>OY720636.1:64058781-65397922 GCA_963169105.1 Ceriagrion tenellum | reverse complement strand
CCCCTACTTTTCCTTTCCAGGGCTCCACCAAAAAAAAACACCCCCTATCTGCTCCGATCCCTCCCCGTCGGCCACAAGGGGAATCTCCACCACCGTCCTCCATCAACCACCTCGCGCAGAAAAATACAAAAACCTTTAGACGGCAACAAGCTTTCTTTATGCTGACCATGACACCCCCTAAATTCGAAAGTAGGCACGTAGGAGAAGGGAGGAGTGTTGTGGAACTCGAGAAGGCGAGGGTGGGGTGGGGAGGAGGAGGAGGGGGCGGTTTCCAGAGAGTTTCCAGGGTTGGGAAGGGGATGATTTTTTTTACCGGAGGGGTTCGTTGGATAGGGGTCTCAGGGTTTCGAAACAAGGGTGGGCGGGCCCGGGTGGGTGAGGTGAGGGGTTGGGACGGGGGTGGGAAACCAATAGCAGCCAACTTCTGCTCCTCCACCCACGTACCCGCCCAATCCCTATTTGCCCACTCTTCCTTCCGCCCAACCCACCCTCATCCAACCCCCCCAAACTTACGCACCCGTCTTGCCAGACGCCCTTCGAGTTTTTTCCACTCATTTATTTATTTATTTAACGCCTTTCCGAATTTCTTTTTTTATTCATTCTTGCTTCCTCGTCCCTATACCGGCAACGCCGTCGGTTGATTTCCAATCGCGGTTGCACATGGAAGGGTGTCAGATCCAACGGAAAGTATCAGAAGGACATGCCTTGATCTAAGACATTCGTGCTCACATTACTTTTCCGTTTTCGTCCACATTTGTCTTCACATCGCAAACTTTTGACTCTTGTGGACATATTTTTCGCTCAAACGAACACCACTCTCTTATAGAGAGACCAACTGATAATGTGACGTAGAATTCAGCTAATTATTTAAAATCGCTGATGAAACAGGTACACTCTTTTAAAGAAGTTTTAATGCATCCAAATTTTTTTGGGAAAATTACATCTTGAATATTCACATGAAAAATATGACTCCTCGGGATCGCTGAAAACGAAATCAGCTTTAAATAGAAATTTTCACGAAATTTTCCACAGAATGAGTAAAGACGACCTAAAAGAAAGACGGAGACTACGAGCGATTATGAATACTTCAAAGAAACTATTAAATTAACGCATTTCGGTACAAATTGTAGCAGTTCCTCTTCATGAAAACTAAAAAAGATTTTAAAGGCTGTCTATATTTAATTTTTATTTCAATCCCTGGGAGAATTTTCTTCACGTTAAATTTTTTTCTTGCAAAATTAGAACTTTTCGAGTATTTGCATGCATTATAATTTTCCTGGAATTCAACGCTTTGACGCACTTAATGACACGAACTGACAAAGAACCCAAAGGATTACGGGTGCAATATAATGCAGCCTTCACGTATGAATTAAAGTTATATTAACGAAAAAAAGAGGAAATATAGGGTCGTTTTGTATACATCAAGCAGGACATAACGCTTTTCTTCATTGGTAAACCGGATAAGAAAGGAATGACATAGCTACATCATGAAGAAATGAAAAATATTCAATTATCCACAGAAATAAATTTCACTGCGACCTAGGTTTCGATGTTCTTACATTATCATCAGGTAACAAAGGAAGTTACGTGCACATTATACGTATTAACTGAAAAAGAAGGGCAGGAAAGGAAGGAATGTGGGTTGCCTAGTTCGCAGTAGAATTATTAGGTGATTTCTGAGGATAATTGCAAATTGTTCATTTCCGCATGATGCATAAATTCCGCACCATTTCGCAGGAGTTTTCCATTTTATACCTACGTCATTTTTTTCGAAGGAAACAATTAGAACGTCCTCCCAAAGGTTGACGTCGAGGCCCCACACGTTCTTGTTTTTCTTGAAGAATCGACATTCCTCGAAAACTCGTGAAAACCACGTGCATATACCTTCTCAATATTTTTCCTTGCACGGGCTGCACTTCGGAAGTTTTTCTTAGTTTGGGGGAGGCAGGGAGGTGAAGGAACGGCAGGCGGGGTGGGATGGGGAAGGGGTGCAAAAGTGCGCGCGGGTGCAGATATCGATTTCATGCTGCACGCGAGGGATGGGTCGGTGGAGGGAGATGGCGTGAAGAAGAGGAGGGCGCCGGACGAGAGGGGCAAGGGGGTAGGGGAATCGGAAAGACGTTAAAGGCGGAAAGGGGGTGGGTGGAGTGAGAGACAACAGTGGGCTACGCAGATGGGGAGAGGGAAGGAAAAAGAAATTTGGTTTGGAGAATTTGATATACACGGAGAGGGCACTTAGTCATCAAACTGAAGCCAGGCAACCAAAAAAACAACCATATATACTGTTCAACCCGGGTCTTTCCTTACTTTCTGAGGGATAGCACGACGGAATGGACGAATTAACGGATGTAAAGCAAGGATATATACTATCTGTTTGATATTTAAGGCAAGCAACTCTATAATCATATATTTGCCACTTGTGCTATGTATTCTACGGGATTTTTACAAAAGTTCTCATCGGTTATGTGGACATTTATTAATTTAAATAAATAACCAATACATGTAAGGAGAATCCTCATTAAAGAAGTAAGTGCATGCTGATTTCTAGTATATTATCGATGGAAAACATGGTGAAATTGAAAACTCAGTGCGTTAGCCAGCAAGCGCTCTAGGAAGGGATGACGAAGATGACGGACTGGCTTAAGCTTTTAACATTGGCCAGAATTGCAAGCGCTCTTTCCATACACCCTCGCCATGGTTTTGAGGGGATGAGCCCGGAGACCTGAGATCCTGAGAATGGAATTCTTAGGCAGAGTTCCAATTCAGGTATACCTTATTTGTATAATCCTTAAAATTCACTACAATCAGTATGAACCTGGACTATACTCTCGAAGTTGAACGGATAAATAACGCTGGAAATATATTTGGTCGAAAAAACGTCAAACAAATTCGAGACGGCAGCAGGCACCGAGGCATAACACGAAAAAACGCTAATAAAGGGCATTATATTGGAAACGAAAATTTCAATATGTCGGTTGCTTATAAACTTACACCGTAGAAGTTTTTTTCCGATTCTAAAAGAATTATATCGGTGGCAATTTGATTTATATAAAAAACTCGACGTAAAATGAGCACTGTTATTTTTTTTGACCAGATTAAGGAGTTAGAAATTCCTCAACTTTTAAAAATAATATCTCTCTGGTGCGAATACCTGTACCACCTCCTATTGGAAGATGAGGGTTAACGAAAATGGAGGACTGGCATCAGCTTCTAGCACTGGCCAGCATTGCAAGCGCTATCTACATCAACCTCAATGGTAGCATGCCATTACCACTATCGATGCAACTAGAAGTTTCCGAGAAAGGGACGGACCGAAAGTCTTTTTGTCCATTCCGTCTTGAGAAAGATTGTCAGATCGATCGGCAGCTAGTAAGAGAATTGAATAATAAATATAAAAAATATATTTAAAAAAATCGCATTTATTTAACAAAAAAAATGCAATAAATTTCATTCAAATACACCCATTTTTAGGGATTGAAAAAAGTCTTCGATGGCTCAGCAACATTTTTACTACGTCGGGTTGACATTCAAGTTTATGATATTGCATACACTACAGGCTAAAAAAGCTATTTTGTTTATAGAAACACATTTCTTTAATATTCATTTTATTTTCGACTTTTTATGACTGAATATTCTATTGTCACTGGAAATGAACCTATGTGCAAAATTTCAGATCTCTAGCTAGTCAGGAAGGTAGTTAAAAATTGATTACAAAATTTGATCCTGACACACAAGTTAAATAAAAGCGATTAAAATGGGGCGTGCTCACAGGATTCCCGATCCTCTCGTACTAGGAGACACTTCCGGATTACTGGGAATAAAAAAGGGAGGGAGTGGACAGTTTGAGTGGGGTGGATTTATTTTGAGAAATTCGGAAGCGGAGCAGAGGAGGGGATCTAAGGAGAAATAAACAGGGAAGCGAAAGTCTGAAATACAGGAAGCAAAAGAGCTGAACGAGCATGAGTCGATCTAGTCGTGGACAGTATGTTTTTCTCGGAAGGGAAGAAAGGAAAGGAAAGGGGAGGAAGTTTTGGAGGAAATGAGCGTCGCAGTTTTAGGGTCGCAGGGAATTCTTGAGCGCTTGGGGATGTGCAGGGGAGTTAGGGCGAAGGAGGGGAGTTAATTCCGTAGAAGTAAGGAGCCAGTCATAGGAGAGAAAATCAGTTGGTAGGTGAGTATCATGAAGGCGCACTCAGAGGACATCACGAAGCTATTACCACGCAAAAGTAAGCACGTGCGGCAAATATACTTTCAATGATTCAGATGTAAATACTTAGCGTAACGATTTAGAATATCGGCACAGATGAAATAATGTAATCAACGTAACATTTTAGTTAAAATATTGCTAATAAAGCTATTTTTGTTCAAAATTGTCATAAATATAGTAAAAGCTATAATGATGAGTTTAAAAACGACTTAAAAGATTATTTTTATTTAAAAAATGCGAATTTCAGACATAAAAAGTATATCACTACACCATAAACAATCTGATATTTAATTCATACTTTCTACAGCAGCCGAAATTTAAACATAAAATTCGAAAATGGTCAACATTATGAATTGGTAACTCTTTCGCTCAAACTACCTTCAAATATAATATCTAAGGCTGGTAGTTGGAACAATCGCTTCTTAAGATTTTCTCATATTCTATTTTCCCTCTTTTGAATCACCGGAAAAACATGAGACGCACCGATGTTTTCCCGCGTGCAGTTTTTTAAGCACAGAACGAATGCCTACGCAACCACGCCCACCGCAATTCCTTTGATACGGACGAAACGCGGGTCCCTCCAAGGCGGTGGATTGGGGGAGTAGAGAGTAGTAATGGTAGTAGTCGCGGGAATAAAAGGTGGAGGAAGATTAGGGTAGACCGGTGGATGGGGGTTGAAGAAATAGGTCGGGCGAGGGGTTTGGCGGGGGCTTGTTTTGCGTGGGTAAAGAGATCTCGTCAGGAGGGGAGCAGAGTCGAGGGGGGGAGGGTAACGCGCGGGGAGGACCCGTTCCGAAATCGGGGGCCTCCATGCGTAATCTTGGGGTAATGAAAATTCCGTTTCCTCGGGCCCACTCGCAGCTGGAGAATGAGGTTTTTGTTGAGCGGGGTTGGGGGGGACGGGACTGGGGTTTGCGGGGGGAAGGATGAGACTCAAGGTATGCGATCGGCGGCGAGTTGTCGTGGAATGGGAAGATATTTGGCCGCCCCGCTCGGTTGAAGATGCCGACCAGGGCGGCGGCGTACCACCAAGAGACGAAACCAAACTTCTCATCTCATTCCCTCTCTCTCTCCCTCCCTCCTACTCTTGCATACATGGGGTGATCAAATCCGACCCGGAACGATTCACTTTCGCCCCCGAACACACAACAGGGGCGCATACCCTCTTCCCTCATTACAACCCTCAGCGAAGGCACAATCGTCCTCGCGGGAACGCTATATACAGCTTCGCCGTTCTCTATGGCTTCGGCCGCTTTTACTTGTAACATGGAAAAAAGTCATTCCGAATTTAGAGGGGACAGCTCCTCCAAAAATAATCCTGGCGATGGTAGCGGATGATTTTGGGAAATGGGCTACGGAACTTTGACAATACTGCAAAATGGGGGAGGAAGGCTGTTTAGTAAGAAATCAACTCTATAGTTTTGCCTTTCCCTGCGACTCCGAATATAAGAAAGGCCACTTTCCTTAGGAAATAACAACTGAAATAGGCAGTACGAATTTTAGAGCGTGCAGGTCTTTTATAAGTTCCACGCGCAGCACAGAGGTCTATTTTGAGACGTGGGATACGAAAATTCCAAAATGCTGGGAAAAGGAGAAGGATGGTTGTTTTGTTCGGAGGGTCCACCGTAAAAACAATTCCGACTGCTGATAAACACATGCGCTTCGAGAAGAGGGACGACTCGCCACTAACTGCTGTTCCGCTTCGATTTTTGTTGCGACGAGGCCTTAAGACAAATCATGGCGGCTGGCTATTTCCCCCCGCGAATAAGTGCGTCGTGTATTTTATGCTAAATTCTTTTATTTCCCTGCCTCTATGTCCCTCTCTCGTTGCCTCCCTCCTTTCCCATCTGTTCTTTTCCTACATACCTTTCAATTCTACCCGCTCCCTCAGTTACGCAGGTCTGCGCAAGACACTTTTGTGAGAACTTTATCACGAAATAAATGGACGCGGAATAACCCATAGTGAGAAACCTGTGAGTGAAAAATGGACAGAAAAGTCCACAGTGAAAAAAAACAACCACGTAGAACCTACATCCCTCGATTTTACGCTGAACGCTTTATCCTGTTGATCTACTTCTTTCACGCAAAGGTTGAGAATCACATACATGGTTTTTTTAACAAATAAAATCAAACTGACCAATGATACGAGAAAGGAAAGCCAATTTAATTTTATATTTTTATCATGGCCGCCGTAGAGCCTTAAAGCGACATGAAAAATCAAATACACGCACTTAAGCCCACAGTTAGAAAATTCTTTTACTTAACTCTTCACATTTACCCAACAGATTCTAAGTTTTGGCGCATTTTGCTAGATTTCATACAAATGTACCTACTAGATTTCCCCCAACCAACTCGATCTGCAATGACACCAGAACACCGTGAAATGAAACATCCGAGCATAGAAACGTGGCAAATCGACCGAGGGAGTCGAACCGGAGGGCATGAAGGCGAGCCTATCAACATTTTGAAGTTAAAAATTGAGAACACAGGGGGGGAAATGCACGCGCCATTGCTGCAGAACGCAATCGGTATCTCCAACCGGACATTGTAATTCCACATTTTTTTTAAATTTTTGATGCCTCCCCCGGGTTTTCCACGCTTCTTTTTCAATTATTTTCGACTTAGTGGATTCCGGGTTGGAATCGGGAAGGCGGGCAGCTAATTCCGCGACCAGAGGCGGCGTTATCGGCGGTCTCTGCGCGGCCAAGTACGGATTGCGGGCAGTGAAAGCGGCAGAGGGATTCGTTTCTCGTTTTGCATCGCCCGACTCCCTCTACCTCCCCCACGGCAAGCGGACTCTCCAGGCCCAACCCCATTCGTTGGCTGCGCCTTCAATTTAACACGGCCCGATATTAAGAGAAGGGTGGGATGGCTATAGGAATATGAAACTGCCAGTGGCGTTCGTATTCATCATCATGTGTAATCGACCAAGTATTGGAGTGCCTTTTGTACAGTATCCAGCCGACAGGATACTATATTTTCACGGATCACGCCACACACGGGAATGTACCACACAAAGTTAAAGTAGCATGCTTTGGACCCAACAATAACCCAACTACAGTTAACAGACATTGTTTCCGGTAAAAAAACGCAATACTTCTCACGGAAGGATGTAAAGAAATATGGGACAGCGGCGTACTTCGGGAGTCACGAATTTTTTTCACTTAATATTGATAATTTTTCATTATTAGCATCACGCGGATTTTAACAATTTTTTAAATAATAAATTAAACGTAAGGTACATGCTATTGACAAATAATGCTTGATATTTACTTAAAAAAAAAACTTTCGGTCTTTCGACTGAAAAATCTTGGGTAAATTCAACGGAAAGTATTCGGAATTTCGCGTACCGTCACCGCGACAAATCAAAGCTCACTGCAGGTAAATTTTAGGTCAAATACGACATTGAAATTGTCCACATAAGACGGAGATTGATTTCCCTGGGTGTCCTCTGGGAAATAACTGCGTTTTGAATAAACATAAAATAAGATACTTCAGCCAGGGTACCAACGTACTTCCTTAAACATTTCACGTTCTTTTTTTACCCTTAAAATGTATTCAACTTTCCGATGAACTTCGAATTTATCCTCATCATCTTTCTCTTCTCCATAAGTCCCAATTTAATTGCATACATCAACATCTGGTTACCGATAATAGTAAATTCATTATGATGGAAATATCGGAAAGTCTTCATGAAGTCTATGACAACATGAAATTTACTGGAGAACAGCAGCAGCAAGTGGACTACGTTATGAAATATACCTTATTTCTTTCTCATAGTCGTTAAATTAAAGCACCTCTCCACGTTCTAAGTTAAAAAGTATTCCACCGTCATTACTACGATTCTCACATATACGAAGCGTCAACATCCTGTTACACTTAGCATATTTCTTCCCGTTTATCACGAAACCGGCGTAACCACCAGCATCATTATTTGTCATAATATCATTAAATATATAATGCTTTGTTCCTTTCAAGCTAATAGCTGTCGAGTAACAGTAACGGCAAAAAGAAGCGATCACACCATGGAGGTATGTGGAGAGGGCACTACGTCATTAAACTGAAGCCTAGCAACCGAAATAACAATAATTTTGTTTGTCCCTGATCTCTCCTTAATTTACTATGTATAGCACGACAAAACGGACGAATTTGCGGATGTTAAGCAAGAATGTCAAACATCTGTTTGAAATTTAAGCCAATAAAATTTTGAAACATATATTGGCTGCTTAGTGTTATGGATTCTGCTGCTCCATCTAACCATAGTTTTCACGGATCACGCCACACACGAGAATGTACCCCACAAAGTTAAAATAGCATGCTTTGGACCCAACAATAACCCAACTACAGTTAACAGACATTGTTTCCGGTAAAAAAACGTACTACTGCTGATACTGCTCCGTCTAACTATAGTTTTCGGCGGTAATGGGGATTATTTTTAATTTAAATAAATAAACAATATACGTAAGTAGAATGGATATTTAAGAAGTAAGTGCATGCTTATGGAAAGTAATATATCGATGGAAAATGTTTTATTTATTTTTATTTTATTTTTATTCATACTCACACTCCCAAAAACAGCACAACAAAGGCCCTTTACATCGGGTGATTAACAATTAATAAAAGACGAACAACAACAACAACCATGTCCTGAGTGGTGAAAAACCACCCAGTCGGGACTCGAACCCGCGACCCGAGGACTGTAAGGCGAGGACTTGACCCCGCCGCCACCGGGGCCGACAATTATAGTAAAAATGCAAAATTAGTGGGTCACCCCGCAAGCTCTATAAAAAAAATGAAGGTTAACGAACATGGCGGACTGGTGGACATGCTTCAGCTTCTAGCATTGGCTAGCATACAAGGTTCCCTCCCCATATACCTCAATGGATCACATAAACACAAATGGACGAGACATACACCATTAAAAAATGCGGATTAGGGAGATCATCAGAACATTAACATTCCGATTAGATCAAGAGTAAGAACTCACTTCGGGGAACGAAAGGAATAATTTTCCTTCCAAATGCAAGAATGGAGGAAGAATTATAAATGAAGGAGGGAAGGAGAGAGCAATAAAATGAAAGAGAAAAAGATATTCCCTTCGGTTACAAATTGCGGGAGGATGAGAGTGGAAGTGGGCAAACAGGGGCGAAATTCATTGGAGAATGATGCACACCGCCCAGTCGGCTCCACACGGACAATGCACCCCGCCATCGCCACCCTTACACAGCGTACATTAGCAAGCGATAAGGTTCGCACTGGGACAGTTCAACGGAATCAAAGAAAGGGGTTGAAGCCACAGGATGAAATGGCAGTGAAATTTATGATGAGAGTCATCCAAAAATAAGTAACGTACATCGAAAATCTTCAAGTTTATTATACTTAGGTTAAGCTATATTTGTTATTTACTTCGATCTGCACCGCATTCGTTTAAAACGCCAGTACGTTGGATACCATCATGTTTATACGTTCAGCCGGAATATTTTGCTCAGAGGGGACGTTTAATTTTGAATTGTTGACATTTGCCTCATCAACGTAAGACGAGATGATACAAATTAGGTTACCTACAGAAAATATATTTATTTCACGTCCCAGGTTTCATTGCTGTGCAGCATCTTCAGCTGTTTCTTTTTATACTTTGTAAACTGTAAGTCATAACAAAATGAATAACGTTGTACAGATTCCATCAAGTAAAGCCTGAAACTGTCTTCTCTATTTATTAGTTTTTTCAAAATTTTTTTACTAGGCGCCAAAGGAAAAACATATATCATATCCTACCCTACTCGTCGGCGACGATGTTACATTAATTTGGAGACCTATATTTATTAAAAATAATAAAATGACATTTATATTTCATATGTTGATTTTAAGGGGTTCTGCAAAAAATTGAATTTGAAGTCGCTCAGAGAAAAAATTTAAGAACCTGGGCTTCCGCGACGTGAAATCATTGAGCTATAGCCACCACAACAAACCGATCACATTTCGTTGCTGTCATAGAAAACTACTGGATGTTTGCTGGCACTGTACTGTTGCTGCCAGTTTTATCGCTACACCAAGATGAAGATTACTAAAAGACGAAACAAAAGCGTTCGTGTGGAAATATTGAATGCTTTCATGACCAATCTATCAATAATTTTCAAATTCAAGTGATTATACTTTGATACATCCGAAACAATATGCCTAAAACTAGCCTATGCCTATCACATCAACCAGCAGTTTTATTCCCTCTTACATCTACATTTGCATCAATTTCTATTATTTTTGCTGATTTTTAAAATTTGACACCGGGAAATTATACACAAGGAAAGTTTCCGCTGACCGGTGTTCAGAAAATAATACCCGAATACACCGGTACATGGGTTAATACATCTACGTCTACGTCTACGTGATACCTTGCGAGCCACCACGAGGGTGTGTGGCAGGGGGTGAAGATCACCAAACATGCACTATTGCCATGCAAGTAGGATATTTGAAGGAGACATGCTAGAGAACAGGCTCACATGCAGCTAGATGGTTAGTATCTACAAAATAAGAAAGGGATTATTGGTTGTTATTACATACATCATGCACTACAGACTACTCTAACTATATTTCACCAACCTATCCCTTTGCTACGCTGCCTATTGTTCTCTCTTATGGTACGCGGGAAAAATGACATTTCAAATCTATCGGTATGACAATCTATCTCTCTAATCTTGTTAATATGATCAAACCTAGCATAATACGCAGGGATTCTTAATATATATCTAACGTCTTCTGTGAACAAATCGGTTTCAAATTTACTTAAAAGGTTTAACCTAAATTTTAACCTGCGCTCTGATAGTAATTCCCATCCTAGTTCTTCTATTAAACTCGTAACACTTATACAATTATCATAACGGTCTTTAACAAACCTAGTAGATCTCCTTTGCACGCGCTCTAATTCTTTTATCATACCTTCCTCGTACGGATCCCATATACTAGCGGCATATTCTAAATGAGGCCTGACAAGTGTAAAATAGCTTATTTCTCGTACTCTCTCATCGCATTTGCCTTGACTACGGTTTGCTATACTAGTTTTTTCCCTGATGTGTTTCCCCCATGATATGTCTTCAGTGATGGTGACGCCTAAGTATTTAATAGATTCTACGTTAGATATTTTCTTCTCTTTGATGCAATAATTATTCCGGGGAAAGCCATTCTTTTTCCAATTGTTCATTATCGCGAATTAATTACAATTTAATTCTAGCTGCCAACTATCACACCAATCATCAATCGCATTTGAATCCTTAGCTAAAGACTGACTGTCCTCTTAATTTTCTATTTTCCTTATACACTACTGCATCATCGGCAAAAAGACGGAGTTTGCTATTTTTTACTACTGTATTCAAGTCATTTACGTAGAGAAGAAATAAAATTGGGCCTATCACGCTTCCCTGGGGAACACCCGATGAAACTTTTACTTCGCCTGAGCTGACACCATCTAATACCACCCTTTGAATGCGTCCATGTAAGAAGTCTCCTATCCAGCCTACTATATTACTGTCTATCCCGTATGATGCTAACTTCGCGAGTAACTTACAGTGGGGAACCTTGTCAAAAGCTTTCCTAAAGTCAAGAAACGCTGCGTCCACCTGTACGTAACCTTCTCCGGAAACTAAAATATCATGAATAATATAATATAATAATATGTAAGAGCTGTATAAAAAAAAAGTTAGAATCCATCCTCAAGTTTCTCCTCTCCAGTGAAGCATCACATAAGTTTAGCCTTGCGCTAATCACTCAAAAAAGAGATTTTAGTTAGATAAATACTGCAAAGGACCCAAATGAAATATTGCACAGAGTAAACTCATGATAATTTTGCTCCCACGGGCTCAAAAACAAACCTCCATGTACTGAATAAAATTTCCAGGATGTAGGTATACCGGTAAATCAAATACTTTTACAACTAAAACCTACCACTCTTAGTGGAAGGTACTCGGAGCCTTCCAGTATGTTTTTTCAACCCCCTCTACAACACACACACCGGCACTTACCCGCCCCCCTGTGCCCACCCCCAGCGGCACCCGCAACAACAACTGCCAGACAGGCCAACCCATCCCGATCGCGCTGGAAGATTAATCAGCCGCGTGCTCGAACCCAAAACAGCCCCCCGCTCACCCTCTGCCACACACACACACACACCCCCGTTGAAACAAACGCAAAAAAAACCCGCCGAAGGCAATGATTAAAAGTGAGCAAGGGGAAACGAACGGATGCGCAAGCGAGGGAGAGAGAGGGAGAGTGAAATGAATAAAAAATAAAGTTGAAAAAAAGTAAAGAAGAAAACCAGAACCAGGATTACTTTTATAAAATTGGACTTTCTCCCAATGCGGGAAGGTTTTTTTTTATTTAAAGGAAGAGGCTGAATTGGAAGGGAGTAAGTGATGCGGTTGGGAGGGGTGGACCATCCGTACCGGCATGTGGAACATGTACGAGGCGCTGGGGAACAACTTGAATGTCTGGGAGGACGTTTTAAGCCAAGCATAACCTGGTGCAGTATTGCGCAGTTAAATGAACAATATAATGCATGGATAAATGCGCATTATAACCCACATTTGAACGTGATATCTCATGCAAAGAATGCACACCGGTAACCAAAAGTAGAGTAAACGCTTTTACAGACTATTATGCCCTCGCATTAAAAGACACCACGGAAAACAACTATTTTGCTACAAGTTCCACCGCCCGTAACGGAAGGTGGAACATGTGTGAGGCATTAGGAAACTACTTGAATGTCTGAGAGAACGTTTTATTCTAGGCACATCCTGGCGCAGTATAATGCGTGGTTAAAAGATCAGTCTAATGCATGATAGAATGCGCATAGTAAATTACCTTTGAATTCGCTGCCTTATGCAAGGAAAAATGCATACAGGTATCCAAAAGTAGACCAAACGTTTTCACGGACTACCATGCCCATGCATAAAAGATACCACGGAAAAAAATCATTAATTTTCTACAATTCGGAACAATAGCCCTAAAAAATTCGAGTTTGATTTCGATTTCGGCAGTAGGTATCTTCCTAATGTCTCAGCAACCCATACGAGCATAATAAGCACTGCGACTGAAGCAGTGTTACATGTTAATTGCACGCATTTCCATCGCTATCCTTTTAACTTGTTTTCTTCAGCCTTCAGGAAGATCAGACTCCTTATTTGCAGCAGTGAAGCTCCGAAGAGGAATAAACTTCACCAAACTTCAATGATATACTTCCCTGGCGTAAGCGGTAATAATCATTGTCAAAACAATATATCGGACAAAAGAGAAATATTCCCTGTAAAAACCGCCCGCAGAAATAAATGGTAAAAATTTTTGCCTAGATAAGCTTTAGCAGAGAAATTAGCAGTAAGTAGTCCTTAGCGACGGTTTCAGATGAGAAAAGAATTATGCCACCAAGAGTCCCGCACATTTCTCCTCGAGTTTTGAGAATGTATCAGCAATCACTAAATTTTCGAGCGCAAAAGAGAGAAGCAACATGTAGAAGTCACCCTGAAAGGAGAAAAATTAAAGCAAGTGGTTCCTTCACCCATTTCGGAATTACTATCACGTTGGATGGAAGCAGTACAACGGACATCAAGCGGAGAATAGCCCACGCTATTAATGCTTTTATGGAGATAAGATCATTACTGAGCTCAAAGAAGATAGAACTATAAACCAAGACACAGTATGAGAAAAAAATTGTGTGGAGCGTGGAACTCTAAGGATCGGGAGCGTTGACCATTGGAAAACCTGATCAGAAAAGACTAGGAGCCTTCGAAACCTGGTGCTGGAGGAAGGTGCTGAAGATAAAATGGACGGAGAAAATGAGAAATAATGAAGTGTACAGAAGAGTAGAAGAGGAAAGGACCATACGGAACACCATACAGAAAAGAAGAACCAGATGAATTGGAAAAAACCAGAGAAACAATGGCTTTGTGAAGAACATAATTGAAGGAAAGATAGAGAGAAAAGTCGCCAGAGGAAGACCCAGGAATAAGATCATGGACCAAATAAATAGGAAAGTACATAGAAAGAGATACCTTGAGGTAAGGGAACTAGCATTGGATAGGGAAGAGTGGAGGGCTGAAGTCAAAAAGTCTTGGGATTCAACAACCAATGATGATAAGCAATGGCGTCTAGACTAATACAGAAACGAATCGTGATCTCACGAAAAGGAGCACTGTTCGTGGGGGAGAATCCAAGGATACGAAAGAAAGTCTTGCAATACTGTATCAATGTGAAGAAATAATAAGACGGTCATTGCTCATTTCTGCTTCTCTTCGGAAAATATTATTGGATCGTCCCACGTAGACTAAATTAGACCCCCAAGAAAACCCCAACTAAATGCAGACTCCCCGGCAAAACACATATGCATGTAGGGGTAGTAACCTATAAGGATGCATAAGGATATATTTGTGATACTATAATTATTTTGAATTTTATTTATATTATATATTCATATTGCATATTATCGTCAAACAGATCAGAGCTATGTTTAAAGTTTTAAGTCTCTAGCTCATCGGGAAATCAGTTTTGAATCGATTACAAAATTTGTGCCAAACAGACAAACAAGCAGATAAGAAAGCGAGTTTATAAAAACGTGGTAATAAAAATGAATGCACGTGTGCCACCAAGTCCCGAAGTAGAAACATAAAAGCAACGAACGAACACGAGGAAAAATCCATCGCGAAGTCTTTTCACAGATTCGATAGACAAATTGCCGACCAGACGACGGACGTACAAGTGCTCGCTTAGCCAAAACAAAATTGCGAAGCAGCAGGGTGTGTGCAGACAAGATTAAAAAAGAAGAAAGAACAACAGAAAAACAAACGCTCGACAAAAGCAACGGTACACGCAAGAACGGAACAATATTAAAAGTTCCGACAGTGAACCTCCGACTCCTCTTTTACCAGTATAGTGGCAAGAGGAGTTCATCGAAAAGTCGACCGAAAAAAAATAAGGCGGAAAAACATTCGATTACGCGGAACAGGAGCGGTTGGGGAAATAGGAAAACGAATTTCGCAATTCCTGAACCACCAGTACCCGGGAGTAAACGCGCCTGGGATGACAAAAATGCAAGCCGGACACGCTCAAAGTTGCGCATTGAATGGAGACATTTAACCCGTTTTCGGGCGGAAGCGCGGACATACCAGCGAATTTGTCCAAAAAAATAATAAAACCGGGTGCGACACAGCTGTGTACGCGATCGGCCAAATCGAAAAGCGACAAGGGAACGAAAACAAGAGACTGCCATGGTGCGAAATAAACAGTTGTATTGAACAGTTTCGTGGGGATTAAGTGGGATATTGACGTGATACTTTCACAGATTACGCAGCACCGGATGGCGAAGTTTGCATTTATATCACACAATATGAAAACAGATACAGTTAACGCTTCCTCACAATGGGTGTAGATCCCAATGGAGGGATAATAAGTCTCTTTGACGAAGAATTGGCATTATTAAACCATGTTTCGTCAGGGACAATGATGAGCTTATGAAATGGATTTATGTTTCCAGTTGTCACAGTAAAATCGAACTGATAATATGCGGTTTCCATTCACTCAAGCGCGCACTCACTTCGCAACCCACTGGCAAATTGAGTTGCTTTTTATTCGTTTCAGACCCCGCGCAACAAGCATGATGTATTTCAAAACGGATAGGGAGCTCAGCTGATCAATTATATGGAATTCTCAGTAAAAGAATCATTCGCCTGGACCGGGTTTAGAACCCAGACCCCTCGATTTCGCGCTGAGTGCGCAAACTAACTTGTGTGACCACCAGCGGTTGCGTTTTGTTTCCAACAGCGATTGCGGACCAAAGCGTTGAAGTTATTGCGCGGCCAGTACCGTAGTTTTTTTTAATTGCCCAAGTAAAAACCTTTCTATTTAAAGTAAGGCTATACCTAATGGACAGTAGCGCTGTGTGCTTGAATAAAGGTATTTATTGGCATTTTACGCACGGTACCTGTGAGGACAACTCATTCCTTAAAGCCTCAAAGAAATTCAGAATTGAATAGGACGTCTGGGCAGCTTAATTACATACACATTTGTTTTTTTTTAAGTTTTCCACTCATTCATTGAGTGAAATGTGCACAAATTTGAGTGAAAATGCCGAATCGAGCAATACTGTAAATGTAGAAGATTTTTGTTTGTCAAGAAAATTCAAATTTAAGATTAATCCAAATTGTGAAATAATTCGAGAGAATTTTGACTGCAAAGCGTGCATTTCAGCCATCCAGGTGATTTCCATGACCCGAATGCATGCAAAGGAGACAAAATACCTTTGCTATCGTCTGAAAACTTCACTTGACATAAAACTAACATTCGCGGTCACGTGGATTGAGGTAGATGTAGAGGGCGCTTGCTATGTTGGGCAATGCTGAAAGCTGGCACTTGAGCGTGGCCAGTACGCCATCTTTGTTAACCCCGATTTTCCATTAGCACATACCATCAGAAGCGCTAATTTTTCAATTTTATGATGTTTTGTATTGATAACTTACTAGAAATCAGCATGTACTCACTTCTTTAATATGTATTTCACTTATTTAAAATTTTCAATTATTTAAATTCATAATAATTCGCATTCACGCCTAAAACTATGATTAAAATCACGTTTCATAACTAGCACTAGGACGGGAATACGCGATTCATTCCCGTTGAAAACTAGGGTAAAATCCAGTACAATTTATGGCACTAAATAATCAATGCATGTTTGATGAGTTACTTCCTTTAAATTTCAAACAAATGTTTGATATTCTTGCTATAAATCCACTAATTTGTCCATTCCGTCGCGTTATCCGAAAAAAAGTAAAGAAAGAGCAGGGTTAACCGATATGGTTGTTATTTAGGCTGTCAGACAGCAGTTTGACGACGTTATGCCCTCTCCATATGCCTCAATGGTCTTGAACCAGGAGATGAAAACCAACTGGCGGCCCGGTAAGTCACCAAACGTTTCGCCAGTGCACATCGTACCATTCACCGTCTTTCATGAGCTATAAAACACGCCAACCACCCAGTGGGGAGAGACCATGCAGAAGACATTTATGAACTAATTCAAAAGTAGTCCACGACTGAATTATCCTGAGCATACAACCAGAGAACGTTCACTGAATGTTTAAGAGTGAAATAGTCATTTTAGACTGTTCATAGATCATCTGTTTCCAGTCCACAAAGTATTATTAAAAAATGCTCCCTGGTTTAACATTTAAGAACTTCTTTAAACCATGTATATTTGAAATTTCCAGCGACAGTATTCATTCTAAATTCTAGGAATATTCTAGCATACCCAACGAGATTATACAAAAAATAATAAAAAACAATAAAAACCTATAAAAAATAAAAATAATGAACCTGGCTGTATATTTACCGCTCTCTTTTTGGACCTAATGAGTAATTTATAGAGTAGGTTCTATAACTATCTTCAATTTACCAAGCATTTTTAATTATATAGTTACGAGAAGTCTGGAAAAAATGTGCATGTGAAGTCTCAGATGCATTTAAAGTGATCCCACATTAAAACTATCTTCAATTCATATAAAATGATATTTGTTCAAAAGTAGTTCAAATGAAAACCATTTCACAAGAACTATTATCTAACATTCCTTCATGTTTCATATGTTATTCATTCAAAGACAGTTCGTTCACGATTCATCTACATTGAACACTCTTTGAACAATCGATGAAGTACTCCAATGAATATTCTTTGCACTATCTGTGAGTGCCATTTGAACGTTCATTATAAGTCCTCCTTGAATGATCTTTGATCGTTTTAATAGTGCTCACTAAACGTCCTTTGACCATCTTTTGGACAATAAATTCCTCACTGGGCATATTTCGATCCTCGCTATCTTTTGAATTTAAAATGGAAATCTCCGAAAGTACAAATTGTCATCTCACTTTGAAAGTTAAAAGAGTGAGGGACAAAAGTATCAGCTGAAGTTAGAATACCACCTGACCTCAGAATCCACAATGGATTCCTATTTAACGGAAATGAAAGGACACATATACCACATTCTTTTTGGAGAAATCGATACCTTTTGGAATCGAATTGAAGCTTTGGAAATGGCTCTTCAGTAATTGGAAACGAAACAGTCAGCATTTCACCGCGTCCTTTAATTAAAAAACTGCGGTATATGAGATTGTGATGGAAGCGAGAACAATTCACCACGGGCATACCAATGACTCTCATCCAAGCATTCACCATTTGAGTAACTGTCAAGAGATTTCATTCAGGAAGGATTCGACCTTGACAAAGCCGTGGATGTGACGCCACATCTACGACAAGTCTCCAATTTCTAATGGTATCACCATGTTTTACAGATTTCGATGCCTGAGTCGCGTCACATATTGAGAAAAGAATTTTTAAGGCCTTACTGAATAGGACACCAACCATCGTTCGTCTATTTAGTGTATGCATTTCAGTCAAACTCGTGACGGTGCTGTTCTCACTAAATTCACTGTTGCGCGAAAAGTGTGGAGAGAACAAGGCGTCCTCAAATAACATGCTTACATACTTCCACAAAGTGAACTAATGACATAATGATGTTTATTACTCCACAAATTGACATACGCCAGGATTTTTATTATAATTTTTCAGGATCTTTACGCAAACTGCAAAGATCACAGACCTGTGGTTAGGCTGTCTTCCATAAAATTGATTGCATTTCCGATTATGAAAATGAATAATATACTTAGTAATGCACTTTTCTCATCATATATAATAACAACATTTATTTTTTGCAAAAAAAGCAATAAAAATCGTTTAAAAATATTTCAAATCGAGCAGAATTTGAAATTAATTACAGCGATTTAATTATATAATACATTACATAAGATAGGTACAGATTTCTCAAATTACATCATCATAATTAATAAAAGATATTAATATTTCCAAGCGACAGAACCCATATTTTGATTTCTTCAAACGCTTTCTTTCATTTCTCATGATTTTAATATTGTTGGGTAATGCATAAAATATTTTTGGTCCAAAATACAACACGGATCTCTTATACAACATGAGGTTCGGTTTTGGAAGCGGCGTATTAAGCTTCCTTCATAAGAATTACACCGAGTAGCTTCCTGACACTTTAGACATATTGCCACTTTTAAAATTAAATAATTTTAGGACCTTAAAAAGAAACAAATATTAAATTGAAAGAATTTGTAAACGAATGAACAGTGGATATGTACGGCTTTGTCGACCAAATTTATTACTATACATTAATATACTGTCTCAATTCTTCTCATTGAATCCTCACTACTTCGTCCTCGTCATGTCCAAGATTCTACTTACAGTTACCTCATCGATTTCTTTCTTTTCTTTGACACGGAGCAAAGTAACCGAGAGAGTGGGTAGTTTTTTTGGGGAAGATTAGAGACATGAAACGAAAGGAAGGTCGAGTCCATAAAAAAGGGTGGACTGTGTAAAAGGAGATAGAGAGAAGGGCCAAGGGTCGCTATGTATAACGGACCCTTTTTGAAACGAACGAGGATGTGGGGGGGGGGAAGGCAAAGGACATAAAAGAGGTGAAAAAAAAGGGACGATAGGACGAGGGGGTTAGTGGGGGCGGGAAAGGAAATATGAGAGAGAAATTCAAGACGCCGTTCAAATGATCGACTTTTATTACGCAGTGCATTACAAAAAAATCGCTCGCATCTGAGTCCCCACGAATTCGGTCATAAAAACCTAAATGAAATTAATGTACAATAGTTATATCCACCTTTCTCGACGTAATTTTCATTATACTGACTCGCTTCCATCGTCTCTCCCTCTCTTAAAAATAAGTTTTTATTTTTAGGAGAGCTCGATCACCCACTGGCCATACGAACTGCTCTGAGTGCACGGAGAGATTTCTTTCATAAAAAACACTCTAAATTGGAAACGTAAAGATAACGAGGAAACGGAAGAAGTATATTTTCAAAGCAAAATTAAAGCGAAAGTCGACGAAGGTAGTAAAGGAAAAAAATATCATAAAAGGTCCCTGATAAAACTTGCAAAAAGATGTATATCTTTTCTCCAAATTATCCAGCAGAAATCACCGCGAATGTGAAATGAGAGACTGTATTCCTTGAAGTACAAACAGTAGCGCTCATGTCAATCTTAAAAAAGACAGTAAAGAAAGGAAAGCGCTCTCTTTTAATGATTTCTCGTTCGTTTCGGTTCGATACAGTAGCCCTAGCTTTTGATTTCCTCCAAAAAATTACCAACTAAACAATAAATTCCACTTTTATAGGCGAGATATTTTAGAACAGTATCGAAAATGATACACAAAGGATATTGTACTATCTACTTTAATTCCCACTCGTACAAAACGTGTTTCAGCAGAATAATAGTCATCACTAGGTGCAACGATCTGATATCCAAGGTGGTACCCAAGACGGTTGTTCCAGATGTTGACTATTGGTGTGCTGAAACACGTACGATACGAGTGGGAATTAAAGTAGACAGAACGACATCCTTTGTGTATCATTTACCAGCTAAACAATCGTTAGGCTTCAGGATTAATTTTAATTGGTTTGGAAAGAAACAAAATATTGCTGGCGAGGTAGGGATTATGAGCAAGGATGAGAGGATAAAAGTGGTACAGAGCAATAAAAATCAAGAGGATTGGACATAAAATACCTCTAAAGATTTCTATTCATCCAAAAGATTTTTGACTTTACAAGGAATAGAATCACATATCAGAGAGTATTACATGGGGGATAAGTTTGGTGTGATTAGAGCACTGCCTTACGACAACATGTTAGCCAGGGTTCAAACCGCTGCGCAGGTCTATATTTTCATGAGGAAACCCGAGGAGGGCGCTTCAAGTACAGTGCTCCAAATTGGACGTAAAATCGTGCTCCTCTTGGCGCCTTTCGCCAGGAGCAGGCCAATGCCGGCGCCGGGTTTTTCTTCACCCTTCCTCCATTTCCCTCAAAAATCATACCCTTACCTAAGATCCTACTTGACCTCAACGGGGCAACTGACCTCAACAATCGGTCGCTTCCCCAAAGTAACAAACCAATTATTATAGCACTTAAATACTTATACTTAACTACACCGCCTTTAAAGTATTATTACTTTTCGTATAAGTACTCCACTCATTTAAGAGTTCTCCGAATACAATGGTAATGAAATACATAAATAAAAGTTTCAACAAGGAAAAAAGTCTCTTGTCTATGAATCGAAACATGGATTGGATTTCACAGTCAAATTGCACTCCAACTGTCTCATTCTAGTATATCACATTTAGGGCCTTAAAAGGAACTGAATGCTGTCCCTAGCGCACCATCAAGCATGGAATTGCAAGGGAGAATTGGTCGTCAGCGCAGTCCAGATATGATCTCACGAAGAGAAGCTTGGCAGCAGCGTTTTCCATTCATCTACATCTACGAAATACCATTCAAGCCACCACTAGGGTGTGTGGTACGGAAATTCCACACCAGGCTTGCAACATTCATCCCAGCTCAAATCAGAACCGCGCACGCTCGCCCGGATCCTAGGCGCAGGCTAAAAGCAGTCAGGATGACAATACGCGGTCAGACCATTAACTAGGTTAGTGCTGCGTAAACGAACATGCTACCACGCAGTATACTAATTACAACTACAAGTTAGTATTATTAAAGCGATCGATGTAGATTAATACATGGTACAAATTCATGCAGGAGCTATATCTTACTGGATATTTCTTGCGAGATTAGTAGCTAATGATGATATTCAGACACTTTTTTTTTCAGATTCTGGCAAAAGTGCAAAACGTACTTTATCCAATGAGGGTCAAAGTTCCTCACAACTGACCTAATGCAACTATTATGGTCCCTTATTGTTCATGAAAAAATGACATTTTAAATCTATTGGTTCAACAGTCTATTTGTTTCAACAGTCTATTTGGAGTTCGGCTCACGCAGAATATGTTGAACGTCTGGCAAAAAATAGTCTACATCAAACTTTCGTCAAAGTTTTAATCTATATTTTTCCCTTTCTACATCTACATAATACGCCGCGAGCCGCCGCATGGGCATGTGGCAGTGGGTGTTAGGTCACCAGCCTTGCAAAGGTGTAAGTTTTTGGAGATGAATGGTGACATGTATTATAGGAGCGTATTTAGTGGAGCTCAATTTTTATTGTGGTCGCTTAATGTTCGCGGAAAGAACGAGTTTTTCTACCTGTCCGTTCGGCAGCGTATCTGTCTTATTTTCTCGCATCTGCCAGACCTAGAGATGTAGTCAGGAGTCATGATAATATTCTCTGTGTCGCTCTGAAAAACATCAGTTCTGAACTTATCAAGCAGCCTAAGACTAATGTGCAGCCTCCGAGCCTCTAGGGGCTTCCACCTTAATCCCTCTAAAAGTTGTGAGACATACTATGCACGCTTGTAGCAGTTTTCAATTAAGCGCGCAGCTTTCCTTTGTATTTTATCAATTGTTTTGGTTAAATCTATTTAACCAGGGTCCCAAATGTTCGCGGCGTACTCGAGGTGTGGCCTAATCAGAGCGATGTAGCATCTCGGCCCCGGTGGCGGCGGGGTAAAGTCCTCGCCTGCTAACCCGAGGGTCGCGGGTTCGAGTCCCGCCAGGGTAGAATATTATCTACCCAGGACATGGGTGTCTGTGTCTTGTCCGTTGCTACTGATGTTCACACGACGTAAAATGGCCTAGTGGGCTGTATTCGGGGCAGTGAAAGTAAATAAATAAATAAATCTCTCCATGATTTTTTTCATCCGAGGACCTTCCTATAATACGTTTAACAAAACCTAGTTTCTTTAATACTGCGCCACATATGTTCTGTATATGTAATCTCCTTGATATGTCAGATGATAAGGTAATTCCAAGATATTTTACTGTTTACCTTCGATCTAATAGAGGTTCCCATACTAAATCCCTTAACGATTCAGTAACACTACTATGCACATCGTAACAATTTTTCGCAAATCTCGCTGCTCTCCGCCAAATTCGACCCATTTCTAAAACTAAATCTACTTCGTAAGGATTTAATATAGGTACTAGCGCCGAACTCCAAGTGAGGTTTCGCGAGAAAAAAATAACAACATTCCATTTACGCGCATGCCGTCATATTAAGGTGGAACGCTCTATAAGTCTGTACCTGTACCAAATAAGGTTGTAAACTTAGGAGTTAATATTAATAATACATTAACTTGGAAGGAGCATGCTGCTTTCATTTCCAACAAAGTGTACAAGAAATTAGCGCAGATGAAACAATTTAAACATTTAATTCCATTTGAGCTGCGTAAAAAACTCATTAATCACATCTTTTAATTCCTCATATCGATTATTGTCTCCTTGTATTTGTTGATTTAACTAAGGAATTACAAAATAAATTACAAATCTTGTTTAATGCCGGAGTAAGATATATATGTAATACGGATATTTACGAACATGTAAGTCCTTATTATGTTAAATTGAAGTGGATGAAATTGGAACATAGAAAAATATTTAAGTTGTCTGTGTTCATCTACAAAATATTATCAACTAAAACCCCTGATTATCTGTATAATTATATTATTAGAAACCAAAGTGCTCCACGGAGACAAGTAAGAGGAAGAAGACAATTTAAAATTCCAAGATGTAGAACTAATATGTATCAGTTATCTACAATAAATTATGGCCTAAGAATATGGAATGGTATTCCTGACAATATTATAAAATCAAGCAATGTATATAAATTTAAATCGAAAATGTTATCTTTCTTGTATAAAAAATATTATTGTAGCGCAGTGTGAATTTCATTGTACACCTCATTTTTGTTAATTTCTATAAAAACCTCTCTCTCATCCTTACTAATTGTTTATATATTTTATTAGCTTGCACTATAGTAATTGTAAATATTATTGTATTAATGCTTAATGTATGCTTATTGAATTTTCATATTTGTTAACTGTAGTGCCCTGAAAAAATACTATTTTTGCCACAGAGTTTTTCAGTTAAACTGTACTTTGTTCCAAAGGATATGTAGGCCTTGCAAAATAAATATTATTATTATTATTATTATTATTATTACCTGCGTATTCTTGAGCATATTCTGTCCTAAAAACATGCGGTTTCGCAGAATTCTCGCACTTGATTTCGTGCGTGAAACCTGAGGCACTATCTCCGTCAAATAAAGATGCAAATTCCACCAAATGAAAGCAATGAGAACTGAAAGGAAAGGTGCCGGCATAATCAAAATGAAATCGGTCACTTTCTCCCGTGATTTGTGACACATCTGCGTGGACAGATGCGAGGCCGCTTCATCTTTTTTGTCGCCGGAAAACAAATTGTATGTAAATTCCTTTCAAACGATGTGATTCGGGAACGGCAGCACCATAGGCGGGATAGATTGAAGAGAGGAAGCAATCCATCATTATACCTCTCGTAAAAAAAAGAATAACCACAGGGGATGACTCATTTTATATCAAGGATTCCACCCCTGCCGAATGAATATGCAAATTCTTCCCTCGAAAGGCCACATCGCGAGCGGATGGCAAGCCACCTAGCATTACCGGGGATCGAGGCCAATATTCCCTCCTCCGTAATCCGGCAGAGAAATATTTCCCTTTTTTCCAACATCGCACGAATTGAATTCCAGGGGAAAGAATGCGTAGAAAATGAGAGGACCCAAAGCGGAGTCGAGGAGGAAAAGCGTGAGAACCTTCGAATTGAAAAAAATTAAAATATGCATGAAAAAATGGGGCAATTTGACATTCGAATTTCAGTATCACATACCGATACATATCATAATTCGCTACATATCGCACAGCTCGATGGCTTAATGTCGCAATTCATTATTCCACATCACATTTTACACACAGTTTACCTATTGTACCCGGAGATACACTTCGCAGCTGATACATTGCTATATTGCACCCCGTGATAAATTTCATGAATCATGCCACGATTAGTTTGATAATTTTGGGCATTTATTTTATTTTTTGAACTTTATCTTCACTACCCCAAATACATCTACATACCACCCTGCAAGCCGCCTCAAAAGGCGTGTGGCGGGGGGTGTTAGGACACCAGCCGTAAAAAAAAAACAAAGTTCCGCCTAGCATTTATTAAAGTCCTTAATCGTTCGGGGGAAAAACGAATTCCCATACCTATCCGTCCGGCAAAATATCTCTCTTAATTTATCGATTCTGTCGGACCTGGAAATATAATGTGGTTCTAATATGTTCTTCGTGTCGCTCTGAAAGATATTCATTCTCAATTGCTCAAGCAATCTAAGCCTATCGCGTAGCCTCCGAGTCTCTAGCGGCTCCCACCCTAAATCGTTCAAAATATGTGTAACGCTTTCTATACGGCCGTAGCAGTTTTTGACGAATCGCGCAGCTTTCCTTTGTATTTTATTAAGTTCATGGACTAGGTCTTTCTCCGCCGGAGCGATGCTAAATAGAGCGGTGATATGGCATTTGGCCAACTAATATCGGGAGAATAACAAAAACAGTTTACAAACACGAACACCGATGCCCTAAGTGGTGATAATTCCACCCAGGAGGGATTCGAACCCAAGACCCTCGGTTTAATAGGCGAGGGCTTTAGCCCGTAGCCACCGAGACCGGCAAAGAACCATAATACCCACATCATGTACTGTTGATATATGATTCTGTGATGGTGACAATATTACCATCAACAGCATATCTTTGACGGAGATGTTTTTGGAATCAAACGAAGATAGCAGAGACAACCATTCGATATATATATTTCGCAAGTGTGATTTGGTATTAAAACGCACAACTACTGCTGCATCACCATCAGCGCGTTCAGAAATTCAAAGTCATCTCTTCTGGAGAAATTACAGGGTTAGAGGTTTTAAGGTCAATTGTAAAGGCAAGTGAAGGAGTGAAAAATGATATTCGCTGAGAAACCAAGTGAAAATTCGTGAATTGACGAAGCCCGAAAGCAAAAGTCATCTCTCCCGGAGAAATAACAGGGATAGAGGTGTTAAGGTAACGCGTAAAGGCAAGATAAATAATGAAAAATGATATTCGTTGAGATACCAAATGAAAATATATGAATTAACAAGGCCCTAAAGCCAAATTTTGACTGACTAAGTAACACAGTAAAATGACCGCGTGATGAAGATGATGTTCAAGATAGAAGCATAACCAAGCATGCGAACCTGAAATACATGAATTCGCACCTCTGCCTAAGTACTCGTAATAGGGCTGGTATAATCTAGGATGAGTTTCGCCAAACACTGGCCATACCTTTGAGCCATTCATTTTAAGTATTAAAAGAATAGAAGTAAGTTCCCCGTCTTTTTCACCTCAGTAAACAGAATTTGTATGTACATTGATCAGAGGTTTGATTAATGAACGGCAATTGTTTTCGCAAATAAAATAAAAAGATAGTGAATTCTTCGACAATGATTGTACTGAAGTCTGTATATAATGACGCACATTTTAATTTACGTCCGATTTACTCAACAGGCTAATTTCCAATGCTGTTTTTGACATGGAGAGCCAATAGGACATCAGAGCAGAACTTTGGTAGGCAGCCGACACAACGTGTTTTCCGTCACAATGATAAGGAAAACGAAATTCAAAACTTTTAAGTAATTACGTGGTCCTCGCCACGAATGAGACTGTTACGACACGAAACTCGAGTGTTCCGTTTCAATTTATTACGTTTAGTTTAGTTTCGTCGGGGAGAGAAGTTTCCACTCTGGTTTGGCATTCAAATCGAGTCCCACACCACCGCCCACGCTCCGTTCGGTTCATTCTCTGAATTTCGTACCCCGGGACGAAACTGCTGAAGTTTTGCATTGTCTACATTTGGTTTTGACCGTTGTCCGGGGGCGAATGGTTGGTCTTCGGCCGACGGGAGAGAACGGTAGGCTGGGAAAAAGATTCAAACAGACTTCGTCCTGTGGGAAGAATGAGACTAAAGGGGGAAATTAAACTAAAAAATAAGTTCCTTTTTGAATGGGTTAAACGGTGTGGTTTTTAAGAAATGTCATTTGATAAATCTTGGTCTCCGGTGTGATTTCAAATTTACATTAGGTCAAGGTCTTATCATAATTAAGATGACCTATGAACTGTATCCAGAAGAAGTACTATGCACATACAACTTTTCAAGTAAAAAGGTGACATTGATAAAAATAATCAACCTTGGGTGCAAGTAAAATGTAATAAAAGAGGACACAATTATGAAATTTGAAGATGTTTTATATGCATTTTGAAGAAGAGTAAGTCAATCCTGAATTAATATTTAAAGTTCTACGTTCCTCGGCATAGCAAAAGATCTGAAGATTCCATTTCTTCATTTAATAATTAAAAATACACTGAATGCACCAACTAACAGGGTTCAACTGTATGGTAACAATTTAATAAACGCACTCTGAGATCACGCAATAATTTTAAAACACTACAAATTTTAATATTAGAAAATTTTAAGAGTTTTAACTTCAGGAGAGAAAGATAAATAGTTAATTATAATTATAATCTATAGTACTTGCTAATGTTAGGAATGTAACAATAAGGTCTGACATCGATATTTAATTATCCTCTTTTACGTGACATTTATTTACACAGGATAAATCATGAGGTCAAATTACTTTTCAAGAACTATCAGATCACTCAAAACTTAGTTTTCACCACGCACTTATTCGGAAATGTGTTGGTAATCAGTGGCTCACCGCATCATGCTCCACCAGTCATCGACAGGGCTTTAACACATTTTAATTCGATAGTTTTTTTTTAAATAATAATAATGTTTATTGCTCCAAAATAAGAAATACAGAAAAAATACAAAGAATACAATATTAAGATATTTGGAGCTTTAGGTAACCTATAAGGCGAACCTGTGTTTAGGTTACCATCAATTTGAACTACGACCATACATTGTTACATATGGAACAAGAAAAAAAAATGTATACCAACATTTCAAATGAATTCCTTTTAACAAGTATGTTTACAAGAATAAATAATTTTATTTAGCAAAATATATCTTCGATTTTTTCATAAGTAAATAGCCAGTTTTTAACTTCTTTTAAAAAAGTCCTGTTCTATGTCCACATCCTGATTTTTTTTAACACTTCAACACTATTTTTTTTAATTTGCGCCAACTGGTGGCGTCAGGTGTATTGGAACTGTTTTTAGGTGAATAAATAAATAAAATTTGACGAGAACACAAAATAGCTGATGTAACACAACTCATAATCCATATTTTGTACTAATATTTCTGAATTTATGACAAAAATCGATTTCAATATTAGTATTTATACTAGATTGACATAAAGCGGTGAAATATTAGCATAAAAATATTCATCAACTTGATTTAAAGTATATATAAACCATTTATAGTTAAGTACATAAATAAGTATTGCACTATTTAAATTCTTGTTTGCTATTCTAAACATAGCAAAAGTTTGTGTAAATTTCTCGGGCTCGCTACCGGGTAAGATATTCATAGGCAGCCGACGTTTCGGGTTCCGACTCGTTACCCATTCTCAAGGCTAGCCTTGAATGACTATTTTATTCGCCGGGAAAGTGTAAAATCATGCATAGTGGAAGTTGCTCTATATTGTTCGCAACTTATAAAAAGCGACTCTTGGTCGCACAAGCCTCCACACTCGACGGTACGAAATAAAAGTATCCAGAGAAAAACTTCAGAACTGCAGACAGTTTGTAACGAGATATAAGGAGAAAAAGATGCCGTGAAAGAACGAGGAGGTATAGGCGCCGATGGGAGAATACAACGCACGATTCACACGGATTTTGCTCCCTCGCACGGCAAAGAGGGAAAGTGGAGGGTGGGGAGGGAGAGGGGGTAAAATTGATATGGAAGAGAAGAAGGCAAAAGCATAGAAGGAGAGGAGGATTCAAAGGAATGAGAATGGAGAGAGGAGAACACGAGATTGGAGAAGTTTCCCAGCCTCTCAGGCGATATGCAATGCAGAGAAGAGGAGAGAGAGGGAATGGACGAACTAAAGTAATTTGCGAGAGGTCAGTCCAACTCAGAACATAAAAGGATAGAGGCGACAAGCACGGAAGAGGAAGAGGGTATGTAGCTGGAGTAAAACCGCAAGGATTTGGAATAATGAATGGGTGAGATGATAGAGAAAAGGAAGGGTGAAGTAAAGGAGGGGATATAAGGTGCGAGCAGAGAATGGGAAACTGGTGTGCGCTTTGGATTCACCAGCATATACATTTTTCGAGGGGTACGCAATTTCTAAAACAAGTGTACATCGCATTTCCATTTCTGTCGATTTCTAACCATTTCTGTCGATTTCTATCCATTTCTGTCGATTTCTATCCATTTCTAACCATTTCTGTCGATTTCTATCAATTTCTGTCAATTTCTGTCCATTTCTGTCGATTTCTATCCATTTCTGTCGATTTCTATCCATTTCTGTCCATTTCTGACCATTTCTGTCCATATCTATCCATGTATAACCATTTCTAGCCATTTCTGTCCATCTCTAACAGTTTCTGTCCATTTCTAGCCATTTATAACCATTTATATTAATTTCTATCAATCTCTGCCCATTTCTATCCATTTTTGTCCATTTTTATCCATTACTTAACAAGCGTACACCATTTCTTAGAGTTGCATACTCCTCGATATTTTTTAAAGCTACTGCAAACAAAGATTTTACCACCAAATCAAGCCCACATTTTCTGCGCTCTATAAGCATTCTTACGCAGCTTTTAGTACAACAATTACCCCAACGCTGACGGAATGGTAATAGGTAAAACCTGAAAGAACGTTTTCCACTCTAAGTAATCGTGATAAAAAGTAGCGTTTCCCTTTCCTCTCAACTTATGTCACAAAAGTAGGGCAGATGCTCCTCCACGCTACATCTAGGAGGAAAAAGCGTGTGCAAAAAGTTAGTTTTCGAGGGTGCATTCGGGAAACTTAAGGCAGAAAAAGAGGAGGAGTGACATTTGACAGAAAAAGGCTAGAAAAATACCATCTTTTAGATACCTCAGAAGTGTTATTCATAGAATAAAAGTTGTTCGGATGATAAGAGAAGTAAAATAGGGTCTAAATCCATGATAAGCATCAAAAAACACATCGATTGCTAAATAAATATGTATTCCACTTCGCAAGTAACCAAGCACCTCCTTAGAAATAACTATGCAAGTGATTTAACCTGGAAACTTAAAATTCTCTCCAAAGAGGTTTAAAGGTGGATAAAATCAATGGTTGGCGAATTCACTTTGTGGAAATTACGATTCATGTTAAGAATGAAACCAACTTAGTTTTTTCCACCAATATATTTAAACCACAAATCAACCGGTTTCGGCCTTTTCAGGTTATTATCAAGATTTTCAAGATTTTGATAATGGCCTGAAAAGGCCGAAACCGGTTGACTTGTGGTTTAAATATATTGGTGGAAAAAACTAAGTTGGTTTCATTCTTAACATTAAAGGTGGATGCTTTGGGACAAATTTGAAATTATTAGACACTAAAGCGACCTTTTTAATGATCTACATCTTCCACACCCCACCCAACTCCTTACCGACAAAATTTCCTGTTGAATAATAAAGTTTCCCCCGAAATATCCCTTCATGTATGTTCCCCTGCCTCCCCAGTCAAAAGTTAGTTTTACTCCTTAACGTATTTGGAGAGGGCATTGCGACATAAAGTTGTAGTCTGACCACCGACTTAACGGTTCGCACATCCATCCAAAGGTCCACATTGGTTATTCCTGGTCTTCCCTTACATTCCTATGAAGAGCACAACGGAATGGACGAAATTGCGGATGTAAAGCAAGAACATTTACCTTATGTTTTAATTTAATGCAAATAACTCTTGAAACATATATTCGCTAATTAAAGCTATTGATTCTACTCAATTTACCATAGTTTTCACCGGGAATGCGCATAATTATTAATTATAATGTATAAACAAATTATTTACGGAGAATTCATGTTAAATAAATAAGTTCACGCTGGTTTCCAGTAAGTCCTTGATGGAAAACGTAGCATAATTGCAAAATTAGAGCGTTATCCCGCAAGCACAATAAGGAAATGATTGTTAACGAACCTTACGCCCACCATCAGTATCAGATTTTACTTGAGTGTCCCCGAAGATGGCATCAGCTTCTAGTATAGGCCAGCGTGTACTCCATGCACCTCAATTATTTCACTACACACCATGTTACTACCACAACAATTAATAAATAAATATTTTACAAATAATTGTACCAGACCATGCAGTAAGCTGTGATAAACGTCTTACAAATTGAATAATTGTTAAAAAAATATTAAGTAATTATGTCGAGTCATATATATTAATGGAATACCAGTGCTTTCACACATAATCAGATATCCCTGCATGAGCTGACACATGTAGGTTTTTTTTCAATGGCGGGCCAACAAACTTTTTCTTTCGACAACCATTTAATATTTGAAATACTAGTGGGGGTGGGGTTGGGGGGCTTTCCACAGCCTCCGCCCTCTCTCCCTGCACCACACCCCCGCCTCTTTTCACCACGAGGGCAGACAGGTGGAAAAAGCACCACTTTATGGTTTTCAAGAGAGAGAGGGAGAGAGATGGGGGAGGCATATTCGTGTGTATTTTTTTATTTTTTTTCTCCCCCGCCACTTGAAAGGTTTTCAAACAGGAAAGCGTTCGATATGGCGTGTGGCGCCGCGCCCGTCCTCCGCGCCGAACGCACCCACGCACACGAATTCACGCACGAACCTCGCCACCACCACCACCCCGCCGCCACGAGTATTCTCGTTCCCAATTTACGCCGGAGTACAAGAGATCTCCCGTCTCTTCCGTTGACGGGCGCGCCGCCATGCGGTTGTAACATTAATGTAAAGGCGGTCTACACATGAAAGTCGACTTCTGTTGAAGTGGCGAGAGTAGCGATATCTCGAATCGAATCGCCACTTGCAGGACACAATACTGCGTTCACATAACTTCAGGTTATTCCTAAACAAATACATGACGGAAATAAACAATACATATGTTAATTATGAAAATTGCACAAATTTATCAAGTTCGTATATCGTTGTTTGAGTCCCATAAGCATTCGTGGATTTAATAAATTTGTATACAAAAATTATGCATTATTACGTCGAATCAATTTTGTCCAGAGTGACACTAAGTGAATAAATATGCAAAGACTTCCTTCGAGTCACGTTATAAAGGGATTAGTTTATAAACGGAAGGTCTTGAAAAAGAAAGAGTTTCTCCAAACCTGTACGGGTTATGTTAAGAGTAAGGATGAGTCGAATCCAAATGTCGATTCTCGATTCCACCGATTATCAGGATTAGAATCGGTATCGAGAATCGCCTAAAGTCGATTCCGATTCCATCGATTCCAGATGGATAAATATTCACATCACATTTCATTTATCACATCATATTTGTCTCAGCAATTTTCGGTGTAGGCTATCAATTTGTACTTTTTATCTACCTCAACAAGCTGAGGATATATTTACTATTTGTTGATAACCATACTTTTTGAGCGATAAATTGTCTTTGTTATTTTATTCCAGCCAATACTTGAATTTATATAATAGTCGTACGCTACTGGTATATTACTATCCCAACTGTTATTAGGAATAAGAATCGATGGAATCGGAATCGAATCGGAATCGAAATCGAAAAAAAGTGGAATAGACTCATCCCTAGTTAAGAGTAACGACCACTAGCTCCTGATTGCTTTCTCTATCTCACTTCTAAATACCCGCAAAATACGAAACCTATCTCACTTCTAAATACCCGCAAAATACGAAACCCTGTATTAGAGTAAGTTTCAAATCGAACCTCAATCAGTTCCTAACGAACTTCCTCCACTTTTGGGCATTAAAGTAAGCAGGCCCTCCTCTGATGCGCAAAGATCGGAAAATAAAATACTTTCCCAACCATGGGCGAACCCTAAAGGGAGGAAAAAAGGAGCATGCCAATATGCTCCGGGTAAAGAAGTAGGGGTACGTGAACCCTCAAAAACCTTTACCGCGGACTCGACGGCGAATCGTTGACTGGAGGGCGAAATGGTTTAACACCGCAGCGAAATCCGATAAAGCGTGGAGAATGGACCCATTACGGAATATCTTCCGCATTCCGGACGTATTTCGAGTTCCACGCCCACTCTGGAGGGGTTGATGGCCGTTTGGGAGTAAAAGCTCCTCCAGATTTGAACCGATTGTATGCATCAACAACCACCCGTCCTGAAATATTCACTCTCTCAACGCGCGACTCCAACACCCTGACAGAGAGTAACCAGACACTATCTCGAGGGCGCCCCGAATAAATGCATCGAATCGCCGAAAAGGGATATGTCAGCCCTGTAAACAGCAGAAGTAACCATGGAACAGAGTTGATATTCGTCCTTCTAAATATTTTATCCAAAATCGCTTTCGATGAAACTCGATGCTAAGGGTGAAACTGCAGCATTGCTGGAAGCATAACTAACTGACGAAGAATGTAGGAAAATTTGAGTAGCTTTTCCGGTGTTTTAACTAACGGAAAATAAACTGCAAAATGAACGAGTGGGAACACAATCATTTTTTCAATTAATAATCCATGAATAAAATCTATTCATAGCGTTAGTAAAATGCTATGGAAGCATCAGAAAAATCACCAAATTTTCGGTCAAAATATTATCACTAAGGTTATATAATAATTCAATCGGTGTCAACAACTAGGTCGCACAGAGGATAACTTTACACCACATCTTAACAACATCTTTGACAATTATTGGAGAAGTTGAGACGATGCAAAGATAATGAAGCTCAAATGATTTCGTACTGTCTACTAATTTTATTTCAACCTCTTGCTACACGCGTTTCAACTGTCTAGCAGTCATAATCAGGCAAGACTAAATTAGTAGACAGTACGAAATCATTTGAGCTTCATTACTCATTATGCTGTTCTACGATATCTCGCCTGAGAAAGTGGAGTTTGATGCAAAGATAGTCAGGGTGAAAAAACTTCATGTGGCACTCCTTGTGTCGACTGGGACTCCTTGTGTCGTTTTACGGAGAAAATAAATAAGATTCTCATAGTTTACAGTTTTCTGCTCCATCTCATGACACTTTGCTCACTGTCATGCCTATTCTCATACTTGATCCCAAGAGGGAAACAATTCTTTTTTTTATTTCCATTTGACGCTTAAAGAAATTTATATCTCATGGGAAGATTTAGCTTCAAATGAGTCATAAATTTCCTACTATGAAATATCTCATACTTTCGAGATACTCCTGATATTCAACCCATTCTCAATTTTGTCACGGAAGACGACAAGGGACGCTAAGCATGTTTCTTGTTGTGGATGGTTCAAGATATTTTCTCATTAAATTTAATTGATATTTCACTCATCATGATCTGCTAATGATTCGATGCCGTCGGTCGGTCGGTGGGTCCGGAAAAATGCAAAGAGGAAAATGAAAATGTGTCCACTTACATTGACTTTCTCTGCCATTCCCTTAAGTCTCTGGATGAACTCTGTCGTCGACTTGGCTTTTTCTGACAGTTGCTGAAGATTCTGCGACAGTTCCGTCTGAAATGAACAAAAATATTGGACTAAATATGATTGACAACTCAACATATCAAATAAAACCACTTAAAATCAAAACATTAACCAAATAATGCACTTTTACAGAACTATGAAGGCTGAAGCGAGTTTTATATTGATTGCGTCATTTTTTACAACACTTTGGATACTCGATGAGTACAGAGTGAAGCAAGATTGTTAAACGCAAAGCTTCAATGGATATCAAGAGGAAATCTATTTCTTAAAATGAAACTACTGACTACATTGTTAGAGATAATTGTATATTGACAGAGACTATTATCAATCATTCGACTGTAAAAGATTCTTATCAAATATAGACACATCGTTTACGACTTTTCTGAGATTACTCCAAGTAACGAGAAATTACAGTTGGCATCTTTACACACAAATATTCTGTCACCAATAATTAACGTTTGTTCATTGAGGGAGCAATTCAGATCATGAAGGAGAAGACAAAGGGAGTGAATGTCAATGGTGAAAGAATACATTGTATCAGATTTGCCGATGACATAAAAGGGAAACGAGAGCAATAGTGGTACGAAATGATAAGGTAGAAATAAAAACCAATATAAAATTGACAACACCAGAATTGATCAGGTGGAATAATTTTGTTATCTAGGCAGTATAATCGCTAAGGACAATAGATGCTTAATGGAAGTGAAGAGACAAATTGCTATGGAAAAACAGGCATTTATGACTAAGAAAAATAATTTAACCAGCAAACACATGAATATAAACATCAGAAAATCCTTTACAAAAACATTTACATGGATTACACTGCTCTATGGAAGTGAAAGTTGGACTATGGGCAAATTATAAAGGAGTAGACTTGAAGCTGCTAAAATAAGGATATGGCGGAAGATGAAAAGAACAAGCTGGATGAAAAGAAAAACGAATCTGGAAGTTTTAAGGGAAGTACAAGAACAGAGAAGATTATTAACGGAAATAAGGAAGAGAGAAAAAAATTTATAGGACAAGTCATCAGACACAATGCATTCTCATCCAACATCCTTGAAGGAAAAGTGCTAGGAAAGAAAGAAAGAAGACGGCCAAGGAAGAAGTATTTGGACGAGATTCAGAAGCGGATAGAATGCAGCAACTACGTGGCATTGAAACGAACAGAAAGTGACAGAGAAGATTGGTTGCATCGACAAGGCATCGGCCTTTAAGAAAATAACAACGATTAATAGATACCCGAAAATTACGAAGAACTATTTTGGATTGGTTTTTCTCGGATACTGAAATGAAAATTTAGATTTCATGACCCAATGCATCATAAAGATTATGGGAGTATATGGGATAATGGGAGTATACAAACGTTGAAGATACAATTGTTTGGCCGAAAAAGAAATGAATTCATGCAGACCATAAAATGACCTTTCCACTAAGCAGCCAAAATGTTTTTCAAGTCGACACCTATTACAATTAATAAACTTTCCTCTCATAAACAGATGTATAACACTGAGAAAAGGAGTGTGAGAGATATCGAGCGGTGCGTAACAGGCTGCAGCTAGTGGGAGACGTGGGGTACATTCTAGGCGATGATCCAGATGTTCTTAACAGCTTTTTGGCATTTTTAAATGAAACTGGCCTTTTCAATAGTATTTTAAGGATGTAAAATTATTTTTAATTTTGACTCAGCGTTTATAGTATTTTATTATAATTCTATGATATGTAACACATATTTTTTTATAATTATGACGTTTAGTGGTGCAAAATGACCATGTCGTCGACACACCCTATCAACCCCACTACTACTACTACTACACTGTAAAAATAGGAAAGAAATACCACGCAGACTTGATTTTAAAGTACGTTGATTCTTTCACTTTACATTAAAAAGTAAAAACATAATCATTCTTTCAATTACAAGTCTTTCGTTCCCAGATCAACAGCAGTGATTCGTCAGCCAGCCAAGCAGAAGAAAAAGTAACACACCGTCCACAAAACTTTAGGGAAAACCTTTTCCTCCAAAGTGACCCCAGAAGTTAACACGTGGGATCGAGCGAAGAAAAACGTTTAACCACCAGAAGAGACGAGAGAGAGAGAGAGGGAGAGAGTGCGTTAGTCGTCCACAATGATTTATTAAACACACCTGTTAGGGAGAAAATTTGTCTCAGCCGTTCGATTGAGATAGGGAGGAAGCGAGGGCGAAGTGGAAAGACCAAAAAAAATTAAACCGATTTGGCGAATAAATAATGGTTATCTTCCCGCCTAAGCTCCACTTTAATGAAAAATCACGTCTGGGACTGCGGAAATAATTATTTTCTCATATAATTTAACCGTGGACTTAAAAATAATAATGTAAATGGAGAAAAGGGTATAATAAGAGAACGGGGATTGGATAATGGGGAACGAAAACGAGGGACACCCCTCGATCAATTCAACCCCCAAAGTATTGATTAGTGATATAATTCATCCTTCATAGATTAAAAAACCAATCACCTCCACCCTACCGCCCAAGCAATTCACCGAGACGAGCTGAAGACTTTTTAACGAGGATGAGGTGGCTTCGGGCAGGGGTACCTTTGTATAGTTTTGTGTCAGTCGCTTCCGTAGCGAGGGCTGAGACGCTAAGAGGGAGGGTTTCGGGAACGGGGGATGCGGCGATTAAGGGTGGGCGGCGTTCCCTGGCTGGTTTCGGGCGAGACAAATGACACGCGCTGCTTGGCAGCCTTCAACCCTCATTGAATGGCCTTCCGCAACGTGGGGATTGGAAGCAAAGAGTTTGTGGGAAGCTTAAGGGGAGGGCTGATCAATAGTAGGACCCAGATAGGGTTCAAGAATGTGAGGGCGTAGGCATATATATACATGTATATAGAGTCCGTCAAACATAGTTGAACATGTAAATCTAAGACCAATAGAGTACCGGCTCGCATTAGCCTATGGGTGAGGCGTGCGGAGACTGGGATGTAACACCGCTCTCTCACACCTAAGGCTACGAAAGAAAATAATTAAATCAAGATAATCAAGAATTCCTATCTTTTCAAATGAAAAAATATTTTTAAAAGGATAAAAATAAGATGGAAGGAAAGATGTGGTTTGGGAACATGGAAATCACTTATGTTGGGCCGAGCGGAATAATTTCCTACACTCCCAACACCTGAATTACGGCAGAAAAGTACAAAAAAATGGAATCGTGGCCTTAAAACATACCAATTTTTACAAAGATAAAAGGCAAGACAAGAGCAAAGGGATTTATCTTGCAAAATTATTTTATTCATGACCCACGGTTCATTTCAGCAGAAAATTACAAAGCTTATGCGGATGTACGTACGCGGAAGTACTATCTGTTGCGTTGACATAAGAGGTTACCTGCCACAAAAGGTAGGCTTAGATGTAGGTAGGAATACTTATATCCAAACCATGATCTGTTTCATGAACTTACGGTGTTTGGTACGCGAATCGTGAGTTGTTGAGTGTACATTTTATTACCTTTTCAAGTACGTCGAAAACAATTCTTGGACCACACAATTCTCGGATTATTTCAAAAAAGGATAAGAATGCTAAAAATCATTGCTTTCAATAAAAATACGTTCCACCTCATCTCCCCTGACACTAAATCGTTCAAGATTATTTTCTCTTAATGGCGAAATGCCTGAATGATGCGTGGAAACTTCTGGATTACGTAATTATGGAGGGGCATGGCAGGGGGTCCGGAGGTTTAACAGTGGCAGAGGGTCACTTTTCAATTTTAAGTTTCTATCAAGGTGAGGATGTTGATGAAGGTGGTTGAAGCATGAATTTTGAGTCGTTGGGTGTGCATGTTAATAACTATACAAATTAGTCGGAAATATTCTTCGACCACACTTCACTTGAGTACACCCACATATAAATTCGCTGGTAATAGCCAACCATGTTATTTTAAAAATTATTCAAGAAGTATATTTTATTATTTCGGCTTAATTAAGGCTTTGCTATAACTCGGGTTTGCGGGGAGGAATTTGAAATTTAAGCAAAAATTGTATGTAAGTACGTATTTTTTATTCGGCTTGAGGCCTTGATATTTTCTCAGTCATCACTAGAAATCGCGAAGATCCTCAAAGGTCCTTTAACGTAATGGACCAAGATCTCCAAGAAAACAATATGAATATAAATAAGATGAAGAATAAAAGCCGAGCACGTGGAAGAGAGAAGCTGAATATAGAAGTCTCTCGGAGATGAGAGAAATTGGAGCAAGTTGATTTTTTGACCTATCTCGGAAGTCCCATCACGCGGGACGGAACTAGTACAGCGGAAATCAAGCGGAGAATAGCCCAAGCTAAGAAGACGCTCATAGTTAACAGACAACTGCTGTGCTCAAAGAAGATAGGACTACAAACCATGAAACAGTATGAGAAAAAATTCTTATGAGGCGTTGCACTCTATGGATCGAAAGCATGGACCATTGGAAAAGGTGACCAGAAAAAAATAGGAGCCTTCGAAACCTGGTGCTGGAGGAGAATGCTGAAGATAAAAGGGACGGACAAAATAAGGAATGATGAAGTGCACAGAAGAGTAGATGAGGAAAGGATAATATAGATTGCCATACAGAAAAGAAGAACCAGATGGGTTGGACATACCCTGAGGCACAATTGGTTAGTGAAGAACATAATTGGAGACCAAATAGAGGGAAAAGTCCCCAGAGGAAGACCCAGAAATAAGTTCACGGACCGAATAAAGAGAAAACTACATAAGAAGAGATACCAGGAGGTAAAGAAACTAGAATTAGATAGGGAAGGGTGGAGGGCTGCAGTCAACCAATCTTAGGATTGAACGACCAATGATGACGATCCCACGCGAAGATGCAGGGATAAGACAAGTGTGCGTCCCTCATCTTGATTACTAATGGATCTTTTTTTAACTCCGCTCCATAAATTATGAGACCATTCATGAAACAAATAAATTAGTCGAACGTTCCTGCAACACTAATTAAACGACTGACATGGCTCATGGGTTCTATAACTCAATTGAATACATGTATATCGTCCATGCAATGGACGCAGGGGAAGGGAAACGGAGTTAGGATGAAACATCGAGCTGAAAGTCGAATTAACAGAACATTTATTTTGGGATCGTTGACAAGTAATTTCATCACATAACGTCATCATGACCCTTTAAAATTATACGAATGTGTTGAGAACCAATGATATTTATTAGGAACCATAAAAAATTACATGAAACGTAAGGTTTCGGCGTATAGGAAAAAATATGCACATATTTCACGGAATTATTTCGAAATACACGTCAAATGCTATACGACTACGAGTTAAAATAGCATTAAATGGCCAAGAAATCAAGTTGGCAACGCGGATTTTTTTCACGCTTTCTCTACATATTTAATCATCGAACGGAATCAATTTCCTTTGCCAAATCCATCTCCGTACCCCGAAAACGACCAAAATAGTCATTTCAGTTTGGCATACGCAAATTATCAGCCCACTGAACCTCTCAACATGAGCGATCACTCGTGGTGGTGGGCGAGGGCTTAGATGAGAGGAGCGGATTATTTAGGTCAAGGGGGCAAATTTGTGGGATTTGGACCACGGGAACTTTGCGAGGGCGGTCGGTTTGCTTCCTTGTCCAATCCCATCGTCCCACACTTGAGATTCCCAATATCCTATTGTGGCGCGTTTGACCGTCTCTCTTGGATTCACGCAGTTGAAACTCACTCACAGAGGGTGGCCTAATTTCAAGTTCGCTGGGTTGATGGCCGCATGGAGCAACTGCAGTCTCTGGGGCCTCTCTCTCTTTTAGGATAGTTTGCGGAAGAAGTGAAGTGATTAATGTATATTTTGTAAATTTGTTTGTATATTAATACTCAGGTTCATGACCATTGGTAATTAATGTTTTTTTGCTCTTGCAATATGATTTTTTAAAAACTGTTTCTTGGCTCTATAAAAAATCAAAGTTGTAATGTTCTGTTTTTGGCCGCACTTTCTTTTTTTCCTTCTCGTCACGATAAATTTATATGATGGCAACTCCAGCACTGGTTGTTTACCACAGGGGTGCCTATATTCCACCATAGGTTAATTCTAATGTCAAAATTATTTGTAGTAAAATTTAGTGGAATAAATATAATCTAGAATATGGACAAATCAGCTGTAGCTAAAGTTAAGAAATATCATGAAGCGTATTTTATTTCGCGTTTTGGAGAAAATCTGTTCTTGTATTACCGATTTATTTCGAAACATATACTTTAAGTGCCGTACAAAGCAAGATTTAGCAGCAAAGCATATAAAATACAAAGGAAAGCTGCACGCTTCTTTGAAAACTGCTACGAGCAAATGTACAGTGTTTCACAGCTTTTAGAGGGGCAAAGGTGCGAGCCCCAAGAGACTCGGAAGCTACTGCCTAGGCTTAGCTTGCCTGAGAAATTCAGAACTGGTGTGTTTCAGAGCGACACAGAGAATATCATTTTGACGCTTCACTACGCGCTGACTATTCTCGATAAGTGAATCCACCCTTTTAATCCAGTAAAAACGTGGTACTTCATAATCATGAAACCCCATCAGTTTGAGGTGAATTTTATTGAAAATGGGAGTAAAAATCCTGAAGATTTCTTCTACTTGAAGGGCCATAACTACGATGGTTGCCCATTTAGTAATGCCCCACATTTTTTATTTACAAAAGTAGCAATTATTCTTCAAAAATCATATTTACACATATAAAAGAATGATGTTTTTTCTACCACTTTTCTACATAATCTCCCCCAAGTTCTATTATTTTTTCTTGCGGTTCACTAGAGCGTGCACGCCACGTCGGTGCCAGTTCTCGCTCTGGTTCTGGAGCCAAGTTAGAACTGCCACAATCCTATGCGGTGAGACGGTCATCTAGAAACACATCTCCATTGGCTACAGAGCCTTATTAGGTTATCACGACGCAAAAAATCCAATAATGCTTTGTCATCCACAATAGCTGAGTGGAAAAGTTCTTAGTGTCATTTGAAAATATTCAATCATAGAAAGTAAAATTGCCATGAGAAACATTCAGCCTGGACCGGGAATCGAACCACGGACATTTAGTTTGCCGGACCAATGCACAGATCACTACGCTATCCAGGCTTGCTCATTCTCGTGGCAATTTTGGTGGATACAATGGAACTAGATCTTAGAGTCATTGTTCAAAAAGGATTTGAAAAGAAGAGAAATTACGAAGAAATTCTCAGTTCTTAACGTCTTTAGTCTGGGATACACTGTTACTTACGAGCCTAATCTTGAAGGCCTGTCCTCTGCAAAGTCCACAAAATTGGTCAGAGCACTCAAATGTAAGATGCGGTAGCGTTGTGATAAGCGAATAAAGCTCTGTAGCCAATGGAGATGCGTTTCTAGATGACCGTCTCACCGCACTGATTTCTTAAAAAAAATGTTAAAAAAATGTGCGGCATCACTTTTTGGGCAACTCTCGTACCTCTATCAATTTCTTCGTTCATTTTCGCGTGCGTCCTACCCATCCCGTCACCCCATCCATAAACTAGATCCTCTTTCTTCCCCTTCCTGGGTTACCCAAAAGACTTTCCTCTGCCACTACCTTGAGCAAATCATTGCCCCTCATGACCAATTCCAGCGAATAACCCTGCTTCCCACCAATCACATCCAGAGGTTTCCTTTCCTCACTCACCATATCAAGCACTTCCTCGGAGACAAATCGTTTACGATAACTAGAATCTAACTGAAAGTTCGGTTTTATTGAATTACAGCACATCGCCGGGTAACTTGACGTGGGCGCCGGAACATTTGCGCATCGAACACGAAGGAACATTTGCGCATCGGTTGCAATCGGAGAAAATATTTAACCGGAGATTATAAAATTAGGCATGAATATTTATTTAGAGACCATGTTCTCCAGTGTATTAGAAATCGCATCTCATTGAAAACTGTAGCTGTTTTAACTATTCCTGCCGAATAATCACAGTGCCACATTTGATAGTAATTTCTATAAGTATTATCTGAGAAGCTATAATGAAAATAAAAATGATTTTTATCACTCCAGGATGACAAGCAATTAATGGCAACACCAATGCCGTATTCCTCAGTAATAACTCCACATTTGAAATTGAAAGATAAAAAAATATGTGTCTCCCAAAGGAAAATTCGAATTCTGCTCATTCGCAAACTCAAGAACATTTGCGGGAACTTCATTGTCCTCCATTCTGAGAATGTGATTTGCGAACTCCACCGTCAATATTCGAGGAACGAGTATTCCTCATCTCCTAAATGAAAATCAAACGTGATGTCGATCTTGCCAACGTGAATCAAAATTGGTTTTCCGCGGCGATATCTCACACATTCTGATCTATTCACTATACAAAAGGAAATGGAACTGAAGGAAGATAAGGGAATGAAATCCCATCATAGAATGAGGTGGCGGAATGCATCAAGATAAGGTATATTACCTTTTTTCCTTAACTACAGAGCATATATGGAATTACAATAGGCATGATCATCAATATTTTTCAGATTTCAATGACTCCGGGGTCAAAAAAGTTACATTTGGAGCCTTAATTGAAAACAGGAACTTTTTCGAAAATTTAGTCAACCACCCTGAGATTCTCCTAAGCGGTTTAAGGTAGTTTCAGCGAGGTAGTTCCCTAGTCATAATGGAGACCATATCTTACGTTTGAATTTCAGCTGCTGTATGAGCATGAAGTAATATAAATGGTGCAGTAATATACTTTTATAAGACTGAATTTCACCGCAAATAAAAAAGAATGTATGTATCAGTCTTTAACTTGGCTAATTATTTTCACGCGGAACGTATAGAATACTTTTTACAACGGAATGGATATTTTTGCGATTCATAAAAAAATACTGCGGCGACTATACGATTTATTTTTTTTAAATAGTTGAGAAAATATTTAAAAACTACAAAGTTAATTTTTTGACAAGATCTAGACGTTAGTGATTCCACATTTTAAAATAATGTCTCTCAGAAGTGCATACACGTGCAATTTCCAAATTAAAAGGGCTGGTATTTTTTGACAAACATCTTCAAAAAAAGAGTTCGGTAAGAGGCTAACATTTTGGTATCAATGGAAGGTAATTATAGAATCTAACAAGTTATTTTTCTAAAATATTTTTCCATGACAATATTTATTTTGAATATACAATGTGTAATATTTTGATAATAATAAACTTTATGACAATATTTTCTTAAGTATTGACTTAAAATATTTAAAAAATATAATGATATGTTAAAAATGCTGCAGGAAGCGGCGAATGATATGCAAAAACTGAAATATTTAGTATTTTTTACTTTTACTTTGAGTAATGACTGTTTACTGTATAATAAAAGTTTTTTATGTGTAAACTGACCGCATTTACTGGATAAGGTTGGTCAGTGAATTTCAAAACCAAATAAATGTTGCAGCCATATTTATCGATTGGAATAAATTCATTGATTCATTCATATCGGAAACCCCGGCAACTTATGAGTATGAACTTCAGAGATTCTTCATTGAAAAAATAAAGAATTTACAACACATACATCTCGTCGGAAATTTAACATTGTACGATTTTGAAACTTAGTCAACTCTTTTTAAGAATTAATCAATCACCCATGGTAGTAATTTTCAAGTAATTATAAAAAAAACTTAGGAAGTAAAGGCGCACTGAACGCACATTACGATTAAACATGAGTCATGCAAACAACTAACACATGCATTATTAGTTAATGCTGAGAATTATTTTGATAAAAAAAACGAAGTTTTTGGGTCGTTAGCGTATCAAAATTAACTTCACGCTTATAAAATTTGCATGTATTTAGAAATAATGTACAGGCATACAGCCTCCATAATAAAAAGGGGAATATTTCCCCAAAAACTACAGAAAGTAACTCATTTTCATTAAAGCGATATCGAAAATGTTTGAGTATTTGACCACGAGACGAAACTTTGGCAAAGCCCTTCTCCAAAAAACCAGCATAGTAATCTTTATGTGAAACGTTCAAAATAGCTCTGCCATAACTAATAAAAGTCCTGGACTTGCGAGTCCTTCAAAAACATCTCCATGACTAAAAAAATGAGGGTCAAACAAATGAACGACTGCTGATTATGTGGATACTGTGGTGCATATTCCATCCTCCAGAAGTGGAGGGCTCAATGATTATGTAAGATAAACGAGCACTAGTAAGAAGAAGCCGTCTCAACTCCGAGAAGTGGTCCCCGTTGAGAGAAGTTTAGTGAGGCATGATAAGCACCTGCATTCCACAGAAGATGAACCATAAATGAGCAAGAAGAGGGAATTATTTTAGAGTGAATGGATATCATGGATAAGGGACAACCTAATGAACATTCCATTCCCGCTAGGTAGGTCGTTTCCCATCGCTCGGATCTAACGCGGTGACATCGTCTGGATTACAACAAACGTTTGCACGAAAAGAATTGCATATTTGATATTTGCGCGGAATTTGGATACGACAGTAAGGTGCGGAAACATACGAGGGATGAGACTTTTTTTGGATATCCAACTGACGCACTTCACGGGTTAAGCGGGTGCAGGTTTGCCGGAGATGAGACAAAATTAATGTAGAAAATGCTAAATTTTCTGCTTCTAATTGTAAATAAATTGTCACCAGAGTTGATTCCACTGTAAAAAGACTGCATTTTCAACAAATTACAAATTTGCTAATTCAAACAAGAACAAATAATAACATATCAGTACTTAATATGAAAATACGTGGATGACTCCATTCTATCTTTGATAAAAAGAAAAAATAGCGGAGTTTTTATCCAAATTTTTTTTCGATATCTCACAGACATATGTACAAGGGCGATGCGGGTCAAGGTTTGCAGGAAACAACTTTATGCTGGAAGTGGTAGGAGTTTCAGCTTCCATTCGTAAATAAATAGCTTTCAGAATTATTCCCGCTGTAAACTGGGTAGTTTTCTCAAATACTACACGTTTCCCAACTATGACCAATGAAATAATTAATACATCAGCAATTAAAGGGGCTGTATACCTTGATTGAAAACGCTATTTAGTTCTGGCTTCTACCGCAGCCCAGGAGAGATCTTCGCCTTCCTCTCCTTTCTCCGCTTCTAACAACAGCGCCACCGATGGTACAGTGGAATGTACGTTGCAAGGGTTCAGAATAATGTTCACTGTGACGTTAAGATACGCAGTTTTGTACATTTGAATAACCCTCCGTACAGATTATGAATTCCTCTTAAGAATAAGAGCAAGCGATTTAAGAAACATACGTTGTGCGCGTCATTGCGATCGCCTGATTTTCGACATATTCACGTTTCTTCTGCGAACAAAATAGTTATATAGAAGGCAAAAAGCGAAAAGTTACGACACTTATTTTAAGTATTAATCCTTTCTTCAGAGGCCTGCGTAAGCAGATTTATTTTAAGTAACAATATAGCGGCGTAAAGTAAAAGCGCGTCGACGTCTTCGGAAGCCTTCATTTTTGGCCGTGGTACACAGCCCCCTTAAGAATGCAGACACCTCCTCCACTCTGTTTCGCAAATTATCAGAGCTTTCATCCATTACTCTAGCCCAAATTCTTAAAGACGTCCTTTGCATGGGTCATCTTGATGGTGCCATACGTGGGACAGTCTCATTTCGGGTAACAAGAACGTCCCACGTTGCATAAGTAGTACCATGAATTTCCAAAAATTCGAGCTGACTAAAAGCAGACGTTTCGGAGAAGAGGGAAGGATACAATTTTCTCCAGAGGTTCCAGAGGAGACAGTACAGCGAGTATGAAGGTCTTGCGGGAAGAGACGGAGAGATTTACCTAAGGGTCGGCGGCGAAAGTCATTGAGCGTCGACATGCGTGGGATGAGCTTCGTTTAACCCCCGTTAACAAAAATCTCCTCCAGCGGAAGGGATAGAATGGGGCTTCTCGTTCCTTCCTCCCATGTATACAAAGGGTCCTTCCGTTAAGTAGTCAAATGGAGACGTGGGTAGTGGAACCTGAGATAGTGCCCCAGAGAAGCGACGCTACGTTGAGAGGGTAAATCCGTTTATTAAAAGCGGAGGTCATTAAATTATGAAAGTATAGTTAATACGAGAGGAGAAACTGGACCTTGCCAAATAGGTATAGACAAAAGCCCGCGAATGGATCCAATATCTGCGATATTCACGGATTCGTAAAGATTAATAATGAATGTATTCCATCTAAAATATACCATTACAGTATTAAATTAGTTTAATTTCAGCATTGGGTATAAGAAGTATAGGCACCACTTAGAAAAAAATGTTCTGCCTCAGATTGCCTACTCTTTACATTCATAGAAATGCATCGAAAAAAACTCATGATGCAAAGCGAATGAAATTCAACTCGGTCGATGTTTTCATGATGTTACCATACAAAAATATTAAATACCGTTAAACTGCTGGAAAAGTAACCAATTCCATGAGTAGCCAAAGTAACCAAAACCTTGTAAAGGAATCACTTCCATAAGTAACCAAAGTAACCAACAGCTAATGAAGTAACCAAAAGCTTATAAAGTAACCAATTCCATGAGCAACCGACGTGACTAAGGACTTATAACGAAACCATTATGACACCAAACTACATTTCTAGCCCCGACAAAAGATATAAAATAAGAGAGATGCAATCCCGAAAAGGTAGGTACAAAAATGCGTCATTTTCACTCATAATACACGACCGTAATAATAACTGAGCTCTACTGAAAACATTCCCGTTATATACAACAAAATTTCACCCTCCAAAACCTTGTCCCTTTTACATGGCTGGTGTCCTAATACCCCCCACCACACGCCCATGCGGCGGCTCGCAGGGTAGTATGTAGAGGTGGAAAATAACCTGCCGGTGTGAAGATGCTTCTAATGTAAGCAAAACAAAATGCTAATCCTAGGCGGCTCTGGTTTATGTGAGGGGATAGGGATAGGGAATGTCTCCTACCATCATTCCTTTCCGTGAAATTGGATTAAAAATTAAATGGGAATTAAAAAAAATCGCGGGGGTGAGGGGTGGTCGATTGGGGAGGAGGTCGAATTATGGATTGAGGGGAAGGAGGGCGGGAGGGAGCAGGATAAGGAATATAAATTGAAAGGGTGGGTGGGCTGGGGGGGGGGGGGGGAGAAGGAAAACAGGCCCTGAAGGAAAGTCGAAACTTTGTTATCCGCCCCCCTACTCCTGCGTCTTTTACCCGAAATTGTTTCTTCCGCCTCTTCCACCGAAGAGAATGGGTTGTTACGGGGAGGAGGGTTGCGAAATAGGGGTTGAGGAGGGAGGAAAAAACTTTTTAATTCGAAGAAAATTGACAGCACTTAAAAAGGAAATTCGTCCCCTCTTGGTTCCGAAATCGATTAAAACAATCGTACATCTACGCCACGCCAGAATGGGGTGTTTTGGTGATATTTTTTTCTGGTATCGATAGCTAAAAAAACACGGTACGTAACACGAAAGCATTGGTGTTTGAATCTCATTTCTGCGTCAGTTGCGTAGCTTCAGCTGCTGAAAGCTTTTTCAATATAGCCGCTCATCAACGGCACGTGACGTCATTTGCTCGTATCCATGGATATTACTCGCCGTAAATGTAAAATAGGGGAAGGGGAGGAAAACTTTTTAAGTCAACAAAAATTGACAGCACTTAAAAAGGAAATTCGTCCCCTCTGGGATCCGAAATCGATTAAAACAATCGCACACCTAAAAACCAGGCCATAATGGGGTGTTTGCATGATTTTTTTCTGGGATCAATAGCTGATACAACATAGGATGCAGAACACGAAAACATTAGCGATAGAATTTCTTTTTAGCGTCACCTGCGTTAGTTCATCTGCTGAAAGAAAGCTTTTTCAATATGGCCGGCATTCAACATTTCGTGACGTCATTTGCTCGTATCCATGGATATTTTTCTCTCTAAACTACAAAACAGGAGAGTGGGAGGAAAAATTTTTGATTCGAAGAAAATTGAATGCACTTAAGAAGGTAATTAAAACAATCGCATAACCACGCCACAGAAAGGGGTTTTGCGTGATTTATTTTAGAGATCGATGCATGAAACAATACGGTATCCGGAACACGAAAACATTAACGTTTGGATTCCATTTTAGCGTCGTTGGCGTAATTTTTAGCTGCCAAAAGAAACATTTTTCAATATGTCCGCCATTTAACGCCTCGAGACGTCATTTGCTCGTACTCATGGATATTACTCGTCGTAAAATGCAAAATATGCACGTTACTTCCACAAGTTTACTCAGCAAGAACTTGCGGTGGAGTTTAATCGGACGAAATATTTTTCTCAAGTTAGTGCAAAGGATCATAGTGATTGCTGTTTAGACAGGCAAACAATACGCTTCTCGAAAAGCGACTGGCCGAAACTTTTAAAAAGTCTTGCAAGTGGACTTGTAGAGCTATCTTTTAACAACAAATTAAGTAAAAATTCGCGTGTTGCAGATCACTCACGCAATGAATCGGCCACGGTAAAACTCCACCTGGACAACTGAAGGCGGATGATACGGAAGACGGGGGGAACAAAAGGCATTTCCCCTAATCTAAAGAAGTAGTTCTCGGAAGAGAAACGAGAGGAAAGGTCAGCGTGATAAAGAAGGAGGCAATAAGTTTCCCTTGGTCCCGACTCCATTGAAACTCACTGAAGGTTACGGCTCAGAAAGATTGAAAGAGGTAACGAAGGTCAGCGAGAAGACGGCAGAGCTTGCCAGCGTTGCTGGTCCGTCCCACAAGAAGCCTTAAGGTAGTTTGAACGAAATATCATTTCACCTAGAAATCAATGAATTTGGTCTCATTTCAAAGAAAAATATCTCACCCTTCCAAAAATAACATAAAATCAGCCTCTAACGGAACTACTTCCGAGATTTTTGACGAAAAATTCCTGCCCTTTCGCATGGGAAATGCTACGAGTATGCACTCCAGAGAGGGCTTATTTTTAAAAATGAGGAACTTCTAACACCTAGATCTCGTCAATAAATTAACAGAGTGTTGTTTGCGTGTTTTCTATTATTAACTATTTTTGACAATAAATCACTTTGTCACCGAAGTAATTCAATAAGAATCGCAAGAGACCTTCTGTCGAGGAGTTTTTACGTACCGCATGAATAAAATGAGTCAAGTTATTGACTTATACAGATTTTTTTATTCACTGAGAATAACATTTATAGAAAAGTATGTTAAAGCACTATTTTTTAAAAAAATATCAGTGTGCAGTTCGTATGTTTTCTCAAACATTTTCGCAAATAAATTATATAGCTACCGCAGTAATTTTCTCAGCATCTTAAATAAATCTTCCATTGTGAAGGAGCATTAAGGTGGCCTGAGCTATCTTTTTACCTAGAAATCAATGAATATGGTCTCATGTTAAAGAAAAATATATCACCCTTCCATTGACATCAAAAATTCAACCCCTCACCACACTTTTTTCCGAGATTTTTCACAAATAATACCAGTCCTTTTCCTAGGGAAATGGTTCGTGTATGCACTCCAGAGAGACCTAAAGGTATTAAAAATGAGGCATTTCCTACACTTAGATCTCGTCAAAAATCAACAGTATGCATTTTGTGTGTTTTCTCAACTATTTTTGAATATTAATCATATTGCCACTGCAGCAAATTCTTCGGGATCACAATAAACCTTCCCTTTTGATGGAGTTTCAAACGCGCCGCGTGAAAAAATGATTCAAGTTTAAGATTTATATGGATGATTCCACTTCATATCTTTCAATTTCCGTCATGTAAAACTATTTTTTTGCACCGTTAATAATGCAATTTATAATTCGCGCGTCTCACAGTTGGTGAAATTAAAACATATGTTTATGATATATATATTATGGCGGGAACTATTTCGCCCGCACTATCTTAAACGTAGCATCTGAGAAAAATTAGTCAAATTAAAGACTAAATTGATATTTTTATTTAATTACATAGAATTTCGGCCGTGTAAAAGTATTTTACGGCACAATTAATAATTCAATATTTAATTCATGCTTCCTATAGCTGCTGAAATTAATACATAAAATTCGAATATAGTCTCTATTATACCTAGGGAACTATTTAGCTCAAACCACCTCAACCCATACACCCATGGGTAACAACATAGTCACTTTGGATAACGATACCAAATACTTTTTCTTCCGAGAGTTTTTTGCGAAATGCTGCGATAATATATTTCAAACTCAACGCAGTGTTAAGTTGGGAGTTATAGTCCAGCCATGACGATTAAAGCTCTTGAAATATAGCCTAAGATATTTGGCGCCTATTTCCGCAACTTCCACGACTAAGTGGCCCATTCACCAAAAGATTATTCGCCCAGCACGCGAGGCAGATAATTTTGCTGATATACGCCTCACAGACACCACGTGAGAAGCAAAAAATAAAATGTACCATGAATTCTTATCTGTAGGCCACGGAATCATCGGATTACACCAAAAGTCTTTCCTTTTCATTGGATACGATAGGAAGGTTGATGGAAGTAATCGTTAAATATATAATCCTAGCACTGACTCACAATCAACAGAAAATTGCCGTTCCAGGAAGAAATTCATCGTAAGTTTTTGAGTTTTTTGGTGCCTTTTTATATCAATTCCAGTAACCCAGGTTTAACCAATACGTTACCTTTTTGGATAAGAACTGCTACGATATGTTATCCAAGGGTTCATGTTCCATTAAAACTATTCCCGAAAATGTACTCAACATGCGGTGGAAATTTGAAGTAGCGACATATATGACAAAGAGATCAAAGCCATAAATATAAGCACAGCGAATTTTGCCAATGATAAGGTTTCCACGCGAGTATTTGGGCGAAACTTAAGCAAAAATATATACCGCCATCCACAAGCCATAAGATGCCTTCATCTGCGCGATGATAACAAGTTAGAAAACTCAAATTAAAGGGAGAAGTGTGGTAAAAATATGAGATTTGAGTACCAACTCCTTCTTAAAGAAATGGAGAACTCCTTAGGACTAGCATATAAAAATCTAAAAAGTTTTTCAATATCGAATACAAGTAGTCCCTTGATGCACTGAAAAAAAACAAACAGAGATTCTCCCTCGAAAGAAAACGGTTTGCGGGAATGGATAGAGAGGCGGTAGAGAAGAGATCTTTCGAAAAATAATGCGTCTTCTTCCATGAAATGCTTACAGTACCAGATGTTTCATTTATCATTATCATTTATTTTGATAACTTAACTCTCATATACGGGAAACTCTATGGTATAGTAAAAAGTGGAAGAGGTAAAAAGTTGTATGAAGTTCGCAATGCGAGCCCAGTTAGGCAAACTGAAGCATAAATTTGCAATGCGAATGACATTGTGTATCGCAAAAAAAACCGAAAACTAAATAATACTAAATGAAATCGTAGAGAACAGTAGACTGACTTAACCACTCCCATAATTTTGAAAAATAATTTTAGATAATAATAAGTGACAAGCATTTTCGCGTTGATATTCAATAATAATTTGATGACAGTGCGATTATTCTTGCACAAAGAATATGCATTACCTTAATTAGGGTTCTACAAAAACAAATGAAATTTAAAAAAAATTAAAAAGTCGAAAGTACGCCAACTGCTTGACAGGTTTGAGTCCCAATCAGCAACGTTGTGCTCCATAGCTCGAACTATAAATTAATTTTATTTATTCTTTTGGCTTAACTATAACATTGGCTTTTGGCTTAGCAGGGCCTACATTGTATGACAACATTTTTTTAAATATTCATAGTTTATTTTTATTCATAATTTTATATATTGTATTATATATATGTTATGTATAACACATATAAAATATTCATAATTTATATTTCATACTTATTATAATTTCATAATTTATATAATTTTGTCATTAAGTTTTTCCAATGGCCTCTGCAATGTTTTCATACAATGTTTCTCCATTTCGTTTCTACCATCATTTTGTATTCAGTATTTATGTACGTAATGTTTGATACATTACCTGAAAACTGGGTAAAAAAATGGTTTGTATGACCAATGAATTTATATACAAACCTAAATTTGGATTTTTTCGTTAACATTCATTAGCCGACTGTGTAGTGATTTTCTGTATTCTCTACATTTGGTACCGAATGTGTATAATGCCTCAGATCAATAAACTTTGCGCTGTTATTACTAAAAGAAATATGTAACCGCTAATGAGATACATGACATTATTGTCGAGCCAGGAAGAAGCTGTGCCAACTACCGATCACAAGGATGTTAAGAATTTTCACTAGGTGATATGGCTGAAAAGAATATAGAAAAACTATTGAGTTCTGGAGGGAAAAAATGAGTCTTCCGTTCCGAATGGAAATTCGAAGGTGGGACGCAAATGACGAAACGACCCTATATATATACATTTCGAGTAGGAATGTCTCTCGAAAACCGACACCCACTTCCCCTCGCCATTTCTGAAATAACCTCACTCTTTCATTTCCGCCCCAAAACGTACAAATTCACTCAAAATAGATTTCGGTGTCAGGAGACCGCGCACCTGAGGGTTGAATGAGGAGAAAGACCCGGTCGCGATTCTGTGAGAGATCGCTTTGCACGCGACGAGAACCCCGCCCACGACGCGACGCTTCCGACCCCCCCGCGGTCATATCGTGTAATACTTCCACCGGGACACCAAGATGAAGACCCCCGCTTAACGTGACACAAATGCTATAAATATCTCCGGTTTTCACTCGGACGGTCATTAACACTTACATCGTATCCTACGAACAACATCACGGTCAAGCTGCGCGCTTCGTTAAAAACTGCTAAAAGCGAACATATAGTGTTTCTCAGCTATTAGAAGAAATAGGTTGGGAGTCCCTATATACTCGGAGGCCGCGTGCTGGGCTTAGTTTTCTTGAGAAATTCAGAACAGCTTCGCTTCAAAGCGACACAGTGGATATCATTTTGACGCCACACTACATTTCTAGGTCCGACAGATTTGACAAAATACGAGACACATTGTCGAACAGATAGGTTCAAAAATTCGTTCTTTCCACGCACATTAAATGACTATAATTAAACCGTAGCCCCACTTAAAACACACCAATAAAATACTTTACCATTTCACCTCCCAAAACCTCATCCTTTACACTTTTCCAAGGGTGATGTCCTAACACCCCCAGCCACACGTCCATGCGGCGGCTCGCACGGTAGAATGTAGATGTAGAAGGGTTTGCGGCAGAAGGTGAGTTTTCACGGATATACACCACACACTATCCTACACAAGTGAGCCGTGGCCTCTGAGGGTATCGGTGGAGCAGCTTGGCGGGTGGTGTAATCCTCCGCCATAGTACCGGGAAAGACACCGGTCAATAGGGGCCTATCATACCTGGTGGCAAATGGGCCCCAAATATATAAAGCATCGTTGTCCCGCGAGCTGTGGGCATTGCTTTGGTGAGGCTCTCGTCGAGTGCTCGACGCGGAAAGAGCTGCTCCCGAGAGACGGACCCACGGCACCTTTTTCAAGACCACCGCTACCTCCGCAGCCAAGGTAAACAACCTACCCAAAAATTCCTACCTCCCCTTATATTCGGAGTCTGCTTGTTTTCTACCAGCCGGTCACAATTTCGGGGGGTATTTTTTTTTAACGACCGTTCTTTTGTTGGTTAATAAATTACATTTGTTTTTCAACCTGGATTTTCTGTCTGCCTTTCAAACTAGGGGTTGCCGGGACCTATTGAGGAGTGGGTTGCACTCACACATTTGACCAAAATTGGTCCGTTTTGACCCTCCATTGGGTCCGGTGATCCTCACTCCAATGACGTAAGTCGGCAGACCGCACGACGGCAACCCAAAAAGCGAATCAGAGGGATACCTTATCCCAAATATTTGGGCAACAGGCTCTCTCGGTACGCAGAGATGTGCGGTAGGCTCAAGCGAAAGCGGAGCCGACGGTTACTCGTCCCAGTTGTTTGGGGGAACCAAACTAAAACGAGCACTTCGGGGAGGCGGAGGCCCTTGAGGTCCTTTTGACCTCAATCCGCCTCATTGGTGTCGGTCTCGAAGGGGCAGTGGTTTCGCTAACCTTCCCTACCCATCCTTTCCTCCCACCTCTTCCATGTCCTCGGTAATAAGCGAGAGCTTGCAAACCGGGGGCGGAAGTTGTAATCCTGCGGCGTGAGCCGAATCGCCTGTCTGCCTTTCAAACTCCCCCGCACTTCCCGGGCCTGTACGCATGTTTCACAAGGTCATGAAACTATGGCATCAATTCATTTACAAACACCTGTAGAAAGGTGATACGTTACCAATACCTAGCATATGCCATCAAACCTGCTACAAGAGAAAAAGGAAAATATATATATTTCAAGTACTACATATGGATTGGACATACCCTGAGGCTCAATGGGTTTGGCGACCTTTTCATCTACTTCAATGGTGGCAACAATGTATGTGACTGGAACTACAGCATTCCATTTTATTTCTCGTTGTGGGCTGAGGAATGGGGGGGTTGGGGAGGAGGGGCAATTGGTTTCAGTGGCGGGATGGAAAGGCCGATAAAAATGAGTTCGTCTTCAAATGGAAATTCTCAGTCTCAATTCTCGCTTTTCCCATTACCGATCCCCCCCCTCCTCCCCCTCTGCGTCGCTTTATTTCCCCATTCGGACCAGTTGAACGTTTTGCCGCCTTTGCACACGAATACATTTTCCAGTTGCATTTTTTTCTTCTTCCGCTCTTCGCGCTTCCCAGAGCATAAACTGCGAGGTTTCCAATTACACGGGAAGACGCCTTGCAATCCTCCGACAATTTAAAAGACAAAAAAAAAAAATGTTCCCGTCTTATGGTCGGTTGCAAGAACATTTACTTATAGAATCAATAGTTATGAGATCCATAAAGTTAGAGATCTCATAAAAAATATTCGGGTTGTTGAAACACATATAGTAGTTACATTACTTATTTACCAATGGTCAATATCTTCGAACATTCGATCTTATCTTCTCCCGCCGGATGTAATTTATGATGGTTTAGCGAATTAATAATTGCTAATGCATATAATAATTAGTCAGTAAGAGTAAATTAACTGCTCATTTGTCTCAAAACGACTCTTTTATCTAGTAATTAAGTCTCCAAGCGGTTCATTGCGCATCCGCCATCTTGTCTACTTATGGAACTCATATCTCCATGCCAAAAGTTATGAAACCAATAAATTAATCGAATGTTTCTGCAACACTTATTAAATGGTTGCCATGGCTTATGGGTCCCATAAATTTATAAAATACGTATGTGTTGTTCATGCAACAGGCCATTAGAGCCCTAACACGGAAACAATAATGCATAGGAAATGATAAAACTAAGGGGATATGTCCCAACATTGACGATAAATATATACCGATTCCTAAGGCCTTGGTATCCTAAAATCGAAACTAAATGCTGTTGCTTCATTTGAGTGACTTTTGCCATGACTTCGAACAAGACAGCGTACAGCGCAAGTGAGCTTGCAGTCGAATAATAACGTTGCATGTCTCACGTGACAAGAGGGAACATTTTGAAACTGACTACCCAAGATACCAAATCGATAAAATTAACATATTTTCACGTTTATCTGAAGACATCACTGAACAAAGCAAGATCACAAAGGTTCGCATACATCTTTGCCAGAGCAAATAGTGCGACAAAAGGCCACGGAAAAACTTTTTTGATATCAAAGTTCAACATTAAGCAAAATGTATCCCCTTCTACCGGAGGAAGAGCGAAAATAATTTGTTTTTGCAGTCAATGCAGTTAAGTTCAGTGTGCTATCGATACGTTTAACACTTCTTGATCCGGTGCCTTTTAGATTTGACTAGCCCTTGGGGCCGGCCATTTTTTGCATTTTTGTTGGGAAGGTACATGTATACAATTAAATTCACACAACTCCAGAACTAATGTATACTTTTTAATGAAACTTTCATTCGTTGCATATTATATAACAGACCGGACCATGACCGCTGGTGGCGGAAACACGTATTTTTACGTGAGCGGACTGTAATGTGTTAAGATCAGTTTTAAGGACGCCATTATCAAGTTTATAAACGGAGAGTGAGGACAAGACAGCATTAGAGGTTAGGTTGCGGAGATTAGGCACTCTCTTTTTAACAATATGTGCGAAGAAGTTAGTAATATATATTGCAGAGATTTAACATTAGTTAAGGCTGACATCGACCATATAGGGGAACAGTAGGAGAGAATGGGAAGAGCAATAGATATGAAATAGGTCTTTAATGCTCAGGGATCTCTAATTTCTGGGAAACGACATAGTTGGTCTAACAAGGATAGAGCTTCACTATTTATGGTATGGATGTGGTCGGCATAGAGAAGTTTCTGGTCCGCTATTACCGCAAGACCTTTTACTGATGAAACTCTATGCCAAAGGGGTGGGGTTGATTGTGTATTTTAACCCTATTAGTGCTGACCCCTGCCAGCGGTTCTAGTGAGAAATGCGGAGGGTAACTAGAATTAAATGTATCACTCTAGGAAAATAAATATTATAAAGTTATTGTTTAAAATATCCATATGCAGTTTTTCTTATTGCGTATGCATTGAATTAGGTAATAATAAAAAAACGCTTATACTTCGTACAAAAAATAATTGTAATTATATTTGTGTGCAAAAGTTAAACAATATTTTGCCTATGAGCCGATATATCGGCCCTCCGCACTTTACGCCTGAGATGCCAAAGCCGATATATCGGCCCGCCTCACTAAAAGGGTTAAATTTATTGGGGATTTTTTTTAGCAGTCGACTAATCGCCTGAACATTCCGACCTGATGATGATGACTGGAATGCAGGCGAAACGTTCGTCCACTAAAATGCTGCAACACGGGAAGAGCCCGAAAATTTCAAAATTAAAGAGTTTCCTTGTCTGAACCTTTGCAGAAATTCGTTCCCTGAAAAGTTCGAAAATGAAAAAACAAAAAACAGTTGGCGTTAAAATTACGGTTCTTCAACTATTCAATTCATTCTTCTTCAATCCCCCTCAGGTAACTCTTCAGTACTTTTTTTTACACCTAGACATTCACACGCGCAATCCTTCGCACTCATTATGCACCCGTCAAGGGAAACACATAGCCGGGGCAAAAGGCTTCCAATTTCGCGCGAGTCCGCCGCGAAGAGAGAGAAAGAGAATAATCCCTCCACGTCACGGGAGTCGGCCGCGTCTGGCGGGAAAGAAGGAACGCGGGGGTGGCGCCAGCGCGGACGGACGCGAGACTAATGAAAAGGGACGAATCATTTTCCCGGTTTTTTTTTTCGCGCGCAAAAGGAAGAAATGAAGAGGGTTGGGGGGGCGAGGTAGAGAGAAAGAGTTAGAAGTGGGCGCAGGAATAACTCACGCCGGGTAAATGCGAAATAAATTGGAATCTTTGCGGAGTGGAATTAGGGCCTTTTTACGAGAAGGCTGCAGAAGTCATCTGTGAACCATGGCATGAATTTATTCGCAATTTCCACAAGAGACTTATCGTACATAGTTCGAATGCATATGTGTTTCTTATTGTAGTTTTCATACAAATACATGTCATGATGCCATTTATCTATGCCAATTTTCCCATAAGGCTCTTGTATAGGTATAAGTTCGCTAAACCAATTTATCTACATCTACATCTACATAATAACCCGCAAGCCGCCTCAAAAGGCGTGTGGTGGGGGGTGTTAGGACACTAGCCGTCAACAAAAAAAAGTTCCGCCTATCATTTATTAAAGTCCTTAATTGTTCGGGGGAAAAACGAATTCCCAAACCCATCCGTTCGGCAACATATCTCTCTTAATTTATCGATTCTGTCGGACCTGGATATATAATGTGGTTCTAATATGATGTTCTCCGTGTCGCTCTGAAAGATATTCATTCTCAATTGCTCAAGCAATCTAAGCCTAGCGCGTAGCCTCCCGAGTCTCTAGCGGCTCCCACCCTAAATCGTTCAAAATCTGTGTAACGCTTTCTGTACGGCCGTAGCAGTTTTTGACGAATCGCGCAGCTTTCCTTTGTATTTTATTAAGTTCATGGACTAGGTCTTTCTCCGCCGGATCCCATATGCTCGCTGCATATTCAAGGTGTGGCCGGACGAGTGCGAAATAGCACCTCTCTTTCACTTTATCATCCGAAAATCTTCCCACAACACGCTTGACAAATCCTAGCTTCTTCAGGGCTCTGCCACAAATATTTCTTATGTGTCCCCCACGATAGGTTCGAAGTTATCGTAACTCAAATATTTATAAGTACAGTGAAACCCCATATTAACGACCACTCCTATCAAGCGACCACCCATCTCAACGACCATTTTTCTGTGGAACCGTCGGTTTTCGCTTAATTCAGGTTTCACTGTATGTACACATTCAAATAATAAGCACTGAAATTTCCCAGGAGCAACTAAATTATGAGAAAATAAACGCCATTTGTATAGGTTTAAAAAAAAACCTTCGTTTGAAGAGTCTTTACATTTTTTTTTCAAATCACCCGCCCGTTCAATAACAGAATATGTACTCCTAGAAACTAAACCCCTATCGAACGACCACCCCTCTTAACGACTAATTTTCATCGGAACCGTCGGAAACCACTTAATTCTGGTTTCACAGTAAAAAAAAAGATTCTACGTATAACACTCACTACAATTCAAAGAGACCATGGGATTCATTTGCCACTTTCAGGAAATAATTACCTAAATAATGGTAAAGAATCACTGAAACCGTGGTCGATAATAAATTTTATTGGATATGGTACACAACCATCTTTTTTTCAATTATTCAGTCATTTTACCTGAAGTATACAGACTCATTCTATTTAATGAACGATCTCCTCCACATCGAGATGTATTACAATAATTGTTTTGTGTTGTTAATTTAATACAGGAACTTAATGTTCGCAAACTATCACAGCATGAACTTTTATATGGTTCCGTTAGAGATAATTATCAAATAAATTGCGATAATATTGCCTTGAAAAAAATCGGCCTAAACCGGGAATCGATCCACGGACCATAGGTTTGCCGGAACAATGCGCAGACGACTAAGCGCTGTCCAGGCTCCCTAATTCACGTGGCAATTTGGGCGGCTACATGGGAACTAGATCTTAGGCCCTTGCGGTCCATCAAAGATGGCAACGGAAGGGAGAAGAGTGCTTCAAAACAGCCACACACAAGCTACAGTATCCTTCACCAGCACTTTTGCCGTGCTTGGCCACGTGAAAATATTTTAACGTAGGAGATGAAATACGTTGAAATTGCTATGAGAAAAATTCGGCCAGGACCGGGAATTGTACCACGGACCTTAGCTTTGTCGAACCAATGCGCAGACCACCAAAAGTGGAGAACTTAATGTTAACTTATTTATACTGCATAAATAAAAATGTGTAATTAAGTGTTTGTCATGACTCACCAAGTCAAGCCAAAGTTACCTTAACCGAAATCTTTTCACCAAACACAACTACTTCCCAATTGCATTCACAGCGGGTTTCCCATCGCAGACGAAGGCGGCACCCTGTCACAAATACTTCACTCCACCCGCCAGTGGGGGAGAACATTTCAGAAACTCAACTACAGACGAAACTCGCCTTCATTTCCGCTATTTCCAAAGGGGTCGGACGAGATACATCCTTTCTTCATCTCTCTGACGAACACTCACGCGCAAACGCTTCCAACAGCAGTTCTCGTGTGGACCCAATCATCATCCTTCATCAATCCGGCGCTGCGAAGGGTACGACAAGGCACACGCTCGGCACCCGTCGTTTGTCATTTATCTCTCTCGATGGGTCTATATACGTATATCTCTCCCCTCCGGTCCACCCCTTTTCAACCAATCGACGCCTTCCGGAAGGATGTGTCCACGCGCCCAAAGGCTCACGGGAGAACATTAAGGAGACACGCCCACCACACCCTTTTCACCCATTGTCCCTCATCGATGGGAAGAGCCTTTTCAAGCAAGAACCTCTTCAAAAACCTCCACAAAAGCCGCCTCAGACATATCGTCACCTAAAAATGGTACGATTGCAAACAGCACCAATTCAATCTTACTAATGTATAAAAATCTAGGTGTGTCTGTCTGTTACTCAATCACTTATAAACCACTGAATCGATTGAAACAAAATTTGGCAGGAAGATACTTGATATATCAAGTTCACGCATAGGCTATAGAACAAGGGCCTTGGGGCCCTATAAGGCCCTCAAGTGGGCCCTTTCATCGCAAAAAATTGGCCCTGGAAGATAATTCTTGCCTGTATAAGAAACACGTAAAATATACCGATACTAAATGTACAACAATCATGGGGTCGTAAGTCACGTTGGGGCCCCAGAGGGCCTAAGGTTCCAAAAAAATGCTTTCTTAAAAGCCTCATAAGTATTGAACAATAGAACCGATTTTAGTGAAATTTTCACACATGGGATTAGTAAAGCTTTTTTAAGGGAATTATGACAACAAGGAAGGCCCCTGGGCCCCAAGGTTAGCGTATTGGGCCATCTGGTGTCTTATGTGTTTGAAAAACTCAAGGCTAAACATTTTGGTTCAAGTGCAGAGGTTTCTCTTTTTGCATATTTTAATTAGTTCTACTAAAGATAGAAGGCTATAGTGTTTGCCATTAGATTGATAAAATATTGCAGTTACTTATTTTTTCATTCATTTTTCTCATACAAATAAAATTGCCCTAGAAATCGCGTTTTTAATGCCAAAATTGTGAATTTTACTTCTGTCAACAATAGGATATTTTCTTAGTAAGCGTAGAATTAGCATTAGCTTTAGAAGGTAAAGGGGACCTTTACAATGGCGGCTGGGTTTTATATCTAGAGATAGGTATTACAGTGGAAATCTAAGCCGTATACTGAGATGTTGCTGATTATGATATTTTCAGGGATATTTTTGCCTAAAATTGGCAAAATTCATTTCAAGTGGACTAATTTAAATTGAACCCACGTAAAACAGGAGAATACCACGATGTTATATTAATGCGGAAAGCCTCTGGAATGCAAATGACCTGTAGTTTAGTTTTCCATATGTTACTGCAGAAGAATGTTGAAACTCGGTAAACATAATGTAATGCGGTTTTCATCTGATAAATTAAAAAATAAAACTTACATTTAAGCTGAGTAAAACAGGAGAATACCATGATGTTATATTAATGCGACTAGCCTCTGGAATGCAAATGGCCTGTAGTTTAACTTCTATATGTTACAGCAAAAGAATGTCTAAACTCGGTAAGCATAATATAATGCGGTTTTCATCTGCTGAATTAAAAAATAAAACTAAAATTATAGCGGATAGGCTTGGAAAAAAATACACCTCATGAGCGACTCGAACCTACAACTTACATTCCCTGTCTTTCTATCATCCCCCGTTGAATTCTTGTTGAATCCCCGTTGAATTGCTAGTTGATCGCTATATTTAAAGAGGAACATGTGCTTCTTATATTATTTTCTCAAGATAAATAAAATGTGGTGTAGGGAGTAAATTTTGACTTAGTGTTGGCTTGTATACTTTTTAAACTTCATTTAAATACTCTTTTGGGTAAAATATCTTAAGAGAAAGAGTTAAACCGTAGCTTTTACCTCGTAACAAAAGCCAGTAATTATTCTGATTCCTTTGTTTTTCTGTAGTATTTGATCTCTCAATTTTTTGATCAAACAAAGGAAGGGTGAAATTACACTCAGGGGTAAGGTAGATTGAGATAGATAGTTCCCCAGTCATAATTGAGACTGTATTGGAATTATACGTTTTAATTTCAGCAGCTGTCGGAAGCATGAAGTAAATATTGCATCATTAATGCAAGGTGTCACGTGGTTCAACAACGAATTGTTGGAGATTTTGGTGGGTTTTATCAACACGAATGAATAACTACAAGTACCTCATACATTGATAATAAGTTTAATATCACGATATTCCACTCCATCAACAATATTCCGTTTTATTATGAAGTATTCCACTGGTTAAGGCAAGTTTCGCTGAATGTCAGAGAATCTCCTCCCGGTTTTCTACACTTTTAGGGGCCTATCTCGATCTAGTATATCCTTTTTCGCCTCAGCATACGATCTACCCTTATTCATCCTGTCTATAAAACCTATTCTCTTTCTTCCCCTTCCCCACTTGCCCAGCATTCTTCCCTCTCATTACATACTTAAGCAACATCTCGCCCCTTATTACATCCTCCAGTCACCTACTCTGCCGATCTCGAATTTCATTTCAAAAGTTTCCTTTCCTCGCCCAGCATCTCAAGCACTTCTTCGATAGTCTTCCTCTCCGTCCACCGAACCTTCTCCATGCTTCTCCACACCCACATCTCAAATGCTTGCAGCTAATTGTCGTCCTTCTTTCTGAGGGTTCATATTTCTGCCTCATACAATTCTAGCTCCATATCAAGCTCTTCATCAGCCTCTTCTTCACATTCATACCCAAAGTCCCCGTCTTCAGCTCCCTTCTATTACTAAACACCACCTTAGCTAGCGCTATTCTCGTTCGTATGGCTTTGCTACTACGTCCGTTTTCTTCCAGCATACTGCTTAAGAAATTAAAGTGCTCCACTTGCTCGAGTTTGTGTCCTCCAAATTTAATCACCAGCCTCGCTCTCTTTGTCCTAGAGAGTCTCATTACTTTTGTTTTCATATGGTTTATCTAATATTCCACTACATCTAAAAAGTTCTTTCTGATTCTCTCATTCCAGATCCCAATTCTTATCGGTTCTTTTTCATTTCCTTCTGCTGGTAACCCAACACCTCCCGCCAAGCACCCGTGCGGCAGCATTCAGGGCAACGCGTGGATGTAGATTAAGGAGAGATTCCTCTCGTAACCCCGCTCCCCGCGCCCGAAACCACCATGGTCAATTGGGTCCATTTGGAGGGCTCCGATGGCCTCCAGCACGTTAAGTGCACGGAGTACTCCCTTAAGCGAGCGATTCCGCATCTACGGACGTAAGGGAAGGGTCCGGAAGCGAGAGGTGGTCGGGTGGGTGGGCGTGGCGGTTGCACGGGTTGGGCGTTAAGAATGGATGGACGATGGGACGATATGTGCAACGCGGGGCCCGGATGCGTGATTCACTCCCGGGCAATGACGCATGCTCAGCGGATTTCCGAAACCACCCCTTCTCAATCCCTCTTCCTCCCCTTCATGCAGATATTAATGAGTCTGGTGGTCCCCATTGAAGGGATGCACTGTTCGGGCGAGGGGAAGGCCGCCGCCCGCGGCCGCACGGATCTAAACGGGCTGCACCGTAACCTAACCTCGGGACATTGAAGGGGAGACAATTTCGCTTTCCCCAAGCTGACACCATCATCCATCACCGTCCTTATGGGTACGTCCTCTTGGACGATTCGTGACCGTCAATGATCACGGATCGTTCCTTGGATACCATGTAGAGTTTGTAACCTCTTGCTGCGTGGTAGCACAATTTATGAAGATAGTTGGTACACAATTTTCTCGATATATTTTCCATACGGAGGATTTTTCGCTAACAGGATGATGTTCAACAACCTTCTTACTACAAAAAATACGAATATTAACGTATATATAAGACGTTGGTCCAACCTGTTGTCACCTACGGCTAAGAGACATGACCATGAAGAGGTCGGATGAAGATGCTCACAGAGTATTTAGGCGACGGATATTAAGGAAGATATACAGACCTGTTAAGAAAAATGAGGACTGGAGAAAAAGATATTATGCAGAGCTAGATCATTAAATTGGAGGCCGACATTGTTAGACGTGTCAAAGCTCGGAGAATGAAATGGTTGGTCCATGCGGAGAGAATGACATAGGAGTGAATGTCCAGAAGAATATTGAAGAAAAAGTTTCACCACACGAGAAGAAAGAGGGGGGGAAGGCTTAGATGAATAGATGATGTCACTGCAAACTTGCAGTCAATGAATATCGAAGGATGGAAGAGAAGAGTCAAAGACAGAAGAGATTGGAGGCGAATCGTGGAGGAGCCGAGGGACCACCAATGGCAGTAAAACCAATGGTGAGAGAAACAGAGAGATACGGAGAAGCAGATATTTCAGTACACACGTTCGGACTGGTAACGCGTCTATCCCTCATCTTTGAACGATAAATCTCCACCCAAACAAAACTTAAACTAATCCTTTACAACGTCGAAACAAATAAAAATCATAAAATTATAAAAATAATTTTAATAACAAAAAATTTTGGTTAATGCCATCAACCAATAAATAATATAACAAAACGCATTATACGAACACGTGAACAGTAATTAACAGGATAAAAATAAACGGAACGCGGCGTTACGACTTATAAGAGGTAACTTGAGGCGCAAAAAGACCATAAAAAAGACCTACAAAGAACAGAAAAAAAGAACAAGATGGATTGGACCACGGACTCAGAGGGGAAATCCTAAAATACGTCGGCTGACGTCATTCGTAATTTTCATGATAATTTAAATCAAGTCAATCGATGGTATTTGTAGCGACAGTGTTAACATTTTAAGTACTTATGACGTAATATTACGTTCCTTTAAATTTTAACAAAAATTTTCACCGTTTACATAGGCATAATAAAAAACAATTCTCATTCGAGGAATCATTCCACTTCGATGCAGTTATAAATTAAATACACTGTAATTTACATTTTCTTATATTCCACGGACAACGATCATAAAACATGGCCATAAAACGGAAGGCTAAGCTAAGAAGGCGGTGATGGGAAAAAGATAACTGCAGTGCTCAAAGAAGATAGGACTACAAACCAGGAAACTGTATATGAAAACATTAGTTTGGAGCATGGCACTCTCTCAATCGCAAGCAAGGTCCACTGGAAAACCTGACCAGAAAAGCCTAGAAGCCTTTGAAACCTGGTGCTGGAGAATGATGCTTAAGATGAAATGGACGGGAAAATAAGAAATGACGAAGTGTACAGAAGAGTAGAAGAGGAAAGGACTATATGGAAGACCTTAGAGAAAAGAAGAACCAGATAGATTGGACATACCCTGAGGCACAATGGGTTAGTGAAGAAATTGACTGAAGGGAAAATAGAGGGAAAAGACCCAATAAGAAGACTCAGGAATTATATCATAAACCAAATAAAGAGGAAAGCTCATTTACCAGGAAGTAGGCGAAATAGCATTAGATAGGGAAGAGTGGAGGGCTGCAGCCCACCAATCTTAGGATTGAACGACCAATGACGATACTGAAGCTCCAGAGACCGTCAATAAAAATTTAGCCACAATAGGCTCAACACATTCATGCATTACGTAGTGCAAATTAGTCATAATACGAACAGAAATTTAGCCACAATATTTTACTCGACTTCCAAGTCGAACAAACACCATCAGGAAAAAGATCTGCCTAAATGAAACTTTTGGTTTTAAGGTGAAAGAGGGTTTCGGTTAAAGAAAGATTCAGCAAAAAAGAGTTAAGGGTAGGAATACAGTTCCAGCAAACAAATAGAAGGTACGGGAGGGCCTTAAAGAAAAGGTAACTCTGCATAACGCACAAGATGAACAATTATTACATCGCTCTATTCACACTCAATTTTCCTACCGGCAAAGTTTTCAACACATTTGTATCATTACAAAGGTCATGATGACACTAATGTGATGAAAGTAACTGTCCTCGATCTCAAACTAATTGTTCCGTCGACTAAAGTCAACTTTCACCTCAATGTTTTATCCTTACTCTGTTACGCTTACCCTACGGTCCGTTGCAATAACGATAGATATGTATTCAATTGATCCATAGAACCCATGAGCCATGTCAATCGTTTAATTAGTGTTGCAGGAACGTTCGAATAATCTATTGGTTTCATGAAAGGTCTCATAATTTAGGAAGTGGAGTTAAAAAATCCATTAGTAGCCAAGATGAGGGACGCACACTTGTCGTATCCCTGCATCTTCGCGTGGGATCGTCATCAGTGGTTGTTCAATCCTAAGATTGGTTGACTGCATCACTACACCCTTCCCTGTCTAATGCTAGTTCCCTTACCTCCTGGTATCTCTTCCTATGTACTTTCCTCTTTATTTGGTTCATGAAATTACTCCTGGGTCTCCCTCTGGGGACTTTTTCCTCCATTTTGCCTTCAATTATGTTCTTCACGTACCCATAGTGTATCATGGTGTGTCCAAACCATTTGGCTCTTTTCTGTATGGTGGTCCACATGGTCATTTTCTTATATACTCTTCTGTACAGTTCATCATTCAATGATGGCCATATCAATCTTCAATGAGTGTAGCGGAAACAGTCGAATAACTTATTAACATTAATTACACGTCTTTCTCCCAAAGAATCTCATCATTTTTTTCCCTTATGATTTATCTTCACACCGTATCTCCTCCAGTGACAATCTAAGCATCAACTAAAGCTTGTAATCTCTTCGATGATGGACTAGATGAAGAATCGAAGATTCAAAGATGAAAACTTTAGCATGCAATAGCTCAGAACCAGCAATGATTTAGTTACTGTCTTTTAGCTTAGCAGGGCAGCATTGGTCACCATAGCCAGCAGCCTCTCCATCTAACTTAGTAGTGGTAACCAATGAACCAGACTAGAAATTTTTTTCATTTCACAGATTCAATTTCACAATGGACTCTAAATTCCACGAAGCTAACTCGCAAACCGCTGAAGACATAAATGCAAAGAATTGGTCAGAACAAAAGGTAGGAAGTCGATGAAGATGACAATCAGAGCAACGGTATTACTCCTCTCTTTGAAACTCGTCATTTTCCGCCACCCGCTATCACAAAGGGAACCGCTAAGCTCCTACCTCGAACACACGAGAAAGAATTTCGCGCACACCTTCCACACAATACGGCAAAATCCACTGCAAAAAAATTAAAAAATACGATAAAAAGTAAGCCGTCCCACCCTTTCGGACGAAAAAAATCGTGAGACTCGCTCGAAATCCTATAAACGCGATCCACGTCTGGAGCGGTCGGGGCTGTAGAAATATGCAAGAATGCCATGTGCGCGTGCTGAAAGACGGAACGCTTCGCATGCACTGAATACCTCCCTCGTTCTATCCCCAATTCGCAAGAGCGAAAGCCGGCTTGAGACGACACCGCCGCGTTTGAGTCTGAATTTATGACTTGGCCGGGAACCCGGGTAGGTTGATTTCTCGATACGACCGGAGAAAGGCCACGGTGGGGAGGTACCGCCCCCTCCCAACTGTCCCTACCCCCTTTAAAGGTGCACCCATGAGCGTTCACAAGGCAATCCTTCAGCGCGGATGAAAAGCAATTTCGCCACTGTTCAATTCCTCACGCGAAACACGGCCCCGAGACGAAATAAAACCGAAACGCCCGGAAAGTTTTAAAACCCGCGCCACTTGGGAGTGACAGTGTATTCATTGCGAGTCGGTTTTTTTTTAAGGGTTTGAAATTTCACGGGCGATATTTCAACTCCTCGCTCCGAGTTTTCTCCCCGCAATGAGAGATAAAAAAGAGTACCTCTCCAACTGCTTCCGACGTAATTCTAGAAAGATTTTCTCCGCCGCCTTTCGAGACCAATGAGTTGACTTAATCACGCCGGCTTTTTGCTCCTGCAGAAAGTGTCAATTAAAGAGTGATGAATGACGGCGATGCTTCATTATTAATGGTGCGCAAATTGGAAGGGAGGGCAGAGTAGTAACGAACCCAGAACATTAAAAGACTTTCCAGTTCACACACGCACGAATTTAATGGGTGCGGAGCTAATTGATTGGCGCCCAATTATTTTACCCGAGGGAAGTCTTGGTGAGTTTTCATCAATTTTATGGGAAGAAATTTTCACCCAAAAAAAGAAGACAAATTTGTAACAACCTGAACCTACACAATTTCACATATGGCAAAGTCATTCGTTTCCCCGCGTACGTAGACGATCTACATTTACATTCAAAAGTTGAAGGTTTCATGGAAGGTCGACTTTGTATTCTACACCTATCTACATCTACATAATACCTTGCGAGCCGCAGCATGGGCGTGTGGTAGGGGGTGTTAGGTCACCAGCCGTGTAAAGATGGGTTTTTGGGAGGTGAAATGGTGACATGTATTATATGAGTGTATTTAGTGGAGCTCAGTTATTAGTATGGTAACTTATTGCGCACGGAAAGAACGAGTATCTGTACCTATATGTTAGGCATTGTTAGTCTCTTATTTTGTCGCATCTGTCAGGCCTAGAGATGTAGTGAGGAGTCATGATAATATTCTCTGTGTCGCTCTGAAAAGCATCAGTTCAGAATTTATCTAGCAACCTAAGCCTAGCGTGCAGCCTCCGAGTCTCTAGGGCCTCCCACCTTAATCCATCTTAAAGTTGTGAGACACTATACATACGCTCGTAGCAGTTTTTAACCAAACACGCTGTTTCACTTTGTATTTTAATAATTTTTTTGGTTAAATCTTGACGACCAGGGTCCCAATTGCTCGCAGCGTATTCGAGGTGTGGCCTAACCAAAGCGAAGTAGCATCTCTCTTCGACTCTTTCATCCGAGGAGATTCCTATTATACGTCTAACAAAACCTAGTTTTATAAATGCTTTGCCACATATATTTTGTACGCGTAATCCCCACGATATATCAGAAGTTAAAGTAATTCCAAGATATTTTAATGTATCTGAAGATTTTATGTTTACTCCACCTATTAAGTCAGTGTGCTTTATTATTAAGTATTGAGTCTGTATGCCTTCCACAGTTTTATTGTTATTAGTACAACCGTTTCGGCAGTTACGCCATCATTACAAGTACAGGTACATATCAGGTGCCGGTGTACCTGATGATCACTATCTACCGCAACCGGTAGTACTCACAATGATATAGCTGTGGAAGGAATAAAGTTAAAAATACTACAACCTACGAATAAGTTTTCTATGCAGAATCTAAAACTTCCGTGTGGTTTGCGTGCGCAACGTTTGCATAATGAAACCTCGTGAGTCTCTTTGCATTTCCAACGTCTTCTGTTGCGCTATAGAACATAAAATTTTTCACTCTTAACTACACTCAAACGGCTGTGGAACGCTATGAGTGAGAACTTAATAACTTTATATACTATATTCATAACAACAATATTCTCGAGTCGCAGTCAATTAATATTTTTCTCAATGCCGATGAGTCGGCAAAGTTATCAGCGTCGTCTTTGGAGACATATATCCATCATCTACATAATACCCTGCGAGAAGCCGCAAGGGTATTTGGCAGGGGGTGTTAGGGCACCAGCCGTGAGAAGACGTAAAAAATATATTTTTTTTGGAGGTGAAATGGTGAAGTGTACTATAGATGTATTTTAAGTGGAGCATGAAATGAACGAATATTTGTACCCATCTGTTCGCAAATGTATATCTCTTATTTAATCGCATCTTTCGGAACTAGAGATATAGCTAGGCGTCAAAATGATATTCTCTGCGTCTCCCTGAAACACTCTCCCTCTTCTGAATTTCTCAAGCAAGCTAGTCTGGCGCACAGCCTCCCGAGTCTCTAGGGGCTCCCACTTTAATCCTTCTAAAGGGATTCCCTCCGTCTAAATGACAATCCCTCTTTAAAAATAAATTTATTCACCACGACTCAAGAATCGCGTTGTAATATCCATCATTGAACTGAGCCTTCTCCGTCAAGGCACTAATGATAATTTATTAATTCCATGCACAAACAGTGCTTCAATTACTTCAATTTTCAAAATGTTGCATAAACTTAAACTTGTTGTATTTAATAGCCTTGAAAACACAAAGGTAAAATTAAATGAGATAGTTAAAATTTTCATTGAAAGACCAACCCTCCAGGGGAATTTCCAGCATGTAAAAGCTGTGACAACCTGCATACATTTAAATTATTAACGATTTTTGATGTGACAGGAGGAAATTATTTCTCGAAAATTCTAGCAGAAGTCATAATACAGCGGGATAAAGGAATGGACGCATTCGTGCATGATAAACTAAGTGATTTCTCATGAAGGCGGTTGAAAAAAACATGGATAAGGACGATAAAGAATAAAATTAATACTAATCTGATGAAGAGAGCATTTACAAATGCTGAGTTAAGACGAAGAACATAACGAATAGGCATTTACCTGTTATTGACAGCCTTGACAAACGTAAATCACTACTGGGTTCATAAACAAGTCCGACATAACCTGCGCCAACCGTGTGAAATTAGAGCAAGGAAGATGATCACGTTCGAGCAGAAGGTGAGTAGAACGCATCTCAAGTTCGTGCCCGAGAGAACATGCACGCAATCACTTCTGCGGAGGCGAATTCGAGTCGAGGACAACATTCTCTCCGTAACGCCAAACACGATAGCGAGCTGTAGACCCGCGAAGTTTCACGAAGATTAGTTTCGGGGAGCTACTCCCGCGGTAAACATCACTCACAGCGGTGAATCTCAGCGGCACAAAGCAATGCGGCCACGTCAACCGCCTTATCCCTCGCTTATGTCCTCCTCCTTCTCCCAGAGCTCGTAATAAGAAAGTCGCCCCTGAGTATAGTTTTAGAGCTGTGGGAGCGCTCTTCGTTGTCGGATTTTGCGAAATGAGGAGTCGCGGGGTCTGGTTTCAACTGCCGAGCAACCAAGTCGAAAAATTGTCGGAGAAAGAAACATGGATAGGGGAGGAAAGATAGAGGCTGACAATCATTATTATCGTAATTAACAGGTGGTAAACCAGTCAAATTTGTTTAGATTGAAGAGAGTAAAAATCCTCAAAGTATAGTTTTACGTACGCATATCTTTGTCAACAATTCATTTCCTCTCAGATTATCCTTTGAATATCTATTAACTATCTTGGAACTGCCTTAACTTCTGATATATCATGGGGAACACACACAAAAAAAATTTGCGGCACCCAATTAAAGAAACTAGGTTTTGTTAAGCGTACAATAGGAAGAAGATTTTTACCCTTTCAACTGGAATTTAGATACCTCGGATGAAAAAGTAAAAGAAAGATGCTACTTCGCTCTGGTTAGACCACACCGGCGAAAATGCCACGAGGAAATGGGACCCTGGTCATCAAGATTTCTCCAAAACAATTAGTAAAATATAAAGAAAAGCTGCTCGCTTCGTTAAAAACTGATAAGACCGAACATATAGTGTTTCACAACTTTTGTAGGGATTAAGGTGGGAGCCCTTACAGACTCGGAGTTTACACGCTAGGCATAGCTGGCTTGAAAAATTCAGAACTGGTGTGTTTCAGAGCGACACAGAGAATATTATCGTAACGCCTCACTACAACTTTAGGTCTGACAGAAGCGATAACATAAGAGAGATACATTGCCGGACAGATAGGTACAAAAACTCGTTCTTCCCGTGCATAATAAGCGGCCACAATAAAAACGGATCTCCACTAAATACACTCCCATAATACGCGTCACCATTTCACTTCCCAAAAACCCTTATCCCTGGCATCTTTATATGGCTCGTGTCCTAACACCCTCCGTAGTGAATATTTATGAAGTTGGTGTAGGAGAAGATGTTGCAGATGTATGAAATTGAATGAATTGACCAGAGCTGTATTAAGCACTTTTAAAATAGATTCTGCAATATCAAGTTGATTCTTTAATGTCAGACTTCGCATCATCATAGCGAGGCTTCATCGTAGAAATTTTTCCCTTGGTCACACCCCTCATTTTTTCATTCTGACCAGTTTCCCCGTCCAGAAGAGAGGTATTTGCTCAACTCCGCGTAAATGCCTCCGGGGCAACGGCGCACACAGGCATGATAGAGCGAACGACAAATTGCGATGCGCCCGTGTATATCTCTTCATTCTCTCGTCCTTTTGTTTCGTCTTTTTTTATCTTTTCCGTCATTCTGAGGTTCCTGTTGGGGGGGAGTGTGGGAGGGAGGGAAATATTCCGGATGAGCGAAATGCCCACTTGGGAACGAAATCGAAAAATAACAGGGAAAAAAAAGAGAAGGAAGATCGTCCGGCGACCCGTTTTTCACACTTTTTCCCCATTCTTTGGTTACTTTATTTTATTTTTAATTCCGGCGTCGCTCGAGGGGAGGCGCTGCCGGCATGCGCGCATTCGAACGTGTGGCACTCCCGCAAATGTGGACAATTTCCGTTGGGAGTGGAAGGAAAAAAAAATAATAAGTAGAGGTTGGTGAAACCGAGGGACGAATGGACCTTAAGCTCGAAATTTTTAAGGCCGTTATTACTGCTGAATTCAAATGTGACGGCTGAATATTTTCTCAGCTCGCGGGCGGTGAATTATTTCTCGTCATAGTTTAAAAAAAATACTTCTAAGTAGGCGGCATGAACGGTAACCGCGGTGGTATTCGCATATAGTTAATCTTCTTAGGGTATTTTTTTAAAATTTCTGACTAGGTGAATTGGTAGCCTCATTTCATTTCTATTTAATGATGATGAACGTGAGCGCGGAAATTCTCTGGACGTGAACATATTATTCAGAGCCCTTTGAAATCCCTAAAAGCCTTTGGACAGACCGAGAAAATTAAAAAAAAAATTCTTTAAAATATGTTGGTGCCTCAGTAAACCCTAAACGGTCCCAATTTATTCATTTTTTGTGTGGCAATAGGCACATTTTTACCCTTTTAACTGGAATTAAGATACTAATAATGCATCAGGCAAACATAAATGACGCTTCCTGCGTTCTCCATGAGGATATAAATTCCTTAACTTACATTGAGGTACACTTTGCGCCACAGGTGAAAGGATTTCGTACGTAATTACTGTGCTGTGAATTTTTGCAAGCCTTTTTGGATGATTCTCAGAATGTAGGACATTAAAATAATTTCTTGGCATACTTTTTTCTAGAAAGCATTCAATATTGTAAAGTTATCCCTTATTTTTAAAGTTGTATCTACTTATGGGTATGGCAAATTTCTACCGGGTACTCAATGGCTATTGGCTTTACCATATTGTGGTAGACTTCTGACATTTAACCTTGCAAGAGTACACAGACTTTTGTATTTGAAAATCATAGTATGAATTCCATATCGTATTTCAAACGTTCTCATTTCGTATCGTTCGTATTTAAGTTTATAATGCGATAAAAATATTTACTAGTCCATTGTATTTTGTTGGTAAGCCATCGTTATAATAACTGGAAAATCTGGGCTGTAAAGTAGAGATAATCAGACGTCGTGCTTATCTGTACTTAATTCGTAACATAAATAACCTCAAGTATATATTGGATCACACGGCCGATATCCCAGATCGCGCTAATATAAACCCTTAACCAAATAATAACATTCATTTCATCGATAATCATTTCAATGAATAATCCCGTAAATAGATCATGCACACTGGATTAAAGAGAATCATTTCCAGTGCTCTTTTTTCATGAATAATTTTATTTATTGGTGCAGTTGCAATTACTGTCCGCTACGACAGTGCAAAAGACACCTGTAATATGTTTTGTTAATTTTTTCATACAAATTTATCCGCTAATATGCGAGATACGGGAGATTGAAATTATTAATTACCATTGTTTTCATACGTAATATTCTACCTTTGTATAATGTTAATATATTTTTGAATTTGCATATATTTTATAGGTCTGTTTGTAACCGGAGATTCTCATGAAGCATCCATGTTTTGCGTGGCCGGCTTTGAACGGAGCGCGCAATCCCTACACACGTCACGCGTATCAAGGATAGCCTCGCGATGACATCGGTGCCCCGACGCCAAAATCAGTTTCAGACGCGAACCGAAGCGGCGAGAGACAAAAGGCGACGGCTGAGCGCACGAAACAAATGAAGGGGGCAGGGGCGGCGCGGCGTTCGCCACAACGATATCGCAATTGCAGTGCTGGCCCGCAGTTCAGTTCACTTGGCTCGCGTTGCCGTGCAACGGCTGGATTGGGATCCGCACTCATACCCGATCGGCTGGGGGTGGTCTCTTGTGTTCTTTTTTATTGTTATTATTATAGCTTCTCATCATCGGTCGTTCGGCGGACATGACCGACGATGGATGGGAAATCCAGATGATTCTTTTTCTGAGGGGGCAGGCAAAGAAAAAACTTTCCATTAAAAAAATCGACAACGCGGGATATAATGCCGAGATAAATAAAATCCCTGGCCAAGAGGAGGATGCACCGATATCCTGGAAATGTCTCGCCAGATCCACCGCGCTGAAGTTTGACGTATTCCACGTTTCATTTATAAAATAAATCGGGAAAATCCCGATCAAAAAGCCATTAATTTGCAAAGATAACGTACAAGAACGGGTAAGCTACGTAAAACTTTAACCCCAATGCAGCAGTTATTTTGAGGCTTTTGAGCAAAATTACTACGGGCTCAAAGATTTTTGCTTCGACAACAGTGATAAAGGTCGCAGTTTAAGAGATCATGGATCTGGATCCATTTTGAAGAAAGTTATTTTGGAAAAGGATGGTGAGGAAGGATACATATTTTCGCGCTATTAGTGGTTAACCACAGCAAAGCAACATAAAAATTACTTCAAATTTATTTTTTTGCGCCAGCGCGATATAAAAAAATACTTAAGTTAAACACCGTTTATCTTAACGTCGTTGATTACGCGTTTAATCCCGCAAAACTTTATAAAACAGCTTTTTGAGATATACCTCAATCTGGCCAGAAACAATGTGGCGAAGCTAGTGCTCATGGATAAGCTCAATGTGTCCATATCATAAATCACTACTTATGAGTAACCGACGTTGCAAAGTTTCTCTAGTAGTTAAATGATAAAAAACATATCTCGGAGAGTTAGAAGCACAGTTCTTCCAGGGCTCGTTCTCCTGATATGATATTTACAATTTAAGCACTTAAGAAGGCTGGAGATAGAGTTGGGATCTGTGGCGACTACTTGCTTCCCATCCCGAAGACGGAAACATATTATTTCAGCGGAATCCCTATCCTGCTACACGGAGAACACTTCAAATACAGAACACCGTACGTCGGATGGACCGTTAAACCGTGATCCCCATTGTGCCTTTCGTTCAAAGCATAGAAATGACGACGCCGAGTTTCTCCGCACCCTTCCTCCAGTCCCCCAATAACCCTTCACTTTACCAAACGACCAATCAGTCCTTTAAGGCGCAAATAACCTCATCTGCCGTTCGTCTCCACATATAGATAACCAACCTCATCGAAAACGCCGTGAGCATTTGGAACCCCGGTCTTAAGGTTTATCCAAAAAAAATAATAAAATACAAATAAAAGCAGCACGCTTCGTGAAAAACTGCTACGAACGAACATATAGTGTTGCACAATTTTTACAGGAATAATGTGGGAGCCCCTAAATACTCGGAGGCTACACGCTAGGCTCAGCTTGTGCGAGAAATTCTGAACTGGTGCGTTTCAGATCGACACAGAGAATAATATCATGACGCCTCACTACATCTCTAGGTCTGACAGGAGCGTTACAATAAGAGAGATACACTGCAGAACAGATAGGTACAAAAAACTCGTTCTTTCCGCAAACACTAAGCGACCACAACGAATACTGAGCTTCACTCAAAACACTCCCATAATACACGTCACCTTTTCACCTCCCAAAACCTTATCCCTTGCATATTTACACGGTTGGTGTCCTAACACCATCCGCCTAACGCGGATGCGACGGCTCGCAGGGTAGTATGTAGACGTAGATGTAGAAGAATCTACCGACCAAACAAGGTGGAGCTGCTTCTTATACTATTAGCGAAGTTGTATTTACATCCAAATTCGTAAGTATTTAGAATTTGCCGAAAAATAATCGCAACAGGCAAAAAGTCGAGGAAGCAATAAGCTGAACCATGCCAATCGTGGTCGCAGCTCCCACTAGAAGACCAGTAATGCGCAGAATTCTCCGAGTGGATACAAATCAGGGGCAATTCAACGGTGAAAGGCGAATGCCTGGTTACGTACGTTTAATCGAAATCCCTGGGACATCGAGCGCAATACCATAAATCCCTGAGTGTTCAACCATTGTCGCATTAGCGAATGTTCAAATGCATGGCCGAACACGCCCATCGCATCTTCCACATATAGCCTGTTTTTTTCCCCATGGCCGGCTTATCGAACATTTGCTGATCGATCCCAACAATGGGAGCATTCACTGCTCACCGAGTGGACGCGATGGGAATATAAATTAGCGCATGGGTGATGGCGCGATAGACAAAGGAGAGCTGGAACCCGCGGATTGGAACAGCGCTTAGCGGAATGCTAGGCAGTACTTAGGCGGAAACTAGACACAGAAGAAGACATCTCCATCTACCTCAATGGTACGACTAAAACAAGGTAAGTGGTTGCGTATTGTTTGGGTCGAACCATTGAGGTAGATGGAGAATATATATATATGTCATCAAGCTATAGCCTGACAACCAAAATAACAACCATATTGCTTATCCCTGCTCACTTCTTACTTTCCAATTGATAGCACGACAAAATGGACGAGTTATCGAGGGTAAAACAAGAATATCCACCAACTATTCAAAATTTAGGGTTATTTCAAAATTCATACACTGTTACTTAGTGCTATGGATTCTACTTCATTTTAGCATTTTTCTTTATGGGAATGAGGATTATAACTAATTTAAATAAATAAAAATCTTTATGTAAGGAAAATGCATATGAAAGAAGTAAATGCAAGCTGATTTCTAGTTAGTTATCGATATAAAACATTATAAAATTGCAAAATTAGTGCGTCAGGCCGTAAGCACTTAAGGAAAATCGGGGTAAACAAAGATGGCGGACAGGCCACGCCCACGTTACAGCTTCTAGAATTGGCCACCATAGCAAGCGCCCTCTCCATCTAACTAAATGGGTCGAACGCTGTGTGTGGTTTGAATTACCATAAGCGTTGACAACGTACTTAGTTATTTATACATTTGTACTTTTGTAATATTTATACACAACAGAAATAGAAGGAAACAACTATTTTAGCTATCCCACTGATACCTCAACAGGGGTAAAGCGGGTCCAGATTTGCCGGAGACAAGGCAACTTTAATGTTAAAAAATGTAGAAGTGTCAGCTTGCATTTGGAAAAAAATTATCGCCAGGGTTATTTCCGCTATAAACAATATTGTCATCTTAAACTATACATATTCTAAATACAACCAATCAAATGTGTAGTTTACCAGAACTTGACCAGGATGGAAATATCTACTCGAATCCTTTAAGTTGATACTAAAACTAAAGTTGTCGGAGCTTATATCTAGTTTTTCTGTCCTAATTCTTGAGTCATATGATACTCGTGTTATGCGGATGATATCAAGGGAAGACTGGACACATTTATATCACTGGAACACCCTTATTTGTGTTAGTTAGTATTCTTTGTATTAGTAGTTCCACGGAATTAACCGATGACAATGCATTGGAATAAAGAGTTAGGGAAATTGGGGAGTGGCTATATTTCATATGAATAGGCCTGAAATGGAAAAAGTATTTATTTTCCATCAACAATAATTCAAATTTAAAATCCAGAAAAAATACACGTAATCTATCTTGCTCGGGCAAATAGAAAGCTAAATCAAATGATAACGTGGGCTCAGGGTTAGTACCGGTAGAGGCGTGGAGCAGTACGATTATTTTTATATTGTAAAATAAAAAAGAGACAGTGATTATCAAAGTTCTTTTCTTCTCAAGCGTATTTCAGCGCACATGATGTCTCTCCTTGACCTGTTCTGATGTCCGCTGTCTAGTGCGCTCGGCCTGAAACAAGTGAAAAACGAATGTGCTCCAGTGCCGCGAAAAGAGCAGCGTACTGAAACATCACGAATATATATATATATATATATATATATATATATAAAAAAAAAGGTCACAGGCGTGACTAGCAGTTACATATAGAGCACAAAAAAAGGTAAAACTCACAGAAATTTTGATATATTTCGGCGGACACAACCGCCTTCGTCAGAATGTTAGATATATATATATATATATATATATATATATATATATATATATATATATATATATATATACTCATATAAATGTTTATACAGAAAGGTAGAAAGAAAGTGGATAGGAACACGTAAAATTTACAAAGACAATGGTGGTGTGAAGATGAAATGATGGCCGATTCCAAGCAGAAAAAATTCGACTGGACCGGGAACTCCAAAGGTCCGTGGTTCGTTTCCCGGTCCAGTCGAATTTTTTCTGCTTGGAATCGGCCATCATTTCATCTTCACACCACCATTGTCTTTGTAAATTTTACGTGTTCCTATCCACTTTCTTTCTACCTTTCTGTATAAACATTTATATGAGTATATTTGCCGCTGTGCGGTCTGAGTGAATGAGTGAACGAATATATATATATATATATATATTTATATGTAGACCGGAGGGACGACCGACGTAACATCACAATTTATAACGATTCTGAGAAAACCTTAAAAAACTCACCAACGGTCTTAAAACATAACGCCCGTCCTGATTAATTGCGAGAGAGATTAACGCCATTTCTGAATGGGGCACGACAATTGATCGTCATTCCGAAGAGGGAGAAAAGGACGAGGGCGGGACATAAACGGGACATCTGCTGGATATTATCATCAGGAGACGTTTCGAGATTCCGCCCGCCATTTGAAAGATGACGCGTCAACCGGACGAGAGGAGGGACGTAAGCGTTTCGCCAGTTGACTGATGATTTATTCCTTTCGGACGGTTGTTCAGCGACGAAAAAGACCCTTCAGGAGGAGTCTTCTCAACACGCGGCTCTATAAAGGGTGAAGAGATTAGTATCAGAGACACCACTCCAGAAAAGAAATAGTCATCGCAAAACTTTTCGCGTCCTCATTCATGCCAGGGTGAAAATTTTAATTACGTCACGACAGAGTCGGAAATCTTTGAAAGGATTCCGGGTGTGCAGAGGATAAGGTGGGGAAGTGGAAAATGAACGAAAGAAAGAAAATGAGAATAATTTCAGCAGGGAAGACCTCTAGAAACGGGATGACCATCAGTGGTGAATATGAACCACAAGGACAATCCGTAAGAGCGTAACATACGAACGTAACTTTTAAAAACCATACGTTAGGAAGGAAATTTATAAAGGTTGAGCTTTGGGAAGTTAAAAGTGATCATATATCGTAAAAAAAGACCAAATACAATTGATCAAAGTAAGGAAAGAATGAAACACAACTACTCTGTCGTTTTACACGGGCTACTGAAGCCAGAGCTTACGTTACGATCTCAAGCTCAACGAAAATAGCCTTTTTATCACGTCATGCCCGAGCACCTAATCTTTGTAAGAACCACGCGAGGATACTTAAGTGCTTAAAAAGCTGGAAAATAAATGAAAGAAAGAAATGAGTCAGATTACGATTCAATCGTAAGAAAGACTCCCAAAGACGAAAAGATCACTACACCACGTTCAAACATACGTTACGTAAGGGTATAAATTAATGACACAACTTCAGAACTTAACAGAAGGGTGCAGCAAAAGTGAGCTTTTACAAAACTCAAACTTTACCTATTGACTTACCTTAGGAACTTTCTTACAAAATTGACAGAAGGCTGAGCCGGAATAAGGGAGAAACATCAAAAGCGTTCACAACTCATCGCCGGCTCATCCTTCAAGAATACCATCACTCCACTATAAAGGCCGCACTACAAGGTACGTCTTATTGTACAAAGGAATGTATCATGCATTGTACAAAAAATGAATTCATTCAGAGCAGGTTCTATTTCCCGTTCAGTCACTCAGATAATCATACAATTTGCTGTTTTACACAGTACACTTTTCCTCATGAAAGAGTTCATACATTCGTTCAATAAAATGTATCGCGTAAAGCGACCTTCAGATGGAAAATGTGAACTTAAGATTGGTATTTCCAAAGATTACAGCTTAATACCGTAGTTTATTAAAGGGTAATAGTTCGTTAGAGTTACGCTCTGTTTCATTAAAATATCACTATTATAATTATAATTACAGGAGGGCTACAGAGTGAGGCTGGTTTAGATAGCAAGAGAGCTACTTCCACCTATCTTAAATATCTCCAGATACTTGTCTCCTTACAAAATTTCTTCTTTGGCTCGGCTAAACTACGGCGATCATTTTCACCGCTGGCGGATGGGACAGCGTAAAACTTACCTGAAATGGCAAAAAAGCACACAATTAGAAACGAAGTAATCTAGCTATATACGTGAAGAACTCTCAGATTTTCCAAAAAACAGAATTTGAAAGTATTGCAAAAGACCAACAAACAGTCATTGATAAAGTCATGAAGAGAGACATTAAGGGCTAAGATTGCTAAGAGATTGCCAGTTTCTTCTCTTTTATACACCAAGTTGCAATTAGCGGTTTCGGGCGCAATTACATGGGAAAAATTCATTCTAGAATAAAAGAAACAGTAGTTTTGTGATATCAACATAATTTTGATAAATTACATGAAAAAGGTTTTGACATAAAAAGGCTTCTTCAGATCCCTAGGTGGGCTTCAGTATCTGAAGATGACGTTGCACGCAGAAGCGAAGGCGGTGTTTAAATAAATAATATATTGAAGTCACTAAGCCACTGTACGTCAATCTAATGAACCTCTGGGGATTTAAAATAGTTAAAACTTTTACAAAAAGCATATTTCATTCAGCTAGTTTATCCTACCGCTCAAGAACATTAAAATATACATTAAAAATAAAATAAAACACCCAAAAATACAAAATTTCCAGTTCAGATGGAAAAAAACAGTCGCCAAAAATTAATCACGACCAAAAGTACTTCCTTCACGTCCTTACACAATTTCATTCTACAGCTCGGCATAAGTTCTACCTCGCTTCAAACCTTGCGTAATCCCTATTCTATTTCTTCTGTTTCCCCGCTGACCTGACATCCTCTTGCCCCTCATTACCTCTTCAGACAACCTACTCTGCCACTTCCTGATCTCCTCCAGAAGTTTCCTCATCCTCACCCACCGTTCCAATCACTTTCTCCTTCGTCTTTCTACGCGTACATCGCACTTTTTCGGTGTTTTCCACCCAACCCCATCTAAAACGCCTGGAGTCCATTCTCACCTTCTTACTCCAGGCTGCAGGTGTCTGTCCTGTTCAACACTATGCTCGATTTTCGTCCGCAGGCCAATTTTTAAACGAAGAATTCCATATCAGGACCTGACAAAACACTTTTTGTGCGAAGAGCAATGTGGAAATTGGCGATAGCAATGTAATGCGTCACGCTGTATCCGTACACTTTTCATTTTGCTTGCAGTCTTTTCTTCTTTGGCATGGTTATATTTAAAATGCTGGAACTACTACGAGTTCGAGACGAACGCCAAACGAAAAATTCTTACTCTTTCGACCGAATCTCGTTTTATTTTCGAATTCGAGAAATTAAAGTATGTATATAGTATTCAATTTCAGCACATATACTCAATAAAAAATATTTGTGGGCTATGTATACTGTTTTCTTTTCTTAGTACGATTGAAACTATTAAATAGGAGCCTATTTTCTCAATCAAACGCACAGTATTAAGAGTAGCATCAAAATAATCGAAACAAAACACTTAATATGCAAAAACCCCCTCCCGCCCTCCGCCGCCACCAGACAGCCTTGAACAGGACCGGACTTGTTCACTAGCCAGACGAGGTCGACGTGCGAGACTCCTTCAAAGACAGAGCCGGGGGGCGGGAGGGGGTTTTTGCATATTAAGTGTTTTGTTTCGATTATTTTGGTGCTACTATTAAGATATTTTCACTACGACAACTCCGTAAGGGTGCGGCGAGAAGGGCATGTACGTACAGTCAGTACTTTACATGAGAGTGGATATCATTAAATTACAAGAGGGTGAATTAACGTAATGCTCTTTATGTTCACTGTAAACCAGCCTGCAATGGTTGGCCGTTTCGGGTCGACGAAAACTTTCCGTGAGGGCACTATCAAAAGGAGCGCGCGAGGAGAGAATGAGTGAAAGGGAAAAGCAAATGGCAAAGGGAATCCGCTTTGAAAGAGGGACTGGGAAAGAGAGATATATCCCTTTGACCGAGGGATCCTCAGCTCCCGGAGGATCCTCAGCCCGGGGAACAGTATAAAGAAACGGCGCCCCCTCCGAATTAAATCGGGTACCCGGGGGGCGATCCGGTCAATTTGAAAGGATTTTCCCTCCCGGAGGATCGTAAGAAACGGTTGGCGCCCACTGGTAAGTTCCGGCCGAAAACTTTGGTCGCTTCATTAGGACGAACTCGGGCCGAGTCTAATGTTGGAGAGGGCCTTATTAAGGTTAAAAAAAAAAGAAAAAAAAAGACTCCACAAAGGATTTCATCGACATACACACAGGCGCGGTCATATTCTGTCCACAGGGAGTCGGACCGTACGCGCGTACCATGCCATGAGCCATTTGAGTGGTCCATGAACAAAAACATGGAGCCGAGAGTAAGGTATTCAGCGTATCCAAGCTCATAATTAGTTATTAACTTAGAGGAAGTCTATCGCTATGGGGCTCAAATCTGTGAAAACTCAAGGTCAAGCAATAAATTAACTATGAAATACTTTCATAGTTCAATTAGATGCACGGCTGACTTTGTCATACAGATGACATAACCCGGTGATGATTTCGCTAACAAGAAGAAATCGGTTGCTGGAGGAAAGGTCGTCACAGAAAGATACCAGGCGTAGGAATGGCCGAGATCTGACACCAGACAAACTAAACTCCGCGGAAACGTTTGTATCGCTATAGAAAATCCACTTCGGGGTTCAGTCCTTCACTCTTTTGAAATAATAAGGAAGAAAAACGATTGGAAAATTGATAGTATGATGGGTATGCACGTGCATGATTACTCGAACAAAGATTTAATTCCCTGAAATATATTAGAAAACATATGTGGAAGGCCCACAAATTGATATCACAAGAGATTGTAGACAATAATAAAATAGCCACTGAATTATTTATTTTTCGAAAAACCGTAGTATGGTGCGGAGGTCAGCTTATATTCGAGCTAATACGGAACATAAAAAACGAGATTATTTGACAGCTCCGGAGGATTGGGAAGCTGAGGAGAAGCGGGCTTTTTATAAGGTAGAGGAGGAATATCATAGGGTAATATGTACTAATAATAACTACGTGCTCAAGGAACGAGGATGCAAAGAATTAAGTTGGTTGGAAGGATTTTCATTTATCTACAGATTTGCGGAAAGGAGGCCTGGGCAGAGGAAAATAAAATAACATGAGGAAGGTCAGGGCAAAGTACGGAAGAAGCGAGGCCGGAGAAAAATTTACAACGCGAATCGAACGCGATTTCAGAATCATCATCATATATATTATTACAGAAAGGTCTTTTCCTGTCATTCCGTATATGCTCCGTTAATACTGCACCTACAGTGATAAATGAGGTATCATTTTAAACGTTGAATCACCGGCTTCTGAGGAAAAATACAATCTCAATCTCAAATTTCACTATTTACCCATTAATTTGACTTAAAAGTTTCGATTTTTCCATGTCGATTACTCGCTCGAGGTATATCGACTCCACACATTTTTTTTATTCTAAACTTCAAAAAAATGTTTGTAATGAAAATAGTACGAAATGAACATAGTGATTGTACATGATATTATTTCGCAAAGGTGTTTTTTTGTCGCAACGCCACAACTCCCATAAATCTTCATCAAAATTAATGATTAAAACATCGTTTTAAAGCTTATGTTCACCGCTATTGACGAAAAATAGACAAATGGTTTAAAATTAAAGTTTTTTCCATAAAATATAAAAAAGATCAAAAATTAAGTGCCATCTGTTGACAATATAATCAACTAATATGTTGGCTATGGTTACGTGCTTATAAGACTGGAGGAGGCGCCATCTATTGACACATCGTTTAGTTAGATTGTTAACATTCTACATGCAATCAGTGTGACCGTTTACCGTTTACGTTATGTAACTTTAACACAAACATAAATAACATATAATTGTCCATGGGAATAAACAGGTAAAAGAACAGGAAGAAAGAAGGAAGAAACAGGAAGAAGCTACATATTGTGCGAAATATTCACTCGGGTCGGCTAGTTCTTAATATACCCACACACGATGTAAAGAAAATAAAGAGAAAAAATAAAGCGAACACGGCCAACGGGAAAGCAACGAACGTAAAAAAAACTGAGGCTCCTAATTGATGCCTGGTTTAGCCATTTTTTCTTCTTGCACACACAAGTTTATCAATAGATAAGATCCAATTAAGTTATTATTAGGCGCCGCGCTGGTGGCGGATTTGCGGACCCCAGAAGGAGAATGCACCCCGGGGAATTTCTCCACTAGGGGGGGCTGGCTCCCTCCTATGGCCGCGCAGGCATCAAAGCCGCCGAGGCCGCTACGTGCTGGAGGAACGAGCCGGGAATATCATAGAGCGGGACCTCGCGATAAATTCCCCAAAATTAAATTCGCGACGGTAAACCACCCACGGAAATTGTCCCCCAAATTAGCCCTCGCTAATTCGGGTAAGACGCGCGTACTATATTGAAATTCTCGGGATAATCCCGGTCGTTTTCAAAGGAGTAGGGGGTTTGGGGAGAAGTTGCCAGGACTTACAAACACGCGAACACCTAACACATCGACAATTCGGCCGCTCTATTGAGAGCGATTTCAAGCGCGCAGACGGAATCTTTCGTTAAGTAATACCTGTATGGTGAGATATAATGAGAATAGAGACTAAGACGCAACGAAAAATGAAAAATAACAATACTTTTACACCATCCGATAGTAAAAATCTTTCTTAATAATATAGTATACTTCGATACCATTATGTTATAGTTATTCATAATTTCCTAATTGTTACTTGCTTTGCATTGTTCTGTTATTAAATTAATAAAGTCTGTTTACCTCAATTTATGTTACTTTTAAGCAAAATTTTGTGTAAATTACAACGCCTACAAATAAATTTTTATGTAATTCAAAAAAATAAAGCCGCTGCTGAGCGCATCGTAGCCAACTGATGGCAACCTCCATTACAGGTGTCTTCAGGTGTGCCTAATTTCACGTATAAAATTGTATAATGGATTATATTGTATAACCAGGTTGTGAAATAAAATAATACTGTTACTATAATTAAAATCAAGGTAAGTTGTCGGTCATGCCTAAATGAAGGTACCCCTTTAAGCGATAACAATAAGCGATTGACGGTTACATTCCCGGATATCCTATACGCTCGCATTCAAATGTACATAACTTCTTCACTTCGAAGCGTCTACTGGAAGTTACAGGCGTCCTTTCTCTCTCCTCCCAAAGCCTACCATCTAACGCTCTGATAACTCTTCTTCCTCGTACACTCCTCTATTACGCGAACGAATAGAAGGGTTAAATATCATGATCCTCGCCTACTGACCCTCCCATCCATTCCGTTCAGGTCCGTGGTCGCTCTAACTGGGCTCCATCCATTCAGTCCGTCATTCAAGCGTAGAGTTACGCTGTGGAGAAAATGTTTTGCTTGGGAGAATTCCAAATTAGTCGGGATACAAGGCCGTGGGATTTTAATGTGGCTAGTCAAGCATTGTTTCATCAAACTTTCGTGTTAACATGCTCACGTAAACGCCTCTCTAGTCCCGCTATTAGTTACCCACCTTTCGAGTCATAGCTTTGAGATTTTCTTTGTGTTCTTGTGTATGTGCACCTTGTTTATAATTCGTGAAGGCGAGTGCGATTCGGGGGCAAAATTTTGGTTGGTCGTGCGTTATGGGCCTGGGTGTATATTTTTAGCCTCGGAACTGTTGGCACGGGAATAAAAACTTGTCGTGCTGTGTTCATGTACCGTTAACCCGTAACGAGACCCACATGATGCATTGTGATGCGTGTCAAATGATAAACCTCATCTCATCGGAGTAGCTAAGGTAGGAGAAGCTTTTAATTTTTGCTATCTTGAGAGGCCGTAGAGCTCAATTTCCTTTGATTTAAGTGTTGATCTGTGTTTGGTGTGTGTGTGTGTGGTGAGTAAAAAGACGACACCAGGTTTTCCGGGTGTACTGAAGGCCATTTTACGCGGGGCACGTATTTAAACAAGCGGATGGCGGCATGTACGTGCGTGCGTTTAGAGTTGCGTCTCGTAGAGCGGCGAAAGTGTCTTGTAAAGCGAATTGCCAGAATGCATGCGAGATGGCAAAAGAGCCCCTGCTTCAATCCGTTAACCATTGCACGCTAGATTGTGGAACAAACGTTCACTTTTAAACTGTGCAATTTCGTGTCCCGTGAAAAACTGCGTTTATGATTAGAATGAACTCGGGTTGTAACTCTTCTTGTGGACGTTTTCCATAGATTGTCGTCGTATTAAATAAAAAGTAGCGCGGTTCGTCATTTATGCGATGCTAATTATCGTTTACTGTTGGAATCCAACACAAATATTGCTGCCTTCTCCTGTTACTCGATTTATATTGCTTCTTCATGTGGACGTTTTCCTTAGATTGTCGTTTTATTAAATAAAAAGCGCGATTTGTCATTTATGCGATGCTAATTGTCGTTTTATGAAATGCTTAGCGCGATTTGCGGTTCTGATTGGACTGGGATGAGTGCTGCATGCATGGCGTGGAATCATATGGTCATTCTCTCTTCTGTACACTTCATAATTTCTTCTTTTTTCCGTCCATTTTATCTTCAGCATCCTCCTCCAGCACCAGATTTCTAAGGCTGCTAGTCTTTTCAGGTCAACTTTTCCAATGGTCAATGCGTCCGATCCATAGAGTGCCACGCTCCACACGAATGTTTTCGTACACTGTTTCCTGGTTTGCAGTCTCATCTTCTCTCAGCAGAGCGGTAGTTTTTTTTCTCATGTGCGCCTTCCTACTGATAAATCAGTAGCCTGGTAGCTCTTACTAAGTAATTTACTCATTGATTGGTCCATGAAATTATTCCTAGGTCTTCCTCTGGGGACTTTTCCCTCTATTTCACCTTCAATTATGTTCTTCACAAAGCCATTGTGTCTCAGGGTGTGTCCAATCCACGTGTTCCACATGGTCCTTTCCTCTTCTAATTTTCCATCACTTATAAATCACAAAAATAAACAAATTCCAATTTTAAAAAATCAGTACAAAAGCGCGAAATTTATTCTTATTATGACGATCTTCAATGATATAATGCTTGGATCAGTTGAATTCATTGTGGTTAAACTTTTACCGACATTCTCTTAAGCTTTATTATCATCATTATTCGTTCAATCCTAAAATTAGTTGACTGCAGTCTTCAACCCTTCACCATATACTGCTAGTTTCCTTCTAGATACCTCCTGGTATCTCTCCCTATGCACTCTCCTCTTTATTAGGTTGAAGAACATATTCCTGGGTCATCCTCTGGAGACTTAACTCTCCACTGTACCTTCAATTATCTTCTTCACAAACTTATTGTGTTTCAGGGTGTGTCCAATCCATCTGGTTCTTCTTTCCTGTATGGTTCTCTTCTACTCTTTCATCACCGATAAACACAAAAATAAGCAAATTCCACGAGTGCAATATTTGTTACGATCTAGATTTCGTTAGCTATAGCTACATCAAGTAATGCTGATGCGTTGATACTGACATGATGATGCTGTAACGAGCGAGACCTGAGTCGTAATAGGTATATATTGCACGCGTGGAATTTAATCAGCTTGGCGATTTATCATACGTTTAATCTCCAGCATCCACTTTTATCGCTCTGTTTCGAAGACCTCTCCTATTCTCCTCCGGTACGTTTTTACGCTTCTGCTTCGGCGGAGGAAGAATAAATAACAATATCGGTACGCAGAGGAAAGCGGAACGGAGTGGTAAGAAACAGGCGCGGATAGAGAACGGCCACATATAAATGCGAACGACGCGCCGAGAAGAGGACCAAAGGAGCCTTTTCCCACGAAATACGTCCCCTCCGTGTGTGCTGGAGGAGCGAGCGTGGGCTGCCCGATGGCTCTGAAAAATTCATCGGCACCTCCGTCCATCCCACACCTCCCAGGCGCGGCCGTGCCTCCCGCTTTTATACCTACCGCTTTCCCTTTTCCTTCCTTATCTCGTTGCAGGTGCGGGGGGAGGGCAGGGAGGAAAAATGCATAAAAAGAACCGCAGAGAGGCGCTGATGTGAGCGGAATACGCATCTTTTAAGGGGGTGGTGTGTGTGTTGTGGGGGTGGAAGAAAGGGCGGAAGAGTTGGGGGAATGAGAGCTAGCGGGGTTCCGGAAGTGAGAGTGATATATTGCGATGTCGGATATCGTATCGCAGTGCGATGAGAAAATCCAAAATGAAATCTTTTTTTTTCTTTTGATTCTCCATTCTAGGTATCAGTCCTAACAGTGGACAATCAACAGTGGACAAATTTTGGCGATACCGGGGGGCGGGAGAGGGGGTGTTGGAAATTTTTGCAGTTTACGACGTTGCAGTGCTCTGCTCAAAGGTGATAGGAATACAAACCAGGGAATAGCATTTGAATAAAATCGTGTGAAGCTTAGCAGTCTATGGATTAGAAGCATGGACCATTGGGAAAGGTGACCAGAAAAGAATAGAAGCCTTCGAAACCTGGTGATGGAGGAGGATGCCGAAGATAAAATGGACGAAAAATATACGAAATGAAGTAAGCATAAGATTAGAAGAGGAAAAGACCATATAGAACACCATAGAGAAAAGAAGAACCAGATGGATTCGACACACCATGAGACACAATGGGTTTGTGAGGAACATAATTGAAGGCAAAAAAAGTCTTCAAAACCTGGTGCTGGAGGAGAATGCTGAAGATAAAATGGACGGAAAAAATAAGAAATGATGGAGTGTACCGAAGAGTAGAAGAGAAAATGACCATATGGAACACCGTACAGAAAAGAAGAAAGCACTGGATTGGACACACCTTGAGACACAACAATAATAATAATAACAACGCTTATTATCGTGGGCTACTCTTAGCCCCTGAGATAATGAAGTACAATTTTTCAAATTGATACAGTTTTGAAATTCAAAAATTAGATTAATAATACAGTGATGAAACTCAATATACAAAATCGAATTAATTGTACAATGATGACAGGCAAAACAAAAAATAAAAAAATACTCATTGTAAGCTAGGAATTCGTAATACATCCGTACATATTACTGCAGAGAGCACTACTAGGATAACATTCAAATACATGATTAAGCATATAAACCGTGAGGAAAAAGGTAATTAATGATAACAGTAGTAATTACAAGTATAAAGTTGAATACATTCATGTTCAATAGATTAATTCTTCTTCAATATGTATAAAGCATCCAATTTAACATATGTTTAATTTTACTTCGTTTCAATTTTAGACAGACAACATTTTAGGATTATTTATTAGGATATCATACACCTTCATACCTAGACCATCATAAACATTATTATTATTACCTTGGACTTGAAAGCATGGATGGATTTAATATATCTAACTTTAGATGGTAGAGAGTTCCATACTCTAGAAGCGGTTACGGTGAAGGATTTAGTGACGTGAAGTGTGCTATGTTGAGGGATGTGAAGGTCTACGGGATGATTCCTAGTGGGTACTGTATGTAGGTCTTTTTTCCAGATAAATCTAGCAGATAGGTAAAGGGGATTGCGAGTGGATAAAATTTTATAAGTAAGCAGAATAACATGGTATAAACGACGCTGTTTTAGTTTCAACCAGCGTAATTGGACGTAAGTGTCAGATATCCTATCCCATATTTTGAGGTCATATATGTAGCGCATTGAAGAGTTCATTGTCACTTGCAATTTGTTGTTACTTTCTTCGCTGAGATTAGTAAACAGAAAAGAGCAGTTGTCTAGGTGTGGAAAAATTAACGACTGCACCAGGGTGGTTCGAATTTTGGGCGGTACTATGTTCTTGGTTCTATATAATTGATGTAGTATGCTCAGACATTTCTGTTTTGTGACTTAAACTTGTTTCTTCCTGTTGAGTTCCTTATCAAATATTATTCCAAGATTTTTTTACCGTTTCTTCGTACGACATTACAATGGATTCGAAGCATGGACCATTGGGAAAGGTGACTAGAAAAGAATAGAAGCCTTCGAAACCTGGTGATGGAGGAGGATGCTGAAGATAAAATGGACGGACAAAATAAGGAATGATGAAGCGTACTGAACAGTATATGAGAAAAGTTCCACATGGAACACCATACAGAAAAGGGAAAAGTCCCCACAGGAAGACCTAGGATTAAGTTCAAGGACCAAATCAAGAGGAGAGTACTTAGGAGAGGAAGAGAGATCAGGAGATACGAGAATTAGCATAAGATAGGGAAGGGCGGAGGGCGGCAGTCAACCTATATTAAGATTGAACGACCAATAATGACGCGACTTCGCAGTCGTGCGTGAGTCCCGTGGTACGAACTCGAGCCCTCGACCAATATGGTATGCACCAGATCCGTGAGACTCCTACAGACGCACTCGTATGAGACTTTGAGTGTCATTTAAATTTAGAATTCTGCGCCATAAACCCTAGTCATTGTATTGCTTTAATCGAGACGAAAATTTCAAAATATTATTCTTGTATCATTTAAATTACAAAATGCATGGTCATTTCTAACGTACATACATATAGTGAATTATAGCTAGAGTGAAGTGTTGTCCAAGAAATATTTTAGACCTTACTAAAACAGTTATTAATATGTACACTCAAGGATTCACGATTCACGCTCCTACCACCTTAAGTATGCGCTAACAGCCCCAAAGTAAGAGGAGGAGACGCGGGAAGAGGTTGAAACGGTGGAAGATAGCACGATGCCATATTGGGAGAGAAAGAGGAAGAGGGCCGCGCTATCCTTTCTGTCCCGCAGACGGCGTGGGAGACGACTTGAATGAGAAGAAGAGGTTTTTATTTCAAACCATTCTTTTTTCCCCTAAACTCGATCGCATCTACCGTGAGCACGATGGGAAAGGATGGCGTGTAGGTAATAGGGGAGGGGCGCCACCTACTACGTCTCCGTGTGAGGGAATTACGAGAACGATTTCGTGAGCGGGGGTTAAAGAAGAAAAAAAAAGAAAAGAACCCCGCGCTCTGGGGGTGGGGGCAGGAAAAAGTGCACCGAGCAGACAGATAGATGAAAAAAAATAAAACAAAAGAAAAGGCGGAGGCGTTCGACTAAAGAGCGTTTAGAGGGACGACGTATATAACGACGTCAAAAGGGAGAAAATGAACAAAACGAGGACGGACTGCGTCGACGACGAGAATCAACGGAATCAAAAGCGCGAAAACGTTCCCCTCGGATGGAAAAGAGTTTGAAAACTTTCTCAGCATGAGGAAAACAGAGTCGTGATGTGATTTATTTGAAAATACTTGCGATGCAGTGGCATAACTTAAGAGAAACGTCATCGACCTGACTGGAATACAAGTGTACATTGAACCATAACAAAGGCAATTAATGTATAAAACTTACAGCATAATTGAAAAATATAGCTAAGATAGCCCAACTGTAAATATATATGGATAACTCAAGCTTCTTTAAGGGGACGGTGTACCACGGCCGAAAACGCTTCCGCAAACGTCTTCGCTCTTATATTTTACGGCTCAGCTTTACTACTTGAAGAAGTTTGAGCGAAACATAATTTCCCCTATAAATAAATGAATTTGGTCTCATCTTGAAGAAAAATATCTCTTTCTTCTACAGATACCGAAATATCAGCCCCTTAACAAACTACTTTCTGATATTTTTGACGAAAAATACCAGTTCTTTCACTGAGGAAATGGTACGTGTATGCACTCCCCAGAGATCTTGTTTAAAAAAAATGAGGAATTTCTAACACCTAGAACTCGTCAAAAAATTAACAGCGCGAGTTTGTATGTTTTTCAATTAATCTTGAAAATAGATAATATTGTCACCGCGGTAATTTTTTCAGGATCGCGAAAAACCTTTAATTTGGAAGAAGTTTTTAGATTTACCGCGCGGAAAAATGAGTCAAATTAAAAGCTTACTGGCTGACCCGTGCGAATATTTCGCACAGTATGCAGCTTCTTCCTGTTTCTTCCTTCTTTCTTCCTGTTCTTCCACCTGTCGAATATTTCACACAGTATGCAGCTTCTTCCTGTTTCTTCCTTCTTTCTTCTTGTTCCTCTACCTGTTTCTCATAGTTCTCATAGACAATTATATGTTATTTATGTTTGTGTTAAAGATACATAACGTAAACGTAAACGGTCACACTGATTGCATGTTGAATGTAAACAATCTAACTAAACGATGTGTTAATAGATTCGTGCTTAAAAGACTCTTACAGCCTTTTAAGCACGTAACCATAGCCAACATATTAGTTGATTATATTGTCAACAGATGACACTGTTAATAATTGATCATTTTATGAAGTTTTTCAACAAAAACTTTAATCCTAAACCATTTGTCTATTTTTTGTCAATAGCGGGGAACATAAGCTTTAAAACAATGTTAGAATCAATAAATTTGATGAAGAATTATGGGAGTTATGGCGTTGCGAAAGAAAAATACCTTTGAGAAATAATATATGTATGATTACGATATTTTGATTTTACTACTTAGAACTTCAGACACATAACAGTACACTATTGCACCATTAAGAATGCATTGTTTCATTGATTCTTCGTTCAGCTGCTGAATTGAAAACTTATAATTCGAATATGGTCTCCATTAGGACTAGGGAACTATCTCGCTCAAACTACCTTAAAGCATACCTGCTTGTGCAGGCCTCTGGAATAAAGTTTAATATTTGCAGTAAGTGTCGTAACTTTACGTTTTTCGCTTCCTACACAATCATCTCGACCGCTGAAGAAACGCGAGTTTGTCGAAAATCGGGTGAGCGCTATTATCTATGTTTACGACGGAAATTTCAACAAATATATGCACTTATTGTAAACGGGAATCCTTCATCTCTTTGGACGATTATTAAAATGCTGAAAATTGAGTTTTATAACGTCACCTTGAATATAGTCGTAAAACCATTTACTGCATTTTCCACAACGCCATCGGTCGAGCTGTTATGCGGGACGACGAATCAAGGGGAGGGTGAAGTTTTCTCCCAGACAGTGGCAGAAGCCAAAACATAGAGAGCGTTTTGGGCCGAGGGATATAGCCCCCTTAAAGTACGCATCCATCTAAAGAATCAAGATGGATTAAAAATTGTTACTAACCGGATGTTACCGGACGGACTATACGCTTGTTAGTACTTTCGCATGTTTACCAAAAATGACATTGTTTTTAGTGTTTCACCATAAGAAGCAAAGCTTCAACATAGTCTCCAGATAAAATTATATCGAGGTGAAATATTATTATTATTTTCAACAGTGAGTGTTAAAATTTTAGACGTTTAAATGGTCAATAACCAAAAAAACGAGAATAAAATAAATCAATATGAAAAAATTAGAATGAAAAATAATTTAAATAAATTTAAAAAAATTAAAAAAATTAAAAACTTAAAAAAATAAATTTTCAACATATTTCCTAACACGTTCGCGGGCGCAGACGCACATGTGCGTCAAGCCAAACTTACCCCGCTGGGTATCGACGCACATGCGCGTCGCATTGCAGGGTTTTTCCTTTTGAAGTGATAGGGATCTTAGTGGGATTGTTCCTTAGAAGAGGCACTCAGTGAAGTTCTTAGCTTCATCGGAACAGCCTTTTTCTGCATTTTTTAATTGTATTATTACAGTAAAAAATTTACTTTAAATAATTTAATTTTCTGCTCCTGCAGCAAATCACAAAATTTTCAGAGGCATCGAAAGTGTGAAGATTATGTAGCCAGGAAAAGCCTCAAATAAGTTTGCAGGAAGACTTAAAATCCCCAATAGAGGTTGATTCCTTTTTTCAGCCAGCAGGACAGCCGGCGAAATATTGTCCTCAACATCAACATGAAACAACGCAGCGGAAAACCCGAAAAAAGGAATCAACCTCTATCTAAGCCCCGCGGAAGCCTTCATCAGAAAATCCACAATAGTTTGTATAGCGTTACTAAGATCAGGAGGATATGTAGGTAATGAGAGGATCATTCGGGAATGGAGGAAACGAGGAGAGAAACCAAAGCATATCAATCCTCCAAACCACAATACGGAAGGCCAAACATAACCTCTTAGCGAAAGGCGCCAAGGTGGCAACGGTACAACGTCCCATCCGACGGACGGAGAAGACGAGGACGGATTGCGTTTCCTCTAAAAAATATCTACCTCCGCCAGGATTTGAACTCTGACCATCCGTATGGCATGCCAGCACTCTAGCCACTACGCAACTCAATCCCGGAAACCAGCCTTCAAATTGCTGAAAATAACGAAAAACCTAATAACGTACACATTTAAACAAAAAGAATGGTCTGATTGAAACGAATAAAAGGCAGCGTTTAAAAACGCCCAGTCTATAAAGTCGCTACTGTTTAGAAATTTACAAAATACCTACGGATCCCCATAAAACGAATACAAACGGGACACCAATTTATACTGCTACGCGGCATCGTCGATTTGATATTTTCAAACGATAACGACACACTGAACCAGTCATATAACAACATCCCCTTTAGCTACCCATGCAAATGTCATGATTAAAGCCCCGAGAGACAGGGAAGCACGTCCTCCTACCGCTCAATTTCGCTAATCCCTGCTATTTCCACTTGCCCTCCCAAACATTCTCTCCCCCAATCTATTTTTCCCTGCCTCTATGATCTAAAAAGCCCACAATCCTTTTCGACGCCCTGGATACTGCATAGCGTGTCAACATGCATTTAACATTCAGCGATGGGGATTTGGAGATGAGGAAAAACGTGCTAGGGAAGGGAGAACACATTTTTATATCGCAACAGGATATGCACGTGCAGCGAGATATTTTTTTATTCTACAACTCTCCAAAATTATGTTTCTTTTTTATTTTTAAAGTTGAGTGACAAAGCTTTTCTCGCTCCAGCCAAATACGCGTGCATGCCCCCATTTAGGAAAAATCACGGAGGTTGATATTACGAGGATCGAAACACGTTCATTCAGGGTCCAAGGACGCTTGATAAGCCTCGGAGGGAGGTGAATAAAACACAAGAATTATCCAATGATTATGTCCAGAAGTGTTCTTACCGCTGCAATACATTCAGGTGGGTTGGATGCAGCGGTACCAATTATGGGATGAGAAAGAAATAAAGAGGAAAAAAAAGTCAACTTTTAACTATTCAACATCACTAGTAGTTCAATCCTAAGATTGGTTGACTGCAGCCCTCCACTCTTCCCTATGTAATGCTAGTTCCCTTATTACCTCTTCTACACACTTCATCTTTTCTTATTTTGTCCGTCCATTTTATCTTCAGCATTTTATCTCCAGCACCATGCTTCGAAACCTTCTAGTCTTTTCTGGTCAGCTTTTCCAAAGGTCCATGCTGCCGATCCATAGAGTGCCGCGCTCTACACGAATTGTTCACATAACGCTTCCTGAATTGTAGTCCTATCGTCTTTGAGCACAGCAGTTGTATTTTTCCCATGAACGCCTTCTCAGCTTGGGTTATTCTCCGCTTGATGTCCGTTGCAATTCTTCCGTCCGTGATTGTACTTCCTGGATAGGTGAAGGAATCCACTCCCTCTAATGCCTCTCCTCTCAGTCTGACTTCTACATTCTACTCCACCCTTAAACTGTTATATAATCTAAAATCGGAAAGAAATACGATTTCTCTACCCAAGCCTTATTTGACTTTGTTTCAAAGATGCTTTGTGTATATATCCCGAAAAATATTTAACGTCCTTCCGAACCACATTAAGGAAGAGAAACACGTAGGAAAATTTCTTAAGAAAGTAAAAACTTGGTTATTACTAATAAAAAACATCGAGATTTTGTTTCGTAATTTACATGAAATATTTATCGAATTAAATGTAATAAATTAAGTGATATTGTAATATCATTGTTAGAGTAAGTTCGCCCGATCTTGTATTTATGTGTCTCTTTTTGTAACCACTATTTAATTATGTATATCTCTGAGTCTTATTTCTATTTTGAATTAGTTTCTTAACTGTATTGTAAACGTTTTATCGAAAATTGTAAACCATTTTGTTTTTTTGCTATCGCGTTTTGCATGGTTTATTGGTCAGTAGCCCCAACACAGGTTATTCCTTAGGGGTTATCTACTGTACTACCACTCTGTAATTTCTGCAAAGGAATTAAATTATTATCATATTATAATATAAAAAAGTAATTTTTGTTTGAAGGTAAATATATAAATTCATTTGTGATTATTATATTTATGAATGATTTATGACCAAAAAAATAAGTATAAATATTCCTTGTTATTTGTAAATTTTTTGTAACCCATCCAATGGGAAATTACAGCTTGTAAACTATTTGTAAATAAATTTATTTATTTATAATAACCCCCACTGGACTTTGGTCGCAACTGCGAGGCAAACTTCATAGATTGGCAACGAAAATTGCCTAGAAAAATGACGAAAATAAATTTCTTTAACTTGAAATAGATGCATACTATATTTGTAAATGCTTTTCTTTCAAGTCCATGGTGGAGGCAATGTTTATTGGATAATAATTAGATGTTACACTGAAAAAACCCATCAATCAACAAATTTAAAAAAAAAACAAAAATATTTATTCATCAGTATGCGGCAGTATCTATCATGGCAATTATGATTTTGAGTCGATGAATATTCTCTCATGCTCTGTTCACTGACTAGTTGTATGTTTCTCGAACCATTGCTTGGAAATTATGCCAGAACCCTGCAACTGAATGCAGCAGAAAAATCGCTCCGACTTATTAAGCGATTTACCAACCGTTTTACCCACTACGCCAGTGAGGTCAAAACGCAACTAGCGTGACGATAAAAATTACAGTTTTTTTGTAGGCAAATTTTCTTATATCGTATTTTCTTATAGGGAGTGGTGCACATAAGTTGTAAGAAAAATGTTGATTTCATTAATTGAAAATATTTTTAAAAAATAGGCGTATATGACAAATTTTGAAACGAGGAAGTGCAATTCTCTGTTTAAAGAAGTACAACTGATGGTTTACACGTACCGCAAGTGCTCATAGTATACAGAAGAAGAAAACAGGGGTGATGATTAATGGCCATCGGGAGAAAATGATTCATCTTCCCTAAGCAATGGAGAAAGTAAACAGAATCGACTTCAAGAATCAAAACAATGAAGGGAATCTATGATACAGTTTTTCTCTAAATATTAAATGCATCATTGCAACCAGCAATAAACAAAGTCCACTGATGTTATTCATAAAAATATAAGAGAAATAAATTAATATAATAGTTTACTTTCATTTATATACACCATCATGCGATTATTTTTCGCATAACTTTGACGCAATGCTATTTTTTATTCAGCAACTGACACTTTTGTTTTTTAATTATCAAAGTTAACCGCCAATTACTATGGCGATTACAAGGAAATATATGCGAAAAGAATTCACTATTTAGTGAAAATTGCGGAAAAATATATTGCAAGGGTCAGAAAAGTGTTCATAAGGGGTTAAAAGTCCGTCGTTGATAAGCCCTAGTGAAAAAGCCAACAATCAGATAGAATAGACTGATGGCCACATCCGGAGTGTATTTGAGCACCGCACGATATGTTCCATTGGGATGGTAAATGCACGGATACCAAAAAATGATACGAGGAAACGTAAAATAGCGGCAGAATATTCCTAAAAAATATACTGTAAATTAAACATCACTCCTTTTGTATCTTGGTCACTATTGTGCGGTAAACAGCGTGCGATAGCGACCAAAAATACTCTAAAAAATTAAGGAAAGAAACGATTAAAAATTGCAACATGACCATAAGCCCAGTTGTATTTCGACCGCAATAGTGTGTAGAACATTGCTCGATAGTCACACAAAAAAATCCACAAAAAGTACGGCATAAGACCAACTAAAAATAGAGATATGACCAATGTCCCGCTAATATTTCGCCCGCAACTGTGCGGTGGACGAGGTCTGATGGTATCATAATCGTTAGCGAGAGTTCAACGCGACGATATTTTGATCCGGATTCGGACACCTAATTTCTTTTGTTTTTTTTAAGGTTGCGTTGTCCTGCTTTTACAGCAAAAGATGAGTACGCTATTTAGAAAATGTCACGTTGAAAAAATATTAAGAGGATCACACAACACGTTCACCAAAGTGCCAAGCCCGGCAGATAACATCCTCAAAAAAAAATGAAAAACCACGGGAATAGGGTGGCCTTGTTTGCTGCGTATTTATTGCAGCGATTCCCATCCAATTCCGAACGGATGAACGCTAAGGATTGCGGGGATGACTGAAATTATACGAGGGGAAAAAATTAGCGAAAAAAATTGTTTGGAATGTTTTTCTATTCCAAACCGGATGCATTATGCCCTTAAATACGAGGCGGGGCTTCGGTTGACGGCGACAAAATCGCATGAAAAACTGTGGCAAAAAAATGCACGAAAAATTGCTACAAAAATATCCGCAAACAAATAGGAACAAAAATTTGCCTATAAAAAAAACTGTAATTTTTATCGTCACGCTAGTTGCGTATTGACCACAATGGCGTAGCGGGCAAAACGGTTGATTGGTCCGTAAATCTTTTAGTAAGTCGGACTCTCGCCATTTTTTTTCAAATAATTTTCTGCCAAATAATAAAGCAGGAATGGGATCAATTCTTTCGGTATCGTTTGGACGATATTTTTGCTGAAAATTTTTAAAACATCGACGATCCCGCGTGAATCAAAGACTGGTAATCTAATGGAGCGGATATACATCGTCTCGAACCGATCATTGATTTTTTCCGGATCGAATGGTGGACTTTTTCCTCTGAATTTTAATCTAACTTACAAACTCAACCATCCACTCGATCCATGATCTCGAGTAATATCTCCCATCAAGGACCGTATCTGGTCACACGAACCGTCACTTTTGCGCTGCGACACGAAAAACAACAATTTAGCCAGCTAATATCACATAAACCCAAATTAAAACTTTAAGGTCTGAGAAATGTGCATGCTTTTCTTTCAAGTTCATGGTGGAGGAAATGTTTATTGGATAATAATTAGATGTTTCACTGAAAAAACCCGTCAAACAAAAAATTGAAAAAAAAACAAAAATATGTATACATCAGTATGCGGCAGTATCTATCATGGCAAACAATGATGACAATGATGGAAATGAAAATTATATAAGAAAATACCATATATGAAAATTTGCCTATAAAAAAACTGTAATTTTTATCGTCACGCTAGTTGCGTTTTGACCTCACTGGCGTAGTGGGCAAAACGGTTGATTGGCCCGTAAATCGCTTAATAAGTCGGAGCGATTTTTCTGCTGCATTCAGTCACAGGGTTCTGGCATCATTTCCAAGCAATGGTTCGAGAAACATACAACTAGTCAGTGAACAGAGCATGAGAGAATATTCATCGACTCAAAATCATTGTTTGCCATGATAGATACTGCCGCATACTGATGTATACATATTTTTGTTTTTTTTTTTAATTTGTTGATTGACGGGTTTTTTCAGTGAAACATCTAATTATAATCCAATAAACATTGACTCCACCAAGAACTTGAAAGAAAATCATGTAATTACACAAATGATGGTGCCAGAACATCTCGTATGGGGTTGATCGAACATCGTCATGCTCTTATCGCAAGAGAAAAACAAATGTATCGGCGCGGTGGCTACTTAACTGAACTTGAAACACTCTTCACGAATTATATCACATCATTTTATAACTAAGGGCAATTTTTACAATTTCCAGCAAACAGCATAAGCATATTCTTGGAAAACCAAAGAAATACCTTTAATTTGACACAAATTTCAACAAGATTGGTAGAGAATATTAGATGTACATCGAATTTTAGCAATCACCGTAAAAATTGGAATCACGCATTTTGCAAGCAATGTTAAAACAATAAAAAGAGTCCACTTTTGGCCAAAAAATCACGTCAAGTTACTTTGACCACAGCTCACGCATGTCTAGACGTAAGAAAAAATGGAAGGAAAAGCTTGTCGCGAGGGCACAAACCTTTATTTTATGAAATCAGATGATTTGACGTGGAATGGTGGCCACGATGTTTCGTAAGCAAATAAACGAAAAAATTTGCCCAGTCTCCTGGAAACAACGAAAGGGCGAGCAGATGGAAAGGCAACACTCTCTTGTTCTCATCTTCACGCTCTGCACGCTGGGGGAGAAGCAATCAATCAAAGGGGGAACGGACCATAAGAGGAGAGAGAGAGAAGAAAACAGGGTTGGACGCGGGCGAAACGTGAGAGGGCGCACATACTCCCGAATGCACTCAGAAAAGAGTGAATAGGAAAAGATGTGTCGTTGGGGGTCGTGGAGGAAAAGTGACGCAGGTAATGGAATAATGGGAGTTTTTTTCGAATCGCACGTGACGCGCACTTCAGATGCCGATGGGAGGGCAATGCAAACCCTCAGGAGCCGCACGCTCGTCACCATTAGGCGGGAGGGAACGCATCCAAGGAATACCGAATGGACTACAGGGAGAGAGGGAGGGAAGCACTGAGGTCCCTGGGTGGGTTGAGACGGAAAAAAACAACGAGGGATTGTTGATGGGATTCAACGATTCATATTTTAAGGAGTTCCCAACGCGACAGCGAAAGCAAATACCTGAGGTTCCGAGATTTTTTGTTTTCCGAGTTCCGATTTTTGTCCGTGCAGTGATTTGCGTGAAAATTTGTGTAATTCTACATCTACATCTACATACTACCCCGCAAGCCGCCTCAAAAGGCGTGTGGCGGGGGGTGTTAGGACACCAGCCGTCAACAAAACAAAAAAAAATCAAAGTTCCGCCTAGCATTTATTAAAGTCCTTAATTGTTCGGGGGAAAAACGAATTCCCATACCTATCCGTTCGGCAAAATATCTCCCTTAATTTATCGATTCGGTCGGACCTGGAAATATAATGTGGTTCTAATATGATGTTCTCCGTGTCGCTCTGAAAGATATTCATTCTCAATTGCTCAAGCAATCTAAGCCTAGCGCGTAGCCTCCGAGTCTCTAGCGGCTCCCACCCTAAATCTTTCAAAATCTGTGTAACGCTTTCTGTACGGCCGTAGCAGTTTTTCACGAATCGCGCAGCTTTCCTTTGTATTTTATCAAGTTCATGGACTAGGTCTTTCTCCGCCGGATCCCATATGCTCGCTGCATATTCAAGGTGTGGCCGGACGAGTGCGAAATAGCACCTCTCTTTCACTTTATCATCCGATAATCTTCCCACAACACGCTTGACAAATCCTAACTTCTTCAGGGCTCTGCCACAAATATTTCTTATATGTGTCCCCCACGATAGGTTCGAAGTTATCGTAACTCCCAGGTATTTCACTTCATCTGTCGCATTTATGCTAACGCCATCCACAACATATACATGGGGATAGTTGGACGACCTACGCAAGAAATGCACCGCCGTGCATTTGCTCAGATTAAGTTCTAGTCCCCACTCTTTGCTCCACGCATGAACGTTGTTTAAGTCCGATGACAGAATTTCAAAGTCAGATTGATCACTAATTTCGCGGTATATGACAGCGTCGTCGGCAAATAAACGTATTTTACTGCTAATTCGGGAGCAAAGGTCGTTTATATATATAATGAACAAAAGTGGGCCAATAACGCTTCCTTGCGGGACACCTGATGTCACTTTAACTATATCAGAGCTAATTCCGTCAAGAACTACTTTTTGCTTACGATCACTCAGAAAGTCACGTATCCAGTTTACTACTTGTTCGTTTAACCCGCATGACTGTAATTTGTATAATAGTTTTCTGTGAGGTACCGTGTCGAAAGCTTTCTTAAAGTCTAGAAATAGTGCGTCAACTTGTTTTCTCGATTCACCAGATTTGAGAACGTCGTGAAGAAAGAGCGCGAGCTGTGTTTCGCATGATCTACCTTTCCGGAACCCATGCTGACAATTATGCAGGAGGTTTCGACTGTCCAGAAAAGTCATGATGTTGCTAACAACGATATGTTCGAGAATCTTGCCTGTAATCGATGTTAATGATATTGGTCGATAGTTTCCTGGGTCATGCCTGTTTCCCTTTTTAAATATCGGTGTAACGTTTGCAGTTTTCCAGTCCATTGGTATCTTTCCTTCAGATAATGACTTATTGAATATTATCTCTAAGAACGGTGCGATCTGTGGTGCTAACTCCTTGAGGACGCGCGCGGGTATTCCCTCCGGACCCGGAGATTTATTACTTTTTATCGATTGTAGCTGTTTAGTTATCCCATCGCGCTGAATTGTTATTTCTTTCATCGGTTCCTCAATGTATGGAATGTCTAAATTACACGCAGTGTCGTCTGTAGTGTAAACACTTTCAAAGTGGGAGTTTAACACATTAGCTTTATCAATATTTTCTGTGACAAGTTTACCATCTTTATCAAATAACGAATCTACGGTAGAAGATTTTCCCTGAAGTTCTCTCGCATATGACCAAAAAGATTTAGGATTTTCTTCGAGTAATTTTCCAAGTATTTTTTTCTTGAAATTTCGCAGTGCAGCACGCAAAGTTTTCTTGGTTTTTGAGCGTTGCGCAAGGTAACTCTCTTTTGCTTCTAGTTCCTTCGATTTTTCATCAAACGTAATGGTTTTTTTGAACATGTTGTACAGTTTTCTCTGTTTCCTAAGGTCTCTCCTAACATCGTTATTGTACCAACGAGGTTCTTTGCTATCACTTTTCAGTTTTTGCGGAATGTGTTCATTGATTCCTTGGCGTAAGATTTCTAAAAAGTATTTCCATGACACATCGGTGCTTTTATCCTCTGTTTTAGCTACGTAGTCCGTGTATGAATCATTAAGCATCTCGCCAAATTTAAAGAAGTTACATTTATCAAATAAATAAATATTGCGTTTTGGTTTTTCGGCTGACTCCACTTCTGTCTTTAAGGTTGCAAGAATTGCTCTGTGATCACTTATACCGTCGAGAACATTGATATGTTTTATCAACTTAGGATGGCTTACTGCTAAAAGGTCTAATATTTTATTACCTCTCGTAGGCTTGTCGACTACTTGGGATAGCGAGTGATTTGAGAGTACGTTGAGTAAGATCTCACTGATTTTTCTATTCCTCGAATTCGGTTTTACCGTGTAAGAATCCCAATTTATACATGGGAGATTAAAATCTCCCCCAATAATTATTACACTTTTACTATCTCTCAAAGTAAATGCGGATATTTGATTTTCTAATTGGTAAATAGTATCTACTTCGGAGTTTGGAGGTCTATAAAAAGAGCAAACATGTATTCTCCTATTGTTTTGTTGTTTAATTGTACACCATACGCTTTCTATTACATTGTCGGTTATTTCGTGACCGGTGCTATGTAAATGTGATTTAACCGCTAGAAAAACTCCGCCACCTGTTCTATCGCGTCGATCGCGTCTGTAGATTTTATATCCTGGCGGGAAAACTTCGCTGTCGCTTATATCCTCCACAAGCCAGCTCTCTGTTCCTAAGACTACATCTGCGTCCTGAAATAAATGCTCGATTTCTGCGCGCTTGTTTTTTACGCTACGGTAATTGTGCAAACACGAATAAACTTTACACGTTCAGGCGTCAATATGTGGAAGCCTTTTATTGGAATCCATAATGAAAATGAGTAATGTACACTTCCACAGTTATTAACTGTTAATCACACAGTTTGACTAATTAACGTGTTATTAACTGTTTTCCACAGATAGTAACTGTGAAAAGTACATTTTATGAGTCCATCATGAAAATAAAAGTATTTTCATTATAAACTCAGATGAACTAATGGTCCAAGTGTCGTCCAGTGTCGTCCAAGAATGTCTCGTACCATCGGTACCATGAAAAATAACCGATGGACAAGTTATTCTCGGATTTCAATCTAGTTCTCTTCCCAAATATCACGACATAATTAATTTGATAATTTATAAACGAAAGATATTGATGGCAATAAAATGGTGTCGTTTGCACTTCCCATGGCTAGCAAAAATATGTTTACTTCACAAAAATAGTTAGGATATTTGTCAAGAAGCCCTATCTTCGCCTTCGTAGTCGTTGCAGTTGCCACATAATTGTTCCCTAACGTCAAATTTCAAATAAGAAACTTTCCCCTGCATCAAATTTTAGTCACATAAAATTTCTCCCTTGGAGAGGATACGTGTAAGGGCTCATTAAAATGCATAATTGCATGTGCAATATAATGACTCCGACTCCCGGGTAATATCATTAAACGTGGCCACACTTGGGTCGGATTCAAATTGTGAAGTTTTCACTTGGTGGGAGGTCGACATTGTAGTAAACCAAACTTAGTGTCTTTACCGATTTTTACCACAATGACCACACTTCATAGGAGCATAATCATCCGGCGCTTATCATTTATTCTTCTTTCGATCTAACTTAGTTTCCTTCAACCTGGTTGACGTGGTTGTAGGAATTTTCACTTAGGCACAGATTCGCATGGAATAATTGGCTCAGATGAGCGACATCCACGGGTAAAGGCGATTAAAGGGAGAAAAATAAGTATTTGACCGACTTATATTTTTAGCGAATTGACACGTAGCCACATAATACATAAGAGATTTCCGTCATTCAATTAAATTGCATTAGTGTCGATTTTCTTTTAAACGCTACGGTTAGGCCACACCTAGAATACGCCGCGAGCAAAGATTTAACAACAAAATTAATAAAATACAAAGGAAAGCTGTATGCTTCGTAAAAACTGCTACGAGCGAACGTATAGTGTCTCACAACTTTTACAGGGATTGAGGTGGGAGCCACTGGAGATTCGGAAGGCTACGCGCTAGGTTTAGCTTGCATCAGAAATTCAGAACAGGCGTGTTTCAGAGCGACACTGAGAATATTGTCATGACGCCTCACTACATCTCTAGGTCTGACAGAAGCGATAAAATAAGAGAGATACATTGCCGAATAGGTAGATAGGTACAAAAACTCATTCTTTCCACACACAATAAGTGACCACAATAAAAACTGAACTCCACTAAATACACTCCCATAATACATGTCACCAATTCACTCCAAAAACCTTATCCCTTACATAATTACACGGCTGGTGTCCTAACACTCCTTGCCACACGCTCACGTGGTGGCTTACAGGGTAGTACATAGATGTACGGTTAGTTACAGAGCAAAAATAGATGCACTTACATGAAATTTGCACCGAAAATTTTTTTCGACTGAATTAAAAAAAACAACTATTTCAACGTGCATTCGACTCAAGATAGCCTATACAGCCACCTAAAAATCATCAGCGACACTGTTCTCTATATCCTTCTCTATTCAACGCCCACTTATTTCGAATTTCTTTCCGAAATGGTTCCTTTAAGGTCGGTGCTCCTTCCTCGCAGCATTTTCAGCGATGGACGTTTCCCGACGATTTATTTACCTCATTTCGAAAACCTTTTCTGAATCTCGCCGTTCCCAATCTCCCGATGGGGATGAGTTTATCGGATGTGGTGGGAGGGGAGAGGGGGACGGGGGTTGGAGGCGGGGGGGGGAGGGGAAGCAAATAGATTTGGAGAGGATACGGGCCTTCTCACTTTCGTCGTCAAATATAATCGCCGAATCTTTGCGGATCCCCTCCATTCCCCATTTTTTTTGCCGAGAGCCTCATTCTATTTTCACGCGCAAAAATGGATTCTTTCGCTCCTCAAAGCGTTCCTCTTCTTCGGGGGCGATTCTTTTTCGAGGCTTCCCAATTTTCATCCCCACCCACAACTCCCCCGATCTCCTTCCGAGCATTCCATTCCATTACTTTCTTCCGTGATGTCGTGATTTCTTTCCCCATCCATTAAGCTGAAACTTGGCCGCGTCGATCTTCGCAATCGCCATCGATGACATTATTTATTCGATTATCACCTGACTAACTTAAGCCGTGTTTACACGATACATGTATCCGCGAGTATGATGAATGAGCATCTTCGCCATTAAAATTTCACTGTGTAAACACCCCCAATTACAGAAATACACGAGCGCCTGGTCGTAAAAAAGCCCCTGCTCTAATTTGGTGCACTTGTCCACGAGCATGTCCAACCACGTACTTGCGCGGGAATCAATCTCGGAATGCCTATTCTCTAGCAATGGTAATTTCCTCATTATCATTTAATTTCAGTAGCCAGGTTGGAGACCCACCAGGGTGGTAAGTCATAAGTTACGTGTTCAAGTTGGTTCCAGTTTCCCCTGATTGTGGGTATTTGTTGTAGGCATGACTATATGTAATGGATTTGAATGTTTGGAATCGTTGCCTAGGCTACGTGTTGCCTAAATTTCCACTTTTAGTTCACCCAGTACTTGGCGCTGCTTAGAAAAAAAGTCTTCTCAGTCGACTCGTAAATGGCCGTGACTGGTTAATGTTTACGTGAGACTGTGGTGAATATTCAATAACGATGGAAGAGATATGAACCTCTTGATGCTGTGAATAATAGCTGACTATTTTTGAGAACTAACAGTTACTTTGTAAATGTTAGAGAGGAAATATCTACTACAGGAAGTGTGTAAGATGCATATGAAACTTCCGTCATGAGTTTTTTTTCTCTGCTTTGGGGATCTTTTACAGTTAATTTACAGCTAAATATTTTTTTGTTTATTACTTGTTGAGAGCCTTAGGAATTAAAAGGTATGATCTAGATAGATTGATATGGATGTTGATGTGTAACCTACTATTCACGTGTGGCCTCGGAGTAGGTTCAATAATCTCTCCTTTATTTGTTGTTAACATGATAGTTATTGGCGCAATTTCTTATCCATAGATGGTATTGCCGGATCTTGGTTATGAATTCCTTATAGTACTTGTAACCGTCTTCTTATTCATTCCACTTTTTTCACCTCGTATCATTATGAAATTGCCGAAGAAGGATATTCACGAAATGCTAAAAAGTTAATTGTGCATTTGTGTTATTAAATTTTGAGAGGAATTAAATATATCTGTAGACCGGACACTATTGAAAAAGAGTGTAATTACATCCCGCGTGTAGTACAACATTTTTTATCCACCGCATTATGATTACTGGTAAGTAAAACCGGTAAAACGTGATTATTTACGATCTGTAGACTGTATTTACATTTGAACGACCGTCTTCCATCACCAGACGGCGACTCAATTGAAATAGTTGTTTGTTTACAGAATTCAAGACAACAAGTTTTTGACGACGAGCCAACAATCCATTATGTATATTCATGGTTGTAGGAAATTGTTGTAGGTTGGTTGTTGGTGACATGGTTGTAGGGAAAAAAAAAAGGATTTGGAAGGAAATAATAAGCCCAAGAATGCTGTCACTGAAATGACGGCATGATGGGGGTTTCCTACAGTACAAAACAATAGCTCTTTCGTCCGCCCCTATCTGAAAACTCCACTTTCTCAGGCGAGATATCGTAGAACAGCATAATGAGTAATGAAGCTCAAACGATTTCGTACTGTCTACTAATTTTTATTTCACCCCTTGCTACACGTGTTTCGACTGACTAGCAGTCATCATCACGCAAGACCAAGGCAGTCTTGCCTGATGATGACTGCTAGTCAGTCGAAAAACGTGTAGCAAGAGGTGAAATAAAAATTAGTAGACAGCACGAAATCGTTTGAGCTTCATTACCCATCTGAAAAGGTAGAGGGTGTGATGTGTATTAGGTATGTACGCATCATAAAAATTAAAGTCGATATTTTTATTAGAATATCGAACTAAAATGCTTTTATGATACATATTACCACAGCAACTAAATTTTTTCTCGAATTGATGGGTCGTACATTTTGCACGTCCTAAATTAAAATAGAATCTTCGACAAATGTCTACAATCTCCGATACTCTCGCCATTTTACCGAGTGAAAACATTTTGCAAAAGTTAAAGAAAGTTGCCAATTATCTATTATCTATTAAAGCAGTAATTTACCGTCATGAATAATTTATTGCACTCCATTCTTTCTCTACAATTCCTACCATTGATTGCTACTTCCATCATTGTTTTCATTAGGCTTTAGGATCACAAAATACGTCAAATAATTTATCCTATCCTCCTTAGCTCAGATTCCATTAAGCCTCCTTTCCCTCCAGATCTTCGTAGGAATTCATCGATAATGGTTAATAATAGCATGCAAGTTTTTAGAGTTGATTTCGATCGGTTGAATCGGATATTTGAACGGCAGTATAATATCCCCACACATCGCAGATAATGACCGTAATGTTTTTATATGGTCTCCCAACGTGTCGCTACGAAAGGGCTAATGCAGTTACCTTGAATTGTACCTTTTAGTTCGTGTAATCCCATTGCATCACCTTCCGCGTTCGTACCGCGTTCTCGCCCTGTGGCTGTCATATTCCCTTTATTTCTCTCCCCCTCCCTCCTGCATCCACCTCGTCTTATCTCCGCCTTCCTCCTCCTCCGAACCCCCGCCGCCTCAAACATCTCCTCCTCATCTTGCCCCGCACTTAAGACATTTGAAACCATTTCCCACTCACATCACCGAGGGCCGACCTAAGTGCGTTCAACCTTCTTCGGCCATTTGTGCGCACCTCTTTACCTCCCCCTCCCTCCCTCCTTCTCTCCTTCTTCCTCCTCATCCAAGCACTCCTTAACCTTTTAGTTTCCCCTCTCTCCCTCTCTTTACACTCCTCCTCCTCTCTTCCCCGTGCTTTTCTCATTCCATCCCTTTCCATTTCCTCTTCATTCTCCCCCTCAGTGTTGCCAGGTTGACTAATTTTTACAAGGCATGAGAAAAATATGAATTCTATCGCCCAGCGACAAACCAAACTACTTTTCAGAATTATTTAACGATGATAACGACGATACTTCCAATGATTTTCCTCCATATGAAAACAGATTTCACTTGAGTATAATAACTTTCAGCTTATGCAATAATGAAATTTTGTTTGTCCATTACGAAGAGATCCCCTGCTTTTCTGTCCGAACTTGCGACACAGCGCGAGATGAAGCTGGAGCAGCATTCCCTTTATTTTTAACGCAAAGAACCGACTGCTTTATTTTGACGTTTCCAGGTGTCCGAATCTTTTTTTAAAAAACCCCGTAAAATGCCCGTTTTCACGTAAAACGAAAAAAAAAACTCAGAAAAAATATTTTTTACATCATTGATAGGTGATTAATTTTGAAATAACTAACCATTTTGGTTATGAAAATGGTTAAAAATAAAAAAACGCTATTTCAAGTCCAGTGGCTAATTAGTCAATTATAAAACGAATCCATTACTGAGTACAATATAAATACATAGAGAACAATCACGCCATTCCCTCCTGGGGTAGGCACAGTCGTCATTGAAAGCCACATTTTCTCCTCTCACATTCATGGATCGCATAACACACGCTCTTTAATTACTGTCTCCAATATTCTTCCTCTTAAGAGTATCTTGCGTCATATTTGGTCACCTCTGCAAGCGGGCGATTTTTTTGGAATGAATTTCCCAAAGGTACCTATAACCAAAATATATTTTCCTCCATCCAGCGGCCACCTCCTCAAGCAGCAATTATTTCCTTGGTCCAGTGGTGGTCGCTTATTACAGGTTATAGTGCACTTAAGTTTTTGATACATTCACCCTCAAGTCCATTCCTAATTGCGACACAGGTCAAGAATACACTTTGTGTATGAGCGAAAAAAGAAACCACCTCTATGATTTTTTTGTATCTAGTTACAAAAATAGCGATGTAAACAAAAATAAGAAGAGTCAGCGACTGGGTCCGATAATGAATTGGCAACACTGCTAACCCACCGACGACCTACGTCGGGAGGAGTCCCCCGACCGCCAGCGACGAATTCAGTTTTCCCGCAAACTAAGGCGTGTGTGGGGGTGGAACATTATCTTCTCTTTCCCCGCGTCCCCAAGAAGTGTTTGTCTCGAGAGCAAACAGAGTACCATACTCACCAGGAGGGCTGTGTGATATTAAGGGGGTTAGACCCTTAACCGCTCAATTCAAGACCATTACTGAATTTCACCTTTTCGTTTCGAGTTGAAACAATTACTGAATTCAAACTTTACGTTCAAATCTTTCAAAACACAAAGTGGAATTCCAAGATGACAAGATGCAGTATTTAAGGAAACAAAATGAGGGCTCAAAAAGATCTGCAGATTTTCCTACGAATGATTATTGAAATGAAAACGTAAAATTCGGGCATTGTCTTCATCATGTCCAGGGAAATACCTCACTCATACTTGCATAATATCGCAAAGATCTTCAAAGGTCACAAAAACGTGATGGACCAAGATCTCCAAGGATACAATATGAAAATAAGTAAAACGAATACTAAAACCCTCGTAAGCAGAGGAGAGAAACTGAATGCAGAGGTCACTCTGAGAGGAGAGAAATAAGAGCAAGAGGATTCATTCTGTTTCGGAAGTACCATCAAGTGGGACGGAAGAAGTACAACGGACATCAAGCAGAGAAGAGCCTAAGCTGAGAAGGCGTTTATGGGAAAAAGACCACTGCTGTGCTCAAAGAAAATAGAAATGCAAACCAGGAAATATTATGTGAAAAGATTCGTGTGGAGCGTGGCACTTTATCGAACGGAAGTTTGGAACATTGGAAAATCTGACCAAAAATGTCTAGTAGCCTTCGGAACCTGGTGCTGTAGAGGGATGCTGAAGATCAAATAGATGGACAAAAAAAGAAATGATGAAGTGTACAGACGAGTAGAAGAAGAGAGGAACACTATACAGAAAAGGAGAACCATATGAATTGGACAAACCCTGAAACACAATCAGTTTGTGAAGAACTAAATGAAGGCAAAATAGAGGGAAATGTCCCCAGAGGAAGGCCCAGGAATAAGTTCGTGGACCAAATAACGAGGAAGAACATAGGAAGAGATACCAGGATGTTAGGGAACAAACATTTAATATTGAAGCGTGGTGGGCTGCAGTCGACCAATCTTATTATTGAACTTATTATTGAATGATGATGATGACTTCCTTAATGCTAATCTATTGTTAGAGGGAAAGTGGGAAAGAGTGACGAAAACTATGATGAATACGCTGCCGAGGCACATTTAGAATTTGCGGCAAATATCAGGAAAGTTTAACGGAGAGTATGTGACATTGAGAAGTTACAAGTAAGGGATGTGCAGGGCCCGGCTATCCTCCATACGGATTATCCTCCTCCCTGTCGCCTTTCCCAATCTTTTCTCATCTTTCTCCCCACCCTCCTCCCCAGCCATCATCCACGTCCTGCGCTTTCTTCGAATCCTTATCGTCTCTCGTCCTTTCTTTCTCATTTCCTTTGCCTCTTTCCCAACCCCCGCCCAATCTCTCCACCGAACCACGGAGACCCTTAAACCCTCAACAACCGACGTTCTTTTCTTTTTCCACCCGCCACATTTCTACCGCCCGCACAGTCTACTCCCCCCTTATGCAATCCTCTCTCCCCTTCCCATAGCGGACGCGGGCATGGAAATTGCCTTTTATCCTCGCGGCGACGTGTCAGGGGTGCTCAAAAAATTCCCCTCACTTCTCCAAACCCTCCCCTACCACCACCCCCCCACCCTGCTACCCGCCATCGCCACCGTCTCTGTCCGCACTGCGAAAAAAATGTATTCATAGCATAAGTGAGCCGGGTTGAGTTGGGGGCGAGGGGCATTAATCTGCGGGTCATAGGAGGAGAATTGGTTGGAGAGGAAGAAGGGGAAAAGAGGGGGGAAGAAGAAACGTTTTATAATCGCGTAGTTCCGCAATTACTCAGAGTACGAGCAATAGGGTGAGCCAAAATTTTACAGTGTCGAAAAATTACAGGTCTTGAAGCTAAAAATTTTCTCCTTATGATGCAAACATGACGTGTGCGAATTTGGAGTCAATCAACCACCGGCAACCCCCATCGCAGGGGTGGAAAACTTTCAATTTTTAAGGGTGAGAGTTGTATTTTTTTCTTTCGATTTCGATACAAATGGCAAATATCAATTTCTTCACGCTGCGACAGGTATATGCTTACTTTATGGATATATTTCGGGAAAAATTAAAATAAGTAATTCTATCACTAAAATCATTGTTACAAACAAATGGGACGGCCGGTGAGAGTTACGCAATACGCAGAGCACTATTACGTGTTGTTTACTTTCGCGACTGTTCCCTAAATTACTCATTATCCTTGTCGTTTCCCATCTTGAAACGAATCTCCATTAGGCCGTTAGTGCGGTGTTGCCATTAGTTGAGGGAATATTAACATTCATTTCTATGCAGTTTACCAAACACACCTTGAATCTACCAAATTGCAAATACAATTCTATAAAAAAATGAAATTTTGCACAATATAGGAAACAGTTGACTGCGTTCGCTAGAGACGTGCATACGGGGCTTAAATTTGGCATCAGTGTACCACATAAGGTCCACTTTGTCAACTAAATATGGAATACTCTGAACCTATTGTACAATGGAGAACGTCTTAATAACCAGTTTTACCAGTTTCCTGTGTGCATACTTCTTCCGTGCATACAGTTTTTCTTCAGGGAAGAAAAAAGATGCACATTATGCCCATGGATTAGTTTTTATTTCGTAAGGAATAAGAGGACTGTTGGATCCCTTGATTCAATATACGCGATCCTACACGGGAAAATATAGTGTTTGCCGAAAAGTATCCTTTTTAAGAGCAAATCAGTGATTTTCCGACCCAAACTGTCAGTTACGTCAACGGAAAACTCAACGCCCAGTCAATATTCTTGAAAACAATGGTAAATATAATCATCATAACGGAAGTACCCGAATTCCTAATTCGTGAAGAATTTACTCATACGATTCATCAGGAAAGCACCAGTGATGCGTAATTTTGGGTTAAAAGAATTGGCTTCAATGGTTGACAAAAAAACCCACTGCATGGCAGCGCTCGATCAGGAAGCGGATGAGATATCATGAGGAAACGGGAGTGGAAAGCCGTTGCAGGGGTAGTACTTTTTCACGTTTTCGGGGGTCGTGCGTGTTTTGTTTTTTTTAGTAGGACTTTCTTCCCCTTTCCTCTCGAATTTTCGGCCTTTTATAAATGGTTTTTTGTCCGCGCATAGGAGGCTACTGCTTTTGTTTCTTTCTGCCATAATTTGTTTTTTTTTTCGTTCCATCTCGCTATGAAATTGGGAGGCCATTCGCCATCTCCGCGACCAGAATCCGAGAGAGAGAGCCTTCCTTTAAGTGGTCCTTCCTCGCTCTCAATTTTTTCCGATGAATGCCAGATGGAGGAACTTTTTGGATTTTTTCCTCCGGATCTATTAGCAACAGGGAGGATTCTTAAAGCCACTCTCTATATATATAAGGGGCTTTATTTGATGATTATAAGAACGAGGATATTATTTTTTACTCTCTCCCACTTCACCGTCTTTGGGGAAAAACACCGGAGGTAATTGGAGTTACCGACTCTCGCTGCTTTTCGCTTTTGACCACCATTTCGGGAGGATCTTATTGAGTAGGTATCTCCTGAATCATTAAGTAGTGATTATGATTTAGTAGGGATTACTGGTACCTTGGATATATAATCACGCTAGTGTAATGGAAAACTAATTTGTGGATTATGGCATACTAATGTGTGGTTTATGGTTTCATATGCTAAATGGGGAAATATCCTTGCAGTTGAGAGACCATTAGATACAACTTAGATACAAAAAACATAGAACTAATTTCTTTTTCTCGCGAAGTGCGAATTTTCGTGGAAGAGATAATGTTTTGCGTAGAATTTAATGGCTACGATAAATTCCTCATAAAATTTCATTTTTTCGGTGAGGAGTCATTTAACGTAAAGAATTGCCTAAGGTGGCTTTATCAAGGTCTGCCCTCCGTTTCTTGAAAGTTAACATTATTTTTAATAAGGCCCAACAATGTGTCTTTCTTGGATAAGTTTTATTATAAGCAGGAAGGAACTTGTTTTTCAAGGGCAGTAGGATTTAAAACAAGTGCGGGAACGTGTGCGTTTACAGTATAAGCACTCAATTTTCTTGCCGCAAGTCTTAAAATTATATCTACCTATATATATATATATATATATATATAAACGAATGAATGTCTGTCTGTCTGTCCTGTATGCATTACTACACTGTTGATCCGATCGCCAAGAAACTTTAAGAAGTTGTTGAGTACACTCTTGCGAAGGTTTCGAAGGTTTTAGGTATAAAATTTTTTTTAATATCGCCCCCCCCCCCAAGGCCCTCTTAATATTTCGAATACTTTTCGCGTAACAACGCCCGACGGGTAAGCTAATAATCCCAATCTCAGTTTTAATCCTATCGCGCTGAAATTTAGCCGAGTAATAGTTCAAGGTAGGAGGAAAGTTGTGGGCTACTTTAACATGATCTCAGGGCCCATAAAAGTCCCAAAAATGGGCCCTTAGGTGGTTCGCGGTGCGTATCGGGTTTTGTGCTGTGGTTTCATTTTTTACTTTTTTAAATTATTTCCGCTCAAGATAGTTGGAATTTTTTTATTAAATGTCTGAAAGAATGAAGTTTTTAATTCTTTCAATTAATTATCCTTATCACTTCGTAATTGACTGAAAATTGCGTTTGTAGCTGCAGAAACACATATTTTTATGTGAAATCAACAATACCATATTCGCTTGACAACCAGATATCGGTCATTGCTGTTGGAATTCATATCGCTTAGTTAGGCCGATTAGGAATGCTAAGCATTGGGATTTGTGCAGCGGTTAATTATTTCGCTTTTTAAAATAACTTTAACTAAAGATAGAGAGTTGAAATTCATTTTATCGCATACCCGAAAGCATGATACTACTAAAATTAGTGGTATCATGCCCGAAAGAGTGAAGTTTCTCTCTTTTTCAATCGATTTTCTTTTACGCATTTTCCTTGACAACGAAATAAACAAACAAAAATAAACATTAAATCAAATCTTAATTAACGAAAATGAAATTCTGAATAGCTACTCAACAAGTAAGTTTGTTACAATGTTTACTTACTATTGTCTCACAATTGTGTAGATGCTCTGCAGAAGAAAATATTAATTTAATAAAACAATTACTTGAAATGTAGTCTGTTATCACCACTACTTACTAACTCCTCACCTCTTATATAAAGAGTTTTGAAGGAAGTATGATCCCGAGCAACGCCAGGTAATTCAGCTAGTTGTTTATAAAAAGTCAAAACAATACAACTAAACCGTGGATATCAGAGCAAGGATGGTTTACAGATCGAATAATTGGGGACAATGGCGGTAATTTCAACATCAATCAATACATTTCAACCTATCTTTTATATTCAATGATCCTTGTCTTCGAAGTTAGTTTTCGTCTTCAGCTCGGCAAAACCCCGGCGATTAATTTCACCGCTCACGAATACGACAGCGTAAAACGTACCTGAAATGAAAAAAAAAACTTTATTAGAAACGGAATACAAAAGCTACAATATAAAATAAGGATAATATTAAAGTAAAAAGCAAAATTTCTCTGTAGTCCACAAATTCTATTTTCATAAGCAAATACAAGAATTGAGTTCATTTTATCCGCGTGCAGGGTTTCTTGCAGTGTTTCGTATGAATATACACATAAAAAATACCTCTTCAACCACCTTAAGTTCTTAAGGTAGTAATTATCGTATTCCTTCGTTTCCCAACCATTTGCCGGTTGATTTCTCGAGGAGGCAACGCACGGCCGAGATTTAACGGAGATAGCAAGGCTGTAATAGATAAAGCCGATTTTTCACGCCGAGAAGAGGTCGTGAATGGCAAGAGGGATTTCCGGGCGTCTCTACGAGGAGATTGATGGAAGGAAATGAGAGGGAGAGAGTGGGGAAAAAATAGGGATAGAGCGAAAAATTGAAAATTAAAGGAAAATTTAAGAAAAAATCGGAGACATAAAAGATGAGAATGGAAAGGCGGCTTAAAAAGTGGAGATGCGGCGGGAAAAACGACTCTCCCCTCTAGGATTGATATTTTTTTTGGGGCGAATTAGCGTCGTGGGGGTGGGACAAGAATAAAGTCGAAGGCGAGAAGAGATTGGGGCTGGTGTGGGAGGATTAGGCGGGATCGGTGTGTCACAGGGGAAGGAAGAGGGGCTTCTGCCGGCCCTGATCGCATAGATACTCATCGGTGACAAAGAGAGCGGCTGACGCCAGACTTCGCGCTCTCTTTACATTCAAACGGGAGCGATTTATAAAAAAGAAAAAGAAATTCATGGGGATGCTGGAAAGGACGTGATACCTGTAATTAATAGGGGTAGGCCAAATTTATTCATTCACTAGAAATCGAGCACCTTAATGAATACCTGGGTACCAGAACGAGTACATGAGTACTCGGATGAATACTTAGGTACTCAAATGAATATCTGGTTATCATTTGAGTACCTAAGTGCCCCGATGAAGACTCGAAATATCTGGGTGAATACCACTGAATACGAGTTCCTAAATGGAATACCCAGGTGAGTACCCAGTACCATGCCATTCGCCATGGCATTCGACCAGGTACTCACGTGTTCATATGAGTACTCAAATAAGTACCTGTTATTCAGGTATTCATTTGAGTATTCACTCAATTACTCATGCGAGTACTCATGTACTTGTCCGGAACCCATATTCGGGTACTCAATTATTATAAGTGAATGGATACATTTGGCCCATCCCTACTAATTAATTCTCGAGGACAAAAACGGGGATAAATGAGTGATGAATTTGGGGTCTAATAGATGTATACCTTTAAAGTGTTATAACATGGAATGGAAGCTCTACGGAGGGAATAAGAAGTAGAGTATCACAGGAAAAGGCAACTTTCAGTAAAGTCATCCAGCTACTCTTTGCCAAAGCAATAAACATAGGCTTAAGGAGAAGATTTACTTTATGTTTCATTTGGAGTGTTGTGCTTTATGGTGCAGAAACAAGGACAGTCCGGAGGTAAGAGGAGAAATATCTAGAGGGTTTTGAAACGTGGCCGTGGAGAAGAATGGAAAGATTAAAATGGACTGATAAAGTGAGAAACGAGGAAGTACTGACAAGGATAAATGAGAAAAAGAATGCTTTAATTTCCACAAGAAAGAGGAAGGCAAACTGAATGGGACACGTCCGGCGGAAAATTTGCCTGCTGAAAAGAATAATAAGAGAGGAAAGATCGAAGGAAAGAAAGAAAGGAGAAGAATAATCAATAATCAATCAAATCCATCCGATCAAACCAATATAAATTTACTAAGCTTGTTAACTTCAGTTCTCACCGTACAAGCATTAGTGTGTTTTATGATCTTTAACATTTCTCTGAACAGTCTTTTACGCAAGCACGGTCCATAATCAATAATGTTGGCGTTTAAAAAATCAAATCTATGAATATTTATAATTGAACGATCCCAAAGAGCATTAGGTTGATATTTTTGTTCTAGTTCCAATGATAACTAGTTCCAATACTAGAAGACAGAGGGGCGGGTATAAATCGCAACGAGAGGAAACTCGCGCCAAAACACGACTCCGGCAACGCGCAAACGAGTATCAGGAGATATGGATATTCACTTTTCCGATAAAAATCTGGCCCAAGGAGGCAGAAAAATAAATCACTCTAAATTCCAGCCGGAGATATCCATCTTGAACCGCGAGCCCTCGCCTTCCTTTCTCCTTCAGCACAAAAAGAGAGAGGACCAAATCCTAATGCTATCAAAATTTAGCGAAATGTCTACGCTTTTCCTTTCAAGAGAATAGAGGAGAGGTTTATGCTGAGAGCAGAATGGATCGGCTAACCAAATGAGAATATGATAAGTCTGAATGCAGAGTGGAAGACAGAAATGTCAAATGATGCCTTCTCGACTCTACTTCTACAGATCACCCTTTCACACAAAATCTGACAGAGATGCTTTATCTCCGAGCGAGGAAGAGGCTGGAAAAAAGCACAAAATGAAAACTTAAGAATACGAAAAGTATCGTGGTACTTTGATGAAAGAACAGTTTCAGAGAAACGGAAGAGGTATAATTGGGGGTATACAGAGAAATTTAGTTATGCTAGGGAAAATAGGCTGGAAACATCCTAATTGTGGATTTCTTTTCAAGCTAATGATAACCATTTAATTAATAACAAAATTAGGTTTTTTCAAATACTTAAGTTAACTTAATCCGTTGTCTTGGACGTGACTTCGTGGAACCGATGAACTGCTTAGCATTGTAATTGATAAGGTACTCACAAATTTCTTACGACATAAGGTGTTTAAAATGCCAAGTATTTGGTTAACATAATATTACTTAAGTCTCTTCACCTCACAATTCGTGAAATAAGTTCTTGCGTTGTACATATCACATTTTTTTATTCTTACCGACCATGATTTCAGCATACAACCTATGTCACTTTCAAGGTTCCAAGTCACATTGTATGTAGAAACCAAGGTCGGTAAAAAATAAATACGTGTAGAAGGCACAAAGCGGTAAATAATTTCATGTGTCTCGTTTCAACAAATTTAAGCCTGAAACTGTAACTTGTACTCACAACTCAAATGACCCCCCCCCACTTAATCGATTAAAATTTAGAAATGAATAAACTAAACAGACAATGAACGAATATGATCAAATAACTGGCATAATAATATTTGAATTGAATGTATTCTAAATAGGATTACAAATAATATTGAAAAAAAAAACTTTTTACGGCCTTAATTTTAGAAGCAGTATATAGTAAATATCATAGTTATAAAAGGAAAGGTATGAAAGGAAATTCTCGCACAATTGTTTCTCAATCGGACATAGCAAATTCAATAAAAAAATGGTTTGAAATTCACCCATCCCCCTTCCTGGATTTCAACTGCCATGCAGTCATTTACAATAAAACCTTGAAAATAAACGCATGACTGTTAAGTTCTAAGCTAGAAATAGTTCACTGCGATCTATAGAGATTTTCTTATACATGATCGAACGGGTGGTTCGTCCAAGAACGCCCAAAAATATCGAGCATATTCCTAAGTCTCAATCCTCGGCCGCTCTTCAGGTAGTTTCAGCGAGATAGTTCCCTAGTCAAAATGGAGACCATATTTGAAATACACCTTATAATTTTATCAGCTGTAGAAATAAATGAATCGAAAAATGCATTACAAACTGTCCAATAATATACTTTAATACGACTAAAATTCGCAGTAATCAAAGAAAAGCATCTACTAAAGTCTTGACTCATTATTTTCTCGCGGTACGCTTGAAACACTTTCACAACGAAAGGTTATTTGGCGATTCTGAAAAAAAATATGCGGAGACTAATTGATTTATTTTCACAATTGTTAGAGAAGACACACCAACTACGCACTGATAGTCTGTTGAATAGGTCTACGCGTTATAAGTTCCTCATTTGAAAAAATGAAGTCTCTCTGGAATGCACACACGTACCATTTTCCGCGTAAAAGGGCTGGTATTTGTCGGAAAAAATCACGGAAAGTAGTTCGGTAAAGGGCTCATATTTTAGTATCTTTGGAAGGGTGGGGTATTTTTCTTTAAAACAAGACCAAATTAATTGATTTCTAGGGGTCTACTGTCTAGTACTACTAGATGTCTACTTCGCTTAAACTACCTTAAACTGATAAACACAAAGAAACAGTTCAACCATCACTTATGGAGGGTAAACCCCACAGCTTTCCGACTCGAGTGAGTGCAGGGGAGTCGTCAGGAGGAAGTCGAGAATGAACGGAAAACAGGAAGACAAAAATTCAGATGATGGATACGCGGAAAGTAGAGGGAAGTGCGAGACGGTTGACTGGGTGTGGGGGGGTGGTTGGATTGGATGCAAGGGGAGAGGGGGTGGCGGAGGAGTATAGTGGGAGGTGGGGGGGGGGAAGAAAGAAGATAGTACCCCCAGGGGGAGACGGGGCGAGGAAGGGGGAAAAAATAGTGGGAGGGAAATGGGGGTGTGAGGAGGAGACAGCGATAAATGAGAGCGGGGAATGGGAAGAATAGACCTCGGGATGGGATTAAGGTTAAGTCGCAATGGTGTTTGCGATGAGGGAGTGAGAGAGAGGAAGGGGAGGAAAGTAATATGCATTAGCTCTGACTCGGATACAGGGACCGGGAGGGGGGGTGCGGAATAGCCCTGAGGGGCGGTGAGGAGGGTTGAAACCATGGATGGGATGGTACACAAGGGGGGTGGGAGGGTATAAGGGGAGTTTCTTGGGGTTGGTAAGGAGTGCGTTGAAGAAATTCCAGTCCAATGTTTCAGCCCGACTGGATTTTGAGTGGTTTACGGGTAAGATGAGGGGAGGGGAGTGAGTGGGCAGAAAAGCCATCCCCGTTTTTTCCAAGAAGTAGAGGGGAGGAGGGTAGTGTGAGATGGAACAGTAATGGAACGGAGAGCGGAGGGTTAAAGGCCAGTTTACGCGGAACATAACAGAATCACTCGAGAGCATAACGTGACTTAAGATCAAGAAGAAATTATCCGGGTGGGCAGAAAGAACGACGCCTGAATCGTGCGTTTAGACAATGCCTTACAAATCCGTGTCCATTCCAGACTATTAAAACTTCGAAGTGCAAACGCAGGCCTAAAACACATCCAGGCACAAATGAGAACTAGGAAAGGTTGCGTTCTCGATTCTCACTTAGGAACTCATAAACCTCCACGAAGGCATTTCACAAATTTGAAATACAGCATCCGTTTTCCGCGGTCCAGACAAAGTCTAAGCCAAACATCAGATATGGCTGGTGAAAGTGGGCGTTCAGCCCTTGATCAACTTAGGCTATGTCTAAAATTCGTTATCACAGTCCACCCGCGGTATCATACAGATGTTTCGGGTCTCCCCGTCGGGCTAAAAACCTCCCTCTCCTCAACCTTTCGCTTATTACCGAGGATGGGAAGTAGTGGGAAAGGTAAAGGGAAGGGTTAGCGAACACAACCACTGGGAGGCCGACACCATGAGGCGGACTGACGTCAAAAGGACGACAATGCGCCCCCGCCTCCCCCCAGTGCTCGTAGCTGTTGGGTTTCCCCGCTGTATCATACAGGCGGTTCGGCTCACGCCGCAGGATTACAACTTCCGCCCCCGGTTTGAAGCTCTCGCTTATTACCGAGGATATGGAAGAGGTGGAAGGAGAGGATGGGTAGGGAAGGTTAGCGAAACCACTGCCCCTTCGAGACCGACACCAATGAGGCGGATTGAGGTCAAAAGGACCTCAAGGGCCTCCGCCTCCCCGAAGTGCTCGTTTTAGTTTGGTTCCCCCAAACAACTGAGACGAGTAACCGTCGGCTCCGCTTTCGCTTGAGCCTACCGCACATCTCTGCGTACCGAGAGAGCCTGTTGCCCAAATATTTGGGATAAGGTATCCCTCTGATTCGCTTTATGGGTTGCCGTCGTGCGGTCTGCCGACTTACGTCATTGGAGTGAGGATCACCGGACCCAATGGAGGGTCAAAACGGACCAATTTTGGTCAAATGTGTGAGTACAACCCACTCCTCAATAGGTCCCGGCAACCCCTATGTGTCATACAATCAACTGATGAGCTAAGGTTAAGAGAACTCGGAAGTATATGGCTTATTAGAAAATTTGTACCACACCAGTTTCAGGTTGGCACGCCGGATACTGTCACACCTCAAACTACCATAGTACTGAAGACATAAAGAACACAATACAAACTTCGTGCTGCAATCGTAATCATCAAAATAGAGAGAAATTTAAATTTAAGGGTATACGCGCAAATTTTGAGATATAAAATGCAGGATGGACGGAAAGAGGAATAATTAAAAAGGAATTTTTCTCTGTACATTTATGGGGAAAAAAGAGGGGCCTCCAGCAATGTTAGTGGAATCGACAGGTAGCGTTGTTTCTATGCTCTTTTCATTTAAATTTTTTCAATTTCCCTCATTTAATGTCAAATATGTAAAGCAAAACTGCCAACGACAGTGCGTTCGATGGTTAGTCATTTTAAGGTGTCAAATCGCCTCCTGCTTTCATAAGTGAGATGGCTGAAAGTGAAAAACATGGACCAAGTGCGACAGACAAACCGATAATGAAAATACATTCACTTAATGATGCCTATTTAATTATTCAATCTGACTTCACGGAAGCGTGAAACTGGTCAATAGCGAACGAAACACGTACCTCACGACACTAATCGGAAATCTGTGGTTAATACTCCATTTTATTCAGCAAGTCAGGAGGGAACTTCTCCAAGGTTAGTTTGGATATTTCGTGTTTCGGGGTCAACCGACCAATAAGGTCATTTGGGAGTACAGCAGGGTAAGAGGAAGGGTATTTTCGGAAGGACAGGCTAAGAGACACTCGGCGAGGCGTCGGCATTATTCCACTTTTAAATGAAAGGCAACATGTGATGCACATCGATTTACTCTCCCACCTGACAGTATTTCGATTTTCTCTCCAGTTAGAACCCAAAATAAGGTTCGGGATACAAAATGATCTCAGCTACAACCATGATTTGAATCTGGTTCCTCGTTATAGGAAGCCAAAGGGTCTTGCTCGGGCTGGACTTCGAATGTGTCGTGTGCGCGTCAAAGTTTCTATTAGTAGTTGATTTAAACCCTTCAATTCTAACCGTCTTTTATTTCCAAAGACTGTTTCCGTCCGCCAACAGCGGAGACTGATTTTACCCCGCAGGCTCAAAAAGTGTTTTCACTCGACTACAGATTTGCATTGAAACGATTATCCATTAAAGCCCAAGCTTCTACTGGATGTGCAACGCCCAAGACCAGTCAACGCCGCAAATGGGTATTCACAAGGAATATCTCATAATAAAACTGTGTACAATGCCACTATGTTTTTAATGCTGTCTACCGGTTTCGACGTCTATAGCGTCAATTTGAAGACAAGCAGAAGAAAAATTACCAATGCGAATCTTTTTATACTAAGCCAAGTAAGAAGGGTTTGGGGAAACGTGGGAGAGGAGGGGAAGAGTATTGGAAGTGAACGGGCTCAAGAGGACAATGAGGGAAGCGGAAGGAAGGACAGATGATGATGACATCAAGAGGGAGAGGGAGGATTAGCAAGAAAGAAGGTAGATTTCAAACTATGGTCAAAATTTGAGAACATTTAAACTCTTTCATATCATTAAAACAGTAAAATTAGGTGAAAGAGAAAAATTAAGTGATTTCCTAGGATTTCTACAACATCCAGTTGAAAACCTTTGTCAAATATATGTAAAACTTTAATATTATTACAATCCCACTTGTGTCCTGTTTCTTTGAAGCGAGAGGCGACTTGAAACTTTAAGTTTCGCACTCTTTATATGTTCTTTAATTCGAGTTTTAAATGTTTGGCCCGTTTGGCCACCATACACACCGTCACAGTCGTTAAACGTCACTTCTTCCTTGTGGTAACACTGTTTTTAGAATGAAAGGTTTGTCAATTGATTTGATAGGTATTCTCAAGCAAAAAAAGAGAGGACAAATAAATTTGCGTGAATTTGGCGTACGATAGGGGTGGAACCAGAAATCAGCTACCACAGTAAAAGAGTCGAACGTATTTATTTGAAAAATTTCTATCGTTACGTCCATAATAATCGAGGCTCGACCATGCCGCGGTCTTCCTGAATAGGGTACCAGTACATTAGACACCACTCCAATCACGAGCCCGAACCCCGGTTGAGTCGCGACTTTCAGTTACGCACTCACGCCCAATGTAAACTGACCTTAACAAGAGTGGGCGAGCAAATGCAGTGATGGGGGAGGAGAGGTCAAACTAATTCCGATTGCCAACCCCTGGGCTCCATATCGTATTTTGAGAGGGGGGCGGGGCAGGGAATTGAGGACGCTAGTCTCCCGCCCGGCTTTCTTTTCACGCAGAATCCCCGTCGATCGATAGGGCACTGGAGAAGAAGTGAGGGGCGCGCGGGTTGGGAGGGGGGGGAGTAGGGAAGGGGGAAGGAAAGGAAGATGTGGGCCTCTCCGCGGGGGTGGGTGATAGGCTGGGGCCCGTTTTGGGAGCGAGTGGGGGGAGGAGGGATTGCAATAGGCGAAGAGCTGGATTGTAGAGCGGAACTAAGTAGAGTATAGAGCGGACCAACCCAATTATCCTATAAAGTGTCCAATTTACCTTACCCATCATCATAACTATTCAGCCCGTAGTGGACTATTTTACCACATGAAGATGGAGATTTAAAAAAAAAGCTTTTGAGCTGATGAAATTCTGCTAAGTAAATTCGCCGACCATCATCTTTACATCGTAACAGTTTGAAGCCACACACCAATCAATATTTAAGTAAACATTTAAATATTTTTCTTAAATCCTGCCATATTAGTTCAAATAAAGATAGATGAACGCAAGAAATTCAATAAATGGAGGAAAAAGAGCTAAGTTTTAAACACGCATCCATATGGTGAAACGAGTAATACATTGTTTTAAAAATTGCTTTGTGTTCATTTTCACGAAACGGATGTCGTCATTAAAAGAATATTTTCTTAAAAACAGACAACATTAACGATTAACAAAACGAAATTATTCTCTAAATTAGGCCATGTTTACAGCATAAAAAAATCAAGTTACAGCATAAAAAAATCAAGTTACAGCATGAAAAATATTAATAAACAAACTTCTGTAATACTAGAATATCTCAAGCATCTCTACTTCAAAACTGCCAAGATTTCATGGTAAAAAAATGCGGTCCCGAATGGATTAATTTAACTAAAAGAATAGTCACACATATGAATGCTTACAAGTGAGGATAGTGAGATTTCAAGAACTGTGATTTTTTTCTAAGGTGATACTGTTGTCAATACTTGGTACTGAGAAATGGAGTCGCATAATCACAGCTTCCGGAAAATATGCAATTCTCTCTTCATCTACTCCATGACTCAAAGGAGTTTATTTGGCACCATCAGCCCTGGGTTGTGTGCTTCTAATGATTACGAGTCGATTTTCTTTGTAGCTCCGGAGCGCTGTTGCTCCGCAGCTGTATCTCTCAGTACTGTTCAGGAACAGTGGATCCTGGAATACGTACAGATTGATTCCAGAATCACCCGTGAAAAATAAACCTCCCCCAATATATCACGCCGTGACACGCTGTGGAGCTGTCATAAATCAGAGCTGTGACGATATCAACGCCGGCCGCATCCCCGTTGCACAGGATGATTGAGGGTAATCCTCGTTGCTGGTGTGGAATTGATGGTTTACTGTGGAAGTACTAGGAGGCCACTTGGAACGTGACATCAGCATTTTTATGATGAACAAAGGGATATAACTCTACGCTATGCCAACGCAAGCATTAAATCCCACAAATTTATGAAAATTGACCCGTCCCAACTTGTTGCCCAATGTAAAATAAATCACGTCAATTTCACTAAGATAAATTATTTTCCTTGCATTTAAGGCGCATTGCATTCTAAAAAATAGCCAACTAATCCTGGAATTTGTACACAGCGAATGGTATCATAAAAATGCCCACTCGCATTATTAAACGCCTATGATTAGTGCATGAAACACCAATAACAATAAAAAATCTCAAGCATCGGAATCATCACGAGTGGTGACAAACTATTGAACCGTACTGAACAGAACTCTTGAACGCAAAAACATACCTTTCATATTATTACAGTGGTTCCTATTAAATTTAGCAATCGTGCCGGATGAAAAACACGTATACATTCGCTTAAATTTCGGATTCCGCGAAGTAAATCCAAGTCATAACAATGCTCCAATAAAGACGACATTTATAAAATATGATTCTTGCATGATATATTTCATTTTAACATGAATGGTTATTGCCAACAGATAAACATATGCACTTAAGTGAATAGCGGTCCAAGAATATTTTTCAACCTACTTGAAAACATGTTAAAGTGTGCACTAAACGACTCACGATTCGCTCTCGTACCACCTTAAGTAAAGCAATTTGGAACGTGCATCAGAGGAGAGGTGAGTCTTAAGGTCGAGGAGCTAAACTCGATACAAGATGGGAGGCTATTAACACGGTGAACTTGTTAGAGAGAGAGATAGAGAGAGAGTGAGAGGATGGGAGTTGGAAACCACCGACTACCAACTGCCACACAAGTCGCAAACTATAGGAATTGATGACTTGGGCGCGAGGAGAAGCAGAACCTCTCGTGGGGGATGAGGAGGGTTTGAGGGAACTTGAGTGGAGTTAGGAGGAGAGAAGAGGGAGGAGGGAGGGAGCTGGGAAAGTAGAAAATTAATCTGATGCGTGGATCCCAAATGGTTCCCAAACTCTCATATTGAAGCGTTTTACAGTGCACGCGGTGATTAGCTATAAGTTAAAAAAATGACCATAAAAGCCTTAACATTTCAGCTCTCAGCGAAGAGCTCTATTCTCTGTAGTACTCTATTCGCTGATTCAAACCTAGGTCTCATTAAATATTCTACTCGTGGATTTTTCTATATTTTTTATTCATCAGTAAGAAGACGTTTATTAGATAAGGACAACTTCTGTGCTCAAAGAAGATAGGACTAAAAACAGGAAACAGTATGGATCGGAAGCATGGACCATGGGAAAAGCTGATTAGAACAGACTAGAAGCCTTCGACATCTGGTGCTGGAGGAGGACGCTGAAGATAAAATGGACGAACAAAATAAGAAATGATGAGGTGTACAGAAGAGTAGAAGAGGAAAGGACCATATGGAACACCATAGAAAAAAAAGAACCAGATATATTGGACACACCCTGAGACATAGTGGGCTCGTGAAGAACATAGTTTGAAGGCAAAATAGAGGGAAAAGTCCCAAGAGGAAGACCCAGGAATAAGTTCATGGACCAAATAAAGAGGAAAGTACATAGGAAGAGGTGCCAGGAGGTTAGGGAACTAGCATTAGACAGGTGGGTGGGGAGCTTGAAGTCAACCAACGCTAGGACTGAACATTCAATGAGAGATCAAGAACATCACGTAATAATACCAATTACTATCGCTCGCTACCATTTTTTTTGAGTCTTCATTGCAGCAAACTCATTTTTTATTTTGAGCTCCGAACTAAGTAAAACTGTTGGTGGTTTCCGGCGATACTTAATGAAATTTGCTCAAAATTTTGAATGAATAGGGTAAACTTTGTTTCATGAACAAAGTTTACCCTATTCATTCAAACAAAATGAATTCATTGAGGAAAAACCAAGTTTACCCTATTTATTCAAAATAACTAAACCTGTACTGAGTCAAACTTCAAATTCATCTAAAATGTACAGGAAATTTCTTGGTGCGGATGTACATCGAGAAAACAGAATGGAAAGTGCAGAATTAATGTAGTTTACAGTCCCTCGCCTACTCTGAATCGTCTTGAGTAACCATAATTTAGCTAAAAAGTCTCGACCAGGACACGCTCCCAAGAGGAAAACATTAAAATTGAGGAACAGAGAACATCTGATAATTATTAATAATTAAAAGAATAACAGTTACAATTCCAACAGCAAAATAAAAGTAATGAACTTTGCAGTCTTAGTTAATCGAATTGGTTGCAGACCTATGTTATATAGTGACATCACAGCCTAAGAGTAACTCATACTTTGGTAACGGTGCAATTGAGATTTCTCGGGCCGTAACGTGAAATCCTCAAGGTTTCCAAGTATCGATACTTCCAAATTCTTCCTGAAAATGGTTCCACGTTATAAAGAGCGTAATAAGGTCGGAATTAGCGAAATGGACGAAGATCGCACTGATTCCAGTTGGCTGTGCCACGAAGGGCAAAAAGTTGGCCGCCCACGAACGAAGAGCGATCCGCCTTCAAAAAGACCCCGCTTTCCATTTAAATGACATTACTTTCCTTAGTTCCACTCCCTTCCGATTGGTTTAAACTCTCAACCCATAATGACACAACGGCTTTCCTCTCAATAGCTCACCCTGAGATCTCTTTTCCTCCCCTCATCCCATCCCACCCATCAGATATATCTGTATTTGCTAAAAACCGATGTATCTCACCGTACCTGATATGGCACGACAGACGAATTCCGGTTGTTATGCCATTATCAGGTACACTGAGGAGATAAGAATAAAACTCGATCTTCGTTAGCCATGTGGTACTCTATCAATAATTAATAAATTTTGAAATACTGAAAGCTCATAGACTTTCCCGGCGTTTCTGCTGGCAGGAGTTCTGAATCAGAACCCCTGAAGATAGATAGCAAGTCGTTCTCCGAAACGCCGGGAGACATGGACCTCCTTACCCGGTGGAATATCCGGGAATCATATAGCCAACTTGATAACTTTTACAAAACATAGAATGTTTATTCTGCGGTCTGTAAAAGTTACAACGTTAATATACTTCTGAGGTACTAACTCGTGGAAGCTACAAAGTGAGGAGCGTTCAATGATAAATAGTGAAAGTCTCAATTTAATTTATTTTTACAATGTCGACATTCCACCAAGTAAGACTTTTAACATTTGAATTTACCCTCATACGATAATCATCAACAAATGAATAGAATAGAATAAAAAACAAATTTATTGTTCTAGGACAGGACCTATGGAACATGCAATCGATACAGAAAAAAAATAAGCTCAGTGGTATTAAGAAAAAAAAATCTACAAGTCACCTTGCTTGAACAACACGAACAATACAAACATAATATGAAATAAAATACAATGACAGATTTTACAAAGAAAATTATCAAGTCAAGTCAGTATATACAAGAGCCTTTTAATAATAATATACAAATATACAAGAGCCTTTTAATGAATTTCACTTACATTCTTTGAAAGAACAAAAATCAATCAATGTGAGAACGATAGAGGTACACACTCAATCACCATAACATTCATCAATCAGGTATGCAAACATTTTTAATTTGAATTGGTTTACATTTTTAGCATTCAATATATAGTCAGGAATATCATTCCATACCCTTATACATGAATTAATAGTGGATAATTGGTACACAGTTGTTCTACATTTAGGAACTTTAAATCGTTTTCTGACTCGAACAGGTCTATTTAATACATCACTTAGGTTTGCAATTACATTTTCATAGATATAATCCGGTGCTTTACAAGATAAAATTTTATACATGAAAACATGTCAAAAATTTTATACATGAAAAAATGTATAGTGTCGTGGAGTGAGTTTTTCCTCGGAATATTGGATTTTAACGGAGCCTTCTCTTTGTTTTCAATGGCAGACACTCCGCACGGTGCAGCAGAGAGACAAAAGAAAATCAACGGGCGGGAGCAACTAGTAGCGGAGATTGTTTACAAGGAGCTAATGGGATTCCCATTTCGTTGCCCCAAGGGGAGGGGAGGGCTAAAAGTTCTCCCACCCAGGGCGTAGAGACGGTTGGTAAGAGAACGGGAGGGGCTATCTCGTTTCAAATTTGTGAGTTTTGATGGACGTTAACGACAGAATAATGTATCCAATGCAGCCAAATTTCCAACCCACTCTCCCCTCTCGAAGGGGTAAAAAGGCAATAGCCCCGTGGGGCAGAGGCAGAAGTTTGGGAATGATACTACTGGATAGTCATGTTCCGTTCCACGTTTCGAAAACAAACGGAACTTAAAATCCACCCCCATGACTAACACGATGCAAGAAAACAATGCAAGCGAAATACGCGGGATTGAAAAGCTGTGCGACTCGTTCGAGCCAACGGACCTTCGATGGAGGACACGAAATTGCCCCTCACAACTGTAAATATGGCGGAGAGCAAACAGTTCGGCTTGGGATAGCATAATTGTTCGTTTAAGTAATGTCTTCTTCAACACAGTTAGGCCGCAGGTAAATTTTCGTGTGCTAATTCGTTACTCTACACCCCTCCCCCTACATAGAGACTATGACGAACAATTAGGGCGCATCAGCGCTTGGCAACGCCGCAAAAACTATTATAAACATTTAACAGTCGCAAGCCGACAGAAATTTTTAGGCACATACGCGAATTTTTTAAGCCGGTGTCCTTTTTTCTCAATTATATTGTGAGTTCCAGGGGCTCTTTTTTTTACGAAAAAAGGAATTTATTACAAATTGATATCGTTAAAAATTGAAACTTTATTTAGTTTATATGCTTTATTAACAGTTTAAAAAATAAACGTAATAATAAGGTTCACAAAATAACAAAACAATTTCGAATGTAAAGGTGATAGCCGGTGTTAAAAAAGTGAGTGTAACCTAAAAAATGAGAGAACTTTTTCCTCAGTCATTAAACAGACCATTATGAATTTTCGTACTTAAATATAAGCAACTATAAGAAGCATGAAGTAAATAATGTAACTTCAGTTATGCAAAAACATAGTATTGATCTATTGAAATCCTCGGCAATTTACTAAAATACAATCATTAATCTTTCTTAATAAAAACTAAGACATTAGACTCATCTTTTCCAACATCGGCTCACTTCCAGGATCTTTTTGCAATTTTTTAGTACTAAGCATTACATATATTTGAAAAATGCTTACAAAGCAAATACACTACAATAATTTTACATTTGTGACGAGATCCATGCGTTAGACATTCCCAATTTCTGAAATATAGAGCCTCTAGAATGTATACATACAACATTTCGCATGGAAAACAGCTGATTTTCGGGAAATAGCTCAAAAAGTACCATGGTAAGTGGCCTATTAAAAATTATCATTGGAAATAGCTCAAAAAGTATGATGGTAAGTGGCCTATTAAAAGGTATCATTGGATAGGTGACGCTTTTTTTAAGTCACGCAAAATTCATTGAAATTATGTGAAGTGATATCTCATTTTTAACCCTCACAATATGAGGCAGGCGGTTAGTTTCTATCACTTACAGTGGCAGTGAAACATGGTGTCATTCGCATTTGCGAAGCTTTACATCAAGAAGGGGCGTGCTCGACTAGGACCGGTTGGCAAGGAAACGAATGGGAGAGAATAGCATAATACATGAAACGCTGCCAACATAAATGCATTTTAAATGAGAAGGCGTCATTATTCACGATAAATAGCGTAGCTGCATCGAAATACGCTATGTACCGATCGGAGAAGCATATTATAAAAATTTCATCGAGAGCCAAAGGGAGCTAAAACGTTTATGCGAGTAACAGTTGGAACATTTAAAAGTTGGCGATGGCGATCAAGCTACCTGGAACCCCGGTAGTCGAGCTTGGAGACAACTTTACTCGTCCATGAGTACACACCTCAAAGGTGATGGACTCTTCTACTGAATTGTGTTTTTCTGGGTAAAGGCCACCACGTTTCGCTACCACTACAATACCCTGACGGGCACTAATTGTATCGCTGAGAGCGAGAATGGTTCAAGCGTCGCTTTTTTAAAATAAGTTTATACATGAAAAATTAAATCCGAGGTGCTAATCTATAGCGTAAAACACATAAGCTACATTTACTACCAACTCCCATGAACAGAAAACAGAATCCATGTAAAAGCTTCAGCGTACCAAACTCAACGTAACTCAACTCAGCGTACCTAGCGCACAAACTCGGCGAATTATCGGATACATCACGAGTAGGCGAAATAAGGAACTAGGGAGATGAAGGGCGCTGGTCACAGGGGTTAGGGTAACTCGGGCGCAGACGGCGCTTAAAGTGAGGGAGTGATATTGGCTTGCAAGGGATAGGATAGGGAAAGTAGGCTTATAGGGGTTTGGAGACAGATGAACACACACACACACATAGGAGGGGGAAGGGTACACCCTGAAGGATTCTAAGGGGGGTGGAGGAGGGGAAGTGTCAGGGAGACATCGAGGATAAGGGGTGTGTGTGGAGGGGTGAGGTTAGGGTCGTTCTCGGCGGGGAGAAAGAGCGTAGAGGGTTTGTAGACGGAGCGGATGGGATGAGATGTGGCTGGAGAGGGGAATAAGGGAATAAGGGAATAAGATTGATTAATGCTCATGATTTAACAGGGAGTTGCCCTTCCGTTAACTCCTTCCTCTACCCAACACCCTTCTCATCTCACCCTTTTCCCCCAAATATCCCCAGCGCAAGACCCTCTCCCGAATAACCCCCATTTTCTCGTCGGCGACGGATAGGGTCGAGGGACTCAGAAAAAAAAACCCAGGAAAGGGGTTTATTGAGACCCTTGGTGGGAGTAAGGGTTCGATGGAGAAAAGGAGGAATGGTGGGCATCAAAATACGTCAGTGGGTCCGGCACGGGCGTGGAGTTCATGAATCTTGGACACTGGGAGGGTGAGAAGGGGGGAGGGGAGAGTGGGGGTCGCGGGAGAGATGGGACGTTTATCGGAATCCCATCCACCGGGTCCCGAGTGCAACTATATCATGCGCATGGCCTCCAGGAGATGGGAGAAATACGTCTCTGTTTTGGACGAAATTCGCCCGGGTGTCACCCCAACTCCTTCAGCACTCTCCGGTGACTGTATAGACAAACACGAAATCTTTTCTACATCGGAAAATAAATCATTGGGAACAAACGGCAGGAGACTAAAAATTTTGAAGACTTGGGCGATATTTTGTGGAACCGAAACGTAACAGACAGATGGAAAAATAGAGAGAATTCCATAAGTAAAATATTTATTACCTCCCACGTTTTGCTTGTAACAGCATCATCAAGTGTCTGCTTACGCCGATACAAACCTAGGCCTCATTAAATATTCTACATGTGAATTTTGCTACATTTTTTTATTTATTAGCAAGAAGACGTTTATTAGATAAGAACAACTGCTGTGTTCAAAGAAAATAGGACTACAAACCAGGAAACAGTATGGATTGGAAGCATGAACCAACGGCAAAGCTGACCAGAAAATACCAGCAGCCTGCCAAATCTGGTGCTGGAGGAGGATGCTGAAGATATAATGGACGGACAAAATTGGAAATGATGAACGTACAGAAGAGTAGCAGAGGAAAGGACCATGTCGAACACCACACAGGAGAGAAGAACCAGATGAATTGGGTTCACTCTCAGGCACAATGGGTTTGTGAAGAATATAATTTAAAGCAAACTGGAGGGAAAAGTCCCCAGAAGAAGACCCAGGAATATGCTCATGAACCAATTAATGAGGAAAGTACATAGAAAGAGACACTAAGAGGTAAGGGGACTAGTATTAGATAGGTGATGGCGGAGGAGTGTGGTAAAACAATCCGTAACTTGTCAATGAAAATTAAATAAAAAAATTTCGAATCTCCAAAAGGATACTCAGTCCCAGGTAGGATACTTAGGTAAGATAGAAGAGAAAACTGATTTGATTTCCATAAATGAAATAAATTTTTAACGGTGAATTATGTGGCAATTTGACGAATAAATATTTTAAAAACTGAAGCGCTGCAAGCGTAATAGTTAAGGTGACTGTCTAAGGCTATGCGAAGAGAAATTCCTTCACTATGAGGGAGATTAAAATGTTGCATTTTTGGGAAACGAGTCGGTTTTTATAGTCTATCTTACATGAGTCTCCTAAGATTACTATTCTATGCAACGATTACCACGATTATTAAAATGCAGATCCCCTTCTCAGCGTGACGATTAATAAAACCTAAGGATTATCATTAAAGTTGGGTGAATTTTTTTTAAAGGAACTATCGCTTGATGGTCGTTCATCGCCTTCACCACGATTCCAACCGTGATTTCATTTTCATACGCAGGGCAAGAAACTTGAGGGGCGTGATAAGCATATTTTCTCCCTAAGAAACAGAAGGACCCTGAGCTGCTTAAGATAATTCCAATTTATGGTTACTGGGCATCAGCTCCGGAAGATCGCGGAACACAATTACAGAAATTAGGCAAGTTTCCGGGGGGCCGGCCAGGGTAAAGGGGTGCCGAAGGGGTGGGGTCAGTCAGCCCCGTCTGGTTGTTCCCCTTGGCCTTCTCCTCCTCGGCCGAGGGCACGGACCCATAAATAAGGATTGGGAGCGGAAGATTGCTCTGGGAGTTGACCGGAAGGTAATTAAGAGTGGGCGAATCTCCTCCGAGACCTTAACATACACGTGAATGCGGCCCTCAGGTCTTACAAGAAAAAGTTCCTACAAGAAGAAACTAATCGCACGACTTTCTCATACGTTCACGATTATAGAGATAAATAGGCCATAAATATAAATAAATTAAGGAGGCAGCCATACAAAAACAATAAATAGTCACGAACATGAACACACATTTTCGTGCACACACACTAATATTGCGGACTGGTAAAGTCGTTGCGTCAAATCACATCCCAAGCGATATTTTTCTGAATATCACTCACTTTAGTTAGTCTCACTTGGTGGTATTCCATAATTAAAAAATATAAGATGACAAGTTTTACTAAAACCACTAGATTTATTAAAAAATGACCCAGGTTTCGATGTGCATTCACATCATCTTCAGGTCTTTCATAAGAAGTTTACTATATAAACTGACTTGATTTGCTGTACTAGCATTACGAATATCACTCACTTTAGTTAGTCTCACTTGGTGGTATTCCATCATTAAAAAATATAAGATGACAACTTTTACTAAAACCACTAGATTTATTAAAAAACGACCTCGGTTTCGATGTGCATTCACATCATCTTCAGGTCTTTACACGGAGTTTACTATATAATCTGACTTGATTTGCTGTACTAGCATTACGAATATCACTCACTTTAGTTCTGACCTGAAGATGATGTGAATGCACATCGAAACCTGGGTCGTTTTTTAATAAATCTAATGGTTTTAGTAAAAATTGTCATCTTATATTTTTTTGATATTTTTCTGTATACTTTATATTGGCTTCAAATTAATTTCGAAATCACTGCCTTGAAACTAATTGCTCGTGGAACTTTCGTTTGATCAACTGTTCGTGACGTCATTTTCGACCACTCTATTCAGTAGTTTACGTAAAAGTTACAATGAGAAAGATTTTTAGTAGCTATCGTTTAAGTGCTCATTTCCAGTTTTTTTAAGCAATAAACGCTAATTTTCATTCAAATAACATAAATACATAACATTTCAATTTCAAAATGGAAATACTCCCTTAGGGTAACTGCACAAACTAGCCAACAATTAAGACCCCATCTCCAAAATATTGTTTAAGAACTCTGTATCAGAAGAAGAGAAAGAACAGTTTTACAATTCCACAATTCATTGGCAACAGACTATGCTTTCGTCACGTTATGCCATAATTTGGGGCATAACGTGCCGAAACCATGATTGGCCGTCAACAAAGTTTGGAAAAGCACAAGCGTTCTTTCTCTCCTGAAGATGCAGATTCCCAATTTCTACGAAGTTATTTCTAGCAATATTTCTCACGTAAAAAACTCACCAAGGAACATGATAGCCCATACGGAAACTGTCACTAGACTTGTTCGAGTAATCACTTCTCCTGCATTCTGCTGATAGAACAACTCGAAAGGCTAGATGATCATCACGGCTGACAAACTTGAGCAACAAGGAGCTTCTTATATGGAATGCCACTCAGAGAGAACACTGTGATTGTACCATCAACCGTGTTCAACACTATTTTCTTCATCACCATAATTTTATTATGAAGACAGATGGATTAGTACTTAATATAAATTATTAAAGATTTCAGTGACAGAAAAATTACAGAAAAACAATATGTCAATTTCGGAAATAAAAATTTTCGAGACAAGTTTACGTGCTCATGTAATATTTTGATTACGAAAAGATTTTCATCCTCAGAACACCAAACACAAGATGAAAATTCCACGGGAAATTCGGAGATATCTTGCAGTATTAAGACGATTCCGAAGCGATGCATTAACTTGAGTAACTCTGGTCAGGGCGGGGGCAGGGGGGGGACCGGGGACCAGGGATCGCGGGGATTAAAATGTAAATATCGTGAATTTCCAATTGAGTACGATCGTTTCGTAACGAGATGAAGAATCACTTGGAAGAGGAATGTCAGGGAATTGTTTTCTCGAGGTCATTATTAAAATTGTACGAACCCATCAAGATGATTAATGAGAGGTTATATCGCGAGGACAGTCTTGTAAAAGGTATATCCTTCCGGAATGACGGATGTTTGCCGACACTTGTGTACCAACCTAAAATTAAACCCTGTACTACTTTAGCCGTAATGTAAACGTCTCAGATCAACGCGCTCTCTCTCTCGCCGTGTAGACGCAAAGGAGAAGAGGAAGATGCGATAAAGGAGGCACAAGCTCTGGAGGCAAATGGCAAAACGCTCGAGGGGAGAAATCATGCTAAAAGCAATACTGGGATTAGCATTCAATTCATTGGCAGGCTTGCTCTCTCTCTCACCCTCTCAAGGAACTCAAACACTCATCCGCAGCAGTCAATGTGTAATCATTACACACATTTCGAGACCGAATGCCATCGTACGGTGGATGGGGAAGGGTAGGAGCGTGGAGGCTCGGAAAGGCCAGCATGAAAAAGATATTACAACCGCTTAACTATACGTAAAAATAGAAAAAATCATCATTGATCGTTCAATCCTAAGATTATTTGACTCCTGCCCTCCACCCTTTTCTATCTAATGCTTGTTCTCTTACCACCTGGAATCTCTTCCTATAGACTTTCCCCTTTATTCGGTCCATGAACTTACTCCTAGGTCTTCCTCTGGAGGCTTTATCCTCTATTTTACCTTCAATTACGCTCTTCACATTTGAAGGTAAAATAGTGTGGGCAGAACATCATTGAAGAATATAATTGAAGGTAAACTAGAGGGAAAAGTCCCCAGAGGAAGACCCAGGATTAAGTTCATGGGCCAAATGAAGAGGAAATAACATGGGAAGAGATAAAATGGAACATATTACGTTAATTGAGAAGGAAATTTGCCAGTCGCACCAGAGGCACCCTAGGGAGATGAGATGAAGAAAAGGTCCAGCCAATTGAGATAGATGGAGAGGGCGCTTGCAATGGTAGCCAATGCTAGACGCTGTCAGGTGGGCGTGCCCAGTCCCCCATCATTGCCAAGCCTAATTTTTCTTAACGCTTACGGGCTGACGCACAAATCTTACAATTAAAAGGTGTTTTACATCGATAATTTACTAAAAATCAGCAAGCGTTAACTTCTTTCATACAAATTCTCCCAACATAATTTTTTATATTTATTTAAATGAATAATAATCCATATTCCCGGGGAAAACTATGGCAAAAGTAAGTAAAATCCATAGAACTAAGAAACTAATATAAGTTTTAAGAGTAACTTGCCTTAAATTTCAAACATATGGTGAACATTCTCTCTATGCATCCGCTAATTCGTCCATTCCGTCGTGCAATCCAATGAGAGTAATGGAAGAGCAGGGATACTCAATATGGTGATTATTTCGGTTGTCAGGCAACAGTTTGATAACGTAATGTCCTCTCCAAATACCTGAATAATCAAGCTCATTAAGGGAGTAAACGATGACCCCACCAGTTTTGAGCCGAGGTCATTGTTGGTATATTTAGCAATATAAAATACTAAGTCTTCAAACTTTTGGTAGCCAGGGGGGTTGTGGTTGAATCGCTCGAGATGATGCCTATCACGTAACTAAGAAGTTACGTGGTACAACAACGAACGGTGAAGGATTCTGGCGAGATTTTTTTATCACTCGGGAGGTTAACTGAAATGTCTGATGCATTGTATATTGCGTTTCTCATCGCCGTATTAATCGTCAATAATAATAACGCGAGAAAAACTCGATCGGGAAGGGTAATTGAGATTTATAAGAGGTTTTTGAATAAAGAAAAATCTTAAACCCTTCGTGATTGTTGCACGTGAGTCCCTAGTTACGACATCGAAATTATCTTGAGCAGTTCAAACACAACCCTTCGGGTGTTACCAATTCCAGATTTTCATAAAACTTGAATATTACATATTTGATGTACGTTTTATAAAGTAGGCGAAAATAAAATAGGATTTCAATGCTAGTTTTACAGCAATTCAACCTTAAAAGCGACGAATTTATGATTATGCTCTTATGGAAAATGCTCAGATTAGAAAAGAAAAAGGTAATTTGAACAAGAAAGTGTATGCAAGCAATTATTTAAAACTGTTTATAGGAAGTGAAAAGTCCTGGGAAATATAATTAAAAAACACAGGCATCTTACCGCCTATTTTTAAAGGTATTTGGGAATTTCTACGGTAATTGAAGGTAGTTAAAGGTAGAAAAATACGGTAGTTCCATGCAAATGGCGCTGCAGTCGACTCCTTTGGCTGGACCAAAGTGGTCATTAAAATCATATCCGGGTAGTAATCTGCATATGTTGTACCTTAACTTTGGTTATTAACAAGTAACCCATCATCTGCGAAAGCAGGATTTTTTTAATTAAAAAATAAAAATGTGTAATCTGGTGGTAGTCTTGACACACATAGTCAAGCCATCTTAAGGGACCTGTATACCTCGGCCGAAAACGCCCTTTTAGTTCTGGCTTCTGCCGCAGCCTAGAAGAGATTTTCGTCTTCCCTTACATTTTCCACCCCGGATTACAGCGCCACCGATGCCACAGTTCAAAATGCGTTGCAAGTGTTCAGCAGAATGTTCACAGTGACGTTATATTACAGAATTTTCAATATATTGAAAATTCCCCAGAGAGATGAAGGATTCCCATTTACAATAAGTGCAAAGATTTTCAGAAATATACCTAGTACGTGTCATGGCTATAAGCGGATTTTCGACAAATTTACGTCTCATCCGCGATCAAAATAATTATGCCATAATGATAATTACAATAATAACTACGAAAATTTACGACACTTGTTTTAATTATTAATTCTCACTCTTGAGTCCTGCGGACACAGATTTACTTTAAATAGCAAAGCAGAGTCGTAAAATAAGGGCGCGCAGACGTCTGCGGAAGCGTTTTCAGCCCAGGTGAACAGCCCCCTTGAGTCCGGTAAAAGTAATTCAAAACTCCCACTCTCCCCATCCACATTCGTTTCCCCTCCCCGAAATAAGGATTTTCGTCATCACTCGCCGGGGAGAAGAGGGGGGGGAGACGTCGGAAGATATTTGGAGGCGCCCGCCCCGCAAGAACAAACAGTCGGGATTATTCGCAAACAAGGAATGGCTGCGGGGGGCAAGTGGGGGGGGGGGAGGGGTGCCTATTGGATAGTCAATATGGGGAGGAAGAGAGGCACCACCGACACCAGTTCGACTACAACAGCTCCGAGGGTAGGAAGGCGGGAGGGTGTGGGGAAGGTTGGTGTACAAATAGAAGAGCGGGGTGGGTTACGAAAAGGCATAGAAAGGGGGGTTGTGAGCATGGCAAGGGGAGGGGGAGAAGGGTGATGCTGTCTCGCTGAGAGGGAACTAGCAGCTTACTACAAATCAGCACTTTGGCATCCGCAGCAAGAAAGCAAGGAGCACCTATTTAATTAACTCACACAGGTAACAGGGAGACCTCATAGATATGGAGTAGTAAGGAAGCAAGTGGCGTGAAGACATTCTCGATGGATTCTCTCTCTTAGCAGTGGTCCATCCGAAGATTGGTTGGCAGCAGTTTGGCTAATGATTAACAGAAATGGCAATTTTCCACTTAGATAAAATTTGAATCGAGCATGGTTTCGATGTACATCATCATCACGCAGTACATCGAAACCATGGTCGAAGTTTTTTCGGGCTTCCGTCTGGGTGAACACTCCCACTCACCAGGACAGAAGTCCGAGAACACTTTGAGAAATTTGTACGCCGGAAAAACGTCAGATTTCACTTCATGGTCGAATAAAATTTTATATAAGTGGAAAACCGCCATTTCTGTTATTCATTATGAAGAAATTCCACCTCATTACCCCTGATACATCTCTTTTAGTAGCAGTTTGCCAGATAAAACGCTCTCCATTCCCCACATTTCCCCACCATCTTTATGCATATCTTCATAATGCCTACATCGCACTTTCTTTTAGGATCGGCTTCGATGATCGCGGCCATGGTTTTATTTGGCTCAACGTTCCTCTCGTGTTGAAGAGGTCATCTTCAGGAGTAAATTGAGTATTCAGCTGAGTTTCGCCGACCGATATGCGCAAGTTTCAATGTTCGCGTCTTGTGACCGTTGGAGATACAGAAAAACCTGTATTAAGCGACCACCGCGGGTTCCGCTGAAAAATGGTGGTTAAGAGTGGCAGTCGTTCGACAGGGGTTCAGTTTCTTGGAGTACATATTTTGCAAATGAACTGAACGGCTGATTTGAAAAAAAATGGAAAAACTCTTGAAGCGACGGTTTTGTAAAAACCTATACAGATGGTGTTTATTTCATCAGAATTTAGTTACTCCCGGGAAATTTTAATGCATATTTATTTGATGTACACATACAGTGTAACCTGAATTAAGCGACCACCGACGGTTCCGCGGAAAAATGGACGTTGTGAGGGGTGGTCGCTTGATAGGCGTGGTCGTTTAGAGGGACTTTTTAGGGATTTCATTGTACTTGGCTTTTTTCTCCTATTGTTGTGGCAACCGATGCAGAAGTTTTGCCGCCAGGACAGAAGTATATATGAGAAGACCAAAGAATAAACTTCCTAAACAGAAAGACCTACAGATTAATTTTTGTGCACAGAAGAAGGTAAAGTGTAATAAAATGAGTTGACTCAAATCAATCATCATTCATCATTGGTCGTTCAATCCTAAAATTGGTTGACTGCAGCCCTCCACCCTTCCCTATCAAATGCTAGTTCCATTACCTTCTGGTATATTTTCCTATGTACTTTCCTCTTTATTCGCTTCATGAATTTATTCTTAGGTCTTCTCCTGGGAATAATTCCCTCAATTTTACCTTCAATAACGTTCTTCACAAAACAATTGTGTCTCAGGGTGAGTCCAATTCATCTGGTTGTTCGAATCAATAGTATCACAAAATTAGGCAATAATTTTCCAATATTTCCGTTTTCATTATGACTTCACTACCCTTACCACCGTGCTTAAATTACTAGAGGAAAATTCAAAGACAAGATGGGATCAGTTTTCCCCCAGGTATACGCGAGAATATGCCTCAGTGTAGAGGAGATAACGTAATGGTTGAAGAGGAGGTATGGTAGTAAAATACACAAGAGATTTTCAGGAGGAAGAGGGCGAGGAAAACATGCCACAGAGACTCAGGAGAGAGGGAGAGAGAGAGCTTTGGCACCAAAAATTCCCCTGTGCTGGGAATTCCTGGAGGATTCGTAAAAGGAGGTAGAAGGGGTTGTAAGGAAAAGGGTTGAAATATGAGACAGTTCTGCCTCTTTGTTTCCCTCCACCCCTTCAACCCCCGCATCCTTTCCCACGGCACAACATCTCCAATCGCCCTTAATGGTGACGCTTCCCAAGAGGGTTTTTTTCGGCGTGGGGAACATGCGTAACCACCAACACCCTCAACGGGGAAGAAAGGGGGAGAGAGAGAGAGAGAGATATTTCCCGTTTTCCGAACAACGGCTACAAGGCGGGTTTTAGGGGGGATGCTTTATTTTTCACGTCAAGGTGACATGCGTTAAAAGAGCACCGGAGGAAGAGACGCAACCAAGGGGATTCGGAAGTTGGCACGCCACCAGATTGTGCTGATCGCCAGGAATGAGAGAGGAAAAGTCATCTCCAAGGAGGAATCCCATCCAAAACGGACAGATGACGCTTCTTTTGGATTCAGCCTAAGAATATAGCGCGGGGACGCAACTTTAAAAGCAAGTGTACACCGCATTTCCATTTCAGCCATTTCTATCCATTTCTAACCATTTCCAGCCCATTCCTGACCATTTATGTCCATTTCCAACCATTTCGTTGAATTATTTCTATTTCTGTACATTTCTATCCATTTCTGTCCATATATATCAATTTCTGTCCATTTCTTACCGTTTCTGTCCATTTCTATCCATTTATAACCATAGCTAACCATTTCTGTCCATTTCCGTCCATTTCTAACCGTTTCTGTTTATTTCTATCCATTTCTGTCCATTTCTAACCATAGCTAACCATTTCTGTCCATTTCCGTCCATTTCTAACCGTTTCTGTTTATTTCTATCCATTTCTGTCCATTTCTAACCATAGCTAACCATTTCTGTTCATTTCCGTCCATTTCTGTCCATTTCTAACCGTTTCTCATTATTTCTATCCATTTCTGTCCATTTATATCTATTTCTATCCATTTATGTCCATTTCTATCCATTTCTGTCCATTTCGCGGCCAGTTCTCAACAAGCGTACACCATTTCTCAGAGTTGCATACCCCTCCGAATGTAGCTTACCTGCTAAAAATGTTTAATAAAAAAATCCCAGAAACAGATTCATTTCACTCGATCAAATCCAGACTTTTCATCACCCCCGCCGCCACACCACCACCTGTCAGAACTCATCACAATTAACCTCAGCAAAATTTTGGAACTTCCTCCCTATATCCTCGAAACTAAGTTCTACAGTTAAATCCTTAAAAAACCAAATCATACGAATATCATGTGCAGCGAAAGAACACTTTCAGTTGGGCTTTTAGTTGTCGCACCTAAATGTTAGTTACTCATGTAAAACAATTATGAAAAAATGTGCACTAAAGTCAATCCAAATCGTGTATGTAACCAATAAATCAAAAATTTGTATGTTAAATGGCATTGACGAATGCTGACTTGTAATTTTGTTCCAAATTTAAGTAGAAACTTTTGTAATAACTGACCATAGTTTCATCTTTAATGTACTAAGTCTTACAGGATATGCCCGAGATCAATTAACTTGCATCTATCTATCTATCCAACATTTAGCTCCGGCAAGTTATATACTGTGATAACGTGAGGAAATATCTTAGAAAAATGCCCTTTATTTAAGAGATATAATTTAATCTCAAGCATTGGTCAAATATCCACCCCAATATTGGATCGGATATTTCCGTTTTTGAAATTTTCGCTTCAAATTCGTAATCAACTGCCAGGATAAACGTTGAAGCACCCATTTTTATTCAAATTACAGTTTTATGTAACATTTTCATTCACAGTCCTAAAAACTATAATCCATCAAATTTCGAACTGAATGAACAAGATATGCATAATGTGGGCAAAATATCGAAAGTTTACTATTCATAATCGGATATAGTCATTAACTACTGATACGAAGTCGCTAGTTTGTTGTTAGTTACAAAACAATAATGAAAATCATTAGTTCTGTCGCGAGATGGGACACTAACACTTTACTTATATTTTACATATAAATGAATCACTTTATCTTGAACTCACCAGCTTTAAGAGCCTTAGAAAATAGTTGGCTTAAGAGTTTTTAATAGCAATTTTTTAATAATTTCATTGTATTAGATAATAGGGGAGGCAATCGATAGCTGAGGTCATTTGCGCCACGGGGGACAGTTAAGGGAGGAATGGTGGATAGAAACCTGGCGTCGGCATTAGCCTGTTCTTAACGAAAGACGCGAAGAGGACAACGGTTTAACGTCTAATCCGACAGCCGGAGTACTTTACTTGAAGTTCCCTCCTCAAGACATAAAAGTGGGGATAGGGTTTTCTCAGAGAAACATCCTCCTCTGCAGGGATTTGAACTCCGACCGTCCGTATGGTTAGCCAGTACTCTACTCACCACACCAACCCGATCCCCAAATTAATGTCATTTCACTTACGTTGGCATTGTTACTCTTTTCCCATTCATTATAATTGGGGATTCCTTCGTTGTATCACGGTAACAAGGCTTTTGATTGAAAAAAAAGGAATAATGTCGTTACTCTTGAGGAAAGATAAATTTGTCTCCTGAAAATTAAGAATTAGACCTGTCACTAGAGGCTAAAAGTGACCTGATTGACTAGATTGTCCCGATCAACAAAAGAGAAAAATGTTTCATGTTCGTAAGGTTTCCAGCACGGGCAAGTGACACTTCTTTTATAATCGTCATTTTGAAGTTGGCTGTGAAGGTTTCCGACCTTGGGAATCCTAGGAAGCCAAACGCTGAGACTGCCTTACTCCCGACAGCGAATCTAGTTCGCAGAGGCTGATTTCAGAGCGACACAAAGAATATTATCATGTCGCCTACCTACATCTCTAGGTCTGACAGATGCGATAAAATAAGAGAGATACATTCCCATTAACAGATAGGTACAAAAACTCGTTCATCCCGTGCACAATTAGCGACCACAATAAAAACTGAGCTCCACTCTATACACTCCCATAATGCACGTCACCATTTCACCTGCCAAAATCTTAATCCCTTTAATCTTTACATGACTGGTGTGCTAGCACAACCTGCAACACGCCTGTGCGGCGGCTCGCAGGATAGTATGTAGATGTGGATTCCATGATATGAGAGCGTGATGTGAGGCTAAGCTCTTCGATCATGCGTAAATATTCTATTTACTCGTAGTTTGAACTCGTTCACTGTGGTACCTGGACATTTGAACTTAAGGGCTATATTTCACCGGGACACCATGGCGGCGCAACCAGGATTGGATTGGATATTTGGGGAGGCGACCGACGGCTACGGTCATTTGCGCCATAGGGGACAGGTAAGGGAGGAAGGGTGGATAGAAACCCGGCGTCGGCATTAGCCTACTATTAACGAAAGGCGAAAGGACCATGGCTTAACGTCTCATCCGACAGACGGAGTACTCCACTTGAAGTGTCCTCCACAAGACTCTCAAGTAGGGATCGGGTTCCTCTGAAAAACATCCGCCTCTGCAGGAATTTGAACCCTGGCCACCCGCGTGGTAGGCAAATACTCTAGCCACCACACCGACCCGATTCCCCGGCGCAGCTAGTCGCCGCGACCAACAATATGTATACAGCTGTATAGAGAGTATCTCACCTGGTGTCCGCTTGGTCGCGCAACCAATTTGGTTGAGCGAACAGCATGGAGGCGGGCACAGAATGTTACTGGCAGCGACGCCACGCTGGTTGCACCACCACTAATTAGTATAGTGGTGTCTCACTCACTCGGCCGCCAGTCGCGCTGCCAGTGACGCCCCCTTCCCTCGCAATCTCCTCATTCACACGCGTGCAGTGTGGTTGTCAAGGCGATTGTTTAGATGCAGCGTACGCTATGATGGATAATCTTGTTTCAATAGATCATTTCTACACCGAATCAGTAGCTCGTCAAAGGACCTCACGGACATTCTCACAGTTAAAAAAACTTATCTGGATATCTTCTCAGATCATCGTATATGTTGACAAATTGTCCTTTCTTAGGGCGATCGGCTACGTAAGAATGAATCCACCACAGTTTCTTTTTTCTTTTTAACTTTCTTTTACTTCGTATGTACAGTATAAGTGCTAATTCGTCGACCTCCATTTTGATACTGTGGCGATTCTGGTGTCTCTATGGTGTCCAGGTTTGGTAGCTCAAAGACACCACAGTTGCAAGACTGGTTGCATGACCGTGGTATCCTAGTGAAATAGCACCCTAATTCCTCTCGGTCTTGCGGTTCGTCTGCCGAGATTCTTGTGTCTGGAAAATTTCATTCATCGAAAAGTTCCTTTCTCTACAGCCCATTTCACACGATGCTCGCAATTTGCATTAGATCCACTAACAGTCCATAAGAGCCATACCGCCACCATGTTCCGCTGCCACTACCAAAACAACATCCTTGAGTCAAAAAGACAACCTTTTTTTAGATCTCATGAGTGCAATCCTCGTAAAGTCAGCACCCGATCGGAGGGGTGAACACGGCCAAAGACGTTACTTAAGACCAGGAGAGGAGCAAGATGAAGACCGGGATATCTGAGTGCATTGCAGCACATGGGGCATCGGTTGTAACCGAAGGATAAAAAAGGGCTCCATCCTCTTTCGACTGGCAGTAAAATTGGAGCCGGGCGATGGCCGAGTTAAAGGTGACCAGTGAAACGAAAGGTCATTCAGATCTTAAAAAAAAAGAAAAGAAAAAAAAACACCCTTCCTCTCCACCGAAGTTTACTCCTCAAGCCGTTCATGATAGCCAGGCGTGTGCGCGCCGCGCCCGTGAAAGACCGTTCTTCAATGTTTAATAAGGCGGTCGTCAGGGCAACGTCGTGAATCTACACGCCGCTCCCCCCCCCCACTCCTTTAACCTTCCCATCAAACCCTTTCCAAGAGAAGCTGGGGTATAATTTTTAATTTGAGATACTCCGTTTCTCCCTGCAGTTACCCCTAACCCCACCCCATGGAATAATACATAACACTGCAGGTTTTCTTTGGGGAGGTGAATGGGGAGGTGTGACCCGCCTTGACGAATGACTAGAGGCAAATAGAAAGGCACGAGGGGTCATCAATTCTCAATCTCCCAACACTCTCTCTCCCAGCTTTCCGACCGTATATGCCCAAAACTCTCCCGCATCGGCAGAGCACGAGACGGTCTCCATGGCGATGGGAAGCATAGCGGGGAAACTCGGGTCCAAGGTTGGAAGATACATATTTTAAGCCGCGGCGCTTTCGGGGCAACCCTTTACCAAGTCCTGACCGTGGAGTTGAGGGACCTTTAGACGGAGGGGGGGTGGTTAGGGGTTCGTGATGGATGGGAATGTGGTCCCATTGCAAAAAAAACCACGAGCCTCAAGATCGTCGATAAAAATCATTCCAAACTGGGCCAAACGATTTGTTTCCTTCGACATGAATAACGTATGCGACCATCGCTGCGGCCGAGTCGAGACCGATGCCTGCGATACAAGTTCAGCGGGCTGCGGAAAAGTGGGCAAGGGGTTATTATTGAACAGTCGGCACGAAGGCATCGAGATCTACATCTTCTCAAACTAAACCCTGCCATCGACTGCTAGGATTAATTAAGGTGTCCGGGGCGCAAAACACGTAGAACATGAAGGAATATAAATTATAAATAGAGGAATATCAAGGAATGAACGTTTTGTTTGAACCTTAAGTTTAACGTATCAGGCGAATTTCGTAGAAATTGCGAACACGCAACATGATTTCAAAATAAAAGATAATTCGTTATATTTCCACACAACTTTATCTCACCATACTGACCGATTTTTCGACACAATGTATGCAATTATCAAGGTATCATTACATGATAATTAATATCATTAAATTTACGATGACATAAACTGTATCGAAACCTACGTCGGTGAGGAGCAATAAAATTGTGAGAAAATTTAACAAAGTATCTTTTATTTTGTGATGCCATGTTACCAAATGTTTTTCTGAGGGAGAAAAAATTGCTGGTTACAAAAAAAGTGCATTCACTTTTACTTGCATGCATGGCAGCGAAACTTTGTCTTGACAAAAGCAAGTAAGTTTTAACTATAATTTATGTTAGAAACTTTTATGCAGCAAGATAAGCATATGAGTACGGGTGCAATTGTATAGAAGATTTAGGGAACCTGAGAAGTACTATTGGCAATAAATGGAGGGATAGTGTCATTGAAGAAATCAGATTGGATACACAAGTAATGGACTTATTAAATTCATGGTCTAATTAAATTCAACTGATTTTACACTGGGTAACACTTACGTTCAACATTCGCCGAGAGAGAATCATTTTTACCGCAATGTTTATTACGACCTCCAAAGAAAGTGAAACGGCTCGCCAATATTCATCCAATATCACATCAATCATTCCAAGGAGTAAACCATAATGATGCTATACTCATGATGAATGTACCACAATCAGACTGGTTTCACGTATGATAAGATCGTAGTCCAATCTACGGAAGGAGTCCTTAAAATGGTACACCACCGTACGAGATCCTGAAATTCATCACTATTTCTTTCAGTGTTTGGGAAGCATGAAAAATTTAGTATGAAAATACAATATTGTAAACATCATTGTTTAGTTGAGAGACAAAGTGGTTTTACGTCGAAGTGAAGTGAAATTGCATGCCATGATTCACCCAAACACAAATTTCCCCGCAAGATAAGATCCTACTGTAATTCCCGGCTGGATTCTTAGAGGGTGACAAAATACTTCAACACTAAATCAGATCTCAAAATTCAAAACCATTTCATTGAGTAATAAGAAAGCGAGAAAAATTTAGCGACGATATCATTATTTAGAATCTCTACGTGATCCTCGTGAGGAAAGGAATTTTTTTCACCCTAAGTCGGCGAAATTTCGTGCCTGTATTCATTCAAACTCGCAACCACCAATAAAACTTGCCAATCATAATTACCTCCTGGGCATGATGAACGCGCCAATATCAGTCCCGAATTTTGCCGCGAGATAAGAACCTCGTCTCATTCGCGGGGGGATGCTTTTTGAATGTAACACGATGCCGATCCACCTCGACCGAACCAAATCTCCAAATTCAAAACTATCTCTTTCAGAGTTTGTGAAGCGAGAGAGAGAGGCGAGCGAAGGCAAGAGGGGACGAGGCAGTGAAGCAGGCAGGCACTCGACAGAGGGTGGTGATACCCGAGGACTAAACATACCGCGACGCGATGCGGGGCGCTCCCTTAACTCCTCCGGTTGTCAGAGCACGCGCCTCCCTTTGAGCCATCGTGAGACGCAGCCAGAAGGGCAGGCGGCGAGGAGGAAGGAGAAGGGAGACGACGGAGATAGGAAGAGGAAACGGGAGAGGCTGAAGGGGTACAGACGGAAGAGAGGGACTTACTGTGCGTGACAGAGGCGGCGTTAACTGATGAGTGCGGCAGAGAGAGAGAGAGAGAGAGAGCGAGTCGCTTTAAAGGGAACGGAAATCTAAATGGTGTGGGAGACACGTGTAACCGACGCTTGTATATTCACGTTCCCTCATCTACTAAATTTGAAGGCACGGTACGTATGTGAACATCAAAAATCATGTACTATCCATGCATAACAAAACGATAAGCATATAATTACAATAATTTTTATTACTTCCAAAAGCAACGGTCACACAAAAAGACAAACAAAGATTCCATACATACATTCTAGGAAGCTTTAGCTAGCCTCTAAGAAAAAACTGAGTTGAGGCTACCTTCACAGCAATGCATAGCTGCGTATTTTCATAAGAACAACAACAATTGATAATTTATAAATTCTAAAAAACAAATAATTGATACAGTACAGTTTTACGATGAGCCCAACAGGATAAATACAATTAATACAAGAAATTTCACACGATGATATTAAATAAATAATCTACCCTGGGCTGAGTAAGTAGTCATTCCATTGCCATTATAAGGAATTATGTTTTAATATTGACCTTTGTATTCACTGGTATCAAATTGTACACTTTAGGTCCCATATACAAGAAGCATCTTTTATAGAGAGTTTTGTTAAGTTTAATCAAAGGTACATAAGCATATAAAGTCAATCATGCACGTTATTCGCAGAATGCCACCACTTATACATGTTCCTTTTTAAGGTTAAGCAAATATTTTTGGCTAGAAGTGGAAATATTCTAGAAGCTGATGATATATGCCGACATAATTTAAAAAAATAGACTGAGATGCATAGAGCCCAAACCACGATTAACCGTGTTTAAAGTACTCATATATGTATAAAAATACCTACTACATTGCAGAAAATTATATAAAAGATATTAATATTATATGCATGCGTAGAAGTTATTTTAAAAATGTAAAAGAATACCTTCAACCTTTTGCATATGTTTAACGAGCATTCCTATTTTTATATGAATAAACTCAAAACCTTTATTACTGCAGTGCGTAAAAATTGAAATGGACATGTATTAGCAGTTGGTGGCTCATTCTAGGCTATGCACCTCGCAGCCCAGATGAAGCTTCCCTAATTTCGGATATATGATGCACTTTTAGCGGAATAAAATAAATTATAATTATTACCTCTTGTTCTAAAGGCGACTTCACAAATTGACAACGTGGCAGAAATCGGCACCACTTCACATGGTGACGAAATGTACGGAAAAGTGTAATTCGCTGATTTCGCAAGTAATATTTCGCTAACTTCTGAAAATTGTCCGCCGAACAAGCAGGATGAGCAGAGGCTAGAGGCTTTCGAAATGCATACTTGAAAAATCATGAAAAAGGTACGAATACCTGACGACGGAACTAGCTTGATCGCATTGAAAGGCTCAAAGGGGACTACGGCTTAGCGTCCCATCTGATGACCGGAGTGCTGCACTGGAAGCACCCTCCAGAATACATGAGTAGTGAGCGGGAGTATAACACACATCTCTGCTTTCGCCCGGATTCAAACCCTGGTCCGAACGATCAGAATCAACGGCTGAATCCACTACATCGACACAACTACTACTACTTTGTCGCCAAACAGTACCGACAGTAACGTACAGATGACGTACAGAGAGACTAAAATCGACGGTGACATTAAACGCATTCGCGTTATCCACCATGTACTTGCCAACTTCCATCCCGGTCAATCGATATGGTTAAGTACAGAGGAGAAAAGAGATGGAAAATTACTTTAAAAGAGGAAAGATTATCACTAAGAAATGTCCAACGTAAGCATCACATTCAATTTGAAGTTGATTGACTCTAACCAAAAACTTAAAGAATCCACCCCAAGGTTATGGAACGAATAACTTTGAGTGTTTTTAACACAGGCTTTGATTTGTAGTGATGAAAAGTTTTGCGATATTTCCTTAATATTTCTCAAATGCAAACTAGATATGCATGAGAAATTTACTCGCCACCTAAAAAAATTGTCGAAGTCGAAGAGTTTTTAGATTTCTGTTTCAATCGGAGTCACCACATTTTTCTGCGGAGGATCTAAGGATCTTTCTTTTAGTTAGGTCAGAATGATTAATTATCATAAAAATCCTTTCAAATCACTCCCAATCATGGCCAAACATTTAGGCAAAAATCACTAAGATCACGGCAGTGATTTAATAAGCCCATATGATACGAAAATGACTAAAAGCACGTAGAATTTACGCGGCAGTAATAGCATTGTTATTATATCATCATAAGGTTGTATACCAGTTAAGGTAGGTTTTGTTGAATTTTAAAGAATCTCCTCCCTTTTTTCTACACTTTCAGGGGCCTATCTCGCTGTAATACGTACTCGCTGTATCTTTGTGCCTCAGTATACAATCTAACCTTCTTCTTCCTGTCCATGAAACCTAATCTCTATCTCCCCCTTCCCCGCTAGCCCAACATTCTTCCCTCTATCACATTCTTGAGCAACTTATCGCCCCTTATTACATCCTCCAGCCACCTACTCTGCCTATCTCGGATTTCATCCAGAAGTTTCCTTTCCTCGCCCACCATCTCAAGCACTTCTTCGTTTTTCGTGCATAGCATATGAAAGATGTTGTCCAACCAATTGGGCTTTCCTATCTACATAATCTGCGTGGTAATACTACAGTAATATTGAGACAAGATCTCACCGAGGTACAAAAACGCCAGGGGATCGACTATTGTGTCCAAAACAAGGAACACACGTTTTAAATAGAAAATCAGAATTTTCTTCCAATCTTAAAGTGCAGAGAGCTGAAGAATGAAGAGTACCCGAAGATGTCGCCGCTGCGACGAAACTAGTTGTACCGTAAAATAAATTGGTGGAATATTACAATTTTTTTCATTTTTCATTTACGATAAAATGAACTTCCACAAAGTTAAGCCTGATACGATAGAGACAATGCGGAGAGCTCTTGGCGGTAGGGTATGAGGAGGTTGTGAAGGCGATACATGACGCTAACGAGATCCGAAGGACGAACGAAAGAGAATCGGAGGTCTTGAGAGAGTGAGAAAGGGAGAGGAGAGACAGGAGGGGGAGGGGGTTAAGGGAAGGCGAAGAGTCAGAAACGATATAGCACATGCGATCAGACGAGAGAGGGAAACCGTGTTGGGCGGGAAAATGGACGGAGTGTGTGCGGCAGGGGGTGTTATGGGATTAGGAGAGAGAGGGAAGGGACACACTCCCTCGACCCTTAATGACAGAAGAAGGGAGATAAGAGTTGATGCGGCGAAAAGACGAGGAAAGGGGTTGCCAAAAAAGGGAACTTGAGGGACCCGTCGTAAAAATAGACGACGTGCGTCCCTAGATTCACCCATCCTTCGGTCCATCTAGGGACTGAGAGTCACTCTTCCCAGAAGCATCAACGTGGTTAAGCCACAGAATAGTATCATTAACTCTAGAATAGAAAATGATGCCAAAGATAACACATTTTCTACACCTAATTCGCTTTAGTAAAAACCATTGACGTACACCAAGGGTTGAAGTTCGCCATGAAAATATCATTTGACCTGACCGGAATTCGAACCCGGATCTCCCAATAGCCGGTCAGGTGCGTTAGCCAGGTACACCACCATCCCATCTTCCTTCAAGGAGAGTTTCGATTCACAGGGGGATTCCAGGTTCGGATCCCGGTCAAGTCAAATGATTTTTTCATGGCGAATTTCAACCCTTGGTATGCATGCACCCGTGCGAGTGACTTTGTGCTGTATCATTTCCTCATGCAATGATTGGAAAAATCATTGACGTAGATGAAGAGGGCACTATGTCATCAAACTGAAGCCTAACAACATAAATAAAAACCTTATTGTTTATCCTCGCTCTTCCCATACTTTGAATAGCACGACGGAATGGACGTAAGAGCGGATTAAAATCAAGAACATTCACCATCCACTCGAAATCTTAGGCAAGTAACTCTTGAAATGTTGACTGAGAGTTCGGAAGTAGAGTCCATCCAAGTTAGCTGCTCAGTTGAAATATATGCACTGAATTTGGCTAGAAAAAAGCCAAAAAAATGAACAATTTTTTAACAATCGTATAATTAAACAAATTCCACCATCGTCATCACCTTTTGGAATCATGAACCACTGAAAAAAAACGGCAATGGATGTGTTTCCAAAGTGGATGCATATGTGTCAACTGCGTTATTATCATGGAGGCCTTCTATTTTACATCTGTCGGTTCATGAACGCTGGCCTAATCGATGAGAGAACGTATAAATGTCGCTTTTGATGACGAAAACACATTCATCCGGGCAGTCCGTGGCTAACATTAGGCGATTCACGTGAGTAACATAAGGATAGGATAAATAATATCCAAAAGCTAATAAAATTCCACAAATACCACAATTGCTGATTCTGCCATCCCTATTTGAAGTTCATAAGAGAGATTACGTGTTAACAAAAATTGCTTTTTCTCAGTAATCATCAATATAAGACGTATAGCAAAAGTAATTCGAACAGTTATCGTATGCTTTGTGCAGTGCTAAGCTAAGATTTCACTATTTCAGATTCTCAATATAACAATAGAGCATTACAAAAGTAGATAGTTCACAAATTATGACAGAAAATGTGTAGAGGCGGAGTACTTCTTTGCAATTTTTCCCTTATTAAGTGCAAAGTAGAATCCTGTATACCTGAAACCCGCAGAGAGGGAACCAGGTTTGACCGTAACTACCAAAAAACACCGCAAGAAATGGATAGATAATACCCGCCCGCGACCGATACGAAGAGAAAACTGCCGAGGAAAATTTATGACATGATATGATATATTTTATTTACTCCCACATAATATTTACAATTATGAATACAAAAATATAACAGGAGCTTTAGGTGGTCTCCAAGGTCCTAAGACCTGAAGTAAGCCACCAGCAGATACAATGAAAGTATGTCATTAATAAAAAAAAGCAGTCGAAGTATTATAAGCGACAGTTACATTCCACAATCATAAAAAAAACGATTAAAAATATACTCAACATTTTTACCAAAAAATAGCCAGTCTTTGGCCAGTTTAGTGTATTGGTTATGGATTTACATTTTTTTATTTCAGCGGGTAGTAAGCCAAATTATTTTGGCCGCATATACAAAAAAAGAACGTTTGTATAAGGTTAATCTTGGTATGTATGTTACAACATTTGATTTGCTTTGTTTTTCCGATCTATTCTTGTAGTAGATTTTTTGTGGTGCAATTATTGATTTGGACGATACCATTAAACCTTAGTGTTCAAAAGATAACAGTCGTAAGCGTTTTCACTGTATTTACCTTTTGATATAAACCATAGATTATCCCTAATGAGAGATGTAACATACCGGTCCCACCCCCTTTTGAATGGTTAAGGGAGGCTCTACAGTACTTTGATGATTCTCGTGAGATTTTAACCGCCCATTGGCGCGCGAATCCTTATTATTAAAAACAATCATTTACTCAGCACCGGATTCTCGTCTCTTGTTCACGCGACTCCGATTCGCCGCAGAATTTGACACTTCCCTTGCGTACGCAGAGTCGCATTATTTTCCGCGCTTTTCTTTGTGAGCCCCCCTCTTATTGTTCCCTCTCTCCCGATTCCCATGCTCGAGGGAAGTGGGCTCTCCTCGGCGGCGTGAACAACTCGACTGAACTGTACTCAGGCGAAGGCAATTTTTGCAAGGTAAAGAACATGAAAGCGTTTTGTCACGGGCGAGCGCAAGGCGTGTATATTCCTTCCTTCCCTTTCTCTCCGCGCGCGAAGGAGAGGTCCTCGAGAATTGCCTTGAAGTTCCCGCGCGCCTTGCGGAGAGGATTACGTGACAGAAAGAGGTCAAGGATCATAATACAACCGGGACACATCTAGCATCGCCTTATGCCAGTCGGATTGCGGATGTATCCTTTGCTGTGAGCTCTAAGAGCTTTAGGAAATGAGGAGTGATAAATTTAACCATGGAAAAATATTCCTTGCCTCTGGCTTGTCTTTGAGAATTTTGCTCTACACGTCCTTGTTTCTTATTCTAGTCATATCTGCATGCATATATTTCAGTATAAGTGTAATCTTCCGGTTAGGAGATAGGCTGCAATGGAAGAGGACTTAAGTCTGGTAGATATTTTTAAGGTGCAGATTCCTATCTCTTTAAGCAATTTATTTCATCATTTCAGCGTACGTCCGCCTATTTTCATCTCATCCATGAGAATATTCCATTTCTTCCCATTCTAAACGAAGCCGAAAGCCGACGTTCAACTGTGAACTCCGTATTGCCTATAATTTGTAAGATAGTTATGCTGACTGACAACTTTTCTCTCTCAAACCTTCCTTCACTCTTTCAGTTAATGCATCTTCTTACCCAAGCGATCAAGCTATCTCACTTGCCAATCCCAAGTGGCTGAAATGACCTTAATAATCGGTCGCCTCCCCTAATGACCTTTTCTCTATCAGATATTCTCTAGTTATATATCCTCTATTCTATATTCAGTCAACCATGCCATTTCAGTGTTTAAAAGCGATTTGACTTCATTGAAGTCGATACTTTTGCAGAAAATACGGCGATGAAAACAAGAATAAATTGACCTTAGAAAAATAGACTCCTGAACCGGAAATCGAATCGCGGGCCTCTCGCTTGGCAAGTGTCGGTGACCAAGCTACTCAGCCTTCTTAATTATCGTGGTAATTTCAGCAGGATAAGAGGTAATTATATGTTTTACCATTGCAGTCGAACGAGGATGGCCATGTAAGAGAACAAGGACTCCAGAAGAGGACACTGTTCGCTAAACGAAATCCAATAACATTCATATGGCGGGGATAGGCTCTGTTTTGCTGTCGTTAATCCTACCGCTCATGGTGACGGTGAAAATATGAATACATTGCCACATGAAAAAATAAAGATCGGTCAATTAGATTGACGCTGGGCTTCTACCATTAGGATAAAGGGAGAGGGCGCGTGCTATTGTGGCCAATGATAAAAACTGAAACGCTATTTGAAACGCCATTATTGTTAACGCCGATTTTTCTACAGCGCTTACGGGCTGAAGAGCAAGTTTTTCAATTTTTCGGTGTTTTCCAACGATAACTTATAAGAAACTGGCATTAATTCACCTCTTTTGTATGGATTGTCTTTTCATACATAATTTATTTATTAAAATCAATAGTAATTCGCATTCTTGGTGATAATTATGATAAAATCGAGTAGAATTCAGAGCACTGAGCAACCAATGCATTGCACCAAACCAGTAATAATTTAAAGCAGTGAAATGGCTTAGTTAACGAAAAGGCGTCGCCATCTTGGGTGATAGTTGACGGAATATTACAACGCCTTAACTACGCTTGTTATAAGAAAGGGTAAACTATCATAGAGTCATATATAATGAAGATGGAACATACATTCAGGGAAATTAGTATATTTAACAGAATATAGCAAAAGCGCATGATCACACGTTCTCCGTATCAATGCGGGCCAACGTCTTCTGTGGCGATATCGCAAGTTGATGTATATATACATGAACACGCATCAGATAGTCCATCATAATTAGACATCCAAGGCGGACACTTCAGTAAATAATCGGATAGGTTCTTCGCTCGTTATGACGCACGGAACTCCATTCAACTTATAGAGCTCCTTCCAAAAAGCTCAAAGCATTATTTAGACGCGAGCAGGAGTCAGAAAATAAGAGATGGTAGCGAGGATGGACTATCTGTGGCGGCGGGCAAGGAGCAATGAGACCAGGGCCAATCGGGGTAAGGGAGAGGGGCGGGATATGTATAGCGGCGGGCGAGGGAGCTCCGCCGGATAAGGAATCTCTCGACTTGGGCGGAAAAGGAGCGCAACAAGATAGCCAAGTAAGGGCGAGGGGGGCTTAGGGGGTGGAAGAAAGGGGGAGTTATGGGAACACAGATAAAAGGGAAAAAAAGGGGGAGATGATTAATGAGAAGGAGGAGAGATAGAGGGGTAGAGTGTAGCGAGGAGGGGGTCAAAGGAGGAAAGGCTCCGGTCGGAAAAAAAAGAAAGTGACTTGCGGTTCCGAGACGCAGAGAGAGAGAGAGAGAAGTTACGATGAAAAAATTAGTAGAGCCGTCTCTAAGGAGAAGTTGAAAGATGGATACAGTCAATGTGCAGAGGTGGGCGAAGATGGATTTGGAAAATATGGGAATGGGGAGATTAAACTAAGGAATATACATTCAAACGAATGCTCACAAAATCATTTAAATCTGAGAACAATGAGCATTGGTATTGCAAATATTACATCGGGTTCTCTTCACCTTTGACGGACAAAAACAAGGCTAATCATAGTCTCTGCAGTTTAACCGAGCAGATGAGGTTAAACTAAGAACTAAATGGCCGTTTTTGCTGAGAGTAGGCTGATACAAACTCCGAGTTTCTCTCCCATTCCTCTGTTCATTAATTACTTCTTCCGTATACCAACCTACCAACCCATTCTCAATTGCGCAAGCGTCGGCCGTCGGTTACCTTACATAATAAAAAGAAGAAACGGTTGGGAGAGATGGTAGAGGGTAATTAGAGAGATAAAGTAAGGGAAATGTGGGGTATGATATGTTTCAAATTCCAGCGGGAGCGATTGGGCTGGTTTAAGACAGGATTGGAGTTCAGAATAAGCAGAAGGTCGGGAGAAGATGCGTGATTCAGTGGTGCATTACGAGGGAGAAAGGAGAAACGAAAATAAAACGGGAGAAAAATGTAAGACTCAGGGAACATGACGAGTCTCGGAAATGTACCTAATTCTCTCCCAAGGCTACGCGTTGGATCATTTAGTTGAAGTCGGGTTAGGTGGAAAATAAGGGGAGGTTAATTTACAGTAGCGATACAGATTAACGCACAAAATTCCACAGAAATCCTCGAGAACACTGGGAATTGCTGACTTACGGTAATATTTTTTGGAACTTACAACGCGCTCTTGCTCGACATTTTCCTCTACGTACTTGGTCCTCTAGAGAACTAATCCCTCAAACTATACTATTTAAAGTTTATTTTGCATCCTGAATTGTTGGAGTGCCTAATTTTTTAAAAATAGAGCTTGCCGCAAAACACCGATAGATTCGCGAGATGAATAGGATAGGGTGAATTCGCGGGTCGGCCATGACGAGGACGATATTGAACCGAAAGAAGGCGGAAGAATAGCGAAAGAGGAAGGAAGATATGGGAGAATGAAGAGAATGGTAGATATAATACGGGACCCTGAATGAGGGAGATTGAATGAGAAAAGGAGAGAGAGCGAGAGAGGAGGGGGACAAATGAGCATCACACTCCGTGCAGAAGCGCACTTTCACTTCCAAGGGGGGGAGGGGGCGGGAGGACCCGGCGCGTCCACCAAACTCCGCCCATCGCGGAAAGGACGAGGATTGAATCCGGCACTTAAACCGACTGCTAATTTGCGGAATAGGGATTTCTCTCTTCCCCTTTCTGAGCCAAGCCGTGCGGGTGAAAGCACGCTTTTCACTCCTTTCTCTCTCTCTCACTCTATTTTCTCTCTCTCCTTTTCTACACCCACTCTTATTTTCCTCCACCGGAACAAATGAAGACGGTAAAAAATAAACAAAGCACGTAGTAACCGGGAATGAAATTTTGGAAAAAAATATCCCTTCGCATTTTTTTATCCATTCTCCTGCGCCTGCTTCCCTGAGATTGTGTCTATGTCACTAATTGAGTTAAATAAGTCGTTCGTAGAAAGCCACCAATAACATAGAAAGTATACAGAAAAACATAGACATCGTTTTTCTTTACGGAAAAGTATCGCACACGTACCGTTCCGCTTCAAAAGTCAATTCAGACGTCACGTGATCCTGGGAGTCAGGTCATATTTAAGTCGGTCCAAACTGAAAATGACTGGAATGTCATTTGATCCCGGCTACTTATAGAAAAATGAGACCTCTGTTTGATCTAAACAATATCATGCCACCTTTCCACGATAATTTATAATCAAATAAAACTCGAAATTACATTAAGTTAAATTAGAGAATGGCTGGAACAGACAAAATACGGTATTTCTCTATCGACTATATTATCAAAAGCTTCTGGTATGTTGAGTGACGTTAGAATGTAAGGTCCAATAAAATAACGAAATAAAAATAACTAAATGGGGAACTAAAGTCAAAATGCACCAGTAAGAAATAGACGATTAAGGCAGTACCCTAATTATAATGGAGACCATCATCGTATTGTACGTTTTGATATCAGCAGCTGTAGGAAGCATGAAATAAATATCACATTATTAATGGTGCAATAATACACTTTTACATGACTGAAATTCTAAGTGATTAAATGAAAATATCTACTTAAGTCTTTGATTTGACTCATTTTTTCACATTGTACGTTTAAAACCCCTTCACAAGGTTTGTTCCGATAATGAAAAACATAAAAGTGGTGACATAAAGATAAATATTCAAAAATAGTAGAGAAATCGTACATCCTAATATACTGTTAATTTTTTTACGAGATCTAGGTGTTAGAAATTCCAAATTTATTTTACATACGGTCTCTCTGGAGTGCATAAACGTACCATTCCCCAAGAAAAAGGGCTGGTATTTTTCGTCAAAATAATCGGAAAGCAGTTTGATAAAGGGCTGATATTTTGGTATCTTTGGAAGGGTGAGATATTATTCCTTAAAATGAGTGAAAATTATTTCATTTTTAAGCGAAATGATACTTCGCTGAAACTACCTTAATACGGCTTATTTGGCTGGAAGCTATGTTAATCAGAGATGCTATCGTAGAATAAATGTCTAGTCTTCCTCTCTAATTTTGAACCCTTGTCATCTGTGTATAAAGTATCTTTAATCTATACCAACGGAAAATGGCAATCAGTGTTTGACAAACTGAGTTTCGTATGTTACATAATATTCATCGTGGCGATGAACAGTTATGTTTCACTTGAGATCGTTTCCTAAAGACTTGAAAATTGACGAAATTCTGTTAGAGACTCAGATCCTCAAGGTTCTAGCGCCCATACATTTGCAACACCTTGAGCTTGATCGACGATGTTAAGAGAATAAAAGCGCCACTGAGCCTAAACTGGCTCTAACTTCATCGGTTAATGGTAGGCTACTGCTGAGAAAACGGTCCGTCAAAAACTGCAAAAATCGGAAAAATGAATAAATACTGAATTACAAAGGAAGACCATAGGCTACTACCACGCTGGTGAAGAATGTTGTCCCATCTGATTCGTAGGAGCGGAATAGACACCTGTATCTTAACCCTTAGAATTCCTATCGCTATCGCGCTCCTCCTGCCTCTCGCGAAAAGTGAGAGCGCGATAGCGCTCCTCCTGCAATGTCACTCTTAGATGCTGGTATTTCACTCATTGTTCACAGATAGCACCTAAATGCAGATTACAGATTCAGATACAGATTTTGTAAAAAAATTGTCAAATAATATATTAAAAAGTTGAAACTACATATAATAGAGTTTTCCTTGAGTTTTTGAATATTTACCTTCACTTGTATTGGAGACAAATTTTTTCCTAAACTACTGCAAAATCAGCAAAAGTGCCTCGGCAAATTTAGCATAGTGCCTAGAAAATCAGTTGGCAGTCAAAGGGTTAATACTGCCTTACCAATATCGCCGTGATATTCGGCTGGGAGGTGTTAAGAAACCAACCATGAAAAAGGGAGGGAATAAGTGAAAATTCACCGGAAAAAGGAAGAGACAAATGATTAAACATGCTTCGACGTAGTATGTCAGAGTCCTGCTCTTTCTGTTGTGGACATTAATGGTGCGGGTAGCAACGGAATTGTTTTAAAGCGAGAATAATGAAAAGGATTTTTCTCACCCTGCTTTATATCTTATGGCTCACAGCCATATGTAATGAAAAAGAAACATCATATGCCTGGACTTCGATGTGAACCTTATCCCCGAGGCTTGCCATGAATACTTAAGTCTATTTGAGAAAGAGGCAAGATTTATGGTGAATGTAGGAATTCGATCCATTGGATACTGACCATACGGGAGGCCAAGTACTTGCTAACCATAAGGGAGGCCAAGGTTCAAATCCCTGCAGAGGAGGATATTTTTCACAGGAAAGTGTCCTGTGGAGGGCACTTCGAGTACAGTGCTCCGTCTATCAGATGAAACATTAAACCATGGTCCCCTTGATGTCTTTCATTAAGAGCAGGCTAATACCGACGCCGGGTTTCCATCCATTCTTCCTCCTTTACCTATCTCCTATGTCGCACATGACTTAAGCGTTCGGTCGCCTCCCCAAATTCCAATCGAAACGAAGTTTTTTCTATTCGATAACGACTTTGCTGAAGTTATTTTGAAAAGAAGTCCAACGTTTACTTACTAGTGATACTTTAGTACACCTTTGCTTCATGCAAGTCTCACCTCAATGGACACAAAAAGAGCTAGCCAATCCCAAAAATAGTGTTACAAAGGTAGCGGATATTTTAGTATGTGTCTACCTACGTTACAGTCGGTTCAACGGCAGGAGAGCGAAGAATGGCCAAAGGAAATTCTCGAGAGGCACTCACGAGTGGCGTGCCTATCTCCTTTAAATATACAAGCCAGAAACTGACGTGGATGGCGTAATAACGACGTGTAGGGTGAGTAAATATAAACAAGAGCGGATCTACATAATGCAGCCTGATAAAATGTGACTAGAAGGTAATGTAAACATTTTATGCCTCGAAAACTTGTTCATCCGCGTGATGTGGGCGCATTAAGAGAGCCTGTTATGTGAGATGTTTATTTTGGGAAATTAGGATTCCAATTGAATCCTCGCCGGCATAACAGACCAACAAAAAAATTCTCCTAATTATTGACAAGCACGCGCGCCAATGATCGACCATAGTTTGAAGTGACGCATCGAGGTCCTAAAGAAAAGAATAACAATTTCTTTTACAAAATAATTAAGGCGCATATCATTTTATAGCGCAATCAAAGAAAAACAAAACACAGCACAACGACACTCGTAGCAGAGGTAGAATTAGGCCATGAGCGTCGCAGTATCTTCTTTGAGCCTTCCATTTCGATGTTAAACAGGCCATTTATGCCCGTGTCGGCATTCGGAGGCACGATTTTGAGTGTTTTTTAAGGCGACGTGAGCCTGACTATAGCGGAGTTAATATTTTAGCTAGCAAAATATGCGCAAAATTCTTCAAGACCTGGTTTGAATAGCCGCGAGACAACTAATTTGTACTTCGATTAAATCACTGGCCAAAACATTAAATGTACGTCTAAAACATGACATATATTTAACACATGACATATATTTCATGTAATTATATGCGAAGAATAAACGGAAATAAAGATAATGATGTGAGTCTCGATAATTATAACTTATTTTTTCTCTATTTCCAAAAGTCTCCCTTTTGAACCTCCAAAGCACTTACTAGTACCGTAATTTTTTGTTGCATGCAGTGATATTTAAATTTATTGATTCACTTCGAAATTATTTCGGTGCATTATGATGAAATTTCATTTTAATTAAAAAGAGAAATGTTTTTTTACGTATTTTGTTTACGTACGGCAACGGCAGGAGTAATGGACTGATTTGAGTGACGCAGGGTACTAGTAACAAAATAAATTTTCAATCACTTTATATTTTATGCATAATTTTGAGTCCCCCATAATAGTATTGCAGGAAATACACAAGAAACCGCTCGGAGAAAACAGTGAGCAAGCCTTTTCAAAAATAGTAGTGATAATATATAAAATCTACTGATCGAGGGGTACTAATGGGGTAAAACACGCATGACGTACTGCCTACTTCATAAGCTGAGGGTATGAGAAATTCCTGAGACCGGAGCTCCCGAAGTTTTCTCTGAGCTCCCTTAGCAAGAGGGGAAGAGCTTGTAAGAGCCTGGATCAGTTCCCAAATCCAGAAGGCAAAGAAGGGCGAACAAATGGCCCTTAAGGGAACGTAGATGAGGCAAAAACTCCATGTCTCCCACCACAAAATACTTAAATAAATGCAAAGAGCTGATAGGTAATGGGAGAATACGAATTATGAGTAACTCAAGGAAAAGATTACAACTAAAACCAGTATAGAGGTAGTTTACTTACATACTGAGCTTTGAAAATACAACACCATATTTCGGCTCTCTAGTTGCGGATACCGTAAATCAACATAACTTAAAACTCCGAGAGAATGCGCCCAACATGAATTGACGCATATCAGACTCTTGGCACACAACAAATACTTAATCAGAGAAGTGATATAAAAACATTTCACTTTATAATTAAAATGAAATTTCATCATAATGCGCCGAAATATTTTCGAAGTCAATCGATGAATTTGAATATCACTGCATGCAACAAAAAATTACTTTAAAAAATCTTATTCCAAGGCCTAATCATCTCCTTTTTAATTAAAATCGTTTTAATAATCATTTAACAGCAGTTTCTGGGACAAAACTTTTTCGGAGATTTCGGTTTTGTATTTTATGTATGTACGAAACATCTTTTCTACCATAAATTGAGGGTGAATTGCTCAGCATCCTATGAATATAATCGTATTTAAGGCTCAAGTTCAAGAGTGTTATGGAGTTTCAAAGGCTACCCTGCGAGTAAAACAATACATGCATTTTTTTTGCTTTTGAGCTCTTTAAAATATATACACTACACCGATGACCTACTGGAGGTTATAAAATGATTATTTAATGAGCAAAATATGAAGTTTATCACACCAATTTCTTTAAAATGATCAATTTATCCAGTCATATATGCCGATTACAGCGTCATTCCATTTCAAACCCAGTCCCTTAACTTCTTTCCCAATTAATCAAAATTTAAAAAAGCTCCGGGTTTATATTTCATAAACAGTCAATTTTCACGGAGTATTAGCTACCCCCACAGTTTTTCTCAGAAATGGTATTTATATTAAGCAGAAAAGCATTCTTCTTCCTCATATTGTACCAATGCTCACATCCAAAGCCATGAAATGACAACCTCATTCCGAAAATAAATTGCCTTAAGAGGCGGGATTTTATTTCCTGCATAAATTAGAGGAATTGCCTTCCTCCATGTTGCTAGGTAATGATAAGATATTTAAAAGAAATGTTATTTTCAGCAATACGACAAGATATTCAATTAAATGCGAAGGTCAATTTATAATGTTACCAACTTCAGTAGATCCAAAAGCTAGAGAATTCACATGCTCTAAAATGAGTGGCTACAAAAAGTATGGCGAAAAAATAAAATACTTACACCCGAAGCGGGATTCGAGCGCAATACCTTAAGGTTTATAAGATGAAAGGAAAAAAGGGCGGAAGAAACACAAGAAAAGACGACTAAGAGACCCTTGAGGGAACTTAGCCGGGGCAAAAAGAACGAGTCGAACATTTTTTATTCCACCTCGAAAATTCGAAGGGCGGCGAGATGACGACAAGGGAAGGAGACGAACCACAAGTGAAAAGACATCGGGAAAACCTCCCTCCCACAAAATCTTCCTTCCTTCAACCAACCCCTGATTCCTCAGGGAGGAAGAGGAGGGCAGAGAGCAGGTGGGCGGGGAGTGGGAGGAAGGAAAAACAAAAGAGGCCCGGGAGAGAGCGCAACCCCACTTACTCACCTCATCTCCCGCCAGAAAACCCGTTAATTGCCCAACGACGCGTGCTATTGGAGCAGCCCCTTAGGAGAGAAGAGGAGTGGGGGTGGAGGGCGGGAGCAGAGAAAAAGGGGTGGGCGGTGGAAAGAACCGAAGCGCATTAAGACCCTGCCCCCCCTCTCCACCCCGTTCCAAAGAACCTCAACCTTCTCCCTCCATCTTATAAAGCCCACATTTCCCAAACCCATAAAACGCGAGGCCAAACACTTTACCTCAGCAAAGCTTTAAGGTGAGAAGGTTGTAACAACCGTTCGTTACCTCTGATAGCTCCAAAAACTTCGGCCGAAGGTATACCCTGTACTTAGCATAATATCAAGTCATGCCTCGTTCCATTATGAATCTTGTTCTTTTCCCAATAACATTAGCAAAATCCTACATGTAGTCACATTTTCTTTTCCATGAAATGAACTGAAAACTTGGGTGATTTTCAGCTCAATTTATGGCCAAAAAATCGTGAAAATATGAAGGATATTACTAATGTTAGCGGAAAGAGAACAAGATTCACAATGAAATGCGATATGACTTCATATTATGCAATGTACGGGGGATGCCTTCAGCCCAAATGTTTCTGTAGAGAGCTGTCAGAGGTAATGAAGGGTTGTTTCACCCTTCTTTTATCAAAGTTTCACTGTGGTTAATGGTTAACAAAATCTTACACCACTTCACACTCTCTCCCATGAACTGAACTAATAATTGCCCTATATTGCAAAAAAGACGAACTACCTTGCATGGTGGGTAATAGCATTCTGTTAGAAGAAGGATTGATACATCTCCCTACGGTTACGATTTTCCAAAACATTTATTAATTTTAAAAAAATATACTTAATATCTAGCTCATTATTTGACGGTTTATTCATGACCCGAGATAAAATTGCCATATATGAAATACAGATCTCCCTTGGCAAAAGTCTATTATTTTCAATTTGAAAATTTCAAGTTGATTACATAAGCATTTAACGAGTACCTGGGAACGGAAATCATGTCAAATTCGACCAGTAGAGAGGATATGATGAGTCACTATATAGAAGGAATGAAGAGAGTTAAGGCGATGCATCAAACCCGCTCGACCGATGAAAACTGACATGATTTCCGACCCCAGATTTTTCATTCAAGACTAATGTCATCGACTTGAAATTTTCAAGGTATTTGCCTCGGAAGATCTGTTTCCCAAATGTGATAATTTTACCTAGGTACATAAGTAAACCACCGGGAAAGCGGCAAAATAGAGAGGATATTTTTCGCTTAAACTATTATCTATATTGAAAAATCGTAAACAAAGGGAGATGTATCAATCCTTCTTCTACCAGAATGACAAGTCACAGTCGTCATGGCCTTACGATAAAATCTGTAATTGGTTTATTTCGACAAACTACTAGAGTGGTTTTCGACCACAATATGCTCGGGTGGCGACACAAAAAGTTCAACATTTCCTCAAACATCTTTGGCCAGCCTGTACCTAGGCGCTGGATACATAGCAACAACTTGCAGGCGACTGCTGCTTTCAGCGAGATTTCTTACCGAAGGGTGAGATGAGTTCTCTGATGACGTATTCTGACATGAAGAAAGAAATCGTTTCATCTATTTAAGGGCATACGCCTGTGAAAAGTCTTTTTACTACCTTCAACCATTTAAACCGGTAAAAATAATGAAAAATGAGGTAGGATAGGGTTAAAATAGACGGAAAATAATAAAACTTTATCGGAAGGCAGAGAAAATTAGGAGGAATGCCGAGGAAGACCAAGGATGGAGCACAACATAAACTAAGGCGCTAAAATCAGTTCCAGGAAACAAAACTTCGTGAGCGATGACAGCTGTTTACGAGTACTCAAACTTTTCCATGCCTCTGAAAAATTCTATTTGATACGCAGCATTGACAAGACTAGATAGGAAAGCATCACTATTCTTTGTTCGCATTCGGGCAGGCCCAACCTCTAATGGCCCTCGGCTGGTGCCGTGAGACCACACCGAACCCACAGCGAACCTTTAAAAGGGGGAGCAACCCTTCCGTCGCCACTAAATCCTCCAGCAAACGGAAAGGTGTTAGAGGGGTGGAGGTGTTGGAGGAAGAGAGAATCTCTCGTGTAGGAGCAGGAGTCGCCGGTGTGCCCAAACCACTATCTTGTGGAAGGAAAGGAGAGTCTATATAAGGGGGCGTGGTACTCTGGGAGGTAGGGGTAGGGGCCAGGGAGTGTTAATGGTCTTAACTGATTTCCTCGCCGGCACAAGGGAGGCCCACACGCGAGGGACCCAGAAAAGGGCATCTCACCTCTTCTTCCAATGAAAATTGTGCCCGGAAAAAGGTTGGAGGTGCCCTGAAAGGTGGCCCTCCCTCTCCCACGAAACTGCCTACCAACATCGGCGGCCGGCCAACCCTCCAAAGAAAGTGAGGCAGGGAAACAATTAAGCGAATTTTGGTTAATGATCGGCGTCATTTAGACAATCATTTAAACGAGAAGAAGGCACGGTGATTTGAGGCCACACTAAGAAGCAACGATTATACAATATATATACAAGATATACAATAAATAAAGGTAATTCCTCGATATGCAAAGAAATCAACCCATGTTTCAGAATCAATGCGAGAAATAAAACTGTCTCCCACCTCGACATTGAATAGTATAAACACATGAATGAAAGTAAACCGTTTTACGGTACACTATTTTTATGGTAACGGTACGTAATTATTCCCAATTCCCATTTAAGATATATTTTCTCATACTTATTCTCTCTTTCACTCGGCATACTTTCAAACACTAACAAACCTTTCAATCAAATACGTCTGTTTCTTTCTTCCTCTACCTCATTTAGTAAACATTCTGCCCTTGATAAAAATCAACAATATCCTCTCTCCCCTCTAATAACTTGTTCCAGTCACTCGTTATGAGTCCTGTTTATCTCCTTCAGTATAGGTAACAATGCAGTGGCCGACACATTATGCGTAAAACCTTGGACCACCAGTGCTTCTAACTCGAAAGTACACGAGAGAAAAATATTTTAAGGTAGCTGGAGCGAAATATCATTTTACCTAGAAATCAATGAATTTTGTCTCATTTTAAAGATAAATATATCACCCTTCCATTGACACCAAAAATTCAACCCAATACCACACAACTTTCAGAGATATTAGCCAAAAAATACCAGCCCTTTTATATGGGAAATGGTATGTGTACGCACCCCAGAGAGACCTTACATTAAAAATGAGGCATTTCCTACACTTAGATCTCCCAAAAAAATTAACAGTGTGTAGTTTGTGCGTAATCTCAACTATTTGAGAAAGTTAATCACATTGTCACCGCAGTAAATTCTTCGGGATCACAATAAACCTTCCATTTTGATAGAGTTTCAAAAATACCGCATGAAAAAAATGAGTTAGGGTGAAGACTTACTTAGATATTTTCATTTGATTACTTACAATTCCTGTGATGTAAAACTATATTATTGCACCATAAATAATGCAATATTTAATTCGTGCGTCTCACGGCTGGTGACATTAAAACGTATAATTCGGACATGCTCTCTATTAAGATTAGGGAACTCTCTCGCTCGCAGTACCTAAAAGGCTCCGAAGATAGATGAAATCTCTCAATCATCTGTGACAAAACACCCTCATGAGACCAAGAGCACACACAACATAAACCGAGGGTGCAATACATAATTTGAATAATGAGGGTTTTTCTAGCGACCGCTAACCACACAAGGATAAAATAAATCTCCCATCGGTCATTTTAATTAGCAAAACGACGAAAAGAGGTATGTTTCAGAGCGATAATTAAAATTTGCACCCTCAACTGTGGGGTGCGAGCGAGAATTTTGACGCGAGATAGCATTCCACGGGATGCGAGATAACTTTTCAGTATTCTTTTCATGAGAAGGGTACCTTCCTGTAGGGTTTAAGCAAGTTTTAATTTTCTAAATTTATTATTCATTTCAATGAGTTTCCCTCTTGTTTATAAATTATCAAAAATCGACGAGACTTTGTGTTACTGTTGCTTTCAATTTAATTCTTAAATAACCTATTACTTTACGTGGGGCGAGGACACTTCACAAGTTTTTAGGGGTGTGAGGATTAAACATAGGTAGGGAATCACTGGTTAACCACCAAAGGAAGAGTTATATTTCATTATAGAAAATCGGGAAAAATTATGGCCTACTTTCCAAGTGCTTAACTACACTTTTGGCGAACTTGAGTCTCCACAAGAGGATGAAAGACCGGCTTCGAGCGAACACAATCGGCGGGAGGTCGCCCTTCCCCCGTCTCATTGTCTACCCTGATGAGAACGATTAGTTCGAGATGGGGGTAAAAGTGAAAGGAGCTCTTCGGGAGCAGGGCATTAAAGGGGCCAATTCATGGCCCTGTGGCCAGGCGAGCGGCGCTAACGTGACGGTGAGTTTAATACACGCGCCATACAAATTTAAAGCATTTTTCTATCTGGTTTCCGAGTTTAAGAACCACATACATTAATCTACCTTTTGGAGCGCATAAGCAATATACACATACAGTTTGTTTGACTCGGGCCATGAAGGAGAAATTACTTTTTTTAATAAGAGCTTAATATGAAAATAGTAATTTTCATTGAATTACATGCATAAAAAAATAGCAGTGTGTTGTACATGTTTAACCAGTCACTGTCCACATAACTCAGTTCATTGAGAGAGCAACATAAGCACAGACTTGGAGAAAGAAAAACTTTGGAGTCTACTGAAATTTCCATCTCTTCGTAACTTTTACACAATAAGCCTATATCTGCACAAATAGATTCATGAACGATTTCTCTTTCAAAAACGATAGTGTGAATGGGACAGACTTGTGAAAAACACTCGAACTTTAGTCGAGAAAATACGACTTGTCCTAATTCTGAGCGTCCGTTAAACACATCTGTACAGGCATCTTCATCAAGAGAGTACATCTTAAAAATTGCCTCAAGTGAATAGGCCAACATTAACATAACCTCCGACCAACATGAATTTGGAATATTTCCCCGCAGTCAACCGGATATTCCAGGGGAGTAGTTTTTGAAACTAAATTAAGTCTCTCGACGGAAAGAGGCGAACGACTTTCGCTCCAATGTCGATCATGTTACAGGGATTGAAATTGAGAGCGCAGTTTTAGTAATGAAAAGTTGACTGAGTCTGATTCTTCACCTTGTTAATATTAACTCCTCCCATCGGGCCGATGTACTCTGTTTCACACCTGTCACACTTAAACTCGTACACGCCACTCTGTTGGGAAAAACACAGCATTTGTCTTTGAAGTGGAGGGGTATTTCACCCACTCTCGTTGGTTGGTAAAATTTCACTCTGGCTTTGTCATCCGAGATAATTTTACACAGTTTAAAAGAGATGTTAGGAATGATGAATGACGTCAGGAGTGAGACTAAGTTACCTTTCGATTATGAAGAACATAACGGATTACCACCGAGTTACGCCGGAATCAGTATCTTATATTGAGAGCATGATGCCCAAAAATATGATTTCGGAGCAACCATTCACTATAATCGAACACATTACCCCAGAGTACACGTTCATTGAGCCACAGAGGAGCATTTTTGATACAGTCGGTACAAATATGAGCCATTTAGTAAAAAATGGAGCATAACGGAGTAGCAAATCCTCTTTTTCTTTGGAAAACCTAAGCCCGGATGTTCCTGGATACTCACAACTATAATGATCATTTTCACAGGTCACAGACAGGACAGCGTGATACACACCTGAAATAACAAAAGAAAAAGTTGGTAAGAAAAAATTAGAAGCCTAAAACAGTACACGCTCAACTTTTATTTCAGCGAATGCATTTAACAATGTCACTTAAAGGAATAAGTAGTCATCAAAAGACGAGTAAAGAAATGTCAATTTCATGGGCTATCATGATATCGCCTTTTACTTATTTTCCCTACAATCGTGTTTGCTGTGGCTAAATTCAACTTCTACTAAAAGCTTCATTTACCCAGAGCATCCTCACGCCAACGTAGAATTGGAAGTGCATTAAAAACAAACAGAATTATGTCCGTTGAGGCCTCGAAGAAAAAATTTTTGTTTATTGGTAATAAAATACTCCACCACAAATCTTTCACAATCACAAAATATCACGCAATTTCTTTCTCTAGCTCGGCATACGTCCTTTCCCTCTTTATACCTTTAATGACTAGCTAGTTAACCTTCTTTCCTTTCCCACGGTTACCGAACATATAACCCCAAAAACACGCAAGTAAGACATATTGTCTCTCCCTGCCACATACCCTGCGACCCCCTTAACGTCCACCAATAAGATTCCTTTCTCGCAAAACCATATCTAGCACGTATTCGTTAGTTTGACTATACTCACTCATTATATCCTCCTCTCAAAGCACTCCTCGTATATTCTCAAACTCTTACTTAAAGCAGTCAAACTCAAGGCATACTCCTCAAAAGCAAATGATCTGACAACGATAAGAACAAGAAAAATGGAGAGGTGGCGTCGAAAATGGAGAGGTGACCACGAATTCAGCGCAGCGAAATAAGAGGAAAGAAGCCACTTAAAATCTAGGTAGCACAAAAAATTCCAAAAAATAAGTCGTTTTCTCGTGTGAAATGAAATACATTGATGAGGTGAATTTAAAAAGTATAATTGTCATATATTAATTTTAATTTTATCCCGAAAGGAAATCTAGGCCTTTGTTTTTCATCAACAAAACTTATAGGGTAATCTAGGCAAGTTATAGCAAAATTCAATGCAACAAAATGGAATAATTTGCACAATTAACATTTTGAATAACGCGGTATATTATATAATTCATTTGAATTAAGAAGTAATGACACGTCATTTGATTTCCCATTTCCATCAACGCCTTTTACACATCAATTTCAATATCCTTCAGTATGAATAAAAACTGGAAACAGTTTTTATTCATACTGAAGTTCAGACAGTAAAACAGTATTACTCATACAGTAGAACAGTATTATTCACACAGTAGAACAGTGTTATTCATACAGTATAACAGTATTATTCATACAGTAGAACAATACTGTTCATAGATTAGAAAAATATTATTCATACATTAGAACAGTATTATTCATACAGTGGAACAGTATTATTCATACAGTAGAACAATATTATTCATACAGTAGAACAGTATTATTCATACAGTAGAACAATATTATTCATACAGTAGAACAGTATAATTCATACAGTAGAACAGTATTATTCATACAGTAGAACAATATTTTTGATCATGAGACAAAAATAACATTAGACAGATGAAAAATACCCGTGATATATTAAAAATAGAAAATCAAAATAAGAACGAATATTATACGAATCTTAAAAAGACTGCTCTTAATATTCTATGGAGTAAATAAGTACAGCGACCGGAAATGTTTTATCGTAATTGATATTCCATCCTCTCTTTCCCGAAATTAATTGCGAAATGTTGATCACGAATTGCTAATTCGACAAAGGTGTCTATTTGACTGCACATAGCATGTCCAGCTTTTTCAAAATAATTAATGAAGCTTCACGAAGACGCCAAAGAGTTACAGTTTTAATAATAGCGATAATAGCAGTAAATTAAAATTATGAAATATAGCATTGATTGCATTGTTGGAAATTCCAAATATTCGCTCTACTTTGCATCTAGGCAATTACAGCACCTGCTAATATTAAATAAACATTTTGCGATAATTATGGTTCATGTTACGAACGTACGCTTAGTGATTGATCAAACGCGACGCGCAATTTATTGATCACGGATAATGGAAAAAACAGCTGGCTCGCAAAAAGATTTTCAAACATGAGTTCCAAGGGAGGAAGATGTTATGAGGTATCAATTGCTTAATTATTAGTACAAAATCGGCGCGCGTATTGTCACCACGCAACTTTATTTCCCATTAATTTCCATACATTTTTCAGGGCAGGTTGAATTATGCCATGATAAGAAGACTGTTTCCAAAATATTTATTTTCAGGACAGATGAAATATTTTTTATTCTTTCGACGACCAGTGAAATATTTTTCTTCATCCAAAACCAGAGGTTGCTCTAAAATCTACCACAATATGAAATAGTTAACGTGACATAACAACAAATATAAACTGATGATACGTTGGCTATTATCGTCTGTTTAAATTACGAGATAATTTTTCGCTGAAACACTCAATACATCCACTAATGAAGTCAATTTGTCACTTAGTAAGCGTTTTGGGACTTCTGAAACATTTTCATACTTGACTAATAACACCTGCTCCTAAATAGTTATCATATACATGAAATTAAACTTGGTTATTCCACGCAAAACATAATTAAATCGAGAATAAAAGACACGGAAGATGATTCTTTGCCACCAGAATCCGGATGGTATTATAAATTCCACTGCTGGCGACGTTTTGTGAGGAATAACAAAGTCAATTTTTACAATCATGTATGGTATATATATATATATATATATATACTCATATAAATGTATATATATATATATATATATATATATATATATATATATATACATATATATATATATATGTATATATATATATATATATATATATATATATATACTCATATAAATATATATATATATAAATGTATATATATATATATACTCATATAAATGTTTATACAGAAAGATAGAAAGAAAGTGGATAGGAACACGTAAAATTTACAAACACAATGGTGGTGTGAAGATGAAATGATGGCCGATTCCAAGCAGAAAAAATTCGACTGGACCGGGAATCGAACCACGGACCTTTGGATTTCGCGTCCAATGCTCAGACCACCAAGCTACCCAGTCTACTAAGAAACCACTGGAATCGGCGGGGGGTTTATACGAACAAACACTCCCCAGGGCATGACCCACGAGAGCGGCCAATAGATGGCGCACGGGCTGCTTATCACACACCGGCAGAGAAGGAGTGACATACACAGAAGGCGAAATGAAAGAATAACTCAAGCACACAGACAGTGGAGAAAGATATAGAACAGGCGTTTCGGGGTACGCTAACCCAAGTAGGAAATGAGCCATTCCGGCCATACAATCGTTCATCCATTCACTCAGACCGCTCAGCGGCAAATATACTCATATAAATGTTTATACAGAAAGATAGAAAGAAAGTGGATAGGAACACGTAAAATTTACAAACACAGTGGTGGTGTGAAGATGAAATGATGGCCGATTCCAAGCAGAAAAAATTCGACTGGACCGGGAATCGAACCACGGACCTTTGGATTTCGCTTCCAATGCTCAGGTCACCAAGCTACCCAGTCTACTAAGAAACCACTGGAATCGGCGGGGGGTTTATACGAACAAACACTCCCCAGGGCATGACCCACGAGAGCGGCCAATAGATGGCGCACGGGCTGCTTATCACACACCGGCAGAGAAGGAATGACATACACAAGGCGAAATGAAAGAATAACTCAAGCACACAGACAGTGGGGATATTTTCCTCCTTTCAAAGAAAGTCACAGATAAAAACATTCAATGTTTATTACAACCTAGCCAGTTTTATAGCTTTCCAACCCCCAGACCCACATTTCAAATTCCGGAAACGATAGACATATTTCGGAAAAACACCGAACCCTATTTGAGTGCTGTGTCAAGAGCATATGAAGCAGATATGATCTTCACGCAGTGTGAACTATTGAAGAATAAAACCTTAAAGAATGAAAGAACAACAGAAAATGACCCTTCGCCGCCAGAATCCGGATCGAGTTATTAATTCCGCTTCCAAAGTTTGGAGAGGAATAATCAAAACATTTTTACAATAATTGGCAAATTAAATCAACTTACTATTAAATAACTATGATTAGTGTAAAAATAAATTTGGTTGTTAAAATATATAAACCAACGTTGATACAGTTTTGGGAGGAATACTTTACTTGGTTGACGAGAACTTTACCTCCGGGATAAAGGTCCGTCTGAGTCTTCGTCCGACTAATGGGACGTTTAACCTTGGTCTCCATGACGCCTTTCTTAGTAGGTATACGATTAGGCTAGCACCACTTTGGCCGTTTAGGACGGGTGGATCACTTGAATCGTGCTGGCAATTTAGAAAGAGTGGCGAGAAACGTAAGTGAACGATTCTAGATTTCTCTATACTCCTTCACAATTCCACCTACCCACCCACCCTACGTGGCACAAGCGACCTACGCTGATGGTCACTACTGCAAATGACCAACCAAAATTAATCCCAACTGACACACAAAAACGCATCGCGGATTTCGAAAAAAAAACTCGCGTGCCGAAACTCTCCCGTGAGATTTAACACGGTAGAGATAAGCGGGAGAGTGAGAGGAGACAGATATAGTGGCTCCCCCATCTCGCCAGCCGCTAATATGCAAACGTATAACCTCTTTAACATTCGAATTATTCCCGCCCGACGCATTCGGCAATTAATGGCCATCTCTCTCCCACTTCTCTCCAATGGGTGGAGGATATTTATCACGGACGGGGAATGGTTCCTTGATTATCTCAGAGGAGCCACCTCGCCCCAGCCCCCGCCAGACGTGACTATCTCCCCCTTTTCACGGAAAATATATTGAACCCTCGGGAAAATCACTCAGACGCGTACGTATTCGCGGAAATATATCTATATATATGTACAGGCAAAAATATAGACGGAAACGTTTGCGAAAGCTTTTTTCTTCTTTTTTTTCCTCCCACACGATTCCAGAGGAGAAATCGTCTTTTCCCCTTCCACGCACACGCCACCCTCTTCAAAAAAAAAGGGTCCGTCTGTGCCCTTCCACCCCGTTATACCTCCTCTTCCCCTTAACAAGGCCCCATCTCATAATTAACATGCCAAGGGTTTTTTTCTCTCCTCTCTTTCTCTCGCGTCCAAAACGCCCACGGACCACGCTCGGGATATAAGGAATGAGGGAAAAAATGGAGATGAGGAAATGTGACTGCCATTACGCAGCCCACTCACTCTATTTCGTCAAATAATACAGTACCGCCGCCGCCGGTGGAATTAAAATGATTAATAGATGGAGGAAGAGGGTAGATGTGAGATCGATCGTAAAAGCTGTCATTTTTGCGAAAAATGATCCATGGCTGTCGCTCCCAGTTTGTCCATGAATTTTATGATAAATTCAGTGGTTTAGGCCCGTATCGTCAGATCCTCCTTGAACGTGAGCTTCTATTCGGGGCTTCTATTCTTCTATCTCCATTCACAATACGCTTGGCCAATAAATAAATGTATAATTATCTCGTTCATGTTCCCGTTTCCATTGAATTCATCTTGCATCTTCACCCAGTAATTTCCGATGTCCACTTCAAATAATTTATTTGTGATTTGAATTGTTTGTATTTATATTTCCCAACAAAAAACACGACGGTGCCTTGACGATTCCACAGCTAAAACCAATATTTCAAAACGTATTCAACTGCGAAACTGACTCATTCAATGTGGCCAATTGCAGATTATAAAGACTTCAACATTCCTCCGCGCTATCATGCCGTAATTTTGTATATCGTGTGAACGTATGGTTACATACATTCTATTATCTTAATCTACGAAATATGTACTTCACCTAGGAAAGTAGAAAAGCCTATTTGAATATCATGCAATTAAAAGGCAATGGACGAGCGTATACCAGGGGGCATCAAGCAGTTTGATTCTTTCCGCCAAAATGCTTTGTTGTTGTGTTGCGTGAACATAAACAAGCAGTTTGAAAGATATTGTACACACATACTAAGCGTTTAGTAACATGAATTTCAAGCCTGAGGAAACGCAGCTAAAAGATAAGTGCTACATCCTCAATTTCAAGTTATTCCGGGTCAAAGTTTTACCGCCTACCAGAATGCTGAATACAGGAAATTTGGCTTTTTAGCGTTGTACTATTTATTTGCCGTCTTCAAAGACGCTTCTTAATCCAAAATATCTCACATTTTAAATTTAACATAGCTCATATATAATAGTTGTATCAACTATAAATGTACCAATCAGGTTCTCCGTGCGATTTTAACCGATTATTATGCTATTAATTATATAAAATGAAAAATGTCACGAACTGGAGTGATTTCACGTTTAACTTAAGCCGGGAAAATGGAGAAAAATCGGATGAAGTGAGGATGATATAGTAACTGATACTCTCATGCAATCACCAACTAATACAGTATTTAAGCTTATTAAAATGTTGGCAATATTTTCCCACACTGAGATGATGATTACATATAATACGTTGCTATACATTTAGAATATAATTCATATTCCCACAATACAACTCATAAAAAACGATGTTTTTGGTGGGTCTACACATTTGGGTGGGTGGGATGAAAACTACTGTCTTAAAACGACGTTTACTTCAGGAGGAGATAAATAGATAGATCTATTTTAGACTGTTACTATTTCCATCGTAAAAACACCATAAGAATAGTGCTTGCCTTTGAACATGGGATCGCGCCATTAAACCAAACCATAGTATAAAATTCTGATAACACTAATAAGGAGGCAACACTTTATTTAACTTTATTATTTAATTTTTAATATAATATATTATTTTTATATATTTATATATTTAATATAATAATAATAATAAAAATTATTTAAAAAAATTAATATATCACAGAAACCACATCATTCTTATCAAAAATATTCCACTGAAATCCATGAAAGCGGAAGCTGGATTACCTCACAAATTCTCAGGGAATGTAGTGATAGCAAACAACCCTGGAGATATCAAATTAAACACATCAGCGCAGAGAGATGTATATTTCCTCACATAACTCCGGAAAATGTAACCGAATTGCAACCGAATGAGGTAATTCCAGTGACATCGAAATGAAACACAAACACAGAGAAGACACTTCAGCAACAATGCCATTAGCGCGAAACGAACCCAACGGCTCTGAGGCGTACACCGTCATCTGGTCATGGGGTTATTTACAATCCCTCTTGACATATGCACATTAATGCGGCTCGGATTTAAATTAACCCCGTATCAATCCAGGCGAAGCTCATCGTCGACAAGACCAATCTAACACCAGCCGTTCAGTACAAGTTGCTCAGTGGCATATGATACAACGCTTGGCGTAAATTATGAATTCGCTGAGCGCGTGGAAAAAGTGTTTACGCATAATTAAAAATTTTATAATGCTTTATCCAACGTTATACGGGATGAGAATCCGCGGCTATTTGAGGTCCATTGGTGGTTCATTCCTAAGATTGATTGACTCATTTCTTAATTTGTCCGTCCATTTTATCTTCAGCATCCTCCTCCAGCACCAGGTTTTATTGGTCTCTAGTCTTTTCCGGTCAGCTTTTGTAATGGTCTATCAGAGGTATGGGAGTTGATTTTACCGCCGTAAAATTTACAACTCCGATTCACTAGCGAGTTGGTGTTGGAGCAAAAGGAAATATCTCGTATGGATATGTTTAGATGATTTAGTAAATTGACTTTCCACAAATATCTTTGTCGAGACTAAACAAAATTATTCCATATTTCAGCACAACTTTCATACGTCGGCCCATGCTCACAAAAAAATCCGGAAAAAGATAAGAAAACTAATTTAATCGGAAAGAGTGAGTCTCATTAGCCGTCAACGACAACTATTGGCACCAAAACGTAGCAGTGTTACCTACAGTTAAAGGCACTACAGACAACGGACGATCAAGTGGCGCTATGAGAACACAGCCGGTAGTTCCGAATTTTTTTGGCGCCACCGGGAACCACCACAGCACAGCGCAGCGGCGAGACCGCAGAACTAACCCGAAATTCGAAAAAGTTATTTTAAAACCTCGTCTGACCAAAAGAAATGGGAACTGCAGTCATTTAGCCACGACAGAACTTCATTCCTCCCCCACAAATCAGGACAATTGACTCCATGGAGACACGGGTGGAAACTTTTCGCGTCACGAGTCGCAAACGAAGGCGCCGGGACGCTCCTTTTGCATCAAACGGAGGCGTTTTTTTACGCAAAACGTATCCACTAGTCCAGAAAAAAACTTTTCCGACTTTTCCACATGAACATTCCATCAAGGAGAACTACGAAACTTTCGCTTACCTTACCTCAATCACTTACTCGGATCGCCTAGTTTATTAATTCGTTATCGATTTGAATCGGTCCATATCGATTTGAAATCTCAAACTGGCAGAGAAAGCGGACCGAGTTAGCCCACTTTTCATACCGATCCCACCAGCCCGTTGCGTTTACCATACCGAGCTGAACCCGCCAAAATCGATCTGAGCTCGAGTGGTAAACGTAGTGAATGTAGGAATTTATCATCCGATATCCGTCGCCAGATATGCAGGTGCCTAACCGATAATAACCGCACATCCGCCATTTAGAAACCTTCCACATACGGAGGCCAGGTACGCGTGGACGATGATCAGATCCCCCATCAAGAGAAAAAATATTTCAATCAACCAGGCAGAGTCACGTCACGATGAAAAGTGCACAGGGGGGGTAAGCAGACGAATGGACTCCCGATAGAGTGACGAGATGAATGACCGCGAGGAGTGAATTCGTCATATTTTGGGCGTTTCGATCGACGTGGGCGCGACCGAAATTTTAAGTGATTGACTCGGAAAACTGGCGGTGGCATAACTCGTCCCTTTTCGCCAATGATGTGATAGACGCGGTGAATCGATTGGGCAGTTAATCAAACAGAGGCGCCTAGAGGGAGGGGGTGGGGCTGGGAAGGGAGAGAGAGAGAGAGACGATTTAATTATCGTCCGTTGATGTGTGAGGTTCTCGAGAGCCGATGAAAGTGCACCGACCTCCGGATACACTTACAGCTGCATTTTACCCTGCAAGCCGTGACTGGGGGAGAGGATGTTAGCATACCAGCCACGTCAAAAGGGTTGGCTGGTGGGTTTATTTGACGCATGGACGGCCAGGGTCGTTTCAGGTAGTTAGAGCGGAATGTCAATTCTTCAATTCAATGAATTTGGTCTCTTTTTAAATAAAATATCTCACCCTTCAAAATATACCAAATTTTTGTAACCCCTTATTAAGATTATTGAAGTAATGCTGAGATTTTTGAAGAAAGTTAAAAGCTCTTTAAAATGAGAAGCGGTACATGTATGGATTTCACCGAGACATTATCTGAAAAATGAGGACTTTCAAACCTCAAGATGTCGTCAAACAATTAACAGGGTGCAGTCTGTATGTTTCTTCGATTAATTTTGAAAAATAAATCATATTGTCACCGAAGGAATTTTTTCAGGATTACAAAAAAACCTTCCGCTGTGAAGGCATTTCAAATGTACTACGTGCGGTTAATGAGTCAAATTAAAGATTTACGTGGATATATTGGTTTCATTACTTAGAATTTCAGTCATGTAAACGTGTTGTCATTGAACCATTAATAATATAATATCTAATTCATGCTTCCTACAACTGAAGGAATTAAAGCGTGAGGGTCTCCTTGGTATTTTATTTGCTAATGTATTTTATTCACTTATGTTGCGTGGAAAGAGGACCAATCAGTTTGGCAGCAAACCTCTCCCATTTATTCGCTACCATTAGTTCTAAATATTTTAACAGATATAATCAGAATTCTGGGTCAAAATAATATCTTCTTTTTCATAATGAGACATTACTTGATGTACAGTGTAAAATGTACAGTGTAAAGCAGCCTTTAAAGCTACCCAATGGTAAATTAAAATAGCGGCAAACCAAAGATGTTCGATTCCCGGTCCAGGAAATTTTCCTCGTGGAAATTTCAACTTACTTCACCAGCTATGTTTGAATATTTTTAATACCAAAACCTGTTTGGCTTTTTCCCATAAACGGGAAAAGAAAAATCAGTGTCTATCACATCATTTTCACGTCGATACGTCAAATTATATCTCATTACTATTTGGCAATGCTTTCTCTGTCATTATACTATTGTATACTATATATAAGTATACTATATATAAGTATACTATTATGTCGTGATTATGTACACGCATTGGCCCGGCAAGGCAACAACGTTGTTTGACTCCTAGTCGTTGTTTTTGCCTGTTGTCGTTTGACTCTCAGGCCGGTTTTTTTCGCGCAATTTTCAACTTTAAATTTATCACGCTTGACCAACCAAGGGAATAAAAACCGAAGCTAACATGAGAAAATCTATAGGACGGATCAGGAGTCGTAAAACTCAATGTCATGGGCAAGATTAATTCCCCCCGCGGGTGACGAGCAGACAGCCATTGGGGTGAATATTTGGAGGTATTTACAGGTCCCGAAACGCCAATGGACCACAAAATACACGTCCCAATGGCGCGAATCTCACTGCGAATCCGCAATAATTAACGTTGTTTCCTGATTAAGCCTGATCCGAGAGAGCGATAGGGGAGATTTATTTTTTACGAAAAAAAAAGGATACGCGGCATGGAGATAAAGCCGTTCGAAATAAATGTAATTAACCTGCGTAACCGGACGTCATACGGTCACAATTTACTAATTTTTAATGCACGTCTATCTAAAATCGAATTCCTACATGTTTTCAACACTATAAACCAACAAGCCCCTTTGGCGGATTTGTTTGTAGTATCAGGCAGACATGCTTCTTGGGGCCTAGACGGATTGAGATATTTGTCATAATAAAATTATCCACAATACATCATTAAAATAATCATACATGACACATTATTTAATTTGATGGGCTAAAGGGACCTTATATGGGCCCGTTGTTTTGAACAAACTTTTCATGATCAATGTTTCAATGATAAAGTTCCTTCCTACCTGAATTTAAAAATAAAAAAAAAATGGAAAACAAAGATTTAGCTTTCATAATCGTAGAGAATGAAAGCGGCAAAGTAACACATATTCCCAGTTTAGTAAAAGAACAAATGATAAAAATGCTGAAGCCAGTTTGCCAAAAGATATCTCAAGGAAACTCTGCGGAAATGTTAATACAACCAAACCAACATGGAGATTATTATCATACATTAGTGTCATAAGATGAACTAAAGAAGCGAGGTATTAAGATTTTGATTGAACCATATTGAATTGATTTTGACTTATTTGAATTGAATTCGAACCATATTTTTGGGTGATTTTGAATATAATTTGGAAAAAATTAATCTTCAGGAAAAATTCCTTTTTTCGTGAAATTAAACTAAAATTTAAATTCTTACATTTTTATTCAGTGAGCTTGATATGCAGAATTATGCGTCGTGAGCGTCTATCAACTAGCAAGCCAACAAATTTAGTTTAGCAGATTCTTAAACTAATTTTCCACTCTGTGTTCCACTCTACGCATCACTGGAGGCGGGTTCACATTCATGCAATACACAAAATGTCGATGGTTTTGGATTGTACGCTTCGCGTCTTATCTGTCCCTTGTTTTTACTGGTGAATGGAATGTATTAGACGTCTGTGCAGGGTCTGGGGTAGAACAACCTCCGCGAGAGCGAGGTTAGAGAACGAAAACCAGAATGAGAGCAGCAAAAGCAACACAGAACCGACGCGTACAACGACATATGGTCGCGTTGTAATAAGATGCAAAGGGGGGAAGGAGGGGGAGTCCCTTTAACTGGGTTTGGAGCGTTTGTGAGCAGGTTGACGTGTAGATGGCACCGCTTTAGTAATATACAAATCCCTCGCTCCAGCAGTTGGATTCGAATGAATACGGACTCAAAATAGATGGCAGCAGTACGCCATGCAACGAATCACAAAAAAATAAAATCACGACGACACTTTTCAACTAAACTCACCTACTTATTGTTGGTCCCTTGTATAATTGAATCGCGCTCCATCAGCTTCATATACAATCCCACAGTGTGTAACTTCACAAAATAAAAATGTTTTACGCTTTTGGGACAGAACAACCTCCGCAAGAGCGAGGTTTGAGGACGGAAACCATAATAAGAGCAGCAACTGCGACGCGTACAACGACATATAACCACCATTCAAAGGTTATGACCACCATTCAATGAGCAAATAATCTTTCAATTAGGTATTCAACTATACATTTCCCAAGACATTTTCAAAAAAATCCTTACTTAAAGTTCCGATCCAACTGTCATTCTACTTTGATTAATCTGCCTGTAAATTGTTTGATTAAAACTACTGTGACCATAGGTTTAGCCTCAAATCTTTTATGTGAGATAGTAACAAATTAAGTACTTCAAAATCGTACCTCTTAATGATTACGTGGCTAAAAAGATTTATTTCACAAGACTATTATTATAGATGTACTGATTTTGCACAATGGTCCAATAATGACTATAATAAGGAATTAAAACTTAATATATCAACGTGGTGACTAGTGCCATTTATAGAAAATATATGGTAATAAACTTTGAAGAACAAAATTATAGTTATCCTATAGATAATTAAGTAGTTTTTGGAATTCATTATGAACATAGTTTGCAATTAAATACAAATTATAAAAAAATTACGAATTTATTTAAAAAAAAACGAAAAAAATTGAAACAGACTTATAAATGGTTTTCAAGATATCCATGAAATACCTCGATTCCAGAGCCACGCGACTACAATGCAGACCTATTACAGCGATCATCTCCTGTTAGGATGACGAAAGGTAATTCTAGAGCTTCCGGTAATCCCCCGGCCTAGCAATTAAGCAGATCGGATATCCCTCGTTCTGTAGGTGTTTCAGAGATGATCCCGCATCCCCGCCGACGATTACGGGTAATCCAGCCGGATTTAACTGCGGGCATTTGTATTCATTGACTCGCATAAATCCAATCTCTGAGGCCTACTACAATATAGAATTCGAAGTGGGTAATCATTTTTTTCTTTACAAAGTTTACCGAAGCCATAACCATTCTACATGATGGGACCGATCTTTTGTTTTTAATGTAAATAACTCGTTTGGTTAGCGACGATTTGACCTCGCACGTTCCATGAAATGCCTCGTGGAGGCCATTGCCAGAGAGGAAATCACACAGATTTGGCCGCAGGGGGAAGAGATAAAGCAGGAAGAGGGACCAATTTAGCATCTCGTATCAGCCGAGGGACGCGTCGCGACGCGGGCGGCCATTGCTGGCGGCCCGTTACGCAAGAATGAGGATGGCTATGTCCCATTCGATTCGGGCGTTGAATGTCGCAAAAATGGCGGTAAAACGTCAAAAATAAAAACACGTCGTCGAATGGGGCAAAAGTGAGAGTAACGGGAAATAAAACGTCAAGGGGCTAACACACTCTCTCCGTGAGGACTGTCTTCCCGCCGGAAAAGAAACGGAAACATGATTTTTATCTCTATTTTTTTGCGGACAAAAAAAGGGACACTCAAAGAGCTTTTACCAGTAGAACACCTGCCCCCCAGGAGTGCGTTGAGAGATAAGAGGAAAATGGCCGCTCGTTATGGCAGCCATTTGCCATCGGATGGCGCGCGCGATGGCAGAGCCTACCGCAGACCGGATTTCTCTTCGAAGCGAACGAAATGGAGAGGACGAAATGACGAATAATAAAAGCTTGCGTCTATCTCATGACTCCCTACCTACCGCCGAGAGCGCATTCAAATGAACGACTCCCTCCTGAAAATGAATTGGTCACGGGGCCGAAACGACGCCATAACAAATGCTTTCCATTCCTCTCCTGCTCTCACAGGACATAATTGAAAGCGTTTAACGGCAAACAGAAGACTAACCGACGCACTACATAGTGAAATCGAAAATCGGTCCAGAAAAATAAAAAAAAGCTCTTTCCTTTCATTTACAAGTTGAAAACCCGCACAGTCATAATCCATTGATCGATGCATGAGGTGACACTAGTGATGAGTATCAGTAAATTGTAACCAGCATTATAAGAGGGCTAAAAGTAGTAAAATTTTACATAATTTGCCAGAGCTTAATTATTCTCAGAAAAACGCCCAAATTTAAATAATACATAATCCGTTGACTCAAAGCAATGGAGTCAAAAATGAAACACATTTACCAATTTATTCGAGTAATCCATCAGCTGATTGGTTAGTTATTGGACAGTACTTTCCCTAACGTCCTAATTCATTATATCCCTCTTCAATTCCTCATGTTGACGATCCTCTTCTTATTTCGTACAGAATTCCAACTCTCCTCTTTGCTCTTCCACGCTTTACTAGTGTTCTCTCCTCTATTAACCTCTTCAGCATTCCCTCTCCTCCTCGTACGCCCTCCATCCATCTCTTCTGCCTCCTATGAACCTCCGCCACTAGCCTCCTCTCCTCTTCAGCCATAACAAATACCTCCACGTTCGTCCATAGGCCAAAAACTTTCATAATACATTTTAATTAAATGCCATGAAACTACTATAATTGTATTGTCTCCTTCCATAGGTGAACGAGAAGCCCATTGCCGATGTTCCAGATGGTTCTCTAATATTCTGGGACAGATGCCCTTCTGCTTTCAGGAGAGGTCTTAATTGTTGTAGCCCGCGTGGTGTTCACGTGATGGGGAATACCCAACACGTGCCAGGAAATATGGCGGATTGCGCATAATTAAATACATGAAATATTAAAGAAATAATGCATAAGATTGTATAATAATAGGTGCATTAAAATATCACAAAACTTCCGAAAGCAAAACGTCGGATTATAATAAAATTAACTGTCGAACTTACAAAAATACATACATGTTGATTTGACTATGTCTCATGCTACCTTTGCGAGTCGAGTGTTAAGCCTATAATTTCGGGTAAGATTTATCCCAATTTCATAGGAAGAACGTCATTTAATATGCCGATAGACACACTGATATTCAAAGCCACCATTGCGACGACACGGGCGGCGTTCAATGGCTAAAATGGAAGCAATCATCTCAATTTTTCCGATTTCTCTTATTTATTTCCTGCATTCAACATGCGCATCCCACGTTGGGAATGGCCATTACAGCCTCATATCTTTGAAATCAAGACAATTAACAAATGACGCTCACCAAGAGAGAACAGTTCGACCGTACGCTCGTTAGATAAAATATGAGAAGCGCAGCGCAAACTCGGATTGTAACGCATTGTGCTTCATGGAAATGATAAAAAGTTCACTTATATATTGCGAGCGATAGATGATCACTAGCGACTTTTAAAAAAAACACGACATATTTTTTTACCTTTTGGAGTGAGGTCGCACTCATCCGCTGTGTAATTCCTCTCGTTTGGTTTGGAATACGAACGTGCTTAATGGATTTAGCCGAGCGACTCGGGCTGACTTTCACGGCGCAGCGGTGACAAATGAAAAACTTATTTATGGCAACAATCGGGAGGTCAGAGAGATATCCAATCGCTGGCGTTTTGCGCCATTGAAACGGCTCTCCACGGAACAATTAGCAGAAATAAACCCCATCGCCCTATCGGCCGAATCAAATGGCTGAAAAATAGCGTTTGGTGTTTACGAAACATTTGCAACTTCCAGCCTACCATGATGAAGCATTGGACGAGCCCCGGCTGCAAATCTCTCGTGGATATATACAAAAAAAAAAGGAAAATAGGTGGATTCAGGATGGGTTAGAAAACTGTCCTTAAAAAAAAAAACAGGGAAAATAAACTTTTTGGCGAATTCCGAATTTACAATTCAAACGAGGATACCATTTAGATTAGCGGTTTCATCGGATGGACGATATCAAATACTTATCAGGCCAATGCACACGTCAAAAGGTGGAATACAGGGAGGACGGTACAAAATCATGGAGTACGGAGAGTAGACACACGTATTCAAGAAAAACAGGCCGCGATTCCCAAAACAATGTAGCGTTTAAGAAGATAATCACGCCAACACATTTACAAAATTGAAACTGTCCAACAGAAACCAATATCTTACACAGAAAGATAGCATGAGGGCGTACCCAGGCAAGGCTTCCAATTAAAAAACGTCCACAAATCTTCCTCGCCAAAAAATACGGTCCATCATAAACGTGTCAAGGTGCATTAGAAAATGAAAAAAGCCCACAGTGGAATGGATAAAATGTGCACTCCACGCTGGAGAAAATGTGCACTCACTAAAGGTAGATCAACGAGAAATTAAATGAAACGTCACTCACCTTCTCTCCAACTAAACCTTGTTCAAGAGAACGAAATTCCATGAATCTCATTATAAAATTATGCCAAGAAAATATGACATCACCATTTGTATGGAAGAACCCGGATATAATAGGTACCTATACAAAATCCACGAAATAGTAAAAGTCGCAAAATAAACAGAGTTCTGTATAAAAGACACTCGCGCGTATTTAAAGAACTCTGGAACATTGGGAAATATTGGTTTTCCTAGACAAATGGAATTTTTTAAAGGAACAAGAAGAAAAATGTCGGTAGATAGGCTGAGAGCACACAAATTTGCCGAAGGAAATAATACGTATTCCATATTCTGTATCTGGAGTAGCAGCATCTTTCCCCGAGCGATCCATTCTTCCAATAATGGGCGTTATTTCTTTTCAAATGGCGTTTCCAGAGACTTCACAAAAGCAAGTGCTTGAAATGAAATTTTCCCATTCTTCAGCACAAAAAACAAAAAAAAAACTTTGAAGGTAATAGTCGAAGAAGCTGAGAGGTTTGAGGGAACATATTTTTCAGACTCGATAAAAAAATCTACATCGCGAGGTCGCCGAAGTTTTTCGACCGAAGAGACCCCTGGAGGGATGACGAAAGAGTAAAGATGGTACATTCAATAACTCCGTAAGAATCGACCAAATGGGGGGTAAGTTCCGAAGAATAACACAGACATTCACGACCCATCTAAAAAACTGTGGACGATTTTTATCAGTGGAGGAGGGATAAAACGTGCGGAGGTGGGAGAGAAAGAGGGGAAACGAGAGCACCTCAGCAGAGGGAACTTGAGGACAAATGAGAACTGTTGCTCGCAATGGTCCAAAAAAGATGATGTTCAGAAATGCGAGGAATACAAGAGGCTGGTCACTAATGGCGAAGAATTAGTGAGAACCTGTCGAGTGAAGTTTATTGCTCCAGGTTTCAGGCGAGTGTGAGGAGTTAAACGTTTAAACTGTAGGGCAAGAAAAATAACTCATTTTCAAAGCGATATGAAATCATCATTACTGCGTGTTCAAAGTTCGTGAGACTACCTCTGGCAGTCGAAAAGAATTGTTTTATTTTGCCCAGTAAAGAAGAGCTATTGCGAAAAGATTATGAACACAAGTTATCTTCTCTGGAATAACTATTGAGCCAGAAAATATCCGAACCCCCAAACATTGACTGACGTGGCTTCTATCTTTATCAAAAATTCGCCCGAATTTATTACTTCAAAGATGTATGTTCTCAATTCGTATTATCAAATAAAAAGGGACTATAATATAATAGACGATCTACGCATATTTTGCATTATTTCACATAAAAATATTTCACGTTAACGATACATGCACTTTTTCACGTCTAGATCTCGTATATTGTTCAAACTTCTACACTTTTGTAGCCCAACATTATATAATATATACACCGTCATACCTTTCTGCCAATATAATGGTTAGAGCAAAACGAAGACTATAATGATTTAACGAAAGAAAAACAACTAAGAGGAAAAATAAAATAATTCATACGCCAAATAAAAAATCCGGATATTGGTACAAGCGGTAAATTTAAGATTAGACAGATTATATAAGAGAATATTCTTTTTTTCAAGATAATTTGAGAATTTCCTTTTTATCCAGTAGACTCCCTCTATTTATTCACCATACGCTGTATATAAACTGGGCGTTGGTATAAGATATTTTCGAGACTACGGATTATTAATCCCGTTTTACAAGGGGCACGTAATAGAGCAATCTAATGTGTATTTGAACGACAATTTCGAACAGCGCAGCGTAAAGAGATAAATCGCCAGGACGCATGCGAGAATGCATGAACCCGAGATGGCAGAATAGCCCCGGTTGAAATTCAATAATCACTGCACACCAGATTGAGAAAAACACTACATAATAAACGCCCTGGCATACCTTCCTGCCATTATCATGATTTAATTGAAGAGAAAACAAAGAAGGCAAATGTAATAATTCATGAACCAAAAAAAACCTGAAATTGGTGCAAGATAGCAATTTAAGACTGGACTGATTATATTATTTTTCTGAAAACGTACAAAATGTCTGAAATTGTGCAAATTTGGAGCCTTGTGTGATACTGGCTTCAGAGAAAAGAAGCTTTTGATTCATGGAATTTTTCAGAGACGAGAATTTCGACAGACGAACCGCAAGACCGGAAGGAATTAAGTTCACAAGTCTAGATACCACAGTGTACTATGTATGAATGTAAATCATATTTAACATAAAACATAAAGACATATTAATATTATTACATCGGAATTAAAACAACGACTACATTGAACATTTATGCATGACCGAAGAGCTAAGCTTCACATCGCGCTCTCATGTCACGGAATCTGTCCCTCGGAAATGTTTGAACAGAAATAACTCCTCGAAAGCGGGGAAGGATCCTAGACAAATGAAAGTTCATCGATAGCGGACTTGTGAAGTGGCTTGTGCTCTTTTGGTGGCTGGCCAGGTTTCCCTCTTGTGATAATTTCTTTAAGCAAAAGCGCCGATGAAGACAGGAGTTTCGGCTCTCGCCGCAGGGATTACAACCTCCGTCCCCAGGCCTGCAAGCTTTCGCTTATACCTAGGGACTAGGAAGAGGGGGAAGGAAGGGATTGGGAAAGGGAAGGTTAGCGAAACCACAACCCCTTCGAGACCGACACCAATGAGGCGGATGGAGGTCAAAAGGACCTCCATGGGGCCTCCGCCTCCCCGAAGTGCTCGTATTAGTTTGGTTCCCCCAAACAACTGAGACGAGTAACCGTCGGCTCCGCTTTCGCTAGAGCCTACCGCACATCTCTGCGTACCGAGAGAGCCCGTTGCCCAAATATTTGGGATTAGGTGTCCCTCTGATTCGCTTTTTGGGTTGCCGCCGTGCGGTCTGCCGACGTACGTCATTGGAGTGAGGATCACCGGACCCAGTGGAGGGTCAAAACGGACCAATTTTGGTCAAATGTGTGAGTGCAACCCACTCCTCAATAGGTCTCGACAACCCATCGCCGATGAAGACAGTTTGTCTCGTCATGACGAAGCGCACTCACGAGGAACCGAGGACGGATAAAGGCGATGGACTCGTCCCAACTCATTTCAGCCCCTCCCAAATGGAGCTAAAAAGTTTCCCGACAGTGTGTATTTACGCCTGAGAGCATGCACAAGATGGGTTACAACACGAAGCTATTTCATTCTCTTTTTCGCGGTTTTCGCGTTAGGGGAAAATCACCATCTTTGGCTCCTCCTTTCGAGACAATGGATTTCCGCGAGAAAATACGCCAATACCTGCTTCTCATTGACCACGTCCACCCCGCGATAATGGGTTTTATATCCTTTTAGACGTTTAAATTACCCTCAGAATAATCATCTCTTGCGTACCCTGTCGTAATGAGGTTGGAGTGCTCTTAAAGAGACGAATCGGAAACCGTTGTCGGTTAAAGATTGTGTACCAAATGTACGATCTGCTTTTCTCATCATTAATCGGTGAAGTCTTGCAAATACAAAAGAGAAAGATGAGGGAGCATCTGATTATTAAGAAACACTTAACGAACTTAACCTATAAACTTAATTGTTGAAGGCGTAACTTTGTGGAATGACTCTACCGACATGATTAAAAAGAGAGAACTCGTTGTATTTTCCACACTTAAAACTTTAATTCCCAACCCAGGTTTCGACTGCCTTGCAATCATTTTCAAGGTACATTATACATGGTATGCGAGTTAATATATAGATCTGGGGAGGGGGGTGGGGGAAGAAGTGGTTGTTTGACGTCAGAGACGAGAGTCACGGTCAGTGGGAGGTGGTGGGGGGAAAGGCATGGATGATAGGGGAGAGTGGGAGGGTAAAACACATACACGAAACCTGGGTCGGGAATTAAAGTTGTAAGTGTGGAAAATACTAAGAGTTCTCTCTTTTTAGTCATGTCGGAACTTAACCCAATCAAACTAGGTAAAAGTGGATAATTTGCGATAAAATTACATTCTAAATACATGGTTAGACTTGATAAGTAAAAAAACGAGTTTCGTCATACTTAAATTCACTGAGCCTGTATAGCGATAAGTATTGGTCTTCGATTCAATGGATGAACTTGTATTTTTTGCAGAATCTATAATATTTTGCAGTTCGCCATGCGTAACGTCAGACATTATATTACTCAATTAATTTCGTATTTTTGAATGATCCAATCTTTTTCACACAACTTCTTTTGGAGCGATCGGCATTACACCTCCGCCCATCTCTCTTAAATCTCCACTTCCAATTAACAACCCCTAAACTCCCTCACAAAATAATAGACATTCAAAAATCCATCAAAACAGCAAGAAGATTTTAAATAACAAATAATTATTCGTAAGCAGTTCCTTCGGTTAGTCAAAGCTCTGCCTCAGTACAAATAGATGGGACAATGAAGGGGGAGCATCCCCGTTTTTCCTGTATATGTCTGTGAAAAGAAAAAAAACCGCCATATCATTTGCTTGTCAAATAAAATATCATGATAAACGAAATAAGAAAGTATGAAACGACATGTGCTTGATGAAGGGATACCAAACGTTACACTAGTTAGACAAATTTATACCAAGAGTTACACTAGTTAGTGCTTTGCATGGATAACAGGCAACCAGGAAGTATTAATCCGTCACCATTCTACTTCTCTGGCACTTGTTCAAATGAAATAATTCAATAGACTTGGTGCAATTTGGATGGTATATTATGTTTAACACTATTTCTCAGGCATGACGAGGTAAAACTTGTATAGTCCACAATAACATTTTTTTATTAAAACTAGTGGAAAAAGGCTTTAACTTAAAATTTATCGTGGACTATAGATAAAGTTTCCCTCATCCTACTCGAGAATCAATTCAAGGCGGCGTAGTTATTTTTAGGCAAGATGACTTCTTCCTCCGTCATATCAGATGGTGGTATATAAATACCATACACGAACCACCCCGAAGCTTTTAAGTCGGTGGTGCCATCCCCCTTCAAACCATCAACCAAGGGAGATGGGAGATGCGTGGGTGGGTGGAGAGAGGGGGAGGTTGGAAAAGAGCTGCAGTCACGGAGTCGGAAGGGAAGGAGGGTGCGTTCTAAAAAAACCTACCAACCCTTATTCCCAGTTCTCCCTCTCCCTCATAACAACCACCGCTCAGAATCATTATTTTTTTCACCCGAGACCTTTAATGAATAAGGCAGTCGTAGTGCGTGAGCGAGGAGGGAGACGGGAAATTCGGAGACTATTGAGAGGAAGGAATAAAGAATGTGTATGCAAAGCGATTCCTGAACTGCGCCGGGATGAAGTGGGGAGGAACAGGGCAGAGGGGGAAACGAAAATTGTGGAGAATAAAAAGGAAATAGGGGAGGGCAGGGAGGACAATGGAAGTGATATCGAGGAGAATGAAGTGGAGGGAGAGGAGGGAGGGTTTGAAAAATTTTACCCCCTCTCCATACAATGCACACACGCACCAAGTCCCGTGCATGAAAGTACAGAGGTATTGAAGAAGGCAGAAAAATCAGCTCTTACGTAGGAAAAGGTGGCGGAGATGGCTTTGAGGTAAAAAGAGCGTGTTGTTTTAGTGTACGAAGAGGTTCCCGCGAGACATTGCTAGCAAGGTTCGTTTCTACCTATTATAAAAAAGAATTAGCATTGATTTTGGTGTAATTACGAGAAATTCGGAGACTACTGAGAGGGAAAATAAAGACTGTATGCATAGCGGTTCGTGAACCGAGCCGGGATGAAAAAGTGGGTTTTTAATTTAAGAGGATAACTTTGTCGAAACCATGGTCGGAGAGAATAAAATGGTTTGGAAAGTACAAGGCGAGTTCTCTTTTCATGTGTCGCTGTACCACAAAGTGAAGCCAGAAACTGTAACTTGGATTAAGAGGATAAACTCAGTGATTCATTAGTTGTAACATCAACCAAAATATGGAACTTATTTCCAGCAAGCGTTAAATACACTGAATCAATTGAAAATTTTAAAAGTAAAATTTATGATTTATTTCTAAAAATGTAACAGCACCTTTGTTGTACTCTCTCTCTCTCTCTCTCTATATATATATATATATATATATATATATAAAGTTCTTGCTAAGATTCCACGAACGTGGCAAACAATATAAAACTTCGTCACAGGGTGACACTAAACACAAAACATATAAAAAGGAAACTCACGAGTTTAAAAATTTCGGTGGGTCGCCCGCACCTTCATCAGTGATAGAATATGTATCACTGATGTCTATCACTATTATTTATATGATGATATCTATCACTATTATTTATATGATTATATCACTATTATTTATATGATGATATCTATGAACACACAAAGAGTCACTCTCCTCATATCGTACATATTTTCTTTTACACGCAAAAAAATACATTTATTATCGTTGTACATGTCTCAAAGAAACATCTAGGTGTCTCGCCAATCCCCATATTCGAAAAATAAAAGAAATTCCCCCTTGTTTCGTCTGAATTCCGAAACCGCACCTTGAAACCTCACCGCAAATTCAAGTATAAACAACCTTAGATAATGGAAAATAATTAAAAAAATAAGTCATAGATCAGTTTCATTACTGCATGTATGGTTAGTTCCAAAGCATTTAAATGAACTCTGAGTGATGCACTCAACCCAAAATCTGGTCCTAGAAACCATTAAAACCTGCATTTAATGATCCACGATTACTGCCTCGTTTTTCTGGCCATCACCTTGGAGGAGAAAGAGACCGAGAGAGAGAGAACAAGATAAAAACGCATGAAAATTAAAGTGTGAACCATTGGTTATTTCATAAAAAAGCATTGATGTATGACAGACTTCACAGTATTTCAAACATGAAGTTGATAAAGGGCGATAAATAAAGAAAAGAAAAACCTCCCGAATTAGCATTAGAACATGCACTTATCCGCTTCTTTCAAACAAAAGTTGATTCATAACCAAGGAAGGAACGCTCGTAAAAAAATGGATGCATTTTGCCAACGGAGTTGCATGTTGTCCTTTGGTTGCTAGAAAATTGATCTTAAGGGAATTTATCAAAATCCTCCAGCATTAGAAGACATATTTAATCAAAAAATAAAATAAAATACAAAGGAAAGACACGTGCTTCGTTACGAAAGACACTGCTACGAGCCAAAATATATTTCTTATCAGCTTTTAAAGGTACTGGGTTGGGATTTGCAGGAGACTCGGAGGCTACACGCTAGGCTTAGTTTACCTCAGAGATTCAGAACAGCAGAGATTCAGAACAGCAGAGTAAAAAAACTACACAGAGAATATCAATTTGACGTTACACTACATCTCTAGGTCGGACGATAACGATGAAAAAAGAGATACATTGCACAACTGATAGGCACAAAATTTTGTTCTTTTCCCTTGCAATAAGTGAGCAAAACAAAAACTGAGCTCTATTTAAAACTGATCCATAAAACAAGTCACCATGTCACCTCCCAAAACCTTAAATCTTTACACGGCTGGTGACCTAACACCCCCTGCCGCGGCTCACAGTGATATAGCGCAGCTCGTAGTATTTATATGTAGAAATAATTCCTTAAGATTTGAGTGAGGAGATTAAAACACGACTCAGCTTTCGGTAGGAAATAATTTTGCACACTCATTTAATCAAACAAATCAAATCAATCAAACACATGTAAATGAGACGGAGGAAAGCTATCATGTCCAGTCCAAGACGTCAACAGCAATGGTTGTCAGGAACTAGGGTATATAGAACATGACAAAGTGAACTTTATCCCAACTTCCTCGAAGGGCCGGTCATGTTTTGCAATGAACCCGAACCGTCTAGACAGAAGGTTTTTGAAACCCAAACCATCCAACGCTACATAAAAACCTCTTCACATTACTCAACCCCCACAGCGTTCTTCTGCCGCCCAACCTCATACCTTTTATACCACTAAGAGGCATATTGCGCGGCGGCACATAAAAAAAGCCCGTGAATGTATTGGGAGGGGTGATGGAAAAAGAGAGAGATGATATATGAATGGCCTCGGCTGGTGTACAGAGGGGAAAAGGAGAGATGGGAACGGCTGATAATGGACAATAGAACAGAGATAGGCGCTAAGGAATGAGAGGAGCCGAAGAGGCCACCTCTTTCCCCATACGTCCCCTTTTATATCCGCGATCCCTTTCCCCACGCGCTCCTACCCAACCCTTAGGAACCCTATACCACGTCACCCCATCAAGTGAGGGAAACGAATAACGACGGAGTGAGGCGAATATATGGGGGAGGGGGGGGGGTTGGTAGGAGGAAAAAGGAGCTATCTTGGAGTCCTCCTTCCCCATCTAAGTCATAACAGTTTCATACCCGCTGCTCCTGGGACTTTCCGCGATTTCTCGTACCCGAATTCCGTGACTAGTTGGTCAGAAAGTCACCAAAAATAGGCGTTAAAATCCACATAAATGTTACTGGTGTTAGTACATCATAAACTAACGGACAAGGAAGCATCGTAAGTTGAAATGATAGAAGAGAAGGATATAATGTATGTAGTCAGATTTCGCATCCTAAGATTGATATCAATAAATTATTTCTAAATAAACATAAAATACAGTATTCTGCTATCGACCTCTTGTTTTATAAATTCAATTAAATATCAAGTAGGTATAGGTCCGAGTTAGTAATTCAAACAATCATCCTTCGCCAACGTTTCGGAATTCAATAATTTCCATCTTCAGGGCTACATACAAAGAAAAATGTGAGGCTAAAGCAATCCAAATCTGACAAATTAACGTCGTGTAGTGGGAAAGTATTGATGGGTATATGGCAAACTGATTGCTGATAAATGGACACAGTTACGAAACCATACCAAAATGAACAGATCAGACCTTAATGAGTTAGTTAAATTGTGCACAGAAGAAGGTTATTTCCAGTACCAATACAGCCAATATAGGACAATTGATGGCATAGCCATGGGTTCCGCCTGTGCTCCAGTTATTGCAGACATTGTAATGGATGCATTAATAGATGATGTTTTTCCCAAACTCAGTTTTCAAGTTCCCTTTATTTAAAAATTTGTAGATGATCTACTTTTGGATATCCCTGAAGATAAGAGTAATGAAATTTTGCAAAAGTTCAACAGTTTTCACCACAAATTGGCCTTCACTATTGAAATAGAAAATTTCAGTCAGATTTCCTTCCTAGATACGCTGATTATAGGAAAGTCGGATGGTTCCATTTCTGTAGACTAGTGGAGGAAGCCCCAAAAAACAGACAGATACCTGAATTTTAAATCACATCATCCACTCAAACAAAAAATCAATGCAGCTTTGGCTCTAAAGCAAAGAGCTATAAGGCTCAGTGATCCGATGTTTCATGGGAAAAATATGAATATAGTAAAAAATATTCTCAGGATGAATGCATTCCCATAAGGTCTTATAAATAATATCCTACATATTAGTTCCTACAATTTGCCAAAATTTGCAGGAGACCAAACCAAATACCAACAGGATACTAATCAGGTCAAGATACCAATCCCAAACAGAAATTCAGGAGCAAGATTTATATAAATAAGGTCTCAGAATAAATAAATAAAATATTTACGGAAACTAAATTCAGATTTGGCTATAAAAATAAAAAAAACATACAAACACTTCTTTACTCTAAAACTAAGTGTCCTATCAAAGCTAAAATGAAAAATGATCTTGTATATTCCATTCCGTGTCATAACTGTGACAAGGTGTATATTGGTGAAACAGGTCAATATCTTAATAACAGAATTGCAAACCACAAGTCAGATATAAATAACAATTGAGTAAGATATGCGCTACAGCCCAACATTCACTAAACAACAATCATGATTTTAACTTTGAGAATGCTGCCATCCTGGACTACGATGCCAGTAAGAAGAAACGTCAGATCAAAGAAATGATCCACATATCAAGGCATACAAATACTTGCAACAAGAAGACAGATATAGATAAACTCAGTAAAGCCTACAGTAATATTATTAACTTAATACCGGTACAATAGCCCATATACAAAACCATCTATTATATAACATATCTCATACTTTGTTCTGTGCAATGCATATTTAACAATTTTTTATTGACATTGTGTACATAATTTGTTTCAAACTGTGTTTTTATTTTTAATTTTTGTAATAGTGTAATGAGAGGATATTGTAAACCTTTTTGTGACAATGGCATACATTTATTTTTTATTATTTTTCTATTATTATTTTTTTTTCTTTTTTTTCCTTTTTTCTATTATTTATTTTCTATAAATTATTTTCTATTATAATAATAAATATATATTTTTAAAAATTAATTATTTTTCAACATTGTATTATGACATTTTTTGTGATAATTGTTACGGAAGTGTAATGTATTTTGTAATAAGTGTAATTGAAGGATATTGTAAACCTTTTTTGTGACAATGGCATATACTTATTTATATGTAACTATGTTTCAACATTGTATTGTGACATTTTTGTGATAATTGTTATGGATGTATGATGTTTAAAAAAATTTGTGATATTTGCATATATTCATTCATGTATATTTTTGTTTAATTGATAATTCCTGTATATACTTTTAACTTTGATGCTCTGTTGTTTCCCAAAAAATTGAATATCGTTTTACTGTTGAATCTGTTATCTGAATGTTGTATATATCCACACATAGAGGTCTCTTTATTAAACTTTAGACGATTCACACCAGGATGATGTTGCTTAAATGTAATTATTATTTGTATCCAAAGTGTTATGACCATGGTTGCAGGTTTTACCTCAATATTCATTGCTAATGATTCTGTGCCCTTACATAGAAATTCTAAGGTAATTATCTTTTGTACATTATATTGACGTTAATGTTTCAGATTTGGATTGTTCTACCCTCACATTTTTCTTTGTATGTAGCCCTGAAGATAGAAATTATTAAATTCCGAAACGTTGGCGAAGGATGATTGTTAGAATCACTAACTCGGACCTATACTTGATATTTAATTGGATTTAAACATAAAATGTATCAGACACCAAACCGATAAAATACTTATTTAAATAACTGCAGATCTGGCCGGCTGTGATGTGGACGAAGTCATCTTCTCGTGATTACCAAAATTTAAAGTGAAGAGATATTGTATGATAAAATTTCGTGCAATACATTGCCGTGGAGAAACTTTTATGAGAATTTTACCATGGAACATTGACTTTAAGGTAAGTTTTCAAATGACAAGAGATAAATTTCTCACACAGTGGACAGTTTCATCGTATAAAAATTACTTTCGATACACTGTTTAAAGAGAAACTTTGAAGAAAACTTTCATCGGAAGACAAGGGATTTTTGAGGGTTGGTTGAACGAATAGGGTGGGGCGATGCGATAAGGAGGGAATAAGGGTTCTAAAGGGTACCGTCCTTATGTATCGACGTCGTAACCTTTTCTAGTGAGTAAGGGCCAGAGCGTATGGAGTGGTAGCGGGGTGCTGGGGTAAGACAGAACGACAGGAATGGGGGGAGAAACCCTTAAATGGGTCTCGAAGCACAATTCCACACGAAAACGGAAGGATGATATATATATACGGTGAGAATTGAATGCGTCCCTCCCTCAGGAAGGAAGCGTCGAATTCCTCGGCGATAGTGGATGACTTATGTCGCCTCCTGCGCGGAAGAGAAAGAAGACCCGACCTTGCAGAGTGACGAGGATTAGAATTGAATTAAAAGGATTCGTCAGCTCAAGAAATCTCTAGGGTACGCCCGACACCTTCCGATTTCGAAGATTTACACTTTCATGAAGTCAGTAACTCACTCAAATTGTATTCGCATACCGTACCAACCCCATACTTCCCAGCACACCAAACGTAAACACATTCATGAGAATAAGTCTCAATTGATATTACAATAAAAAAACCTAAAAAATATAGATTATTTATTCAAGACATTGAAGCTGTTTAAATATTTTTCGCGATAAGACCAGTACACTATGTATACCCCAGACAAGCTGTTCAAGGAAGTATTCTAAAACGTTCCGTGGAATTTGAATTATTTTAATTTATTCAACTTAAATCAATTCCAAATAATATATTCAATAAAAAATCAATTTAAACTCTGTTCAAGGAGAGAACACTATTTTGCTTGAATAAGATGGATGAGTAGGCATAATTAGTTGTTCTACCCATCTCGAGCAAAACAGTTCCTTGATACCTAATGGATTTCTGTCTTTCCCTTGGACAATTTCGGCCAAAAAAATGGGAAAGGAAGTAATAGTACTACGACGGCATGAATGCTGTAACAATTTTATTCAGATCATATAAATATTTCGAAGAATCAGGTGGAATGCATGGTAGAATCTGAGAGACTACTATCACACGGAGTCCCATCAGGAGAGAGTTTCAATCAATAAAATAAGGATAACTTCATCGCATAAACAATGAGAAGTAATTGAGGAGAAAATTGATATGGTGTGCATTAAATTCAATCATGGCTACTTCAGTAGAGGAAGGATGCAGTGACCTAACCTTATGACGGAAGCGGATTAAGTTGATCAAGTGATTGTACGCCAACAATATTGAGGAATCCTCAATACCGCCCCTCGACTCGGGGGACATGGAGTGTACCTCGTAATCTACACTGCATATTTTAAAATATAATACCATATTATGTCCATAAAGAGTCTAATAAATAATTTTTTCGTAACAGGAAACAAATTCGAAACGGCTAGTAATCAGTTCTTTCAGCAGAAGTGACCGAAAAACATGAAGAAATGCCGAAGTTCCATATAGTTTGAGAGCGATTCGGTGCGTCTTCTCTCGAAACGTTCGCCACTGCGTTCAACACGATCTATTTTCAAACGAAATGGAACGAATTGAGGGTGTATCCCGGGAGGAATCCCAAAAGCAACTTATTTGTTCAAAAACGTGGTCCACCCCAATCGAGGACGTGCCTTCCGTGAGGCGAATTTCCCGCATCATCCTGGCATTTACGCATCACGCAATGCAGATCCGCTATCGCCTCCGCAAAATTGCATAAGGATCAGGCAAAAAAACCTCTGCTTTTATTTTTTTATGTTTGCTTTAGCTCAACTGCGTTTCATTTACCTTTTTGCCGTTCCTCCGCAAGAGAGCAGCTGGTGGAAAGGGAGTGAGGTCACATTGACTTTATTTGGGACTAACCTGACGCACTAAATCGACAGACTCGACCCGGCAAAGCCGTTTCCCAAGCCGCGGAGCAATTTGATTTTCAAACCTCGGGGAAAAAAGCTACCTACTCCGGCAATCCAATCACCGTTCAATAGTATTTAGGGGCATAAAGATTCGAATTTGCCAACGCAGCGGAAAACTGAAGCTTCGAATGTATTTTTTCAGCACAGCGGGCGCTTCTAGTGATGCTAGAGGGGTGGAATTTCATTCCATGTCTCTCTTCGGCGCTGGCAGCGCAGGTTGAATAAGAGCGGAATGTTAGTGAAAAGTTGAATTCCTCGAAGAGACTCCAGATGGCATAATATTACTACAAAAATATACACTAACGGCACCCTGGGAAGCAATGCTGACACAATTAAACATTACCCAGAGTTTCGCAAGAGGTAAAACAATCAAGTTACTAATGTCATATCAAAATTGCGTGCCACGTATGTAGTATAATCAAATAATATGGATCATGCAATCAAAGTAATAAATATTTATTATAAAAGAAATAATTTCAATCAGCTTTCAAAAATTAACATCAAATATGTAAATTATTGGATTGAAAAACTATCCATTGTATGTGTCTTCATCCATCATAAAATTTAAAGTTGTTATTTTTACTACGTCAACCTAAAACACGGCAATATTTTCGCTACAGTACCTGTTAATATGTTTAAATGGGATCGTAGTTATCGACATACCAGAAGAAAAGCATAACTACAGCAGTAGGGATGCCCATTTTCCCCTGACACAATTATTTAATGAATATTCCCCGTACTGTAATTTTCAAATATGGCATGTTTATTTATAGATAGAATAACCCATTTTCTTTCCGCGACAGCTCTATTTCAAAACATTTTTCTAGGAAACGGATGTCAGCCAGAATACATGGTAAACCATAAGGTCTTTGGGTTTTGATATCCAAATCTTTCGCATAACTCTTTTGACGCGATGTATGCGGAAATTACACTATCATGAACGGGGTCGAGGCTCTCAGGAAAACTGCTTATTGACAATAATATAAGGGAATAAAAAAAATATTTATCAAAACTTAAAGGTCTGGAAATCAAAATAAAACTTAAGCTTAACACGATATGCCGATAAACATGTCGCCAAAATGCATCCGGAGAGAAATTCTTCGCCGCATACAGACATGAGAAGTCCGACTCTTAACCTGAGGCAATCTATGGACAGAGTAATAACAGCACTTCCCTGAAATCTTAAAGAACAATATAGAAGAGCCTCTGGCCGATTCATTGAAATTATGACTGGCCAAATGTTTCGCGAATTTCTTAAGAAATTCATCTTTAGTCGAATTTTCGCCTTGTCACACCACGCTTAAAAACTCATTTGGTCTAACATTTTCCCAAATCTCCAACTTTTACCGTGGCAAAGCGTGCCCTTTGCGCGTTCCTTTATCGGAATAAGAGAGCCTTTACAGAGTGAATGAAATAACTAATTCATTTTCTACAGAAAGGAAAATAATGGGAGAAACAAGTGTTCATGAACAAATATTTGGAGGAACTGCATTCAGATGGCTACAAAAAATTCTGCACTCAGATCAGAGGTCTAACAGGGGAAAGCAAAACCTTTTTTAATAAAACTTCACAGGATTTAGAGAACGAATTCCGTCACAAGTGATCATAAACGAGATTAGGCAATGACTGAACCATCGAAAGTATTTGGTTATAAAAGCACAAGGAAGCATATAAAAATCCTAAGGGATATAAAACCAAATAACCATGTCAAATATACACTTTTTAGTACAGTATATTACATGGTGTTACCCGGTACTTACAACAATATAGATTTTCATTTCCATCTCTCAAAATTGGGAAAGCATATATAATACCTGAAATGAGAGGAAAAGTGGCTATGAACAAAGAAACCAACGTAATAAATTTAAAATATTTGAAGTGAACTATCAATTAACATAAATGAACCAGAAAAGTAGTGACTAACCAGGAGGGCTGTAACGTACTGTTAACTTATCTATTAAATAGTAGTTAAACATTTTTTCCACAACGATTCCAGCTATTATTTGTTTACTTTGCTGAGAAAGCTTTTCCATCTAAAAATTATTTAGGGTTGAGAAATAAAATGAAGTTGGCTGGAACGCTTGGAGCAAGCAGTTTCGGAAATGGGCGTGAAATACTTCGAAATACGGTTCAATGAGCGAAATATACTGCTAAACTACTCCACACAAGAAGGAAATTTATTTGCAATGCGAGAGGCTTGAGTTTTATCGCGGGAAAATCTAATGATTCGGGACCGCCGCCGAGTATGGCAAAACAAGACCCTACGTTATGAGATTGATTTGAAATCTCGAACTTGGTAAATTTAATTTCCATTTAACTGTTAATTGCCACCAGAATTATTCTTTACTTTATTCAAAATTCCATTAATAAGATGGTATAATTCGCCGATCTCTCTAATTATAGCATCTTCGCATTCGCCTTTTCCGGGTGCAGTGTACCTCTGGCGCAGAATGAATCAGCGTAAACTTTGCGACAAAAAAATAATGAAAAGTCTCTGCTCTGAACTTTTCGCGATATGAAATAATTAGCTCGAAGAAAATATCATGCGTAAATTACGAGGGGCTTAGAGAGCAAATAACCACAAACTTTCCTTACTCCAGACCCCTCTTAATTACATTTTCCCGAGCTCTACACTGGACATATTTTGTCCACGTGCGAGATACGCGTGGTTGCTAGAGAGATAAAGCCATAGGATGAAGTTTGAAAAAGTTATTTTGGGAACAAGTACCTACATTTTTAAAAATTTAATGAGCAAAGTGAAGAGTAAACCCATATAAATAAAATGAATTTCTCTGAGGCGGCACATCGATTTTTTCCTTATGATGTTTAATAATATTTATTTTTTTTAACTATTAACTGATTTTTATGTGGTGTGAAGTGTGGATGATAAATAACAAGGAGCCTCGACAGCCAACTTGGATTGTTGGTTTTGAAGAAAAAAAGAAATACACCATCATATTCACGCCAACTACGTTTTCTTGTGAGGGAAATTCCCGACGCCACACCTCTGAATATAAATTACTAGTGATGTATCTCTTGATCTATGAACATTACGCCTTACACTTAAACCAGATAACAAACATACAGTATTTGCATTCAATCCGATAGTTTAGGACGTGTAGTAGAGATATTATGTTAAAGCGTCAACTAAAACTTATCACTTTATCTATGAAAAATATGAAACTGTGCTTTATAAGATCAATAACAGCTGCTTTTATAATAATAAATAAAAAACTCATTTATACCAATATGAAAGGCAAAACGAAGTGAACACGCAGAGTTTCAAGTATTAACATACGTGACACTTAAGCGAGGAGCGAAACTCATTTGACTTGACCAGAATTTAAATCCGTATCTCGGATATGCATGATTTTCTCAAGAACTAAACACAAGAATACGATTTCTAATTTCACAAGATAACGCCGGCATTACTCTGGCGCACAAGAAAAGACAGAAATACGGAAGAGAAAATATGAAACCTTATCAAGACCCCGGAAAATTTTTGGACCTTTCGAAGACGAAGCAATTTTGAGAATTTTTCATGCCTCTTCAATAAATCGAGAACTTTGATAAAAATTTCACCTATTTAAACCACGGTTATCCTTTTCTGCCCTTACGATCAAGTTTACCGCGAATGACAACACGGATTTGTATAATTGTGAACTAAGCATAAAATAAGATCAAGTATCGTTAGGTAGTTACGAGGGGTATGCAACTCTGAGAAATGGTGTATGCTTGTTGACAAATGGTCACAAAATGGACAGAGATGGACAGAAATGAACAGAAATGGCTATAATGGGCTAGAAAATGACAGCATTGGATAGAAATGGACAGAAATGGACTGAAATGAACTGAAATTATAGAAATGGATAGAAATGGTCGGTAATGGACAGAAATGGATGTAAATGGTTAGAAATGATTAGAAATAGCTGAAATGGAAATGCGGTGTACACTTGTTTTTGAAGTTACGTGCCCCTCGGGTAGTTAACAATGAGTCACCAGCCAACTTTCCACTTAGGTATTCCTTTTTCCGCAGTTAAGTAAGTTTAACAGAGTATAAATATTTTTTTATAGAACCTATCGAATTTACAAGAAACAAGAAGTATACCTAAACTTCCAAAAGTAGGCCCGAAACCTTCACAATTGAACTTCCATGGGTGTCGTACGACTATATACTTTGTAGTTTGCCTTCACCAGGGCTCGAAAACCAAACAGTACAATATTATCCAAGTCAATTCTCTGGAAAAAATAACTTGGAAATTTTAGAAAAACAGACATCACACCTGTAATTTAGGAGTCACCCTGACCAAATTATTTGACTTTGGATCAAATAACTCGATTATACAGTCATGGGCACAGATGGGCCGAGAAAAAATAGGAATTTAAACAATTCCTCCTCCCTTCCAAAGTAACAATGTGGAGAGCAAGTTGACGGAGAGAGAGAGAGAGAGAGAGAGAGGGGGGGGGGGGACAGACAAGAAAGATTTTCGAACTCGATAGCGGAGAAAGTTGGGAACGTGAGCATAGCGTGCGAGGAGGTTCCCCAAAAACCAAACCGTCACGTTTCCCATTAAAATCGGCAGACATAAGAAAAAAAAAGACCCAGAGGAGAACGAGCTTAGGGTAAAGGGAGGCGTGTCTGTGGGTTTTCGCCGTTGCCTTGCAAGTCCCCGGCGAAGTGTGAGGATGGAACCGAGGGCATTGTCGTGACGGGATGGTCTGCGGAAGAAGAGACGGTGAGGGGTGAATGGCGTCCGAGCAGAAAGTGAAGGAGTGGGGGGAGGACCTTGGCAAGCCACACACACACACACACACACATATACATACATGGAAAGTTTTCCCCGCATAAAACCCGAAAGCCACCGCGTCCAAGTCGGACGGCTGTTGGCTCTCTAGTCCTGATCCTTATGGATGAGACCCCCGCGTGGATTCAGGAGTCCCAGGTGCTAATCACATAGACTTTTCGTTGGATCTGATTTGATGAATTTACAATTCAGACTTTCTTAATTCTTGAGTCAACTAACCAGATGGCGAAATTAATTTTTTCCAGCCGCGCATAGTGAGGAGTAATTTCCCATGGAGATAATTCCACCAAAATTGCAATTTTTTTGGGTTGAAAGTTGAAATTAGGTGGAAAATGCTTGAAAATTATACGGGTACACTTCAAACTCGTCCCTTTCAATTCATAATCTATGTTTATAGGTTACATAAAATGCTCTCGCAGCTACACTCTGTTAGCGTTCCAAACATTCTACCCCAAATTTTGCGCATAGAGTAGTACGCAGGAGGGAAATGAACATGGTAAAAAAAAACATTTGAAGAAGACTTATTTTTGTGAAAAAAAGCTTGCAGCAAAAAAAGGGAGCTAATGGCAATGAACTTAAGCAAGAATGTACGGAAAATGTTGGCGAAAACATTTAAACGTAGTTTCGCGTTTTTTTTGGCAGAAACTTGTACTGTAAAGATAGCAAGAAAAGACCTCTGGTGTTTGAAAAGTGCGTGCGCATGAGAATATAAGAATGGCAGCGAAAATAAAGGAATACGAACGAGGAAGTACTTGGTATGGTGGGTGAGGAGAGAAAATTTCTTAGATAGATTGGACAAAGACAATATTTGTGGTTGAAACAGGTATCGAAGGGTAAAGAGATTCTGAAGGCCATGGTAGATGAACGGAGAAAAGAAAAGGCAGTCTTCATAGGCGGGATGCAGGGAGGTAAGACATTTGCTAATATGATGAAAGACATTGTCTAAGGTGATAAGGGACAGTGACTTTTCACGGCAAGTAGAGTTTTACTCTATTCCACCTATACTCACGTGACGTATTACTCACCTTTAAATACACAAGCCAACTCTTTTTTGACAAGGTTTTAGTCTCCTTCATTAAAACCAACCTTGACTTGTATTTTTGTGCGAATTTCCACAGAGAAAAAAATCATCCGCCTTGACCGGGAAAAAAAATTGGTTGACTCGTATTTCTCATTACAAAATCGTTTTTTGCAGCATTTTCAGCAAACATTTTCTCGATAATACCAAAAAAATACTTGTCTCAAAAAATATTTAAGGCTGATTCACCATTGGTTACTAGAATCTGACTATATTGAAACGCTATTCAAAATGCGTACACACTTATGACAATATCATGATATAAATTCATCTTTACGTTCTATGAACCAGAATTATTTTACACGCTGTAACAATTTTGTTGGATTAATCTATGATTTTATAATATAGATTTGTTTATTCTACAGGAAATATTTAGCCAAAGTTATGAGTCTACACAGAGATCAATTGTCGTATAGACTAAGTAGCTTCCTTGTTTTGTAACAGAAAATGTATTTCTTGTTGAAAGGAAGTATACATTTTTATTATCATTATAAAATGATAAATTTAGCTGCATTACTTCATAATTTCACCTCTCATATTATTCATTGACCTCTTCAACGTCTGCGCTTGCTATGCAATTTCCGATATTATAAATATTCCGCTCCCTTATTGAGTCCTATTCAAACAGTTACATATCCGCAATTTTCAACGACCCCTTCCTCCTTCTACTTTTCTCCCGGACGCTTAAACAGCAACGTAAATACGTGTAAACAAACAAAAATCAAGCGACAATGTAATGATGTGACGGCAAGAACACCCCGTACGTAATTTTGTCGCTTCCATCAAGGCAGAAGACTTCCGATAATTGTCATTTATGAATAAAAATTTTCCATTTAGGCCACCAGCAGATCATAGCATCATTCCCCCCGTCGCGGTTTATGCTGGCTCGACGCGATTATTCAATGCGAAGATACGCTCAGAACGTTGGATGACAGGTCGCAAAATTTCACCGATTTCCATAATGCAAAACCTTGCTTGCTCATGAAGATAATGACGGACGGAAATGATAAATACTAAATGAGCAGCAATACACCCGTCACAATATCGGTAGTGATAATTAAAAATTCAAAGCGTGATTGATGCGACTAAAAAAAAAAGAAAAGAGCTTACTTAATGAAGTAATTACTCATACGCAGTCGAATGAATATATATTCACCTCGCCATATTTTGACATCCCCGAGTAAAATTTCACATTTAATTTTGGCAGTAATTAACATTTCAGCTCGGAACAAAAATACTTCTTAAATTAACACATTGTTTGTGTAATAATTTCTAAAAGCTTAATTGGATTGATTTATTCCTGGACCAATTTAATAATCAATACTAATGGAAATTAAAATTCAAAGGCAAAACACGAAGGCTACAAACGTACTTTATTAACGTTAGTAATTACATGGCTTACGAATTGGCATCTGCCAAAGGCTATCAAGATGAACGTCGTTCCTTTCGGATATCACTTTTTCTACAATCTCAAACACTCTATGCATAAAAAAACAATGTTTTGTTTCATAGTATCCGTAACCCGAAACTAAGGAAGATATTCACTATTCAACGTTGGTGAACTGGCGAGGAACGCAGATAAGGATCTATTCATTTGGCTACTAACGGTTTGACACTAAGAATCCACCTTAAAACCAAATCAAGGTATTGAACCTCCTCATATATCGTAAAAATTTTACAAGGAATTCATCTTTTCACCCTCCCCTGCCACACACTCTTGAAGTGACCTGTAAGGTCAAATTTAGCCGCACCTTTACGAGCTAAGAGGCGCATAAAACTACAAGACCAGCATTCTGATAATTGGAAGCATACAATTTAGGCTGAATTAGTGATGTAAGTAAATACTATTTAGTAGACAAAACTGGTCCCGTTGTCATGTGCATTACCGTCAACAGAAAAGACAAAAAGAACTTGGTATCCTTCACTGATCAATAACACTGAAATTTACAAAGATTTCCAGCTTTGCTATCCACTATGAAATTTCATGAGATTTAGCCATAAACCACTGAGTTTTTCTATTGCCACATTTACTGGCGGCGGCTTGTTATCACTAGTAAATGATACTTTTTATTTTATCGTAAGCTTAGGTTTTTTCCCCCCGGATAAAATATTTGATTAGACGATCTCATCACCAGCCGTTTTCATAAAAACTGAATAACTTAAGTACAGTCCTCTTCTTCCCGGCCTTGCCGCGGTTTCTCTCCGGGAGTGTCTAATTATCATTACCGTGACTTCTCCGGTATTCCAGTGAGAGTGACATCGCTGAATTAAACAGATCAGGTCAGTTTAAGACGATAACTTCGTAAAAAGGTGAGAAACCGCAAATTGCCTGTAACGGAATCCAACGTCACCCGGTGGGATTAATTATTTTTTTAAGGTTCCAGGAACAAACACCTTAATCAGGTCGATAATCAACCAAACTTGTCCCAAAGGCGTCTTCTGCCAATCAGCTTGAGGCGGAAGGCGTGGGAGTGTATGAGCGGGGATTTGTCCTTCCTGGAGATCCGAAACGGATTAGCGTGCATGCGTGCTGTGGGGTGATGGAGGTGGAATTAGAAACCGAGACCAGGGTCCTTCGACGGAAAATATTTCCTTGCGAGGGTAGGATTGGTGTGATGGCCATTGTACACCTACATTCCCATGCTATCCAGCAAGCCAACGCAGCGACTTGCAGCACGAGGTGTTTGGACACCAAAAGAATGAGGATAGGGAAAATGAATTGGGAAAAACTGCATGATAACGATGGGACTTATACAAGTGTCACGCTGTTTTTGTTATAATGACTAGACGTGAATTGAAAGTAGTAATTTTTGTGGAATGTTCATTCATTGCATGTCCTCTGTAACATGGTCTCTCCACGTTCTCTTTGGCTGTCTTCGATCTTTCCCTCTGAGCCTCAGGGGTTCGTAATTAATTTTCCTTATCGATATTGTCATTAAGCGTTCTTTAAGATCTATTCATCGAATTATTCGTGATTTAACAAAGTGGACTATGGTTCCTACTCTTAAAAGATATTTTAATTTTGCATTCCTTTAACTCTCCATCCCCTTTCATTATCCCAAATCGGTCCTAAAAGTATCGTTCATCATCTTTCAAAAATTTCAATAGCTTCTTTATATTACAGCTTTATAATTCAATGATCGCCACCAGGTGCCATAACTGGTCTTTTAGTAATTATGTCTCGCCGCTAATTATTTATCCTAGCCCTGGTTATTATTTGCCATTTAAGGAATAAAAACATATTTTACCAGCACAAAATTCTGCGATAGTTCATATGGGATTAATTTATTGTCTATTAACGTTGATCTCAACTATTTACAGTCACTAACAATTTTGAATTCCTTATTGCCAAGTTTAAGACCCTCTCTCTACTGGTATATTGATCTCTAGGTAAAGCCATTCACTCGTTTTTCTTATAATTTAAAATTAACTCCACCTGGCAGGTAAAATTTTTGAGCCATTAAAATACTTCTTTAAATAACCCCTCTTCAGCTCTTTCTTCGATGATAATAAATTCGCATACGAGAATTTAAAAATAGTCTTACCACTAGATAATCGGCTACGGCTATTCGGCACCGCATCCTGTCGCTCCCGAGCCTATTCCGTGACCACACCCCGCAAATCGTTACGGTCCTATCGGTTCGGACAGACCCTCCCTCTGAACGTGGCCGACCGGAAAGATCGCCATTCGGGAGAGGGCACAAGGTGCTCGGAAAAAGGATCAATCTTCACGGATAGAACTGTAGAGGCGAGCTAGCAAACACGGTCTCATGGGAGAGAACACTTGAGATTTATTGAAAAAAATTTTGCGATATTAATTCCATGACTCTCTCGCAATGTTAACAAACTTGGATGAGTGATTTGAGTGAATTCGTCACTTGAGTGATCTAAAATTTACCCCCTTGTATTATCGTTCTTTAAGGTAATTTGAGCGAGATAGCTCCATAGTCATAATGGTTACCATATCCGATTTGTACGTTTTAAATTCAGAAGTTTAGTGAATAATGAATTATGTGTTGCATTACAAATGGTGCTATAATATACGTTTATGTGACATAAATTTGATTTTAATAAAAATATCTACATTAGTCTTCAATTCGACACCATTTTATAACGCGGTAAATTTAAAACTCTTCCAAAACGGAATGTTTTTTTTGTGATTCCGGTAATAATTTTTGTGGTGACAGTATGAGTAATATCCATTTATAGTTGAGCAAACATACAAACTACACAATGTTAATTGCTTGACGAGGTCAAGGGTTTAGAAATTCCTCATTTTTAAAAAAGATCTCTGTGGAGTGCATACACATACAATTACCCATGGAAATAGCTGGTATTTTTCGTCAAAAATCTCGGAACGTAGTTCGGTAAGGGGCTGATATATTTTTTAACTTTGGATAGGAGATTGCAAGTGAAATAGAAACGAAAATCAGAGATTTATTTAAAAATCATGATATTTCTACTGCAATAAAAGAAAGGCGCGAACAACTTTTAGAGGAATCAGTATTCTAATCTAGATTAGGGTGAAGTTTTAGTATCCGTTCAGACACATCTGTTTTTAGGATTTTTTGACGTTGTTGTAATTCGCGGCTCTTATCGGTAATCTTTTGTATATTATTATTGAGATCGTTTATTTGACTATCAAAAAACTGGATAGCCTTTTGATAACTTTACTTTGAAATAAGACTAAACTGATTGATTTCTAGGTGAATTGATATTTCGCTCATACTACCCAAAACAAGATAATACATTCACTTCTTTATCCGAGTAAATCCTTCGTCAGTGTAGTTTTCCCAACAGACCCTCTTAAATAAGGTGGCTAATTTAATTGTGAGTTTTTAGCATTAGAGATTTCATGTTTTCAAACAAAGTTAATAAAGTTAGCGGAGTAATCGAAAAACAACCCCCTTTGACTCAAACATCTGAAAAAGATAATGCCTTCACTTTTCTTTCCCATAAAATCCCCTTTTGTTAGTTTTGTTTTCCTGAAATACTCTCCTGTGTAAGGTAGGTACTTTATTTGGGAGTTTTTACCAGAAGTGGTAGTAGTGCTCCTATTTCACCTGCATCAGTGACTAAAAAGATTTTAAACTAACCATCTGCCATCAGCTGAACCAATAAAAGGACCCATACGTGTTCGAGCCCAGCTCAAAAACACTTAACTTCACTGATCTCGCAAAACCAGCGTTTCCACCGTGGTTGTCCGTTGCAATTTTCCATTAATTTTTTAATCGGGTTCCAAAATTTTAAAAAAATATTCGAGTATCAACAGTTTTCAAAACAAAAACCCACTTATTTCCAAACATTGCATTTAACAATTACAATTAACATCTAGTTCGCATAAACCCCCCTCGAAATTCGCCTTGAAGGAAGATGGCTTGGCGGTGTAACTGGCTAACACACTTGACCGGCAATTGGGAGATCCGGGTTCGAATCCCGGTCAAGTCAAATGATTTTTTCATAGCGAATTTCAACCCTGGTGCAGAAACCCACTGTTTTACTTTTTTTCGGATTACAACACATAACCTTTATTTCCATATGTTATCGAGTCTAATACGCTCAGAAATTTACGAAACTACGAAAGTTTACAAATATTTATTGTACGACCGCTTTCGTCGAATTAGGACATAACCGTCAAATAGTCGACATCACCATGACATAATTGTCGAATATTCGACATCACCAGGATCTGATGATGTCGACTATTCGATGAAACCGGTCTTAGAATAAATATTCTACCTAAAACTTACTAAGTTTTGTCAATTCCTGAGAATGAAGGAAAAGTTTAAAGCCGTAGCTAATAAATTAGTCGATTCTTATACTTTGCGGATCATTGTGGTAATTATATTTTTTAGTTAAAAACAACCATTACATCTACATCAACGCAACACCGCGCAAGCCACCACTAGGGTGTGTGGCACGGGGTGATTCCGTACCAAGTATGAAGCCCTCATCCCGGCTGAAATCAGAACCACGCACGTTCCCCGAAATGCCAATTTTATTTTTGTTTGTTCATATTTTACGTATTTATTATCGTGACTTATATTTATATAAATTATTATACTATTTTATTTATTTAGTAGTATATTTTTATGATTACTATGATATGTGCGTTACTTATTTACTCAAAGCCGTTTTACATGATGCTTGGCACTATGTTCAGTAACAGGCATATTTTCATACAATGTTGATTTCAGTGCGAATGTGCGTTTTGCGAGTACGTGCTGAACTATGCAATGTAAAAAAATGAGGGCCATATTGCTTAGGAATGGTTACTGCGATGTTTACAAAGCATTCTAAACAATTTTCAGAAAACCAGCAGAGGAAGTCTCAAGAAAACATTTTTATCGATGATATTTCACACAGGTACACCGACAATTATTCATGTGGATTACGGCTCCTCCACCGGTATTCTCGCAAAACGCTTGACTCACCTGCTAGCCTGTGATAGGTCGATGGATCAAAAAATCGGTTGGAAAATAATTATCGCACTCATTTACCTTTTCAGAAATGATAATCGAATTTGAATTCAGTTATCGGATGCGAACCTGCCATTAATACGGCATTTACTTGAGTTCGGGTGATGATGGAAAATAAATTGATATTATGCACGAATGAATTCCATCAAAACATTCGTACTCGAGATTAGTGCAATAGTACTCTTTATTTAGGTGTGCTGAGGGATTCATTTTATTTCGAAGAATTACGTTTGTTTTTTGAGTGACGTGATTTCTCGCAAATCCGATAAGCTAAATGTTCAATACTCCTCACGGGTTTACTGAATATATATAAAGGGATTCTACGCTCGATAACCATGCTCTCGGAACTTTTAATTCCAAGAAGGACGGAGGGAAGTGACGTGGGGCGATTGGCATATTCATTCGCACGAGGACCAATCCGGATGCGTTCCGGTCAAAATGAAATTAATGTCACCCTCCCTTACCCTTCCTCTACATAGATACCCCCGCAAAAAATTCCGTGATGTTAGCGCGGGTATTAATCATTCAGCGGCCCAGGTGTCGCGACCGACCGGGCTGCACGTGGACCGCTGGAGAAAAGTGACACGGTGTGAGTGTCCCCGGTGGCATTGCAGTGTATGCATACGGTATCTTTTTGATCCCAAACGGATTCTCCCGCTCCATCGACTCGACCCATTCAATATTCAGTTAATATGATATTCTCGATCCGTTTTCTCCTCCGCTATATCGCCTGCAGTAGCGATACAGTCTCTGCATAGTTATAAATCAAATTGTACTTACTTTCAAAACACGAACGCGAGTGGAAGGAAAAGAATTTTGGAAAAGGACTTTGACTGAGTTGTTACCTCAACGGAATGACCGACTGCTGCCATCAACAGCTCTCATCTGTCGCCAAATGCTGCTGATCATCAAGCTGCTTTCAGCTATTTGAAAGCTACATTTTCTTAAAAAAAGAATTACTTGAATGAAATATTGTATGATTGAAACAAAAATGTAAAAATGAATCTGACCCAATAACATAACAATGTAATGAGAGCCGCGGCCGAGGGGAAGAAGGGGCCATTGGGCCTCATCTGGGCCACCTAAATAAATGAAAGTCAAAGTCTTACGCCGGGCCTGTTAAATATAAAACTCTCATCCGCTGAGTTCTCAATTCTCTCGTAATTTTGATAGCCAGTAGGTTAGCGATTTTTTTACAGGCGTATCCAACACGCCGTTTCCTTTCACATTAGACAATAGTCAAAATTGACTTCTCGTCGATGGAACTTCAGGGGCAATTTTGCATTGATATAATTTAACCCCTGGATCCCAATTTCTTGACTAAGTATTTTGCTTCAGTCACACTCATGTATTCCTTCATGTGCAACTTTCGCAAAGCCTCCTTCTCCTTCTTTGCAGCTCTCACACATGACAAATCCTGTCTGTTAAACCAAATATTTCCTGTCAATCTGCCAATTTTTATTTCATCAATTCTACATTTTCTACAGTGCATTAACGAGGCTGAATATTTCGGAAAGGCGACCGAAAGCTGTGGCCATCTGCGTCATGAAGACAGGTAGGTGACACCACATATAACAGGCCATTTCTTTCCGACTAACCAACTGAGTAAATTTGGGTTTGAAATACAAAATCCGTGTGTTACACGCTGAATGTACCCGCACGAGTCGATTCGAAAAAACACATTCACAGTTACAATGCCATCGTGTAAACACAAAAAATTGCGCAAATGCGTAAAGATTTGCCTATAAAACAGTCCCTATTCTACTTTGGAGCATTTGTTTATACATTGTTGTTCACGCATTGCTTTAAAAGTACAGTGGGTGCTTTCGATTTGCGGCTATAGCCGGCGATAGACGGCGATCGCTGCGCCGCGGTGCTTTCGATTCAGCGGAATAGCCGTCTATCGCCGGCTATCGGTGGCTCTCCGCTATGAGGCGAGCCGAACAAAGCAAGATCGATTTGCGAAACTGCCGTCTATCGCCGGCGATCGCCGTTCTAAATCGAAAGCACCCAGTAAGTCCTCGATGCGCGTTGTTTCGATTTACGTCTGATTACATGTCAGGTCCATGCTAATAAGGGTCGTCGGGAAATTTTTCCCTGTTTAAGTCTAATCAAATAGACCATATGTGCATATGCTTTCGTTTTTTGATAACTGAGTCATAATCATCCTATCTGAAATAGCTATTTTTTCCTAAATGAAGGCAAAAAACGAATTTTGAAATTAACACCTTAATTTATTGCGGGATTAAAGTGGTTACAAGTATCTTGATCCGTTTTACGTTGTTTCGACTTACGTCGCTCTTCTTCAACACGCATCTCCGACGGAAATCGAGGACATACTTGTACGCTTCAAGAGTGAATTCAAACAATCCGCCCAAGCCATCAAATTCAGATTCATCCCTCAGATTTCAGAGGGCAGGACAATGAATCGAAAAATAGATCTCATAGAAGCAAACTTAGCTATTCAATTTTTTATATTCATTAGAGAGCATGCCTTTCCCCTGTATTATCAATCACGCCCTGCGCGTAAACTTCACTCTCAGAAGCGCCTTATTCACACATTCTTCTCTCACGACACAAAACTGGTACTGCACATATGCAAGGACGTTCAATATCGATTGTATTCTTCCTTCGATACAGGTCTTCGCAACGTAAACAAGTCCGCCATTAATGTGCTCATTTTTGCGTATTTTTTTCCCAAGCATAGCAAGTTTTTCGACGTTCTGTTTATTTGGCAGTGCATTTGTATTATAAATTAAGACTTGCGCCATGTGTGTGTGTTCACTGAACTCACAGTGTTGAAGCTCACAGAGCTCACTGAACACAACAATGTGAGGTGGAAATGATTGTGAATGCCTGTATCGAAGAAGGAATACAGGCGATTTAGAATGATCTTGCACATATGTTTTCATAGACGCCATTTGGCGGTTTTTATATTGAGTGTTAACAATATTGTCACTCGTTCACTCCCGCCATGTTTTTGCGGAAAAGCCTGAAGAAACGTACAAAGGCGGAAAGACGCCCTGAAAAGTAGCAAAGCGCATGTAGATATAGCCACACCGGAGACTTCCGTAAAAGTCGTCTTCCATTAGTTAAGTTCCCGTTAACCCAGTAAAAACGAGTAACCTCTAAAACTCAATAGCAAACGTGCGAGCCTTGAACTCTTCAAAAAAACAAAAAGGAGAGTAGAAACATTGTTCCGTGACTCGTGGCATGGAGTTGTGGTCGGAAAAAAAATGTCCAGGATTTATACCAGAGAATGGCGGCACGAAACCGAATGACAATGGACTTTCGTCGTTTGATCGCGTGTTTCAACGAGACCTCATTTTTTTCATTATTGTAACTCATGTGGCGTGAACTCATTAAATATAGACCGTGCAGTTTAAATCCGATTTTACGCGGTATTCCCCGGAGATAAGGGGCGTTATTCCTCGTTTGTAACGTTTACGCCCCCACTTAAATATAATTATTCCACAAAAATCGCATAACATTACAATAAAACTCTCACTCATGTGCGAATCACATAACGCTGTCATGCAATCCAATGTTTTTTTTAACAAAAACTTGATTGCTCCTTAAGCAAGAGGACAATCCACGGATAAGATTTATCTAACGGTAGGTATCTAATTCTACAGGACTGATTTATTTTGGGAAGTTAATTTCGGTAACGGAAATTAATATTAGATGAAAAGTCCGCCTAGTAAAAATAAAATTCCCGAGTTTTCACATGATTTAACCAATACCTTCCTGGTGAGTAGTTAGGTCGGAAAGAGGGGCACCATTGAAACGGCAAGGGAAACGTTTTTCGGTGGTTAAACCGGATAATTGTGCAGTAATGAAAGAGAATATGACGGGTGAAAAATATTGTTTCACTGAAATATTAACATTATTTAAGTAAGCTTACGATGAATCCCGGGAAAGAGTCGAAAGAGAACAATTTTAAGGCAAAAAATATTTAAAAAAAAAGGAAGAGATAAAATTTTTCTTCAGGGTAACAATAGGTTGAGGATGTACTTATTGGAACATGTCATTAAAAGCGTGTTTTAGCGTAGTGAAGTCGTTAAATGATCTTTTTGCAAGTAAAAATGCCAACTGATCTAAATGATTTTCCTCTAAAAGTACAACACAGCATGAAATCAAATTGCTTTTGCAATTAATTTTAAAATTAAATAAGTAAATTTATGTTCAGTCGAATAAAACAGAATGACATGGTACAATTATTAATCTAAATGAAATAATCTCCAATAGAAATTATTTTTTTTTACATGATTCCCCAATTTTCAATCATTGAGTCACAAATAACATGGTGCAAAGCCACTCGCAGGGGTCAATGTGCACCAAGGGTTGAAATTCGCCATGAAAAAAAATCATTTGACCGGTGTAACTGACTGACATCTGACCGGCAATTGGGAGATCCGAAATCGGATTCATGTCATGTCAAATGATTTTTTATGGCGAATTTCAACCCTTGTTGCACTTGATACACATTTCAATATGTTTATGAAGCATATCATTCTGAAATATCTACGGAAAGGAGTTTACATATTCTTTCGGGAGTTTTCTGATGCTCTTTGATATCACTGACATTTCTAATTTCGCAGCAGTAGATAATTTGGATCACCTGGTCGTGTGTGATAAACTCGACTTGGTACAATGCCATTTATCGGACGGCTAACTCGTTCAGAATTACGGATTACCTACTCGGGCGCACACAACGTTCCATTCAATTGCGTTCGTTCGCGCTTAAAGGGCGCTGATCTGTTTCAATCTGAGCCAAATCCAACGCGTTTCCAATGGAAGGCTTTCATTGTGGGAGAATTGAAAGCAGGTAACTGTAAGTTGATGAATAGGTTAGCTGCTCCAGAGTGGTAGTTCAATGATCCTGGGAATTTGTGTGATGATTACCTAACGTGTCCTTTGAATTATCACGAGAATACCCTTTATCTACTTTCGAGTGAATCGGCATGGAACTTTTGACAATGCGTTTCAAACCAAATCGATACCTAAAAATGATGCGTTCAATTATTTTATACTTTAAGAAGATGGATCCATTGAGGCTGAATCTCTTCTCTAACACTACATTTGACGTAAAAATTGCAATCGCAGAGCGTAAACTCTGTTAACACCTCGGCGTCGGTTGGATTAAAGCAATTAATACTAGATAATTATTAACTGAAGTATGCCCGTTATTTTGTGAAGGTACACACGAAGAAAACCATATGATCAACTTCTATAAAACTCCTGAAAGATGAATTCAAGGTAGTAGTAATAGTAGTAGTAAATTCAACGCTCTGATGGCGAATCACGGATGGCATCTTTAATAAGATTACAAGATATTTTTCCGCGTATTACATCTCACAGCCGTTTTCCAACTTTTTGCACGGGTAAATGCGTCCGTCAAATAATTTCAATATTTGTAATAAAAGAAATATTTTTGGTTTAAACCATTTTTGCCCATTTATAGTAACCATATTTTATACTTCTCATCATATAATTATCACTGAAATTGTTCACCTCTGTTACCTCCTCGTTCGAATCCCTTTCCTTCCGGCATACCCTCTCTATTCTCCTCTAAATCCACATACCGAATGCTTGTAGCCTACCTTTTTCGGAGTCCATGTTTTTGCACCACAAAATATAAAAGTGTGTACAAGAATTTTTGCCAGAGCTTTCTCAACATTCATACAGAGAAGGGTGGAGAATAACTGTCTTGCAATTAGCTGTTTTCAATCCTATAACTTAATACTTGTAATTTATCAAGCATAAAGAAGAAATTTCGTACATATTAGTTTTCAATGTTGCCTTTCTGGAACGTAAACATTTTCTTAAAGAAGGGTTTTCTGCACATCACCCAAAACACGAACTATAATTTCTGTAATCGATTACATATACTTGATAAAATTCATATTAAAAACAGTAACACATGATATTTGCCGGTTTCCGCATTATGTCACGAGACAGACAGTTACACAACCGAGAACCTCACGACTCTCAAACTTGTCTCATGAAATAAAAACCACCCATTTCTCTTTTCCAGAGTATACACAGGATATTTGTGAATTCCAAAAGTTTGTCAGGGAACGAACCGCTCCTGTCAGCAGTCCTGACTCTTCTAGGATTAATTGCTCTGACCCTCATACAAACAACCATTTATCCCGTTTGACCGAACGTGAAAACGCTCTTTACCCCGGCTTCCTCGAGGCGCGGCGAACGGTGAGCGACAACCCATATTTATATGGGTGCGCCTCCAGGGAGTTGGATGACATTATTTAAAGGAAACCCACTACCGTGAGATTTTATTTCGAAGGTGATACATAAATTCGTTCCACGTGAGGGGAGAGGGGACAGTTTTGCGGTTGGGATGCGCGGGAGGGTCGCTGGTTGGTCCTTCGTCCGTTGGATGAGGAGGATTTGCGGTGGAACGCCCCCCCCCCCCCAGGAAATCTCCACCCCTCACTGGCATGCGATTGACTGTACGCAAGTCTTTCCCTCTTAATGCAAAAATCCCATCCACGAAAAAGCAGATAGGCACGTGCTGGAGGTTAAGCGGCGGGGGGAAGAATTTAGTGGAGAAGTTTTTCGAAGGCATTCCTAGGGAAGGTGCGGGAATATTTTATTTTCAGGTTATGGGAAGTAGGGCACACCGTGCCCCGAAAGTGGTTAAGGTCACAACTCAGGATTCTTCTACCGGGAAAGAGAGAGAGAGGGATACGAGAGGGATGCGAAGGGAGACGAAAACGCCAATTAACACTGATCTCGATTTTTGCAAGTATAATAGAAGTAAACAGGGCGTATAAATTATAATGAAAATAGATTTAGACTTATAAGTCCAAAGGAAACAATAGTATACATATTGAAAAGAATACATTGTATTTGTCAACAGTTATTTTATTTGTATGACGCGTTTCACAGCTTCAATGCATCGTCAAATATAATTTTTGTAACATATTTATTTACTAACTGTAGAAACAAGATGTTGAGGGCGTGGAAAAAACTAACGTTTAGGAGGGAAGACTGGCGAACATAGATTATGGGATTGTGAGGTTGGAAAGGACATTATTTAACAAAAACATTTAGTTTGAATGGAGTGGGGAGGGGTGTGGAAAAAAGTAGCTAATTAAAAAAGTTGCTTGACCGTCTAATGATTTCTATTTGTTCCAAAGTATCCATCTTTAAACCTTTCGGGAGAATAAGTAAAACTTCTGGGGTAAAATCATCTACTTATTATTTTTAAGCAGATGCTTGGCAAATTGAGAGGTGGAATCGCTATTCATAAAACCTCAGACGTGTTCTGTGAAGCGTGACATGAAATATCGACCAGTTTGAATGGTGTAAGATGTACTACAGCATTTCTTCACGTTTATTTAAAAAAAAACTCATTGCACAGGTGCATTTATTTTCCTACTCCAAGCTGGCGTCGGATAATTTTCTAGAGAGTAGACATTTTTAGTAGATGAAGTTAACAGATTCAGTTCTAGTAACTAACTATAATTCACTTTCATTTTCATTCAATTAATATTCAGATGTAAGAATATAACATTAATTATGCGCTTAATAGTGATATTAATAAATCATACTTCTGGAAATCAATAGATGTCAATTACTTGTGCGTGAATTCGTAACTCGTACGTGAAGTCCCGTGTAATAATGGATCTGCCGTCAGCGCAGTGCAGTGCAATAATGGGCTACTTATGCCACGGAAAAGAGTGCGTGCAAATTAAAGTCACGCAGTGCTATAAACATATTAGACCAAGGTTAAATTAGTCAGAAATACTATGGAAAGATTTTATTCCTCGCGTGAAACTTGATTTTGCTACATCATTTCAAGTAGAAATACATTTTTATGGATATATTAACTTTACACTGGTTATTTGAGGCGACTGTAAAAGAACAATTTGCTGATGCACGACCGTATTGCAGTTTTTTTTGTGTTTCTTCGCTCGTCACTGAAGGAATGAGTTCCCATCAGCAGTGACCTTAATTCTGGAGCCTTTTATGACAGGTGCGTGCGGGGTAAGGGGAACAATCTCCTTTCCTCGAGTTTTTTAGAGGTCTCCAGAAAGGGATGGGATGATGGAGGACAAGACGTCAGGGTAAGAAAGGGTATGGAGGGTGGTCATTCCACATTTGTGACCCTTGCGTCTCTACCTGCACTCCATTCCCCCCCCCCCTGGCATTACCGATCCGCGGACTCAGCTGCTTTGAGGGGCACTCCCACCCGCATCCCCCACACAAAGGACCTCGTTTCCCCCTTCTGCCACTATTATGCCCGAGGCTCCCACGAAGCAATACTTCATACGTATCAAACTGTGGGGTCAGTAGGCAGGATGACCCGCGTCCTCCCCCTCCACAGCCAAACTGCCGGCCGGACACGAATCGCCACTCTCCTTCGGGCTGAAGGGTCAAGGGCTAGAGATTCTCCATGTCCCTTCACTCTCTCCCTCTCACTTCTCTTTTATAAGGCCTCGCTCTGTAATTCCTCCCTCACATCTCCTACCGGGACCCATTCTCCGGCTCTCACGTGGTCCATTTTCCAAGTTCCTCCTACCACTCTCTCACCCTCAATGCCCCACGGTCCATACTCACTCAGTCTTTTATCTCTTTTTTCCCCGATGCTTCACTCTATAGAGCGTACCACATTCAGTTGACCGTATGGGCCTTTCTCAGAACGCCGTTGCCTAATTTATGCTTCGTAATCTCACATCCAGGCCCAACGCAGGCAACCATTTTAACGGAGATAAAGTTAAGTAAGTAACTTCAAGGTACATGTGAAGTTGGCATATTGATTGCATCTAAAGAACCCTAGACGTGCAGTTAATATTCCGCTTGACACCATGTTGATGCTACATGAGGCAACATCGCACCTAAGAAATCCTAGATGTGCAGCTAGTATACTGCATGACACCAAGTAGATGCCACATGGAACATCGCACCCAAAGAACTGTAGACATGCAATTAGTATACTGCACGACACGTGTTGATACCACATGTGGCAACATCGCAATGAAGAATCCAAAACGAACGTGCAGTTATTGTGATGGGTGCCAACATGCACATGCCGCATGTGGCAACAGCGCACCTTAAGGATCCATCCTAGACGTGCAGTTATTTAACCGCATGACACCATGTTTATCCATGTTTATGCCACATTTGGCAGCATCGCAATTTTAACCTTTCTGACCTCATCCAGGAGACGACCGTTTATAAGTCCATACTGTCTACAAAATGTGATAAGCTCTTCGACTCTTTTATTTCTTTGAAATCCTACGAAAGAGATGACTCCATCCCATACTTTTAGCATGTTCTTCCAGTGAATCCTAAGTTTTTACGTCAGAAGTCCACTTCAAACGTCACTCTTGGAAAGAGACTAAAGTCAGAAATAGTTGGCCATATTTTCACAAACAAACACTCTTCTACATATTTCTATTCTTCGGCAGTCTACTTTCCTAATCCAGTAGGAAATCGGAGAACACTTCATGAAAATCCAGCCCTCCTCACAAGTCGCGAAAGATAAATTGTCGATAGCCCGATAGATACCGATTCACTCACTCTACACTCCAATTCCTGAAAGGGCTTCTCTCTTTCTCCTTCCTGCTTGGGGATGCTCAGATCTATTACTTTCTCCCTCAATCAACTCCTAGATCTTTTGTCATATTACCGCTGATATTGCTTTCCCGAGTCTTTTTCTGTCTCCCTTAACGAGCCTCTCCCTCTCGATGTTCTTAAAGGTGGTTGAAGTGCGAATCGTAGGTCGTTGAGTGTACGTTATAATAGATGGATAGATATTTATTGCTCATTTGCCTTTGATACAGATGAAATACAGTAACAAAAATATATAAATTTTATAAATGTTACATGCGACCTTTAGGTAGTTTTAAAGGCTTCCCTGTTTGGAGCTACAATCAAAAAACATTGGTGCACGAATGTGATGCAAAATATGTGACAATTCATTTAGGTTCAGAGAATAATTATTTAGTAATTGTAATATGATTTATGACAACAAATAAAAACCAAAAATGTTATAATTTTTTGTGCCAATAGCAATATCATGCCTATAAATATTTAATATTGTCAATGGCGAATACAAAATAGTTATACAAAATAATTATTATTACATCAAACGTAGTTCCACTCTTTCAAAAGACAGAGAAAAAAGCCATCCTTTAAATTTTGCAAGAAAATGAATACATTACTGAGATCCTTTACATTAGGTGGTAAGTTATTATACACTTTAGGGTCATGGTGCACAAAACGTCTTTTATATACAGTGCATTGAACCTTTTTCAATCGATGTTGCATCCTTCTAAATACCGTTGGTCGAAAAAGAATTCATGGAACATGTTCACTGAATTACACCTTAATTTCCGGAAATAACCATAGATGTTTTAGCATGAATAGTGGAAAATTATAGTTTTTTAAATTTTCACCTCTTTTAAAGCATTGTATTGACTTGGGTTTTACGGCGCGGAATTCGAAATATAATCGAAATTCACTCAAAAGTATGTGTTTTGTACTCTGCATGATACCTAGAAATTTAATGGGAACCACTGAAATAATGTGAAAGGCATGCTTTCGCGTTTAGTAGAAGATCTGTGCATGTGTGTCATCGAGTTAAATCGAAATAGATGTCAAGTGATTTTAGACTACGTGTTATTATACTTAGTATTAAAATGCCTAAAATCGAAGTCGATAACGTGCAATTTCATTCATGAATATTATTTCACATTACTAATAACTACATGTTCGCAAAGTTTCACTCAAATCTGTACAAATACGAAAACAGCTCAAACCACCCGAATACGCGTCGATCATGACGAATCGGCGACGAATTTTATTTCACTATGAACTTGAAGCATCGCTTTCAGGACACAATTTTGCGACGGCCGATGTGAAGTCATTCAGTCTGACGTTTGGTTTTTCGATACATTTGCAAAGGTACATCGACTTCCTTTTCGGGGAAAGACTGTTTGCAAGGTTGGAGCCCGATGAGAGAAGCGCTTGCCAACCGCCATCCCCGCCTTGTCGAGGTGCAAATGCTTGATTCCGGAGAGGGTTCCTGGTGCTTGGTCACGTCCCTGAATGGGGTCGCGCCTGGATCGAGGCACCGCTTCTCTGGTGACTAAAGGGGCCCTGGCTTCGAGCTCTAAGAGACGTGAAGAGTCACACACCTTGTAGGTTTGGCTGATCGTCTCTTGAGTAATTAAACACCGGGTTTCAAAATCGTGCCCGACTGCTGTATTTTGCAGTCGGTTCCCGGCGGTTCTTTTCCGCGGCCTATTCTCATCCTCTCCCTTCCCCCCAGCAGTTTCAGCTCGGATGAATTTATTAGGCACCGACCTGTTTCATCTGTTGGCCTCCCTCGTGTCGGTAGTCGCGTTTTTGTTGTTGGTTTTGCAATACACGCCTCCTGACGGGAACGGACAGTTTTGACGTCCGCGAAGCTCTGGCGATTGTGAGGAGAGCAAAAAGTGGGTCATTTCAGAATGGCTGGACGCTGATGGTGCCGTCAACAAACGATGCGAGGACCTTGTTTCGGTATAGAATATCCGCCGCGCTAGGCCAACGTCGCAAATGAGAGGAGAGAAAAAAAAATGAGATGAGAGCTTCACATTTCTGAATATTTACGAAATTTCATTTAGAGATTTCTCTCATCATACTTTAAAATTTTACAATGAAACGTGATTAACCTTCTCAAGGTTATATTTGTCAGTATTTTTTTTGTGAATTATTTGTATCATTTATGTAAAATACGAGAATAAGCAAGTCATTCGCAATCATTCAAGAATATCTCCTCGCATAAGTTGTCAAAAAATGGTGTAGATATTCCCGTCAATCGTAATACGCTCCCTCTAGATGGGAAAACGACTGAAAACTGAGTCACTAACTGAGAATCTATTTCTGGTCTTAAAATTTAGGTAAAAGCTATCTGAAATAAAATAGACATGTTACAAAGTAAAAAGGTAACATCCGTTATATATCGTTTAGCTGTCCTTCACGTTCCATCACGTCAGATAACATTGCTGGTAATCTCTTTCACATTGTTTAGGCGTCGCTAAGAGGGTTTGTGACGCCCTCGGAGGAATAGTAGTCCTCCTGCATCATTCCGTATCACCTCAAGAGACAGTTGGACCACTTTTAAACAGATACAAGGATGAAGTCGCTGAGGGAGGGTTTAGATCTGTCCAACGTGAAGCTGGCCGTAGAAGAAGTTATAGACGACGTTCATAGAGGGAACGAGATGTAGCGGGACGAGCGCAGCAGCAAAAGAGCTTGAGGGGAAACGAAAAAAAAAGAGAGCCCGAAAGCCTTAATCCCCGAGTAATCTCTTATCTTTTACGAGCAAAAAACCCTGACATAAAAGGAGACCGAGGCAGAAAAGGGTGTAAAGCATGGGCAGAGTAATAACTACCCCATCACGCCCCACACCAACCACCGTGTCCCGAAACTCCCTTCCGCCCGGGGCTGCGCGATGTTCGGATTTCGGGTATCGCATTACGATGTGTTTTTTTTCACAGAAAAAAGGGCGCGACTCATATTGGGATGCATCGTACTTTAAAATTTTACAATGAAACGTGATTAACCTTCTCAAGGTTATATTTGTCAGTCTTTTTTGTGAATTATTTATATCTCTTATGTAAAATACGAGAATGAGCAAGTCATTCGCAATCATTCAAGAATATATCCTCGCTTAAGTTGTCAAAAATGGTGTAGATATTCCCGTCAATCGTAATACGCTCGCTCTCGATGGGAAAACGACGGAAAACTGAGTCACTAACTTTCACTTCGCGACGCCCTCGGAGGAATCGTAGTCCTCCTGCACCATTACGTATCACCTCATAGACAGTTGGACCACTTTTAAGCAGATACAAGGATGAAGTCCTCTCGTCTCGTTCCCTCTATGAACGTCGTCTATAACTTCTTCTACGGCCAGCTTCACGTTGGACAGATCTAAACCCTCCCTCAGCGACTTCATCCTTGTATCTGTTTAAAACAACAAACAACTATGCTGTAAAGTAAATTGTAAGTAAATTGAAAGTGGAAACTATGGCCCAACAATGCGTAACCAGGGACGCGGAATAAAAGTAAATATTTAATAAAGAGGGAAGAGGGAGACGGTCGCGAAGAGAACACGGGAGACGGTATTTTTGAGAGACGGTTCAGTGAGTTTTTCTTTGTGTGAGTTACATTACGTTTTTCTTTGTGAGTATGAGTGGCGAAGTATTCTGTGAGAAAATCGAGTGAGGTAAAGTATTATTAAGTATTCTGTGAAAAGTGGAGCGAGTGTTGTAATATATTTCGAGGAACTGTGACAAATAAAACGAGTGTTACAATACATTACATTGCATTTCACAGCGTCGCATTGCACAATACCGCGTCGTATATCGCCAAATTACGTTTCACATCGCAAGGAACCATATGTACCACAAATCACCCAATGATATCGTGCCGTCGACCCGATGATATCGTGTGACATCATTGGGTCGGTCATGAGTACCTCGCTCGTTTAAAGCCCACAAAAATCCCCATTGTAAAAGGACGCCTCTGTAGCTTTAACTGGCTCAAGCACTCGGCATGATACCGAGGGATCCGGGTTCGAATCCCCGTCAAGGCGAATTATTTTTCTCCGTGCGACCTCGCACTCGCATGCATCAAAATAGATCGAATGCAGCATTATTACGGCATTGCATGTGATATCGAATGCGCACCAGACAGCAGTGCATAATTTATCGAAGAGTGAAGAATCGAATTTCCCAGGCAATCAACATCGATAAGAGAGATATTGACTATTCCAAAAAAATCTAAATGAAAAAGTGAAATGCCGCCTATACCACCGCAATACTGCTTTAAAATTCGATATATCGAAACGAGAGGTCGAATAACACCAAAATGCGGTATATTGAACTTTCAGGTGCATACAAAATAAAATACGACATACCGATTATTACATCGCTTTCCCATTAGCTATGCTTCTAATTGCGATGTACCAAATTTCCTGGGCGATAAAAATCGAAATGCAATCAATCGGCTCGTCATTTCGACGATATCTAACTTCGATATATCGAATTTACCAATCGATCAAAACCAGACACCGATATATATTTTCTGAATATCGCAAATAGCAATCGATGCATCGGTAACGCCACTCTTTTCTACCCGTTTCGCCGACGCCAAAGAGTCAACCCCCTATGCTTGACGCACACGGCCCGGAGGGAGAGAAAGACACGTCCTTTTTTATGGGACGCACGTGCGTAGGGAAGTGTGGTTCCCCACTCATCCCCGTAATAAACCTTACACGTTGATGGAGGGAGGGTTGGGAATATATGCATCTATGTGTGCGGGTGCGCCTTGAAGGCGACGGCGGGAGATATTGGCCCTCTGCCCGGCGTTAATCTTTCGCCCCTTATTGAAAAAAAAGCATATTTATCGAACAAGAAAGGCCGCCGAAAAGGGGAAGGGACGGCCATTGGCTTCACTCTTCCCAAATGCACGCTCCCTTCCACCCCAACGGTCCAAAAATCGATAAACGAAGGGACACAAGGGGTGTGAAAGCGTTTATAGAGTCCGGGCAACGAAATTTCCTTTAAAATATACATTTAAAAATAGTGTCCCCAATCTGGCATGGAGAACTACACTTGATGTGCCCTTTACATAGCATTAACTCTTTGGGATCACGATTACATATAAAAATAGGGACTCGAACCCACGCCGTTGAGATACGTAGGCCGGTACTGTAACCATTGGACAAACCCGGTCAACGAGTTTCTTGCTCTCAGTCAGTAGGGCACACCTTACTCTTGTGTGAGGAGGCAAGACAAGGGATGAGACACGCCTCCTTCCCCTATCAAGTGGCCCTGTGAGTGACGTAACAAGTTCCTCAATATGCGTAGACAGGTTTTGCACGTCAAACAGAAGGGAGAATAAGGGAGGTAATCCACCCGTGGAGATCCCATAAGCCAAGCCAAGGCCATATTTTTTACTCGGTCAGCAGTTTTTTTCCGCCGTTTAAGCAGCCGATGAGCTGAAAATCCTTGCGTAGGCTTTGGATTTCCAATATCGACTCATGGCATGAAAAAATATGGAGGTGGTGAGTGTGGGTCAACATTAGGATTACATGCGAAGAAGAAATGCAGAAAAAACACTCTACGCCCAACACCCAGAGGTACTCATTAAGTGCACATCACGTCTAAATGGACAATCATCTAATCAGTAACTATTATCTGTACGTAGGGGAGACCGGGACCAGTTAGGCTCAGGGAAATGTTGGTACACTGTGGATAACTTGGAAACTAAGACACGGAGTGCGTTGAAACTTAAACAGTGTCTGGCGCCCACCATTTTCCTTCATTCATAACGCAGCCAGTCGGCTACTTGTCTCCATTTGGGAAAATACTTGCACTGTATGTCAATCGAGCCAGCAAAAAATATCCCTATCTTAATTCCTTCTCCGCCGAGAGTTAACTTACGTCGCTAAGATATTCACTGCAGTACATTTTTGAAGAGTAGTTACTTATAATGATATGTTACAGTTAATTATTGAATGAGCATCACCTCCTTAAGCGAGGAGAGCAGTTTATTAAATAAATTCTTCACCACACAATCAGTTTTTCATACTCCAGGGCAAAGTCTTCACTACATTCGGGAATTAAAACAGGGACCTCTTCCATCGAAGCCCGCGCTCTAGCCACCATAGCATCCCGATCCTCAAAGCAATATATTAGAAGAGAAGGGACATAATCCACATTACTGTGTGAAATTTCTCTAAATTTGACCCTAAAAAAGGAGCTTTAATTAACAAAAAGCGATTCAGTAAAAATGCAATAAAGAAATTACGATGTTTACGAAAATATAAACGAGTGTCGCTTTCCAAAATCCTGAAAAACTAAAATTATAAAAGCCTCACAAACCAATCGTCGCGTGTTGCTTTGAAAAAATTAATAAAACAAAATAAAATCTGAGCGCGGGGAAATAATAATCACGACGGACGGAAGAAAAAAAACCAAAGAGAAGAGCAAGCCGTGAAAAACAAAAACGGAGCATACCGTGGAAAAACAAAAGAGGAAAGCAAGCAGTGATGAATGAGTGACGCGCGGGGAAATAGCATCGCACTGCCACGGGGGGACTTCGAAAAATTACGCGGGAAAGCCGGAAAAACTTTGGCAGACACTGATGCACTGGGATATTGCTTGCCAGACAGAGGAAAAAACTACAGAGACTGAAAAAAATAAAACAATCAAAGAGACCAAATTTCGAAGCTGCCTTGCTCGGCACGAGGAGGCAAGAATTAATTCGGTCCAAACAAATGGGCTCCCCACGTCAGACGTTGAGGATCAATCATATGGCCAAAATGTAAAAATCGCAAGTGATCGGTTTATTTATTAGAAAATTTAGTTACAAGTTGACCACGAGGTCAGGTGGTAAGATACATTAATATATTGAATTTCAGTGCAATAAAACATATCCATGTTTGTGCATAGCATACACGAACAACAGTAATTCCTCAGTTCAACCATGCCTTGAAGAACCTTAAAACATTAAGTGGACAGCAAACTTTTGCGGCCACTCAATTTCATACAATTTCAAAAACGAAACGACATTCATTATTATTATTAAGTATTATTATTATTTATATATATTAATATATATATATAAGGCTACAAAACTGACTGACTGACTGACTCATCAAATCTCCTGGGGCATTTCTAAACGAGCTAGGTGGGTGAAATTTTCAGGGTAGTTAGAATCATATGTCAAGTTGGGAAAAAAATTGGATAAGTTAAAAAAGTCGAATAGGCTTCGATTTATTGCAATCGATAGCTTTACATGGGATTATATGGGAAAAATGAAAAATATTAGTGTTAAACTTTTTTCTTTCGTTCATTAAAATCTGAAAAAATTGAGCTACAAGACTGATTCATACACAAATATGAGGCTGAATGTTTGAAAAATCTTATTCTTGCAATTGATTCTTGTTAAACTGATATTTTTAAACTTTTATCTGGGGTTTTAGAAATTTTTTCACTTTCGTTGCTATGGATATATTTCTCCATTGTCGCCGGGCCGAGTGTCGATTCGAGGTTTGGTACTCAGCGAAGCGGGCCAGTTTCAGGGGAGGGTTAGATTTATGTGTCGATATTGTGTAAAAGTTAAAAAAATCGTTTAGGCTTCGAGCTTTGCAATCGATAGATTTACATATATGAGTTAGGTATACTGAGTGCATGATATTTAGTCTTCTTTATACCATTTTTTGCAGTGCTAAGTACTGCGTATAATTTCTTCAACTTTTTCCTAAACTCTGCCGTAGCCTTGATGGCCAATTTCAACCAACCTCAATTTCAATCAAGAAAACTTGAATATGAAAATTAGTATTTTAAATATCTCGATTCCGATCGAATTTATATAGTAAAATTCTTCATGTGAGCTCTTATTAAGTATGCTGTCCTGAAATGAAATATCCAACGTAGAAGAGCGTCTTATATGCCGTCAAATGAGGTTGTGATGATCTTCCAGTGAGTCCACATTCGTTTCGGTATACTGATTATAGTATTTTGAAAAGTTGTTAATAACCGGATGACATACAATATAAGTTTGTATGTGCCAGAACTGTCTGGTATCCATACCTCATGGGGTTCGTATTTCACTTTCGAGAATTATACTTTTCTTTGCTTGCATGTAAGACGCAGACGTTAGAGCTTACATTGTTTTTTTCCTTGTTTGAAGAGAATCATCATATAACACTTCCCCCCCTGCTTGCAAATTGCACGCACCCATTTACTCATATTGTTATAAAATTGTTACAGATAGGCTTTGATTCTGCTAATTACGAATTTCAAAGACTATGAAATGGAGAGAGTAAGAAATCAAATGGATGAAATTCCGACCCTGTAACCTGGAGAAATCAGTCTCAAAAGCAAGAAGTTAAAAACAATTCTGTTAAGTGGATGGTATAATAATTGTAACATCTGTATTGGTATAAGAATAATTGTTACTTTTGGAGAACTAAACGGCCGATCGTAAACAAGAAAGGTGCATTGTTTCAACCATCTTACGATGAGTTCAGTAATAATTTAAAACTGACATTTTTATTTTACAGAATATTATAATTCTAAAAATTAATGCACGGCAAAAAATTTGCAAAAAATTGATCTGGCAATAAAAAACTTCTCCGCGCCGAGCTGAAGGCCGCAGCAAAAAGCATGAACGTACACTCATTCACAAAAACATTTCAAAGAGACTTTTCAAACTTTGACGCGTGCACACAATCGTTCCGAGAGGCGGAACAAAGTTTCGGGTCATAATGACTACCTCAGTTTATCGAGGATTACCAGGAGGCGTCATTCACACCGACGAGATCCAGAGTTGGAAAATAATGGAAAATTGATAAATACCGCGGAGGAGGGGGAAGACGCACACTCAGATTTTTCTACTTATTTACCGCACGTGAGCACAGAAAACAGAGAGCTTAAAAAAATCGTCCCTAAACCGAATGAAATGGCGCAATGTAGCGGTGTAGCGGTACGTATTTGTATCCTTTCGCCCAACTGTCTTTGTGCCTGACCAAGTGCCGTATTGCGGTGAAACGCGTCCGCTGATTTTCTGTTTCACCCGTAATCCTCGTTATTCCATGCTGGATAAAAAATAGTGATCTTCCACAGAAATACGACTGGCGCCGTTTTCCCACGTTCAGTTTCCCGCGAGTGCCAGACGATTAATTTGTGGAAGACAACTATTTTTTTTCATTCATTATTAACGTTCACGATTTCCACTAAGTCTTGCCTGATACGGTAACACTTATTAGTTAATTTTCAATATGAAGATCTTCACTATTTTTAAAGAATACCTAGCAACTCAAATGATGAAATAATAAAATTTTGTTTTATTCCACCCAATAATTTTCAGGTGCTACTAGTTTCGACGCAGCGGCGTCACCTTCAGGTAACTTCTTCTTCAGGTACTGCGAAATTACTAGTGCCTAAAAATAAATCTGGAATAAAACAAAGTTTTATTTTTTCACTATTTACAATGAACTCTCACAAAGTTCAGACTGAAACCACTGACATCAATAGCAATTCACATTATGACTTAATTAGTTCTTTTACCACTAACCATTTAATATTAGTTCATTTACTACTGTAGAATGAATAACCATGATGATGCATCCAATACCCGCAGTAGAAGGAAAACTGTTATTGAGTTTGCGGCATAAGTTGAATTCCGCAGTCTGCGAGTGAAAATATTCCTTCGGAAATATCCGAACGGCGCAGCTAACAATAGGGGGCTAATTACTCCGTTCTTGCAATCCACCCATAATGAGCGTATGAAGTATATTGCATTCACTAAGGTAGTATTCTTGATTTAGGAACACAGTCATAATTCACGCAGCGTGGGTACATAAATAAATGGCCGTTACGTTATATCCCATGTCTTCCGTAGTCCCTTTTACCTTGTGGAAACAATATCTAAAAGAAGTGAGCCCCGCCTGGCGTTTAGAAGTTGGCCAAGGTCAATTACCGAACTGGCTTATAAAGGAGTGGAGGAAGACTGAAGTGCTATGCGGAGAGTGTTTCAGAATCGGGAGATCGGGTTAAATTTTTACATCGACAAGGAGCGGGCAAATCATTGAGGAAAGAGAAACATAAGGGAGAAAGAGAGAGAGCGAAGCAGCAGGAGTCTCTTAGGGAATTATTTTCATCCACGGCCATCTTAAGCCACTTACACACAGGATACTTGATCCAGGACGAACTCGAGTATGCTCACAAGTACGATAGCTTCCCGGTGTCGTGTACTAATGAACTAACATGCTGGCTATTAAGAATGATTTCCGTCAAACTCACTCAGCTATACGATCTCATAACTAATGGAGCAAATTTTTGCTACTCACTCTCAGCAGTATCTCGCGGCTGTTTACCGATCTAATCAGCGTTTAACGCTACCGAACCATCGGAATATTAGTGATTTTAAGGAGCAGAGTATAGTTTCTTCCTACATCAGCTCATTTAATCCATAACTTCTCTTTAATCTAAACAATCTTCCTCCTGTAATAATGTACATGTTTCTTCGTTTCACTTTTTTAACAACACTTCAATTCTTTCTTTGATTTTCTGTCCACTTTTTGTATTCATGTTTTAAGTCTCGCACCCATCAGTCAAAACTGGTCCTTTGGCTGTAAATTAGATTTTAAGTTTGGAGTTATAGTACTGAAAACGACAGATAAGTAGTTTCTTCGGGGCATGTATAAAATGTTTACATGGGCCTTCGTTACTATCATATTCTCTAGCAGAATTTCACTCGATTGATTCAACTTTCAAGGGAATACTTGTCAACAGCGCACCATGAAATGTATGTAAACATGATTCTTCGCAAGTACACATTCCATAATCGAATGAAACCTTTACAAGGATAGGCTCCAATCCGTCCTAAATATAATGCGCCAGCAACCATACTTGGTCCAAAATAGGATGAAGCATCCCGCGATAGGGGTTCACGCATTTCGGGAAGCAAAATATCGGCCAAACAGGACGGATCAACGGCCGTATTTCAGGCGCATGACATTAAAGGCACTCAGAGTCGAGCTTTTATTGAACATGTGAGCAGTTTTGACCCCCTGATAAGCGTTTATGGAGAGGTTGGAGTGTGGGGTGTTTCCCGCGCATCCGCAACAGACCGTCTAGATATATTTTTTCCACTATCCTGCAAGGAAGTGCCAACGGGCAACAGCTGCCGGGCTTCAAGGATGGCGTTTCGTCCCCTCCAAAAATATATATATACAGAGGAGTCTTTGTTGGTGAAAATATCGCCAACTATTTCTGACTTCTGTCTCTTTCTCCCGTTCCAAAGTACTAGCCAGAGTCTAACAATAACTCAGCCTCAGGTGAGACTGGTTGCTAGGAAAATCCATTGAATGCGTATCACGCGAAAAAATAAGATACTTAAGGCTGGGACACAATCAACGTGCACGTGTAACGTGAGCCGTTAACGGGAATACGCGAAAAGATGGCTGACGGGAAAGTATAGCGAGCGGACACAATCAACGTGTACGGGGAGTACGTCTACGCGAGAGATGGGCAACATTCATCTCTCCCCGTGTCCCGTAAACGGAAAACCAATCAGAATAGTCCTGAGAATCCGGGAATGGGAGCCATCTGTCGGCAGATTCATCCAACTGCTGAAGATAGCTCTTGGCGAAGACAACTTATTTACTTTCACACTTGTTTACACCTGATCTCTTAGCTGCGCCTGCGTTATTCAATTGTTACTCCGGGCCGCGTTAACGTCGATTGTGTCCGCTGACTTGGGTTCCCCGTCTACCGTTGTCTCGTTAACGTCTTGCGTCACACGTACACGTTGATTGTGTCCCTGCCTTTACCCCGTGAATTACTTAACATCCTGAAGCAACGAAGAAACTCAATTTCCCTTCGTCGTTAAAGGAATATTATCATTTATACCATTAATTGTTAGTATCTACATCTGAATGATACCCTGACAGCAACCTAGAGGGCGTAAGCTAGGGTGTGACCTATCACTAACATGCGATATACCTTATCATACGATGTTACTTAGATTTAAACTGTTGAAACATCAGCAAAAATCAACAAATGACAAGAAGGAGTCATATTTTCACCAATATATATATATCTCACTATCAGCTATCAATGCCAAGGAAGGCATGAGTATTGATGTACATGCTAATATGTACATAGTATACCGAGAGTTAAGGACGGAAGCACACAAGACGCACTATCTGAATTCCTCAGAAAATTAAGGCGAATTCAACGGAAAGGGTAGGCCAGAATTAGGTATATAAATGTCAGATTCTAAAATCAAAGCTCTCTCACATTTACACTCTTCGCTGGTAACGAAAAATATTTCAAAGACAGTTTTGAAAATTGTACATAATTAATTTATTGGAGAAGTAAAAAAGATATTCACAGGCACTTCCGTAAACGTGAGCAAGGATCGTAATCATACATGGAAGAGAAGCTAGGACAAGCAAACGTAAGATTGGCAGAACAACGTGGATAGTACACGACAGATGCGTGGTTTTATCGAAGAGCGATGAAAGCCAGGCAAGCTTTTCATGTCTCACACAAATCTCAAAGAATTGGAAAAGATTCCAATAAATATCCGAGAAGAAGGAGAGACAAACTCAATGAACACTTTTTGCGACACAGCGGGTTCTTGCTAACAATAATGGCAGGAAAAAAGAATAGGAAAATTTACGGAGGAAGATGAATAAAATGCACGAGGAGCATTAGAGGAAGCTAAGACTTTGGCTGAGATGGGACATCACTCGCAGAGTTCATTACAAATCGAGAAAGACAAGACAGAGTATTAATACTCTGTGTAGGCGTAATATAAAACCAAGTCAACAACGCTCACGCTCATGTAAAGACTGTCTTGTGTACTTTATCATACTTAATTGTCAAGTCAATATCACGAAGAAATCATGTTACCAAACGGTTCAATTTAACCATGCATTTTAAAACTGGGGCAGAAATTTCTTTTTCCTTTTGAGCGTATGGTCTAAAAAATTTCCAACCGACAACAATCTTGTTGGTTGTCCATCTAAAATATATTCCTTAGGCCCGATTTTAAAATGCCTGGTTACATTAACCATTAGACAACCTAGCTTTCCTGTCAACTTTATGTCAACTGACATTTTTGGTTTCGTCAGTCCCATCATACTGCATGTTAGCTAAAGTGAGCGTTATTGATGGGAGAGCATTTTAAAATCGATATGAATAGTAAATATTTAACTGGGCATTGATGAACCGGTTCAGGGGTTGGCTATCTAAACTTATATTAAATCACTACTAAGTATCGCTACGAAGGTCACTTTACCTCTTTTTATCACATGGGGACGAACTGATGGGACACAATATTGCGGCATCGCAAGAGAAGGTCAAAGAAGTCTTACCTAAAAAAGAAGAGAAAGGTATATTAGTCAAGTTATTTCCGGTTCATATGTTATGATCTAATCTAAGAAACAATTGCCTTTAAAAACAATAGAGGGAAAACGAGATAAAATAGCGGTTAGAACGGTAATCAAAATGGAAGAAAAGTGAAACTGATTGCAGTAATAAATCAATAATAGGATAAGCGAATGGCCATGATGAATGTAAAATATGTTGGAGATTTGTGCACAATAAGGTCTGTCTACAGGAAATAACAATACAACAATTGCAACGGGAAAGAAATTGTAATTTCATTTCGGTATCTTCAATAAAAAAACAATATTTAGCCTCGTTTAAATAGTGACAATGACCACAGAAGCGTCAGTATTAAGACAACAGATAAGAACGCGGTCATAATATCACTAAAAAAGATAAACGACGCGACGTACACATAAGAGTAAATGGGAGAAGAAAGTTATTTATAATTTGACTTACATGTCGAGTTGAGGAGGAATGAAAACAGTCCACCAAGATTTTATTAAAATAAAATAAAATAAAATAAAATATTGCTTCTGTAATTTAGTCGTGCTTAAGATACAGGAGACAATTTATCATTCATAAAATAAATAAAGTCGAAAACAATATGTATTTTTGCAATCCTAACTCTATTTTACATTACTACATAATTTTCACAGACATATGAAAAAGCAAAAACAGTTATTTCGATTAAAACCTTTATTGGAATGGAAGGGCGTAAATTAGCGTATATGAGTTGGAAGCTGCAAGTTTTAAAACAATTTTTAATAGTTGACATCGAATTGCAAAAACTACTATCACTTAAGGTACACCAAAATGTCATCATTATCTACACAAAAAATCACAAGCACAAATTTACTTTATTTTCTACCGGATATTTAATTGTTATTAAGCCATATTTATAGGTATTGACCACTAATGTCATGAGCTTTGCTAATAATACCACTTTAACTTCTATAAATTGCGTTTTTTTCGCCCTGGCATGGTATTTTTTGTAATAATTGATATTACCACGCTCTTATAACGTGAGCCAGTTCTGAAATTCATTCTTAGCTACTTGAACGTCACTGCTACCACTAATTGTAGCATGATATTTATTCCAATTAAACTAAAATACCTCCATCTTTATTATTAATATCGCGAGTCTTCACCCCGAAGGTCCGTTCCATTGGAGAGGGTAAAATAATAGAGTAATAACCTATGAACAACGGCGCGATTACATTTATCAGGGTCGAGAGGTCATATGCAAAATAAATGATTTGAATAGTTTAAATGATAAAGTAAAGATTAAAATACGTTCTAATATTTCTCCGCCAAGGGTTTCACCAGCAAAAAAAATGAAGCCAATAAACTTCGGCTTTCTCTCTTTCCACGGGAGACCAAAGAAGGAATTCAGATGACTTAAGAACCAAAAGGAGAAAGAGCGAAATATGAGCAAAAAAGGAGAAAACATATCCGAATCCCCCCTTCTCCTCCGAGAACAAACTTCCGGCGTCTCTTATTTTCACACATTTTCTTAGCTTCTCATTCCTTCAGAAATACAAAACAGCAAAAGTTCGGAGAGGTAAAATGAAAAACCGCAGAAAGTTAAAGGCATTTTAAAAATGTTTCCCCTTTTTCGTACGGGTTTCTCGTTTTAGTCCCTTCAACTCGCCACGACTTCTTCAGAATTCTTCAGGATCCCGACTCGAGATTGCTCTGAATCGATAAACCGATACCTCAAAACTAGAGCAAACTCCAACCGTATCGGAGTCCTTTTTTTCGATGAATAAACCACGGTCGAGAAAGTGTCAAAAGTTGTGAGCGCGGGGTTGGGGGAGCCCATAAAAGTTTCCGTGGCCTGAATAAATAAGTTATTTTCCCTGATGGGTTTAATGACAAGGATACCCAAGTGGAGAATTATCGATGACCTCTTAAGGCGACACACAAAAGCAGCACATTTAACGGGACAGAAAGAACTAAAGGAAAACCCAAAAGCGTAACCTTTTGTGCCGATATGAGAACTCATTCCGCATGGACTGGTAGAGAAAAGAGAACTTTCGAAATTTTTGTGTCGTTAACCCACAGATTTTATTCCGGGGATGAATGAAAGGAATTTTCACATGTTTGACATCCATAAATCACAACATAAAAACGAAAACTAGCGATAAAATGAGTGGCATCTACATCTATAGAATATATATATCTACATCTACATAACCCCGCGAGCCGCAGTGCGGGCGTGTGGCAAGGGTTGCTAGGTCACCAGCCGTGTAAAGATGTAAATTTTTGGGAGATGAAATGGTGACAAGTATTATGGGAATGCATTGAGTGGAACTCAGTTTTTATTGTGGTCACTTATTGTGCGCGGAACGATATCTGGAACCTATCTGTTCGGTAGTGTATCTCTCTTATTTTATCGCTTCCGTCAGACCTAGATATGTAGTGAGGCGTCATGGTAATATTTTCTGTGTCGCTCCGAAACACACCAGTTCTGAATTTATCAAGCAAGCTTAGCCTAGCGTGTAGCCAACAAGTCTTTAGGGGCTCCCACCTAAATCCCTCTAAAAGTTGTGACACACTATATATACGCTCGTAGTAGTTTTTAACTAACCGCGCTGCTTTCCTTTGAATTTTATTGATTATATTGGTTAAACACTTATGACCGGGGTCCCAAATGTATCGCATTCGAGGTGTGATATAAGGGAAAAGAGAGATAAGAAGTTGGTAATGTGGAAATAAATTAGTCAATCTCTTTCAATACGGCGTAAATCTAAGAGACCCTTAATCAAAATAGTAACTTAGTACTTCCACGTATTCTACAAAGAGTTCACTGGGCTAATAATAGCAAAAAAATAACATTTCCTAGCTTACGACTTCGTTGGTAGATGGCGCCTGTATCACATTTTATATGTAAAGTGTACATTTTGCTTTACATTGACGATTATGCACGAAGTAATGTCATTTTATTTCATCTATCAATACATTTAAATAGTAAAAATATACACCAAAAAAACTGTGATATCAAGAGAATTTATTAGCACAACACTTTAAACACATATTTCCCCAATCTAGCGTTGACCTTATTCATTGGATTAATATAAACTTGAGCCAACATCAAATCAACATGAAGTGTACTAAAATACCAATTAGAGAATGATGGATTGAGGTACCCATAGAAACCGAGTAAGATCAACTTCACGAAATCTCATGAGATCAGGGGCTGCTCAAGAGCATTTTAAATGCCCTGCTTAGGTACGATTTCAATTAAGTATGATGTCACATTCATAACACTTTCATAGATCCGGGAAAAACGTAGAGTACAAAAACGCTAACACTGGACAGTTTATACCAAGGAAATATTTTGGAGAAGCACATCTACATTATGCAGTTGAAGTACCGAAAACTACAACCAACAGCGGCTGGTATAAAATCAACGTTCAAAGGTTGCACAAATACTGTCCTGTCGAGGGAGATTTGAGTGTTTAATTAAGCCTGAAAAAGACCAAAACATAATCCAATCTCATATTTAACGTGGTGAGTACTGAAAATATTTTTAGAAAAAAAATATCCCCAGGAGGATTCTCAGTATCTCCTAATTTTGCAATATTTCCATATATTTGCGCAGAGTATCGTTCATCGAAAAGTTAAAGCTACGCGCTGCCGTTTGAAAAGTTAAATTACGCAAGTTTTGGAAGGGGCTAGGGGTATCAAAGTTACTGAAATCTAATGTCGTATTATGACGTGGGATGGGGTTAAAAAAGCGCTTCAATCGCCATGCGTAATACATGCTACTGATATCCAATTTTTAAATTCCCTGATTTTCCCCTGACTTTTCCCTGATGGATTTACCTATTTCCCTGACCAATCGCCAAAAGGTCACCTATTATAAGCATAATTTTTTCTAAATCTTCTACAGCACCTTTAAATTTTCTAAATTTCCTAGTCATCATCTCGTCTTTTTAGAACTGCGAGCACGTATTTACTGTAAGCTAGTGTGCCCCAGCTACCTCTCGACCTGAGTTTCGGAAGCTAAGATAAAACTCGAGGGAAAATTTTCCGAATAACATAGATCCGGATTCCTTGAGTTGAGCGTTGTGATCACGAATTCGAACACCACTAGGCAAATATCGCCCTAAGGATATACAAAATGTATACATTGTACTTCTGATTCACAACTGGATACTCCACGAATTGATGGTGCTTATTCCATGCACGTCAGCGACGGACGTTAGTTTCAGTTAGTGAAATAAAGGGCGGGAAAGACTGGCCGATAAACGTAATGGTAGAAAAATAACGAGGATTCCTATTCCAGTTTCTCCCTGACTGTTACAAGAATTCCCTGACATTTCAGAAATTCTGACAATTCCAGGTTTTCCCGGTTTTCCCAGATGATCGCCACCCTGGTAATACATATAAATAACCCCTAACCGACAGTTCAGCTCCTATACCATAATCACCAAGCAGGGCAAGGGTACCAGTGACAAGGAGTCAAGCTATTTCACTACTCTCTTCGGTGTGTCACGACTGCGACAAGTGAGGTGGCTCTCCCAGAGGAATGGGGAGTTAAATGATACGCTAAGGCAGTGTAGGGTCAACGATGCGTGTAGCACGCTCAAGGTGAGGTTCAACTTCCACACTGAGTAAATTAGCGTGGATACATTCCAAGAGCCTTGGAGCACGTCCAGGGACACCACCATCACCACATTTTCTGTACTTCTGCATTTATATTAAAAGGTATAAGAAGGAAAATTTGGTCATATGACTGCCCCGACATTGTTTCCCCGATAAATTTCAGAATACCCTCCCGACACACCAGACCTCACTCATTGCTCCATATATCCCTATTCCCAGATTATCACTTACCAGACGCTCCCTCATTTTTCGCCTCTCTTCTCTTGTTTATTCCCTTCCTGTAAACATTGAGTATTTCATCCTATCTTCCACTGTCTTTGCCAACCCAGCCATTTGCCATTCCCAAAAAAAATAATCTTTACTATCTCCCCATGTTGCATTATTATTTGTTACCTTCTTCTTGTTATGTTTTTACGTTTGTGTACTTATTTGTTTGTTATATGTTCACTTTAAAATGGCTTTATGCTGTACGTGCTCCTTTAATCAAATACATATATAAATATATGTTTACGAAAATCAATTTTATAACCCATAAGAAAATATCATTTGGGACCATCAATTGAAACTAAAAGGGATTCGATAAAATTGCGCCCACACGATTTCATCAAATATTGTTAAAAATTTAGTCCTATCAGCTTGAAAGGTTTGTAGTGACTTTGTGGAATTTGTTAACATTATAATGATAACTTGTAACTTTGTTATTCTACATATCAATATTTGGAACGACCAGGGCTTCCCTTCCTTTATCCTAACCTTTCCTACATCCAATGGGATTCTATTCCCCTCCTCTACCCTCTCCTTCACAACTTACCTCTGATCCTCTCCCAAATATACTTCCACCTCCATCCTCATGCCTCCCACGTCCCCAACCCCACCTGAGTTGTGTATATATTTTGATGGATGTTGAAGAGTTATTACCTGAAGATGACGTGAAACGTCGAAACTCGGGTCGTTCCAATATTTATAAAAATATGTGGAATCACAAAGTAACGAGTTATCATTATGCGCTTAAAAGGTTGTTTTAAGCAAAGAAGCAACCATTGAGGGCTGAGTTAGGAACCAATATCAACTGGGAAAGCAATAATTTCCCATCGAAACGGTTATCAGAATAAAGTTCATATCCGAAAGGCAAAAAATGGCAATGTTTTAAAAAATGATACTCCCTCAGGCTTTATTAAGTTGCCCGGACGCGAGCGATACACTACTTTTTATTCATACCGGGACATCACAATGTCTAAACAACGGGTCGAAAGCAAAAATTGGTGGGCACGCACATAATTTTTCTTTCTGGAGATGAAAAATTTACGCAGAGATTGCTAAGGTCTCGTGTAAATAAACATGTTTTTTGTACTGCAAAAACCTTTACATTTTTGGGTCCAAATTTACCTTCCCTGCTCTTGAGTTGTCCGCTATCAAGTCTAAGTTCCACACACCTTATGCCTTTCGTAACATTTAAAATACTTGTTCCGCTCTACGAAGCTAAAAATAAAAACAATGAGGACTTGTTCAAATATTTACAGATACATTCACCAAACATTTGTTACCCCCGTGAAGACACTGGCTTTGAGCACAACCTTTAACGCACACGCGCAAAGATACGCAAGCAGAGCCCTAACAGAAAAACGCACGTCTCCGCACGCACAAACCTCACGGGCCAACGCACGAACCGGCACACGTGGAAGTGGTCGTTTCCCGGAGAGTTAGCGCACGAGGCCATAGGGGGGGAGAGAGGAGGGTTTACCCCTCCTTTTAACCACACCCTCCCCCACATTCCGCATGGCACACAAACAATCCCCTGTGGCACTCCGGAGAGATGCTGACCAGCTGGTGCGCACCCTCTCCTTCTCCGGCGTATGGGTTCCGGCCGATCGCATGTGTGCGCCAGGGGACTGTAGTGGGTCCAAGAGTCTGCGTAGAGGGTGAGCGATAGAGAGAGGAGTCGGAAGAGAAGGGGAGTAGCCAGAGGAACGGGAGGGTGGGGAAATCGTGGAGGGGGCGCAGGCGAGACTACAATTGGGTCGGGGTGAGGGGAGACTTTTTACTCAATGGAGGGGAGTCGCCTGAAAAAATAAGAGCGAAGTAAAAAAAAATTGTTTCTCTTTCCAACTTTCCCCGAGTTCGCCCTTCCGCTGTCTCTCTCCCCTTTTTTTGGACACACGCGAATGGCAGTCAGTCAGCAGGGCAAACAAAAGAGGGGAGAGCAAAGTGGCGAAGGAAGGAACCACGGGGGTTTTCGTGAGGCATGAGTCGTTTGAGAAGAGCGTGGAGAAAAGACCAGCAGCTATGGAAGTGTGAAAAACACATTTCTCGAACCATCGATGATAACTCTAATTTCCACTAACGTTGTTTGCGTGAGCCATCAATGTATGCGAACAAATTTAAACTAAAAGAAATTTTCATGATACTATTATCGCGATTCACGGCCGTATTTGCATTAACATCTATAAACCTGCCTGTACCCGCAACTTCTCTCCTTCCCGACGTACGTTAATATTCTTGTTTGGCTATTCGAGATGCGCAATATAGGTCATTTAATGATTCAATCGAATACTAGGGTAAAATGAATTCTATTTTCCTTTCAAAATCTCTTTGTGACTATTCGTCCCTCGATACCAAAATCCCACACAACCCACTCTTTCCAAGTGTCCGCGTGTCCGTGTGCGTCGTCGCATTCCAACGACGCGCCGCCTCCGCGCAGTATGCATAACATAAGATAATGAACAAACTCGTGTTTACACTGAATGAACTATACATAACGAGCCAGCCTAAAAATCGAAATATTAACCCTTTGAGTGCGGAATGACGTCATATGACGTCATGGTTTTTTTACGCTGGTGCTGATGACGTGATATCACGTCATTGGTACCGTGAGGGTTCCAGCTTTCACTAGGGGGCCTAGTGAAAGTTCCCTAGTGAAAGCTGGAACACTCGCGGTAACCTTGACGTGATATCACGTCATCAGCTCCAGCGTAAAGACAACCATGACGTCATTCCGCACTCAATGGATTACGTCCATGATCATACAAAATACTGAAGAAACTGATATGAATATTATGAAAGCATCAAGATGAAAATATCGAAATATGCATACTACTACAATATAAAGAGAGACCATTGAATAAAAACCATTGACCGGGTGAGAGCATATTATGGGGGAAATATCGACCATTGTACTCCACCGATGTTTACTGAACATCAGCCATTGGAGCTCATTCATAGATAATATGGAGTATGCTTTGGAATGAGAAGGGAAATCCGAGTCGGTCAACTTTGAAGATAACTGCCGTCAAAATCTTTTAATGAAATTCCTTGCAACTTCGTCTGGTTGTGCAAAGTCAATATTTTTTTAAAACGCACTTTCATTATAATAGAACGCAAAAGAAAGGGTTTATTCGTTTTTCACGTTTTTTCAAATCCGCGAAAAGTTGCAGGTGTACCAGGAAATTTGGAGCCACCAGCATATTTTTTCCCAAGTCTGTGATGTTTGGAATTGCAGAAAGTAAATTGCTACAATATCTCTGCATCCAATATTTCCAGAACTTAAGCAATACGGAGTCCACACGTGTAGCACTCAACCTTGTGCGTGCAGTAAGGATTTAGTGTTTCCGGAAAACACGAATTAAAAAAGTCAAGTCATTTCACGAACTTCATCCCACGAAGGAAATGTCTTTAAAAACAACCGCTCATTATCTCCTTCAGCAAACACAATTGGTAGTTCTCGACGCGCAAAAGGAATAAAAATTAATCAGAAGTTTTAATTCTGTCGAAGAAAACCAATGAAAACGGAGATTCAATTGATATGCGTGTCCTTTCCGTTGAAGTTTAAACACAGAACGGTATTCCATTTAATTCATCTCTCAATTCCTCCGAAATTTCAGATTCAAGTCCTTGGATAACTAAAAAAAATCACTTCTTCATCACGAAATATCATAAAGAATGAACCAATCGAAGGTCGAAGAAAACCAATAGAAAACGGAGAATAAATTAATACGCCTTCCAGTTGAAGCTTTAATACAACACGGTTATTCATTTCATTAATCTCTTAATATCACCAAAATTTCGAAGCCAATTCTTTGAAAACTACATTTACTGCTTCAGCATGAAATATCAAAGAGCATGTCTCCAGAGAGTAATTCATTCCTGAAGTTCTTTTTTTAATATTAAAATGACTTATGAGACTAAACTGTCACCTAATAGCCCACCACAATTAGTGAGGGTGGTTTAAAATTAAAACGCATAATGAGATATACTGCCGGCTTCATTTTTCCTGGAAGTCATCCACATAGGCATAGAAATTTTGGTTTTTTGCATATTACTTTATTACCGCTGAGACACGCAAGGATAATAACACTGCTATTAAGGAGTGTGTGACCATTATCTTTGATTGAATTCCGATAAGGAATCCTCACGGGTTTTCCTTTATTCGCAATAAGTGATACAAATTTTCATTCCACTTGGTATTATGGAGGAGCCACGCAAATGTTCGTGTCGACCCAAACGGCTGGGAAAAAAAGGGTGACATTAGCATTTGTGAATACTTAACGTTAATGGACGAATTATCTAACATGAAACCAATGTGGACGGCGCTAGTCATAAAATTACATTCCATGCGTTGAATAACATTAGGTCGAAGTGATACAAGGGCAGAAAATTGCTTAATTTCAAAACGTCCAGCAGTTCTTAGAGCGATTTTAAGCGCCACTCCAAGTTATAATAGCCCGCTACACCGAACAGATGGTCCTCTGATAAGGATGATTAGAGAGTGCATGATAGTATAGATTGCGAGTCTTCGAATAGCAATGTTCATATGCTTCAATCAGATATGACAACCTACTACACGGTTTAATACGACAGAAGGCGCACCCTCATTTTAAGTTGGTGTGAAGGCATCCGCGGTGATCCGATGATATAGACTACATTTTTGGGTGTTTCACCATGTTGTTTTTGACGACCACAGTTTCGCCCACGTTCCCGCAGGCGTCATCAGGTTGAAAGTCTTTTGAGTCTGAACTATTGCCGTCAAAAACAAAACGCGGTGAAACCTCCTCAAATGCAGCCTATATCCTCATTTAAAACGCCCAACCTGGGGGTTAAAAAATATTCAGGCAAGTAAAGAACATTTCAGAGCTTTGGATAAGTCATTGTTGGGACTCGTACTTTAGCTAATTAATAGGTATTAGTGTTTCACAAAGGAGGGATAGCACAAGAAGCAGCAAGTAGAGTTATGTATTTACATTCGTAGCTCACGAAAATGGACTTGTCGGTAAGGGGAAGGGAATGAGAATGGCGCTTACGAAGATGGCGTTCCAAAATAGGAGAGAGCAGGGTCGTTCAATTCTGTGTATCTGTGGCTCTATTGATATAGGTATTCGCAATCATCAGATTCACCCGCTCCCGCTTTTAATCATATCCTGACACATCTCCCTGCACACAACGGGAACTGAACAGATTTTTAAAAAAGCCCGGTGGATGCGGCTTTCCTCAATTCACGTAGTTCATGTTTACAATCAACAAAATTACTCAAGTTCAATCACATGACAATCGAGGTATTTTTACAAGTGATCACCTTCTCCCATAAACTATTTTAATGTTTATTCCAAAATACCTGTTCAATGAACCAAATTTCGCTTTCGTTGATAATCTATATTCAGTCAATGAACTATTGACAAAAATGATTAGATTAAAATCAACACTGCGAAATTAACAAATGATTAGCTTAGCTATCAATATTTTTTTCAATTTTAATAATGTAAAATTACGAAAAATATACTGATAAATTATAAAAAAATACAAAGATAAAAGTGTGAGTCACCGAGGATATCCTCATACCTTTTAATACCATTAAAATTTATCAAAATTTAACTAATGTAATTATAATTCGATTTTTTGCAGCTGGTCAAACGACCCGGAAATTTGCCGGGTCATTTGACCAGCTTTCTGACCAGACCAGAATATTTCATTAAATTTATGCAAATTGGAAAAAAATGCAGATTTTAAATTGATTTTTGTAAATATTGTTTCATTACGTAACTATTAGAATATTTATCAAATTCTCACCACAGTAAAAGAGATCTGAATCCTTTAAGGAATAATATTTGCCTTCTTCTCCTTTAAGCCATGAAATACATGTTAAGTGAATATGCCCCGCAGTTTTCCAATGTCATTGTACTTCAGCCTAGGAATCAAGGAGTTTTAAGGGCTTGAGGGATGAGGACACATGACGACAATTGGCCTTCGGAGAACATTGAGCCTGAGGTGAGTGTACAAACTCCGGAGGGAGCGGAATGCAACGACGCGACGTTTTCTCCCGCGTTAGTTATGGGTGCGAGTCGGAAGCGAAGAAATTACGCTCTTCTAGGGGTTGTGGCGACATTACTGGGGGAAAAATGTCCACGGATTCTCGTCTTGAGGTGACTGGCTGGAATCTGTTGTGAACGCAGCGCCACCGAGCGCACTGTATGTACACTTCCCATTACTCACTGAAAAGACACAAATTAATGAACCACAAGACACTCGAGTAAGTCGAGTGGAGGTGTATGACGCCGGGGTGTAACGCCATGATGCGCGGTAGTGCTCGGTAATAAGATAGTTGGTTCACCATTTTGTTGATATAATTTATTTCTACAGACGGAGGAGAGATGAAAGTTCAGTACACATGCTCCGACTCGTTACGCGCCTCTCCCTCATTTTTTTAACAATCAATCTCCACCGAAACAAGAACTTAAATAAGTCCCTAACAACGTCGAAACAAATAAAAACCATAAAATCCTGGAAACAATTTACATAAATACACATTTTTGGTTAATGCAACCAACAAATAAATTATATAATAATTAACAGATAATTTACACAAATACACATTTTCGTTTAATGCAACCAACAAATAAATGATATCATAAAAAAAATAAATAACAGGAGTAAAATAAACAGGAGTTGAAGGTGTATGCAACTTTTAGTTTCTTGGACAATACTGACAGACAAGAAGTTGACCGGGAATAAAACATTAGCGAGATATATCGACGCATCCTACATTGTTGAAAGAAAAAAAGATTTTTTTAAAGATATTGATAAGTTAAATAATAATTTAATACAGATATAAGAGTAAGAAAGCCGAAATGGATCCATTTTATAGATAAGCACGCAAAAATATTCTCACCAAATCGGTATGTTCAACGTTCTTGTCACAACTTCCTTTCCATTTAATGGAATTAAAACTAATTTGGAGGTGTTTGGTAACCTCTATTGCTACAATTGTTTGAGATAAAATAATATTTTTCAATAATTCACCACCATGAATAGGGGGATTTAATCTTTTCAGGTCCCATTTTTCGGCTCATAGTACTCCACTTAGACTAACGTTTAATTAATCCACTAACTAGTACGCTGGCAAAAAAAAAAACATGACGCGATTACCCAGTGTAGGACAGAAGATTCCCACCCGGCAATAAGTAACAGATAATGCCCCATAATTTTACGAAACTTATTGGGAGATATTGAGTATTTTTTTCTATGCTCCGATTTAACGAGCGGACACTGAAAATTTACGGACCAGAAATCAAAATTGATACTCCGACGAGTAAAATACGAATGGATTTCCCGATCGAACGAAGGCATAGTTAATTATTCAGATAATAACCTATCGTAAAACTGAACACGGTAACTACGAGCAACAACTAACTATCGAGGACCAAAACATTAATCACGTTCTACAGCAATGTGATTTCAATCGTAGCTAAATGAGCTTGTGGGGGATTACACATATTAATCTCTTGCTTATTTTGTGTTCACATATCAGCGACGAAACTTTGAGGAGTACAATGATCACGAGGCTTTGAAAATAATACAATTTTTATTTTTTTGCTCATCCCTCATTCATCTCGATGTACACTCGATGGTGTATTTGAGCACGTAAAATCAAATTAGAACTTAAATCCGTGTCTACCTTCAAAACTGACGGGACATCATTAAAACAACTAAAATAAATTGTTTGGACAAAGTAAATCATTACATATTTTAAAGGAAAACGGAACTAGCCGCGTAGAAACTATAACAAAGTCACCTGCTAGCCTGGGGAACCTAATTTGGTTAGAGCACCCGGCGCGAAATCTAAGGATCTATGTTCAATTCCCAGTTTAGGCTAATGATTTTTCCACTGTGAATTTCACAAAATTACATTTTTTTCCATGCAATCTTGCATAAAGCATGCGCCTATCTCAACTCTTTTGACTGATTTTAACAGGCTCACACAGAACTGCTACGTCCAATTTCTTGTTAATGGAAAAAGGGTTGCATCCTCTTGTATCTCACTCGATTTTCTAGCCATCTATTATGCCACAGCGTTCAGGGCAGATTCAATATTATGTATTATACCTTTAAGTGGGCGGGAGCGATGTCAGCGGACAACAAAAGCCGTGGGAAAAATGGCATTATGTCGTACGAAGTCCGTTGAGGTTCCTAGGAGATCATTTAGCAAAAGGACGGTGGGAAAGGGTTTATCCCCAAACCCTTACCCCCACGCAGGGTCACGGGATGCACTTCAAACCCTTTGTCCGCCACGCGACCAATAAATTACCCGTGGGGTTAGACCGGACAACAAAGCCGCCGCACAGAAGCCGACGGCGGCAAAAATGATCCCAAAGCCCTCGGGCGGGTGAGTAAACACGGGAAACGAGACCGAGAGAGAAAAATAATGAATTTACCTTCAACGACGGGAGACGCCGTTTTAAATTCAAGGCCATGCAAATTTCGAACGCGTCATAACATCACCTGAAGCCATACATATATATTGGCAAGTGACAGATTTGTTAAAATGAAAAAAAACCATATACATCCACGTGATGAATAGATAGATCGAGTAAAACATCCCGCAATTAAAGTATCGCTAAAAAAACTGTGTTTATTGTTAAAAAAAAAACAAAGTTTGGTTCACTACAATGCCGACCTTCCACCAAGTAAAAGCTTCTGCATTTAAATCTGCCGCAATTAAAGTATTCATTACTATCTAGGTTTCAATGTCATATGGATATCTTTGGATGGGCTGAGGATGCAGTTAATATCATTGACGCAGAGAGAGAGGGCGCTGGCAGCTGTGGCCACTGCTGGAAGCTGCAAAGTAGATGTGGCCTGTCCGCTACCTTTGTGAACCCCCACTTGTCGTCAGCGCTTACGGGCTGACGGATTCTGCAATTTCACGATGTTTTTCATCGACAAATTACTAGAAATCAGCATATACTTACCACTTTAGCGTGCACTTTCCTCACTTTTTTTCTTTAAATCAACAATGTTGCGCATAACATTTCCAGTGAAAACTATGGTAAAATAGAGTAGAATATATATCACTAAGTAACCAATTTATTTTTCAAGAGTTACATAATTTTCCTTAAATTTTAAGCCTTAATATCAACTGGATGTGGATATTCTTTCTTTACATCCGCTAATTCGTCCATTCCGCCGTGCTATCAAAAGGGAATTATGGAAAGAGCAGGGATTATGCTTGTTTACTTAGTAAATTATTTAATGTTATTTGTATATGGTATTTAGTGCTAATTTTTTGCTATTGTTAAATAAAAACACAGCTGAAAAATTATAAAACGCACCTGATGATATGCCACGAATGGCTTAGCAGGACCATAAAGTTGATTAAATAGCGTGCATTTTACAAGATATATATTATATTGCTATTATACGAGTTGGCTTTTATATTTTAGATATTGAATTTGTATATTTTTTGTAAATTCCATGTAATTAACAAAAAAGGTACTTAAATAAACTGACAAACCAATTACAAAAAAAAAACAAAAAAAATAACCAATAAGATCGTTATTTCGGTTGCCAGGCTACATTTTGATGTCGTAATGCCCTCTCCATCAACCTCGATGAGTAATAACATTGAAAGTGATGTCGTAATTGAAGTTTTATTTTACACGTGGAAAATGGAATACGATTTATTCATTTTTCATGTTCAGATCCCATATAATATGGCCGGATTCCACTGACTTTCGGCAATGTAGTGGAGTACTGCTCTTCGTTTATTCACCAAAAACATGTCAAAACGAAATAAAACCTCCTATTCCGTCATATGGTGATGAAGTGACTACAAGTGGTATTAAGTGTCTCTTTGGGAATCAGGGGTGGTAGAGGAATTAAGAAAATAGGTCATGTTGACTATACTGATGGGGTAAAAGTACGAGAAGCCGATATGCTGAGGAGAAAATACTTGTAAACCGTCCCTCCGTTGTTTTTTTTAGGACAATTTCTTATCATGAACATAACTGAGCCCCTCCCTTCTATTCCTGATTGATGGTTGAATATACATTCTTCAGAAACAAATATGAAATCCTCAATTGGACTCCTTTCCATTCTTCTTTCGGGATTCGGCTGCGTCGTTGTTTATCTGACAACGCTTCTCCTCCTATCGAAGATGATCTTCGACCTTAAGACGCCTCCAGGATAGGAGGAGAAACGTTGTCAGAAAAACAACGACGCGGCCGAATCCCGAAAGAAGCATGGAAAGAATACCTGCTCACCGCGGAAACCTTAAACAGAACTTAATTGGACTCGTTATAACCACTGCATTAGCGGGCCGGGGTGGTGGTGAGTGCGCAGCTTCGATACCAAGAGACGGCAAAATTGTCCTCCAGTGGAAACCAACTTATACATGCTTCCCAACTGAACCCAACTGAACACACTACTGAGAACCAGCAGTCTCAGCATAAGGCATTATTGGCGCAGACCAAGTAGATAGGACCGATAGCCACATCTTATGTTACGGGCGGCAGTGAAGTTCTCGGAAGCGGCCGGAGTACTGCAATGTGGAAGGCAAAGGGGAAACCACCACATTAATCTGAGACTGATGCAGCATGATCAGTCATAAAGGACTAAGTCACACAAGATATCGTGCTAAGTGCACGTCACTCAATACTGGATTTGATAAAGTCCGTCTTGTAAGAGAAACGCATTACAGAGAGTACTTAATTCCCTGAACGCAAGTAGCCACAGACTTGAGTGAACGATATCTCACGGATAGGATTGGATTATTGGAAGGCGACATCTAAGTTCGTTTGCGCCATAGAGGGCAGGTATGGGTGGATAGAAACCCGGCGTCAGCATTACCCTGCTCTTAACGAAAGGCGCCAACAGGACCACGGTTTAATGTCTCATCCGACGGAGTACTGTACTTGAAGTGCTCTCTACAAGGCACTCAATTAGGGATCGGGTTTCCTCTGAAAAATGTCTTCCTCTGCAGGGATTTGAATCCTGGCTCGTATTGTCAGCCAGTACTCTAACCTCCACACCAAACCGATCGCCACGCAATCTCACGCTCACGTTCAATGTCACTATGGTTTTCCTCATCCAAAGTCAGAGACATCTCCGAAATTCCATCGATTGACTAGTCAGTTCTGATTGATTAGATGTTGACAGTCAATATGAAACGTGGGGGGGATGTACATCATAACGGGTAAACCCTTTTCAGTGAGAAAATCGTCAAACACTTTCAATGCATAATCCCCACACAAAAGACAGCTCACGAATCCCCCGGGGTGCACATCAATTACGGAGTAAATACAAGGGTCTGTCACATGTTTGGAAAATGACTTTGCCTGAGGACATGCATTACGTGCGCTGTCAGAATCATTGATTACGTTATATGTCGGCGAGGCGAGAGGGTCCTGTATTAAATATACTGGACTAACTGGTGAAAAACGCATGGATTCGAACACTATCATTTATCATCAGTATCATCATATCATCAGTAACATTTGTCCACATTTTACGTTTTGTGCCGTAAAAAATTCCAATTTTCAATGTACCTCATATTTCGCTTGATCTTTTCATTTCATTGTCAACCTTGGCAGTTCTAACTTTTCATATTCTTTTTTTCATTTTTTTATTCAAACTTCCACTCTTGATGAAATTGCCATGAGAAATATTCGGCCAGGACTGGTAAACGAACCACGAACCTTTGGTTTGCCGCATCAATGCGCCGACCTCTACGCTGTTCAGGCTTCCTAATTTTCGTGGCAATTTTGGTGGATACAATGGAACTAGATCTAAGACCCTTGCGGTTCATCAAAATGGAGAACGCAAGGGAGAATAGGGCTTCAAAGAAGCCACCACCAAGCGACGGCATCCTTCACCAGGACTTATGCCGTGCTTGGCCACTTGAAAATATTCAAACATAGCAGGTGAAATTTTGATGACACTGCCAAAAGAAAAATTCGGAAAGGACCGGGAAGACATGGCAATTTCATCAGAATTTCACCTGCTATTTTTGAATATTTTCAAACTTCAACTTTTTTATGCTCATGTGTTACCTATGAATGAAAATGTTTCTAACATGACTAAAAGCTAATTTCTTTGCCAGAGTTTTCATCAACCGTATTTCCTATCCAGGTATTCGAAAGACTAATTCAATGATGATTCCCTCCACTCCTTTGATCACTACCTTCCTTCCATAACAACACATTACTTCCTTAATGATAACAACTGTTATCGTCCAAGCTTCAGCAGCAAACAATTCAAGCAAGCTCCATATTACAATTGCAAAAATGAGCATCCTTGGTATCAGGACTCTGTTCCATTTTCAGAAATGATCATCTAATTAAATACCTCATCAATGAGGAAATCTCACAGCTTCTAAGTTTTTGCCCATTTTCGTAACACTAAGCGGGAAATATTACTCATTTTTATTGGTGATTAAGGGTATGGATACAAAAGGCGTTTGCAAGGGATAACTACGATGTCCTGGGATTAAAAAAACTAGTATTTTAAATGAATTTGTAGAAAACGAAAAAAATATCCTAGCATAGGGCAACGATTTTTCTTAAAAACTTACTCCTTGAATGCAAAGTTTTCTCAATTTCTTTCACATTCGCAAACCCAGAACGATTATAATACGAGGGATCCCTATTTGATTGAGGGATGACAGGTTGATTCCATCAACGGTATCGGATACATCTGAGTTTCGCAAGCCGAAAAATACGTGTCGATGCGGTGATCTAGGCATTTAAAATTTCCGTATGGCAGTTCACGACGGAAGAAAACCTCACCAAGCTAATTGGAACTGAGCGAATCGACGTGGATTTACATGAGCGCCAATACATGGATAACGGGATCATCGTGGAATACGCGCAAATACGATGAGCTCTCTCTGTTTGGGATTGTCTCCTCGTCGAAGCCACACGACACGCGACTGTACCAAGGTCCAAACCCTCATCTTGACGGGAATCAATCACGAGATTACAACCCTCGGCGGTCACAGCAACGACCGTGACAAGTGACAGGAAATACGAGTGTGGCAGCACAGGAAAAGTGAACATATAAACACAACCGGGTCATTCCATCCACAGTTCGTTGGTGGGAAAGGAATTTACCGGACGAACCGGACGGGTATTTACGCAGAGTGTTTAATTCCGCGGGATAAGTCCACGTGGGATAGGTAAAAGAAGGGGTGGCTCCGAACCATTTAGGAACAGGGAAGGAAGGGGAACTAGGAAAGGGTCGATTCAATACCCGGTCGTAATTAGTTTGACCACGTAATGAATGCTGAAACCTGGTATTTACTTTTTGGCAACTGAAGCCCAAAGTCCGCTTTATGAAAGAAAGCAGTTCCGAGCCTCATCTGCCTGTGTGTTAGTGCCTACGTACATTCACCAGCAGCCATTCGTGCAGCCCCCTCATACGAACAGCGAAAGAGGCCTGTTTCCTAGGGGTCAACCCCGCCACACGGGTCGGTTGGATCCATGGAACAAGCGACTCCTACCACACGCAGGAGTCGTGACTGTTTCCATCGAGTACCACGAAGAGGTATGATGAGCGGCCACTTGTACGTCAAAGGCTCTTCTCGATGAATGAGTCAATTCCTTTCATTCCATTCAGTGTCTACGAGTATACAGGTATTCGGTGAAACCTGTACTAAGCGGCCACTACCGGACCCATTGCCGCTTATGGATGTGATCGCTGAAGAGAGGGATCATTTAAGCGTATTGTCGCGTAAGCGTGAAGCGAAAGCGAAGCCGTAATTGTTAAGCGTATTATAGGAAGGTACTCGGATGAAAAAGTGAAAGAGAGATGCTACTTCGCTCTGGTTAGGCCACACCTCGAATACGCCGCGAGTATTTGGGACCCTGGTCATAAAGGTTTAACCAAAAAAATTGATAAAATTCAAAGGAAAGCAGAGCGCTTAGTTAAAAACTACTACGAGCGTATATATAGTGTCTCATAACTTTAAGATGGATTAAGGTGGGAGGCCCTAGAGACTCGGAGGCTACACGCTAGGCTTAGGTTGCTAGAGAAATTCAGAACTGATGCTTTTCAGAGCGACACATAGAATATTATCATGACTCCTCACTACATCTCTAGGTCTGACAGATGCGATAAAATAAGAGAGATGCATAGCCGAACAGATAGGTACAAAAACTCGTTCTTTCCGCGCACAATAATCGACCACAATGAAAACTGAGCTCCACTAAATACTTTAAAACATTCCTCTTAATCCTTGAAACAATGTAGTGGTCGTTCGACAGAGGTTCAGTTTCTACGAGTACATACAGTAAACCCTCACATTGCGAGGTCTCACATAACGCGATGTCGTTAAGACGCGGTTGTGGTTATGTACACGATTTCACAAGACGCGATCGTTCTCGGTAGACTAGCTTTTAGATGTCGCGACCGGAACGAAATCCCCACTTAACGACCATTTTTCAGCGAAACCGTCGGTGGTCCCTTAATACAGGTTTCACTATATTAATTTAGCCACGCACTGAGTTGTATCACAGGAAGAAAGAGAAAAACACAAAGAACCTGGATGGGTAAAATGGGAAGCGAAGGGCACCAAGAATAAAAGGGATTTAGTATTAAAAGAACTTCGTCGACTTTTTTAGGAAACCAAGATTATGAGACAATAAAGAGATTTGCACTTAGGGTTTTAACTACATTCAACCTGTCCATACCATTTTATGGTGTAACCGCTGGGATTACAGAAATAATCAAGAGCAGATGGAAAATTAAGATTAATCCAAGTTTCCAATTCTCGTAGACCGTTTACAACGCCATCCAGACCACGTGTTAGCAGAGGGCGTTTCAAATACAGCGTTGCTATGTGCAATATTTTTAAATTGCCACCACATGAATGGGAAAGTGCTTACAAAAACCCATCTCCATTTTGTGAGTTGCTCAAAGTTGTACAAAATTGCTCATCTCCGTTTTTCATACATTTTTCATCGGTGGGAGAGAGATAAAATGATGTAGAACCGGCAACACTGTTATCCATAAACGCTGTGGTAAATGGAAAACTCGGAAACAAGCGATCTCCGACCAGACGAGGCGCTGAATAGCTTCCTTCTGCCTTCCCACTCGTTCGTTAAAGAGTAGCATTTTGCGTTGCGTTGGAGACCCTTCAATAGCACTCAAACAGCCTCACCCCCTCCCCCCACCCCCCTTTGCGACGCGGAGAGGAAGTCGATGATTCCGGTCCCCGCCGCAGCGAATTCAAACGCGACGGCGCTCGCGTCGCCTTAAAATCCATAAGCTTTACCCACGGATGCGACCTCGCCTCGTCTGTGCCTCACCCCACCCCCCTTGACCTCCCTCCCCCTAACGAGACCCCCCACCTCCCCCTGTTTCCTCTCATCCCTGTTTTTTGTAAAACTTATAAAAGAACTAAAACTCCCGACGAAATTCAAGTGTGAGATAGGAGAAGGTATCAAGGCGTAAGCTCAGGCGAACAAACGATAGATTACTATGAACTTGACCGTTTGAATTAAAAAACGACACGAGACGATAAATATTATATTAAAAAACTTCCCCAATCCGACATTTCCCCCTCTCCTTAGAGCTCACAAGAGCAGTAATTCGGATGAAAATGTTTGCAGTGCTTTTAACGCGGAAATGAAAAATCATCTTTAATTTGAAATCGAGCCTCTCGGATATCTGATTCTAATGGAAGTAAGCGTACAATGCCTGTCTCTAGTGAGTTTCGTTTATTTTCTTTTGTTAGGGCAACCCATTAGCGAAAACATACACTTCGAGTGTCTTTTCCTAAAAGAGAGAACCATTGCCTGAGAGCAAACAGCCAAGTCGCAGACCCTTAAAATGAAAGTCCGTTCCGAGTGCATTTTTCCAATAATTTTTGTGCTCCAACGGGTTCTGAAAAAAAAGTTTTCAATGCTCCAATACGTCGATTTATGGCATAAAGTACGAGATGTAAGAATGCAATCAATCCAGGAATTTTAGTAAAAAATCACGCAACGAACGACCAAGAGCATGGATAGGATAAAAGGATTATTTGAACTAATTGATCCTTGAGAAACATTAGCGATAACATACTCCTCTCAATATCCCTGGCCCTGAGAGAAAACCCTCGTAGATGAGGAAACAGCGGAGATTCTCGGATCCATGAGGCGAAAATTTGTTCGGGGTGCATTTTTTCCGAAGATATTCGCGATCTTATGAGCTCAGAAAAAAAAAGGATCATATTTTTAAAGCAAACGGTATATTTTCCTAATTCTGGGATTAATATAATTCATACGCTATTCCATAATTCGACGCTATTGAACATTTAAGCTAAGGAAACTTTTTCAATCTGTAATCGAAAACTCGGGTTGAGGAACGGTGGAACAATTACTGTATGTATGCTTGGATTTATTTCTCGAAAGCGGCTCCAACAATTTTGATGAAATGTCAGGCTGTTCGGACGAAATGAAAATTCGGACGAAAAAATATGATTGAGAAAGTTTTCATAATTGGGAGAATTCATTTTATATTAAAAACTACTTTTAAGGACAAATTATTAACATGGTCCTTAGGGGTAACCAAGACAACAATTCATCAAACAATAAAAGTAAACGAAAACCAGGCAGATGTAACAAGAGTGCAAAGAGTAACACGAGTTGCAAATTACAATTTGGAAAGTTTCCTAAGCATAAATGCTCCATTGCGTCGAACTACGGAAAAATGTACAGATAAAATCAATCCCAGAATCAGGAAAAAATCAGTCCAATTGCTAGGGGCAGGAAAAAATTGAGGATACATTATATGCATTGGTTGATTCTCCAGATATGACGCTAGGAAAGCAGGAAAATGCTCATGCTCATGACTAACAAAATATATCAGCATAAAACAAATTCCACTGAGTACACGCGAGTTTTCGCAACCGTTTTGAGAATTCTATGGACTTAGTATAAAGGACGTCAGCATATTAATGTTCAAAATGGATTTGAAACTCATCTTCACATTTTGAATTCCACAACCGACTGTCATGGACTGCTCTCCCTCATCTACGATAGATTCCCATGAAGACTTAGTCGCAGGCGCACTTCATCTCGTTTTCGGCCTATTTTCGGATTTTCCTCGAGCAAACTCTCGCTTCAAGTCAGCCTCTTACAGTCACAAATTCATTTCTTCTAAAAGTATTTAACAGGCGTCATATCTTGCACTCATTTTTTATTGCAGTCATACCATTTCAAACAAATTTTTGTTTGTGTTTTGATGGATACGTCTCGTTTTAAGGTACTTACTAGTAATATCGATGTTTGACATAAAATTAGCGTAAAGACGGTCGATTATAAAGAGCAATACCTCGACAGCCATTTCCTGAATCGATCCCAAATTTAACTCAGAGACTTTTAGTTACATAAAATAGTTTTAAACATTGTATCATTAATATCTTGATTTCATACATTTTTCTCCAGTGATATTTTTCTCCAAGACAAGATTACGTAGATCCGGCAACACTGTTATCCATAAACTTCTATTGAAGGGTCTCGGACACAAAATGCTTCTGTTTAACGAACGAGTGGGAAGGCAGAAGGAAGCTTTTCAGTACTTCGTTTGGTCCGAGGTCGCTTGTTCCGAGTTTTCCATTTACAACAGTGTTTATGGATAACGGTGTTGTTGGATCTACATCATTATACCTCTATTCCACTGGAGAAAAATGTATGAAATTAAGATATTAATGATATAATGGATAAAACTATTTTATATGACTAAAAGTCTCTGAGTTAAATTTGGGATCGATTCAGGAAATGAAATATGAAATTAAGATATTAATGATATAATGGATAAAACTAACTAATGCAACAAAAAGTCTTTGAGTTAAATTTCGGATCGATTTAGGATATGGCTTTCATACTATTCAACCTTAAAAATTGCTACATGCATTCCATAACTTCTCAAAAGTAAAATATCAGCTAGTATATCAAGAGGGGTTGTATGAAAGTAAGGGCACGGGTGACGCGAGTGTTTCCAAAGCTTCGAGCGCGATCCTCTCACTAACACGACAACCCAGGGCATGAAGACATTAAGAGCTTAAAGCGTTTTTGACAGGGTAATTTCAGTTGATACAGCGTGACGCGTGAGCTAACTTTGAAGGTGTCAAATACGGCGAGCACTTCTCAACTCGTACAGCACCCCTGCGTTCAATTATAGTCCAAGAATTATGTCAACGACCTAACTTGAGGAGAGCATTATATGGTATCAAGTACCTGCACGATCATCTTTTCCTCGTATCTACCAAGAAATAACTAAATGCACACGAAAAAAGAGGAAAATCGTCGGATTATATAAGTTTAAAAAATTTACCGATCTCTCAAAAATTGAATCAATGAGTGCTCATTGTTGGTCTATACTCGTCTGATTAATTTTCTTATCTTACAGAAAATTTGATGATGAACAACTGACAAAGAAAAACCCTAAATTTCCGCTTCAGTTCGCAACAAATCAATTAAGCCATAATTCCAAGAGTAAATATTACACTTATGATTCGTATTTATTAAAGAAAACTGGATACTTTAGTCCAACCTAATCCAGCAACCAATTTCCTACATTATTATCGTTCATTTAACCACATTTCACCTCTTCGTGTTTCCAATGGAACGTATTATTATTATTTTTCCGTCGCTCGGTTATGCTTCTCTTACAGAAAAACGTATGTGATACCGTGACCTTTTTCAATTAATTATTTATATTCCAAAAGTTCCAACCAATTTTGAGGCTCCGGACACTTCTAAATTTGAGACCACGATACATCTCTCATCCCCCTCTGCAGCCTCACTCACAACAATCCCCTTTTCTTTCCTTAAATAACATCTATCAACATCTTAAGAACATCTTCAAAAAACAAACATTGCACAATTAACAAAACGGCATTTTTTTAACACATCAAGAAACTTATAATTAGTGCTAAAATAAACGAGATGACAATCAACATAATAAAGAACAGCAAAGGATAACAAAGCCTCGAATATAAACAAAATCAATGCGATCACTATTTTTAATAGGGCATGGCAAAACGTTGCGGTACTCATCATTCTCGGCTGATTCATCATAGGCCACAATAAATTATCTCGTATTCGTTCGTATCCCCAAAAACCATTACCTCCGGAGCGCGTAAGCGTATCATTTCCCATGGATAATGGCTGGCAATTATTTTGGCAAACATCGAAAAAAAAATTGAGCGGTAATCGGCTGATATTGCGACAAATTTGATAATTTGACAGGATTTTCTCAATGATGTTTTGAAATTTACTAAGCTTTATGAACCAAATGATACCTCGCTCTAACGATATCAACAACGGCTGCCCAGCCATCTCTTGAACAATGCACTGACCCAGCCAACTCGTCCTGAGGAGACCAAGACAACGAGAGGACCGCCTGGGGTTCACTCGGCGTCCGTTTTCCCCGACGCCGCGTCCGCGTCCAAGACGAAAAAATTAAAAGAAAATGACTATTCGGGTTGAGATTCCAACCCCTTATGTCCGAGAACGGGGCGGGAGGGGAGTGAACAGCATTTTGTGGCATGAGGGGGGGGAGGGTGGGCAAGCATGTGAAAATATGACGGGACACCGGCTCGGCGGCAGGGTGCATAACTCACGTCCGCCACGACAGGTTTACCCGCGCGCAGAGCGACCCCATTCAGACCATCCCGATCCAACCCCGGGCAAAGGCGAAGAAAAAAGAACTTCCTCTCGCGCGCCTTCCCCGTTTTCCGCGTCTTCCCACCTTCTCCACTTTTCTGCACACTCTGTTCTATTTTCCTACCGGGCGGACGACTTCCGGCGATTAACTACAGGCGGACGGGTGGGCAGGTGAATGCATATGCGCTAGACTGTGCGGACAGTGATGGCCACGACGGGATGCGCATTAAACGTGCACATTTTCTACGCTTTGAAAGGTTCGTTAATTTAAATATCTATTCTTACTTTACGTAATTTTTCCAAACTTCCTGAGACCCGAGGGAAAAATGACTTCACACGCAAGGGCGATCGTATCTACATCTACGAAATACCGAGCATCGCACCACTAGCGTGTGTGGCACGGGGTGATTCCACACCAGGCATGAGGCCCTCATCCCAGCTGAAATCCGATCGGCGCAGGCCAAAAGCAGTCAGTACAACAGTGCGCGGTCAGACGAGAAACCATGAGAGGGCTAGGAGAGTGATACGTAGAAGAACATACTACCATGTAGTACACTACTCAAGATACAACTACTGGTTAGTATTTTAAATGCGACAAATAAATAGCACTACAATGTACTAAAACACAAAAGAGTATATCATGCCGGAGGTTGCATGCGAGGTCAGTATCTAATAATCATGTTAAGATATTTAGCACAACTGAAAAACCTATTTAACCTAGTCAATACCCTAGAAGTGATCTATTTCAACTATTATGGTCCCTTATAGTACGAGGAAAAAATGACATTTAGAGTCGATCGCTACTGCAGTCTATTTCCTTAATCTTATTCCTGCGACCGTTCCTACCATAATAGTTTGGCTCCAGCAAAATATATGGAACGTCCGGCAAAAAATAGGTTGCATCAGACTTTCGTAAAAGATTTCCCGTTATATGGGAGTACACAGCAAATCCAGTTATTTAAAAAAAATTACTTTCTCAATTTTTTTTGGACCAACTATAAAGTAATTAAAAAGAAATTTAAGTAAGAGCTCCTAAAAGATGAAAATTAATTTTTACGACTCAAGAGTAGCAAAATGATATGTCAATATGAGGGGCATGTGATGTTTCTCAAATATGGGTACAAGAGCATACAATCTACAACCAGTTAACATGAAAGCAAAAAGAATTTATGTAATTCAAATGGTTATACAATAGTTAGTCACTCAGCCAGACACAGAATACGTATTTATTTAATATCATTCAGTAAAGTCATTGTTATTTTTTGTCTATATTTTGGCTGATAGTTAGTTGATTAGGATAAGTATATTATACTCCTTGTAAGTCATTTTAGTAATGGCCTCTTATCATGGTGAGGGTAGTCTAAACTTAGTTTTTTCTAAGAGACTATCTAAAACTTTCCTGCTTTATGTACCAAGAAATTGTTATTTGAAAATTGTATTTTTGGTGAGTAAATAAATTATAATTATTATTATAATCTTGAAAGAGTCAAAAATACACCGGAAAAAAAACTTTCGGTCTCTTTAACTAAGTATAGCAACTCTTTTCAGGACTCAAATGCTGTCAAATCGTATGTCATTCAATGAGGACATCACGTCTCAGGAGATTATACGTAACAAAGAAGGCCTTCATGAAAAAATAATCTTATACTACGTAATCTCATTGCAAAGTATGATTTACTTCGCGCTATAATGTCTTTTTGGGCTGAGGTCGCTTGGTATGGAGCATTATTATGCAGTAAACGAGAGGTACTATTTCGCTCTGGCTAGGCCGCACCTCGGATACGCCGCCGGCATTTGGGGCGCTGGTCATAAAAATACAACCAAAAAAATTAATAAAATCAAAGAAAAGCTATACGTTTCGTTGAAAATTGCTACGAACAAACATGTCGTGTCTCACAACTTTTATAGGTATTAAGGTGGGAGCCCCTAAAGACTCAGAGGCTACATGCTAGGCATAGTTTGCTTGAGAAATTCAGAACTGGTGTAATTCAGAGCGATGCAGAGAATATTATCATGACGCCTAACGACATTTCTAGGTCTGATAGTAGCGATAAAATAAGAGACATGCACAGCCGAACAGATAGGTACAAAAACTCTTTCTTACAGCGCACAATAAGCGGACACAATAAAAACTGAGCTCCACTAAATACACTCCAATAATACGCGTCAACATTTAACCTCCCAAAACCTTACATCTTCACACGGCTGGTGTCCTAACAACTCCTGCCACACGCCCATGTGGCAGCTTGCAGGGTAGTATGTAGATGTAAATTATTGCTATTTAGGTTATTGACCGGTCAATACAGGTTTGAACTCAAGTTGATAAAACAAATTCAGTATTTTTTCCATGTGCACATCCCTATCTGCATACAGCATTTCTCCTTCTTTATCTCAACATGTGTCTTACCCATCCATATCCTGTCCATGAAGCCTATTCTCTTCAGTTCCCTTCCGAAATTGCCAAAGATTCAACCCTCAATCACTGCCTTCAGCAATCCTTCGTCCCTCATTACCCTATACAACCACTACCTTTGCCGCCTCCTGTTCACATCCAGAAATAACCTTTCGCAGCCCACCATTTCAAGCACTTCCTTAGTAGACGAGCTTTTACGATTAATGAGTGCTGATTGAAAGTTCGAGTTTTGGCTATTACAGTACATTGACGGTTAATCTGAGGTGATCGTCATCTTTGCGGAAATATTTTAGTAACGGTTTAACATGGAGAAAACTTTAACTGGAGATTATAAAAATAAACCTGAACATTTACTCTTTTTTTCCTTGCGTTCTTTCCACCGTACCTTCCCCATCTTCCTCTAAACCCATATCTCGTATGCTTCCGGCCTATTCACGCCCTCCTATTTTAGAGTCCACCCATTTCTGATCCATTCTACGCATAATTCCATGTTAAACTCCAATCTATTCCTATAAAACTGATTCTGATTGATTCTGAAATATTCCGTTTGTTTGAACGCAATAGACTCCCAAACCCCTTGACGAATGCGAACACCACTTAATATGATCAGCCCACGTGCTCCATCCGACCTATGCGCATTAACAGGCTTTATTAGTACGATCTCAGGCCTCATTGGGACCATGCGCACGTCCTTCTTCAATCAGCTTCCATTTCCATAGTAAACCCATGGGTTTCGGGACAGCCGGTTCATTATTTCCTTGTTTTATAAACATTCCTTGAACTTGAGATACATACTAGGGTTTTTAGTATACGATGAGATGCAGGATTAATTATTAGATTCTTGCTTTGTAAGTGCGTATACTCTATGTTGTAACACGTATTTCCTTCGTTATTGTTCTTCTACTTTGTATTATGCCCAAGCTTGCTCGTCGGAAAAGAAAATACATGAAACGTAGCAGGTTTAGAGATACGGTTGCAATTTACTTAACAACATGAAATATTCGATTTACAGACAATTTAAATTATGAAATAATTACTTATATCCTAAGGTCATGACCAACTGTATATTCTAATTTACACACAAATTAGGCACATGAATAATTATTCCTTCTTTTAAGTATATTGTCCAATTATTTGCCACACTTCTCCACTTAAACTTTTCACAACATCCAGACACAAACTTAATTCTTGGCCAATTAAAAACCTCTTGCCTTATGGCTTCTTGTATCTTATATGAAAATAAAAGTTTATAGTTACAACCCAATTATTCGACGACACAGGTTGACTTGTCCCTCTGTGGTCTGGAAAATCCTCTCAGCCTGCGTAGTGTTCGTCCTTGGCGGGCCCTCAGCTCTTGGGTCTCGTCCCATTGTAAGATCTCCCGTTCATCTCCTTAATTCCAGCTCCTTGGTCAATTCTCCTTTTCTCCGTGGGCTATGTCTCGCACGATGCCACACTCTGGAACTTTCCTCTACCAAAACTTGCGTGCTGTCCTGGCACGACCGTACACTCCGACGGTTTCCTCTACACTCCCTAGCTCCTTTTGTTGCCGACGCTCCCACTCCCTCGGTCTATTGTTTATTCTCAATTCACAATATGGTGGGTCCCTTATTGTTATAATAAGCCATGAGGTAGTTAAAGAAAAAATGGCGAGGCCAGCGTTATGTTACAATGTTTTTCAAGTTTCTGTATTCTGCACAAAAACCGACAAATTTTACACCTAAATACGTTCAATACATAAAAGAGAAATTTTTGTCCAGGGTATTTTCACCTCAATCTCTCCACGAGCCTATAGGCACATCTACACAGAATTACGCAGTTTGAATGGCACTTCAGGAGGATAAATATTAATTTTTTTGTCCAAAGCGACGATTTTTACCTATTTTTTGTTCTTCCCGTTGTCACTAAACATGCAACACTTCCCAATAAGCACATAAAATGAAAAAGCCATGATAAAAGCAGGTGTATTAAAAGGGAAGATGGGTGCGAACAGCCGTAAGGAAGTGGGGGGGGAAAGTCAAGAGGAAGTGGTGGAGTCGGGGAAACTTGCGGAAGGGTTGAAACCACAAGCCCGGACCGGCGGTGAGAGACACTCTGAGGACGGAAAGTGAAGAGTTGCAAGAGAAGTCCGCTTAGACGAAAGGTTGAGCATACGTGCACACAGAACACGCACGGCTCACACAGAACTCACACCGCTCGCGAGGCGAGGAAGGTACACAACGCCCTGAGAAAGAAAGGACAACTAAGGCCAGAGAACGCGCATTGAGCACACACACCGCCATACTGTAAACACACAAGCAAACACAGACTCGCGAGACCGTCGTCATCCTGCAGGAATTTCAGAGGAGAACGTCAAAAAAGAAAATAATTCGCGGACGTTCCCCTGAGAGACAGATGCACAACGTTGGGGACTTCTTGACTAGAACGGATAACAAAATGACGTCATGGTAGGGTTATCATCAATAAAAAATTAACTGTCACACAAAAAAGATTAGTGTTTTTCAGGTTGGCTACTGATATCAAATTTTCAAATTCCCCGACCTTTCCCTGACTTTTCCCTGATGGATTTATCAATTTCCCTGACCGATCGCCAAAAGATCATCTAAGGCCGGAATATTTTTTCCGGCTGAATTATATTTTCTGCGGCAGCTTAAAATTTTCTAATCATCGTCTCGTATTTTTATGAGCAGAATGAATTTACTATAAGCTTGTGTGTTCCAGCTACTTCTCGATCTGTTTCGGAAGTTGAAAAAAAAACGCGAGGTATAATTTTCCGAACAACGCAGCTTCGGAGTCCTTGTGATGAGCGTAATACATTGTGATCATAATTTGTGACACAACAAGGCAAATATCGCAATGAGGACACACAAAATGGATACATTGTACGTCAGATTCAAAACTTAATAACTAAGATTCACAACTGAATACTCCACGAATTGATGGTGCTTATTCCATGCACGTCAGCGACGGGCGTTTGTTTTAGTTGGTGAGATAAAGGGCGGGAAATACTGGTCGATAAACGCAATGGTAGAAAAATAGCGAGGATTCCTATTCCAGTTTCTCCCTGACTGTTACGAGAATTCCCTGATTTTTCCAGAAATTCAAAATTCCCTGACAATTCCAGGTTTTCCCTGACGCACGACACTCTGGATTTTATAGACAGATTACTGAGTGTTTTTATACAAAACTTTTAGAAGCAAAAATCATATTTATTCGATAAACTTATAAGCCAAGGTCTACTTTGATAATGACAATGCGTTGAAACCTGGACTGTGAATAGTAAAAAAAAGTGTAAAAATAGAACAGGTTTTATTGTTTTTCATGATTTATTTCACACAAACGAATCCAGAATTATTTTTATTAACCCAGCCACCACTCTACTACCTTTCAGTACTCATTCCAAATAACTTCAACAAAATTTTGGAACCCACTCCCTATTTCCTTGAAAGAAACATCTACAGCTATCTCATTTAAATCCAAATCATACGGATATCTCATGGAACAATAGAACATTTGGAATTGGGTATTTGGTTACATTACACCTAATTATTAGTTATTAATGTAAAACAATAATGAAAAAATGTGCACTAAGTTCAATAAATATAACGTATATAATGAACAAAAAAAATGTATGTTAACCGGTATTGACGAATACTGACTCGTAATTTTGTAATTAATTTATGTAACAACTTTAGCAATAACCGAAGATATTTTTTTTACTAAAGTTACTTGGTCTTACAGAGCATGCCCTAGATCAGTGAACTTGTATCTATCTTTTAGGTTAAGACAAAACAAGTTAACATTTTAATATTAAAATCAGTTGACCATTGGGAGGTTAATTCAAAATTTCAATCTGATTCACTAAATGTGAAAAAGGTCGATTATTACTTGCCATGGCGCCATGATTGTTTAGCGTGATTGCTACCTAAGTGGAAGTTTCTAAGCAAGAAAAAAGAGCGCTTAAAATCATTGATTGTGACAGTAAATCAACAACTGCTGAGCGCCTGACGATTTTCAATTACATTTCCAATTTTATAGCTTAAGGTAGTTTGAGCAAAATAGCTCCCCAGTCATAATGGAGACCATATTCGAATCATATTAAATTAAATAATTTTCTGTGGGATAAATTCTAAATAATTATGTGAGTCCTAAACTTGACTCATATCCTCCTCGTTGTACGTTAAAAACTCCTTCAGAACGGAAGCTTTTTTTGTGGTCCCGAAAAAATTACTGCGGTGACAATATGATTTATTTCACGCAGACCGAAAATTTATTTCTCACGCTCAAAAGTGTATTAAAACGTGCAGTCAATGACCCACGATTGACGCGACGGCCGCCTTACGTGTTGACTTCGGTATAGAAAAAAGCAAGGGGGAGCTACACGTTACAAAAGGGGAAAATTAATTCCCCGATCGACGGAAAACGGAGGGAGGAATCGATAGAGATAAAAATTCACGCAAACGGAACCCTTTCGTCGCATCTGTGACTTCACTATATGGTACAAGCGACAAGAGAGGTCGAAGTGACGACCATTTAACGAAGTTGTGGCAGGAGAAACGAGCAAACATTAATATTTCCTGCTCGGGAGAGTCTAACGGATAAAAAAACCTAGTCGGTGGATTATTAAAAAAAATAAAGACACGAAAGAAACGCGACAGGTACGGCCTGTCACGGGCAATCGACGAAAAAATAACAACGCTACCGCAGTAGGACGGTGCGGCGCGTCGTCACGACAAGACACTTGAATAGCTCTGAACTAGCAACGTAAAAGATTTTTAACCGGAGAGGTGACTTTTGAAAAACAAAAATTTTGGACTAGGGCACGCACGCATAAAAAACAAAATTTCATGGGAAAAAAACAACGGCGATGCTCAAAGAGGACAGGACTACATACCAGGAAACAGTATGAGAGGACATTCGCGTGGAGTGTGGTACTATATGGATCGAAAGCATGGGCCATTAGAAAAGTTGACCAGTAAATACTGGAAGCCTTAGGCACTTAGGTGCTGGAGGAGGATGCTGAAGATAAAATGGACGGACAAAATATGAAATGATGAAGTGCACAGAAGAGTACATGAGGGAAGGACCATGTGGAACACCATACAGAATAGAAGAACCAGATGGGTTTCACACACCCTGAGACACAATGAGTTTGTGAAAAACGTATTTGGAGGTAAAATAGAGGGAATAGTCCCCAGAGGAAGTTCCAGGAATAAGTTCATGGACGAAATGAAGAGAAAAGTACGTATGAAGAGATACCAGGAGATAAAGGAACTAGGAAGTGATGGAGGGCTACAGTCATCCAATCTTAGGATTGAACAACCAATGAATGAATGAGCGAAATTTTTACTTGTAAGTAAGTAAACCTGAGCATTTTGCCTAAATTTATGCAACAGAAACACGATTCATTGCTTCGTGACGTCATGCGGTAGCATGAAGATGAAGTGTACAGAAGAGTCGAAGAGCAAAGATCACACGGAACACTACAAAGAAAAGTCAACAAAATGGATTGGACACACTCTGAGGCACAATGTGTTTGTGAGGAACATGATTGAACGTGTTATAGAGGGAAGAGTCCCCAGAGGAAGACCCAGGAATAAGTTCATGGACCGAAATAAGAGGAAAGTACATAGGAAGCTACCAGGAAGTAAGGGAACTAGCATTTGATAGGGAATGGTGGAGGGCGGCGGTCTACAATCTCACTATTGAACGAGCAATGATGAATTTCCTACAACAATGGAGAAGCTTACAACAAAACCACGCTGAGCTCAAGAGAGCACATCTCTCTAAAACTGCACCATCCGCGTATTCATTACCGAGTTTTGAAGGATCGGGGAATTGAGCGCTTAACCGTTAAAGTAGACACCGCACCGATGCTTGCACTGGGGGGGGGGGTCTCCTCCGTCGCTTAAACCAATTTCGCCGCCGCCACCGAGAGGGATAGGGCGCCGTCCTCACGTCTCGAGACTAATGACCCGACTCGTTTCCCATCCAGAACGCCGTAATCAGGAGCGTGCTAATTCCTATCAATTATCTCAGGCTTTTTAAACTCGTGAATAACCATTACCGATTCATTATCGGGAAAACAAGGAATTAAAGGGTCTCTCTCTCTCTCTCTATCGTCCGTTGTGAGGGTGGCTCGTGAGACGAGAGGTTTGAGAGAGTGAGGTTGGGAGGTAGAGGGGGGAGGAGAGGATTGCGAGGTTGGAAAGCGACGAAAACTCGTTTGCCTAAGAAAATTACGTTCGAAATTGGCCTCGCTATCGGCCTAACCAGCCGAGCACAGGGATGCCGAGAAACGAAGGAACTCCACCCCCCCATCCATTCCGGAAAATGAAGCGCTCGGTCTACGTAAGCAAGCAAGATAATACTATTTTTGCTTCTCTTTCTTCCTTACCATTTCCCGGCGGTGAATTTAAGATGTCAGCGCAGGAGACGAGGATTAAAAAAATACATTAAAAAGATCTTTCACCTAGGTATTAGGGGCGATGAAATAGAGGCGATATATGCTTCAACGCATAACGAAATGAATTATCTGGTTCCAAGAAACACAGTTGTAAATTTTACAAGAAATGAGGACAAATTTTTTCAATTTCTTGCGCGGATATTTCACCGGTGGCTATCAAAATGTTGGCATATTCATTGCTAATGAAACAAATTTAGGGAAAAATATTACGACAAAAAAATGGGCAAAAGATTATGAATTAAAGAAATTTTTAGTGGTATGCATGATGTAAAGAGGTGTTAACTGTTATATTATCAGAATTTCGGTACCACAATTGGAGATAATATGTCTAAACGCTCCTGGTGCCATTTCCTGAAAACTTGCCGAATTAATCACGAAATTAATTAAGATGTAGTAATATTTTCATAATGTTTAGCTCAAATCAAACGGAGATTTGACGACACAAACAGGTACAACCCAACTCTCTCTGAATTAAGCAGCATTAAAATAGCTTATGCGTCACTTTATTGGTGAAAATAATTCGAGGAACACGATTAAACAATCGCAAATACCGAATGAACTATAATAGTTGATTCCTTCCTAAAGAGCATAATTTTCACCGGTGAGAAATAGGCAAAAAGAACAAAATGCGGAGATAAAACATTTGAATGCCAATATCATCACAGATTCCTCTGCTGTAGAGGTCTTAGGAATAATTTTGAATCTGCAGCCTGCGACCTACAGCCAATTTTCATCGCTTTATAGGCTTTCATTTATTTTCATATATTCTTAACCAACACATAATCAGCCGCTAAAGGCTTTCCCTTCGGATAGATAAACAATCGCATACCACTAACTCCGGGCCGTGTAAGTCCTACATACACAGGATTCAAACCCATGACCTAGCGAATACAATGCGTGGACTTAGAACTCCACCACCACTGAGCCTGAGGCTGTGGAGGAAAATACTAAAGGACTAGATACACACAATCACTTCTGCAGGATACATCACAGTTATTTAATAAAATATTTGAAAAACTGCATTCTAATACACTACTTGAACTGATAGTATAACGAACAACCAGAAAAAACTTTTAAGGTCTTACCTGCGAATTCAAAAATGATATTATGCACGAGTGCATAATTTAAAAAATGCGTTTCTCCGTCATTTTAATCTAATCTAACAATTTATTTTCCATTTAATAATGCGAAAGAGCTGATGAGCTATTTTAACTGAAATTTAACAAATATTGATAATCAACTAGAGAGCGTGTGTGAACCAATGCAAGAGGGAAGTGAGGAAAACGTAAGCTGTTTGTGAGAATAGGGCATCATGGAGGAAAGAAATCTAAAGGAAGCCATTTTCCTGGAGCAAACGGCACAAAATAAATTCTTTTAATTTCGCCTTCCTCGATAGGGAATGGAGTGATCGGCTTGTATGTTTTCGAGCATGATCAATAATGAGAGTGAACGTGGTATCATTTTATGGCACTGGGAGTGTTGAGGTGGAACTAATAAACAAACTCAACAGGGGTATGCCATTAAAGCACCGGCAATGAGAAGCAAGCAAAAGATCAAAACTCCCAAGATCCAAAGCGCACATAGCAGGCGTGATACGCACCCATCCCCAGTGATGTATCCCGACAGCTACACTAATCAGGTAAACAAAATGCTTCGATAGGTCCCATATCTTTTACAGGGAAACGCTGGGAAATTCGTGACGAGAGAGGGCATATTCAAGTTTCTTACTGGTGGGAGCGCGTTGAAATTTCAACCGTCGGTTAACTAAAGCGAGAAGACAAATTTACAGCCGCGAGAGGGTCGAGACGCGAAAACTTTCGCATCCCGACGAACGGCGAAGCGAGCGAAGTAAATCCATCAACAATACCCACCCCCACGCACAACGCACACGTGAACACACGTGCAGAAGAGAATCCCTGGGCGCCTGGCGAACTAAAATCCCTTTAACTCACACACTCACCACGTAGGGAACTCTAGGAGAGGTAATTTAAACCCGGACGAGGAAAGATAGCCGCCACTAACGATTAAGGGAAATCCTTTCCCAAAGATGGAGAACGAAAACGAAATCACATTTTAAAACGGTGTTTGTTTTTCTCATTACTTTCCAACTCGATGCGATCTATTTTATGTATTACCGTTTAAATTGTGGAATTCTCTTCCTCTGAATATAAAGACGCTGACATCTGTGTATACAATCAAGAGAGCTCTGAAACAGTATATATGTCCAAATATTAGTATATCAAATGCAACATTTACTTATTTCTGTTGTATTTTGGTTAATTATATATTGCTAGTGGCTGTATATACGAAGTATTGTAAGTGTTATGCCTCTAATCTTTTTATATCATATTTCCTGAGATAATACCTACCCTTATTATTATGTTTCCTGCATGTCATTATGTAGCTATCACTTTACTTTACTTTGTTTTCGTAAATCTTATAGTATCAACAGCTAAATATTTAAATAAATGTAAATGCCATGTATATGTGCTCCGTGGGACTATATTGTCCCAGAGTATATAAACTTTTCTTATCTTACCTCCTTCATCATAGCTGCTTACTACAGCTTTTTCAGTCACACTGTTCACTAAAACGAAATAAAATCTGAACATACAAAATCCGCAGATTCCAACGATATTGTGAGGAATCCATGTATGATGCAGAAATGAAAAAATCTGCAATTATTCAACGAAATAAATGTGATTTCAACATTTCTCGGGTTGCATCCGCGTCAGTTGTCATTCAGCACAACAGTTTCGCCAGCTATCCTGCTGGCATCCTCAGGTTCCTTTACCTATGGGCGCCAGCAGGATAGCTAGCGAAACTGTTGTGCTGAAAGACAACTGACGCGGATGCAACCCGAGAAATGTTGAAATCATCTGATCAACGTTGCGGAAACCTGCGAAATAAATTTTACTGCGACTTAGGTTTAAATGTTTTAACATCATCATCAGGTGACAAATGAAGTGCACACAATATATAGTCATTGAAAGAGAAGGGAAAAAGAAAGGAAGGTCGAGAAAGGAGGGAAGTGGGTGGGGAAACCGAAGGGAATCCAGTGTAAGCAGAAAAATCAAGAAATGCTTCCTTCTCCCCCCCCCTTCTTTTCCAGGACTATATATTGTGTTCACTTAACTTTATTTGTCAACTGATGAAAAAAATATCGAGATCTAGGCCGCAGTAAAATTTATTCTGTAGATAATTGTAAATTGTTTATTTTTGCACCAAATTTGACCACCATTATTATTACAAAAATGTATTCTACCACTTAAGGTAGGTTTCGTTTAATGTCAGAGAATCCCGGAATACATTCAGGGGCCTATCTCCCTCTAATATATCCTCTTTTGTCTCTGCATAAGATCTACCCTTCTTCATCTCGTCCATGAAATCTATTCTCTTTCTTCCCCTTCCCCGCTTGCCCAACATCCTTCCCTCTATCACTCTCTTCAGCTACCCGTCACCCTTTATTACCTCCTTCAGCCATCTACTCTGTCTATCCCGGATTTCATTCAAAAGTTTTCTTTCCTCGCCCACCATCTCAAGCACTTCATCGTTATTCTTCCTTTCCGTCCACCTAACCTTCTCCACACCCACATCTCAAATTCCTGCAGCCTTCGAAATTCCTGAATATAATATTTGGTCTCGTATATTCTGAATTCATGATCTTCTACTGTATTTCTTTACCTCATATTCATGAACTACTTCATACATGCTCGCCTATCCCTTGTACTTCAAACATTTCTCCCCTAAAGCGTAAGTCTTCCCTACATTCAACCATGACGTCCCTGTCATATCCTTCCTATTACACCAGTTAATCATCAATCATAAATGCGTTAATGTGATAATGGTCTCAGATCCATTCTCTCAACAGGGCTAAAACCGACGAAGCAAATTGCTTAAATAAGTATCCTTTTTTAAAAGAATCTGGTTCAATTTCTGGCCTGACCCACACATTGCTAAACCTATCCCATCTACTTTTAAAACAAATACTTTTCAGGTATTCCATTCCCACTGAATTTAGACCTTAACCTATACTTATTCTGGCCCGCAAAGGTTTCACCGATGAGAAACAAAATCTAAAGGAAAGTAATTTCATATACTGTGATTTTGACTTCGTTATATAAATACTCATTGGATAATAATAATAGTAATATTTATTGTTCAAGGACTACATATCCTCTGGAACAAAGTACAGTTTACTGTACTGCACTGAACTGTACTGTACAAAATACAGAAACAACTCTGTGGCAAAAATAGTATTTTTTCAGTACACTACAGTTTACAAATATGAATATTCAATAAGCATAGGACATTCATTAATACAATAAGATTTACAATTACTATAGTGCCAGCTAATAAAATATATAAACAATTAGTAAGGATGAGAGAGAGTTTTTTTATAGAAATTAACAAAAAATGAAGTGTACAATGAAATTCACACAGCGCTACAATAATATTTTTTATACAAGAAAGATAACATTTCCGATTTAAATTTATATACATTGTTTGATTTTATTATATTGTCAGGAATACCATTCCATATTCTTAGGCCAGAATTTGTTGTGGATAACTGATACATATTAGTTCTACACCTTGGAATTTTAAATCGTCTTCTTCCTCTTACTTGTCTACCTGGAACACTTTGGTTTCTAATAATATAAATATCCAGATAATCAGGGGTTTTAGTTGATAATATTTTGTAGATGAACACAGATAATTAAAATATTTTCCTATGTTCCAATTTCATCCACTTCAATTTAACATAATAAGGAGTTACATGTTCGTAAATATTCGTATTACATATATATCTTACTCCGGCATTAAACAAGATTTGTAACATATGATTGATAATATGCTCCACATGTAGCCTACGGCCTCCTAACAGCATTCTCGCCCGCAAAGAAAGGCAATAAAACACTAAGGACAGTGTCTATGAATAGTGGGAAACAATCAGTGCAAGGATTATTGGTTTAAAAATATCTCCACAGGGAATAGTTACACAGGAAAGGATACATTCATGGCAGTCGGTGGAGAAAGACTTTTGAATCAAATCCTACCCCGCAGTCAAACGGCCGAAATGGATGCAGACTCAAAACGGTTGATCGGAAAAGCAAATGAGTCGAAGCGGCAATTGCGTGCGAAATCCTCAACTCACCATTTCCCTCCCCCCCTCCCGAAGCCATTCCCGGCAAATCCTTCGCCTAACTCCCTCCCCTCCTCTCTTGACACCCTTCCTGTCACGTTTTTCTTAAAAATAAAACCGATCCTGCGATTCTCCACCACAGAAAACCCTACTTCCCCCGCCTAAACCCGCTCGATGCACGGGGAATAATGTCATGAGGAGGGGATCCGGGTTGAAACGTGGCAGACGGGAGGGGAAGCTGCCGGCTCATTCGATCAGAAACTCATAACCCGTCAGCGTTCCCCCTTTCACATTCCCCGCCCCTCCCCCACATCCCTGCCAAAACTCCGTGTCTCTTCCCTTTACCACTCCCTCTAACAATCTCCTCCTCCTTACCTCACGTTAAAACCCGCTTAAGGTAGTTGGGTCATGAATGGTGTGTTGTTGAGAGCTCACAATTAAATTACTTTTCAATTAAGTCGAAAAAATATATTCTTGGACCACACTCCACACAATCAAATCTATTTATTCGTTAGGAAAGAACCAAACAAGTTGAGATATAAGTTATGAAAGAATAATACTTTTAAAATATTATCTCAATTACTTGGGTTTAAGGCGCAGATTTCGACATATATTAACAAACCGCACGTAAATACGAGACTATAACTCGGCACGATATCATGATGTTTATCAGTAACCAATATTATACAATGATACGAACTTTTTCAGCGTTCAGGAGAAAATCTGCACATACTCCATCGAATTACTTCAAGCATATATCAATTGAAGCGTACAGAAGAGCAGAAGAGGAGAGGGTCATATGGAACATCATTGAGAAAAGAACCAGATGGGTTGTGAAGAACATGATTGAAGGTAAAATAGAGGGAAAAGTCCCCAGAAGAAAACCCAGGAATAAGTTTATGGACCAAATGAAGAGGAAAGTACATGGGAAGAGATACCAGGAGGTAAGGGAACTGACATTAGATAGGGAAGGATGGAGGGCTGCAGTCAACCAATCTTAGGATTCAACGACAAATGTTGATGATCAAGTGCCATAAGGCTACGAGGTAACACAGCATTACATTGCCAAGAAACCAAATCGGCTACATGCGATTTCCTATCACTTTTATCTATACATATTATTCATAAGGATACCGTGTACAATCATGGGTACAATGGCATATAATATAAACACTCCCATGACATCCCAAAGTATGGAGCTATACACATGATATACTTACCTGATGATACTGTTTGAGCGAAATAGGTCGTAATAAATATAGAATTCGTGAAATTGCTCTATTTTTTTGTTATCAGTAAAAATCCAGAGTAAGCATAAAATGTTTCGTTATTTGGAAACCTGTTAGGTAACGCGGATACTACCATACCGCTGCGTTCGGAGAGACTTTATGGTTTCTTCCGTTAAAACGGTGCCTTTTGCGGAAATGCCACCGTGCTTCGCAACTACAGCAGAGGGTAGTGCGTGTCGATACCCTAAACCCTTTATAAGGCGAATACCAGAAAACTTTCAAAAAATAAACCGGAGAGGACATTCTCTTTGATCGGAGAGAGGTTGAGGTTGTGGAGGAGGAAGGTAGGGGAGGGGTGGTAGGAGAGCATGGGGGAGGGGGTATCGGGAGGGGAGGTGTGCAAATCGCGTCAGCGGCCAAAGCGGCAGGGACTCATTCCCCTGCCATACTCCTCCACACCCCCGTCGACCCAATCCTTTCCCCACCCCCCGACCCCATCCAGCACGCTCTTCTTCCTCCCGGGCCGCCAATCGAATTACGCCGAAATGATTGGCTCTTCGCTCAACAGGGGGGAGGAGTGGTGAATTGAAGGGGACTCCGATTTTCTGGGATGAGGGGGTGTTGGGGGGGGCGCGGGATGGGGGAATGGGGGTTGTAAACGGATGGATGCTGGAGAGAGAGGTGTCAGTTTGGATGGGATGGACCAGCCCCCTCAAAAATAAAACCCCTTTAAGGTAGTTTGAGCTAGATCGTTCTCTAGTCATAATGGAGGCCATATTCGAAATATACATTTTACTTTCAGTGACTGTGGGAAGCATGGATTAAATACTGCATTATAAATGGTCCAATCATATACTTTTACGTAACTGAAATTCTAACTTATTAAAAAAGAATACCTGTATAGGTCTTTAACTTGACTAATGTTTTTCGGGCGGTACATTCTCCTTTTCCTTCTCAACGGAAGGTTTTTTGTGAACCTGAAAAGACTTCTACGGTGACAACATGATTTATGTATTTTCAAAAATAGTTGATAAAACGTATAAACTACACATTTTTCATGTTTTTACGAGATCTAGGAATAAGAAATTCCTCAATTTTTTAAATAATGCCTTTCTGGATTGCATTTACGCACATTTCCCATTCCCGCTGACTTTAGCCTACACATTACCATGCTCATTCTGGTTCGCACAGGTTTCCATGAAATGTAACAAAGCCTAAAGGAAAATTATTTCATATGCTGCGATTTTTCCTTCGCTTCATGAATACTCATTCTTTTATATGATTTACGTGTTGCCTTCAGCTTCCTTACAACATTCGCGCGCTCACAGAAAGGCAATAGAAATCTAAGGATAGTGTCTAAGAACTGTGGAAAATAATTAGTACTTGAATTTTACCCTCTAATGACGAGCGAGTCAAATTTGTTACTTTTCAAAATCATTGAAATATCAGTTATCTAAGAGGCTTTTCCATTTAGTTGCTGCGATAGACAGAATTATAACGCTTCAGATTAAGTGTGTGGAAAGTTGCGACTCTTTCGGCGGTTTTTCGAACAATTTGAATAGATGAATATGTAACGCTATTCACTGACGATGGTGTGCCTGGTGGAGCTCTGAAAATGATAGTTTCAACAGTCATACATGAAGAAAAAATTGGGAAAGTTTAAAACAGGTAAGTTATGAAGATAGTGTTGAAGTATACCTTGTGTAAATATTGTTATGTAAATGTATTATTTTTAATTAAGTACAGAAAATACAAATACACCACATTTCAAAATAAATTATACCATCAAATAAATTGCATTTTTTTAAATGCTTAAATAGCAACACCAGGGTTGAAATTCGCCATGAAAAAATCATTTGACTCGACCGGGATTCGAACCCGGATCTCCCAATTGCCGGTCAGGTGTGTTGTTGTTCCAATGATTTTATTTTATAACAATATCATGTTACAATATCATATTCATTGGCATATAGTTAATAACAATATCATATTCATTAGCATACAGGGCAAAAAAAAAGATCCGCTAGCCAGTTACACCACCAAGCCATCTTCCTTCAAGGCGCATTTCGAGGAGGGTTTATGCGAACTAGATGTTCCGGCCTCAAGTCTACATTGCAGCACATGAGACGAAGTCGTGCTTATAAAGCCACTGTCGTGGTGGATAAACCCAACATTGTCGTTATTAAAACGACGAAATTGACAAATTTCCAGCAAATTAAATAGCAAGTTCAAAAGACACTAATAGATACAAGTAGTATTTATGCATGGTAATGTTTCATAATTCCGTCCATAGAGGGTTAAAATTTGGGTTAAAAATATCTCCTTAGGGAATACAGAGGAAATTATGGTTTATATCCGGTATAATTCGTGAAAAATCTCGGAGAGTAGTTCGGGAACGGGCTGATATTTTGGCATCTTGGGAAGGGTTAGGTAATTTTTCTTTCAAATGAGTCAAAATTTATAGATTTCTCGATGAAATGATATTTTGCTCGAACTACTAAGCCTCCCGATGCGTCTCTTCCTCCTCCTCCCCCGGGCCCACGAGAACCCACCGTTCAACTCCTTCAACCCTCGCTGCCTCCTCCAAACCTCCCATCCCTCGGGATCCCTTAAAACTTAGCACCTCGGCGCGGATGGATTTGGTCCGGAAATTCCTCCGAATCACAGAGCCCTCTCCCCAACCATACATTAATTCCAGTTTCGGAAATAAACCACCCCTTCCCCAAACATCCCTCCTACCCATTGATGGGGCGCACCCGTAAAAGCGTGTCATCGCGGTGATGACAGAAACTGCGAAGTGAATATTTTGAATTTGGCTATAATTTCTTCATTCTGTGCAAATTGTAGGACTGAATAATATTTAAACATTTCCATTCATTTACGACAAAATATGCGTTTTAAAAATTTCGCTTGCCATTTGGTATCTTTGTCAACTCTCGCAACCTTTGATGAGAAGTAGTCAATGCTGTAGATTTCGCAGTTTTTCCTAGGCTGAGTTCATGAAGTTGACAAAACTGCTAAGTTTAGGTAATGCGGTGTTGATTATTGCAGTAACGTGTCTCCATTTTTGGTTATATTATATAATAAAAATATTGATGAGAATAAAATAAAATAGTCTTAAAATTGGTGTACAAAATTATTGCACTATCATTTCAACGGACCAAGATATAAATTCTCTAAGTACAGCAGCACATCATTTTAACGCCGACCCTTGTGGCGAACGAGGGCGTAGTCCAATCTTTGAAGTTAAATATCTCCGTTGCTTATGCACTTCCCACGACCAAACTTGTTTTTGAGGTAAGACAAAAGACTAACGTGTCAAACTAGTAATAAATTCAAATTTAAAAATGTCTTTATTGTTGTTGTTAAAATTTAAACATTTAAAATTTAAACAATTTCAATAAAATTTAGTTTATTTACAGAACTGATAACACACTGTTGATACACATTCTTTTAGAAAACAAAATAAGATGTCAACCGTTTCTCTCACTATTTTCGTTTAGGAGATATAGCAAAAAGAAAAAAGGTCTAAGCGCAAACTGGAAACTCTTTTACTCTTTTTCATTTAACGCCAGATGGAACCCACACAAAAATTTTGGTTCGAATCGGAGACACCAAGGGTCAACTCACTGCTGATCTGACGTGGAATGACCCTTCATCATTTCTCTCACATCTCAATTGCATTGCTTTCTTTTCCCTTCTGAATTTTCAATTGTTACTACATCGCTCAACCATGTATTTCGCTTTTTTACGTGATTGACCGTTTAACACTTAGACGATAGAAGTATGAACCTTATGGCGTACCCTGTTGCCACATTTACTCTCCATTCCCCTGTCACGTAGGCATCAGTTTCTTTCTCCGCCAAACGCAATTCAGTTACAACAAGGAATAAAATTCCCGCACACGCAAACTATTAAGTTGTGTAGTTAGTATCCGGCATGACACTATATTTATTTTCCAGCTGCGATCGACAACGTTGCACCTCCGCCATGATAGAGAATCACATGGGAAAAGGATTTCCGTAACATCACATACCAATAACTAAATATGATACGTCCTATAGCAACACATAAGTAGATGCTACTTATAGCAAATCATTCCTCAAAAATCTCCTTCTTGTTGATTTTTTATGTCTACATATTCTGTCACCGCCAAGAATAATCTCTCTAAAGCTTATGCTCCAAGCTCATCCAAGTTTCCCAAGGTGTCGCCTGGAAAACCACAGGAACCACTCGTCTCTACCTAACGCTCTGAATATCGGGTAGCACTCAAAGCATCTTCCCCTTCCCAGAGGATCCTGTTACGAACACTCACCATCATGGAATTCACTCAGAACTAGCCTACTTTACTCACTCACCGTCAGCCTTAGCTTCATGAATGAGCTTCATTGGTCGTTCAATCTTATGATAGGTTTACTGCAGCCCTCCACCCCTCCCTATCTAATGCTATAATCCTTACTTCATGGTAGCTCTTCATACATATTTCTCTTTTTATTTCTCCTCCCTTTCCAGAGATTCATTAACGCTGTAATGCTCTGGTTAGCAGGCGCTGTTTCAAGTTTTTATATTAAACCAATTCGTATTCCTCTTACAAAGGGCGATTCAAAAAGAATACCACAACTTTGAAAATCTGTATTTAATCAAAGAAACATGATGGAACCTTAGGTAATTAATCAATGTGAAGAGTACTTACACAGTTTTTATTTTCAAAAAGTAGTACTAACAAAGATTTTTTTCAGTAGAAAACAGGTTCATAACCTCGGCGGCTCGATTTTCTTGGACTGCGAGCAAATGCTTCCTGTATTCGGCCAACACTTTCTTCACTCTTGCGCGGCCGTCCGGAACTTTTACCTTTGCACAAACACCCTTTCTCTGTGAATTGTTTATACCAACGTTTGATACACCACCTATCGGAAGGTTGAACACCATACTTGGTTCGAAATGCACGCTGAACAAATGTCGCCGAATCACTTCAGCCGTACTCGATAACACAAAAAGCTTTTTGCTGAGCAGTCGCCACCTTTGCACTGACAACAGAAATGAAGGTTATGTGGCCAACAGCGCTCCTAGCGACCAAATGAACAACTTCAGAGCTTCCTTAAATCGACGACAGAAAGTGCTTAGCTCTCCTTTTCTTCTTTTACAGAGTCCTCGATTTTCAAAGTTGTGGTATTCTTTTTGAATCACCCTGTATATTGCTCACAATCTGTCCTTCTCGTAATGAGAAGGCCATCACAATATCACTCTAATGTCTTAATGGCCCACACCAATATCCGAGGAACTACCCGTAGAGACAGTCTGATAAAACCCTAATAATGTTTTGAAAGAAAAATCCCTTTGTCTATTCCCTTCAGCAAATACGCTATATGGATTGGAAAATAGTCGAGGCAAATATTTATCGTACGGCGAAAAGAAACTATTTGACGTATAGGTTAACAGATGGTGTCTCGCATATACGTCGCCCAGGTAGCCATTTGCATACATACGCGCAGCATCCAGTTGACGAATCTATCTTTAACAGAAGCAGAGCGCTACTTCACTCACCGATGCCTATCACTGTCGACGCTCATCAAACCTGAGATTGGTTTACAGTATCTATCCACCCCATTCTCCTTCCAACGAAGAGTTTTATTCCTTCATGAATGTTAAATAGGACGACCGCCACTATCTGTACTCCGCTCCCGATGTCCTTTTCATTTCCGATCTTCATCGATCATTTCTCGCATTTATTTTCCTTACAATCATTCCTTTTAAAGATGCATAGGTATATAAGAACCATTGAGAGCAAAATTTTATTTGACAGCATTTTACCGTATTCTAGTTTAATACTCAGAAGAGTTCTTCAACGTGTTTTCTCAATTTGCGAGACCGGTGTGTGTTTAGCTTCTTGACTTACCCAATTCTTGGTCTCAACAAATATACTTACTTTTATGACGATACAGCGCTCCCCAGACGGTAATAGAACGTGAATAACGGTAACATGCCTCCGTCTTGGACACACAAAAATGAGAGGGTTCGGAAATAGTTTGCAACCCTTTTTATTTCCTCGCTCGATTGGACCTCTGCTTCATCCCGCCTCTCATGCAATTTCTCTCAATCCTTTACCATCGACCCTTTTTCCAAAGCAACCCGTATCCATCCTTTCGATACCCGTTCCTCGCCGTCACCCTGGATCGCGATCTCAACCATGTTGCCACTGGCGTGGAAACTCAAAAGCGCCCTCTACTTTCCAACTCACGAACTTCGGCACGTGTGTCTTCTTACTTTTCCTCTCGGTACCGGAAAACATACCACCGTGTGACACACCAGTCGTAAACATGCGGAAGAAGCATTGACGCGGCGCGAATACCTTATCTAATTCCCCCTCATTCTCTTCCACAACTGGAGCGCAGCCCACCTCCAAAAACATGGACTCCTGCCGCAGGGAAAATACCTGACGATTTTCGCGCAAAATTCTCTCCGTTCAAGGGAGTCGAGAGCGCTATTTCCCCCCTGTCGTAACTAAGGCCATACCCAATTTTTTATTAACTAGGCAAACCAGGAAAAAATGACGAGCAAATCTTGATGGTACAGTTTTAGTTAAACATGTTTTGTGAATATTATTTCATAGTTGATAGTCTAATACCTGAAGATCGTTTTAAGATGTTTACTAAACGAAAGCATCAACGCCAAATTACAACATTATTGACGATAGGTTATTGGTCGTCGTGCAAATTCAGCATGCGGTTTTGAGTTTGAGTAAAGGACTTGTTATATATTGAAAGTGCAATTTATCCACCCGACCATGGCTTTTCTTAAAATAATAACGCAGTTGTGAGACGCAAAAATAATATTTGAAATATGAAACCTTTATTTCAATGACCGAACTTCTCAGCAATAAACTTAGTAAAACTTGACTTCTTCCCACGACGAACAACAAGGATGCCTACTCAGACAAAACCGATGAGTAGTTAATTTATGCGAATGAAATGATATAATGAAAACACAATTTAGCAGCGGAAAGAAACAACTGGTAGAGCAGGTAATTAAACACCAGCTGACAGTGAATTATGCAGAAGAAAACGGAGAGATTGGGGGATAAGCAAGTGAAACGATTTCAGGAAAACAGCAAGAGTGAAGTTCAAACAGCATATTGTAAAAGATTAAAACATAAAAGAATGGGTGAGTAAAGGGAAGTAAAAGCAAAATGAAATGAAATGATGAAATAGCTGGCGAGGGAAGGGAAGCATGCGAATGGTTACACGAAGCGGAAACGATAGAGAGAATAACGGAACGAATCGCTGACGGCGAGAGAGGTTAGGCAGTAAACGAAAGGAAATATGGAAAACGATGCGAATTCTTTGGTAATAGAGCGGAATCGATATGACAGCGGGAATGGGAATTACTATCAGAACGCAGGTTAAAATTTAGCTTAAACCTTTTAAGTAAATTCGAAACCGATTTGTTCACAGATGGCGTTAAATATATGTATATTGAGAACCCCTGCGTATTATGCTAGGTTTGATCATATTAACAAGATTAGAGAGATAGATTGTCGTACCGATAGATTTAAAATGTCATTTTTCCCTCGTACTATAAGAGAGAACAGTAGACAGCGTAGCAAATGGATAGGTAGGTGAAATATAGTTAGAGTAGTCTGTAGTGCATGATGCATGTAATAACAACCAATAATCCCTTCCTTATTATGTAGATACTAACCATCTAGCTCCAGCATATCTCCCTTAAATATCCTACTTGCATGGCAATAGTGCATGTTTGGTGATCTTCACCCCCTGCCACACACCCTCGTGGTGGCTCGCAGGGTATCACGTAGATGTATGAGCGAATCTGAAAAATATACTCCACGGAACACTACATTGGAATAGTTGTTCAATAGCTCACTTATACAACAAGGTTTGAGACTAAATTCTAGGACACGGCTAAAATGTACCAACTTGCACAGAGAAAATATGGAGAAATTCACGATAAATTATGATATTGATGCGGTAAATTTCCACAAGTGGAGGGGAATGAGGCCCATTTGCATTTTAACGCACAGTAGGCACGCATCTCTTTCCTTCGACTCAATATTACCGAGGCACGAATCACCGAGTCTCCTACTTATGACCCCGTAAAATTCCTTAAAAACAGATTCACTAACCTGGGTGCTGAAGTGTCTTTCGCAAATGTAGAGGGAATGTGAGATATATATATATATATATATATATATATATATATATATATATATATATATATATATATATATATATATATATATATATATATATGCACTTAGGATCACTTAAGTGACGAATATATAAAAGTTTGCCAGAGGAAGGCAGACGACAAACACAGAAAACAAAAAAATGATGAACACACTTACAAAGTTTCTTGATATTTCGGTGCCACTAGCACCTTGGTCGCAAGAGCGAAGACTTTGTAAGTGTGTTCATCATTTTTTTGTTTTCTGTGTATATATATATATATCGAGGAGAGAGAGAGAGAGATAGACGTTGAGAGGATCCCAACGAGACTCAGTAATTATTTTAAAGATAAGGTGGACATTTTGTGCGGAAGTGGTATTTATGAAATCTCGTGTGACGATTGTGAAACGGTCTACGAGAAACAGACTTCGAGAAGCTTCCTGACAAGGACAGAAGAACACCTCAGTGCTTTTAAGAACAATCAAGCAGGAAAGAGCAAATTTTCCAAATATCTTTTAACTTGTAAACACAGTGGTGATTTTAAAGTGAATGTGCTGCATTTAACAGACAATAGACGTGAGCTAAATGCTAAAGAGCAGCTCGAAATTTTGAAAAGATATGGTGACTCAGATTCTAATCTTGTACATGAATATTTTCTTCCCCACAATCCCCTATCCTATCTGCATTGTATAACCTTCCCTTTCTCTCAAATTTGTACTCTCACACAAATGTCACCCCCTCCCCTCTCCCTCTACTGGTAGTATACATAAGAGAATGAGATACTAGTATAATCACCTGAAGATGAAGCTTAGCCATCAAAAACCTGGTCGTGTTGAAGTTTGAAATAATCTGTGGTCCGTAAAAGTTTCGAGTTGATCAATTTGTGATGGAGTACCAAAAATTTAACGAAGATGGAGTATTATTCTTAAGAGACTCAGTAAATTAAAACAAATTCTAAATTAAACTTTTTTTGCTTTTTAACGGGCAGCGTCGACTACACATGGAATTTCGACAAAATTCACCGGAGAAATAAAAATTCCAGCGTAAAAATCCACCATTTACACACGAATAATATATACGAACTCAACGACATATTAAACGTTTCAACGGTTAGAATCACCAAAACCTGGGGATTCTTGGGGCAAATGAGGTGCAGAGGGGAGTTGGAACGGTAAGGGAGGAGAAGAAACCACAGATAGCTAGAGAGAGAGAGAGAGAGGGGGTGAAAAGCAGAGACCCACATGTAATGAATTGAACGCCGAATGACTTCGCACGTGGATTCCACGGGCGATGCGGAGAAGAGCGCTCTCTCGCTCACCGCGTACGGAATTGCGAATATTTCTCCCCGCGCGCGCACTCTCGATAAATATTTAAGGGAGTTCCTCTCGGAAATCTTGCAAATTCCTTCCTTCCTTTAAACCACCACACGCACTCCAAACTCAAATACCAGAATACCAGGGGCTTCGAAACTTTGCGACGCCAACGGAAATCCTCGACTAACCCGATAATTTTTAGCGAAACGAATTGGGAGCACGTTTGATATTCACTCTTCACGTCTGAGCAAAGTACTTAAATGGCAGGAACAGGTTCGACGAACTCTATCATAAAATAAATAGCACTTTAATGGTTTTTTTTTTCGGCCCCGGCGGAGGCAAAGTGATTTCTTCGCTTGCCTACCCAAAGGTCGCGGATTCGAATCTCACCTGGATGGTTTCAGGCCATCCAGGGCACGGATGTATGCGTTAGTCTCTTTGTATTAAATAAGCAGTAATCGAGGAGAGTTTTTTCCAATAAAGATACATAGATGCATACGTCCAATCACGCCGTTCCCTTCCAGGATAGGTACAGTCACAGAGTTTCACCCACTCACACCGGGCGACTCGGTGTGTCAGTACACCGCATATACTTCCTAGTGGTGGGTCGCGGGCAACGGTATGCTGGCTCTCAAGGTAGTCCTTTTAGAAGGGATCCTAGCTTGAGTAAAATAGTGAAAGTGGGCCTAGGGTATTATTATGCTTTGGTTTCTCTTGTGGCATACGGGCGAAAATGTGCCAAAACTGACCGATAGAGCGCCGTAACCGTTAGCAGGGAAAGCGGCACGTGGTACGGGTACTGCAAAGGCTGGTAACCTTGCATACTCTATTACAACTTCCTGCTAAACGTCAAAATGTTGCCTCGGACAGCCGATGACACGATGGGCGGCGGAAGCTGAATAAGGTTGGCCCATCAAGATACGGACTGGAAACGAACTGGACTCTCGGTACTTGGAATGTGAGCATGGTACTTGTAATAGAGTATGCAAGGCGAAGTGATTTCTCAGTGAAGTAGCCAAAAAAGATAAAAACTAAATTTTAAGACTTGAAAAAGGACATTCGTACTCTGGTCGTTCCCTCGATCCCCTCGATCAATTTTCTGTGGCTTTCCATCCCTCTTTTTCCAACGCTAGTTTACTTACCCCCAGTCCGCACTTATTGCGTACTTTTCTCTTATCTGGTTTATCCCTGAGTCTTCCTCAGGGGGCTTGGCCCTTAATTCATTCATCAACCACATACACGTACAAATTGTGCCTCAGAGTGAGTGTCCAGCCCATCTGTTTTTTTTTTCTCGACCGAGTTCAATTTGGTCGTCATTTCCTCGTCTACTCTTGAGTAAACTACTTAAATTTTAAATATTTTATCGGCCCATTTTATCTTCAGCATCCACCCCAACATCAGATTTTAAAATTTTCTATAAGTTTTTTGGTCTGCAATTTCGAACTCACAGTATTAAATTCGGTAAAGTTTCTCTCTTTGAGCATTACACTACAGAGTCTCCACGTACACTGTCTAAATGGAGCTGAAAACAAGGACCCAAGCAATAAATTATGACTTAATTAATTTATCAAAATACTTTTTGAAGTAGACAAGCTCAACATTACCGGAAATGCACAACGAGAAAGTACGAAAAAAACACGTTTTCGCAACATAAAAATCATCGCCGCCCACAGATTGCATCCGTCGTAATTCCGTTGTAACCTCCATGCCAGACCGAATGCTCTAGAAACGAAATCTTCTACCCCTGCACCGACATAATCCGAGGAAGAAAAAAGGATTCCGCGGGGAATAACGCGGATATGTCTATTGCGCGCTGTCTAGTCATAAATCTCGAGCTAGCCGCTGAGTTCGCGTTAGCCGACCTAATTAGAATCCTCAGCCTCCCTTTGCTACGCTACCCACCGGCGTAATTGACTGAAAACATTCCGGGGCTTGAGCTCAAAAGAACTATCTCGCTCCCAGACAGTTCTCCAGTTCAAAAGGGCGCTCTTTTAACCCTATTAAATCCACTGTGCATACTCAACGAAGGATGTATTCCGGAAAATTCCACGATTGAGCGCAAATATTGGATTCATTGTTGGGGAAATGAAACTCCGCCTAAGATTCCGATGCTCGCGCAAAAAAATAACCAAAATTCTTTAGATGAATCAAAGCTGCATGTGCCAGCTTTTCCACGGAGATACTCATCACTCATTCACTGACACTCTAACGTTACGAAAATGGTAGGGAAATAATTGATTTCGGGTGAGGAAATACTATGTTTCATATGATTTCGATATGAGACTGTTTTTCGCGGGCCGAGTTCATGAGAGATGTGCGAATCCATAGAAATAGTAAAGCTAAAAGACTGAATTCACAATCGGATAGACAACAATAAAATCTTCAGCAGTTAGGATACTGTTTCATTAGACTTCTTCCTATATTTCGATAACTTGTTCCAAAAACAAGATAATTTCCACAGCGACCGAAGTCGGTGAGATTTTAATGTTATGAATTTAATTTTGTGCATTGAATGTTTACAAAATAAAAGAAGAAAGAAGTGATAACACAAAAGGTATCCTTCATGATTAAAGCGACAATAATTCAATGTTTCAACGTATAAACTGTACAGTCAAGAGCAAAAATCAATATGAATACATTTAATGGCTGTGGAAAGACCACTTGTAGCATAATTTATTCTGGCTAAAGAGTATTTATTCATCTGATATGAATGGCAATTTTATGGAAAACAGTTTTTAAGGAGCGAAAATTTCCGGAAAAATAACAAAATCTTATAAAATCTAACCGTTTAATGTTTGAATTATTATCAAACTAATGGCAAAATTGAAGTCAAAATGCGGTAATTCCGTAGAAATGGCGCTGAAAAAGGTATCTATTGCTATATAAGAGTTTTCATAAAAAATGTATTCTTGGAATAACTGGCATTTTTTGTGCCTTAATTTTTATTCAAAATTTATGGCATTCCCAAAACAAAAAAGGGATTTTTACAACCATTTGAAAAAAAAGTAGGAACTTGGTATTTGTTTTGACTCACAAAGTCCCGGTGGAACCTCCTTAAGTAAATTACGACCTAACATTGGCAGGCGAATTCTGCGGCTACTACCATAGAAGTATTTGTTTTTCCTTATACTGTCACGGTGGAACCTCCTTAAATAAATTACGAAGTACCAATGGCAAGTGAATTAACAGGATACAATAGTAAGAGTATTTGTTTTGACTCATACAGTTCCGGTGGAACATCCTTAAATAAATTACGACCTAACATTGGCAGGCAAATTCTGCGGCTACAACCATAGAGGTATTTCAATTTACTTAAACTGTCGCGGTGGAACCACCTTATATTAATTACGAAATACCAGTGGCAAGTGAATTCTGAGGAAGCCATTGTAAGAGTATTTGTTTTGACTCATAAAGTCGCGGGGGAAACTCCTTAAGGTAAGTACCAAGTACCATTGGCAGGCAAATTCTGCGGCTACTATCATAGAAGTATTTCTTTTTACTTAAACTGTCGCGGTGGAACCTCCTATAATAAATTACGAAGTACCAAGGGCAAGTGAATTCTGAGGATACCATAATAAGAGTATTTGTTTTGGCTCATACAGTAGCGGGGGAGGCTCCTTAAAGGTAAGTGCCAAGTACCATTGGCGATCGAATTTCGAGACTAATACCACCAGAGACATCAATTCCACGAGTCGAGTCGAGTGAGACTACTATCGTAGAAGTATTTCTTTTTACTTGTAATGTCGCGGTGGAACCTCCTTTAATTAATTACGAAGTACCAATGGCAAGTGAATTCTAAGGATACCATAGTAAGAGTATTTGTTTTGACTCAAAAAGTCGCGGGAGAACCTCCTTAAAGGTACCATAGGCGATCGTATTCCGAGACTACTATCATAGAAGTCACTTCCACGTGTCGAGTCGCCATCGCAACAGGAGGTCAGCAAAGGTCTCCACAAACAATTCCCAGCCTCGTTTCCGAGCGAAGGCCTTCCCCTTTTAATTCGCTGATTCCACCGCGCGTGTATGCGGTCCCTCAGCCGCGACGAACAGAAATATTCATGCGCCCCCTCCCGAACTTCCATCTAGTCCTCTCCTGCGGCGTCCTGACCTCCAAACCTCCCTCCACCCCCATCTTCCCGAGAGAGGTAATAAATGTGTACGCAGTGATCCTCATTCCTCCTCCTCCTCGCCACGCCTTCGCACCTTCATTTGTCATCTCCCTTCCGCTTCCGTCGTATTCCCCGACTAATCCAACGGGGGCGTCGTCATCGGCCCCTTCCGGCACCGAGTTTTCAGAGAGAAATCGGGGGAAAGGTCAACCTTTCCGGTTATACCTGCCTCGAGCACTATATTTCACCACCACGGATACACTAGCACCTAAACCCTAATTCTATCTAATTCCGAATTTCCAACAAGCTGCCAGAAAACTTCATTAAAGTATTATCGAATGCGTACGAAAAGGTTTAAAAACACGCGTTTATACAATATTGAACTATATTTAAGAAGTGAAACAAAGGCATTTACATGAAGAATGATATATTCCAGAGTTGTTAATGTTCTACATGCATTCATACCAATCACGCCGTTCTCTTCCGGGGTAGGCAGAGTCACTAAGTTTCACTCATAAATACATATTTGTACACCTCACTCTGCTTCAATAATTTCCTCCATACTGACCTATCCTTGTAAACGTCTTTTGCCTCATTTACCCCCATACACTGCTTCAAACAAGCCCTCCTGTTTTTAAGACTCCTAATATTGCTCCTCCTAAGAATTTATTCAACCACATTCAACCACAACTATCTCGGCCTATCTCTACCTCTCGCACCATTCATTTCACTCTTATTTATATCTGTTTCGTTATTTGACTCTCCTCCATTCTCTCAACGTGACCGAACCAACGAAGCACACTCCTTTCATATATGTCCATTACTCGAGCATCTAACTCAAATTCATTTATTACCCACTCATGCCTAAACCTATCAATCCTACATTTGCCGCAAATACTCCTCAGATAACTCATACCCACGGCGTTTAGTCTACTCTTATGTCTATTCTGACATACCCACGTTTCACAACCATAAAACAAAGCGGGGAGGAGTACACTTTTGTACACGGCGATTTTCGCTTCCTTAGACAGACACTCATTCCTTGATATGCTCCACATGCTATCTACCACTTTCTTTCCAGCACTCGCACGTTTCTTTGTCTCCTCATCCATCCGTCCATCTTTCGCAAACATCCAATTTAAGTGCAAATAATTATCCACTTGTTCAATTACTTCACCATATACCCTCATCATACAGTTATTCTCCCCATTCTCCTAATCTAAAACCACTACTTACGTCTTGCATGCATTTACTCTCAATTTCATTCTCTCTTCTAATACAAAAAAGTCTTACCGTAAACACTATTGGAATCATACTTCATTTAAACAATTAAATGTAAATTTACCTTACACTCAGCAAATACCATGGCTAAAACTCAGATGAAAAGTCAGCTCATCTATATGGAAAGTATCTGTGAGATGACATGCGAATTTCGGCCAAGTTTTTATGTGTCCCATCCCACCGAGAAGACGTCAGTCAGACGAAGACGTGAAATAAATCATGAAAATACGTCATTTAGTAAGTAATGCAATATTTAGTGTACGTAAAAAAGTTTACTCTTGCAGTAATTAATGACAGCCAGTAAGAAATAAAATCAGCCGCTTCTCTCTAGTCAGACCCCACTAGAAATACGCTGCCAGCATTTGGAATCCTCATGAGGTAGGCTTAAAAACAGAGTTAGAACGAGTTCAGAGTAGATCAGCAAGATACGTAAAACGCCGTCACGATAGTCTCGTTAGTGTTACTGACCTCTTGCAGCAACTTGGGAATGATTGGGGATGGGAATCGTTTTAGATCTATGATTAAAAATTCGACAATATTGTAAGAAAATTCAAAACCAATTTATTTTCCGTCTAAGTTATTAATATCTCACGGATTCCAGCACACAACGGTAGAGCAGATTATGTGAATAAAATAAGAGAAATATATTGTAAAATAGACAGGTTTGAATTGTTGTATATCCTGCGATAGAGATCATGATGGCTGCCAATGAGACTATGAAGTACATTAATGGGCAGGTAGTGCAGCTGATTAGTTGATTTGCTCCATAATGCTTGTTTCTTCATCTACACGTAGTAATAACATCAAGTTTCGCATGGTCATTGCATAAATCATGTATCTCGTTAACTTAGCTGCAGTATACATTAATGTAAATTATTTCTGTAGCATTAGGTGCAAATCTATAGCGTAGTGCATGTTAGTGAAGTCACAATTACATTGTAGTGCATGTTGGTGATAACTCAACCCAATAATATGTTGATAACATGTTGGGTGTATCTCCACTGTGACTCCATGCTAGAATTTTTAGCTCTCTTCAACCATATTCACACATTTCTTTTTGATGGATGTCTAATAATTCATACTTACAAAATAAGTTGCTGGGCACCCTAAAATTAACCTTTACATCTTTCGAGGCACAATGGCAGATTTGGAGGCGTATTGGCGTATTCATGGGCATTATTCTAACTCTAAGAGTCCGTATTTCTCTCGCTCTTCCTCTTCATCCGCCGAGAAGAAGTAGCTCTCCTTTAAAACACATTCCCATTCCGTCGCTCGCCGGGGCTCGGATCGCCGGAGACACACAGCCCTGTGATGGGAAGTTGGGGACCCCTCTCACCTGATTGAGTTGGCCGTAAATGGTCGGCCGCTCAGCCAAGCACTCCCCCCTCTCTCTCTCATCCCTTTCATATTGCAGTTGTTAATCTAAGTTTGGATTAATTGATTTAGTTGGAGAAGGTAGTGCGAGGTGGCGACACAATCAGTCCGGCCAGAGTCGAGTCGCGCTGGTCGTTTTAAGATTCGCACCTGTCCCTAACCAACCTCTTCTGGAGCAAGAGATATTCTTTATTTATTGTTTTATTTATTCTTCACCACATTGTCATAAGAATAAAATTATAAAAATTAAATACACCACGATCAAATATCAAACAAAAAAATCATGCATTAAAAATTCCGGAAAGATGAATGAAGATACGGCGCCACCAATAGCAAGCAACTAGCTAAAACTCTCAATTTTTCAGATTGCGGCCACAGTGAGCCAGTCACCCTAAATGCCATATCCCTTAATCTAAAAGGGGAAAAGTTTCCTTCCCGGGTAATTAAATAATTCTCATTATTAATTCGTCTATTTAGACGCAATATTCTCATACATTTTATGTAATTAACACGAGTAAACTCTGTTAAATATTCTGCTTTTTACTATTCTTTTGTTTGATTTTCGCCACAGTTAACACTGTAAAGTTAAATTGTAAAATGCAGAAAAGTAAAATAATATTTTATGTAAAAATGAATACAAATATTCCCTTCTTCTATGAAGTATAGCCATCGATAGTTGAGCTTCGTACTTTGAACAGAGAGAAGCGTTCACTCTATTTGACAGATTTTTGTTCAAAGTACGATCTTTTCTCGTGGGAAGTGGCGCTAAGCGCTCAGTAGTGGCTGATTGTTACACTGTATGTCCGGCAGTCGAGAACATCTGGCCCCGTAAAGGTCACCAAAATCCACAGGGGAAGAGGACGCCTCGGTAGCTTAACTGGCTAAAGCACTCGGCCGGAAATCGAGGGATCCGGGGTCCTGATCAAGGCGGATGATTTTTTTTCTCTGTGAAATTTAGCACAATTGTGCATTGCGGGTGACTCCGTAAAAGTGAAGCTCCATGGCTAGTCCGGGATAGCTTAAAATCTATCGATAGTTGAGTTTAATTTACACTACTTGATAAATTCTATGAATGCCGGTGGAACTCGAGATGAGTGATGCACAGACATATTGATTTCCTTAAGATTTTCTAACAAGGAAAAGTGAGCTTTTGCGAGATATCTATCAGCTCATGGAAAACCCGCGAAGACTTCATTAATACGAGGGGAGACCCAGAAGTAACCGGACGGAATTCGCTGCGCGCGTCGGATTTGTTGTTCGGCCTACTCACACTAGATGGATGTTATATAACTCCTCCTGAGTCAGGATCCCAAGCAACGTCAGCTGCTGCGAGCCCCTGAGACAGTTTTTGCGAGACTAATTTTTCGACCTCTTCGATTTTTTCATATGGCTGATTTTTAAGAATAGCGTGCGGCGTTGAAATTTTGTTTTCTGCTCGGTATATGTGCATCGGGCGCGGTTAATATGTCGTCATACGCTTATAAAGAACACGCCTTGAAAATATCCGAAGTTTATGAGTAGTGTTTGTAATGCCAACGTGGCTCCATGTCGATGGAAGACACCCGGGCCGGCCTTCCACGTCCAGAACTGATAAAAACGCTCATTGCATTGCTCATCGCATGGTGCTGTTCTCTCACAGTACATCCCTGAGTATCAAGCGGTGAACCAAGTCCTCTACCTGAGTGTTTAAGGCGGTTGCGTGAGATTATATGGTTGAAAAGGCCCGATTTGAGGCGAATTTGTCGGGAATGGTTGTTCCACCATGACAATGCTCCAGCTCACACGGACATTTCTGTGCGTGATTATTTGGCAAAAAACCGCATGACACTGCTTCCTCACCTGCCCTACTCAATCAGATCTCGCATCTTTTGGTTTCTTTTTGTTCTTCCGGATGAAAATGGAATTGAAAGGGAAACGTTTGTAGACGTTTCGGCGGTGAAAAGAGAATCGAAGGCTGCAAGGCATCAGAAAGGACGAAAGGTGTTTTTCGCTGTGGAAAAAAACGTTGGAACCAGTCAATTAATGTCAATGGAGAGTACTTCGGAGAGGATTGAAGTTTGTTACGCGAAAAAATGAATTCTGTATTTAAAAAAAAATGGTGTCCGGTTATTTTTGGGTCCCCCGTCGTATTGTACGCTGGGAGAGAATCGATGTGTACAAGGAGAAGTAAATTTATAAGCAGGTTCTTCGCTACTTTATAATAGCACGAAAAACTTACGAGAAAAGCCCATAGATAATCAATATTCTATCTCCAAATCCTCAACAACGTTTTCAAAAATAAATTGTTTTTCTTCCAGAAACGGCTCATGTGTCTCGAAATCTCGGCAAATAATTTCTGGCTGTAAAGTCGCAGTTTTTCAAATAACTCCTCTCCCTGAAAAATTTGTGTGCCTCAAACTAAACAGGGACACGACATACGGCAGTTAACACTAGCTCTCAACCATCTTAAAAAAATTATCACTAAACTATTTTTCATATAAACGATTTACAACATTTATCAACCTAGTCCTCTCTGTGTTGATAAACATTATATCCATTCAACAGGAAATCAATTCTCAACGCAACGAAATTCAGTGTAAACTAACAGCTACACTGAGAAATTTTACTACACCCTGCATTGAGTGGGATCATGAATAATATATTTCAAAGCGTACGTATGAAATTTGTGTACTTTCACTGAACAGGTAGAGAATTCCAAAATATGGAAGCGGTAATTAATAATTACTTCAGATAAATGTTAGTTCATGGAGTTATATAGAGTGAAAAACTGTAGGACTAATGAGATTAACTGTAACTAAAAGAAGGGATTATATGGTAAGAATGGCATTATATCAGGCAGGCTGGCATTGTTTTCTTGTGGAATTTGAGGAAAAATAAAATAATTTTTTTAAATTTATCACGCTATTATTTTCATTGTCTACAGCAGTAATGACTCACACAAACAGGTTAAAATATTGGACAACCAATGAAAAATTTAACCTGGCAGGAACAGAAGAGACTTGATTCGAGTATAATCAATGGCTGTTTCGCGAAAAACAGGGGAACTCTTGCGACACAGCGAAGAGGCCATGATTACGGAGTCAGCGAAGCACATGAAAAGTTCTCCCTCTCATGGGGTTTTCACTGAAGCACGGAAATGATGGAACGCACCAGAGGATGAAGACGTGCGAGAAGGAACCGGAAAGTGCTGCCGCGGTGAATGTGGATGTTGCGGCCGGAACGCGCACTTAAGAATAAATGACTAAAGACGTGCGTGAGAGGAGTGGAGAGTGAAGGCGGCCAAGCCGTGGGTTGGTCAGCGGGAGATATGTGGGAAATATGGGGAAGGAAAGCGGAGATGGAAAAGGGTATGGGATGGAATAATGAAGTAGACGGGAGCGGATGAGACTGGAGTAAGAGGACGAATTACTACTTGCGCTTGGTGTATGGTCGTGAGGGCGCAAAGGTCGGGATCATGGAGAAAGTCGCCGAGGGATGCAGATTTCGACGGGTAAGTTTGTACTATAAATTTCATATAACCGCACTCCACTACTGAAAAAGCACCAGTGTAAATGGCGTCTAAGACAACGATGGATAGGCCAGCTTTTGGGCGATATGAATTAATCCTACTCAAAGAAGATACGACTACAAACCGGGAAACAGTATGTGAAAACATTCGTATGGAGCTCTATGAACCATTCAGGAAGCATGGATCATTGGAAAAGCGAACCAGAAAAGACAAAAAGCCTTCAAAACCTGGTGCTGGAGGAGGATGTTGAAGATAAAATGAACGGACAAAATGATAGATTATGAAGTGTACAGAAGAGTGGAAGAGGAAAGGAACCAATGGAACATCATACAGAAAAAAAGAACAAGATAGATTGGACACACCCTTGGGATGTTGCACCAATGGGTTTGTCCCCAGGGAAGGGTGTAGGGAAAAGTCCCCAGAGGAAGGCTCAGAAATAAGTGAGCCAAATAAAGAGGAAAGTACGTAGGAAGAGATACCAGGATAAGGGAATTAGCATTAGATAGGGTAGGGTGGAGGACTGCACTTCGCCAATAAGGATTGAAAAACCAATGAATGAATCACCCAATATGGCTATCGCGCATAATTCGCCTCATTCGCGCGAAATGCAGGTCAAAGTTTTTAGTAAGACGGCTAATTAAGTTATTTAAGTTATTTTCGAAGAAATTACCATGGCATAATAACCTGGTGAATACAATATTTATTTGTAATTTTAGCATTACTGATTCTCGTAAGATAACGCTTTTTAATCTTGAATGTAGGAAATTAGGTTAACTTAAAGAATTTTATTCTACATCAATGCATTACTTTTATTTTTATAAATAGGAGATACTTTTAGTTACTCTCTCTAGTCCACGTTTTACGTTAACACTTTTTTTATCCTCAAAGTGATCACTCTCTCGCTCCGCATCTACATCTCATGGTCCCACTATGGAATCGTTTACTATCTAAATAACTAACATTGTCAATCCAGTAATCATCTTCTTTCACACACACTTTTTCAAAAGCAACTTCTCATATACCTACATTGTATTTAAATGCTCTCTCTTCGATAAACAGATTATGGATGAACAAATTACGCCATCCAAGACACTCCTTAGAGTATAATATTTTGGTGATGGAAATCAGCTATAAGAAAACATAGATTTAATTAATGGACGGTAAAAATAGAATGGGAAAATTTTTTCTGACGACATCGAAAGGACCGAAAATTTGTAAAATATCCGAAAAACTTGGCCAATCACCCACTCACACACAGGAAATGGTAAATCAATTGGAAGATCACGGCTTTATGCTTCCATTATTTTTTTAAAAGGGGGGATTCACCAGATAAGTTGGTTGGCATGGAAGGAAAAACACCCCTACTGGTCATTCACAGACGCAGACCCTAGAATTCCTCAACCGATCCATTCTACATTTCGGTACACAACCAAACTCTCTTCATTCCGCACATAAATTATACTCCTCCTTTCACACTTAATACATTAAACTCTACCACGACCCTCAGCGATCCCCAGCCTCACATCACCTACGACAATAATGCCGTGACTTCACACAGGAATGATTTTCCGAAGCATATTCACGCGTGTTGGAAGGAGCCCTTAAAGTTAAATGGAGATACGTAACAACGAGCGGAGGGATACCTATACGATCGTGTACAGTAGTGCTCGTCCGCCTTGGACGTCTAATTGTGAAGGACTATTTGATGCCTGTTCATGTGTGTGTACCTCTACTTGCGATATCGCCACATCCGATCCGCATTCTTACGAGGAACGCATGATCAGGCGCTTTCGCTATACTCTGTGAACTATAATAGTTTACATAAATGGCTGTTGTCTATCTACATTGAACTAGACACTTCGAGAATTAATTCTCTCGTATAACACGCGCAACAAGGCACGGTCAAATACTTCGGGATGGGAAAAAAGCCTCCAATTTCCCACCATATTTCCGAGGAAAGGGAGACTCAGTTTGAGAGGGATAGATGGAAATAAAGAGCAAAAATGGGACGGGGAAAAGTGAGGAGGAAGAGCAATGAATGATGGGGGTGAAAGAAAGAGAAGGAATAAGAGAGAGATTTGAAATAAGCCCGTCAATTCCGGAGCTAAGGCGGAGAAAAGGAAATCGGAGAGAGGTTGAGTGATCACGAAGTGGACTGAGGAGGTGGATTTGAGAAGCGGAAGAGGGCGAAAGATGAGGATGAGGGGAATATGACAAAGAGTAGATTCGACGAACTTGAGGAGGGTGCGTCCTAAGGCGACTAGAACGGTCGTCGTCAGTCATTGGTCGCGCATTTTCATAAATCTTCAAGTCAGGCGAAAAATATTCTAGGAAAACATTTCACGTAGTCACATCTATACATTCGGTGAATATCGCTACGCATGCATTTACGTTGATGACGCGAGAGTTTCATTTTAAAATTTTCCCTATAATTTAAAGATTGTAACGACTCTTGTTTATGGCGTAAAATTCGAAATTTATGCAAAAACCATTTTTAAATACGAGATTATAAATTAGTGTGAAATCGTGATATTCATGAGCCACTATTACAATGATATGAAATGTAATATTTCGTGTGAAGGAGAAAGTTTGCACAGTTTTGATCGAATTATTTTAAAATATTAGACAAGTGCCATTAGGCTACGTGTTAGAGTAGTATAATATTGTCAAAAAATCAAATCGGTATCATAAATTTTTTTACCTTTTATTTATACATATTCTATACTAATAAGTACGCGTATAAAAGGTTTCAATAAAATCTATATCTAAACAAAAATCGGTCAGCCCCCTTAAAGGTAGTCTGAGCGAGATTGTTCCCAAGTCATAATGGAGATCATATTCGGATTATTCGTTTTGATTTCAGTAGCTGTTGGAAGCATGAATTATGCATTGAATTATTAATGGTGCAATAATATACAGCTACATCACTAAAATTTTTAAGTAATCAAATAAAAATTCCGATATAAGTCTTTGACTTGACTCACCTTTTTCGCGCGGTACGTTTAAAACTCCTTCACAACAGGAGGTGTTTTGAGCTCCTGAAGAAATTACCGCGGTTAAAATATCATTTATTTTTAAAAAAGTTGAGAAAACATACAAACTACACAGTTAATTTATAGGCGAGATCTGGGTATAAGACATTTCTCATTTTTTAAATAACGTCTATCTGGAGTGCTTAGAAGTATTATTTACCATGTAAAATGGCTGGTATTTTTCGTGGAATCTAAACAAAAGTTATGGTATTGGGCTGATATTTTGGTATCTTTGGAAGAGTGATATAGTTTTCATTAAAATGAGACCAAATTCATTGATTTCTAAGTGAAACGATAGTTCGCTCAAACTACCTTTGAAATGCCGGCAATTTTCCAATTCCGCAGAAGAGGACTGAACGTCTCATGGACGACGCCCCTTCTCCGGTCCCACGGTCCTCCGAAAAACTTTGAGAGGGCGAAGAAATCAATTCCGCGAACCCTTCTCTTCTGAAATTCCTCGTTCAGAGTTCCTCGCATCCCAACCTCACCGCACGCCCGCGAACTTCCTTCCCTTCTCCAAGATCTGCGAATGGAAATCTTCACTCGCCATCACCTGATGATCCGAATGTTAGGCAATTCTACTCTAACTCGAAAAACATTCAAGCCGAATCACTACGCGTGAAATACAAAATGCTAAATGTTCATCACTAAATAAGTGAAAACTGTCAGAGGAAGGGCTAAACCGATAAACACATTGAAGAATGAGGCAGACGAGACTTAAAGGTAGCAGAATCAGTAATTGTAGGCAGTTGAGTGCACAGTTTCACGATTTATAAAGTGGGTCGAAAATAATCTTGGGTTTCCTTTCATTAATGTTCACCTATTCATACTGTGGAACTTATCATAAATGTAGTAGTGTAAATGATATAAAAATTGTTACTAAAATGTTTTCCTCGATTCAAGGATGTTGTGGCCAGAGTTTTAGGCGCGATATTCATAATGTAGACGAAAATAGATTGAAAATTGTCATTTCTTCGAACATTTGATTGGGCATCACACCTTGATATGTGTTAGCAACTATAATAAACAGTACCAGGAGATCGGTACACTGACTGCAATGATAGTTATTAAAATATAAAAATCATTTTATTAAATTCAGTATAATATTTTTTACATTATATCAAGAGTAAAAAATATCATTACCAATGGCTGAAATAAATTATTTTCGAAAATAAAAAGTTGCGAGAGTTATTGCACTAAAACCCATAAATACCCACTCTCAGAAGAATAGGTTCCGCAGTTTTCGAGAAAATGATTGTACGCCCATGCGATCATTTATAAGATAAAGCGTAAAACGTCCGGGAACCAAATTTTCCGATTATAGCCATTGCTCAGGTTGCCAAGGAGATATGCCAAAGTTGAATTCGGAGAAAAATTTGTACTCTTCATATTGAAAACGTAATTTGAATGAATGTAAATGCAAAAATGTAAATGCAAAAATGAAGTGTAAAACAAAATCGATTGCAAGAATAAAATGCTTCATTCGTTTTGCCATCGGATAGTGAAAATTAAAACCCTATATCTAGATTGCAAGAAATAACAAAAAACAAAAAAAAGAGACCTCTGCATTGATTCGAAGTAAAATAGGGGACCATTTTGGGGGCTTAGGGACCTTTTCAGCTCTGAGATCTTTAGTCCAATAGATTCCTCATACCCGAAAACAATCATGTACCAAATTTCAGGGGAAGGAATTAAAAATCATCAAGGATATTTAAGGAAAAGAAAATGAAAAAACATAGGAAAGCAGCGCGCTTCATTAAAAACTACTACGGGCGTACATATAGTGTCTCACAACTTTTAGAGGGATTAAGGTGGGAGCCCCTAGAGACTCGGAGGCTACACGCTAGGCTTAGGTTTTCGATAACACAGTTACATACCTATATAAATATGAACATATAAATATTCAAGAATTGATCGTTCAATTGTATAAGATAAATCTATAGAAAATATCCTTCTGAAATCTGTAAGTTTTTTACCTGGCTACACCGAGTGTTTTAAATTGGTTGTGCATGACATCAGGTAAAACATAAATTAACCATGTAAAAATTGAAATAATGCATTCGTTTTTATGCAGGTAGTCAAGGTGAAATCTCCATACCCACCAGGGTAAAAAAAATGAGAATAGCAGTTTAATTTATTATGACGAAAATAGTATGAAAAGAGTGAAATATTTAGCAAATTCACGAGGAATGACGTCACAGATACGATTTACATTCACGAATGCAAGCAGATACAAAATTTAAGGCATGTGATATAGCTTAATCCTTAATCTCTATAACGATAAACTCTCTTTACCTCTTTGCATCAATAATGGGATGTACCTTGTGGACATCGCCAAACGAGTTCATTTCAGGGTTTCACAGAAGACTTACCTGAAAAAAACAAGAAAAATCACATTAGTCAAATTTATTCGAATGAAAAAGGGAGAATTTCTCTAAGAGAAATGACCAAGAAGAAGGTTAGAACTGAGAAACATGGAAAATATTGACAAACAGTAATGTGGATGACACATAATGGTGTACGTCCAGTTCACTAAGAATAACATGTAGTGTTCGAAGGAATTAAAAATCATCAAGGATATTTAAGGAAAAGAAAATGAAAAAACATAGGAAAGCAGCGCGCTTCATTAAAAACTACTACGGGCGTACATATAGTGTCTCACAACTTTTAGAGGGATTAAGGTGGGAGCCCCTAGAGACTCGGAGGCTACACGCTAGGCTTAGGTTGCTTGAGAAATTCAGAACTGATGTGTTTCAGAGCGACACAGAGAATATTATCATGACTCCTCACTACATCTCTAGGTCTGACAGAAGCGATAAAATAAGAGAGATATACTGCCGAACAGATAGGTCTAAAAACTCGTTCTTTCCACGCACAGTAAGCGACCATAATAAAAATTGAGCTCCACTATATACATTCCTATAATACATGTCACCATTTCATCTCCCAAAAACTTAAATCTTTGCACGGCTGATGAGCTAACACCCCCTGCCAAACGCCCATGCGGCGGCTCGCAGGGTATTATGTAGATTAAATAAATCTACAATGATCTTGAAAATCGAAATCTTATAGATATTTGATCGGTGAACTGTAACAGAAATGTTCAAAATTGGCTTCTTTATATGAGTTTTCACGTTAAAAAAGGTGATTCATGCACATTTTCCAGCCCCTACAATGTGGTGATATTCAGTCGGGCACAAGTCAAATCAAGAGCGAGATCAAGTTTTACCCGGTCATTCTATGCAGCATAGCAGGCATAGCATAACATCTTTCAGAAAAATCTTGCCAAAATCAGCTAATTATGTGACAAACCATTTTTCCGCGCGCAAGCTAAAATATTTTGTTAACAAATAATTTGATATCTTAATTTTCAAATTGTTAGCGATTACTGAAATCATGTTTTACTGAATGATGAAAAATATTGAAAAGTTTTAACGAAAATGCTTTTCTTTGTGGGTATTTTTTAATACCCTGTCAATATAACTTCCTGAATTATTCACGTAATAAAAAGACACTACTATCAGTACCGCTCTCGTGGAGCGCGCAGCCGTTTTTATAGTCAAATGAGGCACTGACTTCGTTTTTATAAGTTGTACACTACCTTGCTCATGCCGAGCTGTACCTGCCGCTTAAAATATCCCCTGAATATTGAACCTTAATTTTCCAAGAACTTTTATCGCGAGACGGAAACAAGCCATTGGCGTACCACGTTTGGCACGTTGGCCACGGAGGACCCCCACCTGTCGTATAGCGTCCAACATAGTAGGACAATATGCATGGAGAAAACTCTGAAAAATATAATTATTTTCCTGATAACAGACAGAAAGTAATACATTCTTGGACAAACTAAAGGGTAAAAAACTAAGAAAGGGTCAATTCCAGGGATAATTTTACTGCACGACGGAAATCCGCACGGTTCGTAAAAAATAAGCATAGCAAGTGTGAGAGTACTATGAGTTTGATGTTGAGTGACTTAGGATGGGAGGATCTCAGTGTCCGTAGCAGGACGGTAAGGTTGACTGCCTTTTACAAAGTATTTTGTGGTGCTGAAGCATGCGGTAGTCTATGTGTCCAATTAGAGAAGCCGAATTATACGGTCGTCATGACCATTATTTCAAGGTAACAGCAATCTTCTCTGCCTCCAACAGAGCAAGAAATTCCTTCATGGCGAAGACTATTTGTGACTAGAACAATTTGCCTTGTGAAGTATTCAATGAATTCCCTATATTCTTAATGTGTTTCAAGAGAGGATTTGCGCCAAATTCAAGCATAAAACTAGTAATATGTAATAATTTAATTCAATTACCGATTACGTGATTTATTTTTCCTCTCATTTTCTTTGTTTGTTTACGATTTTTATGTACCTTTATCAACTGAAATGTAAAATTCCTATTGAAAAAGTGCAATAAAATTCTATTCTATTTGTAGGATTATTGGGAATCTTGTTAATATTATTGAACTGGGCAAAACGATTATCACTATGACTCAACCTTTATTGACAACGATGAGAGATCTTGAAAAGCTTTCCGTACCGGACAGCACAATCTAATTTTTCCCTCCGTTTTGCATTAAACCATTCACAATAATTCTTCCAGAGAGATTTCAAAGCAAAAAATACCTTTATAAAATTCCAAATTCCAGCACAACAACCTGAAGCGCTTCATAAACTACCGGAGTAGGAAATTCCCCTCTTTCCCCGGTATTTTCGACGGCGACTGCTGGTGGCTGGCGGAGGCTGGGGCCCGCTTATTCCCTCGTTCTTACGCTCTTATCTCTCCCTTGCCACCCAGCCAGGCCCTTCCTTCATCCATCTCCCACGAAAACACCCCCTGCCTCACACACACCGCAGCCGAAATAAAACCCCACGAAATCCACCGATTCATCTGGAGCGCCGCATATCTCACATCCTCCCCCACGAGCCTCCCCGAGAACGCAGGAAAACATCCATCGCGTGGACCCAAAGATGATTTTTTTTAACCTCAACGCACACTTCTCTCGCGCTCTATCCCAGTGGATGCATGGGATGGGATGGAGAGATGGAACGGAGGAGGGGAATGAAGGAATGACGGGGAAGTCCCCGTCCAAAACCCAACGCTCGCACCTCCCTCCTCCGAAAAAGAGGGCAACTTTACCACCTCCTCCCGCCAAATTAATCTTACTTTTCCCACAGAGACCAAGGATATTCCACGTCCTCTCCCCACGCGGTCCATCCCCCTCTCCGTCCCCACCCCCTCCGCGAAACGACTTTTTCATACCAACACAAACCAACACACACAAACGTTCTTTCTCTGGATGAAGTGTCTACGGATAAGTGGTTTCCACCGCGACAGGATAAATCTAAGCAATCATCACAGGTCGCACAATCCTAAGGTTGGTTGACTTCAGCCCTTCACCCGTCCCGGTCCAATGACAGTTCCCTTAATGCATGGTAGTTCTTCCCACGTACTTCCGCCTTTATTTGACCCATGTACTTATTCTCGGTCTTTCTCCGGAGACTTCTCCCTCTTACTTAGTCTACCTGATATAGCATTCTATATGGTTTCTCCTCTTCTATTCTTCTGTATATCTCCTCGACTAAGAGCAAACACATCCATTTGATATTCAGAAACCGCTTATGGTACCAAGTTTCGAAAATCTTCTCTCTCTTTCGTTCGAAATTCCGTTCTATGATCCGTGTCTCTGAGCCACACAGTGCAGTCGCAATCGCAACGGTCATTGTCGTGTACTCATTCATCAATCATTGGTCGAACGATCCTAAGATTGCATGACTGTAGCTCTCCACCTTTCTCTATCCAATGCTAGTTCCCACTCTTCCTGGTAGCTATTTCTATGTAATGTTCTCTTCTTTGGTCTACGTAGCATTCATTCCTGGATCTTCCTCTGGGGATTTGTCCCTCTATCATACCTACAATTACGTTCTTCACAAGCACACTGTGTCTCAGGGTATCCAATCCATCTGGTTCTTTTCTGTATAGTGTTCCATATGGTCCCGTCCTCTCCTAATCTTCTCTAAACTTTGTCGTTTCTTATTTTATCCGTTCATTTTATCTTTAGCATCCTCGTACAGCACCAGGTTTCGAAAGCCTCTTGTTTGTTCCGGTCTGCTTTTCAAATAGTCTATGTTTCCGATCCGTAGAGTGCCGCGCAAAGTCCATCTAAGCAAAATTGTTTCAAAATGTAGGCTTTGCTATAAAATACAAACAAAGAATCAAAAAGTAGTATATACGACTGAATATCGACAGTGTATAGAACCATTAACATTGTATAACAACTCGACTACCGATGGATTGATAACCGACCCCATCGACTTTCTGGGGAACCCAACGGGTCGTTAGGCAGGCGTTAAAGGAAGAATTTTTTTAAAGGAGAAAGTAGGCAAGGATGATCAGTTATGGAACTTAACGACTGTTGTATAGATCGAGCGTTAGGAGGTTGAGGGCGTCACAGATTGCTGTCAGCCCAGATGCAGCAACACAAAACACCAAATCACTCTCAGTCCATTAGTATAAGTCCAAATTAGTTCCAGCCCTTAGGGGTCTTAGGGGTTGAAATTTTTCAAACCCATTAGCTGAAAGATGTATTACGTAATTGTTAAAAAATGCTATGCCTAGGCAAATTCGGTTCCACAGTCTTGCTTTGAATACAATAAATAAAAGAAGAGTGACTACAGAAATAAATCATTGATACGCGTGCTATTCACTCACTTCCATCATAGTTTAATCGTTAAGAATGACCAGAATTGAACTCGATTAGGTGAACTTTGTGACAACACTGGGGCTGGGGAATCATGCAACGGCGTCCAGTGTTGCCGTACTTACATCGTCAACAATGACCAGCTCCTCGAATTGAAGTCGGTGAATTGGAGATCGTGACAACACTGCAGTGTATATCAGTCGAACACCGCTGAATGATTGAAAAGTTTGTAATGCGCACCCGGGATACACTACGCGCTCTTTTCCCACCTTCACATACCGATCGACTACACACCACAGTGCCACTGAAAGCGTAAAGGCTTTTCGGAGGCAGTGTGGAGGGCTTAAGAAGAGAGATTGGAAAGGGAGTAGCTCAAGCGAAGGAAAAAGGTTTGACGCGCTCCGCTTATCGAGAAACTGCAGCACCTCCTCAATCATATGGGTCGGACAGGACGACAGCCAGCGCGATGCATTTTCAAATTCTTTCCACTCCAAAAAAGAGTAACAGAAGTAAACGGAAGTTATGAAAACGACGAAGGATAGCATCGAGACATGTGGTAATGCGACATTATACGAATATTGACCATCATCAGAGTTCAATATCGACGGTTAGTTAACAAATATCTCCCAATACTAAATGAATATCGACCATCATCAGAGCTCAACATCGATGGTTTGTAAACAAATATCTCCGAATACTAAATGAATATCGACTGTCATCAGAGTTCAATATCGACGGTTAGTTAACAAATATCTCCCAATACTAAATGAATATCGACCATCATCAGGGCTCAATATCGATGGTTTGTAAACAAATATCTCCCAATACTAAATGAATATCGATCATCATTAGGGCTCAATATCGACGGTTAGTTTACAAATATCTCCCAATACTAAATGAATATCGACCATCATCAGAGTTCAATATCGACGGTTTGTAAACAAATATATCCCAATACTAAATGGATATCGACCATCATCAGGGCTCAATATCGACGGTTTGTAAACAAATATCTCCCAATACTAAATGACTATCGACTATCATCAGAGTTCTATATCGACGGTTTGTAAACAAATATATCCCAATACTAAATGGATATCGACCATCATCAGGGCTCAATATCGACGGTTTGTAAACAAATATCTCCCAATACTAAATGACTATCGACTATCATCAGAATTCAATATCGACGGTTTTTAAACAAATATCTCCCAATACTAAATGGATATCGACCATCATCAGGGCTCAATATTGACGGTTTGTAAACAAATATCTCCCAACACTAAATGAATATCGACTATCATCAGAGTTCAATATTGACGATTTATAAACAAATATCTCCCAATACTAAATGAATATCGACCATCATCAGGGCTCAATATCGACGGTTTGTAAACAAATATCTCCCAATACTAAATGAATATCGACTATCATCAGAGTTCAATATCGACGGTTTGTAAACAAATATCTCCCAATACTAAATGAATATCGACCATCATCAGGGCTCAATATCGACGGTTTGTAAGCAAATATCTCCCAATACTAAATGAATATCGACTATCATCAGAGCTCAATATCGACGGTTTGTAAACAAATATCTCCCAATACTAAATGGATATCGACCATCATCAGGGCTCAATATCGACGGTTTGTAAACAAATATCTCCCAACACTAAATGAATATCGACTATCACCAGAGTTCAATATCGACGGTTTGTAAACAAATATCTCCCAATACTAAATGAATATCGACCATCATCAGGGCTCAATATCGACGGTTTGTAAACAAATATCTCCCAATACTAAATGAATATCGACTATCATCAGAGTTCAATATCGACGGTTTGTAAACAAATATCTCCCAATATTAATGAATATCGACCATCATCAGAGTTCAATATCGATTGTTTATTAACAAATACCGTACAAACTCGTGTAAGAGGCACACCTTTTTTCCCTGAAATCGCAGCCGGAAATGATGGTGCGCCTCTTGCACGAATTTCCGCTCGTCATCGCTTACAGCAAAATATAATATGTTAAAGTTAAAAACAGTTAAAAGACCCATACTCTCAGCGACTACGACTTGTGCATAAGGAAAATGGTGGGGGAAAACGGCATTAAAAAAAAGGTGTGACTGTCCGGAGGGCTTTGATAATGGCCGAAAGTTCGAAGTTAGGTCCGCAAAACCTCGCGATAGGAGGAAAAAAAGCCCGAAAATTTTTTCTTCAACTTCGAAGCTTCAAAAGAGGGGTGCGCCTCTTACATGGGTGCGCCTCTTACACGCGTTCATACGGTATTTCCGTAAACTAAATGAATATCGACGATAGGCAGATTTAAATATCGGAGACTGATGAATAAATATCTCCAAAAACTTAGCTCAATGGCGACCAATAAAATCGATACGTTGCGATGAAATGCTTCGAGAACTGATAAAAATTTCAATTCATTATTATAATTTCTATCTTAATTATTATCATTAATTCCAAGGGATGAATAAGTGGAGTTGGAAAGAGGGAACTGACGCGAGGAAAGAGAAGAGGATCGTTCAACACTTCTAGCTTCCCGCCGCTTTACAACCGACTGGTTGGAGGGTACTCACATCCATTCCATGCAATGTAAATTTGCTCATTTCAACTAATTCCCAGGGTCCTGAACGTAAAAAATCCTAGGGATTTTCCTTTACTTCCGATAAAACCTACCATTATCACTCATTGCGAATACAGTCATTTGACGTGGTCTTAAAACTCCGGCAGATGACGAATCACAACTATTGACGCATTTAAAGTTTACCTTTGGCTTAAAATCGAAATTTTTTACAATTTCAACGGCGTTTAATATGATTGTCCCAGCATTTGTTTCTATTTTATTATTTGAATAATTTGCTGTAATAAAATGGAGGACTGCTTCTTTTTTATGCGATAGATATCATTGTGGGAGGTATATCAAATATAAAACTGATTTTAAGTCATTTATTCATCAATTTAGCATTCTCGAGAATTAATTAACCCTTTTGCTACCGGGAAAATTTAGGTGGGCTATGGGAAAACTGCCAAGCCGATTATTTTCGAATTTTGTACGTATCTTCATTTTAAATTATTTACGGTTATTAATTTGAATTAATGAGGTACATGATGAGCAAGATTAGGGTTTAGGATGACGGTGGACTTATGGGTATATTTTCGCTGATTTTGAGCAAATAAAAAACTTCAAATATGTAATTAGGTGTCAGCAAATGGGCCGAATTATCGGTCCTCTGGCGGTTAAAGGGTTATGCTTAGAGAGCTTTCGAGAAAATAGCGAAGTTGACATAAATACAGTCAATTTGTAATAGGTTTAATGCCAATTGGAGAAATGAGCCACGTGACTGAGGAATCCATAAAGGTAGGCTCTGTATAAATCACACGATTCTTAAGTAATTGCTTACTTTGCATTTATTTCCAAGCCAGATCAGTATATTTCAACGGCACCATTTTTATAAGAGAGTATACTGGCACAAACTTTGAGGAACCTATGGTTTTCCGTATTTGAAAATATACACTTGTACTATTTCCATTCTTTTATTTTCGTTCCGACCATAGTTTTAGCTCATTATGCCATCATCAGGATCATACGATGGCATAATGTGCGCAAGAGTTAATTTTCAAATGGGTATAATTATATTTGACGTTCTCGTAGGAAAACGTAACTTGTAGGCTAATGGCTAATAGGTAGGGAAGGTAGGAATTAGGTAGCGAAGGTAGGGAAGGAAGGAATTAGGTAGCGAAGTTGACATAAATACAGTCAATTTGTAATAGGTTTAATGCCAATGGGAGAAATGAGCCACGTGACTGAGGAATCCATAAGGGTAGGCTTTGTATAAATCACACGATTCTTAAGTAATTGCTTACTTTGCATTTATTTCCAAGCCAGATCAGTATATGTCAACGGTACCATAGGGTGCATAGGGCACGCCACCACGGGAAGGCTAATAGGTAGGGAGGCTTCTTGAGGACGTAAAAATATCCCGAATCTATATCAAATAAAAATAAACATTTCGCCGCTCTCCGCCATGACATACCGGAAATGTTGGCGAGGAGAAAGGAGTATTTATAGGACGCCAAACCGAAAGGGACCACACACGCCGGACGAGAGGAACCGAGACGACAAAATAGACGATGGATCGCGACAAGGATCCGATCCTGGGGCGGGATCACAGATTTTTTTATAACCCGTTGGTACTAGCGATATTTCATTTTTTAAGCCGGTCATAGGCAGATATATAAGAAGAGAGAATCTGAATACGGAAGTCACCCTGAGAGGAGAGAAATGAGAGCAAGTGGATTCATTCACCTGTTTCGGAAGTACCATCACGTGGAACGGAAGAAGTACAACGGATATCAAGCGGAGAATAGCCCAAGCTAAGAAAGCACTCATGGGAAAAAGACAACCACTGTGCTCAAAGAAGATGGGACTACAAGCCAGGATATAGTGTGTGAAAACATTTGCATGGAGCGTAGGACTCTATAGATCCCGAAGCATGGACCATTCGAACAGCTGACCAGAACAGACTAGAAGCCTTCGCAACCTGGCGCTGGAGGAGGATGCTGAAGATAAAATGAACAGACAAAATAAAAAAATGATCAAGTGCACAAAAGAGTAGAAGAGGAAAGGACCATATGGAACACCATCCAGAAAAAAAGAACAAGATGAATTGGACAAACCCAGATATACAATGGGTTTGTGAAGAACATAATTGAAGGCAAAATAGAGGGAAAAGTCCCCATAGGAAGACCCAGGAATACGTTCATGGATCAAATAAAGAGTAAAGTACATAGGAAGAGATTCCAGGAATTAAGAGACCCAGCATTAAAGAGAGGAGGGTGGAGGGCTGCAGTCAACCAATCTTAGGATTGATTGACCAATGAATGACCAACCAATCACGTAAATAATTTTAATTTTGTACGAGTCCATGAATATACAATTAATAGATGCACTCAGCTGAAAGGGATATTTGGAAGAGCGTGCTTTTTATGAGTTACTTTAACATTCACAAAATAAATAAATTCCCACGCTAAGAAAATGACGCACCCATCCATTTTTCTTGCAACGAAATTGCTTTGAAAATTAAAATAGAAAATACAGCACGCAAGCAAATACAATGAATAAGATTGAAAGGGATATTTGGATGAGCAAGCTTTCTATGAGTAACTTTGACATTCATAGAAATAAATAAACTCCCATGCTAAGAAAATGATGCACCCATCTATTTTTCATTCTACACAACTAATAATGTGATCGAAATATAAATGCAAAATAAAGCATAAAAGAGCGCAACGAAGGCAGGATTTTAAACTAAAACAAAACTTTAGTTGATTGATGCGTCCCTTATAAAATGCATTTTAGTTTTATTCCGACACTGTGAACTTACGAAAAATAAAACACGAGACATATGTCAGAAAAATTATATACAACGCGTATGAAGTTGATAAAAAGGCACCGACGAAGTCCAAAGAACTGGACGGTTAGAGTCAGCTAAAGGGGACGGGAGGATAATTGAACGAAAAAAATGAAAAAAGAATGAAGAATGAGTCGAGATTTCCCTACCGCCGTAATTTTTGTAAACCAGATTTGAAGATATATATTTTTTTTCATCTCTCTTCCTTCCATCTCGCCTATAAGCCACTTTGTCGGTTTGTGGCCAGGGAGAGACGACGGGAGGAAGGGTGGAAATCCCATCCGAATGGTCCCAAAAAGGAAGGGGAGAACTGGAATTATGGGGGAAGATTGAGAGAGGGGAAACAGAATGAGGCAGGGAGAGGTGGCGGCGAAATCCTAATAGGTTTTAAAACGCGAGACTAAGCAGAAAAGAAATGAACGAGCGGCGTCCAACACCGCACACCACACGTCACAGCCCACATAGTTTACAGCAGCTTCGTTTACAAGGAATTTGGACAAGGAGTCAGAGTGTTAACCCGAAGATTCGCGCAATACTGAGTAGAATTTTAACTCGATGAATTAAAAACTGCGCAATTTAGTATAGTTTTAAGCCCGCTTTACACGGAGCTCGTGATTACACAATCTGCTGTATGTACGAACGTGCATCTCAAATGGCGTCGTGTAAAGCGGTGAATTGCAAGAACGAATGCACGAATGCTCGGACGCGAGATGGCAAAATCGCCCCAGCTCTAATGTAATTATTATTGCCCGGCAGATTTGAAAAAAAATGCAGTTGCAGCTCCAAATTGTGCAATTTCGAGCCGCGGGTGAAACGGGCTTTACACAGAGGAAAACTGAATCTCTCCAAATGACGATGATGAAATTTTCAATGCCAGAGATGAGTAGCAGTATAATAAAATCTAACGTTAAAATGAATGACACTTCTTTCGCATATTCGTTTGCATAATCTAAAGAAGGGCAGAAACGTCTCCACAATGGCTATGTCTACAGTTATTTTCCGAAATACCTACTCCATTCACAGTAATGATTTTAATTACCTGACATAATTTGAGGAATGAGGTATACGTTTACGCTCTCGAGAGCAGAATATAAAAATATGAAGATTGCGAGTGCATGGTTTTACTTCATCAGCTTCAAATATTTTGAGAGTTGGGTGGTGATGAAATGGAATCCCAGGATGAGATCACAGTTTCATCTTTCGCGCTTCTGCTATCGCAATCCAAAACTTAAAAAAAAAACTCTTCAGGAGGGCAATGCTAACAGTTACAGTCCAAAGAACCTTCTTAATTAATTATCACTTGTGATCAAAAAAACAGCTGACAAAATTTAAAGAATGACGATCATTTTATCGATTCCGTGACCATAATTGAAAAATAACGAAAACGTGAGCGCGCAAATCAGTGGAGAAGAGTGATAACATTTCTGCGGCCCAGAGTTTAGTACTGGATCAGACTTTAAAGATTTTTGAACAAGAATTTCTCCCTACCGCTGGCATCCAAAACGAGCACTACCATTGTTGCGAAAATTTCTTCATCACATTTCGTCGGACTCTTGTCATGGAAATGAAAGAACGGTGATTTTATAGAGTAGACGTCGTTTGAAGAACGATCATCGCATTTTTTATACCTATCAAAGCGGTTAAAAAACTATAATTAAGCTAGATTAACATAAATCGGTGACAACAACCAATATATTTGGAGGAGAAGGTCGAGAGGGATCGGAAAAATGGACAATGACAGAGCCAGAAGAAGAAATACTAAGAAGGTGTGTAAAAAAAGATGCCTAGAAAGATTAACAAGGCAGTGAACGATAAGGGCTTTTGGGAGGGTGAGCAAAAACCAGGAGTTGGAGAGATTGTACACAGAGGCGGAACAGTAAACGATATAAAAAGAGTAAGGATCAGACGGGCAGGACACTTGAAAAGAATGTCGGAAACGACTGTCTTGAAAAGGTTTTAAATGGGAAACCGGGAGGCAGAAGGCGAGGAAGGACCAGAAAAAGATGGCTGGATAATCCTACGGATGACCTTTGGATATTGGGAGTGAGAAGATGGAGGACGATGGGTGGAGGGGAATAATTGAATCAATTAATTTATTTCCAGTGACAAATATGACTAAAATTTTAAATAGGCTAGGAAATCTACTGACCACGTTTTCCAGAAGTGTGATCAATGTGCAATAGAAAATTTTTGTCATACAAAAACAAGATCATTACAGAAAACGAAGAGTAACAAATACAAAGGAGTACAGTCTTCTTTACATAACTCATGCCGCTTCCTGCAGTGTTTTTAAACTTATCACTATAACTTTTACTATGATCAAGACAATGTTTTTGCAAAAATAGCTTTAGAAACGATATTATTCACCAAAATTGATTACATTATTTCATCTGATTCATTGATCTATAATAATACGCGAAATGTTTACATCTCTCATTTGTGCAAACCAATTTGCAATATTTTTATCCTTTCTGGAGTCCCTTCACGAGATGTAGCGCCATAGGAAAGGATGGACGGATGGTCCAAAGGTAAGAGAATGAGGCACAAAGAGAAGGCAGCAGAACCCTAAAGGTTATGAAACGGGCGAGTTAGCAGAAAAGAATTAACAACGTCGAAACAGCTCGCCACGCGCAAGTCCACAGAATTTACCACGGCCGTGTTCACGATAAAGTTCTGGACCATTCATCAAGGATTGGAGAGATGAGTAGCAGCAATATGAAATCCAGATTTTAATCTTCTTGTTCCCTCCTTTCCTCCTCCCCGGGGTTCCGGTCCGAACGTCCGCCCGGACCATCGTGAGAAACCCGGTAATCGCCGCCATGTGTTCGAGGGATTTAATAACCCCGAATCGTCCCCACTTATTTCGACGTGGGATGGGTAATGGTTGGGCGCTATCTTGTCCGGCAACGCTCGGGATATAAGTGTAATTCGAGCACTCGACGGAAAATCGGTGCTGTCGGTAGAGAAATGAAATAATCTCTAAAAATTTGTCGTTGCTCCAAGTACTTGTTTTTCATCCTTGGATTATGAAAATGGAGTCGATCAATATGGATGGCCTTGGCGATACAGAACGCTTAAATTACGTCATGTGGCTATATTTCCCCGATTCAAAAGCACACAAAGGAACCCAAAACTTGATCAGAACACCATGGGTGCCTTAATCATGAGCGCACAGGAGCAGATAGGTGCAAAATTTTAGGTATCTTATGCTATCCCTTCTTCAGCTAATCGAAAAAACAGTATAACTAAAATATATTAAAATATATTTTTAAATTATCTGGATCTTGGACTGGAAATAACTGCAAAAGAATATCTGGAACTCTGGAGAAATATCTTTTATTGAATATAATAAAAAATATATGGAACAAATACACCACTGTATTAGAATGTTTTATTAGTACAAGTATTAGTATTAGTATAAGCAGCTCCAACAGTTCCTCTTGTTCAATTACTTTCAAAATTCAGCCTACATGGCGAGTGTCACGTAAATCCACTCAACGACTCAACTAACAGTAGTATGGTACACTAATTTGTGTAAGTAACCTTTGAAGAGTGTCCTTGAAACATGACCATTTCACAACGTCCATTCAATGTCATAGGTCATGTTTGGTTGCCAAGGAAATATGACATTGTTGATTTCAGAGAAAATGTGAGATTGTTCAGCTAAAAACATGACTTTCACATGAATACGAAACGTAATAAAAAATTGATTGAAAGAATTAGAATTTTTATTTATTCAGCCATCCTTTAAAAAATCAGCCCTCTATCTTGAGAGAAAGTACTTAAACAGCAAAAAATAAAAGCATTGCACCGAACCTAATGATTAGCATGGACCACCAGAGGGGTCTTTGGGGGCCTTAGAGGACCCTGAGGGCTTATTAATATAGCCTATATTACCCTTGGATATATTTTCTATCTACATGCCAAATTTCAGCTCAATCCGTCCAGTAGTTTTGGCGTGATTGAGTAACAAACATCCAAACATACAAACTTTCACATTAATAATATTATTATATAGTAGGATTCCGGATAGTGAGAATTTAATTGCGAAGTTTTTCGCAAAAAAAATGCCGCTCACGGTGAATTTTATCACGGCTACGCCAAGTGCATGGCCGTTCGCCATTTGGACCCTCTCTCAAAATACGAGTGCACCCTTTAGGAGCGGTTTTAATTCCCCACGCAAATCCACCGATGGCACTGATTTTCATATTTCAGAGAGAGTAAAAAAAAACAAAAACAGACGGAAACACGCAGGTTGGAAAAAAATACCGTCTGGGCATAAACCAGCCGGGCTCGAATCGATAGTGACGCTAAATAAATGGCTCCGGATGAATAAAAGGCAAACAAAAACATAACAGTCCAAATGCCGCACCCAAACATAACTTTTCCCTCGGAAAAAAACAAAGAGGAACAGAAAAATAACGAGAGTGCTTTAGAGAGATAAAAAACTGCAAAGGGAGGGAAATTGACGAGACAAAAAGAGTTGTGCGTTGTTATTTTTTTCAAGCGAACTTCCATCTGAAGCCAACTCGTGATCCTTTTCTTATCGAGTACGCAGGGTTTATCAAAGGTGAAACGGATGAGCCAGTAATGAAGCCGACAGTTCCCTCCAACGGTTCACCAGAATGACGGCCCGATTCATCAAAACAAACTCTCTTGTACAGCACTGAAGCCTGGGCACTATAAGCTACAGAGTAAAAGAGATCGAATAATTATTGTGATGGATGGATTGGATCGGATATTTTGGAAGGCGACCAACAACAAAGGTCCTTAGCACAAAAGGGGACACATTTTGGAGGAAGGATGAAGAGAAACCCGTCATCGGCATTAGCCTGCTGTGAACCAGAGAGACACCTCATCCCAAATTTTTGGGCAAAATTTTTTTCTCTCGGCTCACAGAGATGTGCGGTAGGCTTTTCGCGAAAGCGGAGCCGACGGTAACTCGTCTCTGTTGTTTGGGGTAACCAAACTAATACGAGCACTTCGGGGAGGCGGAGGCCCAATTGAGGTCCTTTTGACCTCAATCCGCCTCATTGGTGTCGGCCTCGAAGGGGCTGCGGTTCCGCTATCCTTCCCTACCCATCCTTTCCTTCCACCTCTTCCTAGCCCCGGTCATAAGCGAAAGCTTGACACCAGGGCGGAAGTTGTAATCCTGCGGAGTGAGCCGAATCATCTGTTAACGGAAGGTGACAAGGAGAACACAATTTTAACGTCTCACTAGACTCTCTCTCTCTCTCTCAGTTGAGAGTCTCTCTCAACAGACGAAGTACTGTACTTGAAGCGCCCTCCACAAGACACTCAAGTAGGGGTCGGGTTTCCTTTGAAAAATATCTTCTCCTGCTGATTATTGTGCTTTGGAGGTGGTTTTATCGAAGAATGATGATCAAATGTATGGAATGGATCACCAACAAAGATATTGTGGCGTCGTGCAACGGAGTTCGCACGTCGCTTGTTCGCTTTCGTCTGCTTCTACTCCCCTCGTCCGTTTCGTCTGCTAAGCTGGACACTGGCGGCGCGGACGGATTGCCAGGATATAAAAGGACGAATATTGAAAGGAGGGCTCGTTTCTTTTCCTTCTTTTTGTTTTGAAAGCTGACATTAAGGAAAAGTGCGAAAAATGATTTTTTGCTCGACTTCATTTGGTGCGGCAAGAATTTTTACGAAGGTGGATAAGTACTGTATATTTTGTCATTTTTAAAATATATTTTCCGTTTGAATGCAACTTCCCCGAGGGAGCATGTGCTATTATTTTTCGACTATGCCCTTCGACTTCTCGCTCAGCCGATGATAGTCCCAATCAACACTAGTGTTTCTCGTTTTCTCTGTGTGTTCTTCCCGAGATCTTTAATCCAGTGAGGTGGGGTCACATTATGTTACAAATTGCAGGAAAAAAAAGTAAAGTAAAAACTCTAAGAGCAGAGAGCAACAAAAATGACAGGTTTTATGAATATTTAGCAATGGGATATGAGGTAAAGAATCTATTAAGTTGTGGACCTCATTATAAAATGCGTTGCAGGAAAAAATCGCTTTTGGTACTTATCTCCCAGCAGCCATTGCTTCGGAAGTTTGCTACACTCTCATTACGCTCAGTTAAAATGGTTTCATTTTTATAGTAAGTGTATAAACTTCTATAGGACATATTCCGTTGTTTCGGGCGTGACTTCGTGGAATTTTCTCAACATTGTAAATGAAAATTATAACTTAGTTATTCCACATAGATTCATTGACAGAACGACATAGGTTTCGACGAAACTCCGCATCATCAGTACAGTACTACGAGAAGACATACCTCTCACTCCCCCCTCCTTGGCCATCCTCCCTTCCACACTTCCGCTCCTAACCTTATCCCTCCTGCGCCGGAGTCTAGTGTGGTCACGGATTTGTCCCTGGTGTTCTCACACGACTCTTACGCTTGCAATACCCTCCCACCCCCCGCCTTCCTTACCTCTAAGTCAGCTCCGAGACCTCCTCTCTCCCTCCCATATGACTCCTCCTTGCAAACCATTACCCCTTCCCACCTACCCCTCCTTCTCCAACGTTCAAACTCCCATCTCCACTCTCCTTAAATCTCCTCTACCTCCCCCGATTTGTGTGACTATATATTCTATGTCTTCTTGTAATACTGTACCTGATGATGACGAACTTCGTGGAAACCTAGGTCGTTTTGTCAATAAATCTACGTGGAATAACTAAACAATGATACTCAAACGATATCGTACTGTCTACCAAATTTATTTCTTCAGTCTTACCTGATGATGACTGCTAGACAGTCGAAACACGTATTTTAAGAGTTTGAAATAAATTTGGTAGATACGAAACAGTACGATATAAAAAAGGTATATAGAAACAGTACGATATCGTTTGAGTATTATTGTTTAAATATGCTGTTCTACAATATCTCGCCGGAGAAAGTGGAGTCTTACCTGATGATGACTGCTAGACAGTCGAAACACGTGTTGTAAGAGTTTGAAATAAATTTAGTAGATACGAAACAGTACGATATAAAAAAGGTATATAGAAACAGTACGATATCGTTTGAGTATTATTGTTTAAATATGCTGTTCTACAATATCTCGCCGGAGAAAGTAGAGTCTTACCTGATGATGACTGCTAGACAGTCGAAACACGTGTTGTAAGAGTTTGAAATAAATTTGATGGACAGTACGATATCGTTTGAGTATCATTGTTTAAATATGTTGTTCTACAATATATCACCGGAGAAAGTGGAGTTTATTGGAATAACAAAGTTATACTTTTCATTTACAATTCTTTATAAATGGCCAACTAGAGCAAATAAACTCGTCATTTGTCGCAAAATAACTCTTTTAATGAGTGATTAAATTTCCAAGCGGTGTATAGCGAGATCGCCATCTTGATTACATGAGGGACTCAAAAGTACTAAACCAAATTTCATCTAGCTCATTGATTTACATAGAGAGGGCACTTCGTCATCAAATTGTAGCCTGACAACCAAAATAACAACCATATTGCCAATCCCTGTACATCCTTTCGGCAGGGTTATACTTACTTACCTACTTACTCCTCGGCGCTACAGCCCTTGTAGGGCCTTGGCCTCTTCGACGATGTTAGCCCAGACATCACGATTCCCGGCATGCGTTCTCCATCTTTTAATTCCCATCTTTCTAAGATCAACCTCTACATCATCCAACCATCTTTTCCGGGGTCTCCCTCTCAATCTTCTACCACCAGGATGACCACGAAATATCTTTTTCAACATCCTATCCTCAGGCATTCTCTCGACATGTCCTAACCACCTCAATCTGTTGCTCTTAATTTCTGTCACTATGTTAGGATGTTTGTGGAGTTCCTCGAGTTCTCTGTTTCTCCGTATTTTCCACTGTCCACCTTCCTTTTTAGCACCATAAATCTTTCTTAGTACTTTCCTTTCCCATCTTTTAAGTAGCTCTTCTTCTGCCGTGGTCATTGTCCACGTTTCTGAACGATATATGACCACAGGTCTAATCACTGTTCGGTAAATCTTTGTTTTCACGTTCCGACTGAGGTTGCGTGACTTGAGCACTATCAATAAAGCTCGATAAGCCCCATTGCCTACTGCAATCCTGCCTTTTATTTTTCGGTTTGGTTCGGTTTTTTGCAGGGTTATGAACGAACAAAAAGAAAGTTTCGAATAGCGTGGTAGAAACGATAGAGGTAGTAGAAATGAGAGAAGAGAAATACAGAAGAAGATAAAACAGCGGAACACATCAGGTACATTATGAAGTACACCGAAGAGAGAAATCGTGTTTTGAACTGAGGGATTTCCCCTGAAGGGTTGTGATTGAAATCACAAAGGGTTCGAGATTTTGATGAATTCAAACCTCTCGTAAAAATCCACGCAGCCTTCAACTAACGAGTTTTCCTCACGGAAATATTGTCAATGGAGCTAAAAATCGCGATTTGAGACAATTGAAGAAACATACATATTAGATAACTAATTAAGTTCCTTATTTGTGCGGGTAAAACTGACCAAAATCTCTAACTATTTGTTGTTATACCATGTGACTCCTATTAATGTCTCTTCTATAAAACTCGATTCAATTTCTTTCCTTCTATTTCAGTGTCTTTTCTTCCTTTTAAAATTAAAACAATGGTTGCTCTCGTTGGATCTATATTCAGGACTAAAACTAAACAATTCACCAAGCAAATTGATAAACAAAATATTTAAATTGCATCTCCAACACTAGATTTAAAAAATCTATTTAAAACACGAAAGGAAAAAGAAAACAAAAAATACTTTTCATCTAAGTACTTAGTAATAAAAATGCAAATTTAACAATTCCTTGGTAACGTACTCGAATCTCATTCTGAGCGGTTTCAAGCACACCTTCCCCCCCCTCCCTTAGGGTGAGGAGGGTGGGAAGTAGAGGGATGCAGCATCAACAATCTCCGGATTGATGAGCGCTCACGGTGATGGCGGTGCATTCAAAAAAAAATTTTAAATCGAGCCGCTATCCCTTTTCATACGGAAAAGAGTGACCAAAAGCGAGAGGGACTCGGAATGGAATGGTAAAGAGGCCCGGACATCATCCGGAAAAGCTTTCCCACACACCCACAAAAAGGCCGATTTAAGCCCGGTGACTGCACCGCCTCCATTTGAGACCAGGAGATGCTTGGAAAGCCAATCAGGCCGGCTGGAAAACAAACGAACGGCGGAAATGAAGTCATAACACGAGAAAAAAATATTTGGTACTTTCATGTGCACCGGACGTCGGAATCGACTCTATGGGCGAGCGCAATAAACCAAGTTAATTAAACGCGCCAAAAGATAGGAGTGTAACAAGAGGAGGTCTCTCCCGCCGTGCACACAAAAATTCGGCGAAGTAAACAGCAGTCAGTGACCGGAAGACCTAAAATCAAGCGTGGGGACGCGTGATGAATGAAACTCTGGGAATCGAAATAATGGCGGAAAAAGTAATTTATCCGTACGAGGTGGGTATCCTACAGGGATACATGTCCTTCACAATAGGTATAAATACCCCCTAAGGAAAAAACTACGTTGGTCATTAAGATACTCAACGGGAAGTGACATCATTGGGTTAAAATTTGAATCAAGATCCGGTTTAACAATGTTCTTGTTAAGAGCATGGCGAAAAAATATCATCGTACATTTTTACATGGGAAATGGTAAGTGTACTCCGGAGAGCCCTAATTTTTTTAAAATATGAGGAATTTCTAACACCTGAATCTCACCACAGATTTAATAGTGTGTTGTTTGTATGTTTTCTCAACCATTTTTGAAAAAAATAATCACATTGTTACCCAAAAATTTCTTCGGGATCAAGAAAAAACTTCCGTTTTGAATGAGCGTTAAACGCACTGCGCGAAAAAAATGAGTCAAGTTAACGACGTATTTAGATTGGATTAAATTGGATTTTTGGAGAGGCGACCGACAGCTAAGGTCATTGGGGCCATAGGAGATAGGTAAGGGAGGAAGGGTGGATAGAAACCCATCGTCGGCATTAGCCTGCTCTTAACGATAGGCGCCAAGGGGACAACGGTTTAACGTCTCATCCGACGGACGGAGTACCGTACTTGAAGGGCACTTCATAAGACACTCAAGTAGGGATCTGGTTTCCTCTTAAAAACATCCTCCTCTGCAGGGATTTGAATCCTGGCCGTACTAATGTAGATATTTTCAATTATTTACTTAGAATTACTGTAGTTAAAAATCTTATCATTTCATCATTAATAATGCAAATATTTGGTTCATGTGCCGTACAGCTGGTGAAATAAAAATGTATAGTTCGAATATGGTCTCTATTATGACTAGGGAACTAGCTCACTCAAACTACCCCTAACTCGAACGGCATTATGACTGTTTTGGTGAATATTTACCGCCTGTCACTGTCTCCTGAGTAGACTCAAAGAGGATGCCAAGAAGCCAAACCCCAAACCTCCCTTGCCCAAAAACTCTCCACCTTCATACTTTCGAAGGGAACTCACACGATAAAGTTTCCGAAACGAAATAAAAATAAAATAAACGGAGGGCTGAGAGGGCAAGGAAACTTAGGGGCGGGGGCGGAAATGGGAGGAGGGAAAAAGGAAAATATAGAGGCACGTTTAAGTGAATCCGGATGAAACGTCTTCCAATATTTTATACCGACGTCGGAGATAGATCCCTCTCGTTCCCGAGAGCTTTCAGCGGAGTTACGGAAGAGGAAATATCCCCACGGGGTTCCAAAAAGGTTATCCTCCGGACTGCGGACAGTGGTGGAAACACACACCCGGGAGGATACAGCACAAGAACCATCGTCAAGGCTGAAGAATCGAAAACAGACAGGGCTGCGAGACGTTGCGATTCAGCGACTACAATTTTCATGCCATAATTATCGGATTTTGATTTTTCCTAGGATAGTATGCGATACATTGCATTGCAAGTCTATGCGATTCAATTCGCTAGTAGAGAACGGCAAATGCATTAGTTACGTCTACATCTACATCTACATGCTAACCTGCGAGCCGCCGCATTGGCATGTGGCAGGGGGTGTTAAGTCACCAACCATGTAAGGATGTAAGGGATACAGTTGTGGGAGTGATATGGTGACGTGTATTAATGGGGGTTAATTGAGTGGAGCAAAGTTTTTTATGTGGTCGCTCAATGTGCGCGGAGAGATCGAATTTTTGTACCTATCTGTTCGGCAGTATACCTCTCTTCTTTTATCGCATCTGTCAGACCCAGATATGTAGTTAGGCGTCATTATAATATTGTCCGTGTTGCTCTGAAACACACCAGTTCTGAATTTCTCAAGCAAGCTAAGTCTGGCGTGTAGCCTCCGAGTCTCTTGGGGCTCCCACCTTAATCCCTCTAAAAGTTGTGAGACACTATATGTACGCTCGCAGCTGTTTTTAACGAAGCCCTCTGCTTTCCTTTATAGTTTATTGTTGTTTTTTGGTTAAATCTACCTGACCAGGGTTCTATCATATGCCCACGGGACTCAAACAGCTCTATACTAACACCATTATTGCGAAATTTAGGCGATTTTCGAAATTACCATAGGTATTAATTTTTTACTTCCGTCATCCATTTGTTTGGGAAAAGCCGGAAGTTATGTGTAAGCAGAACGATACCCTTTAATTGGCGATACCATTCAAATTATCGCAACACTCGCTACTTCCACGAGTAAACCAAACCTTAACACATCGAAGTGTCGCTTGCAAGCGACTTCAAAGGCCAATGTTATGGAAGAGAATTTCATGACAAACCCTCCTAAGGAAGGAATGGCGTGATACGATAATTGCGATACGATTCGATACCTTGGCCTATTTTTGTTGCAAAATATATATACATATATATAATGCGTCGTGATATCGAAATTTCAACACCACCTTGCCCGCTTGGTACTGGCAGAGGTTAAAGGGCCGGAGAAGAAACACAAGGAAGGTCACGGGCGAAATAACTGAGGGCAGAAAAACGGAGAGGGAGTTTGGGAAGAGAGTAAGAGAGAAAGGAACAGAATGTAAAGGAAACAATGAAAGGGAAAGTGGAATTAAACATTCAAACAACTCCGGGAAGAAAAAGCGGAGGAGGAAATTTTCCGGGAAAACATTTTGACGATCGGTAACGCTAGCTCCCCTCCCCCCAACATTTTTCCATTCCCTCGGGCATCCGGACGGATGAGGAGACGGGGAGAATATTGTTCCTAACATCGAGAGAAAGAACTGCTTGAAAGGTTAAGGAGAGGGAAAGCTGGCTCGATAAACAAGAATCTGGAAGACCCAAAAGCCGCTCAGTGAAAGGTGAGCCGCGAGGTGGAGCCAGAAAATCATGAACGTGAAATAATGAAATGAATGTAAAAGCATGGAGCATGAATTAAGTTTTTACTTAATTGATCCAAAATATTTGCCTTCCATACATTTGACATTCCATTAGCTTATTCCAGGGTAGTATTATACGAACGTTATATTGTTATATTATATTGCTATATAACGGAAACAAACTCACTCGCTAGAGCGGCAACATCGGAGAGGCTGTATGAAGCACTTCTATTGTTATAAGAGATATAACCGTCCCTCACAAGGGGAGTGTCAGATAGCCGGGTCTCAGATTTTATTCAAACTTAGTAGTTGTACAGACCGCTGTATGTGGTTTATGAATCACCCCACATATAGGGTTATATAACCAACAGTTTAAACGAAAATGGCCTTTAAAAATTTCAAAATTCCGAAACTACGAAAAATTTTAATATTATTAAGAATTATGCTTGAATTGTAAAAATATGAAGACGATATTATAAAATAATTATAGAAAATGGAAATCATGTGCATGAAGGAATAATGGAAATACGTCGTGAAAAGATAAGGAAGTGACATAATTATAAGGCTGCCTTCGACCGAAAAATGAGACTAAGCCTGACGTCGTGTATGCAAATGAAAAATTTGCCTCGCGCAAAAATAATATTTCGAGGAAAAATAAAAAAATCTTGAGCACATTGTAGGATGCCGTATAAGAAATACTATAAAAACAGCGGAAGAAACATACCCCGTATTGGAATCGAACCCGTGTCTCTAGACCGGAGACGAGCACGTCAGTCACCCGTCCAGCTTGTCAGTTATGTGGGTGGCCCGTTTAAAGGGAATTTTGAAAATTTTAAAGGCCTATTTTGTTTAAACTATTGGTTATATAACCCTATAAGTGGGATGATTCATGAACCAAATGTAGCGGTCTGTACAACTACTAAGTTTGAATAAAATCTGAGACCCGGCTTTCTGACACTCCCCTTATCAGTGCAGATGTGAAGTTTTAAAATGATTCTAAACAAGACGCTGCGATAGCTCGATGCATTAAGTTAGTATTTTTTAATTCCATAGGGATAATTTTTTCAAGTGCTTTTATTTTTTTAATCATTGGAGTTTGAAATGCTATAAAAAAATTCAAAAAGGCGAAATAATACGCGAAAGTGATAAAGATATGAACCTCAACGTTATTTACGAGAAAATTATTAATCATGTCCATATACACAAGTGATGCTGAGAAGCAGAGTTGCAAATAAATTATAAAAATCATGCCATCTCAGGATGAGAGAGGGATATCTACTGGTTAAATAACAACTAATTTTCTTTATCCATACAACACGCAGCGGAGGTTATGCAGAATTCTGTGATGGGATTACTGAGAAAATTCTAATACTTCTTCCTCGTCCACTCTACTTATTTAACTGATAATAACAAATATTATTATACGCAACAGAAAAATCTCAAACCCAACGAAAAAAAGGCAAAATGCAGGAAAATAACATTCAAATGAGGAAAAATATTTGCTATCTATACATTTGAAGTGGCTTAGTCCTGTGAATTTAAGCAAGCGTTATCTACTTTTAAGTCGTCGTCAACTCTAATATATTCTCACCAATAGATTGGTTTCGGCTAAATAAATGCCAACTTTGACTTTTCTCATCTTTATCCTATTCGAATTACTTCCTTCCTTCCTTGAGAGAAAGGGAGAAAGGAAACAATGATAGTGAGTTCTCTTCCTTGAGAGAAAGAGAGGAAACAGAATGTAAAGGTAACGATGATAGTGAAAGTGGAATTAAACATTCAAACAACATTGGAGAGGTTCCATGAAGCATTTCTATTGTTATAAAAAATGTAACCGTCTCTCAGTGCAGATGTGAAGTTTTTAAATAATTTTGATGCAAAATAAGGGTATACATACCTTAAATTTAGATGCAAAATAAGAGTATACATACATAAGTTTCATTCAGAAGTTATATTTTCAACATTTTGCCTCACACAAAAGGTCTACCTGTGAGTCGAGGACTGGCTACACCTTAGTATTTGCAGTAAGTTTTACATATTTAACATCGAAAAGGGAAGCTTTCACTTGATGGAAGGACGTCATAAAGTTCAAGTAAAAGATTGAGACTTCCACGATTGCTTTAAAAGTTACCGAACGGTTTCGGATGTCAAGCCATCTTCAGGTGTTTCAGCTTCAGCGACCTGAAGATGGCTTGAGGGTCGCTGAAGCAGAAACACCTGAAGATGGCTTGAAGGTCGTTGAAGCTGAAACACCTGAAGTTGGCTAGACAGCCGAAACCGGACGGTAATTTTTAAATTAATTGTGCAAGTCACAAGCTTTATCTTGATCATTTCAACATATTTCGTTTGAAACACCTCGACCCCTGTCGGAGGTAAAAGTTTAAAAAAAATAAAGTGGATCTCACAGCATGTTAAAAACAAAGTATAATTTGTATAACCTAACTGAGAATCAAGGTGAGTATCCAATATCATACAGGTTTCCTAGTGTTTAGGTATAAGTGGGCAACATTATGAGTTAATAATCGCGTCCATGTATATAACATACTTAAGTATATCGTTCATAAAATTCCACATTCTCAGGCGAGATGTTGTAGAACAGCATTTTCAATGATACACAAAAATATCGTACTGTCTACTTTTTAGAACAAAATTGTACTACACGTGTTTCGACTGTCTTGCAGTCATCATCAGGTACGACTGTGTACTGCAAGACAGTCGAAATACGCATAGTACGATTTTGTTATAAAAAGTAGACACCACGATATCTTGTGTGTATCGTTCATTAAACTTTTGCTCATTCGTTCAGTGCGTTCAAAGAAACATCTATTCTACAAGAAAAATTTATGTTTTTTCCGTGCGTGTGAGCAAGTATTACCGTGCTACGAAAATAACTCAGCCATCCTCATTTTTTAGCCTTTGAAATTACGCCGGAAATTAAAAAGATCAAAATAAATTAAACGCACAAGCCCGCATCAATTGGCAGAATAGTCATTTTTAGAAATATCACAGAGAATGGACTGCGACAAACAGTCCGATAGTATTTTGTTTCCGCGAGACTGGGAATGATTTCCGTTCTATTTGAAAATGACAAAAAAATATCAAAGTAAGTTGTTTCAAAAACAAAAGAAGGAATTAACCGCGTGTGTAGTCAGGGGAAGGTCACAAAAGGTCTCGCCGAGGCAGTTTTTATTTCATTTGCAAAGGTTACCAGCCATTCATCCGAAGCTTAAAAAATACTGGCTTTGAAATCAACGGAAACAAAGTCACTCGCTAGAGCGGGAATAACGGAGAGTCCGTATGTAGCACTGTCATTGTTATGAAAAATTTAACCATCCCTCAGTGCAGATGTAAAGTTGTAAAACAATTCCAAAGAAGACGCTGCAATAGCTCCATTTTTTTTTTAATTAGGAGTTTTTAAAAAATCTAACACCAATATTGTTTCGTGTTCTTTTATTTTTATTAATCTTTGGAGTTGAAATACTATAAAATGAAAGGAACTGCTGATAAAATTGCCGCAACAAGAGTTTTACGAAGGGGCAAGTAGCGAGCTGAATTATAAGACATTGAAGGTGAAATGTGAAGGGAAATTTAATGAGGAAGTCGAAAGACTACATACGAAAGAGAAAAACTACAACGGTAAGAAGCAATTAGCTAAAAGGAATTGCATAGCAAATCATAGCAAACTTGCATGAAAGACTAATATAATTATCTCATTAGCATTATTATAATCACGAAGACGTTTTACTCCTTAAGCAAGCCTCAGATTTTTAGCAATGATCATAGCGAAAGCGCACTTTAGCGACCTCCAAGGAAATTGGCCATACCAAAAGTTTAACTTTGAGGTTTAACGAACCAAATCGTACCAATATTTGAACTTATTTTACAGACGTCTTTACGTCAGAAACTCTCAACACGGAGTGGGATCCGGTTGGGAACCGCTAGAGACTCGGACGCTACACGCTAGGCATAGTTTTTTGACAAATAGAGATCAATTGTGTTTCTGAGCAACACAGAAAATATCATTTTGATGCCACACTGTTACTTGGTCCGACAGAAGCGATACAATATGAGAGATACATTGCCGGACTGATCGATACAAAAATACGATTTTTCCACGCACATTAAGTGACCATAAGAAAGAAAAAAATTAAAAAAGTTTTTTGGCGAGATTTTATGGAAAATCATTAAAAATTAAAAAAAAAGAAATATCTTAACATCGTACTAAAAATAATATTTTCTCAAGTGAATGAAAATTTAGCCTAGTACAGGAAATAATTAAATTCTATTCAAGGAAATTAGCCACACAATGGCAAGACCACAACGAAAGCGTGGGGCGCTCTTTCATATTCGATATCATCATAAATTCATTAAATATGAAGATTTTGGTATTCAATGGAATAGAAAGCTTCAACATACAATTTCTAGAAAATCTTTAAATGAACTTAAGATAAGGTGCATAGTATCAATGAGGTTGCACCCCACGCTTTTCGTTTTTTCTTTTTTTAGATTTTTTAATTAATGTTTTTAAAAGAAAAGCATGCTTAAAAATTCTTTTCTCATTTTTACATTTTTTTTACTCCTTAGTCCTAGCTAACAAAACTAGGACGGTATCCTAAAATAATTTGCCAGGTCATGGACGCGATGCGACGACTATGATAGACCAACGGGATGAGGATTGGAAGCTTTTCCACTATTACTAACTCGAATCCTAGATTTGAGCAAATTAAGTGGTAACTATGTAGGGTAAAATGAAGTGGTATCCATGGACCCACGGATTCACGGAAAAGCGAGTTAAAGAAAAGCATACAAAAACTAGTTCCACTCAAAATACTCCCATAACACACTATACCTTTCCACCACACAATACATTCATTTACGCCTGTACACAGCTGGTGTTATAAACCACCCCTGCCACACACCCATGCGGCGGATCGCAGGATAGTATGTAGATGCAGATTTACAACAGAATGTGCAAATGGAGAGGTGGAGAGAAAAGGATAAATGGAGAGCAGAATATTACCAACCGGGTCTCCGCGAATGTTATTCATCTCTCGAATCCCAACCTCTGATTCCCGGCATCCCTTTCCCCGCCCCCAAAACAATTGCCAATCGGCAGCACACCCCATGGATCCGATAAAGAATTGAAGGAGGCGAAAACAATTCGCTTATGGTGTGGGAAGACCAAGAGGGAGCCGAGGGATAATAAAAGGAGCGAGATAGAGGGGTGGAAAGAGGGAGGCCGACGTTTATAACGGCGGGGGGGTTTGGGGAATAGGGGGCGAAAAGAAACCCAGACTGCGGGATGGGACTAAATTATCCCGCTGATTTAGACCGAAAATTTAATGGGCTCGCCACACAGTAAATATCACCGCGGCCACCTTTTTAAGTCCTCCTACACAATCCAAGCCATCCCCATATCTATCTCCTCCCCCCCCCTATCTCACTCCACCAAAGAACACCGACTAAATCACCCCTCCCCCCCCCCCAAATCCACCAGGATTCACGACCTACCCATTCCCCTCAAAAAACCATTTGACACTTTCTCCGACGGAGTGCGATATTCAAGGAGCGTGAGCCAATTGCGTACCCAGCCTCTGACCCCACAGTGGCGCAGTTAAGTCAACGGGAATAATGGTTTGTGCAGGAGGTTTTTTTCAGGGAGCGGGAGTTCCTTCCCGCCCGTTCCCGGTAATTTTCACGAGACAACTTAAGCAACTTGTTCGGGACGTGGAGAAAGCAGAAACTCTTTGGATCTAATAATAATTCATCAAATATATTCTTTGCTTCTTGCGATAACTTCAAACATTTTGTTTGATTAATTTCGTTTCTCGAATTTTTTCCTGCCGACTAAAAATATGTCATAAGCGATAGTAGTATTTTCTTCATGCAATACATACGAAAAGGTAGCATTTGGAATTTTTTTTTAACTAAAGCAGGTGTATGGTATGGTAGGTGTATGGTGGAGCCTTTAATGTATTGCGAGCAAGATAGTTCCCTAATCATAATAAAGACCATATTCGAATTATACCTTTTAATTTCACCAGCTAAGAGACACAAAAAAATTAAACATTGGATTATAAATGGTGCAATAATATGATATTTCATGACAGAAGTTGTAAGTAATCAAATGAAAATATCTAAATAAGTCTGTAACTTAACTCTTGTTTTACACGCGGTGCGTTTGAAACTCCATCAAAACGGAAAGTTTAATGTGATCCCGAATAATTTACTGAGGTGACAACATGATTAATTTTCAAAAATAGTTGAGAAAACACACAAACTACACGCTGTTGATTTTTAGATGAGATCTAAGTGTTGTAAATTACTATTTTTTAAAAAAAGGTCTCTCAGGAGTGCATACACGTACCATTACCCATGTAAAAGAGTTGGTATTTGCTGGCAATCATCTCGGAAATTAGTGTGGTAAGGGGTTGAATTTTTGGTGTCAATGGAAGGAAGACGTATTTTTCTTTAAAATTAGACCAAATTCATTGATTTCTAAGGTAGTTTGAGCGAAATATCATTTTACTTAGGAATCAATGGATTCGGTCTCATTTTAAAGGAAAATACCTCACCCATCCAAGGAGCCCCTTAATGGGCTACTAACCGAGATTTTTCACGAAACATACCAGTCCTTTAGCACAGGAAACTGTGAAATGGTACGTGTATGCACTCCAGAGATACCTTATTTAAAAAATAAGAAATTTCTAACACCTAGATCTCGTCAAAAAAAATTTCACAGTTTAGTTTGATTGTTTCATGTTGGACTATTTTTTAAACAAAACCATCTCGTCACCGCAGTAAGTTTTTCAGAACCGCTAAAAAAAACCTTCCGTCGTGAAGGAATTTAAAACGTACCGCGTGAAAAAATTGAGACAAATTAAAGGCTTATAAAGATATTCTTCCCATTTTTTCGAGATTCGGCTCCGTCGTTGTTTTTCCGACAACGTTTCTCCTCCTATCCTGGAGGAATCTTCAGGTCGAAGACATCTTTCTGAAACAATAATAATGCAAAGTTTACGTCATTAATGACCTCCACTATGACTAGAGAACTATCTCGCTAAAAATCCCTTGAGGGATCGCGAGGGAGTCAAGGAGGGAGAGCAGGAGGGTTTTAAAGGTGTATACCAACGGATAGGAGGAGAAACGTCGGAAACAGCAAAGACACGGCCGAATCCCGAAAAATGGAAAGAATACCTGCTCGCCGCGGAAACCTGAAATAGAGCTATGTAGATACTTTTCTTTCAATACTTAGAATTTCAGGAATATAAAAGTATATTACTGAAACATTAATAATGCAATATATACGTCGTGTTTCATACTGCTGCTGAAATCAAAACGTATAGGACGAAAATGGTCTCCACTACGACTAGGGAACTATCTCGCTCAAACTACCTTAAGGGGTCGCGAAGGAGGCAAGGAGGGAGGGCACGAGGGTTTAAATGTGCATACGAACGAAGAGATGCATGCATTTTACGCCCCGTCGAGGCGCATGCGATAACGGCAGCAGTGGGACTTAGGGGTTGGAAGAAGAATGGCTGAGATTCCCGCGCGCACAGGCGATTTATGGTTTGTGACAGTGTATTTTCGAAGCGTGCCCTTCCCGCCAACCCACCTCCAAGCCACGGGCCCACCGACATTTTCTTCCTAACAAAATAAAAGCATCCCTTCTCACCCCAACCCTAGACGGGACCCCGCCCGCGACGCACAAGCGAAGTGGAACTGCCCTTCCCATTCCTTCCTCGAACGCCACACTCGTCACACGAATTGTCTTCCCCTCTCCCTCGGTATCCTTGAGCATTGTTGCCAATTCGATCGCGCGAGAGAAACTGCGGGCCACGTAAATTGAAACGGCAAAATTTTTAGTTCCGATAAAGCACCGAGGAAAAATGACTGAGAAGTGTTGTGACTGTAACTGTAGGTTTGATCAGATTAACAAGATTAGAGAGATAGATTGTCGTACCGATTGATTTAAAATGTCATTTTTCCCGCGTATAAGAGAGAACAATAGGCAGCGTAGCAAAGGGATAGGTAGGTGAATTATAGTTAGAGTAGTCTGTAGTGCATGATGCATGTAATAACAACCAATAATCCCTGTCTTATTATATAGATGCTAGCCATCTGGCTGCATGTGACCCTGTTCTCTAGCATGTCTCCCTTAAATATTCTAGTTGCATGTCAATGGTGCATGTTTGGTGATCTTCACCCCCTGCCACACACCCTCGTGGTGGCTCGCAGGGTATTACGTAGATGTAGATGTAACAGGTTTTATTTTACTGCGACTAAGTTCACTCCAATAGGCGAATAGTTTGAAACCGGATATATCATCAGTAATTTGCCGGAAATGATGAAATGGTTTCCGCTAAAACTCTGCGGAGTTTCAGGACGAAAGAAAGGCCGCGAAGAAAGGCCAACCTGTAACCACCATATGTTTTATTTTACAGTGAACAAGTTTCGTCACGACGTCCATCAGATATATCTCATGCGGCACCATGCACCTGATGACGTTGGCCATTTGAAGAAGCTAGGCCGAAGCAAAATAAAACAGGTGAAAGTAACAGCTAGGCACTTCTTCTCGATGTTTAATCTTGAAACTCCGCAGAGTTTAGGTGGAAACCGTTTTATAATTTCTGGAAGTTTACTGATGATAAATCCGGTTTTTTCTCATAACCAAACACGACGTAAATTAATGACGTACTTACTGAGCGAATCCAGATCTCCCAAAGCCATACTCACAAGAACTTCGTTTCATTTCTAAAAAATACCCCGTGCCCAGCGAGGAGATATTTCCACCCTGGTAGGAATGGAGCCTGTGACCTGCGGATTAGCTGGCGAGAACCTTAACACGACGCCATTGAGATCGACATAAACTTTGTTCAACGGTGGAGATCGATTCCACGACCTCCGCCTTATCAGCACATTTCCTTAACCAGCGAGGCTAATGGGCCATAAATATTATGTTCAACTTCAGGTAGTTTGAGCGAAATATCATTTAACCTATAAATCGAAGAATTTGGAGTCATTTAAAGAAAACTATATCACCCTTCCATTGACATAAAAAAACTCAACCCCTTACCGCATTACTTTCCGAGATATTTGCCAGAAAATACCAGCCCGTTTCTATGGGAAATGGTACGTGCACGCACTCCAGAGAGACCTTATATTAAAAATGAGGCATTCCCTACACTTTTATCTCGTCAAAAAATCAACAGAGTGCAGTTTGTGCGATTTCTCAACTTTTTTGAAAATTAATCATATTGTCACCACAGTAAATTTTTAGGGATCACAAAAAACCTTTCGTTTAGATGGAGTTTCAAACGAACCGCGCGAAAAAAATGAGACAAGTTAGACTTATTTAGATATTTTCATTTGGTTTTAACAATTTGTGTCATGTAAAACTATATTATTGCACCATTAATAATGCAATATTTTATTCATGTGTCCTATAGCTGGAGAAATTAAAAGTTATACTTATATCGAATATGGTCTCTATTATGATTTGGAAACTATCTCGCTCGCACAACCTTAAAAAAAATGGAATATAGAGCGCAGTTTTCATAAGCAAGACTTGAAATGTTTAGCGAGGCAATATTCCATCAAATACACATTTTTTTCTTCGTATGTTCACAGTTCATTTATCGATATCTGTATTTTGGTGATCTCACGCTACGACGATAGCTTCATAAAGGTATCACCTTCAAAGCTAACTGATGATTCAGAATAAGAAATTAATAACCCTCAACCTAGCTATGATTGGCATGCTTCAAAGGATCATTGCCACTCTGGTGATCCCAGTAAAACTGCTCCATTCTCTCTGTAATAATGACTGTATACCCCAGCGCGGAACGCAGGTGAGGCATGCGACGGTGTAGCGGACCAAAAAAAGTAAAAGTCAAAATTTTCGAGTCCGGAAAGTCTTATTCGTCGATGCCCTTTGTGAAAGGCTTGGAGAGAATGAAGTAATAAATCGAGCCCAGGTCGTACTTGATGATTCTGTTCTCCAGTTAGAGCTCAAGGACTTTGTCACAAAGCAATCTAACAAACTTTTCAATATAACTGGTATTTCATCAAGCTTCATAGATAAAGCTCCGATTTTGTGGAGGCTTGATAAGGATTTCCTCAACGGACTTAGTGCTGTGAAAAAACATCAAAATTGCTAATGGCACAGCGGAAAGAGTAGTGCAATTAGTAAGTGAATTTCTAAAGGGCAATAATTTGACTAATGATGAAGAGCGACGTCAATTGCTCCTCTTAACAGTTGCAAATGATGGGAAAGTAAATAAACTGTGATCTTGCTTTTGCTGTGATTTACTCGCGAAAAATTTTATTTGCCCCTGCAAACTAGGCAATGTCTTTTTTTTATTTTATGGCATTTTATTAATTTTTTTTAGATAAGCACTTGGTTTATTTTTCCCCTCATTAAATAGACCATTCTGCACACATTCTGTTTCATGACATTTCCTGTCCGACCGATATTTCGGTCCCTGACATCGCATCATCGCTCTCATTTCTACGATTAGCTAGGTCAAATATTCAAGCGCCGTGCGGGACCTTTTCCCGTGGTCTGATCGGGTCGACCCGGATATCAAAATTCTTGCCTCGCGCCGTAGCACCGAATAAGACTCACCCGACTCGAAAATTTTGACTTTTACTTTTTTTGGTCCGCTCTAACGCGGCGGATTAGTAAAAAGTAGTACCTACGGGACGAAATTACATGGCGGGACACCGCTGCACGCAAAACCGGCGCGGATCCCGCCAGGCGGAACCGCCGCGAATAAATTTTATTCGCAGCGTACAACGTTTCTCGCGTCCCGCGAAGCTTCAATCGGCATCATAATTGGCCGTTCAATCCCAAGATTGGTTGACTGCAACTCTCCATCCTTTCTTTTATAACGTTAGTACTCTTACCTCCCGGTCGCTCTATCTGTTTTCCTCTTTATTTCGCTCATGGACTTATTCCTGGGTCTTACTCTGGGGAATTTTCCCTAAACCTCAATCGTAATTATCCACTAACTAATATAATGTTTCTCAATAATCTATGGTTTAAGACAGGCCTAAATTAGAATTTAAGTGAAATCGTCGACAAAACAGATACTATACACGGCTAGAATGTAGTCATTTCTTGGTGTGCAAGCAGAAATGGAGCTAGGTGGAAGAAAAAAAATGCGCTAAGTTTAGCTCCTATGCAGGAGTCAACAAAAACCGGCAACACTGTTCGGCCATTATCTCCGCCAGGTTTCCTCTTCGAATAATTCCTTCGGGCACTCAATCTTCACCACCCCTACCACAACTTTACCCATCCAATTAATCTATTAATATCGGCATTATCGATCAAACAACGGAAGTCTTCAAGGCAATCTATGGTTTAAGTTCACATAAAGCCTATAATTGGTAGTTTCAGGTGTAACTTTGTGGAATTAGTTCACATTATAGTGATAACTCGCAACTTTGTGATTCCACACATCTGTATTTGGAACGACAGGCGTTTCGAAGTTCAACGTCATCTTCCGGTACTGAACGTCCTGAAGATGAAGTCGAACGTCGAAACCTTGGTCGTTCTAAAAAAAGATAGGTGGGATCACGAAGTTATGAGTTATTATTATAACTTAAAGACTAAATTAGGGTTTCAGTGAAATCTCCGACATGACACATGGTACCTAGACACGGCAAGTATGAAGTTATCCTGGCGTGCACACAAAAATGACGCAAGGTGAAAGGCAAAAAAGAGGCGCTAAGTTTAGCTCCCAAGCAGAAGTCAACAAAAACTGGCAACACTGTGGGACCATTACTTCCGCCTGCTTTCTACTTCCGAACGATTCCTTCGGGCACTCAATCTCCCCAATCCCTACAACGACTCCAACCTATTCCCTCCGCAATCCCCTCCTTCCTCTCCCTCAATCCATAAGAGACACGCTGAGATATGAATCGCCGCTTGAAAAAACAAACGACGTGAGAGGGAGGGGAGAAAACTAGTCTGGAGGGTAGAGCGGGCAAAGACGACAGGAAAAAGGGGATGAAGGAGAGAGAGAGAGAGCGAGAATGGAAGAAGGAGATAGGGGAGAAAACGGAACGATTGCGGGGTGGAAAGGCAAGTCGAAGGGGATGAAAATAAAAAAAAGAAATTCCACGCTTTAACACGGGGGGATGTAAAAACAAGCGAACTGTGACTGAAGCTTGACTTGCAGGTATTCCTAACACAACAAGGTGAAGTAAAGAGTGCACCGGGTTGGTGTGGTGGCTAGAGTACTCGCCTACCACACGGGCGGTCAGGGTTCAAATCCCTGCGGAGGCGGATGTTTTTCAGAGGAACGCGATCCCTACTTGAGGGATCCCTACGTACTACTACGGAAGGCACTTCAAGTACAGTACTCCGTCAGTCGGATGATACGTTAAACCCTGGTCCCCTTGGCGCCTTTCGTTAAGAGAGGCTTATGCCGACGCCGGGTTTCTCTCCACCCTTCCTCCCTTTCCTATCACCTTTGGCGCAGATGACCTTAGCTGTCGGTTGCCTCCCCAAATATCCAATCCAATCCTCGTGAAGTAAAGGAGTCCTCAAGATCGATCGTGAGTTTCGAACCTATTCCTAGATGGAGTTAATAATTTTTTGCTAAACCACTTTTTCTATTTTCACATGATCATTCCTCGAGTGTTTTGCATACTTTTCTCATAATTTAGCATGCATTGCAAAACAAGGTTCACAGTAAATTCATGAAGAATTCAAATGACAACCGTCACTACGTTTACCAATCCATCTCAGGTCGATCTGACCGGAACAGCTCGGTATGGTAAACTGGCAACGGTCTAGTGAACGATCGATCTGAGAATGACTTGGCTCGCTATCTCAGTCAGTCTGAGATTTCAGATCGATCTGACCCACTGGGTTTTTGGCGCTCCTTGTAATTCTTTTAGTTGTCATTTGGTATCTATTATAATTAAATATAATCGTTATTATACAAGGCGTGGGTAACCAGCTATAACAAGTGTGCAGTAAGGGCCAGTGATGTGAAATTGATGATATCGCAGGACATCGCAATTCTACCTCTAATTCGGAAATTTTGTTCATCACCAGGAAATAATGCAGTGTTATGACATAACATGGAGAATCCAACACTTCTTGCAAGAGGACATCTGATCAATTCCTCGATCGACACTGCTACTGGAAATTAAACTGCACAAATAATTCTAAAAACGATTTAATCATAAGATAAAAATAATAATCCCTAAAATAATTATGGCAGGTACAGAATATTATTGATTAGTCTCAGAAAAAAGTTAATATTAAAGGTACAAGACCATTATTACATCATAAATTGTTAATTATATTTTTCTACGGCCCTTAACATTTGTCTACATTTTAACGTTTCTCATACTAGAAAATCAGCTGATTATAACCCGGGATAACAAAGATTTTAGGCTGCTTCATACCGAATAATTCATAGTTTGCCATCATTACTAAAATTCCAAGTTTGTAATATCAAATGCTTGCGAACACCAAAAAGACATCCAAATTCCCACAGTCGACGCTAACAGTCATCATTACGTCTCCCACCGATGAAAAAAGTTAATCAAATCTTCTGTGGTGAGCGTTCTACAAAAGCCTTTGAGTCAATTCAATTATTAAATTAGGCAGTAGGCAAAAACTCCACGTGAGAAAGCCGCAGTCCAAAACTTATCCATTAATACAAATGGAAAGAAAAAGAAGGCATACGATCGATATTGGAGCCCGAGGAGACGATTCCAACCGCAGGATTGCACTGAGGGAGCTATTATCATATTTAATATATGTTAAATAATAAAATGAGGAATCTGATGAATGATTCACTCTCATGCATTCACGATTACGCGAGAAAACGTTCATGTACGCGTGCGTGAACTTTCGCTTACGAATAACAGATGCACAATTTGCATGCATCAGATAGATTATCAGGCCTTTTTCCAGTAATTACATAGTACGAAAAAGGTCATTACCATTCCTCGCTTGGCCAAACAGAAATTTTTATTTCCTTAAAAAAATAATTTAATTTTCCTCCATAAAGTCCATCCCATAGGAAGAACTGATTCGAGTGTCGCGTTAGATTATTCATGCTAATATGTTTTCGTGATCAGAAGTTAAATAGCTAGATATGAATTTTATACGTGTCGGGTAGACTACTTGATGGATCAACTAGATGAAGAAGAATAGCAGCACTTTAGCTATCTTCTATCGTGGGAAACAATTCCCAACCACGTCAATGCTGAAATAGCGGTAACACGAATGAAGAAATTTCAGAGGAATTAAAATATCAAATGATATACAAAAAACTAAGACAATAACACTATTGTTTTAATTGACACAGATTAAATTCATAAAAACATGTTTCTCCGTTCATTATAGACACTGTTGATTTATTAAAAATATTTTCCATCCCTTCTCCAAAGCCCGGTTGGTCACGTGACCCTCGACTTTGTCAGTCAATGCGGACTGAAATAAAAATATTACAACCGCACCGTTAAGTATGATTCCCTAAGATAAGATCATTCCACATAGCCAAGAAAGACATGGCGGAAATTTCTAAATATTTTGCCTCAGAAAAAATGTTTGGCGACGTCACGTGGCAGTATCGCGGAGCTGTCGGGACTTCCGCGCGCGCAGAAAAGGTAAATAATTAAACACGAATTTAAGTCAGCGCTTCAAGATAAGAGGATTGCAAAGAGACATACGAAAACTATAAAATAATCACAAAAATAAACGGAAGGTAACCAAATCCTGACAGGGAGAGAGGTGGAACATTTCCAAGATTAGAGCAGTGGAGCCAAGTCTCTAAATAATAAATGGGCTAATTATACACAAAAAGGTACAATGTGTGGGTACTAAATACGTTTTTCGGATGGTAAGGTGTGGTGTGGATACTGCAATTACTGTCTTTTGGCGTCATAAAATCAAACCCAACATGGGGGCTTGTATTTTTCAGCGCGCTGTCAAAATATGTCCTCCGTAAGTAACGTGTCTCCTATAATAGTGAACAGGACGTGTTAAACCTCTGACTAAAATTTCCTTTTTTTCAAGTTTGTACCCAAATAGTAAAGCATAAAGTCAATATTTCTGCTTAATAAGCTGAACCTTTACACGGTCATCATTTAAGGTAGTTTGAGCGAAATAACATTTTACCTAGAAATCAATGAATTTGGTATCATTTTAAAGAAAATTTTCTTACCCTTCCAAAGATACCAAAATATCCCCTTACCAAACTACTTCCAGAGATATTTGACGACAAATAATAGCCCTTTTACATCGGAAATGGTATGTGTATGCACTCTAGAGAGACCTTATTTTTAAAAAATGAGGAATTTCCAACACCTGAATCTCGTCAAAGACTTAACAGTGTGTTGTTTGTATGTTTTCTCAACCATTTTTGTAAAAATTAATCAAATTGTCACTGCAGTAAATTCTTCGGAATTACAATAAACTTCCCGTTTTGTTGGAGTTTCAAACGTACCGCGTGAAAAAAATGAGTCACGTTAAAGATTTATTAAGACATTTTCAATTAATTACTTACACTTTCCTGCATGTAAAATTATATAATTGCACCATTAATAATGCAATATTTAATCCGCGTGTCCCACAGTTGACAAAATTAAAACGTATAATTCGAATATGGTCTCTAGTAAGATTACGGAACTATCTCGCTCGCATTACCTTAAGGATCCAAAGATACCACGCTAATACATCGGAGTCGCGATAAATAATGTGCATTGGTTCTCATCCGCTCACAAAATGTTCAAATGGTACCGCCTGCGCTTTGTTGATGCGAAATGAGATTGAAAAAATGGAGTCACGGCGAGAATAGAATACATTGAGAGTCAAACTATGTCCTTCTAAGTAGCATGTTTCCTAGCGTTAAACCACCGACTGTTATCATCATTTTTTTTCTATGAACGTACTTTTGAATGCGAAAATTATCAGCTTTCTTGACCATTCCTGTGCTTATAAAGCGATTCACAACACTCAAGTGGGGGTCTTCACGAGGGTTTCATCGCCGAGAATCGAAACAATTACACTGACAAGCCGGCCAGAGAAATCACGTTCTCGAAGCAATTTATAAACCTGAACGATTGCGCCAGCGGCAAGCGCGAATGGGTCATAGGTCAACGAAGGCAAATTAGCAGAAGGAAGCGTTCATCCGTGGCAGGATCGCTTTCAATCGACTCGCCAGCATCCATCACAACCAAAAGGGAATGGACGACTCAGATGGCCGCTACAACAATGGAGAGATAAGGGCGGAAGCGAATGAAAAATGGACATCGCTGCAAGTAGGAGATGGGAAAGTGAACGAAAACGAATGTGAAAAGGTTTCAATTAATTCAACAGGTGATAACAACGAGAATTGACGCAGGAAACGAGTTTCAACGACGCAATAATGAAGCTATAATTTCCGGTGACCTATTAATAATTGACTTGGGGCAGGCATAAAGGATGCATAATACTGGTTATTAAATTATACGCTTTCAATTGAGTCAACCTATAATTCGTATGGTAAAAAAGATAATCATACGCTTGATTATTCAGCAAACGGCCAATCTTACAAGAAAACGGAAATAACCGGTTTACATTAATACCTAAAAGCTCACCCTCCTTCCTCCATCGAATTTAATCATGCAATTCGAGGTTCGGTCAACTGATATTTAACAATCTTCCACCAAGACTGAAGGGCGAGAAAAAGGAGGCTTTATTGAACATCTCATTATTTCCTTCTGCTGGAAAGCCAATATTTAAATTAGAAAGAAAGACGAGCCATTTAAATTTATAGAAAGTAAAAACAAGAATATATATGCTAGATATGGAAACTCAATAACAAAGGAAAAGGTCTCACATCCCTGATGACTCCAAAATATGACACTCACAATACTAGTTTTCGAGATTATAACCAGAAAAGGAGAGGCCATTTTCCACGAAATACCGTGAGCCACAAAGAGAATGTATTTCAAGTTATGAGAAATGTTTCAAGCACAGATCGCGTCAGAAATGTTACTGAGAAAAGTCCGTATCTTTTTCAAATATTTTCCAAAATAAATGCACTGCTAACCGCAATATGTTTCAATAAATTGCACATAAAACTTAGCCTGAAATGCGCCTTCAACGTACGGCGGAGACTGAACAAGTTAAAACCTCAAATATGTTTGCAAGGTTGTTCTGATCTAAACGGAGACGTACATAGATGATACAAGGTTTTTTTCCACACCAACATTACCATGTTAGCTTTATGTTTCATACAGCTGTTCCACTTTCATTGGTGTTCCAATCTGAAGATTAACTGACAGCAGCCCATCATTCAACTCAATCTAATGCCCATTCGTCTACTCCCTCGTAGCTCTTCCTAAGTCATTTCCACTGGTGTCCTTGCAGCTTTTAAAAAACGAAAATCAAATATCTAAAGAGTTTAGTTAGATAATTACATAACAATCACGCCGTTCCCTTCCGGAGTAGGCACGGTCACAAAGTTTCACTCATAAATACACATTTTAACACCTCACTCGCCTTCAATAATTCACTCCATACTGACATCCTTGCAAACATCTTTTGCCTCATTTACCCCCATACACTGCTTCATACACGCCCTCCTGTTTTTAAGACTCCTAATATTCCTCCGTCAAAGCATTTGCTCAACCACAGTCAATCACAACTTTCTCGGCCTACCTCTACCTCTCGCACCATTCATCTCACTCTTATATATCTGTTTCGTTATTCGACTCTCAATCAGTCTCTCAACATGGCCAAACCAACGAAGCACACTTCTTTTATATATATTCATTACTCGAGCATCTAACCCACATTTATTTTTTACCCACTCATTCCAGACCCTATCCATCCTACTTTGCCGCAAACACTCCTCAGATAACTCATACCCACGGTGTTTAGTCTACTCTTATGTCTATCCTGATCCATATGTTTCACTACCATAACAAAGTGGGAAGAAGTACACTTTTGTATACGGCGATTTTTGCTTCCTTAAACAGACACTCATTCCTTGATATGCTCCACATGCTACCTACCACTTTCCTTCCTGAATTCGCACGTCTCTTTATCTCCTCATCTATCCGTCCATCTTTCGCAAACATCTTACCTAAGTACACAAAATTATCCACTAGTTCAATTACTTCACCATTCGCCCTCATCATACAGTATCACTACAAAAACGTTTATAACGCGAGAAAAAATAAGCTAACGTTTGATGCACCTAGTATTCGTATAGGAACTATGATTCATTAATAATCAGTTTCCATACCACAAAATTTACCACAGTCTACATAATTTTGCACCTACAGTAGTTAGAGATGGGATATGGGTGCAGGAAAGGGCGTGGGCAGGGGAATGGAAATGCATTGAGACGACTGGTTGGTTAAGACGAGAAGTGCAGGAGGGGTAGAGGATTCGTAAGAGATGGCGGGAGGAGATAAGGGGATGCGCGGGAAGATTGAGGGGGCAAGAACCGGGGTGGGAGACGGTGGAATAGGGAACAAAAAATAGGCTTAGGACTTAGGGTAGAATGGAAGAGGGGAATGGAGACGGTAGATGATGATTGGAGGGAAAAGAAAATGTCTACATCTGCATATTTTCGCGGAGAAGCGTGGCAGGGTATGGTAGGGTGCCCGTCCATGAATAAAGGGAAAGGGATAGGGAGAGTTAATTGAAAGAGGGAAAAGAATTGGGAACACTCACAATTTTTAAAAGCTTCCCGTAAGTTAAGTTTATATTCTTAAATGCACAAGATCAAAATTAAATCGAGGAATAGCGATGTTTCACGAAATAATTTCTTCTTTGTTTAACCCTTTCCGGTCCAAATGTGATTCTAAATGGAATCACGTCGTTTTCCTGCGTCGAGCGTCAATTTTTTCATATGTATTTCATGTAAAAGATGATGTAATCTACGTAAGGTGAAAATATGTAGTGAGATAAAATAAATTTATGAATTAATGAAAGTCATTTGAAAAAATCGACGCTCGATGCAGGAAAGCGCCGTGATTCCATTTGGAATCACAGTACCGGAATGGGTTAATAACGCGCTATCTGATGTTTCGAGACATTACATCATTAGGGATATACCGCATGCTTGATGGGTACGATTTCGGAGCTAGTATTCGCTCATTTTAATCTGAAGTTCAGCTGGTTAAACCATATCAATTGGAAAAAATTAGTACTTTTGATTTATTTCATGGGAGACAATGAACAGATATGATGTGAAGCTTCCTACCGGCATAAGCGTAAATCAGTGATGTATTATGAATATTAAAAAAGTAAGTACATTTAAATGATATACGGTTCGTAATGTGTCGAAGTGTGTTATTTCAAAACAACAGCGCTTGAATTCAGGGTGAAAAAAATGCCCACGGAAACTCATCTTTTATTTCCCATTCCGTGGTCGTTAAGAATTTCTGTTTATGAAATTTGGCTCAGGTATCCTAACAGCAAGTGATACGGAGTGTAACTTTATGATATCTGAGATACCATTTTGAGTTTCTCAGCATTTTTTATGTGGATCAAATCTGTGACAAAACACTCAACAAGCATCAGAGCTATGAGCATTGACACTATTACACAACTTGCTAGTCGCAAATCTCCAGTTTCTTCCCCCTCTCCTAAGGGTTAATAATACTTGCTTTGGCTGCCAATCTGTAACTGTTATAATTTAAATGTTCAGGAATCCAACCTACACCGAGGTTTTGGAGCAACAACAATGGGTGGCGCCCGCTGACAGTGGACCCTCTGGAGCCCCACAGACACAAATCAAACATCCCTCGGAAAGACTCCTGGCAGCACCAATGCCTCGCCTATTACACTGAATTGCACCTGCAGGTACGTCACCTTCCTCACACACGCCTTCTCCCACTTCCTTTTTCCTTACACGCAATTACACCACCACGCACATTTTACATCCTGGCTAGGCACACTCTCCACCACCACTCCACGCTCAAATCGCAACAATACTTTTAGTTAAAACCTTTCCTGCAGAGCCGCTAACCGATCGAACCGCTCCGAGGGCTGCCAACCCAAAACCTTCCAGCCAAACACGCCACGCAATAAACGCCAATAAACACGCAAACTACTGGAATTTGTGAAGGCACTGGATATGATATCAAATTACAGGAGTAACAATCTACGAAAAAAACTAAGTTCAGTCGATAAATGAAGAAGTCGGGGAAAAAGAGTGCCAATCAACATATTAGGCGACACCGGAGCTTTTTGGGAACTCTTAATTGTCATCGAGCCCAAAAGAAGTCATGCCAGTGCACCATGTGCAATCAATAAAAGGATCTTTAAAAATACTTACACTATTCCCGTCAATGGTATAATTTCCCTAGTAGTGTTCGCCGCTGGTATATGGGACCCTCACGAAGTAGGACAAGTTTCACATATAGATCGAATACAGAGGAGGGCAGCTAGATTTGCTAAAAATTGTTACGATAAACATAGAAGTGTTTCTAAATTGTTGAGAGAAATAGTGTGGGAACCTCTATTCGATTGAAGGGAAAAATATAGATTAAATCTTTTAGTAAAGTTTGAAGTTTGATATACACTATTTTTGACCGGACGTTCAACATATTTCGCTTGAGCCAAACTAATATGGTAGAAACAATCACCTACATAAGATTAAGGAAATCGACTGCAGAACCGGTAGATTAAAAATGTCATTATTTCCACGTACAATAAGGGACTATTATAATTGCGAAAGATCCGTTCCATGTTACAGACTAGGTTAAGTAGGTTTTTTAGGTAGTGCTAAATATCTTAACCTGATTATTAGCTACTATCCTCGCATGTCATTTCCGGCATGATAAACTCTCGCATGATATGATTTAGTACCTTGTATTGTTATTTGTCTGTCACATCTATAATACTAACCAGTAGTAGTATCTTGAGTAGTGTACTGCATGGTAGCATGTTCTTCTACGTATCACTCTCCTAGTTTCTGGTCTGACTGCCCACTGTTGTAGCGACTGCTTTTGGTCTGCACCTGGCATTCCGGGGGAAGGTGCGCGGTTCTGATTTAAACTGGGAAGAGGGCTTCATGCCTGGTGTGTAATCACCCCGTGCCACACACCCTAGGGGTGGCTTGCACGGTATTTCGTAGATGTAGTATTTTCACACCCTTCGAAAGCAGAAATCTCACTTTGTTATATTTACATATTAAAACTGAGAAAAGGTAATCGGGCATGTCTGCTACAAAGGTTCATCCTTAAAAATCGTTCATGCCTCAAGCAAAGGTTAGGAAGCGCTGAGAATTTCCGGGAAAGGAACACTGAAGAATGAACGGACGGCGAAGGGAAAAGAGGGAGAGTGATGGGGAGGAGACGCGAGGAGGGGCGAAGGGAAAAACAGAGAAGGGTGGGAGAAAATGATATGAAAACATGGACGGGGGAAATGTGGAATGAGGAGGGAGATGATAAAAGCGCAGGGTGATGAGAGGGAATAATATTTGCGAACGAATGCGCGTGGGATGAATGGAGGAGAAAAACGAATGATAATATGATGGAGGCGGGACGGAGAATACAAAAAAAACATTTCACAGAAATGAGGAAGGTTCCCAGGCCCACAAATGGCACTTGCGGTTCTTTCACTTCCCATCGCGGGTAAGACGACGAAAAAAAACATCCGATATTCTGGGAAGAAAGAAAAGATGCATGTAAGAAGTTTTCGAGCACAATGATTACATCATCAGGAACTGAGGGACCACTAAAAAAGACCTGGATTACAGTAACTGCAGCAAAATAATACAGCGGAGGAGTGAAAAATAATAGACATTAAAATAAAATATACATATACTGTCTTTGGGCATAGTTGTTACCCTGGGCAGCAGAAATCACACTAAGAGGAGATAATTTAGAGCGAGTGGATTCCTTCACCTATCTCGGAAGTAAAATAACGTGAGATGGAAAAAGTACAACGGACACCAAGCGGAGAACAGCCCAGGCTAAGGTCTTCGTGGGAAGAAGACAACTGCTGTGCTAAAAAATATGGGATTACAAATCTGAAAAAAGTATGTGAAAAGCGTGTGAAGCGTGGCACTCTGTGAATCGGAAGCATGAACATTGGAAAAGCTGAACGAATAAGACTAGAAGCCTTCAAAAGCTCCGTCTTCGAAACAGGGCCTCATCAATTCATGGCAGTGAGCCGTGCTTTGCGGTTCAGACTGGATTAGATCGGCCGCGCTACGACCTAGGTAGCGTGCTGCCCAAACTTCGGGTAAACATCCAAGCAGTGGTGGACTGATGTCATCGGTCGCGGGACTGGGTGAATCTCACATTAGCGAGGAGCAGAAATTACCCAGCAGAAATTGCAACACGGCTGGTTGTCAAACGGGGAGAGTGCTGTTAGTCTCTCCCGTAAAATGCGTCGGGTCAACTATATATTGGCCTGGCGAGAGGAACTGGGAGAGCATTCGGGTTCTCGCCACGCCGGTGGATGGCTGAGCAGTTGGAGATTCTCCTCGACGTCGCTTCGGCTCCGCTCTGCCAGCTCACGTAAGCATGGGTTCCTTTCCCTCCCGTGTTTCCTTTTTAATTCTCTCCCAACTGAATCCTTTCCTTACCTACCCTTCACCGGGTTTTCTGTCCGAGTTCCGTTGCCTATTTGTTTTTGCTATTCCTTGTTGGTTGATATTAAACTGTTGTCTTGCCTAACGCGGAGTGTTTTACTTCTTACTGCCACCATCCTTACCCACCACCCGTGTAGGGATAGTTCAGCAGGGAATCGGAAAACGTCATTCTTATTAGATTTGAACAAACAGATCCTATTGTATTTATACCTAGGTACTCTCAATACTTCTAAAATAAGGAGTTGTCAGTCTTCACTAGTTTAACAACGAACTAGATAAGGAAGGGGAGGCGATAAGGTAAAAAAGGAAGTAAAAAAGGATGATTACGCCATATTACAGGTGATAACGAATACTCGTATAAAAAATTGCACAATCGCTCGTGTTAATTTCCTCTTCACCTTCTCCCAACCCACCTTCCTCCTCCCGCTCACTGTATAATTTCTTAAGAGACTGACTGCTCCTTGGTTTAGCAGCCTCTTGAAAATAACGTTTACCCTAATTGAAACCGCTGAGGTAAAAATTAATGGAGTGGAGAGCAATAAGTACCTTTTTTACCCTACGGATAATTTCCAAGTCCGCATTTAACAATTCCTATACCCTGAGGTTACAGAAGATAGGACTAAAAACCAGGAAATAGTACGTGAAAACATTCGTGTGGAGCGTAGCACTCTATGGATCGGGAACATGGTCCATTGAAAAAGCTGACCAGAAAGGACTAGAAGCCGACGAAACCTTTTTTAAATAATATCTTAATCAATACGTGGTGCTAACCGAATGCCGCGCTAGTTTCCTGAATAACTCCTGCATAAGCTATGCAATAATGTAGTAGCAAAGTATTCCAACACTTAAGAGTGGCTACAAAATTGGTAGCCCACCTATCATGAAGAGCACTTTTGTAACATTTCACCACTTTACAGGTGTTTTTAGACCTTCTCAGACGCATCAATGGATAAATTTAATTTACTTTCGAAGCCTTCGAAACCTGGTGCTGGAGGAGGATGCTGAAGATAAAATGGACGAACAAAGAAAGAAATGATCAAGTGTACAGATGAGCAGAAGAGGAAAGAATCATATGGAACGCCATGCATAAGAGAAGAACCTGATGAATTGGACACACTCTGAGGCACAATAAATTTGTGAAGAACATAACTGAAGGTAAGAAAGAGAAAAAGGTCCCAAAAGGGGGATCCAGGAATAAGTTCATGAACCAAATAAAGAGTAAATTTCATAGGAAGAGATACCAGGAGGTAAGGGTACTAGCATTATAAAGGGAAGGGTGGAGGGCTGCAATCAACCAATCTTAGGATTGAACGACCAATGAGTGAAAGAATACCCTGAGGATGATTTTATTCGGTTAGTCGACGGAGTAAAGTGGCTCCACCGAGCGTTACTCTCGAATCTCACCCTCTTTGACGTCACAACAATAGCCTTCCAGTGGGCCCCGCAAGAAATGAGTGAAATTAACGAGTAACGCGCGCCCTCTCATCCTGTACACTGGCTCCACGTCATTAATGCTACAAGGCGTACCTACGGCCCTTTGAGTCAAACGTAAGGTTAAAAATGATACACTTAAGGAAAAAGAGTTTCACTCGGATAGAAGCGAATAGGAAATACACCCAAACACCCCCACCTTCAAAAAGCCGTGAGTCGAGAGGGTTCAGAAATGTTGCCGATTTCCCTTTTAAATTCGCTCCACGGACTGCCGCCTTATAAATTAGTCGGATCCCAGCAAATAGGGACCGTGTTTAAGGTGAGACCATTTCGCTCACGCCGAGAATCTCGCCTTTTACAGCATTTGGAAGTAAAATATTGGAAGGAGGACGGAGCGAAAGAGCAAAGGTCACACAGCAAGGCAGCGGCGGTAAAAGATATGAAGAGGGAGAGAGATCGTTAAAGGAGGAGAAGATTAGAGAAGTAGGTCGAAATAAACCACCAAGAAACTTTACTTAATTTATTGGATTTGATAACGATATCTCCATTGCCGTAATGACGAACATAGGCTTTCTTTAAATTCATTGGAAGAACACGCATAAAGCAGTCATATATCGGATTTATAATTTTTTTAAATAAGCATTTAGTACATTGAAGAACACAGCAATCCCGACGGAAAAGACGAAACAGGACATATTTGATTGAATTTGTTTATATTCATTGGTATAAATTAGAGATAAATACGTCACATTTGTTAAGGACTGCATTTTTCACATTCCTCAAATTACAGGAATACCATTAAACTTGCTTCAATATTGATAAGCTGCGCCAAATTAATGAAAATAATAAAATAAATATGAAAACAATAAAACAGAACATCAATTAAACTGAGCCACAGAATTTTTTAACATATTCTCCAAAGTGATAGCACACTTTGGGGAATTATATTAATTATGAAAAGATACGCCTTCATTAACTCAACAATTTTTAGCCGGAAAAGGTTGAAATTGTCAATTTTTGACATTGTTTTGACATGTTAAATTATGTCATTTTGACGACTATATATCTAGCTCAGATAAAAGTGATGGCATGAGAGAGATACATTGCTGCACAGTTAGGCACAACAATTCGATCACCCCACGCACAGTAAGAAACCATTATAGAAACTGAGCTTCACATCAATCGCGAGGTGCCTTTCGGTGAAAGTTAATTTCTTCAATTTAGTTCATGGTGGTGTTAGGTCACCCCCTGCCAAACACCTTCGTGGTGGCTTGCAGGGTGATAAGTAGATGTTGATGTAAATTCGCGGCCCTCGGAGTTGCGGGGCCCGGGGCAGTTGCCCCGCTTTGCCGACTCAAAGGACGGCACAGCTCTTACTCCTTCCAACGTCCATTCATTCCAATTGCAATCCCCGAATAAGGGGTGAGTGCGAGGCTCTAGGCAGAGAGGGGTTGGGGTTTTCTAATTTTCCTCCCCTTCGACGAAGTGGCATTCGGAGAGGGAGAGAAAGACGGTTGGTTGGTTGGTTTGGATGGTTCGCTGGGTGCGAGGGGGCGGGGGGAAGGAGAGTGGGGGTAGACTCCCAAACCATCCCCCCCCTCACGAAAGGTAGGCGCGTTTTACGCGTTTCAAGCGTTTCTGCGCGGGTAGGCGACGGATGGCAATTGCGGAAGGGACTAGCGACGCATTCTGACGGGGGAGGATTGCGGGAGGGTTCGGAATGGGATTGTGTGCTCCTGGGGGGGGGGGGGTAGTTTCCGGGGGAATCCAAGACTGGCATCTCCCCTTGCTCTTCCACTGGCCCCCCACTTACGCCACGCTTTCTCCCGCCCCCCTATCAAAGCCTTATCTCAAAGTCTTCAGACGCCGCATCTCCCCTCATCCTTCAACGTGTCACTTCTTATTCCCCTTAACTTATTCCTGTCCCCTCTAGTTTATTCATTTTTTGTGTCGGAGAACCTCTTCGATGGGCACCTGGCGAACCAAAACCGTCCAAGGATGTAGAGGAGGCTATAATACTTCGGCAGAAAGCTTTGCTGTTGGACATTCCTGCTTTCATTGTCTTAGCAATTTCTTTGGAACTGAGGCCTTTCCGGTTTTCATTGTTATCTTAAGCCCTGGTTACACGATACATAAACCCGTACGAGTTAATGTGTGAATGCATGAAAGCGTGAATGAACGTGCCTAACCACACCGACTTGTACGAATACATGAACAGGAATATAGAACCTGCTCTATTTCGTTCATGTATTCGTTCATGAACTTGTACATGAACTCGTACGGGTTAATTTATCGTGTAAATATACCTTTAGGAACGGGTGGATATTGCCAGAGACCACGCATCAATGTTCATTTTTAGATGAATTGTAGATAAACAACGATGTGACAGCTGAGAGTTCTGCACAAATGTAACTTTCGGATTTTTCTCAAAAAATGGATGACAGAGGTAAACAAATAAAGTGGTATTTACGATAATCCCCGAATTCTGGCAACAATGGCGTAAGTATATCGCGTTTTGAGTCCAATAGGAATTCGTAGGTTAGGTAAATTTATATAAATTTCAATAATTGTGCATTATAACATCGCGGGAAGTATGAGAGTTGTGACAATACTTTAATAAACTAATAATTGAAAGGAAAAAGAGCGTACCTTACGGGTTTTTTTAGCAATTGAAATATTGTAAAGTACCTACAAATAAATATTTACATGTGAAACAATGAGCCATCCTCCAAGTTATTCGCGCCTTACATTTTTAATTACTGTTTTCTGTCATGTATCCAAGATTTCATTGGATGAGATGCAATTTTATCGCAGAATCAATATGGTCTATGATCAATATGGCTACTTGCAGGCAAAATAAAACCCAGTCAATTTTTCCTGCAAGAGCGGACCTCGGTCAATAAGCTACCACTATCAACCCCTACTGCCATGAAATTCTGTGCTTACACATCGATGCGTTGATTGTGAGCGACTCGAAAGGCTAATGTCAATGAAGTGACTACCACGTGCAAACCCACCTTTAAATTTTCTTCGATAAACTGCAGTGTGCGTTGTTCCACGCAGAAGATAGAGAAAAGAGGTTATTTTTGGGAAATGAATGCTAACAAAGTCCACCCACTGAATCCTTAATACCACGCTTTAGCATTACCTTGGGGTTAATCAAGCGTTGCCGTTTTTCCACCACTTTCCCCCAAGGCTTTTATTCTTCCCTATTTGACGCCTACCCTTTTCGCTGGAGCCTCGACACAAAAGAGTGCTCATTTAGGGTTTCTTAACGGCTCCTAGGGTTCCCTAAACGCGTCGCTCATGTTTTATTTACACGCGACGGCATAAGGGTTACGTTTGCCTCCGAGATTTTAACCGTTTATCGGGGTTGGCCTTCGAAAAGGAAAATCTCACGAAATTATGCCAATGTCTCTCTTTCCTCGCGCCCTCTCACCTTTTCAACGAATCACTGAAGGAACGACCTCCCAGAGTCTCACTTTTTTTATTCAAACGGTCGTTATCTGATTTTCAAGGGATTTGCTGCCGTGAATCCTTCCATCTGAATTTCAAACGTTCTCAAACCTGACCGCCTCTTCTCCTTTTTCTCAAGGTACCTAACTAGCAAATGCTTGAGGTTTTAGGGAGGGAAAATATATATATGAAAATGAAAGTCACCTTCATAATAAATGAGTCTCCTCATGAGAATACCCAAAAGCGTTCTTAATGCCCAGTTGCAAGATCATTCAGTTATGGAATCAATAGTTATGACATACATAAAGATATAGATCTCATAAATATATTCGGGTTGCAGGAACACATCTACTAGTTACTTAACTTATTTACCAATAGTTAATAGCTTGGTGCAAATGACCTCAGTCGTCGAAGCACCCTATTCACCCAAATACTACTCTAGTTAATAGCTTAGAATATTTTATTTAATCTTCCACCGCCGGATAAAATTTACGAAAGCTTAGCATATGATTAATTCCTAATGCAGGTGATAATTAGTTAGTAAAAGTAAACAAACTGGTCATTTGTCTCAAAACTACTCTTTTATTTAGTTATTAAGTCTCCAAGCGGTTCATTGCACATCCGCCATCTTGGCTTATTATAAAGCTCTTAACTCCACGTCATTAGTTATGAAAGCAATGAATTTATCGAATGTTTATACCATGAATATACATAATGGTTTTAAATGTTTGGAATTGTTGTCTAGGCAACGTGTTGCCTACATTCCCACATATAGTTCACCCAGTACTTGACGCTACTTAGAAAAAAGTCTTATCAGTTGATGGAACCACATTTCTATCCACTGCATTATAATTACTGGTGAAACCGGTAAGACGTGTTTATTTACAATTTGTCGGCTGTATTTACATTTGAACTGCCGTCTTTCATCACTAGGCGGCGCCACAATCCAAAAAGTTGTTTGTTTACAGAATTCTAGACAACAGTTTTTGGCGACGAGTCAACTGTGCATAATGTATTGTTGACCTGCTCATGGTTTATACAACGCTGGTTGAATGGTTGCAATGGCTTATGATACCCATTAACTTAATATAATACATATGTGTCGTTCCTGCAACTGGCCACAAGACGATGCGATGAATTCTCGAGAAATGGACGTCGTCTTGAAAAGCGGTTTCTGGAATGCGATTGCGTGCAATTAAGGAGAATGTATCACCCTGTCGTCTATATGAAATGACGGATAGGAAGAGGTAGTTAATTTCACACCACCCCACTTTCCCTCCGAATTTCATCACACAGCAAATTTAAAATAAAGGATCGTTAATTTTACTGCAATGGGTACGTATGACAACGGAGGAACACGGAAACATGGCTTCCGATTTACGAATCCACAATTACGATCGTAACGTTCGTTACCCATAAAATTGTGTTCGCCATGACGCTCCTCGAGTGAAAAGGTGACAGGGACAAATTTTAATGCCCTTCATAACTGGATATGATTACTAGCTGGTTTATTACGACTCATCCGACTGATATTCTCATGCAAATTTAATTAACCCTTGACTGCACTTTACTCCCAATAAAACGCCCTCGCCACAAATGATCGAGTTGCGGCCTCAAGCACGAATGGAGAAAATAAACGGGAAAGTGATACATACGCTGAGAATACCATTCCAGAGAGGCGAAATTATTCCGAGGTTGAAAAGGGGGAATGGTAACTGACGAAGTATTTCTGATGACTGTTTTTGGCCGTACGCTCAACAAATTTTACTAGAGTCAAACCATTACAGCAGAAACGATCACAGGTTAATGAAATAGACTGCAGAGCCGATATATTTCAAATGCCATTTTTTCCCACGTCCAATAAGGTACAGTTATAGTCGCGATAGATAAGTTCTGGAATACCTTGACTCTGACTAAGTAACAAAGGTACATGCACTTGCGCTAAATATAAAAAAATATCGAAATAAACTTAAAAATATTAAAAAAAAACGCCAGCCTCAAAGAAGTGAATTGTGGGAATTGTGGGAAATTGTGGGGTGCATTGTGGGAAGAAAGGAAAGGCGAACGGATTGGGCAGGTCGATATGAAACGCAATGAGGATATAAAACATGGGAGTGGACAGGTAACAAGATGGTGAAAGGAAACGTATTTGCATGGGCCGTGAGTGTGTGCACGCGAATAAATGAGTATTCGTACCCCCGCGTCATCTCCTGCTCTCTCATCGGTCGCGCGTGTAGATGATGGAGTCAGTGAAAGCATGCGGTCGGCACGAATTGAAAGCGTCGAATTTTCCATATGTGAGAGAGAACACTTTTTGAAGCTGTTTTCCCCTTCCCGAACAGACACGTGTCAACACACCGCGCTGATGCATATTATAACGACGTGACAGGGTCGGGCAAACGAGAGACAAACATTTTTCGTACTCCTGAACTGATAGCTGTTTCAAATGGTCACAGAGAAACGACCCCTTGAGGCAAACAATTCATGTTAAAAAAATCGAATTAAACTGGCAATAAAATATACATTATTTTAACATAGGAATACATAAAGATGCATGGAAAAGTGTTTTTGACCTGTGTGCATTGTGTTCGTAATCACTTCTCACCCATTTTCAACATCCGTGTACAATATGAGGACCTACTGGTGAAGTTTAGTTTCCACAAATTATCTACGAGGGTCATCCAGAAAATAAGTTCCGTTTTGGTCTGTAGGTCGCTAGGGTTTATTTTTGCCAAATCTGGAAACATTTTAGGAAAGAGGGGAACCTTCTAAATAGAATGAGAGGCAAAGGGCCGCAGTAGCCTTAAAAACGCGGTCATAGCAAGTTGTTGAAATGGAGCCCTCGACGTCGCGTCCCACCACCTCGGTGCCTGTTCCGTCTAGAGTTGTTGTGCGCGGAGTGATTCAAAAGCTCGTGAATTTTTGGGCCGCTACAGAATTGAAGTGGACGCTTTCCTCAAGTCCATAGTCACTGGATATGAAACCTGGGTGCCACATAATACCCAAGAGAACAAAAGGCAATCCATGCAGTGGAAACACACCACCTCACCAAGTGCAAAAAAAAATCAAAGTTGTCAAGTCAACCATGAAGATCATGACCTCTTTTTTCTGGGACCAAAAAGGAATTTTCCTGATTGATTTTTTTCCTCAAGGAGAAACAATTAACGCCTCCCGATATTGTGAGACCCTGAAGAAGCTTCGTCGGGCCATCCAGAACAAGGGAAGAGGAATATTGACATCTGGTGTGTGCCTTCTCCACGACAACGCTCGGCCTCACGTCGCTCGTTCCACTACGGAACTTTTGGATCAGTTCGGTTGGGATGTTCTGACCCATCCACCTTACAGTCCCAACTTGGCCCCTTCAGACTTTCATCTGTTCACCAAAATGAAGGAGGGATTAGCCGGAGAACGTTTCACAAGTGACGAGGATGTGAAAGAAGCAGTCACCAACTGGACCAAGGAGGTGGCGGGAAGGTTCTACGAGGAGGAGATTCCAAAGCTCATTTCTCGGTATACAAAGTGCATTGAGGTCGCCGGAGATTATCTGGAAAAATAACACCTATTGTCAAGAACATTTCCTGTAAGTTTGAATTTTTTCCAATAAAATCTCGATTTAAAAAAGAAAAGCGGAACTTATTTTCTGGATGACCCTCTTATATCTACATACTGCGTCAATGCGTCATGATAATATTCTCTGTGCCGATCTGAAACACACCAGTTTTAAATTTCTCAAGAAAGATAATCCTAGCGTGTAGCCTCCGAGTCTCTAGGGGCTCTCACTCAAATTATGCGCCAAAAGATTACGAATGACCTGATATTTCTACATCAAATTACGAAGAGAAGAGAAAGTGGTATCTTGATAAATCGATTGAATTTCCATGATTCAATAAACAAAGGTAGGAATTTCAAAAGGTCGCCTAGAATTTCGCGAGTGTTTTTTTTACCAAATTCCCCCACAGAGGACGGAGGTTCGAGATTCAACTTCAGTGGTCTCTGTTCAGTTATCTTACGCAGTGGAGTTCGTGCAGTGACCTCGAGTAGATTGCTTAAGACGATTGAGGACTGGCTGAACATGACCATAAGCTCGAGAAAGCTTTTCCTGAATTAATTATTTTAACTATTTAATTTTGATGTGTGAATTAAAGTAGTTTTTTTAAATAGTGATTTATGCTTACAACCTTGCGTTGTTCTGGTTTATCCTCACAGTGCCATCCCTATCCAGTGAGCAGGACCCTGCACACTGACCCATGTCACTTAAATCCTAACTAAAATATCCTTGAATCCTCCCCCAAAGTGTTCTTATCACTCGCTCATATTGACGTCAAATGCATGAATCCTAGTATATCTTGTATCGTGTTGCCTAGTTGAAATCTGACGAGGGAAACGCGTTACGTGTGACGTGCGCGTTACAACATTTACATGGCTTTTCACTAAGAAAAACATATTTGCAGTGTTGTATGCCACGCATATTATTATAAATGTATGCCACCGTATTATTCCGGAGATTATAGGCCACGTCAATTGACGAGATTTGCAGCGAGAGTGATTATACAGAAGCAATAAAGACAAATCGTTTTCCTAAAGCCGCAGACAAAAATCCTAGCAACTGGAGAGAAAGAAAAGGATCTTTAAACACGAAGCATTTACGCACAAAATGAGGAATATCTTACAGCGGACTGGAAAAAGGAAAAAAAAACACCCAGACATTCCGCGAAACCCTGAGACGACATTCTCCTACCCGATAGGAAGGGAAAACATCAAGCCATAGAGGGTTCGATATCCAAAGGGCGTCTCCGCACAGGCTCCATTTATACTCCACCGAGACGCGTACAAAAACATTTTAGACTCGGGAGAGAGATATGGATAAGATAGAGCAAAGGATTGCCTCCCCATTAACACCCTATCGTCCGGACGCGTGACTCTCTCGCAGACCCTTCAAAATCGAACCCTTTTGACACATCACCAGGGTCCATGAATCTGGAATGGATTAAGCGAAAGAGAGATATGGAGAAGGAAGCAGTGACGGGGATATCTAGGACGTGGAAGTCGTGAGCGGGGCGAATTGAGGATTTACTCGTGACGCACAGCGATATGAGATTTATGAGCTATTTCGCAAAAGAAATTTGACGGATAAAGAACGAATAAATCGATCGAACACAGAGGGACGGATGATTTAAAATGTTTTTGCTGACAATTGCCTCGGAGAAAAGAGCTATCCAGTACCTATTCCCAGGGCCTCAGACCGCACCAAGTTTGTAAAAAGTTGATAATTTTTTTAGAAAAAGAGGTCATGAAAAATAATCATATGATAGATACTTTTGTTTTAAATCTCTCGTAGAGTTTTCTGAACTCAGGTGACGATCATTAAAACCAAGGACATGGAGGTTACTGTACTTAGACGGTAGGTCAAATAAACTTAAGCTTTCCACTACTAAAATAACAGAAGAGTATTTAATGCCGACTAGTTTTGATAAACTGTAGCATCGTGGGGTATTACACAATTAAAAAAAGAGATTTTTAACCTCCCTTGCCAATTTATTTCCACAAAATACCGGCCTGATCCGCCTAGTGCCTATGGATATACACATACCATGTTTAAGTACGCATCATGGTTGAGTACGCAAAAAATGAGAAAAAATGAGGTTCCATTTTTATTTATTTTTCCATTATGCATGCCATAAAATGTCATTAGACGTGAATTTTCTTTCTTCTACGGTTGATATTGGCCAGTAATGCTTGAGTTTTAAGCTTAAATGCATAAAACGCTTGACTGAGACCTTCTAAAGACCTTTTCTAGCACCTTCTAAAGACCTTTTCTAGCACCTAGCACCTAACACTAAAGATCTTTTTCTAGCACCAGCGTGCGAAGTAGGTATAAGGCACGCACCTCCCAGATAAGTACGCATGAGTTTACTGGGTTCCAAATTCGCACTTAGGCAGGAGGCAATTTATTATCATGGTCGTCGATTATGGTCACCTATGACCTTTCGATTCAATAATTACCGGTCATTCCCAAACGCTTGACTGACTGAAAAAGATGCTAATTGTTAAAAGCAGACAAGGGAAATGGTTGAAGGCTTTACTTTGTGGAAGTTATCCATTATGGCCCAAATAAAATGACGTTGTTAACTCTACCTGAGGTTTATTAGCACGTCCCAAGTTTCGACACTTCGTGTATTCTTCACCTGAGTTTTTCCATGATTCATTTCTAGAAGGAGAGAACTCCCTGAGAATGATGACCACATCTTGGATCTCGCCACTTCATAAAACAAATTGCATCTCGACCATGAACTTTACGCATTAGAGATGGAAGCAATCCTGAGTTCCTTACGGAGTGGCTGCTTCAGTGAATCGTCACAGAGCTCTTAGAGAAGTTAATTCTTATATTATTCCCTAACTCCGACGACGCTTTTTTAAGCAACGCAAACTAAAGAGTCTTCGGCAGATATATTTGCATATCTGCTCCCCCATTACCTTACACTGTCATTCCCAAACACTCCCCTCATTAAATCAACGCCAAAATACAAAGGGGGAGGCGCCAGGATATTTTTCTAATTGTTCGGGAATTCTATGGGGAGATAATTACCTCCTGTTCCCCCATCAAATCCCTTCCCAAATCTCTACGCTCCCCTATTCCTTTCTGGATATCTCTCGTATTTACCCTTTCCCTCCCCGCCTCAACACCCTTTTAAGCCTTCCCCTCAGCCAAGTCATCTCCCCACGCCGCACGAAATTACTTTTCATTCCGTTTCCCCCTTAAGGACGAGTTTAGTTGTTAGGATGTGCCAAATGGACTCCGGGAAGACCCGCAAAGGGAAGTCGTCATCCTTACGCCGTCCTGAACGCCCCACTCTCCCTTCCCACGGCGTAGGGAGCGTTTAAACGCTATAATCCGGCCCCGCCCCTTGTCTCACACAACCTGTCTTGAACCTCATTCGCGTCTTTTAAGGCCCTCCCCGCTTCTTTTCTTCGCATTCCCTTCCATCGCCCTTCACGTAGACTCGAGGCGTCGTCATAGAGACGGGTATATTTGTTGGGATCAGTTTTATCCGGAGGTGGGAATTCCTTCCCGCCAAATTCCGCAAATTCATGCCCGACTTTCTGTTTCTGCTCCTTGAAAGATTTTCCCGTAGAATTAGAGAAAATTCGCCTAAAACTTAATTGTATCTAAATACATTTAAGAAAAGCCTCAAACGTTAACTTAAAACAAGTCATAATAATGCCCGTTTAATAGAGTTGCACTTGCATTGTTTTTCCGTCCAGAACAAGAGATGTACTGTTTATCAAATTATCATCGGCTTTCATTACTCTAAAAGCCATTTGTTTCACTTTCAATTGCATCCTAATTCAATTACCAAGTTATTTCTCCGACTCTAAAACAACACTTTAGGCGAGGACCATTGATGACTAGAAAAATTTTTTTGCGTGGTATTCAGTTAATTCCCAACAACATCAAAGGGTTTCAAGAAGGGTCTGGGTCAAGAGATGATGAGGAATCATACGAAAAATCATTTTCCCCCAGTGTTAATGTCTACTGGCACTCATACGCTGGTGTGTTAAGCATATTAACGTATGAAGGTCAACTGCATTTGCCCCCAGAATTTTGAAATTTCATTCGCAAATGCATATTAGATTCAACTCAATTCAATCCTCTAATTGAAGCGCGCCCCAGCCACTGGTCTCTTGGTTTCTTCACCCTCACCAGAGCTTTGCTGTTAATAAACAGCTACTTGTATGCAAGTTTCACATTCTAAAATGTCCAGGACCTAAATTTTGCCGGCAAATAAAGTTTTTATACGAAAATAAGTCTTGGTTACACACTACGTGAACTTTGTACCGTAAAAACATCACGTCAAATGGGTTTTTGTACTATCCGAACTTTTTTTCACCTCTCCATATAACAATGTTACCGTGAACTCGGGAAACTCCAGGAGATATTCGGGAAATACTTTTTCCCGGTCCAGAGTACCGAAAGATCCGAAATGTCGGGCACGTCAGAGACAGAAGGAGGGGCGCACTGTTTGGAATTGAGCTGCACATATTCTCCTCTCCCTCATCGTACTGCACAACGATTTCATAGGGCGCATATTCCTCAATTTTAAGACGCCTCTCCAAATAATCGGGGATGGGGTTGGTATAGTGGCTAGAGAACTAGCTGACCATATGGACGGCCAGGGTTCAAATCCCTGCAGAGGAGGATGTTCTTCAGAGGAAACCCGATCCCTACTTCAGTGTCTTGTGGACAGCACTTCAAGTACCGTACTCTGTCGGATGAGACGTTAAACCTCGGTCCCCTTGGCGCCTATCGTTAAGAGCAGGCTAATGCTGACGCCGTACCTCTATCCAGCCTTCCTCCCTTACCTGTCCCCTTTCGCGCAAATGACCTTAGCTGTCGGTCGCCTCCCCAAAATCCAATCCAATCCTAGATTGTTAGTCCTGAGGATGGAATAAAGTATATTCCGAAACGAAGGCAAAGGAAAACTAACGTATTAATTTTGACCTAGGCCCTCGAAATTAGCTCATAATTATTATATAATTAGTATCCGTACATTCTGAGCGTATTCAACTATTTTCGCGGTATTTGATTATTCTCTTGAGCCTTCTAACTTTTGTATTTTATATCTCAATCGTTAACAGCCCACCTATGCTATAAATTCATATGGTAGGAGTTGTAATGAAAATTAATAGTAAAAAATAATTTTCTTCGGACGGTAAAACGCCATTTTATTTAAGCGTGCTTTGCTATGCATTTTTTATCCATTTTAATTTAACATTGTTTCATAATTTCATTAATCCTCTAGATAATCAGTTGACCATGAATCCCGGGAGCTCTCCAGAGTTCACGGGAAATGATCTTTTCCAGTCCCGAAGGTTCCTTAAAGTTGGAAAAACTGATGGAACCTACTCGGTGGGTGAGACGGAGGAAAGGACGTGGTTATTTTTTGAGGTTGGGACCCATTTTCTTCTCATTCTTCTTTTTTCTTCTTCCTCTCCTCCTCGTTTTGAGGGAGTGTACTCCTGGGAGCGAAAGAGAGGACGTCCCGGGTTCTTCTGGGACGCTTTCCGAGGGGGAGTGGCGAGACCCGTCGAGGAGAGGGAGAGAGGGGAGGGAAAGAAAGGATATCAGGGTCGCGAGATAAAAGAGGAGGAGAAGGTTATGCAGCTGGAGGGAAAGAAATAGCCGCGCGACCTTGGGGCTCTCTGAGGGAATCCTCGAAAACGCGCCGCGCGATAATATGAGATTAGACGGCATTCGCCTCGTCTCCTTTTCTGCCGCTCTTCACCGCTGCTCAGTGCGTGGGGTAGTTTTTGCTTGCGCTATTAAGCTCGCCTCTTCTTGCCGTCGTTATTGAGTTCGGCTTTAATATCCTTCACGCCAAAAATTTTCGGGGCACGAAAGCGACTAGCGTATTTTTTTCTCTTGGAATATGTTCCATATACACACAGTACAGTCTGCTTTTTGCACACCTAAAAGTCTCGGGTGCGACTCCAGATCCTTATTAACATCAACTTCCGTAAGATATGCATGCATAGTCAATTCTTAACGCCTATTAATCGCTTCGTTTATTTCCCAAAATTGAATCGGAAATAATGTTCGCACGAACTCAAAAATATGCAATAAGAAATTAAACCACCGAGTACTCTTAAGTCAGTGGCTTGTACTTCTAGGTGGCTTGTATTACTAGATGATCAATGGACTAGAATTATCCAATGCATCAATCAACGAGCATAATCATAAGAGAAACTAGCAAAATCATTGTACAAAATTTGGCCCCTTGGGGTGCGGTGTGGTCTAGAATATATATTTGATAGTTTAATTACCGGGGTTTCAGGGCCCAGTCTAATGGGTAGGCCTTCCCCAAGAAAATCTAAGCAAATTACGACGGTAAATCCGCATTTACTTAGCCCTTTCTGAAATATTAAAAGGTATTTAGTTAAATATTTTCAGGTAAAAATGTTTAAACCCTTAAAAAAAGTTTCTTCTGGGTGGGAGAGAGTCGGTTCCTTTCGTACCTAACCCCGTAAATCTGCCAATGCGCAGCAAAGCCTTTTATTTTGATCTTACCGGCTATTGGTTAGATTGTTGGGTCCGGTTCCAACAAAGGGTAGCGTGTTCGACTCCGGATCCGAGGATTTGCAGGTGATTGAGACCAAGACACAGAAAAAAAAATTTCCTGGCTGGTGAACCAACTTTTGCACGCAACCAGAATTTGACCCCATAACTGAGAGGCAGCAGTCAGAGTGAAGTTCACGGAATCGGCCGGGGTATTGCGATGTGGAGGACAAAGGGGAAACCACCACATTAGTCTTCCTAGAAGATACCACCCATTTTTAAATGACAAGATTGTGTTCCTCCCAGTAAAATATTACGGAGGTAAAATAGTCCCCCAATCGGATCTCCGGGTGGGGACTACTGGGGAGTGAATATCAGTCAGGATAGACAAACGCGCAGCAAAGCATTTTATTTTAATCTAATCGGCTTTTACACAGCAGTTAGACAGGGTTACTCATTACTGACAGTACTGTATTGAACGATTACATTTTCAATTTCTACACCACCCCAAGTTACACCGGTGACAAACTTGATCCACTAAAGGACTCTATGAGAGAGAAAGGAAAGATACGGGAGTTAGCGGGAGCCAACACTATAAACCCTTAAGGGAAGGGAAGCTCGAAGATATGAATCCCCTCGGAAATCCTAAATACGCCCGTCCGCAACACCGACGGAGCTGTAACAGTTACATCTCCATCCCAAGAGGACGAAAGGGAACACGATACGAGGGGATTCACTTTTATCTCACCACAACAGAAACCCCAACCACGGAGACTGACGGAAGAGGGTACGCAATGGGGGAGAGGAGTGGGGTTGAGGAATTTAAAATAAAAAAATCATCCCTGCAAGTCTGCTTACTCCCTCAGAATCACCCCTCATTCCCTTATACGCCACCAACCCAACCTCCTCTCTCCCCCATTTGGAAAACCCTCTCGGCTATTAACATCATGAGGTGATGGGGGGTGGACGCGAGTGGTCCAGGACAGAGGGAGGGGCTACGTGGTGCGAGAACAAGTGAGTGAGATACCAGTGCAGCAAACATTCCCAAAATGACTCGGAAGACAGCCGAAACCGGTCTCATTTCAAACACGTTGCCATCGCAACGGACGGGTAAAGAACGTCGGTCACGTAACCACAAAGCTATACATCTCCAGTACTACCCAGGGACCCTATGTATGAGCAAGTGGCAGGGGGGTTAGGACATAAGCCGTGTAAAAATGTAAGGCTTTGGGAGATGAAATGGTGACGTGTCTTATGGGAGTGTATTTAGTGGTGCTCAGGTTGTTTTGTGGTCGCTTATTGTGCGCGGAAAGAACGAGTATTTGTACCTATCTGTTCGGCAGTGTATCTCTCCTATTTTGTCGCATCTGTCAGACCTAGAAATGTTGTGAGGCGTCATGATAATATTCTCTGAGTCGTTCTGAAACCCACCAGTTATGAATTTCCCAAACCTAAGCCTAACGTATAGCCTCCGAGTCTGTAGGGGCTCCCACCTTAGTCCCTCTTAGAGTTGTGAAACACTATATGCTTGCTCGTAGCAGCTTTTGACGAAGAGGTCTGCTTTTCTTAGTATTTCATTAATTTTTTGGCTTAAGTTTTATGATCAGGGTCCCAAATGCTCGCGGTGTATTCGAGGTGTGACCTAACCAGAGCGAAGTAACATTTCTCTTTTACTTTTTCATCCGAGGATCTTCCCATTACAAGTTTGATAGATCTTCGTTTCTTTAACGCAATTCTACATATGCTCTGTGCACACCTTGTGATTAACGGGCGTTAAAGCAGATGAAAATAACTTTTTGTGCACATTGCGACACAGTAGCCTCATGAAAACATTACTAAAAAGTCAATTCTGAAATCGCCATGACAATTTTCGCAAGCAAAATTTACAAAGAGGCGATTGATGGGCGTTAAAGGATACGACACTAACTTCCGGCCCTGCCCATCTAATTCTCAATTTCTTAATCTCTGTTAATATTCCATCTTCCCCATACAGCTGCTGCAATTCCTCATTCCTCCTAATCCTCCATTGTCCTTCTTCATTGTCTTGGCCCATATATCTTCCGAAGAATTTTTCTCTCCCACCTTTTTCTTTTAAGGTATACTTCAACATTTACAAAAATGTTGAAGTATACCTTGTGTAAATATTACTGTGTCGAGTATTATTTTAAATTAAACACATGCAATACAAATACGTCACATTTCAAAATTAATGTTATGATATAAAAAAATGGATTTTTTTTAAATTCTTAAATAGCACTTTTAAAATACTAATATAGTAGCAGTATTTTTTTCTTGATGATGTTCCATAATTCCGTCCACAGAGGGTTCAGACACAAGAACATAGAGTAAAGCTGGAAGGATACAAGGAGATAAGGGGGAAGAAAGCCGGAAAGAGGGAGAGAAAAGTGGAAAGTGGAGAGCATTAGATAGAGCACAGAGTCAGACATGAAAAGCTAATGAGCGCTCCCATACCCCCGCATAGCGCGGGGACGCGGTGAGGGGGAGGGGGGTTGGGGGAGGGGCAGTTTCCAAGCGCGAGGTCGCCCCACCGCGTTAAATGGTTGGTATACTCCAATGTGATGCGCCCGACTGAGGGAAAAATGGGAAAGAAGGGAGAGAGTGCGAATAGGAATATATGCGGGTTAAATGAGTGAGAAGCAGGAACGGGAGATGGCGCGGAGTGAAGGAGGCGGTGGCGGGAAGGGAACAGGCGATCGCCGGGTAAGGCGCTAAGTGCCTTCCGGCAAACGTGTGAACACACGATTTCGCATGATGCGTGTATACACATACATTAGCAGAGTTGCTGCAGAGAAGGGATTTTGAAATTTCAGGAGTTTTTTCAAATTTTACTGGCCCAAGTTAAAAAATTTCAAGGCACAAATTTCATCACATGAAATGAATTTTAAAGAAGGCGCAGTAATAGGAGCACAAATAATTAACGTGTGTACTGTGGGGGGAATGAGGTTGTCCAAAAAAAAGAGTACCATTACTATCGCTCAGTGACATTTAAACATTTCTTATAATTAAACTTCCGTAACATTGGAAGTTGGTATGTTTTTCCTATTCTTAGTACGAGTTTAAAAGGTTATGTGATTGGCACGAAAATTCCTCATTTCACGCATCATTGGCGGTTATAACCAAAAAAAGAGCGAGACATAAAGACACAGGATTGCCTCGCAGTTCATTTCCTCCATAATATCTTTTTATTCATTTTTATTATTCGTTTTCTTATCGGATTCCCTTACACCATCTACTCCTCTTTCCCTGACTGATGTCCTAATTCCCCCTGACAGTCGTCCCTTCGGGGGCTCAGATGCAGATGTAGTCTTTCCCACAAAGAAAGATTTGGAAATGAGACAGACCATTCAGATGTGCATGAATCCAGTAAGCCACTGCAAGAGGGTGTGAAATGAGATGGGTTTACCATGGAAAATTAGCAGAGGTCAGACTAATTAAAAAACAGTTTTACACGAACATTTAACCACTCGAGCTAATCATCAAACATCCATTCTTAAAAATATCTAATTTTTGAGGGATGATATAAAATTGTAATAAAACACATAATTTTGGCCGTTAAATTACATAATCGTTGCGACCTCAACGACCATATCGTACCAGGATAAGTCTAATGTTCTAAACGAAGAGAAAATTAATTTCCTTTAGGCACGTAAAAATATTTTTCTCTCATTTCTACCTACGATCTGATTGAGAATTTCACCTAAATCTTTTCTCATCTGCGCCCAGACTATGATCCTTAAATTACGCATCGAATAGTTCGAGTTCCGACGTCAATAGGCGTCCCTATCGCGTTCGACCTAGAAAATGTCAGTCAAAAAATTTAAAAAAATAAGAAGCCGAGATAAAATCGATATTGACTCCGCGTAAAAAAATACCTAGGCTTAGCTAAGGGGATTCGGTAACTCGCAACGCGATTGGCAGGCGGTAGAAAATTCATTTCATTCTTTTCATTTTATCTGAGGGAATGGAACGCTAACTAACCGGATCGTTGGAAATATTGGACTGGAGGCACAGCAACGTGCGCGGGGGAGGAAATAGACCCACAGGGAAGATTCTCGAGAAATACCAGGTCCAAATGTCACTCTTTCAGTTTTTTTTTTCTTTTCAAAAGGAACACAAAAGAACCTCTCCAGTATTAAAACCAGAAAAAAATCCAGAAATCAAATAAAGGGCGCATTAACAGTACGCACAATGCCATCGTATAGTTGCAGCAACAATGACCGACCTACATTTCCAGTCCATTTACCCATAATGCCTCAATACTTTACATTGTTACCGAGCTAATAGATTCTCGGGCCACCGCACATAGCCCATAATTTTGGATAATCACGAAATAAAGGAAAACCTCCGGCAACATTTCATTTGATTATGCTCCATAGTTCAAAATAACGATCCTCAATCGTGAAAACTGCAGCCAGATCCAAATAAATGAGAGCAAAATGTATCCCAAAGCGTTATTAATCTACATATTTAATTGATGTGTCCACGAAAGTATACATTAATCAAAGTTTTTGGAGCGGAAAATAGAATTTTCCCCATCTTCACCTGCAGTTGGGACCTAAAAAAGAATTTTATCCCTGAGAACCAAAGGGCGATTTTAGCAAAAAAATTTCAAATACGAAAACCAAAAAAGAAAGAAGTAAAACGGATAGCTTCTGACAGCTGTTCAATGAAAAAATTACCGATTGGATTTATTCAGGCGTAAAATCATCGAATTTAGTGACATATATGAGGACATTTTCACAGAATTTTACGGCATTTTCAATCCAAGAGGGATCAAAATAAAATTCGAATTCGCCAGGTCATAAAGTAGAGCGGGAAATGCAACTCCTTTATTTAAGTAGCATTTGGGACGGAAGTGGGCGCACAAAATCGCAAGGAACGGTTCGAGGATTTTCAATTTCGAGTATTTGGATGACAAAAAAAGCAATAACTTCACAGGTACTATACCAAGCATTTGGCCATCGTATAAAAGAGAGGTTGAGTGCCTAGTTACTGCTGTTTTTCATCATAAGCATGAAGGTTTGCGAATTTTGCGACAGAACTTTTACACATTTTTATTAAAAAATAAGTAGGAACAGGAATTAAGGATGGATTAAAAACCTAAAATTATCAAGGCAGTGCGAATATCTCGTAAGTAGAGTTGGCGCTTCCTGGCAGGGAAGAATTAATACATACAGGATAGATCTTGAGATAAGGCTGGTAAACAGATAGATGAAAATTGATATTATATACGTAAGCTATCGGCGAGCTGATCAATAAATCGTCATCCTTTCATATGACTACCTCTATTCAGGGATAAGGATAGAAAAGGTTCTACCAGAACGCGACAACGGTCGTTATATTGCGTAAATAAGAGAACTTGAACAACAATGCACATTAAATTGGCTGTAAAATTACAGAGTTTCACTTGATTATTTAACGGTTTGATTATGTTATTACTCTGAATGTAAAAAAAAGACATACGTTACAATACGGGATTAGGAACATATAATAATGAAGACATAACCCTACGCACTCTTGTTGACAATACGAAATACATACCAACTTCCTATGTCACGGAAATTGAATTATAGAAAAATTATGGACTCATAAAGAACTTATCGAGCACTCAATTCAAAAAGGAGTTTTTTGCAAAACCGAATTACTTAGCATTATAGCTGAAAACTACAAACTAAATTGCATCAAGGTTTATAAGTAAAAAAAAACACGAAGAGGAATATCTATTTTAAAGAACGCTAAGAGAAATAATTACAGCCCAGCTCTTTTTAAAGTACAACGTGAAAAATCGTTTACGAAAAACAATAATAAATTAACAAAATCAGGAACAAAATGAATTCAGATTTTTAAAAGAATCCATTCAAGTTGAATTAAAAAAAGTATCAAATTCTAAGTTAGAGCGATATATAATTTCACCTAGAAATGAATGAATTCATTCTCACTTGGTTGTAAACATCGCATCCTTCCAAAGATATCAAAATATCAGCCCCTGACCGAACTACTTTCCGAGACATTTGCCAAAAAATACCCGCTATTTTAAATATGAAATCATTTTAAATGATAAGCATATGCACTCCAGAGAGGTATTTTGTTACAAAAATGAGGAATTCCTAACAACTAGATCTCGTCAAAAAATTAGCAATTTGTAGTTTGTATGATATCTCAAATATTTGGAAAAATGATCATATTGTCGCGGAGGTAATCTTTTCAGAATCACAAAAAACCTTCCATTTTGAAGAGGTTTTAAACGTGTCACGTGAAAAAAATGAGATAAGTTGAAGGCTTATAAACATATTTTTATTAAATTATTAAGGATTTCAGTCATCTAAAAGTATATCATTGCACCATAAGAATTGCAATATTTACTTCATGCTTCCTACACTTGCAGAAATTAAATAGTATAATTCGATTAGGGTCTCCACTGAGACTAAGGAAATATCTCGCCCATACAAACGTAATTTAATTATGACCATATTCAAAGTAAGGACAAGAGAATATACCAAGATCCTAGAGGAATCTATACATTCTACCACCACCTAATCATCATGGGAAAGAATGAGAAAAGGAGACAAAGGTAAGAGGAGGAGAAACAAAGGAGAACGTTTGAAAAAAGCTGCGAAAAAGAGTGGTGGCCAGAGATGATAGACTCGTGAAAGAGAGGGATGGTGCTGCAAAAGGAATAGAAAGGCGGTCGGAGGGGTTTTCCCCCACCAGGAAGGGAGAAGAGGCGAGGGTCCTTCAGAGGGCCAGCCGGGAATGGTGCGAGTGATAGCCGAGGGTTTCGAGTGCTCATCTCAGTATCTCAAATCTCAGTAGCGAAGAGGACGTGTGGAAAAGAGAGGGGTTGCTCGGGAATATATCGGGGCTGAGAAAGAGAGGGAATGCTAAGATGGTTCTGCCCTCCGGGTCACTAATTCCAGTTTTTCTGAAAACTTGCACATAGCGGGAGATCGGGTTGGTGTGGTGGCTAGAGTACTTGCCTACCACACGGGTGGCCAGGGTTCAAATCCCTGCAGAGGCGGATGTTTTTCAGAGGAAACCCGATCCCTACTTGAGTGTCTCGTGGAGGGCACTTCAAGTGGAGTACTCCGTCTGTCGGATGAGACATTAAACCGTGGTCCCCTTGGCGCCTTTCGTTAAGAGCAGGCTAACGCCGACGTCGGGTTTCTATCCACCCTTCCTCCCTTACCTATCCCCTATGGCCTTTACCGGCCATAGGGGACCGGTGCGAGGCCGGTGGCGGCGGGGTAAAGTCCTCGGATAAAAATCCTCGCCTGCCAAACCGAAGGTCGCGGGTTCGAGTCCCGCCGGGGTAGGATATTTACACCTCCCTGGGCATGGTTGTGAGTGTTCGTCATACATGAGTTAATTGTAAGAGAGGACTGTACTGGCCTAAATTCGCTCGAAATAAAAGACAAATAATTATGGCGCAAATGACCTTAGCTGTCGGTCGCCGCTCCAAATATCCAATTTAATCCAATCTAAATACGTCGTTAACTTGACTCATTTTTTTCGCGCAGTGCGTTTAAAGCTCATTCAAAACGGAAGTTTTTTCTTGATCCCGAAGAAATTTTTGCGGTAACAATTTGATTATTTTTTTCAAAAATTGTTGAGAAAACATACAAACAATCCCGGGCCACACGGGCGGCCAGGTTTCAAATCCCTCCTGTGGAGGATGTTTTTCAGAGCAAACCCGATCCCTACTTGAGTGTCTTGTGGAAGGCACTTCAAGTACGGTACTCCGTCCGTCGGATGATACGTTAAGCCGTGGTCACCTTGGCGCCTTTCGTTAAGAGCAGGTTAATGCTGACGCCGGGTTTCTATCCACCCTTACCTATTCCGTACGGCGCAAATGACCTTATCTGTCGGTCGCCTCCCCAAAAAATCCATTCCAACTTATATATACATAGCATCTTTGAAATGTCTTTTATAAACTGAGATGAAAAAAAGTAACGAGGGAGTCCCGGCTTGTTTAACTGTGAATCAGCCTTGAAAGTGCAGATTTTGGCATGGGCTCATATGAAAATTGACCCGATTATAGCAGACAGCGTCAATTTGAACGATAAAGCATATTCAAGCCATTGATTAAACTATTTTCCAAGAAGGGAAAAGTTCTGGTGTATTGGATAACTTCGCAAAAAATTAGCCAGGCACAACCAACCTTATTCACTGACAGCGACTGTGAGCTGCAGAGGAACTTACGTAAGCAATGTATGAAGAGAAAAATTGAAATGACTGGTGGTATTCCCACATCCCGAAGCAAAGAGATACGCAACAGCTAAAAAACGAAGAAACAAGAGTTATGGCGCGGTTTGAGGAAAATCACCGCCTTAACTATCAGCATTAAAATAAGGTAGGCTTACCGCAGAGCGTTGCATCCATGCCAATCAGAGAACAGCAAAGGGGAACTTACCTATCAAAGGAAAGGAATGAAAATTAGTGAAGGTACATCCAAACTAAGGAACATGTGCCGTTGAATTTAAAATTAAATATAACAATTGATGTACAGGCATCGCAAAGCATTTAGCTCTCACATTATATCCACTGAACAAAAAGCAAATAGACAATGCACCGGATATCATAAAAAATCATCAAGTGTCATCAACTTTGTTTGCAACTTTAAATACCCAATAAGTTACGCTATATGAGAAAATAATACGTACATCCCACTGATTTCAAAACAAGCAAAAGAATATATTTAACTATTCATGTGCTCCGCCTATTAATGAAAATCCGCATAGATATTAAATTAAAAAAATAATAATACACAAAAAATATGCTGAAATAAAATGGCGTTTTACCGTCCAAAGGAATAAATTTCTTACAATGAATTTATACTACGACACTCACTGTGTGTTTTAAATGAAGCAACTTTGTTATTCCACAAAAATTTAATTTAAGAACCCCCGAGTTTCGACGTGGCACATCATCACAATCTGATGACGTACCACGTCGGAACACAAGTTTCCACATAAATGAAATTTATGTGAAATAACAAAGTTACGTCCATTTACAATGTTGAGTGAATTCCTCGAGGTCACCCCTGAGAAAACTGACAGACTCTTACTGTATCAGTTTGAAGCACAGATGGGCCACTTACGGTATAGATAGGGAATAAAGTAGGAAGGTTCAAGAGAAAAAAACAGATACTGCGAAAAAGTTAGAAAACGCTCAGAATATACGATTCCTAATTGCGTAATAAAAATGAGCGGAATAAACTTTATTCCACACACGGGGATAATATTCTTGCCCTCAAAATAAGCTAATAATTGTTGTTCAATAACAAAGGTAAATTTAAGGAGTATTAATAATCATACTTAAACGCAAAGCAGGGATGCCACATTACGGGACGAAAAAAATGATTCCTCAAGGATGCGAAGTCGAAGGCGATATGGTGTAGGTCGAGATGATGTTCCTTGTCATCGATCAGAGGAAAGGATGAGATGGGGACCCGGTTCGACACGTGAATTATTGAGGACGGGGAAGGAGGAGGAAGGACCACAATGGACGGGGAGGGGGGGTTGACACGAGGTCCTCCCCGCGGGGGGAAAGGAGATGCGTGGCCCGAGCAACCCGCCCACCATCGGCAGAACCTCCGAGGGCCTTCCCACGTGGAATCGGCCGCCAAACTCATCCTCCTCCTCCGCCGTTTCCTCATCTGTGTCAATAACGAGGAGATCGCTTGCTCCTCTGATTCCACACATATCCCCGCCCTCTCTTTATTCCCCCATTTCCTCCCTCCCCCCGCACCCGCAAGGGGAGATCAAAAGCGGAATCGGGTAAATAAAAGAGGCCAGTGTGCTCAGGACGCAGAGACACTCTCAGGGTGGAGGGACAGAAAGAGAGAGAGAGAGAGAGAGAGAGAGAGAGAGAGAGAGAGAGAGACTGTGTATGAGTGTGATGGACGGGAAAAAGACGAGTCTAAGATGGAAATAGTTAGACAAATTGAAATATTATAAAAAAAATAATTCGTAGAAAAAACAGGGTTTTTCAGGAAAAAGGTTGTATTGCTTAATAAAATTCTCTTTACCTGTAATGATATTCAAACTTAACTAATTGTTGAAGCGTTGTAATCTAATGGATGTTTTGAAGAGTGATTCAAGTTTTTGCATTTTAGGTTGGCAATGTGTCACTTTATTTCTGCATTCCTTTTTATTTATCCACACAGATGTCTCTGAGTGTCTCTCGATGTAATTGCAAAGGTATATGCACCATCTGACAAGTTAACTATTCGTACCAATTAAATGTCTGTTTATTTTATGGACATCTCAAGTGTTCTTAACGCTTAACACAAATTACATCCGTGATTTTGGTAATGAGTCCAGCCCGTTGAGGTGTATGGAGAGGGCACTTGCTATGCTGGCCATTACTATAAGCTGAATCCGGTCTGCCATCTTCTTCAATTCTCATTTTCCTATAGCGCTTGCAGGGTAACGCACTAACTTCGCCATTTTCCAAACTAAACTACCATAAATCAGCATATACTTACTTCTTTACGCGGATTCTACTTTCTTAAATTTGTTCAATTATTAAAATTAAAAATCGTTCAAATTTCCGAAGAAAACTAACCTAAAAACTTCCTGCAAAATGGGACAAGTAACTCTTAAGATATTTATTGGGTACGCTGTGCTATGCATTACATTCGATTTTACCAAAGATTTTCACCAAGAACGCTGATTATCATTAATTTAAATAAATAAAATATATGCAAGGAGGATACAAATTAAAGAAGTAAATGTGGGCTGATATCTAGCAAATATTTAATGGGGAACATCGTTCAATAGCAAATAAGTGCAACAGCCTGTAAGCACTGATGACGGATCGGGGTTGACAAAGATGGCGGACAATCAATGCCCATGTTACAGCCGCTAGAATTGGTCGCAATAGGAAGGGAACTTTCCAGCCACCTCAATGGTTAAAACACAATATCCCAGCGAAGGCATTACTACTAATTGATGACTACTAAATTTTCCTGTAGACAATTCACACAACGGGAGACGCTAGGGCACAAACGATATTAACGGGTCGAAAGGCCTGATATGGTCCAAGAACTAGCCAGCAAACCTGAGTAGCGAGACGCAGTCATATACTGAGACCGAAAGAAGAAAAGAGTGTGAAAGAGTTACATAAATATCATTGAACGAACATATACGGAAGATATCACAACGAACATTTTTTTCAAGGCTCACAAATCTACGTGACGCGGTAAAATGACGTGCTTTGCACACAGGAGTCTTGATACGCACTCGAAACGCGGAACAGAATAAAAAGTTATCTTAATTTGAGCGAATTTAGGTCGTTACAGTCCTCTTTCACAATTAACTCATTTGACGAACACTAACGCCCATATCCTGAGCAGTAACTAATCTACCCAGGCGGGATTATAACCCGCGACCCTCGGGTTAGCAGGCGAAGACTTAACTCCGCTGTCACCGGGGCCGACAACAGGTAAAGCGAGAGGAATGAGTACATATGTAAGGACAAATACACGGACAAATATACCCCCGGCCATACGCACGAGGAAGACGCGTTTCCCAGGAAGAGGGGTCGACGTGAAGTGGTCCAGGGAGATGGAACTGGGTTGGAGGGAGGGCGAAGTGGCAATTATCGGCGAAAAAAAAAACTTCGGGCCGCCACGAATGAGTGGATCGGGGAGAGGTCTAATAGACAAAGATAAATTTGGACGAGAGCAAGCAAGAAAGAGGGAAGTGAAACGGAGTGAAAGAAGGAGGAAAAAGTTGGGGAACGATCGGGGGATGATTCCGCTAACTGCCCCTGACTTGATTGGAGAAATACGGAGAAAGGCAAGGTCGTGATCGGGGATCATGAGAGGCGGGGAGCCGCCGCGGAAACGGAAAACTCTATCGGAGAAAAGGTCCCAATTAGACATTTATATGACACCAAGTGGGAGATGATACTGCTTGGTCACGTGCGGACGGCACAACCGGTGAGGATGATACGTTTCATTCGATATTGGTCGGATAGGACGAAAAAATTGGTCGGTAGATGCGAGACTATCACAGCAAAGTGGATGAAATGGATGAAAAAAATTAAAAATAATACCCATGGTCCACGCTTACGAGATAATAAACCACAGACCGCTCTTCATTTCGAAAGGCGTGCATGTTTCTAATGCTTAAAAAGGATGAAGGAGAGCATCAGTAATTGACGAAAATAATATTCCCGAATATGCGAAAACACGATATAAAATATTTTTTTATATTTTTTATTAATTTTTTTATTTATTTATTTTATATATTTATTTATTATTTATTTATATATTTTTTATATATTTATTTTATATTTATAAAAAAATTTACACGATATAAAAAAAAATGATACGAAAATTTTAGAAGCCTACGCCACAAGCCTTTTATAGTTTGACAATAATCATTAATCCCCGGGATAAGACAATAAACTTTAAATTTTAACAAGGACTCCGTAAGGACTTTATGCGAGTGAAGATTCTAATTAAACTACATAAAAAATTATGGGCCTAAAAAACTAGTAGATGTGTTCCTGCAACCCCAATTTTTTACGAGATCTACAACTTTATGGATCTCATAACTATTGATTCCATAACTAAATGTTCTTGCAACTGGGCACTAAACGAGAAATTTATTTTTATTCACTCGTGAGAAATTTTCTCGCCAGATTTTAAAGGTGCTACAGTCATCAGACAAAAATTAATTTTAAGATCAGGGCTGGAGAATATCCCGCTGTTTTTGCCGCCGCTTCGTAATCCCTGAATATTGGCTTCTCTTTCAATAAGCAAGCACATAAATACCTGCCTCCGGTAAGAATAAAAAGGCAGATATCGGAAAAGAGCTTAAATTGGGAGTTCGGTAATATCGCAGTACTTAAAAATTAAGGTGGATGACAGTTAATTAAAGCACCCAGGTAAAAATAAGTTTATTGAGACGATAGCGCCTTTCCACTTTCATCCAATTAAGGTGGTTTACCAGAGGATTGGTGGAGAGGGGTATTTTACCGATTAAAATCAATTACTTTGGTGAGTAGCTCTATTCGAAAAATCCACCTGGTGAGAGACTCCATGGTTGCCGACGGTTCGATAGTCGAGTCGTCCATCGTCTTCAGGGGGTTGTGTTTGAACCGCTCGAGATAACCTCGACTACGTAACTAAGGAGTCACGTGGTACAATCACGATGGTCTAGAGATTATTGTGTATTCAAAACACTGGAAAAAACTCAATTAACCTTCCCGATCGAGTTTTCTCGCGGTAATATTGTAAATGGATTTTTATACCCCGATTTTAGCCATTATAAACGACTTATTAGACACAAAATATAGCCATTCGAGTACGTAAATTTCATCAAAAATCCAACCATTCGTTGTTGTACCACGTGACTCCTTAGTTACGTAATCGGGATAATCTCGAGCGATTCAAACACAACCCCCCAGGGCAGAAAGGTCGAAACGTCGGCACCTATGTAGTATTTCACCCGGTGGACTTCCCGAATAGAACTACTCAACAGTTTACGATGGGAAAGCCTCAGATCTTAATTTTTTTATCTTACTATGAAGATAAGCACCGATCCCATTCCTCCAAAGTATCAGCTACTGCTTAATTCTAATTTTAGATTTTATCCCAAAACAGATTCGAATTTACAAGGTACTGATAGGTGCGCAAGCCTCATTTCCGAAAACTTTGGAGAAATGAGATTTCCAGACCTCAAATGAAAAGAAAGAGTTTCAAAAGTGTCGGGCATCTAGAAACTCTACCCTATACCTTTTCCCCGGCACCTAGCCTTCAACTCCCATTAACTCTCCCTGTCACCTCATGGGTAACAGGGAGAGTAAATGGGAGATAAGAGGGAAGACTCACAACAAAGCCGCGCTTTCAATATGGCTGCTCGAGGAGATATCGAGTGTAGCAATCGTTTGCTGCCCGACTATCGGTTGCTAGACAGGTCAGGTTGAGCTGAGCTCAACTATAGGCAACGCCAAGTCAAGTTACGACGCTGTAAGTCGTTGTGAATTGGGCAGATGCTATTCTCTACGGCACATCTCCGGCGTTGCGCCGCGTCAAGTCACGTTGCGCCGAATTCAGTTGTTTTGAACGGGGCTTTATTCTCGTCCGCCCACGTGCAAGACGCCCTCATACGCCAGGGGCTCTCCTCACACCCTTTGCAAAGACACTTCATCCGCCAAATTACCTTCTCAGTCGCTGCAATTTCTCAACTTTAAACTCACATTCTATTTTCTCAGTCTTCGCATTTTTATCTTTCTCCTCTCCTCCTTTCCCGTTTAAAAACCCACCCAGAGAGTGTCGACTCGCATGAAATATATAGCCCACACCCCTAACCCCCATAAAAATGAGATAGCTTCAGTTTTTATCCATTTACGCCACTCTTCTCTTTATATCGCTCGTCGTTCTAATGCGTTCCCCTCTCTTCATTTGTATTTACTCGGTCGAGTTCTCTCTTAGTACTCTCCCTTTACTCCGCGTAATATTCCCAACCTCTGTGTATTTTTTTATTTCATAAGTTTTTTAAAAATGTTATACAGGGGCCGTATATTTTTTATCACCCTCGGTTTTTTCATCCTAGGATTACTAACCACGAACTGGAATTCATTGTCTTCATTTCTTCCCAACTCCCCCGGGCGATATTTTCCTCGCTTAAGTTCCACGCCGTTTTTTATTTCCGTACGAATATATTCGAAAACGGCTTGGTGGAAATAAATAAAGCATCCGTTAAGAGGCGCCTGAGGAGAATTTTTCCAGATAGATCGTATTCATAATTAAGAAAAATATAAAGTACTTTCCTACTGTCTCTTAATACCACCACGCGTTTTGCCGAGTCACGGCATCGTCAGGCACAGAATATGTTAGGTGATATGCAGCCAAATTCAGTGCAACTTTCAAAATTTAAGGATTATTAAAAATTTATTTCCTGCACAGATCATACGCCACTTTTCGTGTGACTAATGGTTTCCAGCTCGACCCGAGAAAAGTAAAAGCGTTTCCGTAAGAAATACGAGCAAGGTTCATTTGTATTGCCTGCAGACTTTTATTCTTTTGGGTATTTAACTGAGAAATATTGGTGACACAAATTGGCAACTAAAACCATTGAAAATATAATTAAATGAAAATTCATTTCCTTGCAATTAAGTTTTATTTTCCCACCGATTTACTGTAAATTTTGACAAAAAGTTCATAAAATTACTAAAAAATTCAGCGTTTTTGGTACACAGTCACCTTGACGACCGACAGTATAGTAAAAGCCGACTCTCATACGGATATATGGTGAAAAAGGCCTATAATGAATTATTTGAAATGTAAAGTAGTCGTTATCAACGGAAAACTATGGAAATAACAAGGGCCTGTGAGAAAAACCCCAAATTCCTGTGCCAAAAACTCTGCCATAAAGACGGATTTTACAGGTAGGGTACATAAAAAGGTCTCAGATCAAAAGGACCCCTAAGTGGGCTAAGCAATTTCAGTTAAAGGTCTTTACGCAGCCAAATGGACCGTTTCCACTAATATAAAAATTAACATTGTAAATGGGAGGAAAGATTCCTTTCTGTATAGTTAGAACCACCATACTATTTCTTACCCTCTGCGATTTGTTGCAATTGTTTCCCGTCAAGGAGAAGAAGTGAAATGTAACAACCAGAATGGCTACCGCCTATTAAATTACCCCACATCATTGAAAAGATAATTTCATGTTGCTGGGGCAAGGTGGAACATGGAACAGAATTCCTAAGGACAAAAAATATTCCACCTCAATGAGTATTTTCGAGAAAAAACTTTTTCACCATCTATCTGTCCTTGAAAAGAAACAATGAGAAAAATTCACCCCACGAATTATTGAGTGATAATTTATTGTTTCTCAATTTAATGTGTCGCATTTGTACACAATAATGCTTTAAATATTTTTAAAAATAATAATTAAAAAAATAAACTTTCAACATTTTTATAATTTAGAAATGAAAAAATAAGAAAAATTCACCCCGTGAATTACTGTTTTCTATTTATTGATAATTTATTGCTTCTCTATTTAATATGTCCCCACTTTTTCAAAATAATTTAATGTACAAAGAAAGAGTTCCATTACTATATTGCTTTATGTAAGTTTTTGTATGTTCTTTGAGGACGACGAATGTCCAAGAACAAAAAATGTCTTCACCTTATAGTACCCTCAACGCTCCCATTGAGAACCAATGGGCATATCTGCCAGTAATTTATATTAACCGGTAATAAATTTGCAATACTGGTAAGAAAAAAAGTATGCCAACGGTTCAGAGGCGCCTGAAGAGACGTTTTCCCGAGGCTCTATGTTATCACGTGCCATCTCTGAATTCGACTCGGCCAGGAATGATGCCACAAGGGGAGATCCGGGGGAATGGAGATGGAGATGGGGAGAGGAAGATGAGGCTGAGAGGGTGGAAGTGGGCACGCACAACAGTACTGATGCAGTTTCCCTGGAGAATACGGAGCGGAGGGGCAGGAGGACGGGGGGTTCGGGAGAATCGGGGCGCAAACGAAAAACAGTGCTGCCACATGAAGATTTTACAAAAAGGTTATCCTAAACCCGATGAAATCAGGTGCCACTTCGTAGATGAACTGTATTTAAAAGGCTATTTTATGCATGGTACAGAACTTATATAATCAATTAGGGAACAAAATAAAAGCGGTAACAAACTGTAAACCTTTCCTTGGATTAGTCAAACAATTTTTTATGCCTTGTAACAGTATCTAAATTGTGCTACGTTGAGATTACTTGTTTTATTTTCAACCAAAAACAAAGTTTTTTTGTCAGTCAAAAAATAGAATTTTGCCTTTCAGTTAAAAAAAAGTTTTTTTCTCATATTCGTCCATTCTTCTATTCGCCGATTCTATTCGTATTGTTTAAGTAATATTTTTTATATTTTCCTCAGCAATGCATGTTAAATAAAACTGATGGTACCCTAAAAAACAGGCCTATTGCCTGTATTGCCTATGCCTATAGTACGGTACCTAACTTCCGAATTTGTTAATGAATGTATGAATCTATTTGTTTCTGGAAGAATTACTATTATTATAACTTAACACTAGTACTCATATTGAGAAGAATACTCTGTACTTTTCCACACTTTAATTAGTACGAGGTGTTTAGTTTTAGAAATGTGGAATCCACCTCTCAATTTTTCAAACTTTCCCTTGAAAATGATCATGTAACTGATTTTTACCCACAGGTTTTTCACGTCTTGCCGAAAGATTTAAAGATGGATGCTTTGGAACGAATTAAAATTAGTAGTCAGTGAAGCATCCTTTGAAATTAGCTAATTTTTCCGCACCCCTCTCCAGTCCATTGAAACAAAATTTCCCGATTGAATAATAACCTTTCCCACCTCACAAGCCCTTAATCTATGTTCACTCGCCTTTCCTCACGAAAGTGAGTTTCTCTCCACACTATCCTGCTAAACCAACTACATTTGCACGCACAAGTCCGAAAATATTTCTGTGAATCGCCAAAAATTACTGCGACGATTGATTAATTTAAAAGAAGAGTTCAAAAATCACACAAAGTACTACTTCTTCGTCTTTGATGGCGCTAACAGCCTAAATCTGGCCTTGGTCTCCTCAATTTTTTTTCTCATACCATCTCTCTATCCTCTGCCACTCTTCTCCAATTCCTCATCCCAAGACGTTCTTGTGCACACATGCTCACGTTATTTTCCCACCGAGCACTGGATTTTCCCACAGGTCTCTTCCCTCCCATCTGTCCAGTGAATACTCTCTTAGCTTCCCTCTCCTCCGGCATCCGCTGGGCACGTCCTGCCCACTTGAGTCTCATTAGTGTGCAGTAGGTATAAATGGTGGCTTCTTTACATAGACTATATATTTCGTTGTTTTAACAGATTGTCCATGATCCATCTGTATTCACAAGCCAGTATATTCTCCACATTACTGTTCTCTCAAACCTGTCCAGCAAATCCGCGGATTTGACCGTCATTGTCCAAGAATCACATCCGTAGGACAGTTCACACAAACTACACACTTCTGAATTTCTGATGATATCAATGCGTTATAAAACCCTCAATTTATTAAAATTTACATCTCTATGAAACGCATACCCACACCGTTTCTTATTGACACTAGCTTGTTTTTTTTTGGCAAATATCTGGGATAATAAGATGGTAAGTGGGTGTTATTTTGATATGGTTGGCGAGATGAGAGGCTTTTTTCTTTATAATGAGGCATAGTTCACAGACTTTTTTCCCCTAGGCAACCAAAACTCCAAAAGTTGGCGACACTGAGCGTGCGAGAACCTGGAGGTGAATGAATGCGAGGCCAGCCAGAGGGAGAGGAAGAATTGACGGAGATTGAAGAGCCAAGGAGACGAGGGGATAGGGGGGACAGAAAGAGACCAATAGAGTGGGAGATGAATGGTACAGCGGTGGGCGAGGATGCAACTCCACAACCGCCCCTTCCTTCAGGGGTGGCTGCAGGGATGAAAACGTTACACGAGATGAGAGAGAGAGAGACAAGTGCGACGTTGTCAGTTTTCACACCCCGCGAAATTGCGCCCAAATGTTTTCATTATTACTTCTTACCCATCGGGGACCTCCGGACGTTATTACGCCCCGGAGGTGGATTTGGGGAGGGAGGGGGTGGAACGGAAAAGAAGGAGAACCGTTCCGGTGGGTTGGGTTTCCGGGGAGAGCCTCCGCCACCTCTTAAGAACCTCGCGGGGAGAATCAAAGGCGGAAAGCCTTGAGGGGACATTCGCGGGCGCCGCTGTAATGGGAGAAGAAGGACGGAAGGGAGGTTTTAAAGATGACGTGAGGGTGTGTCGAGTCGGAATGGGAAGAAATTGGTCGGGGAGGAAGAAAAAAAGACGCGTCAGTGAGTCGGGGGGCTCGTCCCATGTCCCGCGGCTTCGGGCATCAAGAAAGGAAAGATGAAAGGAGCGGGGAAAAGACATTTGTGGTCGCAGAGCTAACACAAGACGCGTCGTAATGACGCGTGGGAGTGTCGTAAATGGAAAGCTCGATAGCGATGATAAATGTGCTTGAGGCTGGAATGGGTCCAGGAGAGAAATCGCCCAAGTAAATCATGTATTTTACACCCACGAATATGATAAAGATACGAGTAAAGAGTATAACTCCCCTAATCCACGAGGTAAAGGCCAGATATACAGTACTCATTGTTACTTTGGCGAGAACAATGACGTTACGGGGTGGGGTCATCTATAGGGTATCACCTCCCCGTCTCCTCACGGCAAATTTTGAATTCATTTTCAAATGAAGCTACCAAAAGAGAAAGTTAGATTTGTTTTTCCATCGAATGTATTTGCTACACTTTAAAAGAACTACGAAACTAGCCGCGCAGTAACTTTAACGGAGTTCACACAATTGTGTGAAATTCACAGTGGAAAAATCATTCGCTTAGACCCAGATTCGAATCGAATCCACAATCGAATTCAGATTCACAGATTTCGCTCCGAGTGCTCCAACCAATTAAGCTACCCCGGCGTCCTCTTCCACTGTGAATCTCACGCGGGCTTTAAGAACGAAAAATCGAGAGATCTGGGTTCCATTCTCAGTACTAGCGAATAATTTTTCTACTATGAATTTCACACAATTTCGCTACATTAATATGTTATTGTGACAAAATGAACTGGTCTATTTTTAATTATCAAATAATAATCGGATTCCTTTTATTCTTTTGAAAATTAACACCGCAAAAGTTACAAAAAAATCATCTGTTACACTGCAAGGGCAATCACACTCTTTAATGCCAAAATTGGTGATTTCTCTCTTCTGATTTGCATAAATGTTCACCTTCTCCCTCTTTCTTACATATTTCGATATACACTCACGTATTTCGATAAGAGTTACATCACCCCCTGCCACACACCCTTTGAGAGGCTTGCAGGGTATGACGTAGATGTAGATGTACATGTAAGCATATTATGAAGTCGCTATATATAAAGAGTTAAACGAAGTAATTAGAATCTCGTTCATTTCTTACGGAATATACGTTTTGAATTGATAACCACCTTAAAGCATTAATGACGACGAAGTTCAATCGTAGATACATACATACCCATCACGCCATTCCCTTCCGGGGTAGGCACAGTCAAAATGTTTCACTCGTTAATACATAACTGTACACCTAACTCTGCTTCAATAATTTCCTCCATACTGACCTATTCTTGCAAACCTCTTTTGTCTCATTTACCCCATACACTGTTTCATACACGCCCTCCTGTTTTTACAACTCCTAATATTCCTCCTCCTAAGAATTTCCTCAACCACATTCAACCACAACTTTCTCGGCCTACCTCTACCTCTCGCACCATTCATTCTACTCCCATATATCTGTTTCATTATTCGACTCTCATTCATTCTCTCAACATGGCCAAACCAACGAAGCGCACTCCTTTCATACACGTCCGTTACTGGAGCAATTAACCTACATTCATTCATGACCCACTCATTCCTGACTCTATTCATCCTACTTTTGCCACAAATACTCCTCAGATAACTCATACCCACGGCGTTTAGTCTACTCTTATGTCTATCCTGATATACCCATATTTCACTGCCATATAGCAAAGTGGGAAGAAGTACACTTTTGTACACGGCAATTTTCGCTTCCTTAGACAACCGTAGATTGAGTATAATATTTAAGCTTAAATGGCTTCTTCCCCACCTATTCTATAAATAACGTAAATAATACATCTTTCCCATCGTTTATTTTAAGCACGTGACGATAACCATATTAAATTAGCTGCTCTATCATCTAATTACTCGATGACACCTCAACATTCCGTTTGAATGGTGAGTCACACGTCCTTACGGTTTAATCCACTTTAAAACCGGGATTTTCTCCACTAAGAATCCCAAGAGGGTCAGGTAAGTCAACGGAAAAAGGCAGAATGGTTTCACGGCGATGGGACGAACCTGAAATTCTTCTCTCGCACACCATAGACTGCATAATTTCAATCACGGCGAGTGGGATATCATCAATCTTTATTTATGAGACGACAAGGAGGAGAGTGGACGAGACTTGGGGAGTGAACAGGGGCGAGAATAGTGCGACGGGACAGAAGGTTGAGGGGGGGTGCGTGGCAGGGGGGAGGAGGAGGAGTGGACGGAATAATTGGAGATAGAGGCATCAAGGTCCACCCTCATTCCCGTTCACCCACCTCTGGAGACCCACAAACCATTACGCTCCCCCCCACGCGTTCCATCCTTAAACTTCTGCCACCCACCTCTGCAACCTCGCACGATGGGCGGCAATGGGGGGAGGGAGGGGGGAAGGAGGAGGAGAAATCTCGTTAAAGCAGCTGGCCGAGTGGACGCCGCCTCCTGGGGTCCTCAAGAATCCGGCCTGGGGACTCCCAGGACGTAACGTCAGTCCCCTCTCCATCCATCTGAGGATTCTGGGGGATTGAGGGGGGGGTTGGACAAGGGCATCCCACGCCCTTTTCAGAGGTGAGGGTCACGCGATAGGACCAATACACCAGTCACCATTTGCTCGGTCTAAAATGGCTGGAGTGGAAATCGTGGGGTCGTTGAGAACGCATTTTAATAGATCGAATCCGTTTTCCGGGGTTTCCACCGCGTTGATCCATGATGAGGACGATATTTCGCCTGCTATCCTGCAGGCTTCCTCAGGTCCAGTGACAATCCGGTTCGGGAGGCGTTACATGTTACATGTTATATAGGAAGGTTTACGCGTCTTTTTCGCGGTCACCTTCTCTGATTGGTCCGCTTCGCTTCTTCTTGGAATAGTATTTTCCAAGCAGCGGAAAATGGGTAGCCATCGTCTATGTTGAAGTTTTTGGGGGTTTTCGCTATTTCCACCGCTTCTCTGATGAGATGGGGGAAGTATCTCTTTTCTTTGTGGATAATGGTCGCCTCCGGGAATAGGACGCTGTGCTGCAGCCTCTCCCAAGCATGCCAGAAAGGTGGAACTGCTTCTGTCTGGAGGCTCTTTGGTGCTCCTGCATGCGGCAATTGAGTGCTCTGCAGGTCTGTCCAATATACTTGAAGCCGCAGCTGCAGGGCTCTGAATAGATGCCTTCGTTGGCGTCTTCGGGAAGGCGGTCTTTGGCCTTGCCGAGGATGCTGGCCGTCTTCTGCACAGGTTTAAATCTCTTCGTAACGCTGTGACGTTTAAGGACTCGTGATATCCTCTCGGAGACACCGGACACGTAAGGTATTATCACGTAGGCCACTGGTTTGTCACATCTTCGGTCCTCCGCGACGCGGTGGACCACAGATGAATGCTGAATCATCGCGGTGGAAACCCAGGAAAACGGACGGATTTGACTTATATCCAAGCCCCACGGAAGTCTTCATCAGAACGCATTTTAATAGGTTCAAAGCAAGTCGAAAAAAGTATACGGACAACATTTCACCAAACTCCCATCTGTTCACGCGTTGGAACTCACAATACCCACAGCATTGGCAATGGTACAAGAACTGTACATGAATTCATCCAGTTAAAGCTACCTCTGACAAGAGATTCGATATTTGAACGGACACATTATTATCAGACTTGTTCGCCTCGGCCACACCTTAAGTTTGGTCGTCAGCATGCGGAAACAGATTCCGCTGAGTTTGCAAAATATTCTGATTGCACCTGAAAAAAAAATCCATCGACAGTAAAATATTAACCAAAGATTAAGTTCTAAAGAATCGCCTCAAAGTAAACATTATTCCTACAAGCTGATGAAATTTTGACAGAAATTTGGTAGACAATCGAAGAAGACAAAAAGGGAGTTGCGAAATTTTCGGAAATATTTGGCGATATTTTCAAATGAAACGCTAAACGTAAACAAATGATCTCACTCGATAATAGTCCATGAAAAAAATAAGTTTTTCAATAGGAATGATCTAAAAAAATATAGCACCAAAAATACCCCAAGGAGTACGCCGCGGAAAAATATTTCTGCAATGATCACGCCTAGAGTAACCAGACCGTCCGATTAAAAAGTTTTTCACGAAAAAAATTTGGCCCATCTGCAACGAAAACTTTCCGAGCCCACAGCTCCCATTGCCATATTCCAGACATCCCGAAGTAATCCGAGCGGAGAGAGGAACTCCTCTTTCAAAAAAAAAGAACAAATTACACAAAAAATATGAGTGGAAAGAAACCACTGGCAAAAAAATTATTGCATGCGGCGGAAAAACTTCATAGGACTCAAATGCTTCAGGGGTCGGCTGGTTAAAGATGAGGAAAATAAAGTAAGAAAATATTTTAAAAACCAGGGAAACTTCGCAGTAATTCAATTTTTTGTGCGAAGCTTTGCAATGAGAGAGAGAGAGAGAGATACGTACCATACAAAAAGCCATGGCCGCTCATGAAAAGGAGTGCATTTTTCGCAAAATGGAAAAACAAATGCGAAAAGAAATAAAAACAAGTGAAAGACGCGGTGCGAGGAGCGTGCGGCATAATTGGGATGTCAAACGTATGCCGTGTACGTAATGAGGTTGGGCCTGCATTTAAAAACGACGCCGTGGATTTGAGGAAGGTACTTTCTGTGAGCAAGGCACGCTCATCCGTCAGTTACGGGGGAGGAGAAACGGTATCCACGAAAAAAACTCTTAACAGCTCACTCTCTTCCCTCGGTTTCCTTTGACAGCTAGCCAAACTCCCTTTCTCTCTTTCTCACTCTCTTCTCTAGTGCTATATTTAAAAAAAGACAAATGGCGCACAATTTTACCCGTTTCATCCCCCTCAAACCATTCTTCCACAGTCCTCATCTCATGTGTTGGACGCGGGCCCCTCAAGAGATCAGAGAGAAAAACTGTATCCCTTGTTAGAGATGATTAGGCTGAAAACGTTTTTCTAGCCAAGACGTGGACTGTTCAATCCAAACAAAAAAAAAGCGTCAGAGAGTCCAGTGGATAGAGGGAAACAAATTATGAAGCTTGAGGAGCCCATTTCTGTAATTAGGGGTGAGTGCTGGCTCATGATTTTTTTGTCTTCACATCTATGATTAAACCACACAGTACCACCACTCAATATAGTACCGACTGAACCTTATCAGGTGAACTCAGGACAATGATATGGGCTGGTGTAATTTTACAGCTTAATTTGCTTTGCTTTTGCAGTTTCTGTAGTGAAACTGGTCCGCGTATCGAACAGTTACACAGATATAAGAGGGAAAAAATAATTTCACATTTATATTTAAAACGATAACTACAATATGTTATTACTTAAAAAGGAAAGCTAAGTTTACAAGCTGCCAGCTAAAAGTAATACTTTTTTAAAGTATCACCAAAACAGATGACCTCGAAGAGGGAACGATTTCCATGTATCATTCGAGGAATTAATCCCAAATACCACAATAGTCTATCAGTTACAATGAAATGATGAATAATTTTAATTTTTTTGGCCTTAGGGCATTGCAATCAGCAAATTCGAACGATGAAACAAAGTAAATGTTAGCTAAAAGCAGTAAAGAAAGGAAACCATAACTCACGAAACATGCTGCTAAACATACAAAAGTTCGAGAAAGTCAACATAGATTCCTAATGTTTTTTATCTCCATAATTTCTACATTTTCTCAGTTATCTGAGCCTAATGCCTAACGAATTCCCTACTTTAATTCATCTCAAAAAAAGAACCTAAATTCTTTCTCGTCTCACAAACTACCTCTTGTTGTAGCCATTAACTTTAACAAAGCCTCCCGATATACCCTCCTTCGTCTACAGATACCACCGAATGCGAAGTCCGTCGACTAGTCTCCCTCAATCGCATATCGTGCGCAGCCAGCGTGGCATTACCCGAATTCGTTTCCAATGGGAACAATCAGTATGCATGGGCATGCGCGCTGTCACTTTTCGCTCGTCCATTCCTTTCCCCTTAGCAATGCCACGTTGGTGAAAGTGAGCGTAAATTCACGGACACGTAGTATTCGGCGTCACGTTGCGGAAACCAATCCCGACAGATGTCATTGAATTCACTCGGATTCTCCCGAAGGGCACGAGTGAGGTTGTGCCAATAAAAATATCGGGTTCAAAGGAAGATGAAGAGGGTGATACACTTTGAACGCCGTGTTTCAGGCTTTCTCTCGTATATTCCTTTCAATCTCGGTGAAAAAGCACCCACTGAAAGTGATAAAGAGGTGTATACCACGAAAATACGATCGGAAAATATGTAAGTATTGTGTTCACTACCATATAATATGCTTTTATCGTACGTTTGAAAATGGAATTTGTGGATTATAAAGTACAGTAAGGGATCTAAGAGCTCAAAAAAGTGGTTGACAGGAGAGTTTTGAATGGTTGGCTATTTATACAAAATGCTTTTAACAAAGTTGAGAAACAAGAATAGTCAAGTAAATTGAATTCGAAACTTCGAACTAAAGCAAAAGAGGACATTGCAAGTAAGATATGTAATGAGTAGCTTTTTGCAATAATGTACCACCCTATAAGAGTAGTTTCATCAACGACAGTTTTTGTAGGCGTGGCTAATTTTCCGGGATGTCCTCCGCGTCGATTCGTCTTCGGGCGACAGTTTCGCCAGCGTTTCAACAGGCGTCTTCAGGTTTGAAGCGTAGATGCAGGTTTCTGGCCGTCTTATACAGGTCTTGGTTTTTCCCGCGCTGCGCTCTTATTAGCCGGTCGGTAAATGAGTCACTTCCGGGCGTTAGAGAGCAAATATCCGTCCTCCCCGTTGAATGTTGGCGTTCAAACCTGAAAACGCCTGCTGAAACGCCGGCGAAACTGTCGTTCGAAGATCAATCGACGCGGAGGACATCCCAGAAAATTAGTCACGCCTACTCCACCACTCCGCGGAAGCCATCATCAATATTTATCAACTTTTGTAAATAATTAAATGTGCCCCAGTCAGGGGCATAGTAAGGAAGTGATGGCGATTTCGTCCAAACATCACAATGCCTCAATGTGCAAAAAGTAGTTCAAAATTATGGTAATGAGTTGTTTGGGCAAGCTCTGATTGGAATAAAAAATAATGGTGATTTTTCTGAGGCCACCATTTCTCATCTTGGAATATCAATTTGTACAGCACACCAATAAAGATAAAAAGTTAACACCACAGGAGATAGACCATTGACGTACTTCCGTCTTTTTCACGCCTCTTCTCCCACTAATTCTCAAGAACGTCAATCCAATCCAATATTACTTAGGATATCAGAGATGATGTGCCACGGTTGGGCAGTTGAGCACTCACTTTACAATTATCTCTGTTGGTAACTAAAATGATATCGAATAAGAAATGTATATCGGTTGTTCATTGAATTACCGCCCACGTAAAGAATGAGGTGCGCTGCCGATAGCAAATTTCTTACCATCACGTTGACGACAAATATATATAACTTAATATAAAATAATTTTCATGTATTTTTTATACTTGTATATTTTAATATAGAACGAGATTTTAGTCCATCTGACTGCTCGACATTATCACATTTACAGCAATTCATGCAAATTTCAATCACGCCCAGTATACATCATGTGCATACATGGCACATTTTATTCTACTATTAAATATATGATTAACTGTACATCGTTTACACAAACCACCGAAAAATACTTTTGAAAGTGTCTGGCAAAATTTTGAGGTTGGGTGGTGTACATGGCTTACAAGCCTGACCGGAAAACGGGAAGTCTGGCTTTGAAGCCAGGTAAAGTGAAAATATTTTCTTTCAAGGTGAATTCCATCGCCTAGTATAGCATCTCTGAGCCTGGGTGCGTGTTTGCATACCAATGTCACCTGTGCACTTCGCGGTGATGTGGTAAAACGTACTGGTGTTAGATAAGGTTTGATAGGGAAGATGGAGCCTTGCATTCACCCTTATACGGTGCGATGACATTCCTCCAGTTAAAATATTTCGGGGGAAAAAAAAGAATCCCCAAACCGGATCACCCCGGGCTGAGGACCACTAGGAGGAGTGCATCAGTCAGAGTGGACAAATGCAAGGAGGAAAAAACAAAATCTCAAGACTACCGAATTTCAATAGGATCTCATTAATAATTTTTTTCGGTCAACTTTTTCCCATTTTCGACCACCGTCCGTCGGTATCCTTCTCCACTGAAAATTCTTCATCCCGCTCGGTCTGAACCCCGAGTCCCTTTCCCACGAGCGCTCATCGAAAGGGGACGCGGAGAGAGGTACAGACTAACGCCCGGCTGTGGATGGCGGAAAAAAGAGAAAAAGAAACCTTGGAAGAGGACGTGGAACTCTCTTTCACCCCCGGGGGGAAGCAATCCCGCTAAGTGGCAGCAGCCACCGCTTCAATAACCGTCGCAGCCTGACAGCGAGGAGGGACTCGACTCGGGGGAATGGGAATGGCAGGAGGTTGAAGGGGAGGGAGGAGAAGGGGGCAGTATAGAAGTAGGAGGCGGGAGTGGCGACGAGGCTGCGAAAGAGATCCATTGCGGAGAGGGGTATTTATTTTCCTCGGTGCACGTGAACTGGTGTGCCACGTCCGACTTCTGAGTACCGATAAATTATCAAGCAAATAGTAGCAAGGTCATCTGACGAATAACTTAATGGTAGATGCAACAGTGGTGAAGGGAGAAACAGAAATTAAATTTGTAAAAGAAGTTTTACAAATAAATAGCCAATTTGTAATGGGGAGGTTGAATATTTTTACTAGTTAATTATTCAAATTAATAGCAAATATTAGCAAGGTCCTCGGATGAATGAGTGAATGATAGATACAATAGTGGCAAAGGCAGAAACTGAAATAAAATTTGTAAAAGAAGTTTTACAAATAAACAGCCAATTTGTAATGAGGAAGTTGAATATTTTTACAAGTTAATTATTCAAATTACTAGCAAATAGTAGCAAGGTCCTCGGATGATTGAGTGAATTATAGATACAATAGTAGCCAAGGCATAAACAGAAATAAAAATTGTACCAGAAGTTTAACAAATAAATAGCCAATGTGTAATGAGGAGGTTGAATACTCTAACTAGAAATACTTCCGCTAAGCGATTCACCATTTGTTTGTTATTCATTATTTGTACGAATATTGTTATTTTATAATGGAATTGAGTAAAAAAACATGAATTACTTACCAATTCTCTGATTTCTTTGATCACACTCACAAAAGATAAATGCAGTTACATCAATCTCATATTTTCAGCATCTTGTTACAACAGTGACAATAAAATTAATGCATAACAACAACAGTCGTTCATCAGAGCGTAGTACCATGTACTTACACGATAAATTTGAGAGTCCGACAAATTCCAACAAATATTTATGTGCTAGTACGTAATTTTTAACAATTAATATTTTTTATTATAACTGTGGCGAACAAACATGAGGGCGTCACTTCAAGTCCAGTATTCGAGAGTATTACACTTCAGTATAATTTCGCTAAAATTTCCGACTTGACTCCGAAAACTCTAGTCATAAGATGAATTATTTAAGGCAAAAATGTAGAGTTTAATTCTCGAGTCATCTCCGTTAGTGTCTTCATGGCTAGTTCCAACACTTCCGCGTACTAAGACTCTAGTCTTCGTCTTATTTATTTTCATGTTCTATTCCTTCAGAACTTGGTCAATTGTGTTTAGTGACCCTTGAAGATCATCGCCGTGACTGCCGTGACTGCGATCTCGTTTACGAAGTGGAGCATGTTTAGTTCCTCTCTGTTACTTTTGATTCCGTTCAGTCGAATTTCTTGAGCTCCTCTCAATCACAACGTTTAACAATCGATCTGAGGTCGGACCGATTAGAAAATTCCAAGCGAGCCGACTCAGGTCGCCTGGTTTACAAAACTGATCGATCTGATTCTCATATCTCAGATTCTCAGATCGATCCCATTAGCCCGTTGCGTTCACCATGCCGAGCTGATCCGGTCAGATCGATCTGAGATACATTGGTAAATGTAGTGAATGTCTCCCATAAGCGCATGTTGAACAGAGCAGGTGAGGGGTTGCTAGACAAATGCACGTCAGTGAAATATGTTCCAGGAAGGACATTTTTCCGACTCCCGAAGAAATAATTGAAAAGTGCACTCGGCGATTTACGATGGCCGATTCAGCAACCATAGAACAAACTAAATTATCATTTAGGCCTTGCGGCGGATTGAAGGGTGATACGTACACGCACATTCTTTTTCTAACGCGAAAATCGTGATAGTGAAAACCACGCATCGCCGAAAACCACGCCATTCTCTTTAAGTCGAGAGTCGTTTGAATCATTACGAAAAGGACTGCGCTCACCTGTTACTTAGGCCGTTGGCGCTTCGGGGCGTTGGGAATTTGAACATTAAAGGGTAGGAACGACGGATCCTACTCTAGCGCACTCTATCGCCTCTCAGATACTTCACGAGGCCGGAATATGACGCGCAATAAGTCTCGCTTATCCGAGGTATTGTCGACTGAGCACCCCTCGGATAATACGGAATGTTTTTAAGCATACGTTAAGTACCTGAATTGAATTTAATACATTTTTTTCCTCACGAACATACTTAAAAAATAAATACAGATGAGATCCCCGTTAAAGGATTACTCCGCTTCAGTGTCATACTCTCATAAAATGCTTATACACACATTTGGAATGCTGTTGCAGGCTCTTCACATTAAAAAGATCCAAAAGAGGAAGACATGTCAATTCTTTGCCGCATCTTCACTTTTTTAATCGGTGGAATAAAATATTTCTGAAGATATCTTTCTTTCTGTAGATATTTTTCAAAATCGTCGTCGGTCCCGGTGGCGGCGTTGTAAAGACCTCGCCTGATAATCCGAGGGTCGCGGATTCGAGTCCCGCCTGGGTGGAATACTACCTGCCCAGGATATGGGTGATTGTGTCTCGTCCGTTGTTCCTATTATCCACCCGACGTAAATTGGCCCATTGTGCTGTGTTCGGGATAGTGAAGATAAATAAATTAATTAATTAATAAATAAAGATCAAATTACTACCGGATACTGAAGTTGTATCACGACCTTATATATATATATATATATATATATATATCCTTTCTTCATTGGATCATCACAATATAATATAAAAAACCTTTGATTCGGATGATACGTAACTTCAGCAATTAGGACTCGTAAAATCAAAAATCTGCCATCAATGATAAGCTCGCCAGTTAGAAAATTTCATGATTTCCATTATTAATTATTACATCGACCAAAATTTACCACAGAAACTGGAATGAATACTGCTTTCTTTTAAAGCAACTGTAGGAGTCCTAATCTTCAGAACTCTGATGCCCAGGTACTTCACAAGAATCAGCGATCAACAGATCGCTCAAAGTATGAGGATAAAACGTACCCATTAAAGGCATTTGATAGGGTCCGGCTGTCCCTCGGATAGAATTCTCTCTGGCGGTTATAAAAGGTGGAATGTTTATAGCTGATCGCTGAATGAAAAGACTATGGTATTACCAGATCGGAAACGTTCCGCAACTATTTATTTAAAACTTCATGGCTATATTGAATGGTGAGCGGTGAGCATTTACAAAAATTAGGCAATTCACATCTGATAAAATATCTCATCAATTTTACGTTTAGAAAACATTTACGAATCCGTACCATTGCCATAAGTGAGAGTGAATGTATTTTGTTTCGATTCTTCGTAATGGTTTATTTTAATATCTTAGTGACCAAAAAAGCAACAGAACAATTCTTCCAAAATGTAGGCGGGAGTGGAAAAAATAGCACACTCACTAACAAAAATATACTCACAGATAAATTTGTAGTGTAGGTAACTTTGACAATATATTTTATGCAACATGAATCACCAAGTTTTTGTAAATGCTTACTGAGAATACATTGCATTAATGAAGAAATAAAAATGTGATTCCTAAATTTTCGCGATAAGACAACAGCGATACAGTAATTCCGAGACCATTGTCCTCGCTAAGAAAAAAATGAATGTTTTTTCGAATATAAAAAAGCGCTACACAGAAAGTACAACATCTGGTATCACCTATTTTGCAGGGGTGGATGGCAGGGGGTGGGTGAGAAAGAATAACTCTGACCGTGGGAAGGAGGAACACGTGAGGTCCTCGCCCGCCTAAATCGAACGTTTTTCCCACGATGCGGGCGAGTCCAATCATGCGTGCGACAGCACACACATACATATACACACGCAAAACACATTATACGAATGCGATCGGTCGGCGACGCGGAAGATATTTTTGGATGTTTCGGTCGAAGGGCACGGCTAAAACCCTTTCGACTCTTGCGGTGGGATTAGCGGGTGAGAAAATTGGTGAACGGGGAGGATTGGGAGGGGGAGATTGTGGAGGGGGAGGGAGGGGAGGTGGAAGATGTGGGGGATAGGGGAGAGGTTAATCCCTCGCGAGGAGAAGTGAAAGGAAGGGAGAAACCATTCGATTGGAAATTGTTTACTGCTTCCAGCTCCAACCCCCTCCCCATCAACCTCGCCTCCCTCATCCACCGCTACGTACTTTTATCCCTCCACCACCGCTTTTTTCTAAAAAAATTGATAATATAATATTCGATTATTGACAAAGACATAAGAGTAGACTAAAGGCCGTGGGTATGAGTTATCTAAGGAGTTTTTGCGGCAATAGTAGGATGGATAGGGTCAGGAATGAGTAGGTAATAAATGAATGCGGGTTAAATGCTCCAGTAATGGACGTGTATGAAAGGAGTGCGCTTCGTTGGTTTGACCATGTTAAAATAATGGATGAGAGTGGGATAACGAAAAAGAATATATAAGAGTGAAATGAATGGTGCGAGAGGGAGAGGTAGGCCGAGAAAGTTGTGGTTGAATGTGGTGGAGGAAATTCTTAGGAGGAGGAATTTCAGGAGTCTTAAAAACAGGAGGGCGTGCATGAAGCAGTGTATGGGGGTAAATGAGGTAAAAGAGGTTTGCAAGGATAGGTCAGTACGGAGGAAATTATTGAAGCAGAGTTAAGTTTACAAGTATTATGAGTTAAACTCAGAGACTGTGCCTACCCCGTAAGGGAACGGCTTGATTGGTATGTATGTAAATAACTTTGTGTCAAAAATAATACATCAACAAACTGGCAAACCAAAACAACTAGTAGATAAGAACTGTCCGCCATATTATAAGTAAAATCCTGAGTCCGTACTTGAAAAAAATTACAAACTATATTTTGACCGTTCTATCATTACCGACAAAAGAATACAACACAATAGGCCTGATATCACATTTGTTGAGAAATTAAATAAACCTGTGTATTTCATAGATACCGCAATTCCTTTGACAGATAATATAGAAAGGACCATACTGGAGAAAAACAGCAAGCATCACGACTTAGCAGCTGAGGTATTAAGGATATGGGAAATGAATAAGGTTGAGATTGTACCCATAGTAGTATCAGCCACCGGAATTATACCAAAACGACTCCGAAAATGTCTGGAAAGACTAAAATTGCATTACAACGTATACATCCAAATTCAACAATAGCAACACGCCATATAGTCAGAAAATTCGTAAATGTTGGTAAAGCAACTGAATGAATTTTCTCTGGGAGTACTTGATACATTACCCTTAATAACCCAGCACGACTGAGGAATAAAATGGAAAGAAAATGATAATAATCTGAATTTCATTGTATGCTTGATTCTTTTAAACCCTAGTAATTGTAACCCAGACAGACCTAATCAGATCAGGAAATACTATCACATTCAGAGTAAACAATTTGTCAATCAAACAGACTTGAGGTATCCATATTAAAAATAATTGCTTATAACTAATAACAAATAAGCACACATGAAAGGAAGTTATATCAATCGGAGAGATTACACCAACACAATATATTCACTCACTCCAGTAATTCAGAATTTCAAAGCTCATTGAGGTAGAACGAAAACAAACATTTTAAAAAATCTTTCTATTGCCTTGGTGTTCTTCTAATCTTGAGAATTCGAATTACATCTATGTCAGGATTTTACATTAAAGAAATAATGACGGTAAGCGGTCCTGAGACGGTAAGACATATTTATTTTTATTGCTGGAATAACTCGTTTAACTAATGTAACCTCACCCGGTCACGTTTTTCTTTCCTATTGAAATCAAATTGGGTCAACCTTCGCAATTACCCAAACAATTAAAATCTTACCTCCTTGCTGAAGGCATTAATGGTTAGCATTACACAACATATTAATAAAAACACTTTGCTCTATTAATTAAATAGTATAATACTTTCTTTTAATGAAAAAATTTGATTTGGTTATAACAACACCAATATTTAGAGCTGTTTAAAATGTACTGGATCCAATTGACAATGTTACTCTTTTATGCTCCAATTTTATACATTTACGTTATTTTAGACAGCAATATTTTTTATAAATGGAGGTTATTGTTTTTCTTGGCTTTATTATCCTTAAAGTTAGACTTATTAGACGCTGGGGCTTCTCGTCTCTCTTATGTAGCTGCGGGTATGGTTTCGCGGTCTTCCTCCTTCCTTATTTCCAGATTTCTGGGCCGTACGGTTTCTATCTTGGGTTTCCTTCCCGATTCCTTCCTGGCTTCTTTATAAATCCCTGGTTTCTCTTTCATCACCTCTATGCCGCTTTGTATCCGCTCCCTGACGTTTTTATTATCCGACTTTCGAACTTTGTCCCCACTTCGCGTCCTTTAGACCTTTACTCCTTCACTTATCTCTGCTGAATCCTCACTTTTAACTCCCTAGGCGTCCCCCCGTTACTTATTGTTACCTGTTTATTATTTTTGCGTCGTCGTGAACTCCCCGATGTAAATATTGATTTATGTTTGGCGTCCCTAGTTATCTATTGTTATGTGCTGTTTTATTATGATTTATGACTATTAATTTGAATTGCGATTTTATTTTCGAATTTATTTATGGTAGGATTTTATTTGGTTACACTAAGTTACCTAATTAGGGCGGGAAAATATAGGTGGTGGTCTCTGTTTTTCAAAAAAGTGAGGAGCGAAACATCTAATCATGCACGCAATATGACAACTTCCCGGACCATGGCAAATCGTTCATCGTGAAGATCAGCAGGTACTGCGCTAATGAAAACTATTAAATCTTCGGCGCCTCCGGGCAGGAATCTATTGGACTCGCGACGACCAACTTTCGAGACTTACATCCCACGCGACAGAAAATAGTGGGTCTCCCCATCGCCATCCACCCACGAGTGACACTAATTGATCTTGAGATGGAAAGCTGGGGACGCGGCGCTTAAGTGGATGGCGAGGAATTGCCATGGAAATTGGGCTGTCAAGAGGAGAGCGGGAGCCGGGAAAATTAGTCATCGGAGATAAGATCCTCGCTGAATACGAGTGTCATAACGAAAATCCGAAGGTAATTCCGCACTTGAGGGATATTACTTGATTTCCGGATGCCTGGAATGACAGGATTTGACGCCGTTCTGGGAAGTCTAAGAGAATCGTCCTCTTGGTAAGAGTGTTCAGACTCGAGGCAAAGGCATCAAGGTGATGATTAGGGGTACAGCCGATGGCATTAAGAACGTTAACAACTCCTCCAAGAGTGACGACGTTGAAGGAAAAAGGATAATATTTGATTAATTTTGATTACAGTAACCTTCCAGTTAAGTGCGGACTGCTAGAGCCAAACTATGATTATGGTAGAAATGATCGCAGGCATAAAATCAGGGAAATAGACTGTAGAGCCAATAGATTAAAAATGCCATTTATTCCACGTACAATAAGAGACCATAATCGCTGCGATGGATCAGTTCTGGGAAACTTTGACCCTCACAGGGTAAAGTAGGTTTTGCACTTGTGCAAAAATGTCTTAACAACATTATTAGCAGCAAACTACGTATGAAATATCCGGGAAGATATAGTTACTGTATGATTTAGTACTTTGCATTAATACTCATTAGTCACATTAATAACACTAACCAGTAGTTGTATCTAAACAGTAATTGTAAATTGTATACTGCATGGCAGCATGTTCGTTTACGAAGCACTATCCTAGATTATGGCCTGACCGCGAAATGTCTTCCTGACTGCTTTTGGCCTGCGCCTGGCAACCGGGCGATCGTGCGCGGTTTTGATTTCAGTTGGGATGAGTGCTGCAAGCCTACTAGTAGTGTGAAATTACCCCGAGCCACACACCCTAGCGGTGGCTTGCACGGTATTTCGTAGATGTAGATTAATGCCCGCATACCGGTTAAGTACTAATAAAATTAGAAAGAAATTAGGTTCCATATTTATTCATGCATAAAGCATTTACTAAAAAAATCTGTTTAAAAAATAGTATTCATCTAAGCTAGCGATAACAAAAACTAGAGAAGATGGACTACGATCCTACGTCGGCTAATTCCGAAACTAAGGACGCGATAGAGGTTTGAGCCATACCGTTGTAACCACAATAACGCTAGCTTTATAAATATGTACATAGTTATTAGTCAAATATCCTGAGATTTCCAAAAATGATTTTTATTTATTTTCCTTTTCTGCCCACCCAATGCCTCGACGTTCCTTCTGCAGAAAGCCTTGCTTTCTCTGCGCGTAAAATATATATAATTAAAAATCAACATTGAAAATCCCAGGATATTTGACTAATGACTATGAACATAATTATAAATCTAGCGTTATTGCGGTTACAACGGTATAACTCAAACCTCTATCGCACCCTTAATTTAGGAATTAGCCGAGGTTTACAACTTTTACAACAGCTCGTGTAAAACTCAACATAAAAACAATTTTTTTCCTTCCATGTGTTAAAAACATGTGTGGCTAACTTATATAAAAATATCTCAACTCTAGAATAAATATTAAGAGAATGGTGATAGCGTAAATTCGGACCACCGGGTTTCGAGCGCCGACAACAGGGCATTTTTATAAAAAAATATCGTAAAAGTGTAGATAAGGATACGAAATTGTTTTTACAAAAATTAGTAAACGGAGAAATGATTGTTCAATCGTATGCATTTTATTTAGTTTTAATCGGTTGACCCTCCTTGAAGATACAGCGTCTTAAACTCAACGGACTCGACTTTTTTAATGGACATTAGAGGAGTAGAGACCACCAGTAACTACCTTCCGTTAGATCAGGAAAGCTTTCTTATAAGCAATGGAATCGTATGTACGCATGATATCATTCTGTTTACGACGATTTGGAGCAGAAGGAACATATTTCTCGATTTATTGTAGTAATAAAAACGTTTAATGCCATTATTGCACATTCATAATCCTCTAAATTGAGCGAGGAATAGGTCAAAAGCCTGATAAAACATTTTGAAACTTCCAGACGCGGACAGTGACGCAAGGAGAAGTTAATAGTGCTTAGTTAATGGTTCCAAAATTTTCATCCCGCGCTAAATTGCAGCAATAATACGACTCTGATATTAGGTAGTTCCCCGCACTAAAACGGTCCCCACTCAAAAAAAAATAAAAATAACATTCACGCGCATTACGGCGCGCATATAAAAGCAACGAAATTTCTTTTTTTCCGCGAATGGAGGGAGAAGTTAAAAAAAATAAAACGGAAATCCTCGCCACTAAAATGAAATAAACAGGAGAAGACGGCGCGAAATGTAATCTGCTCGATCCACTCCTTTCCCCCAGCCACCGACGCGATAAAAAAAAATCACGGATTCGCGATCCATTTAGCGCTCTTAAAATAAGGGATGGTTTGGGGAATGGGTGGTAGGGTGGGACTTCACTTCCCGCAGGGGCAACGCTGCGCAAAGAGTGCGGTGGGATGGAGGAGGAAGACTGCAAGAAGAATGTGGTGAAATAACGATGAGGCGAGGTGGTACGGGAACTTTTTTGGGTGCGCGGATTCTAAAATGTTTGCGGGAGATTTTCCTATCTTCAAAAGAGAGGGTCCACATTATAATTTAACGTTTAACTCTAACCAGTGTGGTGGCTAGAGTACTGGCTAACCATACGGACGGCCAGGGTTCAAATACCTGTCGTGGAGGATGTTTTTCAGAGGAAACCCGATCCCTACTTGAGTGTCTTGTGAAGAGCACTTCAAGTACAGTACTCCGTCTGTCGGATGAGACGTTAAACCGTGGTCCCCTTGGCACCTTTTGTTAAAGAGCAGGCTAATGTCGACGCCGGGTTTCTATCCACCCTTCCTCATTTCCCTATCCTCTCTGGCACACATGACCTTATCTGTCGGTCACCTCCCCAAAATCCAACCAAATCTAATCAGTTGTAAGAATACCCTCACGCAGTAGCGAGAAATCAACATTGAAAAAAATCAATCGCATGACGGGATGTGTTTGAACTGCATGAGATGATCCCTCACGCTTAACTAAGGGGTCACGAGGTACAATCACGAAGGGATATAGATTTTCTGAAGTTACATCAGACGTCACTTTGTGAAAATTTGTTTTGTTTATGATGAGCAATAAAACTTTAACTATTTTCACAATTTTTTGTGAGTGAAAAAAGTATAAGTTTGAAAATAAAAACCAAACAAAAGTGTGAAAATAGTAAGAGTTTTATTGTTCATCATGAACGTGAGAAGTTTTGGTGTATTCGAACGATTTGTAAAAATTTCACGCATCCTCCCCGATCGAGTTTTCCTCGTGGAAATACTTTTAATTGATTTTATATCCAATTTAGGCATAATAAACAACATATTAGACGCTTTAGGTAGCCATTCGATTTGGTGAAATCGTTACCTCACCGTTCAATCAATCAAAAGCTCCCACCGTTCGTTGTCGTACCACGTGACTCTTTGGTTACGAGATTGAGATAATCACCATCGGTCCAAACACACAATCCCTGGACTGGGATTCGAATCCGCGCGGAGTGCTCTACCCAGTTAAGTTGCCAAAGCATATTCTATTCCACTGTGAATCACTTGGAGGCTTTAAGGAGCGAGTTGTCCTCATGGGTAATGAGCATAAAATGTCATTATCCGTGAGCAGGTGCAAAGCGTGGTTAAGCCCCACTTTTAACGCAAGCGTGCTTATATGCAAGCGGAAATTCAACGAACTGCAGCATTGGCCTCGAAGTAACTTCAAGAGAGTCCTACACTTTTATGGAATAAGTAGTGAAGAAAAACACCACTAGGACTGGCACACAAATCCAGACCTCTCAGCAGGGTACTCGGCACGATACTGAGGGATATGGGTTCGATCCCAGCCCAGACCAACGATGTTTTTCACTGGGGATTTCACACGAGTGTGACCATCAATCGGCGACTACGTTCGAGTTACTACGCGGCCATTTCCGTAGTTTTTATCTTGGTAAGAAGCTTGATGTAGATATAGCAGTATTGGTGAAGCAAAAGATTTTGTATAATATGAATGATCTTCTTGGTAGCAACCGAATGCACATATTTGAGGTTGTAACTTGGGTAAAAGTGGACGTTAATAAATATAATTTCAAATAAACACAGGCATGCATAATTAAAATGAACGGAGAATCACAGAAATAGCTTGAAAACGTTTCTACGGTCATGTAAAGTGACTAGTAAAGGAGTGAGAGAAGGGCGAAGTGAAACGATGCTTAAGCGATTCGAGCACTCATTAGAAGCAGTTTGCGCGAAATTTTTCTCCGCTCATAATTGACCGATCATATTTCATTTTTATATCACAATTTAGGTAGTGATAAGAAACAAGGACCAAAGTGAAAGTCATTCAATAAACCTCGTAATCGAAATATGAGTCATGCAAGACATCACGCCTATTATTATCAATTTACCTTCTAGAATACACTTCACCGATTTAGGCTTCACTTCGTGGAAGGGTATAGTATCCATAAGGAATAATACTTGTACTTTTCCACAGATTTTCCTGTTTTTTTTAATAAAAATGTAGAAAAATACATATATTATTCCTTACGGTTACCTTCTCGATTCATAAATGTTGTGGACAAACCTTAGGGGCATGCCATTCCCGCATCACATGAGGAGTCGAAAGGTCACTAACCTACAAAAGAAAAGAAACACACATCAGTCAAAGTAATCCAGTGCATCACCACTCACATTCATATGAGTAGGTAATGCAGTGTGTTATGAGAAAACTAAAAAAAACTTTTACCATTGGCTTCATCGCGAATAGAAGTCAACTAATAACTTAGGAAGCGTAGAAACACGCGGATAGGACACCTACCAAGGGACGAAAAAATTGCTGGCGACCATCTTGGCCATCACCATCCAGAACTAACTGCGGGGGAAGGCCTAGGGCGGAGTTCATGGACCAACAGAGACACAACCGTCAAAAGTGCATCACCCGTTAAAGGAAGGCTCTAATTCAAGACGAAGAAAATCCTCCGGATGTACACACGGGCAGGCCTCTAACCACCTCTAGTACTTCTGTCTTAATCTCTGCGTACTTCCAACCCCTCTTTATTCCTGGGCCGAAAAACCTAAACTCATTCTTCCCCTAGCCCCATCCATCGTATATCATAGTCTTCAGTAACCCATCGCCCTTCGTCACCTCTTCCAACCCAGCTTCCTCCTGACATCATGTAGAAGTTTTCTTTCCTCGCCCACCTTACCGAACACTTTCTCATTTGTCTTCCTATCCGTTCACCACACCTTCTCCATCCTCTTCTGCGCCCACATATCGAATACCAGTAGCCTATTCTCATCCTCCTTTTTTCAAAAGCCACGTTTCTGCCCCATAAAACCATATCATATAAAATCTGCAGATTCGATCGAAATTGAGTGGAATTTTTGTGTAGTCCAGAAATAAAATGAGCAATTTTCCGCAAGGATAAAATTAACTTCGACCCGGGTGATGATAAGGAGTACAGCCGATGGCATTGAGATAGTTAAAAACTCCAGAGAGTGTCGACGGTTGAAGGAAAAAAGGCCAATGACTGATTGATTTCAATCACAGAAACCTCCTAGTTGAGTACGAACTCATTTATGCGCGCAGTCTGGCTAATCAAGAGAAAATTAACTTCGAATGGGGAGAAGTAAATCCTCTTCACATCCTGGAGTCTTGAAAACCTAAAGCCCTTTCTACAAGGGAGGGCAGTTCTGACCAACTTGACCTTTCTTCTTTCTTGAACTTTCGGGAGCATAACAGCTGTGATAGTCGTCATGAATAGTTCGAGTATTGACAATAGGCAGGCAGTAAATCTTTCTCATTATATACTCTACTCTCTTATTAATGCATGATGTAAATATTGATGTTCTTATTTATGCATGATATTTTGAATCTGTAGTAGTAGTCTTTGTACCCCTTGCATGTTGGAACGATTGAAGATAGAATGTTTCTTGGGAATTAGATTTTTAATTGGCGCTTTGCATGTGTGGTACGCGGCTTTTAATGTAATGTCGGTGTTCTACCATATCATTCATGCATGCCTGGTGCGAAAGCACCCCCTGCCACACACCCTTTGGCTGGCTTACAGGGTATGACGTAGATGTAGATGTAGATGATCCTTTAAGCCCTCAAAAATTCTCAGATGAGCATGATGCCTATGTAGTTTGGCTGGATAGAGCACTCGACGCATAATCGAGGGATCCCTGTTCCAATCCTGGTGAATGCGAATGATATTTCCTCAGTGGACCATCGCATCTCACGGAAGTCATCCACAGTAGCAGCACCCACCATTCTACGAACTACTCACGAACATAAGGAGACAAATAAACAACACAAAGCCGCAACACTCACTTGACGGGGTTTATAGCCGGCAGAAGAAAACAACAACAACCTGCAATCATCAAGGCCATCCCGTCGTCGCCGAGGGAACTAAAATCTCGCACCCTTTCACTCTCCATGGAGTACACCCACATACGTCAGCACAGAACACATACACAACTCGGATAGACACGCGCCCAGATAAACAAAGGAGCAGCGAAACCGGAGGGATGGAGTCAGGGTCGAGATGCGAAAGGCGGGTCTGCGTTTTAAGTGCTTCAGTCCCACGCGCGTCGCCGAAGAAAGCGAGTGGCAAAACTGAGAGGGGAAGAGAGCAATTACGACGCGAAAACATTTCACCGCACTCATATTTCACGCACCATTTGGCGCATAAGGCGGTTGAAGGGAGACTTTTCCCCAGCCTTAATAAGAGACCGTTTTTTAATATGATATTTTGTTAATTTCAGCATCAGTTAAAAGCATTAATTTAATATTGTACTATTATTGGCGCAAAATTCTTGCTTTATACGAACGAAGCAGTATGAAAAAAGGGAAAATACAGGGGAAAGACAAAAGTGTTCGTGGTGAGCTAATAAGGTGGACAGGATGATGTTGGTTAGTGAGGCCGACGCTTGGACTGTGTAGAGGAGTTCACCAACCAAGTAAGTAAGATAACATCGGATAGAAGGAGCGAAAGAGACGTGGTAAGCAGTATCATATGAACGCCCTCTTTTGATCCAATAAAAGCAAAAGTACGTCAGCGTATCGTCACATTTTGGTTAAGTGCGCAGAAGCATTGGCAAGCCTATATTCCGATTTGTGCATGAGTTGTGTTAGTCTACCTCCATTGTTTATCTGCAAATATCAGCAGCCGGTTTAATTTTATATTAGACTGAAAACTCCTTTTCCAAGGAGGAGCATTTTTAACATACACCATTCTTTTCCTCAACGGCACACTTAAGACCAATTGTGATTTAGCTGATGTAGTTTCTACTGAACGTTATCTGTATATTGAACAAACTAAATGTAACAGAGCAAAAAAATCCACAGTATGATTTTTCACTTCATTCCTACAAAATGTTACCTCAGGAGAGAATTTCCACCATATGTTTCCCGTGGCATTTCTCAATATTGCCGCCAAGAAAGAAGGCAATAAGTGGGTTTAGCTTCAATACAAGAGCTATAAGTTACCTACGAGTAAACATTGAAAATGTAATATGTATTTTTGAAAACAGGCGGTTAGGGCATTTTCTTGGCTTGGCATCCTCTTAGGGCATTTACAAAACAACTGAAAATGATTGTGAGAGGTGGAATACACGCTCCTGGGCAATGAAAAAGTCTCGAGGAAATATAATTACGCCCCAGACCTTTCAAATCAATCAGTTTACAGCACCACCGATATCTGTATGTCCAAAAAAGTCGAAGGTAGAGGCAGGAAAAGTGAGATTCTCTCATACCCTAACGACTCTTATGATTGGAATCCCATCCATTTTGGGCCTATTCATACTATAAAAAGTCGAAGCATCGTGAAATGGTCTAAATGGACAAAATTAAATAGGAAGATAGAAAAAAAAACCAATCAGCAAAAAGAATACTACCTGCCTCGACGGCTGAGACCAACCATTAGCGGGATTGAAGTAGAAAGGAAATTGGACCTAGGACGCGGCCCTGTAGAACCCCTTCCAAATTCCGGAGTGTGTGAGAGAAAGCGAGTGTAGGAAATACTCCACACGCTCGCGCGTCATTTCTTTCGGAACACGACGGGGACGGAGAGAAAAATAATGGAAGATGAGAGGGAAGAGAACGAGTGGGCAAGGGGATGAGAGACAGTTGGGGACAGAAGAGAAGGGAGGCCAGAACGAACGCGTTGGGATTTGAAGCGATGACCTGGAGTTGATAAACGAGACATATTATTTGAAAAGTAGAACCTTTAAATATCATATAGTTAGTTTTAGTGAGGTTTCTGTGAGGTTACTTTATTGTTGGCTGCTCTTGGGAGGTATCCAACGACAGAAGTCGTTTCCACAATTCCAAGTATAACACCACTGGTCTTTACATCACTGGCGTCGGATGTCGATATTAGTCTACTTTTTATGACATATACCAAGGGTTTTAAAGCATAAAGTAGCATTAGAAAACTTAAATACTCCACCTTAATAGCTCTCCACAGAGACCCCACACACGAATAAGTATTCTGTAGAAAAATCTACGTCCGGTCTGGATTCAAACCTTTGGTATTCTCAATTCTTTAATGCTAGCGTGTAATGTGTCCACTGCGTCCACCCGCACCCTTATAACTTCATCTTCCTGGGGCGCAACAACCCTCTGTGGATTTTCGCCTCTTCAATAGCCACTGACCATCTTCTCTCTCTGGCTAGTTCACTCCAGTTACCTATAGATCTTGAATGAATGAATCTCTTCGTAGACCTTGAATGACATCATCCCTCCATCTTTTCTTGGGACCTCCCCTTGGACTACTTGATGTCCACCCCAAAATTCTCCGCCTGCATTGAAATCTAAAGGGTAATAGGCGCCCAAAAATACATTAACTCAATGTAGAACATATGCTACAAAAGGAATTAAGTGGATATAGTGGACTTACTACCAGCATTTACTCAACAGATGATCCGGGAAGAATTTGGATCTTTCATTATCAAGCATCCTCCCCTAATATCACGAAATCCACAAACTAACCTCTCCTATCATCAGATTCAAACCATCACCACCACTCGAGACAGACGCCGGCGGCGCCATTGATGGGGGTTGGGCAGAACGGGGAAGAGAGAAGGAGGGGCGAGGATGCGATGCGGATAAAGGATTCCGGCAGACGAGGGAGGGAATTAGCCGACAGAGGGTGCGAAAAAGGGGGGGAGGGGAAGGGGAGATGGTGACGGTGGTTGCGGACGGAAAGGGGGGGGGGGGATTGAGCGGAGACGGGACGGGATGCGGAGAAGGGGGATTTATTTTTTTATTCCAAAAGGACTGGTAGGAAAAGGGAGGGAAGGGGGGCGTTAGATTTCGGGGGAGGAACTCGAGGAAGTAACGGAAGCGAGAGAAATGGGGTAGAAACGAGGTTAAATGGAATGGGGGGGAGTAGGAGGGGAGGATAGGCAAGAGGGGAGGGGGAAACGGAGAGGGGAAATAGAGGAGAGGAGAAAAAGGATGAAGAAGAAGAAGGAGAAAAAGGAGAGAGATGAGAAATCGATGGTAGGGACGCGGTAAAGGAAGAGGATGGGGTGATGAGAGAGAGAGAAACATGTGGAACCCTACCCTTCTCTCTCGCACACAGCCCTAACCAAAGTAATGACGAAATTTTCGCCCTCGGGAGCAAAAGGGAGCGTCTGATCCCCAAAATGAGAAATCCCGTGCGAGAAATGAGTAGGAAGGGAACGGCGTGAGTAGAGGGTGGAAAAAAGGAGATGAAGGCACGAGGAGAAACAGAGAGATTGAGGTAGATGGCGGAATCTACCCGAAATGCAACACATATCTACGACGCAAGGCTTTGCGATTTTACCTTCCTGATATATCAGAGACTCAGTCAATCAGAAAAGTAAAAAGAAGGCTTTAAGTGGTTATGGGAATCGGGTTGGTGTGGTGGCTAAAGTACTGGCTAACTATATGGATGGCCAGGTTTCAAATCCCTGCTGAGGAGGATGTTTTTCAGCGGAAACCCGATCCCTCCTTGAGTTTTTTGTAGAGGGCACTTCAATGGCAGTATTCCGTCTGTCGGCTGAGATGTTAAACCGCTGTCCACTTGGCGCATTTCGTTAAGAACAGGCAAATGATGACGCCGGGGTATCTATCCACCCTTCTTCCCTAACCTGTCCCCTATGGCGCAAATGACCTTAGCTGTTGGTCGCCTGCCCAAACATCGAATCCAATTCAACTGTTATTTGATGGGTTATTTGGGAATATGATTGACTTTTAAAGTTATTAGCGCTCTTAAGTTAGTTTGAGCGAGATATTTCCCCAGTCATAACAGAGACAATATTCGAATTATTCGCTTTAATTTCACCAGCTGCAGGACATATGAATTAAATATTGCAATATTAATGATGTAATGATGTAGTGACATATAACAGAAATTGTAAGTATTAAATGAAAATATCTAAATAAATCTTTAACTTGACTCATTTTCTTCGCGCGGTACGTTTGAAACTCCTTTAAAACGAACGATTTTTTGTGATCCCGTAGAATTAACTGCGGTGACAATATGATTAATTTTCAAAAATAGTTGAGAATACATACAAACTACATACTGTTAATTTTTTGACGAGATCTAATTGTTAGAAATTCCAAATATTTTAAATTATGTGTTTATGAAGTGCGTACACGTATCATTTCCTATGTAAAAAAGGGCTGGTTATTTTTTTGCAAATATCTCGGAAAGAAGTGCGGTAAGAGATTGTATATTGGGTGTCATTGGTAAGGTGATACATTTTTCTTTAAAATGAGACCAAATTCATTTATTTCTAGGTGAAATTATATTTTGCTCAAACTACCTTAAGGGGCAGGCTGGCTGGTTTCTGAGGGAAGGATCTGTTGGGAAATGGAGGAAACACGGAGAGAATCCCGGCATAGGCATTTACCTGCTCTTGACGGCGCCTAGAGGACCACGATTTAACTTCCCATCGGACGGACAGATTTCTGTACTTAAGGCGATGCATCACACCCACTCGACCGATCGAATTTTCCATGATTTCCAGACCCAATTAATAGTTCAAAACTTATGTAATCTACGTGAAATTTCCCGAATGTAAATAACAGACATTTACCCAAGGTCACCTGTATTTCCAATACGACAACTTGATCTCAGTGCACTATTAACCACCGCATAATCAGCAAGATATTGAGAATTATTTTATAAAAACTAATAATTACTCTAAGACGAAAGACTAAAAAGTTTGACTAAGCCTACGGCGATTTGCAGAGAGAAATATTCGAATTAACATACGTGATTTGTCATGCGCGAGAGCTGCAAATGGAGAGACTGCAAGGAAGAAGCACGATGCGAAACCAGCAAGATGACGCTGCACTCTGTACAGCCAATAAAAACTACCACTTAAAAACAAGGCGCACGCACATTACGAGGGTGACTTCCTGGTCCTTATGTGTTAGGCGACGAGATGAGCAAAATTTATCGCCCGTTCGGAGAACTGTCTTTGCGGGTAAGTAGACATAAGAGCAACAAGAGATGAGGCAGTTTTCTACCTCCACTGGGAATGACTACATTTTTTCCGCACAACTCATCGAAAAACACGAGCCCGGAAAAGCTACTAAGAAACCTCTGCGTGGGCCATTTCGCTAGAAAAGCGCTCTATTCCAGCGATGGCCTCGCATTTATAAAGGCCTCGCAATGAGGAAAAGCAATCGTGAATATAAAATCACGGCACAAGAAAAATCCATCGGAACGGAATAGTCTTACCATGAAATGCTCACAACGGCTACCGACGCACGAACGTTAGAAGAGGTTATTTCGTCGCGTCGCGGATTGCAATTCCGTTCGACGACGGCACTTCCTTATTGCGCTCAATTTTTATGCGCGGCTTCCTCCATTATCCCAAATTCCTATTACGTATCACCCACACTAGGGTAGGATTGTTGAGAAGAAAAACTAAAATAATTAAGTTCAAATATTTATTCTTCCAATCGTCAAGAATTTACATGCATCACGAGGAAGTTTGGATGTACTTTAAGGCAACTGACCTCTGCTCAGGTTAACTTCAACTAAAAATTTTCCTGTACAGTGAAAAAGCATAGCAAAATTGACATACATTAGGTAAAAAACAACATATAAAGTGAGGGTATGCTAATAATGAACGAAAAAATATCTGGTTATGTTTTCACACTTTATTAACAGTAACACGACTCACATAGGCATGAATTAAATACTGCACTATCAATGGTGCAATAATATACTTTTATATGATTGAAATTCTAAGTAATTAATTAAAAATATCTATAGAACTCTTTGACCTGACTCATTTTCTTCGCGCGGTACGTTTGAAACTCCTTCACAACTGAAGGTTTTTGAGACAAGGATCCTGAAAAAAGTACTGCGGAAACTATGTGTATATCTTAAAAAAAGTTAATAAAATATAGAAAATTCCAACTGTTAACTTTTTGGCATGATCTAGTTGTTATAAATTCCTCATTAAAAAATAATATCTCTGTGGAGTGAATACATGCACCATTTCCCATGTAAAAGGGCAGGTAGTCTTTGAAAAAAATATAGGAACGTAATTAGGTAAGGGGATGATATTTTTTCTTTCATTTAAGATAAATTTCGTGGATTTCTAGGTGAAATGATATTTCGCACAAGCAACCTCAGTAGAAAGTGGAAGATGAAGACGATGAAAGAGATTATACATCACCGGAACTCCAAGCAAACACCACCAAAGAAGCGAGAACGATACAGATATCCTGTTATCTCTATTAGGCTCCTTTTGTATTTATTCGCCAAGCCACCAGGAAAACTGTATCATCCTTCGTAAAAATGCTTCCACTCTTCGTCTCATGGAAGAAGAGTGAAAGAGGAAACTGAATTACGGAAACCCAGCGAGAGAACGATGTGTATTCGCAGAAGATGAGCGAGAAGGAGGTTTAGTGAGAAAATGAGGAGGAAGGAAGACACGACGCGTTGAAAGAGTGCTATGAGGAAAAAATGAAGGGTAGTAGGAGTAAGAAATAAGGAGGAAGCTTCGAAGACGGAAGGATTTCGGGATAACGTACAAGGAACGGAGTCTGGTGAAGGGCGAACAGAGTTATCAGAGGGAGAGCCGAGAGCAGACCCTTAATCACTCATCTGATGGAATTGGACCCCTTTTTCAGCCAGCTCGGATGCGGAAACCCGAAGAAGGACGGACTGTTACATGTGGGAGAAATGACTGGACGGGAATATCCGATGCGAGGAAGAGATATCCGATAAACGCCTACATACCTTTTTATTCCAATACTCCATATATTGACCTCAATTTATCGTTGTTAGCTTATTTATACAATTTTTTACACTTTGGGCCATTGAATTGATATATTGATCACATGTATTTAGTTTTTATTTATCTAAGTATAGCCAGTATTGTAACTGCCACTGTAATTCAACTATAGGTGTATGAAGAAGACTGTATATGTAAAATGGTGGCATTTTCATTGATTGAGGCAACGAAAATATGTGACCTTTGGAATTAATTTTGTAAATATGTGTTTCCGAAGGAATTGAGGAGAGGACGTCTGATAGATTTTTGGTGTACAAATGAATATTATTAAGAATGACTTTAATGTCCTTTAGGTTAACAATCTACCCCTGAAGATGGATTAATTTAAAAACCGAAACGTCGGCAAATGAAAACTGACATTTCAAATTTGACCTAAACCCTCGAAATAAGCTAATAAATACAGATTTTTCCCGATTTAGAAAATGCATATCTCTCACCTCTTTGCCGCATCAGCAAGACACTAGGACATAAATACTTTTAATATGTTTAAAATGCAATTGAGAAATTTCCTGGCCAGCTTGTCTTTTGCATTTCTGATTGTTGTAAAATATGAAGAGGATCATATTCATTTTTTCTTCTTCCATAATCCGTTACAGTAGTCACCTGCGACCCGTTTTTCTCTATTTTACAACCTTTGCACCACATTGTTTTCGACGACCAAAGTGTAACGCTGCTTCTACCTGTGGGCAGTCTATCTGTTACGATGCTAAATACTAATCTGTCCTTTGCCATTGTGTTTACATATCCATTCCATTTCTGTTTTCATTCAAATTCTCAGCATTTTATAATTTTCTGTCTTACATGACTTATAAGTATTTTTACTTCTGTCTCTATCCAAAATTGTTTCGCCAGCAAACCTTCGATAGGTTCATCTCTTATACAGTCCCCTAGCCTTAAATGTCTTATACGCCTCGTCTCTGCAGCGTATGTCACAGCACTTGTTCTTTAGATTTCGGATTTGGTTTATAGATTAAAATGCTGGGAAAATACAACTATATTTTAGATGACTACTTTAATAATGAATATATTCAAAAATTTTCAAAAGAAAAAAAATTGTAATGCCCACTCCGTTATTTATTTGTACAACACGTTTCGACGCTTAAAGCGTTACCATCAGGCACAATGATCTTTAAAAATTCACGATGATGTTCCACAATATCTCGCCGGATACCGTTGAATTTAATTAAAGTTTTAATTATTAATGCTATATATTTATCATCATAATCAACCAGTGTAATTTATCATCACAAACAACCAGTGTTCAGTACACTGGTGCCAAAGGTAGGCGTAATAGACGAAAACAACTACCACGCTCCCCGTTATTTTTTTTAAAGGTTTACGCATCAAATGGAAGAAGGAGATGTGATATACGATCGGCGTCGTCGATTTGACCGTGGCCATGTATAAGCGACGAGAGGGGCGTTCACCGCGGAGACAGGTGAAAGGGGTAAAGGGGGGGGGGGGGCGGAGGCGCGAGAAGTAATGAAATTATGTTCGAACGAGGAAAGCTGTAGCCTCGGGGAAAAAGGACATCGAACTGCTGACATGGGCAAGTGGGGGTGGGAGATGGTGGGGGGGGAGGGGAAGAGTGGTATGGGGCTCCCTACGCGTTGCCATGCCAACGCTTTGACGCACGTCGATATAACGCGTTTCTAAATGCGGAGAGGTGCGTCTTTAGCACATGTCGGCTAACTTATACGTAAGTCTTGACAGCACCGATACCTCTAAACGCTTCCCACTACTTGCAGGCCATCGCTTTGCTCTCTTCTCTCCCACAGATTTTCCGTAAATAAAAAAGTCAAAGGATGATGGACTTAAACAATTAAAAATTTCGAAATTCATCGAATTGCAACCATCTATGCATTTTGGCACTAAATTCCTGGAGATCCCCACACATTCTCATACATGCGTTTCTGATCATTGTTATATATGATGAGGAGCATATTCATTTTGCCACGTGAACATCCTCATCTTAAACGCGATTATTCGCTTGAGACCGGTGTGAATTCAAAGATATCAAGAATCATTCCATAGAGTGGACTTTCTTAAATAGTCCACTTCACGGTGAAGTACTGTTAAGAACGCCAAGTTCGGCAAAGTTCGGCAAAGAAACGCTTTTATCTCTTCAACATGGTAGGCATCACTTATTCTTGAACAACATAGCGACATGGATGCATCTTTGCCACACAAATTTGAAAATCAGAATTTTTTTATCTTAAGGCAATTCATTACAGCCGCGCAGACGCCGACCGTCGCGACGGTCTGTAAATATATATATTTGCGAGGTAGCCAGTGCCCTTAGCTGGATGACTTGGTAGGAAAAAAATTAAAATAAAACATATTGCACCACTAAACCCTACCAACTTTCAAAGTTTTTTAATAAATTATTATTTATGGAAATAACAGTAACAAGTCTTCTTTTAATACTTAACACAATGGCACCAAGAAGCAAGGGCTAACTATGCATCATATTACATCTCTTAAAATATATCCTCCCCACGGACCATTGAGATAGATAGAGTTGCTGCCTACTACGGTGGCCAAAGGTAGAAACTGTAATGTGGGCGTGGCCTGTTTGCCATCTTTGTCAACCCTGATTTTCCTTAAGCGCTTACGGGCTGACGCACTAATTTTACAATGTTTTCCATCGATAACTTACTAGAAATCAGCATGCACTAACTTCTTTAATACGCATTCTCCTAACATATTTTATTTATTTATTGAAATTAATAATAACTCAATTCCCAGGGGACACTATTGTAAATTCGAGTAGAATCCATAGCCCTGGCTAACCAATGTTAGTTTTAGGAGCTGCTTGCCTTAAATTTCGAACAAAAGTTGAATATATTTGCTTTACCCCCGCTAAATTTGTCCATTTCGTCTTGCTATCCGAAAGAAAGTAAGGGAAATGCGGGGATAAACAATATGGCTTATATCGGTAGTCAGGCTACAATTTGATGACGTTATTCCCACTCCATCTCCCGCAATGGCTACAAACTTGCCACAGAAACTAAAATTGCGGAAACAAATTTTGGAAAATGCTCCAGTATATTTTTCTCGTTAAGACAGAGCAAATTCCACCAGCAAAAACAATTTCAGCATTCGACTAAAGCCCATGCGTGGAATGTCATAATCAAGTGAGCTAAATGATTCGGGGAGAAAAGTTAATGTAGTTCCCAGAAATTAGTCCGCGCTCTTCCCGACGTATGTACACTGAACAAGAGAAAGAATTTCGTTCGAACGCACTTTACATAATCAGAATCCATCACAGAAGAGCATAACTTTTATCCCATAGATTTTAATATGCCATACGCCGCCAGTCTATAGACGCGTAAGCCCCGCGACTTGAGGGAATACAAACATTGCGAATATTCGCACGAAATGGCGAACGAGCTTTCGGGGCGTGGATATCGGAAAGCTCACTGACGTCCAAAAATTTCTCGAGCAACTGATTTCCTCCAGCGATCAAAAAACAAAAGAAGAATGAAATGCAATCCCACCGTGCGGAAGGCAGTGAAAAATGAAAAGCTGCATGGAGAGGCGCATCTCCGCACATCGCTCCGAGTATCATCAAGTAACAATCTGAAACTGAAATCACTGACAATGAAATCTTGATCAGAAGTAAATATTATTTTCGTGAAAAACTGAACGTTAATGCCTTCATTATGTACAAATTCTTCTCAATTTTGCAAGCATCTCCGGATTTTATAATTCCTAAGCACCAAAAAAGAGCCACATTTTCTCATTTCGGCACGGTTGTGCTGATAAAAATCAGATTTCCACTTGGGAAAATAATTCATAAGCTAATTTCTTACATCTCATCTCACTTGTTAAATTCTCACAACACTTCCAGAAATAATTGGGCTAGTTGATAAGCCAAAGAAGTATCGAAATGAAACTTAAAAACCCCGAACTGAACGATATAGTAACAGAAAATGTAATATTATATCTGAAACTCACAGTTTAGAAGTATTCCTTTCAATTAATCGATCTCCAAGTTCATTCATCGACAGAGCTATTACCTCTCTTAATAATACGATTTTTTCAAGAGCATCCCAATCAGAAGAGATAAAACTGATACAAGATTTCCACGGACTGATGGAAATTCCAAGAAGATTAAGCTTCAGCCCGTTACGGATAATAGCTACGGATTACAGCTGATGGAGCACTAGTGTCATCAAGAATAGGGGAATCAAGAAATGTCGCAATCATACGAGCTTAGTGTCAGGATCTTTCCTAGAGCATAAACGAGAAAGATGATAAAGCACAATGCAACCATGGATCAATCAAGGAAAGATAACAGTCTCCTTTTAAGCCGGTAGACTAATGAATAGGCCCTTGGGGGACTATAGTGTGAGCGATGAGGTAGAAAGAGGACACAGAGCAACATTAGATGAGCACAAATGGAATCTTACCGAGGATTACTACAGCCTGACGAAAGGCGGCATGAAAAAAATGCCAGCAACAATAACTTTGGATGAAGCCCACACATGCATGGGGGCAAAAAGACGTTCCGCGAAGATTATGAGAACGCAATAGACACAAAGAGACATTAAATAAAATAATTTTTAAAAATTAACTTTGAAAGATAGATTTCACGATAAGTAGAGTAGGTAAATATTAACCTAATAATTAAATATAATAAATGTACAGTGAAATTTTTAAAAATTAGAATTTTTTCTTAAATGTTCATATCTTAACCAGCTACGCGGTGCAAACAGCACGTCTCTCGATTAACTTATGCATTTATGTAGCAGAAAAAAATTCCAATACTTACAGTACATAGCTACAAAATTGGTAGCCCACCTATCATGAAGAGCACTTTTATAAAATTTCAGCCCTGACGGGTGTTTTTCGGCCTTCTCAGATGCATCAATGGGTGAAATTTCATGTACCTTCGTAACCTTCGAAACCTGGTATTGGAGGAGGATGCTGAAGATCAAATGGACGGACTTAGAAGGAAATGATGAAGTTTACAGATAAGAAACTATTTGAGGATGAAACTGAGGGTAAAGTCCCCAGAAGAAGACCCAGGAATACGTTCATGGACCAAATAAAGAAAAACGTGCATAGGAAAAGATACCAGGAAGTTAGGGAACTGGCATTAGATAGGGAAGGGTGGAGGGCTGTAGTCAACCAATCTTAGGATTGAACGACCAATGAAATAACTTGCGTAGGAGATATGTGGTGCACGTTTATAAATTTTCATGTTTTGCCAAACACCACTGCGGTGGCTTGCAGAGTAATACATGCAGATGAGGGAGAGAGAAACGTGAGCACAAGGAAGTGCGAAAGAGTCGAGAAACCATTGGGGAATATCAAAAGTTTCGGAGACAGCTACGTTGCAATCCTAGACTTAATACCCAGCAATGATGATGACGATGATGATGGTGGTGTCGGAAATCCCCAGACAATAGCCATGGCGAATTGTTCCCATTGCAACGAATGGCGAACTACGTTGCAGATGAAGATGAAGAAAAAAATAATTAAAGAACGCGAGAACGCGAGAACGCGCGAGCTTGGTTTTAAGAGTGTTTTCACGGAAGGGAAGCACATCAGAGTAATAACGCGGCACTTCTCCTCCTCCTCGGGGGAATTCAATTATGCAGCGGGAGAGAGATGTGCCTTTTCACGCCACCAGTCACACGATCGCTTTGACTGCAATTCGTCATTTCAGTGAAGGCGTGAAAATTCCGCACCTTTTAATGCTTTTCCGCGTCGCCAAGGGAGTCGTGAATCGGACGTGCATGATGAATTGGGAGGACGTAAAGCGAATGTCTCAGCGAAGGCATCAACTCCGGCGCGAGATCTAATTGCGCGTGATATTTGCAAATTCGGAGCAACGAGTCTCATCGTTAAAAGAAAAAAAAATGGATCTCGTAATATGCTTTCAGAAGCCGTCGCTCGCACGTTACCATCCCAAAATTTGAAACGACTTCAACAGAGACATAAACTCACAGTCATATTTTTACAAAAACTCATTGTGAGCAAGACGAAACAATTAACCTCCGGAGGAGAAAATCAAGGAAACGGCTTAAGGCTCGTTCTCGAAAATTAACGAATTTCCTAAGCGACTATCAATGTTAACTTAAAAAGACGTAGGACAACCATTTACGAAAAATAAAAACACAGTTGTAATCATAATTACAGACTGGCTTCTCGGTAAGAGGCGAAGAAAACAAAATATTTTATTCATTCCAGGAGGACACAAAACTTAAGAAGAATAGAGATTAAATAAATGTGTTGTTGCCACAAGATGGATTCATCTATGAAGCAGGACGGACATACATTTTGCGAAATTTAAACAGAAATTACAATGAAAGACGTCTTCAAAGAGTCATCCTCGCAAATAAAAACAAGAGTTTCAAAAGTATCTATCACTGCAAACCCAGGAAAATATAATGCTATTTACAATATTATACTGCATAAAACAATCATATCTGAAAATAAAATAGTATTGGAGTCAATATTATTGACTGACTTTTCGTTAAAAGACAAAAAAAACAATCAATTTGATTCATTTCATGAGGAAATAACAAAATTAAGAAAAATAGAGATTGAATACATGTGTTGTTACCGATCAATGCCTATCAATATTGCAAAATTGTAACAAATTTCCAAAAAAGAGGGCTAAATAGAATCATTCTCGCAAAATTAACGAGTTTCCAAAGTTAACTGTTAACCTAGAAAACATAATGCAATTTACGATAATTGTACTGTATAAAACAATCATTTATGAAAAGTTAAACACAATTTCAGGAATAATTATGGACTGAATCTCGGTACGACGCGAAGAAAACAAACACTTTTATTCATTTTAGGAGAAAAAAATACAAATTTAAGAAGAAGAGAGGTTTAAAAAAATGTAATGCTACAAATTTACAATATTTCATAAACAGTCACGATTCCAGCAAATTTCTTCAAAGTACTCCACAGTCAACCTCCATTCGAATTTTAAAAATCAAAAGTTATAACTTTCCATAAGACTATAATGGGCATTATTATTATCATAAACACCTCACAACGAAGTCACTTAACTTTCCCGAATCGGGCGAAATTTTGCACTACGACTTCTTCAGTGTTCATCGATCTCCTTGTAAGGGAAAAAACACGACTGGCATTTTTAAACATACAAAAAGACCTCAAAGAAGTCTCAAAAACGCAAAGCCATTCCCCGCAAAGTTGGAATCTTCTTGTACTCCCCAAAAATCCACTTACTTAACAATACACAAATCATCTGCCATTGGTCTAGACAAAGAAGCCAATTCACTGATAGACCAGCGGCTTATCGACCCTCTTGAACGAAGCAGTTCACTCCCTGCTCTTTTTCAACAGCACGCTCGTGGCCTCCCCCCACCTCTCCGAAGCATGTCACTGAAAAATAACATGTCCAACGACCCTTGGGGAAGCCATAAGACAACTCCAGCGAACCCCTTTGGTAGACGGGAGTAAAAAGCAGACAGGTGGTGAATCTGCGCGACCCTGCAGGTGAGGAGAATGAGATGAGAAGGCAGAAGGGAAATGCTTCGGAGGTCAACGATTGAGGTGGAAAAGCCAATATTTCGAGTTACTACGGAGAGATGGGAGGACCGAGAGGGAGCGAAGGACACATTAAACACACTCAAACACACCAGACACCTTTGAAGTTCCACGTAGAGAGAGGCGGAGAGATACTAGCGGGGGAAATCTCTGAAATTTCCCGGGCGACACCCAAAGGAAATCGCAGGCAGTGCGATACACTCCACTTCACTCAAATAAGGATAAGACTGCTAAAAATTGAACGAAAAGGCTCTCTCACTGAATATTAAGGTAACTCAAGCTCGAATATGAGAGTCAAGACAAACACTTATGCCCGGTTTCACCAAGCTCTCGTTAATCGACGATCAGTTGATCGGCGTCAACTCACTGATCGGGGATCGAATCTCGCATCCGTTTCACCAACAGTTGATCATTGATCAAGATCGGCAATCATATGATCGGCAATCATGTCACGTAAATGTCCTCATAGATTCGTATGATGCTTGCCTATTGGTGGTCATCGTCACGTGATCTCTGTTAACTATATTTCCTGAGGGCCGCGATATTTTTTAAATGTCTTTTGCATGCAATGTTTTATTTCGGTATTGGAAAATTACCTGTCGCTCTATTTAGAGGGATATGATACAAATATGTTGGAAAATAAAAAAAAGCTCGATATGTAACATATTAGGAAGAGCGGAATGATTGGGATAATTAAGTAGGGTCATTTAGTACCTCCCAAAAAACTCATCACGAACATACAAGCAGTTGAAAAACTATTATGAACAAAGGATTGAAAGGATTGAAAGGAGGAGAAAATTGAACTAAAAGGCTCTCTCACTGGATTTTAAGGTAACTCAGGCTCGAATATGAGAGTCAAGACAAACACTTAATAACACATTTAAGTTTTACACAAATAAAACTTTTAATGGAGGGTAAGGCTCAACCATTTATGCATAAGTCACCTCAAGGTTGTTTGGCAGGAGGTGAATTATCACCCAAATGCCCTGTAATGCATATGTAACTTTCCCCAACTTGCACTACACTAAAGGTATGCCACCTATGCTACAAATGCTATTCAATTAATGTATAGAGCAACTACGTGAACGAGATACAAGAGCCATGCAGGGAAAATGCAAAATGTGATGTTAGTACTACGTGGCAGATTAAAAAACGAGCATTAGGTAGCAAAGCAACTAATCAGCCACACGATCTATCGACTGTCCTACTTCAAAGTATCAATGGCAGCCATTATGGTCTCTTATCGATCGATGTAAAAACATTAAAAACCTTTCTGTTCTGCAGTCCATTTCTCTAATTTTATCTTCATGATCAGATCCACCGTAGTATACTGGAGTTCGTAAGGTGTTAACGACTTCTTTTATTCAATTTGTGTTTTTTCATGGTGTCTTATAGTGCGTAAAGAAGGTGCAGAGGGGTCAGGAAGGGGATGAAGGTAATCGTACACATCTGCAGTTTATTTCCCTTATTCTATTCTCATGATCTGATCTACCGCGGTACGTAGGATAACTGGGGATAAGAGGGTGTATGTGAGAGAGAGAGAGAGAGAGAGCCACTCAAGCGACTGTCGACGGTCAGATTTTGCGAAATTCACCCCAAGGGGTGGGGGAGGAAGGACGGAAAAGGGGCGAGTGCAAGTCCACTAACGGAAAGCGCAAACATGTTAGAGAGAGCGCGGCAGCGAAGAGCGCAAATAGCAGAGTGGGGCAAGTCCAAGTACGAGGGGAAGAAAGTGGCCTTGCCGATATAGACCTGTGCGGAGCACTATAGCTGTGTCCCAATTCGACATTTAGGCAGCTAAATCGGCAGATTTAGGGAGGACGCCATCTTGAAGTGTGTCCCAATTCGTTAGGCATCATGGGGGAGCGGATTTAGGTGCCTTTCTCGGGGGTGAAATTTAGGGTAGATGGATTTTATCCTAAATCCGCCTCCATATTGAATTTCCCATCATGCAAACCGCTGCATGCGTCGCACAAGGAAACTCGTACACAAGGAAGTAGTTGACAAGTGGTAAACATGGCCGGCAAGTATTTTTCTGTAAGTGAAAGAATTCTCTAATATTTCGCAACCCAACACCCGGCTACAAAAGAAAAATTCTACTTAGTACACTTAAAAAAAAACGAATTTAAATCCCAGAACACCTACACAAACTGAAATACCCCGAAAACTAAAAACTAACGAATCTCCAAACAACGAAATGGATGAAAAAAATGTTATTTCTCTTTCCAAATCTCACAACGCATACGAAGGTAACCACAGGCGCCTTTAATTTCTTAATTTCAGGTTTCATTTGTTTCATTCAGTCCTTTATTAATTACTCATATGTTTTTCATTCGTTTCCAGCTCGGTAGACGGCAACACTAGCGAAGGATGTCCCAAATCAAGCTCCCCTAGCGAAAGGCCTCTAAATATTTAGGTAGCTAACCGCATCCTCCCTAATGCCTAACGAATCGGGACACGGCTTACAGTGCTCGCAGAGTTTCTGTGCACTGGAGAATTTCCTCAAGCCTAGCTGCCCATGGTAGATGAGCAGCGATTGGCTGCCGGCGTCCAATCCCATAAACCGGTTCTTAGCTCAGTGCGCGCCGCGTACGAATACCGTAAGTGGCGACCCAAAAAGAGTGTAGTCTTAGCTCACTTTAAATTATCCTGCAGCGGGTGCTAGGCTTTCTTGACTGAATGAAATATGGTTCGATAAATTCCGATATCTTTCCCAGCGATAAAAATATTGGTTGTTATGATAATTAGTCGCAATTTTCGTATTTGTATTTTTCAAAATGTTGGTGAAGAGGATTTAAGTTTTGTTTATTTATCGTGTAACCACGGTGACCTGCGCCGATGGGGATTACTTTCTAACCTCACTGCGATGACTATTGCAATCACTGCAAATTTTGACTCGATATCTATAGTAGTTTCTCGTCCAGAGTATTTCCATTCTAAAGACCCTCGTGTCGGCGAGGCATAGCATTCGTTATTTCCGATTCCTTTGGTTCGCCACTTACAGTATTCGTACGCGGCGTGCACTGAGCTAAAAACCGGTTTACGGGATTGGACGCCAGTTACCAATCGCTGCTCATCTACAATGGGCAGCTAGGCTTGGAGGAACTCTTCAGTGCACATAAACTCTGCGAGCGCTATAGGCAAATCGTTCGCTCATCGCGGCGTTAATACATTCGCAACCGCTAAACGTTCTCGGGGAGGTCGCATCAGCGCAAATCAAATCAAAAGAGAACACGTACCCACGCGCGGCATATCTTTCGCGAGACATTTTCACGCCCTTGAAACCGTCCGCTATTGAAACACGAAAAAAAGTATAGTAAGTCCTCGATTTCCGTCGGAGATGCGTGTTGAAGAAGAGCGACGTAAGTCGAAACAATGTAAAACAGATCCAGACATTCGCGACCAATTTAATCCCGCGACAAATCAAGGCGTTAATTTTAAAATTTGTTTTTTTTGCCTTTATCCAGGGAAAAGTAGCCATTTCAGATGGGATGATTATGTCTCAGTTATAAAAAAACGCAAGCATACGCACATACGGTCTATTTCATTAGCATTAAACAGGGAAAAAATTTCCGACGACCCTTGTCAGCGTGGACGAAATATTGAATCAGACGTTAATCGAAACGGCACATACCGAGGACTTACTGTACACGTCACCATTTCACCACTAAAATACTTATCTCTTACATCTTTATACGGTTGGCTGGAATATTCCACTGAACGATTATTACCACAAATTGTTCACATTATTGTCAGATATTCCCAAAGTTATACACATACATTTTTGTTGTGCCTAGAATAAATAATAAACATGGTGAACGCGATAGGCAGTATGTTCTCCCAAAATCATTAAATAAATATTTTGGAAAGTCGGAGAAAGAAAAGGAAGAGAAAGTAATTAGTTTAAAAAAAATTGTAAAAAGGGTTCCACAGAGACGCACGTTAATGGAATTGCAAAAGACTAGTTTATATCAATGTGAATTTCTATTGTTGTAGTTTTTCCGTTATTTTAGCTGTTATTTCTTTTTAGCAAGGTGCGTTTCTGTTGATGTTTATGTCTCAGTTATCAAAAAACGAAAGCGTATGCACATACGGTCTATTTGATTAGCATTAAATTTGGGAAATATTTTCCGACGACCATTGTCAGCATGGACGTAACATCGAATGAGACTTAAATCGAAACGACGCCTACCGAGGACTTACTGTAGAAAAAACCGCTGGAAACTCATAAAATTCAACTATGGAGACGAGGTAAAGTCCTATCCTCCTATCCAAGGCTCCAATCCAAGGTTCGTAGGTTCGAGTCCCGACTATGTGGAAGTTTTAATCACTTAGGGCGTGTGTGTTGGCGTAAGTCTGTTTTTTTACTGCTAATCACCCGATTCAAATTGTCCAACAGTGATGTATTCGGGAAAGTGCCAATAAATTAAAAATACATAAATAAACATACTACATGCATTAGGGTATACATGAACAAGTAAGCTATACTGCCTGTCGACTAACTTACTTCTAAGACTTAACGCAACCATTGTCCTCTCTTATTGAACGCGGGAAATATGACATTTAAAACCTTTCTTTTCTAAAATCTATTTCCCTTATTTTATTCTCATGATGTAGGGAAGTTCCGGACAGGACAAATATCGCGCCATTCAACTCCTAGTAACATCAACATCCCCAGTAGTTTTCTCCATGAATCCTTAATAATTACACATACATAGAACAGTATTTAATAGGTACGTAGTAACCACATGAATGCATATGATGGAAGGTAAATAATAATTGCATCATAGAGCATTTAAACGCATGAGAAATCATAAAAATTTAAGAGCAAAAGAAATAACTGGCCATGAGCCATCGCAGGAGATTAAAAAACATTTGAGACTGAAATTCATTACCAGCATGCACGTGACGAATCGACATTAAGCCCGGAGGGAAAACGACTGCTGTCACGAATCGCATCAAATTAAGCGCTCACGAGTGTTTTTATTTTATTTTTTTTAAACCTCTGGCGCGAAAGCCCGAAACAACACGAGACCCACCGGAGTCAGAAACAACAGACGCAGAAAATAAAACAATTGAAAGACTCGAAGCGCGCGACAATGAAAGTCGTCACCGCTCGGAGAAGGTCGCGCGCGTTCTCATATCGCTCGGGTGGCGTGACCGGCGTCTATTCCGAGCGAGGGGTCGCGGGTTCAACACCCGCCGAAGGCCCTCGCAACAGACCCGCCCCTTACGTGGGTGGACGGCGAGTTGTTGAACTCACAACCCGACCACTCCCGACCTTTAATCACGCGATGGCTATTATCCCCGCGACCCGCCCAGTCTGCACATCCAAGCGGGTTGACAACTTCCCATTGTCTCTCCCCTGAAGTTCCGGACTCCCGCGTCTCTCTCCCTCCATCTCTCGGGAAGAGGGAGAAAAACTGATCCGGGGAATGAATGGGTGCACACATTTCTCTTCCTGCGATGACGCGACGGGAAATGAGAAGGATTGCCCATTGCACGGGGTGAGAACAAAAATTAAAAAAAGGAGCATCGACAGCTCTCGAAGCGAGAATCGATCGATTGGAAAGAGAGTCGAAAACGGAAGCGGGTGGGAGAAGGGGGGAGGAGGATAACCGGAAGGCATCGATGAATGGCAGATGTGAGGTGAAGTTCCCCGTCGAGTTGCAGACTGACGTCGGGCCTCAAACGCACCCGCCCATAATTAACAGAAAATCCTTTTCTTGAGAAGAGAGATGGTAAAATATTTAGAACCGATTATCTGCTCGTAAGGAAAGTAATTGATGGTAAAATAGAGTGAAACGTCCCCGGAGGAAGACCGAGGAATAAGTTCATGGACCAAATAAAGAGGGATATACATAGGAAGAGATACCAGGAGGTAAGGGAACTAGCATTACACAGAATAGAAATAGAAAACAATTTTATTGTCCTGGGACAAAGTCAAAGACAAAAAAGGAAGACAAAAGGGACATTGAATTTGTTTAGATACCTTCATGAGGAGTGGAATACAAAGACAAAATACAAAGTTAAAAAAAAATAAAACAAACAAACAACTTTCAAGTCAGCAGAGAGATATAAAATGAGCGAGGTAAATGAAAATGAAAAAACAGTCTCACTATCAATAATCGAAATAGTATGTTAAAAAAAAAATGTACAATCTGTAATACCTATTAATAAGAAAAAATGAAAAGCAAACAAACGAATATTTTATACGACAGAAAAACAGCAGCGATTATAGCAATGATTATAAAATGATTATAGCGGACAAGTAACATGTAACAATAACATCTCATATAATTAGACAAAAAGTTAGCCATGCTCCTTTTAAATTGTGAGACATTCCTAGAAAATTGAATACTATCAGGCAACGAGTTCCATAATTTACAGTAAGAGATGTGGAAAGTATTTTCACACTTTGTTGAGCGGGATTTTGGGATGTAAAATGTTTTTGTTACATAGGGAAGGGTAGAGGGCTACAGTCAACTAATCTTCTTGGGATTGAACGACCAATTAATGAAGATTAGCCGTTAAAGACGCGAGGGCTAAAATCATAAAATTCACCTTGGTGCAAATCTGTTCGTACGAGTTATTTAAGCCAAAGATGGACGAGGATGCAATTGATAACAAAAGTATTGGATAACCAATGTATAGACACGTTTATAATGATTCGTCCAACAATCCTTTTAAGAGGACGCGTTTATTCTTCGGCAAAGAATAGCTCTGTGTAAAATCCTCCAGATGGCGACCTTAGATCAACGTTGGTTTCGATTGAGTCGACGCTTCAACGCACTTTCGAGATTGTTTTGGATCCTTCTCAAAAATCTTTTCCTTAGTTTAAGTGTATTTTTCAAAATTTCCCAAATGCATTCCCATTAGGGTCCAAATTTCCTGAGAATTCTACGGATTTCCCGTTCTCATCAAAGTCCTATTGAATACATAACGTCCCTGACAGCATCTCCCCTACAGCACGTTGAGCTAAATAATTGACGCGGGAATTGTAAATGTCCTTTTGAGGATTCTGATTCTCTTTGGACGACATCGTCAGGTACAGAATAAAATGTTTGAATTGTTGTGTGAATAAAATTTTGTGGAGAACTATAATGTAATTGTCTTCGTCATGGATACAAGCATCAAATACGATTTCCTCGCTGTGACGCCTGCCTCGGTCAAATTTATAGGTCATGACACTTTGTGTACGTCAAGTAAACCTTGGCACTCTATTTCGAACAGAAAATATTTTCAAATTTGTCAATTCTCAACGAATAAATTGGATTTATATTTCAAAAATAAAAAGAATAACGGAAAAGCACGGAATGCAAAAGCTATGCAGTAAGAGGCTTTGTCTTTCACTTCACAGTTTCCTTCATAGTCTTTCACTTCACACATACACAACCTGAACGACATACTTGATGCAACATTGACATCCTGGTGTGGAATCACCCCGTGCCATACACTCTACCGGTGACTAGCACGGTATTTCGTAGATGTAGAATATTAATACGTGTGCAATGTGCGCTGGTACAGGGAGGTGAAAGAGGGAAAGTCTCAGATGGGAAGGAAATGGTGCGGGTATTCCACAGTGGTGCTGGGAGGCACCCTCAGAAGGTGGCTCGAACTGCGTAGGACCATATCTTACAATTAGCAACGCGGAAACAAATTAAAATGACGATTTTACGGTCCGAAATGCTATAAACATTGCATTTTACATTGGATGGGAATTTTTTCCGAAACAAGGATGTTTAGTTTCGAAGTATTTGGGGTCCTTGGGGCACAGGTACCCGGTAATTAAGACTAGGGAAATTTTAACACGTTAATTAACGCTCCACAACGATCATTTTAGAGGTGAAAAACAAATTTTCACAATTCTGAAAAAATATGTGCCAGCCAAGTGTACATGTATGCACGAAAGGGAGAAATTTGGTGGTTACTTGTGGAATATTAACGGCCGCGTGAGATAAATTAGAAGCCGTGAGAAATTGCCGAAATCTCTATATATTACGCGTTCCGTCATGCATCCGACCCCATGAGGAGACCCACAGGGTTTTCAACTTCGACTTTCGGCTAGACGGTACCCTTAACTCCTGGGAAAATGAGAAGTGGCCTCGCAGAGTGAGACTAGCACTCTTGTTCCTCTGCACGAAATGCATGAATCGAGGGAATGACTCGTCGCGAGGCATGAAGTCCAAAAGCCATTTGGCGGTTGAAAGGAAAATAAGGACCCGGGAGAAATTTGAGTATGTATTACACACGATTCGCCCGATTCCCTTGGCTGCACTTGGAATGGCAAATTATCTCAGTTCTATCCGTGGGCGTCTGAAAACTTTTCACTATCTCGCGACCAAATAACACGAGGGAAATCTGCTTTAACTCTGGAGTTGCATATCTCATACCCACGTACGGTGAAACTTTTATTAGGCGGTCACCCTGCACCCGTGAGATAATGGCCGCACCATGGAGGTGACCGCTAAATGGAGGTCAAATTTACATTGCTCACACAATGAAACCGGCATCAGCGGCCGCCTCCCCACAGCGGACAACTCTAAGATTTTCCGGGAATACACTGAATTTCCCATACATATAAGCAACGTATATTTTCCCTCTCTAAAGCAGTAACCTCCTTAAGCGGTCTTTATCTCACGACTCCAGAGGTGGCCGCTTAATACAGGTGTCACTGTATGCATAAGAAATTCATTCCGTTCTCGAAACAATCTTTTTTTCCACATACTACCCTGCGAGCCGCCGCATGAGCGTGTGGCAGAGGGTGTTAGAACACCAGCCGGATAAAGATTTAAACTGTGTCCCAATTCGCCATTTAGGCAACTACATCGGCAGATTTAGGGAGGACGCCATCTTGAAGTGTGTCCCAATTCGTTAGGCATCATGGGGGAGCGGATTTAGGTGCCTTTCTCGGGGGTGAAATTTAGGGTAGATGGAGTTTATCCTAAATCCGCCTCCATATTGAATTTCCCATCATGCAAAGCGCAGCATTCGTCGTACAAGGTAACTCGCACCCAACTCGTACCCAAGGAAGTAGTTGAAAAGTGGCAAACATGGCAAGTATTTTGTATGTTGTGAAAGAATTCTCTAGAATTTCTCAAACCAACACCCGACTACAAAAGAAAATTTTACAGTACACTTAAATAAAACGAATTTAAATCCCAGAACACCTACACAAACTTACATACCCCGAAAACTAACGAATCTCCAGACAACGAAATGGATGAAAAAATGTAATTTCACTTTCCAAATCTCACAACTCACCCGAAGGTAGCCACAGGCGTCAAAAAAGTCTTAATTTCAGGTTTCATTTGTTTCATTCAGTCCTTTATTAATTACTAATATGTTTTTCATTCGTTTCCAGCTCGGTAGACGGCAACACTAGCAAAGGATGTCCCAAATCAAGCTCCCTTAGCGAAAGGCATCTAAATATTTAGGTAGCTAACCGCATCCTCCCTAATGCCTAACGAATTGGGACACGACTTTAAGGAAATTAGGTTTTGGAAGGTGAAATGGTGACGTGTATTATGGGAGTGCATAGAGAGGAACTCAGTATTTATTGTGGTCGCTTCTTGCTCGCGGAAAGAACGAGTTTTTGTACCTATCTGTTCGGCAATGTATCCCTCTTCTTTTATCGCTTCCGTCAGACCTAGAGATGTAGTGAGGCGTCTTCATAATGTTCTCGGTGTCATTCTGAAACACGCCAGTTCTGAATTTCTCAAGCAAGCTAAGCCTAGCGTGTAGTCTCCGATTCTCTAGGGGCTCCTGCCTTAATCCCTCGAAAAGCTGTGAAACACTATATGTTCGCTCGTTGCAATTTTTAACGAAGCGTGTCGCTTTTATTTGTATTTTATTAATTTTTTGGTAAAATCTTTATGACCGGGGTTTCAAATGCTCGCGGCGTATCCGCTCCCGAAAAGCTCGGCAGCTTAGAGAGGTGAACGCTTGACGGAGGCGGCCGCTAAGACAGGTAACCTTGTACTACCCAAATCTTTTCATTAAATTTCTCTCGTATCTAAGCGAAGGAATATTTATCCTTCTGCGTTGAATATATAAAACAGAGCATACCCAGAAATACGGCGAATAAAGAACAGAACTCGCGACACATATTAACATTAGCATCCATCAACACGGTCTGGAGGACATATTAAAACACTTTTTTTTAATTTCTCGGACAAAGCTACATAATCCTCACATGTGTCAAAGCACTTTCAAAGAGCCACGAGTAAAATTTTCTGCATCGCGTATTCGTGAGCAGGTCGCAGATTTATTTTTTTTATAATCTAGCAGCCGCCGGGTAGGGAAAGGGTTTCACGAAAACAGCAACAGAAACACAGTCGCCCCAAAAGAATAAAACAATCTAGGCCTTTGGCGACACACTCACGCTATGCACGACAACCATTAACGGGTCCCTGACTTCGACTCCGCCGGGTGCTGTAAAAACACTCTCTCGACATGCAACAAAAAAAGATAGACTCCCCAGAATTGCAACAACGACACGCGAGAAATTCGAGTAAAAAAAATCCAACCGTAGTGTGAGTGACTCGGGAGTACGAGATCAATCGTCTCGCTTTTGTCGGTTGCGTCAAAATGAAAATGCTCTTCCCAGAAAATATTTCGCCACACTGAAGTTTTGTACATATGACAGCCCAATGAAACGATCTAATGGAATAAAAATATGTTAACCATTGCAAGTTTTAGAAAAGTCGGGCAAATCATTATCACTCTACCCATTATCGTCACTACATAAAATATTTCTCATTAATAAATTTATAATTTGCCGATTTGCCGAGCGATTTCGACCATAGTATGATTCCAATGCGTATAGAGCGTTGTAGAAAAGAGAATTTATTGTTCCAGGACAAGTGTGTTCCTCAGGAGAACACTTGTCCTGGAATATGGTTGGGCATATTGTTTTTATTCAAACAGATATTACATTAGCAAGATATGCAACATGACTTTTCGGGCTCTCTTACGCGTGTTTACATTGTCGAAGACGACAGTTTCGACAGCGTTGCAGCTGTCTTCTTCAGGTCAAAAGTGACGATGCGTGTGAATGTGACCGTCGGACACAATTTTGTCGGACACGCATCGTCACTTCTGACCTGAAGAAGACAGCTGCAACGCTGTCGAAACTGTAGTCTTCGACAATGGAAACACGCGGAAGAGAAACCGAAATGTCTTCGATATCATCTGAACGATTCCGCGGAAGCCTTAAGAGTTCATACTGTGAAAACTCACCACTAAAGAGAGAGTGCCGAACTTTTAGCAACTACTGTGATAATATTTATCTATATCAACAAAGAAGTCTCTTTCGTAAATTCGTAAATACTATTTTCTTGGTGTGTTTCGAAATTTCTGTATAATTTAATTGATTTCAATGTGTTTTGTATTTATTTGCACTGTAATTATAGTGTTGGGCGAGTTCATATGCAAGATATATCAACACCACAGAATCCGACAAAATATTTAAAATAACGGCAAAATTAGAAGAATACATAATAAAAATCAGATTTTGAACAGTGTACACAGTGCTTAGTTCACTTGAGACATTTAGTTCACTTGAAGTAATATTTCATGATACTTCCTTTCGCATTTATTTGCATTTTCACATTTTTTTACGTCTTCTGACAATTGACATACAAAATGTTTGAGGATGTGCAGGTTGTACATATATAATGTGACAGGATGCGCAGGTTGTACGGCGTATGATATCAATCGTCTCGTTTTTGCCGGTTGCATCCTAAAAAAAAACATCGTAAATGATGCAGTTTAGCATGAATCCCCAGCCATACCGAAGATTTTAAAAATAATGTACACATGACGGCAGAATTAAACCATCAGGGATGACGAAAAAACACATTGCGAAACAAAAATTCGCAAACTGGTAAAAGGAAGCGACATAATAGAAAAAAAACATCTCGTCGGACGAGGCATTTGAGTAAGAGAAGAGCAAAAGATGAAGATGAAAAGGCTGGCGTGACGGAAACGACGAAAGGAAGATTTTTCGAGGGGTAAAAACGAGAAAAAATGTGTAAAAGGTGACGTTAAGTTTTTCTCTGAGCTCCTTTCGCCCTCATAATTATTATTACGCTCTTTATCTCATCACTTATATGAATTCCACACGAGAATGTTCAATGTAATTTGTCCCTCAATAAGATTATATATATATTTGAATAACATACCACGTGACTCTGTAGGGTAGCACATATATGTGTAGAGTAATATATGAGGACCCCAGAAGTCAAAGGGTCTAAGTAACAAAATCGTTGTTTTGAGAAAACTTAAGTCAAAGTTGAACATGTTTGGTACAACCCACTAAGTAGTTAAGAGGCGTTACCCTAGATAGCATCTCCTGTCAAGAAAATCACTTGGATCCCTTTACCACCTAAAATATATATATTTTCACATCCCATTTCTGTACCTAACTTATTTTTTCCAAAAATGTCACTTAGACCCCTTGACTTCTAGGGTCCACATATATCTTCTGGAAGGAATAGGTACTTAAGCCACTATGCCATACCACTAAGATAAAGTTCACAACATCAGGCGCCGCTTAACAGTGTAACTAAGCATTAGTTTTGCTCTGGTAACTCACACCTCGATTACGTCGCGAGCATTTGAGACCTTGGTCATAAAGATTTTACCAAAAAAATTAATAAAATAAAAAGAAAAGCTGCACGTTTCGTCAAAAACTGCTACGAGCGAACATATACTGTTTCACAACTTTTAGAGGGATTTAGGTGTGAGCCCCTGGGGATTCGGAGGCCACATGTTAGGCTTGGTTTGCTTGAGAAATTCAAAACAGTCGACAAAATTCGACCAACAATTTTGCTATGCATCGTTTTTTGCCGAAATGCAATATGACGGAGGCTATCGATTAAACTACGTCACGCGTCACAATTCTACATATAGCGTGGCGTAGCGTGGCGGCTCGCAGGGTATTATGTAGACGTAGACTACTTAAGATACGACTAATGGTTATAGTTAATGCGACAGATATATAGTTCTACAAATCGTAAGGACGTATAATTACCCAGGTGCCAAGGTTATTCATGAATAGTTCGAGTAGTGACAATAGGCAGACAGTAAATCTTTCTCATTATATTCTCTACTCTCTTATTTATGCATGATGTAAATATTGATGTTCTTATTTTTGCATGATATTTTGAATCTGTAATAGTAGTCTTTGTATCCCTTGAATGTTGGAACGATTGAAGATAGAAAGTTTCTTGGGTATTAGATTTTTAATTGGCGCTTTGCATGTGTGGTAGGCGGGTTTCAATGTAATTTCGGTGTTCTACCATATCATTCATGCATGCCTGGTGTGGAAGCACCCCATGCCACACACCCTTTGGGTGGCTTGCAGGGTATGACGTAGATATAGATATAGATACATTGCGGAGGGAAGTTTTGTGCAAACATTGCGCAGCACTATCGTTTTATCGATGTTTATACAAAGTACTATCGAAACTGCGAGATAATACTCCAATTTCGATATCTCGTGGCACCGTCGGGAGTCAAGTTCGATCGTAATCACGTGCAGAGGCCAGATAATCCCCGAACCACCCACGTACACTCCGCCCTCTTAAACGGGAAACCCCAGGGTGGGGAAAGAGGGGGCAGCCGAACGGCCAGACCACCAGGAGATCAGCAACCACGCACCCAGACGGGGTGAACTATATATACTCATCCCCTTTCGGGCTAAAAACCATCCCTCAGGCAAGAGAACCACTCTCCTGCAACCGGCTCAGATTAATCCCCTTGTTTCCCGACTCTCAGGATAGAGGGGAGGCGGGGATGGAAGGCAGCGAGATGATGCACGGATGAGCGACGGCTACCGGCCCCTCAATCCCCACAACACTGGTCCGTCCCAGACGGACACGTGTGGGCCGAGGGCGAAGCCGGCATGCGAGGAGGGCGAGGATCGCCCCGACCCCCAGGGTTTTGCGGGAGGAAATCGGGACGGGATGGATGATTTTAAAGGGGCCTCAGGGTATACTTGGGAGGGGTTGAAGTTTTCCCGATTCCCGACATTTTAGAACCAGTTTAGGAATTGAGATCGGAAAGTCGCACATCCCGATAGTTTTCGAAATCAAAAACTTTAAATTTGTTTTCCTCGATCATAAGCGCATACATCCACATATTTCATTTATGTACCTATATATATATACTTTCCCTCGTAAATTCATAATTACACATACGTACATATAGATACATTAATTAAATATGTAGATGTACATACATACATGTACATATGTGTAATTATGAATTTACGACGGAAAGTCAATAAATTACTCGAAAAACTGGATTAGGGTAATTATAATCACAATAACTCCCTAAAATTTATTTCTCTTTTCCATATATTCACCCTGTACATTCAGATTCTTAAACCATCTCTTTACAAGTCCTCGATATCCGGCAGCATAGAAGTCTTTTGTTTGCTGTCGCAGCCAATGAGTAACCTCTTGGACTACGGTATCATCATTATCGAAACGTCGGCCACCACATGATTTTTTAGGGACCAGAACAGATGAAAATTACTGGGGGCTAAGTTGGGACTGAATGGTGGATGTTCCAAACGCTCCTAGTGAAATGTTTACGACTGATGCTGATACAGACGATTGCGACTTCTTCATTGACTTATCCTCGTAAGTCTCTTATTTAAAAATAATTAACATACTTATCTCCATTTGCGTATCCTGTCAATGCATTTTTGAGTCTTGTTTCGTATTTGATCATTTCATCGGTCAATGATTCGATTTATCAAAGCAATACGAATAATTCCGTTATGATACGTGAAAGTCTAGCAAATGTTACCGACATAACTGTCAAACAAACTATGAAAGAGTAGAGAGGAACAAAGTTATTTTACTATTTCATGAAGAAAAACGATCATTATTTCACGTTGAAAAATATTTGGAATGCAATACAACTTTTAAAAATTTTATACATCTAAATATATAACCTTGCAAGCCACCTCAGGGTGTTAGGCATGGGGTGACTTATCAGCAACATCAAATAGTAAGTAGAAATTAATTTTCACCAATATGGACCCACTATAGGTACGCTACAAATACCAAATAAACTTAGGAAATATTCTACAATTCAAGTATGTAAACGAGATACAAGACTCATGTAGGGAACATACAAAACATTATATTAGTACTGCGCGGCAAAATTAGAAACATGCATTAGGGTGCATATGAATGAATCAGCTACACAACCGGTCAACTAGCCCACATTTAAGTCTTAACCGCAGCCGTTATACTCCTCATCCATCGCGAGAAAAACGATATTTTCAACCTGTCTGTTCTGCAGTCTATTTTCCTAATTTTAATCTTAAGATCAGATGTAACTGTAAGTCATTCCCTCAAAATGGCAAAGAAAACGAAGACAACTCCTTTCATTATGATTTTGCATGTATTCATTCCACATTCTTTCATGCGGCACTCATTCCGAGCCTCAAACCCCCTAATTTTACCGTTATCATGCACTTCCCAGGTATCTCCCACATACTACATTTTAAGCTGCGTTAATTCATCGATTATCATCCGATCCAAGGGGCACACTACCATTTTTCAACCCAACTTGTCACGGCATTCACCGGGAAAATGCTACAGAAAGGATGGGAAGAGATTCCCACTCGAAAATTTCGGGTAGGGGAGTCCTGGCCGGGTCGAAACTAGGGGAAAAGGCTGACTGGGAGTCCGGGGATGCAACGGATTTTTCGACGGAGGGCGCAAAAGGATCGACGAGAGAGGCTTATGTGAAGGATGAAGGATACAGAGAGTCGGGGAGCAGGCATTACCTAATGAAGAATCACGGGATATAACGCTGGGGGAAGCGCATTTGCCTTTACGCCGCATTATACGGCGGGGGAGAGGGGTGCGACAGAGCATTATCCTTCCACCGGCCAAAGAGCAGGTAATTGTTTCCTCGTTTCGATGAGCAGCGGGAGAACTTTAGGTGCGCCTCGGGTAATAGCATTACCCCAAGCGTGTAAAGGGTACACCGGTGAAAGATTATAAATTTGCGAGAAGCCAGGTAGGAAACCTTGGACTCGACCATTAAAACAGCATCACGCAGCACGTGGGCATTAGAGCGAAGGATTACCTTTCGAGGAGGCACACATCAGCAAATTTTCATTATCCCTGTACACAGCCACTGAAGCAGCACACAAGAAAGACCGCGATGGCAAATTATGCTTCACGGTTGACACGGTCGCTGGACAGTTAAGAAGAGTGACGTTGGCGAATGAAGGTAGCGTAACTTTACTACCACGATCATTGACGTCGAAGTCGCTCAGAAACAACAGAGGTTAATTTCTTAGGGACGCGGTAGCAATTATAGTGCACTTATGACGCACTAATGACTAATGCAATAATAAATAAAAATGGATCCCTGGGTTGGAAAATTGGATTCTTGCAATGCTGATCCGAAATACAGATGACGATATCTCGTCGGCATGCACAGAGTACGGGGATTCAAACACTCATCTTTTACATCATACCGTTCCAAACACTTGATATGCAAATGAGAGAATATTTTCACGGACCACGCCTAGGAATTGTAATATCATGCAAACAGCAGCCGAGAGAAAAAAGAATTAGGACTGTTTCGTATCAAAAGAATCAAATCAGACAACTATTCATATCGCATTAACGAAATCACTTGGGACGATCGGAAACGAGAACCAAGAAAACGGCTTCATTCAGCTATCATCAATAATTTCCTTTTCATCTTTCGGGGTTCAGTCGTCTCCTAGGGACTTAATGGAGGAGAGTCGCACATCGGAGGCAGCAAAACGAAAAATGGCGCCAATTGTGTTTTTGGCACCAAAACGGGAAGCCAATCAGAAACGACTGACTTCACAGTATAAACACGGTCAAAAATACCGTTGACATATTCGACCTGAAGAAGCCTCCAGGATAGGAGGAGACACGTGGTCAGAAAAACAAGGACGCGGTCGAATCCCAAAAGAAGGTATAACTAATAAATTCAGGCTTTACTTTGTGGAACCTCTCCATATCGGAAATCAAAAACTTTTCAGTAATGGTCCACTAATATTTTTATTGTTTACGACCCGTGTTTCGTCACGTAATGACATCTTCAGGACCTGAAGATGTCATTACGTGACGAAACCCGGTTCGTAAACAATAAAAATATTAGTGGACTATTACTTAAAAGTTTTTGATTTAAAATTTGATTTGACTTAAAAGTGATTGATGTCTCATGAGTTGAAAATATTAATGTATCAAGGCTTAGCTGAGGCCGTAATACGTTATGGTTTGACGATTTGGGGTAGCACAAACTCCACCTTGCTGAATAAGGTTATTACTTTACAAAATAAAATGGTTGCGCATTTGATGGTCAAGGAAAACAATGTGAGAGAAGTATATAAGAATCAATGTTTGTTACCATTGAGAGAATTGTATAAATATGTGTTAATTTGTGACAACTTCTTTGACAGCAAATTAATAAAGCAACGTGTGATTAATACTGACATGCAACTGCGTCGAATAAATAGGTTGTCTGTACCTAAGTATTTTAACCCCCATGGCAAGAGGTCTTTAGCACATGCAGTCCCAGGGTTGTTAAACAAATTACCTATGTCAATGCATGATATTAATAGCATATCTGTTCTTAAAAAATCACTAAAAGAGTGGCTCATAGGCTAACATTGTTAAGCTCTTAATTGTCCAAAACGCTACACAGCAAAAAAATATTTTTTAACTAAAGGCACCTACTTACAAGCCGCTTTGGCTTAGCAGGACCTCAACTGCATTATTATTCTTTTTTTAATTATTGATAGAATATAATTTTCTTTGTGATTGCACCAAAACATTGTAAACTTGGAACCTGCTGATAAGCTTCAGCTTAGCAGGACCATGCTGGATAAAATCAACCATAATGACCAGAAAATGAAAGTATACTTGTAACTGTGTAATTTGTAATATTTTTTGTAACCCAACCAAAGGGAAACTACAGCATGTAAGCTATTTGTAAAATAAAGTTATCATTATTAAAAAAAATAATTCCCAAAAGAAGAAATGAAACTAATACCAGACGGCCAAAAAAAAGATTAGAAAAATATCATCATAACATGTCATACCTGCCATTATTACAGAAAAATGTAACGCACTCTTAATCTTCTAAAAAATAAGTCCTTGACGAATATATTTATACATCGACATGCGACTGAATCGTTCTGAGAAAAATACTCCAACTCTTATAGTACGCATATATGCAGCTAGTCTTCAGAAAGGAGAATGGAACGATTGAAATGCAGAAAATTCTCTTTGTCTCGTGCAATATCATGTAGTACTTCCTCGCATATGAGTTCACTACTTTGGAATCTCGAGCAAAATAGTTATTTCAGTTAAACCTGTATTAAGCGCCCACCTAGTCAGTTTGTAGGAGTACATACTATGCAAATGAACGGGCGGCTGATTTGAAAAAAAATGGAAAAACCCTTAAAGCGACGGATTTGCTAAAATCTATGCAGATGGCGTTTATTTCCTCATAATTTTATTGCTCCTGGGAAATTTCAATGCATATTAATTTGATGTGCGCATAGACTACGACCTGAATTAAGCGACCACCGGCAGTTCCGCTGAAAAATTGTCGTTGAGAGGGGTGGTCGCTTGATAGAAGTGGTCGTTAAGAGGGGTTTCACTGTACTTATTTCCAAAAACAGCGTCTACGAAATCAACGAACGCCATACTACAGATTCATGCCAAAACACACGATGGGTTTGGACGAAATTAAAAGAAAAATACTGCAGACTTTCGGAGAGCTTGCCTTGGACGTCGGCATTAATGTATGCTCGACGCAGATCTTTTATTAGCCATCTCAAATTCTTCAAGGAAACACGACCTAGAAACCAATTGTTTGAAAAAAAAGGAAATCCCTCCCGCTTTAGGAAAGCGCTGACTACAAGGGATATGCCTTCATTATTGGCACGTCAAGAACACAAGAGAGCTTTTGAGGGAGAGAAAGAGACTAAAGTTAGTTTGAGCGAGATAGTTCTTTAGCCATAATTGAAACCGTACTCGAATTATAAGTTTTAATTTCAGTGGTTATGGGATGGATGAATTAAATATATGAATTTTTAACGGTGCGATAATTCACTTTGATATGACTGAAATTATAATCAAAATATGGTAATGTTCGCAAATCAACGGGGAAGCCCATATAAACACTTTTATTCAAAAATAAAACGAAACAAATGAATTTATTTTCAAGCGAATTTAAGCTTTATAGTCCAAAGGAATTGTAATAGACTAAAACTGAACAAATACACATGTCCAAGAAGGATAAAAATCTTCCCAGTTATAGCCTGTGAGGACTAAAGGCGTTTCAGGCCTCCTTTTCACTCTACCCGCGCTTTACGTATTTCTCGATTATGGGTTCAATATTAAAGATATCAACTTGGAATTTTCGTTATTTGGCTCAGTACATATCATTTCAAAATAATTATAAAAGAAAAAATATTATCCTTCTGGGTTAGTGAGGGAACTTGGACAGGAACTCTATGCCGTCAGGGCCCGAAAAACATTACCGCAGTCGGTAGAATTCGAACCTACGCTCCCAGATTGCATCTGATTTCTACTCATGTCAGACGACATTACCACTCGGCCACGACTGCTCACATGCAGCTACCGAAGAAGAAGATCTTTGTCAACGAAACACCAGGTATGTCGATGCTGGCAGCCATTTAGATAAACGGAGGGGACATCACGTCATCAAGCTGAAGTCTGAAAACCGAAATTACAACCATATTGTTTGATCCTGCTCTCTATTAACTTTCCTATAGTTAGCACAACGGAATAGACGAATTAGCGGATGCAAAGCAAGGATATACACCATATCATTCTAAATTTTAGACAAGTAACTGTAAAAAAATGTAATAGCTACTTAGTGCTATGAATTATACGCAATTTTACCTCAGTTTAAACCGCGAATGCGGATAAATATTAGTTTAAATAAATAAATAATACATCTAAGTTAAATGCATAGGAAAATTGTATATGCATGCTGATTTCTAGTAAATTATCGATGGACAACATCGTAAAATTACAATATTTGAGCGTAATCTCTTAAGCGCTAAGGGAAAAAAGGGTGAACCAAGATGGCTGACAGGCCACGCCCACTTTACAGCTTCTGTGATATGTTTGCTATAAGGCAAGTCACTCTTGAAACGTGTAATGGCGGCTTAGTGCTATGGATTCTACTCGATTTTATAATGGTTTTCATCAGGAATGCGGATAGTTATAATTTAAATAAATGAGCAATATTTGTAATGAGAATACATAAAGAATTAAGTGATTGCATGCTGATTTCTAGAAAGTTATCGATGGATAACATCATCCCATACTTATCTTTTTGAGCACAATAAAGAAAACATACTGATTACTAGAAACTCACTGTAACTGTAGCTGTGGCTTACTTATTCTGTTGTTTAACAAGAACTCACTGAATCACTATATATACACACTTTGAACGGGATGCGAGAATTCAGGTATTTGAACCATCAAAGGTGAAGTTTGAAGTTCACGAACTTTCGGTCATGAAGCCTCAAAAAGGGATTTGAGCTGGTTTCTTAAATGTTTTTTTTTAATATGTTAGACGTTGTTTTTGAAGTCCCACTTCGGGAAATTCTTGCGCGGCAGTGTATTCATACGACATACTGATCATTTATAGTATAAATATGAATATGATTCCAAACTTCTGCATTACAACGCACAAACAATCAACAACTACTAACAACTCATTTAGAAAATAGTGAGTCACTTATCTCCAACTACGCCGATTCAGATGTTTTCCTTTTTCACGAGTACGTGGCGCGAAAATACAAAATGATCGCTGAAAGCACGGTCGAACATACAGAAGTTTATATTGGAAATATTAACGAAATCGGAATCGATTTTTTACCTTTTGAAGTGTTCTTTTCCGATTTCAATTTTTGGGCTAGAATCGAAGCATCGAGGAATCGAAGAAACGAGTCGACCCTTAACTAATAGTAAGTTACTTTTGGAAAAAACAGTAAAATTGCAAAATTAGTGCGATATCTCGCAACCGTAATAGGAAAATGAGGGTTGACGTAGATTAGATGGCGGACTGGTTCTAGCTTCAAGCATTGGTCAGCATGGCAACCGCCTCGTATACCTCAAAGCCGGCAAATTAAATTTGAAACCTTGGTAACCGTGGTAGACAAACGCGATGACTCATATCTCTTACTCTCCGGTACAGAGCACGCTCGTTGGCGAAGGAGTCATCCTCAGAAGAAGGTTCTTCAGCGCAATTGCCACCAAGTCTCACCACGACCTCTCAACGCGTTCAAACGTGGGAGGAGGAAACGCGAATTGGAGGAAATGGGTTGGGAAAAAGTTATAAAGCTCACTGGGGAGACGAAAAGGGCGATGTGTCCAGCGGTCGCGAGTGCATTATTCCCAACGGGGAGCAGAGTGCGAGGGTCGATTGAGGGGAGAGGCGGGGGGGGGAGGTGGGGGGAAAGGCGAGGAAGGGCTTTTATGTCATTCGTTTATTTTTTTCTGCGTTCGGCTGCAAGTCGCCGTCGGGACGGTGGGTGAGGCGTGAAATGAAATGACCTCCGAGGGGAGGGAAAGATTGGAGGGACGGGAGGAGGAAGAGGAGGCGGAAAATGGCAGAAAAAACATGAATTGTGGGGAGAGGGAAACAGCATGACATTTGAAGACTTCGGCACTGGGTAGAACACGCAACTTCTGATATTTTTTTGTTTTCCTCCCATCTTTATTATACACACTGTTGCCAGTTTAATATTGTCATGGCAATGCAGTCAAATTTGTGTATGCTAGGATGAGAATAAGTGTAAGCAAAAAGGTGTTTGAACCTATTTTAATTTACGTACAGATTCGCGAGAAAATTTTAACATTAGTACTCAATAGTAAAATGCACAGATTGAAGCGAAAAAAAATTGGGTGTTACCGATTTGATTTCTTGGCAATGTAATGCTATGATAACATAAGGCCTTGTGAAGCTTGACATATATTTTGAAATATTTCTATGATGTTTACAGATTGCCTTCTCTACAAGAAACCATACCCATCACATAACTATGATGGCTTCCATGAAAAATCAAAGTATAATGCTGAATAAAATACGAATTTATAAACGGTTTCTGCTTAAATTTCAAATTCCGCGCCATAAAGTCATTACAATGTTTTAATTGCGACGAAAGTTTGAAAGTATGATTCGGGAATCATTTATCCTACAACACGTATGGTAGATTTCAAAGAATAAATAGATGCACTTAAGTGAAGTGTGGTCAGAAGATTTTATTATCATTTCCTTGAAAAGTTATTAAAATAAGCACTCAACGACTCACGATTCGCTTTCCAACCACTTTGATGCAGTCGGTAAGAGTATTTTGAATGGTAGAATTCGAGAAAAATATTATAGCTAATAAATGGTCTTCTCTTGTAAATGTCATTGTTACGTTTTTTATCGTTATTTCCATGAAGATGTCAACGCTCCAAAGAGAAACATGGTCGATAAATCTATTGAAAAAATGAGAATACAAGTGCAGAGTATAATAAAAAATCCTAAATTCATACTGACGAATATTTAAAAAAAAACTCTCATTACAAGCATCATGTTTACTTACGAGAAGTGGTAGTAATTCATCAAAGTCGTATTATTTTGAAGTATATAGACAACTAAGAGGGCTGTACACCTCGGTCGAAAACGCCCTTTTAGTTCTGGCTTCTGCCGTAGCCTTAGAGAGATATTAGCTTTCTCCTCCATTACGCAACCCAGAAAAGAGCGCCACTGATGGCACAGAGTGCGTGGAGAGGGTTCAGGAGAATGTTCACAGTAACGTTATAATACAAATTTTCAACATTTAGATAATTCTTTATAGAGATGAAGGATTCTTATTTACAATAAGTGCAAAGATTTTAATAAATATACGTCGCACGTGTAATGGCGATGAGGTAATTATCGACGAATTCACGTTGTTTAGCAATCGATATAGTTATGTAGAAAGCAAAAAGCGAAAAGTTACGAAACTTATTTTAAGAAAAAGTCTTCATTCTTGAGGTCTGCGAAAACAGATTTACATCTACGTCATAATCTGCAAGCCACCCATAGGGTGTGTGGCAGGGGGTGCTTCCACACCAGGCATGCATGAATGATACGGTAGAAAACCGAAATTACATTGAAACCCGCGTACCACACATGCAAAGCGCCAATTAAAAATCTAATAACCAAGAAACATTCTATCGTCTATCGTTCCTACATGCAAGGGATACAAAGACTACTACTACATATTCAAAATATCATGCATAAATAAGAACATCAATATTTACATCATGAATTAATAAAACATAGAGAATATAAAGAGAAAGAGTTACTGTCTGCCTGAGAAAGATTTACTTTAAACAGCAAAGTAGGGTCGTAAAATAGAAGCGCGTAGACTTTTGCGGATGCGATTTAGGCTGTGGTATACACCCCCCTTCAGGATGGATTTCATTCTTTGAATATCATGGATCTAACAACAAGAGAGATCTTCGCCTTCCCCTTAAATTCCCCGCTCCGGAAAACAGCGCCACCGATGGCAGAGTGAAAAATGCGTTGCAAGGATTCAGGAGAATGTTCACAGTGACGCAATTCTAAAAACTTTCAACATTTTGATAACCTTCCATGTAGATGAAGGATTCCAATTTACAATAAGTGCAAAGATTTTATGAAATATATGTCGTAAGCGTCATGATGATAGGCTGATTTTCATTCGCGTTTGCATTTCTTCTTTCTTCGTTTCGCTAGCGTTTCTTCCGCGTACGAAACTGTTATGTAGAAAACAAAAAGCAAAAAGTTAAGGCACTCATTTTAAGTATTAAACCTTATTCTCGAGATTTCCGCAAAGAGATCTTCATAGGGTGGCAAGGCAGTCGTAAAATAAAAGCGCGTACAAGTCTATGGAAACGTTTCCGACCATGCAACACAGCCCTCTGAACTTACGGTCAAATGCATTTTTTCCCTGAAAAGAGTGCTCTACAGCGACGGTTTCCACCTCAACGAAAGCTGACCCTCAAAAACTTAGATATTGAGAGAGGGGTGGCGAACGAAGAAGGGCAGTACGGGTGCGGTTTTCCATGGGTCTGCGGCGAAACTTCCACGCTCGACCGCGGCACGAGTCAGGGGCGGCAAAATTGTGGAGGGGGAAGAGGATCAGAGATGGATGGTCTCCGGGGTAACGATTAGGAATATGGAGAGAGGGAGAAGAGGAGGGGGAGAAGAGTGAGGTATCCATAGAGAGAGAGAGAGACGACATTCGCAGATGGGAGGGATATGCGAAAACCACGAAGGCAGAGAGAGAGAGAGAGAGAGAGAAAGTAATGAGGTTTTGGACGACGGGAGGGCGAGGGAGGCGTTATGAGGGGGGTGGACCCCTGGAAACCACCGGATGGGATTTTCATTGTGAAGAATCGCATGGGGGTGTCCCGTCAATGGGGAACGGAAGGGTTAGTACGGAGGGGGTGAATTGGAAAATGCCACGCATATACAAATGGGATCTCTCTTTAAACAATAAAAAAGGGAGGCAGATATATAGTTCCCCGCATGCAGGACGTCCCGCATTGATGAATCTCAGATTCCGACGCCGGGCACGAATTCCCCTTTTGACGGCCTTTAAAGGGAAGACTAAAAGGAGGGAGTTTTGGAATGAAACACACTACTATCCCCTTCTGAAAGCGCATAAAGTGTCGGTATTCACTTCATTATACATTCCAGTATTCTAGCGGTAAAGATTGGTATTGTTGAAATTCAGAGATCTCCCGGTTTTCTACACTTTAAGGATCCTATCTACATCTACATCTTCTTCATACCGTCCATGAAACCTATTCTCCTTCTTAGCCTTCCCCGCATTCCCAACATCATTCCCTCCATCACACCATTAACCCTTTGAGTGCGGCATGACGTGATATCACGTCGTGGTTGTCTTTACGCTGGTGCGGATGACGTGATATCACGTCATGGGTACCGTGATTGTTCCAGTTTTCCCTAGGAGGTCTAGTGAAAGTTTCACAGTGAAAGCTTGAACACTCACGGTACCCTTGACGTGATATCACGTCATCAGCACCGGCAGAAAGACAACCATGACGTGAAATTACGTCATGCCGCACTCAGAGGGTTAAGCAACCTTTATTACAACATCCTCCAGCCACCTACCCAACCTATCCCGGGTTTCATTTAGAATTTTCCTTTCCTCGTCCACCATCTCAAGCACTTCCTCGTCATTCTTCATTTCCGTCCTCCTCACCTCCACACCATCATCTCAAATTCCTGAAGCCTATTCACCTCCTTCATTTTGAGGGTCCTCGTTTCTGCCCCACACAACGCAACGCTGCACATCAAGCTCTTCACCAGCCTCTTCTTCGCATCCTTGCCCAATGTCACCGTCATCAGCTCCCTTCTATTTCTAAACGCATCCGTAGCCAACGCTATTTTCCTCCTCATGTGATTGCTACTATACCCATTTCTCACTAGCGTACTGCCTGAGTAATAAAAATGCTCCACTTGCACAAGTTTTTGCCGTACAACTCTTATCACAGCCTCGATTTCTTTGTCTTAGAGAATGTCATTACTTTCGTTTTCTTTTGATTTCTAACTAATCTGATTTTCCCGCACTGAATTACTAAAGCATCTACTAATGCTCGAAGTTCCTTCAAAAACCGACTACCAGCGACTGATCATCCGCGAATCCAACCGGCTTTATTAGCATCCCTCCCTCTTTGTTTCCCACATCTATATCTCCCCAACCAAGGCTACGTCGCTTGCTGCGATATATCGTACGTAGTGACTTTAGCGTCATCTACTTCAGGCGCAAATTAAAAAATATCATTAAATAAGACGATAATAGGTTATTAATTTATTAATAATTATTTTAATTGTTTATACTCAGTGTATTTGTTAACAAAAAACTATGTTATGTTTTCGTTAGAAGAAAGTCACGTGGCCTGCATGGTCCGTATCAAAAGAACAAACATGGCGGCAAGTCGTGAATGTGAGAAGCGACCCGGGCGGAATTATTTCTCACCCAGTTGGTGCTTTAATTTTTCTGGCAGCAGAGTAGACAAAAAAAATTGCATTTTTCAACTTCCCGAGTGATTTAGCGAGGTAAGTACGGTGCGAATAAGATGGTTAGATATTTTACAGTTATGACCGAAGCCTACTCTTACTTTTGTGTTGACATCTGATTAATTAATTTGGCCTATGGTCCTATAGTATGGCTGTGCGAGGATTTATGTGATTTTATGTCACGTTTGAAAATGAATTCCACTTCATTGTTTCAAATGTTTTGTTGAAGTTTTTGTAATAATGTAAATTGTGTCTTCAGTATCATTATTCACAATAAAGTTTGTGTGAATTCCATTTGGTTTCTTTTCATTGGAAATTATGTACCAAACCTAAGAAAAAATATCAAATATCAGGAGATCTCGTGAATTTTCATCATTTGGACCAATATCGGAAGAATGCAGAGGTCATGTTATAAGCTATCGCTCAAAGGTTTCAGTGCTTCGGTTTAAATTTGGCGGGGTTATCGTGGTTGGAAAGCACCTGACCGCTAGAGTGCTCTGCTAGTCAAGCATTAGCGTTGAGGGAAGGGGAGCGTCGCGGTCTTGTCCCCAACTTTGCATAACGGAATATCGTAAAAGAGCAGATATGGATGGGAAAAATTTTTTCATGCACTAATAAAAGTAGAACCAATTATTCTACCATGAATATTATGGAATCCACACAACGCTTATTATTGGTGGAATTTCCTTACATAATTACAGTTGATCGTCGTCTTTGGTCGGTTTGTGGATCGCCCAGGATTACGAGAGGTCTAGGGTTGCGATTAGATCATCTGCACCGTCCTTAATCCTATAATCTAATATAACAAACTAGCTTGCCAAACCATTTCCTCCGCATCCGATTCGGACGTTCAGATAGCATCAAATATTGTATCAAAGAGCTTCGTAATTAACCCGTAAAGTACAACAGCAGGTGTTTAGCACACAAAAAAATAGTCGAGACCTGAAAAAAAGAAAGAAAATTAGGCGATTCTCAGGAAATAAATACAATCTATCTTAAACCGAGAGCCTTCAAACCAATCACCAGTTTTTCAATCAATGAATGAACAAATCAAATAGCAGGAAATCACTGGCACGGGTGCATATACACCATTGTATGAACAATGAAAAAAATCACTCAATGAAAGAGAGGAAGGGAGAAGGCATTTAAATTGATTGCTTCTTTTGTGTTGATTAACAGGGCTTTGTGTCAGATGGTGGTATGTAAATTTGGACCACGCAGTAGTATGTAAATTTGGTCCAGAATTAGCATACCAGTAGATCCACAAACCGACGGATCAGCCGCTAAATGATACTTTGAGCTTATTGCTGCTCATGTCATTCATCGCACGCTCGATTATGAAACTTAAAGAGTTAAGCGGCCATATAGAATTAATCTACCCTAGGTCGCAATATTTCTAAACGATTCGTATTTATTCTTCGGTCAGTCGACTATATATTCGAGGGTGAATAAATTAATATCTTTGAAGGTAAGAAGGCGATCTGAGAAATAATTTTTACGACCTGATAGTGGCGGGGGAAATTCCTAGCCAGCCGGTGAAAGAATCGCGGGTTTATATCCCACCTGAAAAGGACTTTAACCTCCCACGGCATGTCCCTGTCTCTTTGCGGTATATGCCTATTAAAAATGCCATGTGTAAAAAGCCTCCTATAAGGATACTATCAGGCTGGTGTGAAACAAATAAAGTAATCATATAAAGTGACTCATTCTACAACCACTAGAATAACCAATTAATAAGGGTGGAACTCTCGTGGCTACATTCTCTAAAGCAAACATACGACACTCTGGAGAGTAGGCCTTAGCAGCTGTTGATTGCTAGTTGTGACGTTTTCGCGGGAGTCTCGAACATTTTTTGCCCAAAGTTTCGCCCGCGTTTCAGTGAGTGTCTTCAAGGGTGAAGGAATTGTAGCTGAGGAATAAGTCGTCTTATATACGGCGGCGTTATGTGAGGTCATACTTCATTACCTTTTTGTCGAAGGACCACAGTTGGTCACGGTGGAGTTCACTGCGTCTGACCGTCCCACTAGGAAGCGTTTTGTAGGAGAGGGAATGCAGGTCGGCACTGTCACGGTTTAAAGTCATTGCCAGTCAACGATAAAATAATAAAATGAAACCTCGCAGCACCACGGTATATAAGACGATAAATTCCTCGGCATCAATTACTTGAATCCTGAAGGTACTCTGTGCAACGCGGGTGAACCGTTGGGCACAAAAATACTCGAGACGCAGCCTGCCTCGAAAACTTCACCAGAAAAAATACGAGTTTAATTTTACTTCATATATCGCTTTTACTCATCTAACACAATTATTTCAAATTCGCATCCAACCGCGACCCATGGATGCTCGAAAACAAGCAAACGATGCATCGTAAATTGAGTTTAACGACTCAAAGACGAACAAGGCATCATTAGTCATATACCTTTAATTCATCCCCAGGGCTATTTGTCGACATCAGTTCAGAATATCCAAGAGCAGATATGATAAGCAATGTGGGAAGATATATTGTTTGCTGGTCAGGAAGTACACCGTGGGTTAATACGCTTGGTGATCAATTTATAGATGTCGAGGATTTCCCTGGAGCATCGTAATCCAATGATATATGAGAACTCCTTCTGCGCTCCAGACATAGAGATAGATGGCAAACCAGGTTGTCTTGCAATTCTCACAAACATAAATTGAACTCGTCTTCAACAAAAATAAACTTTACGGATTCATTCAAAAATCAACTCTGAGCGCTATTCATTTAGGGTACTCCGCTGACAAAAAATCAGCTAATCTCATTTAGTGAAAGATCTTAGATTTTTCCGGCGTATCGGCTGAATGGAGACGTCTCATCACTTGATGGTGTCTCATGAGGCGTTCAACTACCATTCGCAATTGACTCCTAGTCGATAGAAGGACCCTCCTAACAAAGCTGTTCTACTCGGTCCACCTATATGAAGTTTGGCCGGCCGCTATAATGGCTTATGAAGTGCACGATAGAATACCATGCAAACAAAATTGTACATAAAACGCACAAAGTCAGATGAGATTGCTTCATCATTAGAAAAACTAACTTTCTTTTCGGTGGAATGGAAATGACGCCCCCCGGGCGATCGAATGGTTTAATAAGTGCGGGAGTTCAAGCCTTAAACCAATAAAAAATTAATACATAGTTTTATTAGAAGGAAATAAGAGTAGAGGAGGAAATGACCATATGGAACACCATACAGAAAATAAGAACCAGACGGATTAGACACACCCTGAGACACAATACGTCTGTGAAGACCATCAATGAAGGCAAACCAGTGGGAAAAGTCCCCACAGGAAGACTAAGGAATAATTTCATGGAAATAAAGAGGAAAGTACACAGGAAGAGATATTAGGAGGTAAGGAAACTAGCATTAGATAGGGTAGAGCGGAGGGCTACAGTCTACCAATCATAGGACTGAACAACCAATGATGAGTTTTATTAGAAGACCCAAATCTCAGTAGACAAAACCCACGGAAGGTTAGTTAATACAGTGGCCAGGAGAGAAAATTGAAAAAAATATATATATATCACAGTTTTTTTGGTGTGGGAGTGGTCTCGACAGCACAATGAGGGATTGGATTCCAAGCGATGACAGAGTGGAGGCTCTGTAGGGGAACGGGGGGGGGAGAGAGATTATGAATTAGGATTCAAGGATAGGGGGTGAATGAGGAGGGATGGAACAGAGAGGGGGAGGAAAGGCGCTCCCGATGACTCACCCCATGTAGCTCAGCAGCATCTGTCATCGAGTGATGGGATAAGATAATTGCTACTCAAGAATCGAAGGGACTGACTGGAACACACGGGGTAAGCCAAGGATTACCACTGCTCCGACGGGGAGGGACATCAAGACCATATTGTGAATAAACTTCGGTCTGCCGCAATGGGTCCGTTCTTCGTAATGGGAGCGCCTTCTGCGCAGTCCCCTTACGGGAGACTATCACAGTCACACGCAAGAGTCGTCTACGTAATCCACTAGATTCACAGAAAGCGTGACTCGATGACGAATTATGCTTCAGGTCATTGTGAGGGGAGAGGGGAAGATGAACGCCCGCGAGGTTATCATCAATCATCATTAATCACTCCAAAATGGTAATGCTTTATCTTCTTCCGCTTTTAAAATGATAAATCTAGGATTCCATCTGCGCTAGAACCATCCACGTAAACACAGTAGAGAGTCGAAGGATATAGCAATACTGGACGCGGTCGTTGAAGTTTTTTACTGCGACAAAAATCTACATTTTTTCGGTAGTAGCTAACTAATAAAATAATGCAGAGGCATAGCAAATAGATACCGATATTTCATTTAGCAAAAAACTTATACGTTCTACCTCTATGGTTCTACGTTTCGTGGGCAAATATGGAGCAATATATTCGATGATCGACACAATTTTTTTAAATCATAAAACTTATACTTACTTTTTGGAGCAAATGACATTTTTGGAGCGATACAATATGAAAGCATGCAGAGTAAAGATGACAAGGTATGTAGCACCCACCTGCAAAGAAAAGAGATTATTTGATGAGAAAACACAGAAAAAAGTAACTCATTATCAACATTTCCAATATTCCACCTTCTTTTCAAAACGCCTCTAATGGATGCATCTAACTCACGCATAAAAGCAACTAAATTAAGATAACAATTAAAAAGTACATAAATGGCAACAGGTTTTAATTATAATAAAACGTTAAGTCTTTAACAAAAGGAGTACAAGAAAACAGACATAAAGAACTTTACGTTAAATCGAGATAGTGAAAAATGTTAGCCTGCGGCGACGGACAAGGATCTCATCAAATTCCACTTAAGAAAAGATTTCTCGTTGAATCTGCAGACAAGAATAAAGCTGTGTCCCAATTCACCATTTAGGCAGCTAAATTGGCAGATTTAGGGAGGACGCCATCTTGAAGTGTGTCCCAATTCGTTAGGCATCGAGGGGGAGCGGATTTAGGTGCCTTTCTCGGGGGTGAAATTTAGGGTAGATGGATTTTGTCCTAAATCTGCCTCCATATTGAATTTCCCATCATGCAAAGCGCTGCATGAGTCGTACAAGGAAACTCGTACACAAGGAAGTAGTTGAAAAGTGGCAAACATGGCCGGCAAGTATTTTGTCGGTAATTTAAAGAATTATCTAATATTTCGCAACCCAACACCCGACTACAAAAGAAAAATTCTACTTAGTACACTTAAAAAAAAAAAAACGAATTTAAATCCCAGAACACCGACACAAACTTAAATACCCCGAAAACTAAAAACTAACGAATCTCCAAACAACGAAATGGATGAAAAAATGTTATTTCACTTACCAAATCTCACAACGCATACGAAGGTAACCACAGGCGCCTTAAATTTCTTAATTTCAGGTTTCATTTGTTTCATTCAGTCCTTTATTAATTACTCACATGTTTTTCATTCCTTTCAAGCTCGGTAGACGGATACACTAGCGAAGGATGTCCCAAATTAAGCTCCTTAGCGAAAGGCCTCTAAATATTTAGGTAGCTAACCGCATCCTCCCTAATGCCTAACGAATTGGGACATGGCTTTAGTCTCTAGGGAGTGAATACGACAGTAGGACTGGTGGGCTGAACAGACAAACATCCCGATTTTATATGAGTCCCACAAAGAGGGCACTATGACAAAAATCTACGGCTTCTATCATTGGAGAATTCTCGTTTATCGCCGCCTGAAACCGCAGCCGACCAGAAATTTTTTATTCCAAACGCTACAAAAAGCAGAAAAATGAGTGCCACTTTCTCAAAACCACACGTGAAATGAAGAGAAAAAGGGAAAGTGAATATAAAATCTGTATCCTTCAAGAAATTTCAAGTACAATTGGTCACGGACCTTTTCAGCTACTAATTAAAAATGCTTATATTTATCTCCGGGAAATGAACTTATATCCCCCGTGCATTTTTGAGGGGGCACGAGTTTATTACACAAGCACCAAGTTCGCCATCCCAAGAATGCAAAGAAACACAAACCTCATAAAATATGTCTGTACTCAAGGGGTACAACGAGGGATACCACCTCTTCTCCCCCTTCTCCCAAAAACATTCATAACACTCAAAAAAATTAGCTCTTAAATCTCTCCCCTATCGCTTAAGCTTGTTGAATTAATTATGAAAGACGCATGAATTTCATAAATTCACCATTATCATTATTCCGTAAAATACACACGACGAATGAGAGGCATTGAGTGACATAACCTCCTCGGTCCTGGCGTAATTGTAAAAGCAAAATATTGGCAACGCCACTAGTTCAGCGCTTGCTGATAAGTGGCAGCATCATTAAGAACCTTGATTCACAGAGATATCAACTCTGCAAACATGGCTTACAACTCAAAACGTAAGTATGAAGAATTTTCCAAAAATAAGGCTGGATACGTCTCGGGACTGAGGAGGTTAAGACGACGACAATGATGAAAATATATTGCTGGTTACCACACTACGACACCCTTTACAGGGAAAGGATACTATTTTAATACACCTACCGGCTACTATAGACAAAGTAGACGTTTTTGGCAATATTATTTTGAATTAAGTCTCACTGGACTAAAGAATACAAAACAAATCAATCACGCGTAAATTATAATTATTTAATTAATGATTTCAAGACGAAATTAGTTTTTTTCGGGCAAATTTAAGGAACTTCTTAGTTTTAAATTAAAAAAATAACAATATGGATCCCAATCAAATGCCTAATTACAAACGAGAGTTTAGCTGCAGTACAATGTAATCAGGTCCTGTATCTGAGTTGCAGCGAGATTTACATCGTAAATAATACATTTTTGTGGATTTATAGATTGTGTGGGTTCTTTGTAGTTCATCTTGGTTTCAAGACATTACAAAAAATATCAAGTATCATCGGTTGAATGTAGTTGGAGCGATATGAGGACCTTTTCATGGTTATAAGGATAAAAGTCCATCTTTCTAAAGATGGGATTTTCTTAATATTTAACTAAAAGATTGGAATTTCTGATATGAGCTAGTTAAGCATGTTTATAACACATAAAAGAATAAAAAACTATTTTACGTAGTTTTACACGACCTGTTATTAAAGTTGTAAATTTCAGCTAATCACAAAACTAACGATATAATGGAGGAAAATGAACAAATTTTGCGAAGTTCACTTGTTTGTTTTTTATCCACAATAAAGAGATTTGAAAGGGTTCGATCTTCAGGTTCGTTCAACCCGGGTCGTGAATGAAAAACTTACAATAAGAATCTGCTAAGGTTGTTCTTTTTCCATCATGAAGAAATTTCACAAAGTTACCACTGACAGTGTTTGTTTTGCTAGGTATGGTGGAGGTTTGCGCTTTACCGTTGTAACCGCAATGACACAGTATTGCAAATATGTACATGAAATTTAGTATAATAAACTTAAATCTTGTAGAACGATTTTTAATTATATGTCTAGTAGTACTGAGTAACAGTCCGGAGCCTCTGGAAAGTACCATTTTAACGGCCTGCAGTAGCAAATGATATTTTGTGGTTCTATTCAAAGTATACCTCGAAAGCTAGAAAACCTGAAAATCTATAATGATGGCACTTACGCCCGCGCACTTCCTGTCGCCATATTTGTCTAATTGAGTCGTCAGAGAGAGAGAGAGAGCAGTCGAACGCCGCTCAAGTGTAGAAGCAGTCACGCGAACGCAAATTTTGGGGCGGAAGTGGGTCTCTTCCTGTAAAACCGGTGCTAGATGGCATTGGAGAAGCAGGGGTAGGGTTTAAACTATTCACCCCAGCCAAATAAAAAACTGCTCCCTGCCAAAGCCGTTGGGAAACCGTCCGTGACCCCAAATTGTGGCTCGGCTCAGGGCATCTCAACGGAGACAAATCTAACAGAGACAAAGGGAACAATCAATCTTTCCTCAAAGTTTCCGTAAGCCGCCTACCTCAATAAAAGAGGAACGTTCCACTACCTAGCATTTATAAAATATACCAGTTCGTTGAACGCATAAGGTTGACAGCGATGGAACCGATAGATACACAAAAAGGAGACAAGTACTGACTCCGCAAGCATTCGGACGTCTTCATTCCTCTTCAAGACGATGCCACTCAAAAACGTCCTTTGCGCTGAATGGAGAGGATAAGGACAAGGGGGACATTAGGCTGGGTATAATTCAACTAGATTCGCCACTCTGTGGCATTTCCATAATGAATTAATGGAAGGAAAAAGCAATAAAAAAAGTAGCTACATACTCCTAAGAAGGTATTCACGAGAAAAAGACAACTGCTGTACTGAAAGAAGATAGGACTACAAAACAGGAAACAGTACGTGAAAACATTCGTGCGGAGCGTGGTACTCTATGGATCGGAAGCATGGACCATCGGGAAAACTGACCAGAAAAGACTAATAGCATTCGAAACCTGGTGCTGGAGGAGGATGCTAAAGATAAAATGGACGGACAAAATATGAAATAATGAAGTGCACAGAAGAATAAAAGAAGAAAGGGTCATATTGAAATTGAACACGATGGAGAAAAGAAGGGCAAGATGGATTGGATACACCTTAACTCACAATAAGTTTGTGAAGAACATCAGTTTTTTTCACCCTTGGCATTCGTGACCTTCGTCAACGCCGTTTGATTGCAGACATGAAACTATTGTATAATGTGTTCTTTTCGGAATAATGACCTTCTCTCATTTTTCTCAATCCGAGTGCCTCCTCGTGCCACCCGCAACACCAACCCCGTACACGTGCCGAAATTCCGTCTCTCAGTATTCCAACGCTCTCTTTTCTACAGGCTACCCTCCGCATTCAATTCCCTTGCAGCGAAAAATCCCTCCCTCGACCTTTTCTCTTCACCACCCAGCTTTAACTCCGTTGTTTTATAAATACACTTTGTTAACTATGAACTTCATATGTTAATTTTTGTGACTTGTTTTTGTTGATTTAGTTTATATTTGATATTTATGTACATATTGTATCAACCAATGTAAAAGGCCATTTTGCTGTTTTTGGGGTTACAATAAATAAATAAACATACCACTCTCCTGGTTTCTGGTCTGACTGTGTACCGTTGTCCTGACTGCGTTTGGCCTGCGCCTGGCATTCGGGGAAACGTGCACGGTTCTAATTTGAACAGGGATGAGTGCTGCATGGCTATGTGGAACCACCCCGTGGCACACACCCTAGTGGTGGCTTGCGAGGTATTTCTTAGATGTAGATGAATATAATTGAAGGCAAAATAGAGGGAAAAGTCCCCATAGGAAGACCCAGGAATAAGTTCATGGACCAAACAAAGAGGAAAGAATGTACATAGCAAGAGATACAATGAGGCAAGGGAACTGGCATTAGATAGGGAAGAGTGGAGGGCTGCAAGTCAACCAATCTTAGGATTGAACGACCTATTAATGAATGAATACTGCTAGTACCTAACCTCGACGTGGGCTGGAATGCAACTAATATTTCTAACTTCCTCACCCCTATACTTTATTGCAAACCTGACCCGTAAAATAATAACCACGAAAACACCCAAATATCTTTATGCACGATTCAGATTTTCAGGAGAGATCAAACAAAGAGTTACCCGCGCCCCACTTGACAACCTGTACTTACCACAACACCGAACTACTTCTTTTTGTAACTCATTTCTGGTACAAGCAACCCATATTTGGAACACAATACCCCTGGAAATCAGGCTCGCCCCTAACGGCAGTTTCAGAGAAAAATTGTACTAGTACCTTTTACCTAATAAGAATTGTTGAAAATAATATTATAAATTGAACAATAAAATACCGATTTCGAATTAAATAATCCATAAGTAAAGTAATGCTTACTGGGGTGGAGGTTGGTGCGATGGAGGTAGGAGACGAGGGTTGTCATTTTTTTGGTCCCCCGGCCAACCGTCCACCTTAAGCGAGTTACAAAGTGTAACGGCATACGTGCCTAATGGTTATAGATATTGCCCAATATTACTATTATTATTATCATTATTTGTTTCTATGTAAAATAGCACCCGAGAGAGCGAAACTATTATTTTGCCATTCTGTTCTTTATTTTCATTCGGTAGATTATCCAGTGTTAATGTTCATAAATTTTGGTAACTGTTTTTCTATGAATTATGTACATGTAACTGGAAAGGTGTGCGTATTTCTAAAAATGTAATTGGCAGGACTAGGTTCTTGAAATAAATTCTATTCTATTCTATTTCGGAGGAGCATTTTGAAAAATAGACGCGGTGACAGAAAACGTGAGCCTTACGAGTCGTTTTCGTGAAAATTACTCGGTTTATCAATGGAGCGAGTCGGCGATTCGGTCGTGCACGGACAGGGGAGGGAAACGGGGAGTCCATCCTGCAGGTTTAAAGCGGCGATTTGAAAAAAGGGACCCCATGAGTGCACCATTCCGTTTAAGGGGGAGATGTGCTTCAAAAAGGAGGAATAGAAAAGCCGGGGAAGGTTAAAGGGGACTTCCGCCGTCGGCACGCGTTCCCCGGGATCCCCTGTAGGGCACACGCGAGACCCTTCACCCACGCGTCGAAGCGCTCTCGGGGAAAACAGACAAAGACCCGCCCGCCTGTGAGCAATGCTCCCATTCCAGCTCTCCAGATGAATGCGACTAAGCCTTTGCCCAGCAAATACAACGCACCCATACACAACGGGAGTCGTTGCGTACGCTTGTATTGTTGGGCGGAAGCCGAGGAGAGGAGGGGGAATGGGAATTTTCGGGGCAGGACCAATGAAAACAAAAGACTGCCCGAGGTCTCTCTCGGGAATGGGGAAGGTAGAACCACCGCAACATGTGCATGGCCTGAAGAAGATATGGAATACCGATTCATTCCGGCAGCAACGCTACAGAAAAGCAGCCAAGGGCATGCATTGAAAGATTGCTGAAACAGGCAGTCATCTGCATTTACCCTTTTGCCATAATTTATGATCCTCCACTTGTGGGAAGGGTAATAAAAACAATGAAAACAGTAGCTTGTTGTCCTAAGGCAAGCAACCTAAGAAGGAAACAGAGTACATCCACATCTACATACTACCCCGCGAGCCGCCGCATGGGCGTGTGGCAGGGGGTGGTAGGTCACGAGTCGTACAAAGATGTAAAATTTTTGGAGGTGAAGTGAGTGTATTCAGTGGAGCTCAGTTTTTACTGTGGTCGCTTGTGCGCGGAAAGAACGAGTTTTTGTATCTATCTGTTCGACAGAGTATCTCTCTTATTTTATCGCATCAGTCAGACCTAGAAATGTACTGAGGCGTCATGATAATATTCTCGGAGTCGCTCATAAATAGCTAACCTAGCATGGCATATAATAGCTAACCGCATAACATAGCAAGCATAGCATATACATAGCTAACCGCATCACAGTCGACAGTAAGAGAAAAGAGGAGATAATAATTACAGTATTTGCTTTCGGTAACACTAGTTATATTTGTACATTATAAGTATGAAATGAAGAAAATGGAAAAATTGATAGAGAAATAAAGGAAAGGGGAAGGCAATCAGAAGCATATCTGAAAAGTATCAGGGGCTTGGCTCTCCCTTTCATTATCCTGTCCATTTTGGTTTTGGATTGGATTAGATATTAGGGGAGGCGACCGACAGCTTAAGTCATTAGCGCCATAAGGGATAGGGAAGGGAGGATGGGTGGATAGAAACGCGGCGTCGGCAATAACCTGCTCTTAGCGAAAGGCGCCAAGGGGACCACGGCTTAACGTTTCATCCGACAGACGGAGTACCGTACTTGAAGTGCCCTCCACAATACACTCAAGTAGGGATCGGGTTTCCTCTGAAAAACATCCTCCACATGAGGGATTTGAACCCTGACCGCCCATATGGCTAGCCAGTACTCTAGCCACCACACCAATCCGATCCCCATATTATGTTTTTTCCCGCTCTCTTGTTGTATGGAGTTTCCTATCACATTGGATGAAATATGGAGTGTGGAGGAAAAATGCCCAAAGAAAAAGAACAAAGTGATTATCTACAGGACATACTATGCCCCAATCCTAACGTATACCTCGGAAACATGGACAATGCATAGGAAGGACGTGAGTAGATTGCAGGAATGGGATAGGAAACTCCATACAACAAGAGAGCGGGAAAAAAACAAAATATGGGGATCGGGTTGGTGTGGTGGCTAGAGTACTGGCTAGCCATACGGGTGGTCAGGGTTCAAATCCCTCCTGTGGAGGATGTTTTTCAGAGGAAACCCGATCCCTACTTGAGTGTCTTGCGGAGGGCACTTCAAGTGGAGTACTCCGTCTGTCGGATGAAACGTTAAGCCGTGGTCCCCTTGGCGCCTTTCGCTAAGAGCAGGTTATTGCCGACACCGCGTTTCTATCCACCCATCCTCCCTTCCCTATCCCCTATGGCGCAAATGACTTTAGCTGTCGGCCGCCTCCCAAAATATCCAATCCAATCCAAAATGCAAATGGACAGGATAATGAATGAGAGAATCAGGACGATATTACAGGAGGAATCGCTTCAGAAAAAGATAGAGACATCTTGACTGAAATTGTTTGGGCATATAAAGAGGATAGAAACCGACAGAATATGGAGGAAGAAGATACATGAAATAGAAATCCGAGGGAAGCGGCATCAAGGAAGACCACGGGATGGATGGTTGGAAGGCGTGACAGAGAACGCAGAGAAACGGAGGGAGTATTGAAGAACAGCGAGAGGAGAGAATTGGTGGAAGGATAGGAAAAAGAGGGAAGGCTTAGAGACGAAGCAGACCCGGACAGAGGCTGGAAAATGTAATAGATGATAAGAATTACGATAGAAAAATTTAACTGAAGACTCAAGACATCCATTTTTGCCTGCCTCCTGATAAGTACTTTCTGTCCTTGCAGCTTTCCTTTGTCATGTGTCTTTTATCGTCAACCTATGTCTTTATTTGTCCCTCAGTCTTCTTCATGATGCTTACCCTTTCTATTTCACCCTCTCCCTTGTTTGTAACAAATTCGTTGCATCTCGGAGTTTAGCATTTTCATCTGTACTCTGTCTACCTGATATTGTGCACCATGTGGTTTCTCCTCTTTTAAACAATCTACTGTTCATTTCCTCAACTAAGATCCTACCCATTCAATTAATAATCAGAAATCGCCTTTGGTACCAAGTTTCTATAGTCTTCGCTCTCTTTCGTTCGAAAGGAATAGATAATACAACGTACATGGAATCCGTTTTCGATTATCGGTTCCCGCGCAACTCATAATTTTATGATTTTACATGGATTGCAAAAACACTCACAAAGATTTTCAACGGGACCTTATTAAGCCCATATCATTACAATCCAGTATATACATTGTAACAAGTAATTTTTGTTGTTTTTCTACTTTGTATTATGCCCCACGTTATGGGGGCCAAAAATGTAAAAGGTATTATTACAAATTAATACGCGAAATGCCACGCGTTGTGGATAAACATGTAACACGAAAAACTATTGATTCTTTTACCTGGAAAGAAACGATTGCGATATCTTCTCGTACCTTATATTTTAATTACTTTGCCCCAGCTTGCTAGTCGGAAAATAAAATACATGAAACATTGCAGGTTTAGAGATACGGTTGCAATTTACTTGACAAAATGAAATATTCAATTTACAGACAATTTAAATAATCAAAATAATTCCTTATACCCTTAGGCCATGACCAACTGTATATTCTAATTTAGACACAAATTTGGCATATGAATAATTATTCCTTCTTTTAAGTATATTGTCTAATTATTTGCCACACTTCATCACTTAAACTTTTCACAAAATCCAATTACTTGATACAAAGGGATACCAGTCACAAACTTAATTCTTGGCCAATTAAAACCTCTTGCATTATGGCTTCTTGTATCTTATATAAAAATAAAAGTTTATAGTTACAACCCAATTATTCGACGACACAGGTTGGTTTGTCCCTCTGTGGTCTGGAAAATCCTCTCAGCCTGCGTGGTGTTCGTCCTTGGCGGGCCCTCAGCTCTTTGGGTCTCGTCCTGTTGTAAGATCTCCCGTTCCTCTTAATTCCAGCTCCTTTGTCAATTCTCCTTTTCTACGTGGGATATGTCTCGCACGATGCCACACTCTGGAACTTCCCTCTACCAAAAACTTGCGTGCTCTCTCTTTACACGTCCGTTCACTGCGAGGGTTTCATCTACAAAGCTATTTGCGTGCTGTCTTTGCACGACCGTACACTCCGACGGTTTGCTCTACAATCCCCTTTTGTTGCCGACGCTTCCACTCCTTAGGTCTATTGTTTATTCTCAAAATTCACATTATGGTGGGTCCCTTATTGTTATTATAAACCATGAGGTGGTAAAAGAAAAAATGGCGAGGCCAGCGTTATGTTACAACATGTTCAGAATTCTGGATTAGAATCTTGGGGTTCGATACGTAAGCATCAAATGACCATGCCGATCTCCATATATGTCTATTCCACAAGGCTAGAATGGTGGTTTGACGCCGAATGGCACGGGAGGTCTTATTTCACGTAAGTTTCTTTATCAAATACAACATACTTGACAAGATATAAAAGAGCAGTATGACAGTGTTTAATGGTCAGCGCAAATTTGGTGCGGAATCAGTCTATGCCAGAAGCCATTGTGGTGGCTAGTCTGAGTACCATATCGGTCCCATTGGAATCCACGAGCCTAATCGCCTGAAAAGAACAGTTCAATTCATGAAGCGATCCAGTTCGCGAGCCAAATTCTACAAATCGTCACCCGTAACAACGGCATGGCAGCGTGTATGGAAGGTAAAGCACGATTGGTGTGGAATTAACCCAAGCCACACCGCCTTGAGATGGCTAGTCAGGGTATCGTATAGGTGGGGACGTATCGAAGACAGCGATCCAAATCGCCGGAAAAGAACCGTTCGATTCATGAAGTGATCCGGTGTGCGAGCCACGTTCTACAAATCAGCACCCGTAACAAAAGCATGACAGCATATTTAATGTAAGTTGGTATGCATCAAAATATCAACACACCATTTTTGTTTTTGTGCCTCTGTATGGTGCTGCCCTCTGCTGCTGCTCGTTTGTAAGTTCCTCTCACTGATTAAAGCAGGCAGCAGCTCTCGAGTTACAGCGTAACGAGTAATATATGTGCTTTTACAGCAACCCCTTCCACTGGTTTCACGGTTTGGATCGGTTAGAGAAGGACATTGATCCAATCCGACGACAGTATTTGGAGGTAAAGCAAGACTGGTGAAGAATCAACATGGGAAAAGAACCGTGCGCTTCACGAAACGAACCAGCCCGCGAGTCAAACTCAAACCTGCATCCTTCACACCCGAAGTCACGCGTGACTATCATTACCTGGCGATATATACGTATACATACACCGTGATGAGGGTAGCAGTTCAACGGAAGGGCGTGCGTGGGACACGCGTTCGTGTGCGGCAGGTGAGGGAAAGGAGGCGAGAAACGACGACCACTGCGCGCTGCCTGCCCCCGAGGAAGGGAAAAAGGTCACGCGTGTGCGATGGGGGAGGTTACAGGGGTGGGTTTTAAATGTGTCGGACGGAGAAGGATAAGGGGTGCCAGCGGAGAGCATGCCGAGAAGCACAGTGCTGCCAACTTTATGAATTCTACCGGATATGACCCATTTTTTTTATACACACCTCCGGCGTACCTTAAGGGATTTATCGTATAATGCCTAGAATTAAGGCTTCCTTTAAATTGGAGACCTTCTTACGCTCATCATTGAAAAATATTGTATGCCGTACTTGCCGGAGTACATAAACTTCATCTCTAAATACGAAACACCGTGCAAGTCGCGACTTAGGTGCCAATGTATGGGATCCTCATTAGGTAGGCTTAAAAACAGAGCTAGAATGCGTGCAGAGAAAAACGGCAAGACACGAAAAGGCCGTTATGACAGTCTTGTTAGTATTACTGAACTACTGCAACAACTGGGATGGGAATCGCATTCAGACCGTGGATTAAAAATTAGAGTCAATCTTTTATGTTAATTAAAAAATAATTCATTTTTCGACAAAGTTGTTACTGTTACTCTAATTATCTTAAGGTATGTCGAGCGAGATAGTTCCCTTGTCATAATTGAGACCGTGTCATAATTTAACGTTTTCATTTCAGCTGTAGTTGGAAATATGAATTAAATATTCCATTCTAAATGGTACGATTAAATATTTTTATATGACTATAATTCCAAACAATTAAATAAAAATATAACATTAAATCTTTAGCTCGACTCATTTTTTTCACGCGGTACGTTTAAAACTCTTTCACAACGTAAAGCTTTTTGTATTCCCAATTAAAATCCTGCGGTGAAAATGTGTTTACTTTTCAAAAATAGTTGAGAAAAAATGCAATCTACCCATAGCTAATTTTTTTACGAGATTCAGGTGTTATAAATCCCTCATTTTGAAAAAATAAGGTCTCTCGGGAGTGCTTGAAGGTGCCATTTCTTAAGTAAAAGGGCTGGTAGTTTTCGCCAAAACACTCGGAAATTTCTTCGGTAAGGGGCTGATATTTTGGTATCTTTGGAAGGGTGAGATATTTTTCATTGTGATGAGCCCGAATTCATTAACTTGAATATTAACTAACATTAAGGTGAAATGATATGTCACTCAAACTACCTTTTTTATAAATATTATAAATTTATTCAATACCATGCAATATGTGTTCAATTCATTAAAATTCAATGCAATTTTTGTCATAAAATTAATTCAATAAAACATGAGTCCTTCCTACAATATGTAACCGATAAAGCCCTGCTAAGCTAATGGCTTGTCAACAGGTGCTCTTTTTTGTAGTGTCCACCCAATTGACAATCAAGTACTCGTACAAAAATCAAAGCGGATTTAAAAAAATATAATGCTTTAGATACCCTGTCGTAAATAAATCTTTTACAATGTGGAATTGCAAAGCTAATCCTTCTATCCCTGCTTTAGATACCGTTATATTAGTAAGAAAACAGATTTTAATAAAATATAGAAGAAAACGGATTTTAAACCTAAAATGTAATAAAAACACAAATACAAACAAAAACACAATTAGAACATTTCTTTCAAATCATACTTACCTTATTATAAGGACAAAAAGTTGTTTTTTCAACCTTAAACACGTAGGTCCTCGAGGGACCGAGGGTTGGCAACCCTTGAACGTTGGGTGGTGAGGGGTAGAAGGAACTCCAACCGGAGGGGAGAGGGGGTAGGATTGGAACGGCTGTGGCTTTTTCAGCGGAGGGAGAGGGGAAATGTGAGGGCCCCTTACACAGTATCTGCCTCCGCCACAGACGACTTCCCCACGCAAACCAGGGGGGGGGAGCAGGGGCAGATGTCCGGGCAGTCACAGACGATTGGCCCGGCCACTCGGATGGTAGGCCGCCGCCCCTTAACGCGTACGCACATGAAACTGCCTCATAGATAAGTTCAGACGGGTGAAATATAGGCGACGTCCTCCGTAGTTGCGGGGTCTCTACCAAGCCAAAGGGAGATTCCCGGCCCGACAATGCCGGAGGGGGGAAGAAGGCAATATTCCTTTTGCGTGGCGACGGAAATCCCGGAAAATGTCGCCGAAAAAAAATTGAGAAGAATGAGCCGCCAATACAATTAGGTACAATACGCACAGCTGCCACGCCCGCAGATCACTGCATGTTTCAGGAATAGAACACTGAGTGTAACTTCGTCCGTTTTTTTCGGAAACGGAATGAATTTCCAATACATATATGCAACGTAAATTTTCCCTCCCTTCAGAGGCCACATCCTTTATTTGTCATCATATCATACGTCCGGTGGTCACCATTTAATACAGGTTTCACTGTATGTCGCAATACCACAACATCAGTTCGCCAACCATCACGTTTATGAAAACTTAACAAAATAACGACTAATAATTTATTAGCAAAAATATGCAAATGCCAGTTAAATTGGTGAGATTTCACGAACGCGAACCTCACATTATCCAGCTGGTCCGTGATATCGGTCCTCCTCAATCTAATATCTAGTATTAAATAATATATAATATTTCCTATTAAGCAGTGAAAACCGCACACGTCCTTCTGCTTTAACTTCTCGAGGCCATTAAGTTTGATGGAGAAAAAATTACGTCATCAAACTATAACCTGAAAGCCGACATAACAACCATATTGGATACCCCTTCTATTTCCGTATTTCCCTTCGCATAGCACGACGGAATGGGCGAATTAACGGATGTTCAGCAAGAATATCTACCATCTGTTCGAAATTTCAGGCAAGTTACTATTATGAATTTACTAATGTGAATTATTATTAAATTAAATTAATTAATTTATATTTGTACGGAGAAAGCATATTAAATAAGCAAATGCATGGTTATTTTTCGTAAGCTACCGAAAAAGATGAGGATTAATAAATCATTAATATCATTAACGGCCTAAGGAGAGATAATTACGGCTTGTTGACGGGTGAAAAAGTCATACAATAGCTACCCAGAAATTCCTTTTTCGAATTTGGCGCTCTCAGATAGGCAACACTTTCTTTTCTTTCCGTAAACATCAGCAGGTAGTAATTGTACTGATTACTTTCTGACCATGGTATCAACAATGGCATTTCCAGGATTTTATGAGCAATGTGACGCTCCTTATTCATGATGTATAATGAAGGACGCACTCGTTCGGGAAGATATAAAAGCGGAAACCTTTCTTGAATCTATAGAAATAAAAATGGATCCGAAGTTTCGCGTGCACACGCCTGAAAGAATCAGCAAAAAATATTGACACGGCAAGGACGATCAAGTTTTGTACACTTTTCAACGCAAAGGGGATCGCAATTAAAAATCTGGGCTTTTCACTCAGAAAAGACTTCCGCGTTGGAACGACAAAAAATCTTATTTCACCATCCGACTTCTTCGAAGTACACATGATAACGAGATGAACAAAACGGCGTCCACCATCATTCATATTTTTCTTCAGTTCGCACTACACGCTCCATTTCGAAACATCCCTCACCGTAGCTAAAAACACAAACCCTTTACCGGGGAGCTTCAGTACGCGAGAGAAAGATGCGCCATTCATATCTCACTGAATATATACAATTCATCAACTTCCAGGCAGAAGATTGAACCGATGTTTTGCTAAAAAAACTAAAGAAAAACTATCATTTTGATTAAAATATAAGAGAAGGAAAATATCAAAGAAAAAGCAAACTGTATGATTTTCCCACGCAAAGAGGGAGGGAAAAAATAACAAAGTTGCCCACACAGTCCAGAGTAAAATTTCTCGGCCGGACATGATGAAATATACTCCAGGTGAGTTTTATACGCGACCAAAAATCTATTATATATGTACATTTCCCACGCAGTACAGCAAGGTCGTCCCAGGGTGACACGTCACGGCGAAAGAGACTCGGCCTTTCCTCATGTAAACGCTGGAATACGGACGGGTCGCATCCTCATAATTTTATTCTGGAGACAAAAAACGTAGAGGCGAGCAATATCAAATAAATTTCACTATGCGGGTAGGTGCACACATCCAGCGGGGACCGCGTCCATCCAGGGAGCAAGGGCGGTAAAAAGTCCGCGGGAACACGATCGCAATAACAAGAAGCACGGAGCCTAGAAACGGGTTTGCGTACCTGGCGAGGCGCTTGTGACAGCATCAGGGAAGGGAATAAAAAAAAGGAACGCTAAGTAAATGCAGAGCTCCCAGAAACATCGCCTTTTGATGCCTCATAACCTTACGCTTGGATGCGGCGACACGGAAGTGAAAAAAATTTACAATAGCACTAGTGACCGATGCGACAGGTCCTATACCTTTGTATGTCCCATGAACGTAATATCGAGCTGATGGCTCTAAGCCATTTGTGTAGAGCCGTTTGATCTAATCAATAAGTCAATCATTATAAAAAATTTTATTTTCAAATGAAGCATGATTCTCCGGAATAATTCGCTGCGTCAAGTATTCGTTGTGATGTCGATATTTCGGAGTGACTGCCGCCACCATCTTCAGGTCAGAAGTGTGAACATGGAAGCTGTAATGCGTTGAAGATATTATGTCAACCTCCTAGTATATATATATATATATATATATATATATATATATATACAACCGTTGTGGTTCAAGATAGGGAGGATTATGTCGCCGAAGCAATGCGACAACTCGGTGATGTTTCTTCCTATCTCCCACTCACAGAGGATCCAACTGCGGCGTATCAAGCGGAAATACATGACTTCTTAATTTCAACAGGCCCTGATGAAGGACTCTCCAAGTCCGACATCAATATTCTCTCGCCCACTAACTTCAAAACCCCGTATTTCTATCTCCTTCCCAAAATACACAAAGAAGGCGTCCCCGGACGTCCGATCATCTCCAACTGCAATTCCCCAACGGAGCGCATATCGGCCTTCATGGACTATCACCTGCAGCCTATAGTTGCTAAACTCCCTTCCTTCCTTCGTGATTCCTATCACTTCCTAGACATCCTGAAAGCAGTAAATATTCCCTCCAACAAAAGCGTCATCATGGCTACGGTGGATGTTACTTCATTGTACACCTCGATTCCTCACCATGAAGGTCTACAGTCCATATCCCATTTCCTTTCGAGAAGAAATCACCCTCGAATTCCCTCCACCAACTTCCTTATCAAGCTAGTTGAATTCATTCTGAAACGCAACGCCTTCACTTTTAATGGTCGTTTCTTTCTTCAAGCCAAGGGAACGGCTATGGGCACAAGAATGGCCCCTTATTATGCCAATCTCTTCATGGGAAAGCTTGAAAGTGATTTCCTCGCCACCCAGGAATTACAACCGGAGCTCTGGGTTAGATTCATTGATGATATTTTCATCATATGGACCCACGGCGAGGATACCCTAGCGAACTTCCTCAAATCTCTAAATCAATTCTCATCCATTCGCTTCACATCGGCCACTTCTCCTTCTCAAATCACCTTTCTCTACGTCGACATTTCCATCACAAATAATAACACCTTTGAGACTTCGGTCCATATCAAGCCCTCCAACAAACAACTGTATTTGCATTACAACAGCTGCCATCCCAAACACACTAAGCACTCAATTCCTTATTCGCTGTCGATCCGTGGCCACCGGATTTGCAACTCCAAAGAAAAACTTCATGAATACCTTGATAAGCTTCACAACTCTTTATCCAATAGAAATTATCCTGAGCCACTTCTAAAAAAACGTATCTTACCCTCCTCTGCTAATTTCACCCCACGTAAAAAAGACACCCCCCTGGACGCCCTAAATCTTCACATCACATACTTTCCTGGCGTCCAAAAACTCAAGACCATCCTCAAAGACTTATTCCCAATTTTAGATACTAACAGATCGACAGCCAATCTCCTACCCAAATGCCCCACAGTATGCTTCAGACGTCCACCTAACTTAGCCAATCTTCTTCGCTCCAATTCTTCGCTAGAGGGTACATCGAATAACACTCCCCGTCCCACCACACAGAGATGCAGCAAACCACGGTGCAAAACGTGCAACATGTTTCGCCCCCTATCCTCGTTTCAGAGTCCCAACACAGAGACGCCGTTCGACATCAAAGCCTCCGGCTCTTGCGACTCCCACAACTTAGTTTATGTGTTACAATGTAAACTATGTCCCGGTTTTTATGTGGGCGAATGTATTACACCCCTTAATATTAGAATGAATAACCATCGGTGCACCTGTAAAGACCCATCTTCCACTTTCCCCGTCCCTACTCATGTGCGGAAACATGGCTTGTCCTTTGACAAGTGCTTTGAGGTGGCAATATTGCTCTCCCTTCCCCCGGACATGGGTTAATTGAAGTGCGCCAGAAGGAGCAAGCCATAATCTGGTTGCTAAAATCGTACGCCGCGCCCGGATTAAATAAAATACATTAATGGAACGCTTCCCGTTCTTCTCCATTTACCCGCTTCCCCCCCCCCCCCCCCCCCCCCCCCCCGCCTCACTTCGACCCCTTCCGCTCTCTCCGGCCAAGACACGAGCTGGTAAAAATTTCCCCTTTTCAAGAACCGTTCGTCAACCGCTGGGAAAAACCCCTTCCCCTACCCCCTCCCCTAACCTACCGCCCCTCCTACCCCTATCCTCACCAGCGCACACGACATTTGTTCCGTGATACGCCTTGAAGACGGACTAGTTCCGAAAGCTAGCGATGTAAGTGTGATCGTCTCTTTTTTTGTGTGTCTATCTCCTCCATCCTATCCACATCGTGTGTTCATCGCCGCATGGCTGACTCCAATCCATCAACGTATCTATATATATATATATATATATATATATATATATATATATATATATATATATATATATATATATATATATATATATATATATATATATATATATATATATATATATATATATATATATATATATATATATATATATATATATATATATATATATATATATATATATATATATATATATGAGTCTTCGCTCTTGCGACCAAGGTGCTAGTGGCACCGAAATATCAAGAAACTTTGTAAGTGTGTTCATTTTTTTGTTTTCTGTGTTTGTCGTCTGCCTTCCTCTGGCAAACGCTCCTTAAGTTCTGGCTTAAGCCGCAGTTTAAGAGAAATATTCGTATTCCCCTTCGTAAACCACCCCGGACAACAGCGCCACTGATGTCAAGTGAAAAATGTGTTACAAGTGTTCACGAGAATGTTCACTATGACATTATAATACACAATTTTACACATTTTAACAATCCTCCATATATCGGGAGAAGTCCGCAAGGGAATCAGTCCACCGAACGGAAGAAGATGAGCTCTTGATGGACAAGTAGCCTTACGCTCACCTCCAAGCGGTGGCCGATGGAAACGTAATCATCAACGCGATCCGCGAACGACGGGAGTCGCTCAGCTCCGACGATCCACCCGACCCTTTGTGGCGGGGGTGAGCGGCGGAAACTTGCTTCTTTCGTTGTTTGTTTAAGGGTGGCACGAATGATTGCCGTCAAACGAGTGTGTGTTCCAACTTCGGAAAGGGAGGCGCGGAGCTGGTGGTAACAATGAAGATGTATCCGGGTTTCTCACGACAAAGGAAAAATCCAAGTTTTTGGTTTTTTACGCAGTCAATCTAATTGTGACAGGGTTTTAAACCGTTACCCAACCCAAAAACCCTCTCTCTATCCATCACCCTATGGTTCAGAGCCTGTCCTTTTGCGTACGGACTATCTCAAGGGATTAAACGCATGGCGTAGGTGCCCGGGGATCTGATCGGCGAAATTATCCTTCCTCCTCACTTAAATCCTACTAATATAGATGAAGGATTCCCATTTACGATAAATATAGAGGGGTCATTCCACGCCTCGTCGGACCAAAGTTGACCCTTGACATCTAAGATTTTGATAAAAATTTCAAGAAACGTTCGTCTAGTGGAATCATGAATACAATTTCGTGCATTTTGCGAAAATTCAAAAAACAGCTGAATGACGGCTGTTTTTCAAAGTGGCAATTTACACCGCCGTTAGATTTTCGTAATCACATATCTCAGGCAAGAATCAACGTAGAAAGATGCTTAATAGCTTATTTTAAAACTATAAGATTTGACAAAACCAAATTTAAATTAAATATTGCAGTTAAACAATTATCTGTTTAAACATTTATTGATAAACATTTGATTGTTTAAATTTTTATGTGCGTCGCCTTTTTTGGAGCTAATTTTTTACGTGACATGCCTTGATTTATCACGCATATAATATCAAAAACATGAGAGAGAGATTTTCCATTTAAGAGAATTTGTAAAAAATATTTTCTCCGTAACGTCCATTCCACTGTAATAGACGGAGTTATTCAACATTTGCATTGCTTTTGCGTCTACTTTTGCATTTTTTAGCTTAAATTACTAAAGGTAATTACACAATTTAAATAAAAAATATTGAAAAATTCCTTAAAAATAATAACTTTTGAAACATTTAAACTGAAAACGCGACAATGGTTGAAAGAAACATACGCTGAACGTATCATGGCGATCGCCCGATTTTCGACAAATTCGCGTTTCTTCCGCGGTCGAAATAGATAATTTGAAAGGAAAAAGCGAAAAGTCAAGACACTTATAATAAGTATTAATTCTTATTCTTGAGGCCTGCGCAAAAATATTCACTTTAAGCAGCAAAGCAGTGAGGTAAAATGTAAGCGCGTAGACGTCTTCAGAAGCATTTTCGGCCGTGGTATACACAGCCACCTACACTGCGATGTAGTCTCACATTTACAGCTGGCTAAGCTTCATACTTTCTTCGGGACAGCGACGAAAATATGTATTCCCCAAGTATGTTATCACTTACTTAGGTTTCTAAGCATTACCACTGGCAATCTCTTTATGTCAAGTCAGCAAGTAAGTTAAGTCTGGCAAGTCTTTAACACCATTCCATATGGGATTGGTGTTTGGTGCTAATTTCAATAACATCTACCAAACACACCCAACTCATTTTTCCTTATTTCCACGATCAATGTTTCCAGTGGACGCAGCGTTAAACTAGATTATTTCGACTTGTAAACAGTTTACAGCGACAAAAATTCCATTATATCCCCATAAAACTATTTACACGGCAAAAATTCCTGCGTTGAATAATATTGTTACACCTGGAAAAACTGTTTGTAACGATAAACATTCTCGTAAAATAGGATGAATTCGTGCGAAGCGAACTTGCTCAAATATAGCGGACGTAAATTAAAAATTAGAGCCGGATAATCCGGCATTCTGCATCATCAAGACACAGTCTGTCAAGCTTTTTTTTAATAATGTCACAGTATACACGTCTATATATTTTTTCTGAGGGAGATGGAAGAGAGACTCACAGTTAGCTGGGCCAAATTAAGGATGAAAACTTCCGGACGCCCCGGCAGAGGGCCTAAGGGTTAACGGACGCGAAGAGAAAAACTACCCGGGGATAAAGCAAACAAGAGGATTGAACGAATGAATAAATAAATTAAATACGTCCACTGGATTTCAAAATGAGGAGGTAATTCGGAAAGAGAGGGCCAGAGAAAATGAAAAGACAAACACGCAGTCCTGAAATGGACGCCCCGTTAACTTGGAAGGGAAAAGGCACGCGTGTGTACTCACGGGTAAACCAATCGCTTTTTACGAGAGGCTGGGGTACAAGCAGAACAGTCTTACCCCGTCAACGTCAATACGATTTTTGTCGGTTTTTCTCGGGGGTATGTGAAAGGCTTTTTTTATTTCCCCCGATTAAATACAACGGAATACCAAGGTAAATAAAGTAGAATTATATCCCCATACATATTCATCACGTCATTTGTTTTACGGAGCAAACTTGGCCAAAAATGTTAAAAATGAAACTACTTAGTTTTTTCCACCAATATATTTAACCATAGATCAACCGGTTTCGGCCTTTTCAGGCCATTATCAAGATTACAGAATAAAAATACCCAAAAGACAGCACAGATTATATAAGAGATCTCAAGGAGAGGGAGGTGGCTGAGATAAGGGGGGGGGGAATGAGAGGTGATTGGGCAAAACTGCAGGGGAAGGAAGGAACAGGTGGTGACGCCAGGTTCAAGGACTACGGGGATGGAGGTGAGGGTACTGGCACAGAGAACAAGGGTGAGGCGGTTGAAGGGATTATATCATTGAGTAGTCTCTCCCCGTGCACTCTGTGATAATATAGAATTTCAAAATTTTCCATGAAGTCCAACTTTTTTTTTTGAAAAATGTTGAAATTTTGAAAAAAATTTTGAAATTCTATATTATCGATTAATTCTATATTAGAAAAATTATTAATTCTATATTAAATTTGGAATTCTCGACGATGACCCGTGAAGCTAGCTCGGCTTTAGTCAATCTCTTCCAATTGTGCCCTATATTATCACAGAGTGCACGGAGAGAGACGACTTAATGACATAATCCCTTCAACCGCCTCAGCCTTGTTCACTGTGCCAGTACCCTCACATCCATCCCCGTAGTCCTTGAACCTGGCGTCACCATCTGTTTGTTCCTTCCCCTGCAGTTTTGCCCAATCACCTCTCATTTCCCCCCCCCCCCTACCCCTTATTTCAACCACTTCCCCTCTCCTTGAGATTTAGTATATAAGCTGTGCTGTCTTTTGGGCATTTTTATTCTGTAATCTTGATAATGGCCTGAAAAGGCCGAAACCGGTTTATTTATGGTTAAATATATTGGTGGAAAAAACTAAGTAGTTTCATTGTTAACATGAATCGTAATTTCCTCAAAGTGAATTCGCCAACCATTGATTTTATTCGCCAAAAATGTGGAATTATCGACGATGACCCGTGAAGCTAGCTCGGCTTTAGTCAATCTCTTCCAATTACGCCCTATCTTATAATGTCTCTTTTACTTCAGTTATACTTCGCTTCAAAAACAGTCACTTATTACTAAGAATCCGAATATGTCTCCCATATTAAGTACCTTCCATTACATTCACCCATTAATTTTCTATATCGACATACTACTGCCCCATTCTACGGCATATATCGAACGAAAGAGAGCGAAAACTTCCGAAAATTAGTACCAGAGGCGGATTCTGAATATCAAATGGATGGATATATAATCTCAGGAGAGGAGATGAACAGAAGAATAGAAGACGAGAAACCACATGGAGCACGATATCAGGTAGACAAATTCCAGCAGAATAAGCTACACTTCGAGACACAACGAATTCGTGACAAACAAAGGAGAAGATGATATAGATAGAGGTCTACTTCAAATGTAAACTAACCGGTGAGAATACATAGAGAAAAATAATTACTTCTAAGATCAATTTCGAGTGAAAATTTAGTAATTGAACACGAATTATAGTTTCATGCAGCACATATAAAGCTTCTTCACAGAATAACTGAATTTAATTTATAATATTGGCAGAATACCTATTTGGCGTCTCACGAAGACATATGGTACCATATTTGCAAAATTAGAGAAAAAATTGACGTTGCAGAACTAGACACAACTTCAGTGAGCACAAAAAACTGTGATCCTTTAGAAACACAGAGGACAAAATTAAGCATTGTAATGCAGTCATAACCGAGAATACAGCTGGAACTTTGTTCCCCCATCCCTCAAGAGCGTTGAAATTAAATTAATTATGCATTTCGCGCTGCGGGGGACGTACGAGGATTAAAGGGTGAGCCTCGCTGGGTCGAGCAAGAGGGGTCGGTGAGGTATATGCACACGTTTCCGGATGGAAGAGGTAGGTGGCGCCGGTGGAAGCAGGGGTGGCGGACAGGTGACATTGGTTTTGAGCGGAAATCACGGTTGAAAGGGAGAAGGAGAGCAAGAGAGTGGGTAGGACATCAAGGATCACTAGGGCAAGAAAAGCATACACAACTAACAATAGACTACGTGTATTGCAATTTTCCGGGTACTCCCCACGTTGCGGCATTTTTGTGGACGACCGTTTCGCCAGCATTCCAGTCGGCTTCATCGGATCCTAATTAAGGGAGAGCCCAAAAAATTGCAATACACAAGAAAACCGCGGAAGCCTTCGCGAGATTGATTATGTGTCCTCAAACTTTATGTGAGCGACAGCTATGACGAATGCTCGGATAGATCGCAGATTTCATCCATCTCTAGAAAATGAAGCGATGGCCAATACAGGATACGTGACGTGGGGTACAGCCAATTATGCAGTAGTCCACACCTAGGTCCTTCAATATCGATTGAATTCTTCCTCCGATGTAGGTCTTCGCAACGTTAAGTCCGCCATTGATATGCTCATTATAAGCTACACCACTACATGGGTAGGGTACCTATATTGATTTTGACACAGCAGAAATGTAACGCATTGAAGGAGGCATGGCAGGTATGGAAAAGTATATATAGAAAAGATCAGCATCACATTACGAGTCAATCTAGCTATGTCCGTCTGTCTGTCTTCTTTTCCGTAAGTCTGTCTGTCCGTCTGCCTGTCTATCCGTCCGTCTGTCTGTCTCTTCGCGCGATAACTGCCGTAAAAATTGAGATATCGAGCTGAAATTTGGGTCATATGCCTCTAGTACTCCACAGACGGCACAGTTCTAAAATGGGTTGGATCGAACCAAAACCATGTTTTTTTTAAATAACTAAATGGAAAGTGTACGGTATTTAAACTTTAAGCAAGGCCAAAGACAATTTATTTACTAGTTTTTGTATACTTTTCGCCAGCATATCGGAGTTTTTTCAACATTTTGTTAATTTGGCAGCGCATTTGTTTATCAATGACGACTCACGCCGGATTTTCGTTGATTTCCATGAGTGCAGTAAATGCTTAGTGAGCGCATTAATGGCGGACATGTGGTGGAAATGGTTGCGAAGACCTATATCGAAGGAAGAATACAGTCAATATAAAATGACCCTGCTTCACACCGGGCATACAATACTCGTCCAAGTTCAAATCAGAACCTCGCCCACTTTCTCGGCCATGAGGCGATAATCAGAAAGCATTCTTGAGAACAATTCAAAACCAAACTAGAGACCAGGAGAGTGCTACGTTGAAAAATACGCTGGCGGGCAGAACAGGAGTTATTATGATATAACATAACAACATCTCCTAAAATGTATTACAGAATGTCCTTTTCCAAGGAAATCAACTCAAGAATAGCTATCGCTTAAGGGGAATTTAATAAGAAGAATAAAAGCACTGTGCGGACCTTTGAAAAAGGCGCCGAGGAAGAGATTGGCAATTTGTTACACCTGGAGTGTGATGTTTTATGGAGCAGTGACATGGACTCTGCCCAAATACGACATAAAAAGAATAGAGGCGTTCTAAATGTGAATCTGGAGAATAATGGAAGGAATTTAATGGGATAATGGAGTGACGAACGAGGTGTATCGAAGAATTGGAGAAGCGAGACAATAAGTGGAGATAATCAAGAAAAGAAAGATGAATTGGTCAGGAAATTGTAAGAGGAATGAAAGCTTGCAGAAGAAAGTGTAAGAGAGAATGACAGAAGGGAAGAGAGGATGAGGAAGAAAGGGGTACACGATGTTGGACACAGTTCAGATTGGTGGATAGTACGAAGAAACCAAGACATTTGCACTGGACAGACAGGCATGGAGGTCAACCATGAGTGAACCAGCCACACGGCAGAACAACCCAGGATTACGCTAGTATTCCCAACATATCATTCACTAAATGTCATCTCTATGCAAACTGCAATTAAAAGCAAGCTGCAAGAGAAACCATGAAAATATTGTTCATGCCTTCTCGTGAAATGCAACGCCTCCACCGTAACTCGGCAAGTCCAGAAAATGTTATTCAAGTAAGGGCTAATAGGATAAATAAGAAAAAACTACTGTTATATTGAAATTCCAAAGTCGCGGAAAGATTTTTACATCTCAGTGGAGGATAATCTAAACGTTTTGAGTGCACGATGGCCTGGCCTGCGTAAGTCGCATCGCTGTGAAACATGTGCAAGAGGATCTAATATAAATTTAATGGAAACATGCAGAATGATGTAGAAAAAGATTACTATGCAGTAGAGAAAGAAAGAGGAGATATCATGTTCCAAAGTTTCAGGAGAACTGCCTTCTCGTGAGATGCAACGCCTCCACCAGCAAAAATTCAGCAAATTCAGTAAAATTTACTCGAGTAAGGGCTAATAGGATTATTTAATAGGACTTTACCCCGCCAGCCCCGGTGGCGGCGGGGTTAAGTCCTCGCCTGCTAAACCAAGGGCTGCGGGTTCGAGTCCAGCCTGGGTGGGTTTTTCACCACCCAGGGGATGGATGTAGGTATGTCAAGTTCTGTTGGTCCGGTCCCGGGAAAACCTGATAACAGGCTCATCAGCCTATCGGGATTCCGGGGACATACGGGCCAACAGAATCGTCCGGCAAACAAAAAAAAGAAGAACAAACTGCTGTTATATTGAGATCCCAAAGTCGCAGAAAGATTTTGTATGATAGCCTTGTTTCCCATTCACGACAAGTAAATTTCCTAGGTAGGTATAAAGATTCATCTTATGCGCAGCACAGTTCAGCAGGTTCAACTAACACACTACACATAGACACTTGATGAAAGGATAACTAAGTTATTCCACTCTCAAAAAAATCTACTGGTGAAACTAATAGTCCACGAAACTAATAGCCCTTATTTGGGTACAATTTTGACTCCCGTTAGATATGTCTTCATAATAACAACACAGACTTCCTTGGTTTGGTCGAATAGCTATCATTCGGCTAATTGAAGTTTAAATATTACGACAAAATATGGCATAGGGGAGGGTTGCCAATATTGTACCACTTTTTACGTTTTATTTTATATAGCTCAAATAATAAGTTACACAGTGACTGATTCTATTTTATCTTGTTCCGTGAGATGTAATGCATATAATTCGATAGTAAATAGTTAAAGTTCACACCGTTTAAAGCATAATATTTTTGAATTTATAAATATCTGCAAGTGGTACAAATTAGGAAACTGGTCTCCTAATTTGTACCAGTGGTTTCCTAAATTGGACCACACATATCCTCTTATCAGTTATGTGGCCAAAGCTAAATAAATCCATTTCAGTTCAGATCAATGTTGTTAATATAAGGATTTTAATGTACCTTGCTAGTCAATACATCTATTTACAGACATTACAGAAAAACTTTTTCACTCCTTTCCCCACCCCCGCGCATTTAGCATGAATCCATATTTTGCATTTCATACACCTTATCATCTCTTCCATTTTATCTTCCTCGCACAGTTCGCAAAAACACTCTACTGCAGCTCCATCTCTTGGTTTATTTGTTGGTTTCACTGCAGTGTCACCAAAACATTTCCTTTTTACGGGTAATTTTGCAGGTTCCACGTTCTACGTGCAAGCAGTTCTACGTTCCTATTTCACTTACTGTCACCAATGACGCAATTTTGTGACAATCCATTGGCGCCATGAATTTAAAGGTTTTGAACCATTTCCCGTGGATATCTCGGAAATTTATTTACGAGGTCACATTTCAATAAAAACTAACGAACTTCCCACAGATACAAATTCGATGCGCTCTCAAAAATAAAGCACATAAAGAATAAAAGCATCCATGCCACATTCGGAACTCGTGAAACTCAACGGGAAAACAAACGCCCACTTTACGAGGAAAAACGTTTTAAGAGATAGAAATGCATTTTTAAAATTCGTGACTGAAATGAGTGGAAAGGAAAAAAAATGAATGCCTTTTCAATAGTAGTTCAATCACTTTAATGCGACGACGACGCAGGTAAATAATTATAAAAGGAAAACAGTTAATTACGTAATTAACGAATTCAAATTGAGTCGCCCCATTCTCTCCGATTGCAACGAAGTCCAACATTATATTGATGACCAGCTCAGCGTTAAAAATATGGTTAACATCCCGATCGAGAAAGAAGTAGGTTTCATAGACAAATATACGCATTCTGTCCCGAGATAAAAATGAGTAGAGGGACCGTCAGCAAAATATTCGTTGTTAATCAAAAGGGTAAACTGTCAAACATGCCTACTATAGCCCGCTCACCATACTGGTCCTCAAAGTATCTGGAAATTCAGTGATGGGGTGAGGACACGCGGAAAATAATAAAATGCACATCCATTTATAAATATAAAAATTATTATTAAAAAATAAAGTTCAATGTAGGTATACAGGAGTATGCACTGGTATGTCCGCCTAAAAATCGCGTTCCAAAAATATTAGTACACCGATGGTTGAAATTTGCCTTGAAAAAAATCATTTGGCATGACAGAGATTCCAACCCTAATCTCCCAATCGCCGGTGAAGTACGTTAGGCAGTTCCACCATCTGCCATCAAAGTGAATTTCGAGGGGGTATTCTTCTTCTTCTTCTTCGGTTATCAACCCATGGGTTGGTTGGCAATAGCACGCCATTCCGCTCTTTGCTCAGCTTTCCTCTTCATTTCACCATATGAGACGCATCCAGAGTCATTGATGATCTGCTTCATATAGCTTAATCTAGGACGTCCTCTACGATTTTTCCCCTCAATAAAACCTTGAGCTATTAATTTTATAAAATCATTGCATCGTAGAATGTGACCTATTGGTTTAAGTCTCCTTGTCTGTATCTGTCTCCAGAGACTTCTATTTTCTTGTACTCTTCTTAGCACTTCCTCATTGGTGATTCTGTCTCGCCAGCTGATTTTCTGCATCCTTCGATAGCACCACATTTCTAGGGCCTCTAATCTGCTCTTTTCATGTTTCCCTATAGTCCAGCTTTCACACCCGTAAAGGGCCACACTCCAAACATAAGCTTTCATAACCCTCTTTCTTACTTCCAAACTAACATTTTTACAAGTCAGTAGAGTCTTTTTATCATTGAAAGCTATTTTTGCTAGTTGTATTCTATTCACAATTTCTCGTTTACTCCTTCCATCTTCTGTTATCTTGCTTCCCAAGTAGCTGTATTCTGTAACTTGTCCTAGTTCTTCATCATTTATTCTTATCCTTACAGGTTCACTATTATGCGAGGGGGTATTATGCGAACTAAATGTTCGCGTCTCAAGTCCACTATAAGGCACATGAGATGATGGTCGTGCTTACAAAGTCACTGTCGCGGTGGATATACCCAAAATTGTCGTTATACAACGACGAACTTGACGAATTTTCAACCATTGCATGAACAAATGATATGATACGAAGTCACTCGCAAGGGAGACTTCTACCCACATAATTTCCAATCATTGAAAGGCTTTAAAAAAATTAATTTGACTTGACCGAGAGTCGAACCCGAATATCCCAATTGCTGGTTCTATCCGATTCCAGAGAAATCCGCGCGTTCCAATAATAAATGCAATTTCAAGTTCATTTACGGCTAGTCTATGGTACATATTCGTGTGCAGGGATTGGAAACAGCCAAGTAGGTAAAGACATGAATCATAAAGGAAGCTTATAATCGGAACGGAAGAAGACTAGGGGGAGGATAGGAAAGTAAAAAAAGAGTGGAAAGGTTCAACTTTTTTATGTTCGGAGGAACGCGGAAGCTAATGTAAGCAAAATAGGATTATTTTTTTAATTATAAAAAAGGAACAGGAAGGAACGGAACGAGCGATTTCATCGAGTTATCGGAACGAAGTTGAATAATTGGCTCCCCGGGTCCCGGAACGCAATCGACGGGCGAACGTTTTCAGAAGTAAGAGGAAAACAAAATAAAACGAGAAAGAGAGAGATGAAAAGATAGACGGAGAGAGAGAGAGAGAGAGAGATTTGCACGCGCTTAAATATTCCGGACGGCGAGACGAGCGACATAAAAAAGTGTCGCAAATGGAAATCTGTGCCATTAACATAAATTTTTAAAGCATATTAGAAAATATATATATGTATATGCATGTACACCGTCAAACGGAGTACCCTTTTGAGAGCGTTTGGACGTGCGATTCCAAGTGTGGCGCACGGAGAATATTAAAAAATAAAACCCACTCTATGAAATTTCAGTCGTAACAAAATTATCAGGGCGCGCATTGCAGTGACGCACTCGGCATCGAAATGTTTCATTTTTTTTACAAACTCGTATTTTTTTTAACCTCCTCCGAAACTTTGCCATCGTTTAAAAACAACTATTTACCAATATAAATCAATCGTGCGCCATATATACACATCTAGGCTTGAGAGAGCCAATTAATATGCCTACACTCCATCGAATCTTTTCCGGGTCGCAATGAAACAAACAAAGGGCGGACTCCAATTAATGTCAAAGTCGTTCGCATCAATATCGAAATTTCATTTTACTACACAATGACAAAAGCTTACATTTCGATGCAGTTATAATACGAGGGTGAGTCAATAAATAAGTCGCAAACGTGTGTGCCTTTTACCGTTTGAAATTACGCGCGCATCTTTTGCCAGCAGATGCCAGCATATGTATGCTTGTCGTACGACATCTCTTAGGCACTCAGTCAGTCAGAGTGAGTCAGAGGCTGTTAGTGCACGATGGCACATGTGTTGCATGACTGTACACGAGAAGAACAGCGTGCAGTTGTGCGATTTTTGTGGGCCAAAGGACTGTCCACAGAAGAAGTGCATCGCGAAATGTGTCCTGTCTATGGTGAAAACTGTTTCTCACGGAAAGCTGTGTTCAATTGGATCCAGAAGTTTAACCATGGACATTCGCTGCAAGCGACCTGGACTCCTGTCAAAGGGTGCGATTCTTCTGGATGACAATGCCCGCCCTCACACAGCGAGACAAACGCAGGAGCTGTTACGAACATTTCATTGGGAACGCTTGGAACATCCACCGTACAGTCCTGACTTAGCCCCCAGTGATTTTCATCTGTTTGGGCCCCTAAAAAATCATTTGGGTGGCCGTCATTTTGATACAGATGATGCTGTAATCTATGAGGTTACACGTTGGCTGCGACAGCAACCAAAGGACTTCTTTGTTGCTGGCTTTCAAGGACTTGTAAAGAGATGGGATAAGTGCCTGAATGTACAGGGTGAATATGTGGAAAAGTGAAATAAATGTCAGAAAGTTACTTTAATTATTTTCGCCTCAATTCAGTTTTGCGACTTATTTATTGACTCACCCTCGTAACTAAAACCCGTGACGCTCTTCATTTTAATTTTTCAATGCTTTGGTTTCGTTCGTATCGATTGACACTATTTGACGAGGGAATTAAGGTACATACGTATAAATTACGCTTTCGAGAAATACCTGGCCGATGACAGTAAAATTTAGGGGTATTAGGCATCTTGGCTCATAACCACGACCTAAATAAGTATAATGGCAAAAAGATAGAACATATAAGAAGTATGCATCAGGGTCGTTCGATTCGATATATCCGTAGCTCTATCGATATGGGTCTTCGCAACCATTTCCACCACACGGCCGCCATTAATGTGCTTACTGAGCATCCAGGATTGGATATTTGGGAAGGCGACCGACAGCTAAGGTCATTTGAGCCATAGGGGATAGGTAAGGGAGGAATGGTGGAGAGAAACCCGGCGTCGGGATTAGCCTGCTGTTAACGAAAGGCGACAAGGGGACCACGGTTTAACGTTTCAGCTTCAGACGTAGTACTGCACTTAAGCGCACTCTACAAGACACTCAAGTAGGGATCGGATTTCGTCTGAAAAACATCCTCCTCTTCAGGGATTTGAACCCTGGCGGTCCGTATGTTATTTGAGTATTTACCACCGTCGCACACCCAAGAAAGTCTGCGAATATGCGGCGCCAGCCAACATTTCGAGCATATATGCACTGACAAGTCATCAAAAATGTTGAACATACTATGCTAATAGAGAACACGCTAAAATAAGCATATCAATGGCGGACTTTTTTGCGTGGCGAAGACCTGTATCTAAGGAAGAACACAATCGATATTGAACGACCTCGGAACGCATGCTCTTGAATGACATATTATGGTGAGGAATCGGGCGACATGCATGCGAGTGCCAGGGAACCCGCTCTGAGGATACCGCGTAAATATGCCAACACCGCTTAGGGAAAGAGTTGAAAGCAATTAAAAAGGGCCCAAAAAGCGTTCCAATGCTGAAAAACGTTTTCTTCTTCTTCTTTCTTCCAGGGTTAGGCTTTCAGCTTGTTCCGGCTCACATCACCATCTCAATCTTGGCCTTCCAACACTCCTTTTCCCTAATGGCTTGTATTCCAAAACTTGCTTTGGAAACCTCTCTTTAGGCATTCGTTGTACATGAACTTTCCACTTATTTTTGTACTCCACCAACCTATCTGATATTGCCCAAACACCTAGTTCCTCTCTCATAGATGTACTCCTTAATTTATCTCTCCTTGTACACCCCTTCACTGCTAGCAGAAATTTCAATTGAGATGACTCTATTTGTTTCGGCTCTTTTTGTCTCGTTGTCCAACATTCCGACCCATACAACATTGAAGGGACTGCCATCACCTTATAGAACTTAATTTGGGTTTCTTTTCTTGTTTTGCCTTTTAAAGTTTTCCTTATGTCCCACTTATCCTCTGAAAATTGTTTATATTATTCGTGATATCTTTATCACTTTTATAACTCATAAGCTTCACGAAGAGCCTCGGAAAGACGTTGTACAGAAATAAATCAAGTTCAAGAATTCCAGACGAAGTTCGGAGGTTTCCAAGAATAAACTAAGTACATTATCTCAAAGCTTTGAGGCTACATCTTAAAAGTTAACGAATTCACTCGGGTTGATATCAAGGTTGCCCAAACCCATTTTTGCTCTATCACTCCAAACAACATTATGCACGATCGAAGCACGCACACAAAAAGCAGGTACGTAACAGGTATGCATCACACATAAAACAATTACTTATCCTCGTCCCTATTTGCCTCAATTTTAGTTAAAACGCCCTTCTAACAGACGCAATATCGTTCCGAAAGCATGATCAAAATGACATTAGACACGGAGTGGTTCGTGTGTACGTAACCCTCCGGGAGAATTTACTTCTTGTAAATATTTTGTTGTAAAAAGAGTATTTACATAATATGGTATAGAATTATTTTTTCCCACGACTCAACCATTCAGGCATTCAACGCCATGAATCTTCAATTAAAATCGCATGAAGAGGTATAAAGTTTTAGTTAACATCCTAAAGATGACACGATTTGTAATAGACAACCACAATATGGATTCGATGACATGAAATTTCAAATAAATACAGCAAAACATTTTTTTCCTCCCGCTATCCCCACGCTTCACCCATTCTCGCAATCAACACTATAAAACTCCAAGTTAAATTAGCAAAATATAGCGAAAAAAGGTGTAGAATTGTAGTCAATGTCCAAAGGATGAAACGATTTGTAATAGATAGACACAATATGGATTCGATGGCATGAAATTTCTATGTAAAACAGCAAAATAACTTTTTTCTTCCCGCTTTCCCTACGCTTCCCCGATTCTCGTAATCAACCCTTTAAAACTTAAAGGTTAATTAGCGAAAAATAGCGCAAATAGGTATAAAATTGTAGTGATTATCCTAGGGATGACATGAATTGTAATAGATAGCCATAATATGGATTCGATGACATGAAATCATATTAAAACAGCAAAAAGTTTTCCTCCCAATTTCCCAACGATTCACCCATTCTCGCAATCAACACTATAAAACTTCAAGTTAAATTATCAAAATATAGCGCGAAAGGTGTAAAATTGTATTCAATATCCAAAGTATGACACGATTTGTAATAGATAGACACAATATGGATTCGATGACGTGAAATTTCAATGTAAAACAGCAAAAAAACTTTTTTCTTCCCGCTTTCCCCACGCTTCACCGATTCTCGTAATCAACCCTTTAAAACTTCAAGTTTAATTAGCGAAATATAGCGAAAAAAGGTATAAAATTGTAGTGATTATCCTACGGATGACACGAATTGTAATAAATAGCTATAATATGGATTCGATGACATGAAATTTAAATTTAAAACACAAAAAAAAATGTTTCTTCCCGCTCTCCCCACGCTTCATCCATTCTCGCAATTAACTCATTAAAACTTCAAGTTAAATAAGCGAAACATAGCGCAAAAAATGTATATATTTGTAGTTAATATCCACGGGTGACACGATTTGTAATAGATAGCCACAATGAATCCGATGACATGAAATTTTAATTTACAATAGCAAAACAATATTCTTTCTTCACGCTTTCCCCACGCTTCACTCATTTGCGCATTTAAGGCCATGACACTTCAAGTGTAATTGGTTAAATGTATCGCGAAAAGATAAGAATATGTAATTGATACTCAAAAGACGACAAGCCATGTTAAAGATTGTCACAAAATGGATTCCAGGACATGAAATTTCAGTTAAAACTGTTCAATTAAAATTGCGAAAAAATATCGCAAAAAATTATTATCCATAACGAAAAGGAGACACGTTTTCTTACAAGTAACCGCGGAAAGAATTCACTTGCAACCTAGCATTTTTAGGCAGAACCACTTGAAAATCTACGCATCCAAAGCTTTTTTTTCTACGTCCGTGAACCCGTCTCAACGACCGAAAATGGTCGTGAGTACCTCCCCCCCCCCTTTCCACCCCCTCTGCCCCCAGCTGGTTGAGGACTAAGGGCGATTCCCCGCGCCAGCGACCGCGATAACGAGTTTCGCACGACGCCAATGAATCCGCAAGAGGGGGGGCGCTTTGAGGGTTCGAGAAAGGGGATATAAGAGAGAAACTTTCCAGACTCTCTCCATCGGAACTCTTCCGAACCCAAGAACTCGCCCTTACAAAAACCTTAATCAGTCGAGAGAATGCCTCGAGCTCCGTGGTCCAAAACGTTCGACAAAAGGGCCCGAACGGCGAGGAAATCCCTGTCACACGTTCGCACACCACCACCGAAAGAAACCGACAAGAAAAGAGTGTATTGCTACCACACTAACTTACCCAATATAAGCCAATATTTTCCCATTAATCCACAGTTTCAACGTATCATTCCACGGGCCGAATATTTCACTTGAAGAGATACCCAAGACTGGGACTCCACAGAAAATTTTCTTTCGTTCGCTGTATTCGAACAGGGACTCTTAAAATGAAAAGCCAGAATACTAGTCACCACACCATCCCGAATATCGACGAATATCTACTTCACTATTCAAGGAGAAATCGATGCCACTAAGTGATACCAATTTAATATTAAGTATCATTTTTTCGTCTGCAATGAGCAATAAAATTATCCGTTACTGATGATGGAACAAAGGTATTGGTAAACAGAATCAAGGCATAAAATTAACTAGATAATTCGACGAATTGACTTTAATAAACAGTTCACACAGTGATAGGAACCAAAAGATAGATGGAGTGGGCGCTTGCAATGGTGGTCCATGCTAAAAGCTGTAATGTGGGCGTGGTCTTTCCGCCATCTTTGTTAACCCCGATTTTCTTTTCGCTTTACGGGCTGACCCACTAATTCTGAAGTTTTACGATATTTTTCATCGATAGCTTACCATAAATAAGCCTGCATTTATTTCTATGTGATGCATTCTCCTTAAATATATTTTTTATATCGATAACTTTACAATAACTCGCATTCCCGGAGAACAGTATAGAAAAATTCTTAGCACTAAGTAGTCAATATTTATTTCAAGATTTATTAGCCTTTAATTTCGAAAATTTAGTGGATATTTTAGCTTCACATCCGCTAAAGCGTCCATTTCCTCGTTATAAACATAAGAAAGTAAGGAAAGAGCAGAGATAACTAATTTGGATGTTATTTTTGTTGTCAGGCTACAAAAGTATAACGTAATGCCTTCTCCATTGACTTCAATGGTCGACCCCTTCTACGGACGCTCTCCCCTCAATGACGTCATTCTCACGCGCAGGAGAATGCCACCAAATTTCATCACCACAGTACGGACGGTGATCGGTAAGTTGGTAGTGAGGACGGCAAACCAATCCTTTACCCCATTCCCCAACGCTCTATGCATTAACATGCACCCCCGTCCCAACACGGGCATCGTGTTGTCGCCTCCGAAACCAGCGTGCCACCTTTCAAACCGTCCGTTAAACGCAGCATCGCCACATCGGCAACAACACGCCCAACTCCCGCCACCTACTTAGGAAGGCGGCGATCAAAATTAATTATTCGCCAGACGAAACCACGAGGCGTTCCATTCCCCGCGGGAAGCAATATCAGACCGGTGAGGAGAGCGGTCCCTTCCGCAAGTGTTTTCGCGGTTCCCAAAGTGGAGAATGCGTTCAGCACCCGTCGCATGGGACGTTCAACCCTTCTAGATCCAAGCTATTTTCGACAGCATCATGAAAGCTTAAGAATGTCTGAGATAAATCTTCAGTTGGCAGTTGAAAATGCAGCCATTTTATAAACACACCCAAAGCCATTTGGAGAAGGAAATCGCGCAAACAAAGAATGCATTAAGATAGCCTTTGTTTAAACCATACGATCGGTAATTAATTGCTTCCTTCTCATTTCTTACTAAGCCAAATTAATGTATTTCAACTGCAGTATTACCTCAGACGGATCATAAATTTCCTGTCATTCTTAGTCTATTACCTTGATTTGATATCGAGATATACATTGCCGAACAGATGGGTACAAAAACTCGTTCTCTCCGCGCACGATAAGTGAACACAATAAAAACCGAGCTCCACTAAATATACTCCCATAATTCATGTCTCTATTTCACCTTCCAAAAACTTACATCTTTACATGGCTGGTGTCCTAACACCCCCTGCCAGACGCCCATGCGGCAGTTCGCAGGACAGCATGTAGATGTAGATGTAAGTATTGAAGATGTAGGTTTGAATGGCGAGAATAAATTCCCCATCATTTTTAGTCTATTACTTTGAACTGACATAGAATACTTGTTGACGGTACTTTCACGTGATACTGTGAGAATCTACCCGAGCAACGCATTACTGCAAGTGGAGATCACCATTACGAGAAAGAACTTTAATTCAGACGTCACAGAACATAGAGAAACAGAAAATAGGATAGGAAAAGTCTTCTCGAAAGTCTTGATCAATCCTTCCTTAGTCGTTTTGAATAATCTCACTCGAGATCACAGCACGATCTACACTGGGCAAGATCACAGAACAAACTCTGCTGTGATTGGCGCTCAAACCTCCGTCCTCCGGTGGGGAAATTCGGCACACAAAACATTTGCGAATTTCGAAGTGTCATTTTCAATACACTACCATTTTATCCTCTCTCCATCTATGGGGCATAAAAAAATTAACAGATAATTATCACAGCAGTTGGAGAGTACACTATATAAATTACATTTATCTCAATCTCATTGCTGTTGTTAGAGGGATGCAAAGGATATTAATTTTAATTAATACTACTTTAAAAAAAATTAATTAATTAACACTGACATTTTATTTTATTTCTCTCACTAATACTTTCATACTGTGTACTTAGATACTCTACGATTTTAAGGTTTAAGAGGCCATGAATTAATATCAGACATAGCAAAAATTTTATCTTCCGCATTATTCATCAACTACACGAAAATAAAGTGATTCATTTTCAGAGGTAACTTGTATTACATTCTGTTTGATTGTTTGCTGCTAGTAGGATTCCTTAATTCATACTAAAGAGATCATAAAATGACATTATCACCATTTCATTTAGTTTTTCACAGTAATTTCAAACAGAAATTTGATAATTACTGAACAGGATTTTCTACCAAGTACAGAATGCCAAAGTAAGAAGGTCACCAGCTTTAAATTTATGAGGTAATAAATATGCCTGCAAATATATATTTTATGGTACGACTGAGGCAGATGTTGTGAAATGTACGACGAAACTTCCAGAGCATAATGACCATGTTTATTAAATACGAAAGGAGACTTTAATATTTTATTTCCGGCGCGGAAAAACGCACATCAGCGCCGTAAGCGATAGAAATTATGGATAGGGGATCGATAACGTAAGAATGCACGGTACAGTATCGTCCGTTGTAAATGTATTTTTAATAAACCCCAAAATTTAAATTATTTCAGCTGCTTCCAGTATTTTTTCTTTAAAAAGTTTTAATTTTAGCAAAAAATCTAGTGGGAACCGGTGAAGTTAAAATTAAACCAGACGTAGCGAATTGTACGACAGCGCCTAGAGCTTTAAACAAAAAAATTTTGGGGAATAACTTAGAGACAAAATCTCTAGTGTGTACACTGTACATAAGCTTAAACTGTATTAAACTCAGCAGTAAGTGCAGTTCCAGTCCTCCAAACGGTACTGTATAGTACTGTGGTTGATTGGTTAAGGATGATTTGCACTGTTAGTGTACTATAGAGACTGACCTGCGGAGAGGGCTGTACTGAAAATGTGCGGCATCACAGTGCAGGAACTGTACTGTGGTTAGATTTGTACTGAAACAGCTGCATTACAGTCCTGGAAGTGTATAGTTGCAAAAACTGTACAGCAAAAATGGTGAGTAAGGTGGCAAACTATACTGTTTGTTTCAATGGGGAGACGACTGACAGCTAAGGTCATTTACGTCATAAGTGACAGGTAAGGGAGAAAATCGGCATTAGCCTGCTCTTAACAAAAGGCGCCAAGGGGACCACGGTTTAACGTCTCATCCGACAGACGGAGTACTGTACTTGATGTACCCTCCACGAGTTATTCAAGTAGGGATCCGGTTTCCTCTGACAAAAATCCTCCTCTGCAGGGATTTGAACCCTGGCCGCCCGTATGGTTAGCCAGTACTCCAACCACCAGACAACCCAATGCCCTTTAAGTACACTCTTAAGCACACTTCCAGTCCAGATACCGCACACTTGGAGTACAGATAGAACTTAGTTACAGCACAGTTATTTTCAGTGAGAAAGAGCGTGGTTTAACTTATCAATTTCCGGCGAAGAAAAACGCGCATTAGTAAGGGGCAGTGATTACGGTAAGGATTAAGTAACATGCGTCTCTTCACCGGCGGCAGAGCGTCGGAGGCGGTGGCGAGGTCGTAATCAAATCTCCCAAGGGGTAAATTCCCATCTCATCGCGTCCCTCCATTTCCATTCCTTAATTCACCCGATCAAACTAACTCACTCCATTTATCCCCTTCTTCCTCCGAAAACCCTCGTCGACCTAGACACCTTCCCACCCACCCAACCTCACCCCACGAGGGGCGCTTTTTTAATCTCGGCCGACAAACCCCCTGCAGACGCACACACCGGAGAGAAGGAACAGCTTCCAGAGCCGGAGGATCTATTGTCCCCGCAGACACGGGAAATCCGACCTAACCCCTTTCCTCTCTCCCGACCGCTCCTATCCCCTCACCGGAGGAATCTGTTTATCCCGCTTGACTCCTCATTATTCCGGGTGCTCTCGTCCGCGGAAAGTGAGCGAAAACTGTGTGGGGAAAGGACTACGGAGAAAGAGAAAATTTTCCTGTGATGATGTATTTTAAGGCGTCGCATCAGGCCCGCTCTACGGGTCGAATTTGTCATGATTTTCGATGAACGATCAGTGCCAAGAAAAATTCAAATGATAATGTACTTATATCAGAGCGTCGAGAATCCGGATCAATTGTTACCATACCCAGTCCGGATTATCTAAAAGTCCGGATTTTCAAACAGAACCAAAAAAAGGCTGTTTGATGCCTTAAACATAAAGAACCTTAGCTAAAAACCGCCAAAACAGTAGTTCACTTTAGCACTGTACTTAAATAATTAGAGCAGATAAATAAAACCATTGAAAATATAAACTTATTACGTAGTACATTAATGAAACGTACTGTAATACCGAAATACGTCTCGCATCAACGTTTTTGAGAAATATGTACAATGCATTCACTTCAACTTATTTTTCGCCGGATGTGAATCCGCATCACCGACGGTCCGGATTTTTGACGCCCGGATTATTGACGCTCTGCTGTAAATGTGGACTTATTTCTGTACAAAAAAAACAAAGAAAAATTAACTAAAAACTGACTCTAGAATATAGCCTTTAGCAGGCTTGACCAAGGCTACGTCGCTTGCTGCGATATATCGTATGTAGTGACTTTAGCGTCATCTACTTCAGGCGCAAATTAAAAGAGATCTTTAAATAAGACAATAGTAGGTTGTTAATTTATTACTAATTATTTTAATTGTTTATACTCAGTGAATTTGTTTACAAAAGACTATGTTATGATTTCGTTAGAAAAAAGTCACATGGCCTGCATGGTCCGTATCAAAATAACAATCATGGCGGCAAGTCGTGAATGTGAGAAGCGACCCGTGCAGCATTATTGCTCAGCCAGTTGGTGCAGTAATTTTTCTGGCTGCAGATTAGACAAAAAAATTGCACTTTTCAACTTCTCGAGTGATTTAGCGAGGTAAGTACGGTGTGAATAACATGGTTAGATGTTTTACAGTTATGACCGAAGCCTGCTCTTATTTTTGTATTGACATCTAATTAATTAATTTGGCCTATGGTCCTATAGTATGGCTGTGCGAGGTGGTGAAATGGTGACGTGCATTATGGGAGTTTATTTAGCAGAGCTCAGTTTTTATTGTGGTCGCTTATTGTGTGCGGAAAGAACGAGTTTTTGTACCTATCTGTTCGGGCAATGTGTCTCTCTTATTTTATCGCTTCTGTCAGATCTAGAAATGACGTGAGGCGTCAGTGATAATATTCTCTGTGTCGCTCTGAAACACACCAGAGAAGAATTTCTCAACAGTCGCAGCATTAGAAATCGTTAGCACTCGAAACAAACGGTAGAAAGAAGACCGGACAGATGAATCGCTCATGTACTGCGGCATGAGGGATTGGTGAAGATGATTTTAGAAGGGATGATAGAAGGCAAAAGATATAGAGGAAGGCCTAGACTGGAGTATTGGAAGCAAATAATTATGCACAAGGGATGTGGACGGTTTACAGATAAAGAGGATGGCAGGGGATATAGAGAGAGGCGGAGAGCTGTCGCAGACCAATTCTGATGGATTGACGACTGCAGAAGAAAGAAATTTGCACTTTTATCGTAGTTTCCTGCCTTCAGAATTTAATTTGTACCATTTTTGTGATACTGATATAAGCATAATTATTTTGACAGGTGGTAGTAACTCCCAGATATTTGAATTCTTCAGTTACTGTAAATTTGTGACCTCTGACTTCCAGCGTTGGGCTGATAGGCCCTGCCTCGGTTCCTACTTTCATATATTTAATTTTTCCTTCGTTTACCTGTAAGCCAATTAAATGCAGCCAATATGTGTTACTAGAGTTTGTCAAAACTGTTGGAGAGCAGGCTTCTGTCAAGAAATACAAAAATTAGGATCTAGCGATTATTCAACCAGTTCTCTTGTATGGGTCAGAATTGTGGACACTGACAAAGTACACCCAGAAAAAGTCGTTAACTTTTGAAAACAATATATTAAGAAGAATATATAGACCAACTCTTGAAGAAGAAACATGGAGAATAAAGAAAAACAGAGAACTCGGAGATTTATACAGAAGAGCTGATATTGTGGCCGGGATTAGAAGTAGAAGGATAAAATGGCTTGGTCATGTCAGAAGAAGAGAAGAAGATACAGCCATACGAAGAGTGTGGAGGGGACACACAGAAGGAAGACGCCCACCAGGAAGGCCAAGAATAAGAAGGGATGACCAAGTGGCCAATGATGTGAGAAAACTGGGTGGTGACATTGAGATGGCGGAAAACAAAAAAAGTCTGGAGGCAACTTGTAGGCGAGGCCACAAATCAGCTTGGATTTGAGTGGCCCCTGGAGTAGGAGTAAGTAAGTAACATATAAGCATACATGCCCATGTTAACATTTAAACTGGACGTTTGTGTCACATAATTTTTTCAAGCAAAAATTGAATTCATTATATTATTTTTTTAATTTTCTAGTGGGCTAGTAGTCGGGGTAGCAATACATTTCATTCTATTCAGCTGGTTTCTCTCCTTCTTTATTTTCTCCAAAGGCGAATCCTTCACTGATCCCTTATTCCAATTCCCCCAACCACCAGGCTATTTACGTCCGTCCCCTACGCCATTATCGAACGGCTTCTTCTTTTTCGCTTTTAATTGAATACCGACAGACACAATACGGGGGTGGAGGAGGAGGAAAAAGCATTTCCCGAAGCGGGTTTTGGGTGATCCTCTCTCTCTCTCTATCCCTCGCTCATCCCTTGTGTTTCTTGCTACAGTTTCTACCTCTGCCTCACCTTATCCCTCCGCTTTTAATCACTCTTCCTTTCTCTCGCGCCGACTCGTTCCCCGAATAAACGAGTTTAACCTCGATTAGAGGGCGGATGAGAACAAAAACGCCTTCCGCCGCGTCCCCAGATTGCCTCGGATCTCGGCGAGAATTTGCGGCGACGGACCCGTGATGCGATTCGAGAAGATAATCAGCTTCGCCTTCGCTTTCCAAATGTTTTTCCCAGGCGGCCGAAACCATGGAGACGAGATCGGGGGGGGGGGGGTTGGAAGGGGGGTAGGTAAAAGTTTATTTATTTATACAATCGAGAACTCTCAACGCTGCGCAGAAGTTTCTAGCTTATCATCCTCATCCACTCCAAAATATATTCAATTTCACGCCTGACTAACTACTCTGATGAATTATCACGGATTGTTCTAGGATTACGAGGGCGGTTCAATAAGTACCCGTGATTGAAATTAAGACACCCTTTTTTCAGAAACCAATTATTTGTTTTTCAACATAGTCTCCTTTTAGGGATGTGCACTTTTTCCAAATTCCCTGCTATTGTTTTAATCCCTCCAGAAATTATATCTGTCGAGATCCCCAAATTACACCTCTGTCACCCATGGCTGCCAAATTCAAACAAACCTATGACCCAGGGTTAAATTTGTTTTTGGCGACGTTTAACAGATAGCAGCACACGATTAAATCAGCCATTTACCTTTGTAACGTCTTATACGAAATATTTTGCCATTGTCGGAAGTTTAAACCTCTATGAAATTATAGAGTATTGAACAGAATTAAAAGAACAGGATCATAAAATCGAGACGTTTAGCTTCACATGGATATTCGGTGCTTCTTCTTGGTCATGTCTCAGTATTTCGGGATTATTTTATCCATCAATCCGAGTCAACGGAGCGTAAAGCGCTTAAACATTGAAATAAAAAAGAATTCTTTTGTGAAGAATTAAAATTTTCAAAGAATATCGACCATCTGTAATGCAATGCTTCAAAAATTTACTTCTAAGATTCCTAGCAGACACAGCAACGCTTTCACCTTATTCATTTAAAAAACCGGGGTTCTTGGAGAGATAATAATGGCATATTCCTTCACAGACCTCACAGAGTTGTAATTTAAAGAAACAGAATAAAGGATAAAGCTGTAGAGAGAGTTACGGGGTTAGTAACTCTGATAATTGCCATCTAAATGCAATGAAAACAAAATCACGAAGAAACCTGACGGAATAAGTTGGCGGGAATAGCATGCCTTTGAATATCACAAGGCGAAAAATACAGTGCGAGAGGTTGATTTTTCCCGTACCGTTAGTAGGCAAGGCAACGCAGGAGACGAGCAAGGGGTGAGGAGAGTACGCTGTCGGGTGCTACAGCACCAACCGGTCCAACAACGAGATGAATATAAGGCAGGAAAGAATACAAATAAAGACCGCCAGGGAATACAAATACGTGGAGGGGAAGGATGAAAAAGGCTAACGTAAGCCGAAAGCCTTTTATTTTTCTTTCGGGAGGTAAAGGACTGAATGTGGTTTCTCTTCGGGTTAATAAATAATCCAGATGAAAAGTACGAGAATAAATATAAGCTTAACCTTTAACAGCGATGGAGAGGGTGAACGGGTGACCACCTTCCCATTTTAAACAAATAGGAAGGTTTTATTCCTTTGCACGTGAAACTACGGGACAATGGTTAGGCCGTTTTAAAACGGATTCAATTGGGCGGGCGGAGTAGTGTAACTCCTTTAAGTACCTTACAAATTCAAATCCTCTTCCCCCTTTGCGGGCGAGAATTCAGTCGAACGGGGCGAACGTGGAAATCGCAGCCATGGAAATGCGCCCGTGATCAACCGGATGAAGTTAGTTCGCGCGACAGGCTTTCTCTCCAACGAGAACAAACAAAACCTCTTCGTCGGGTTTCACCAAGCGAACTCAGTCACGACATGGGGATAACGGGCATCCAACGAAATTTCTCCACTTAAAACTACGACGAGGCAAAACGAGAAAGTGTAACGTGCATGAGCTCAATTCTAGTTGGGGGGGTCATCTTTGTCATATCTCAGTTTTCCGGTGGAATTTTATCCATCAATCCGAGTCAAGTAAAGCGCTTAAACATTGAAATAAAAAAGAATTATTTTATGAAGAATTAAAATTTTCAAAGAATATCGACCAAATGTTATGCAATGATAACAAAAATTTACTTCTAAGATTCCTAGAAGACACAGCAACGCTTTCACCTTATTCATTTAAAAAAAAAACAGGGGTTCTTGGAGAAATAATCAAGGCATATTCCTTCAGAGACCTCACAGAGTTTGGAATTTAAAGAAACAGAACTATGGATAAAATTGTAGAGAGAGTTGCGGGGTTAGTAACTCTGATAATTGCCATCAAAATACAATTAAAACAAAATCACGAAGAAACCTACGAGTCGGTGAATGGGTCGGAGACTTGTCATTGCGGAGGGAGGATGTACGTAGACTCGAGGATTTTGCGATGAGGGTGTGGAGAAGGATGGAGAGGGTGTGATGGGTGGCGAGAAGGACGAACGTGGAGGTATTGGATATGGTTGGAGAGGAAAGAAAGCGGGTAACGGAGGTTCGGAGGAGACAGAAGAGATGGATGGAGGACGTCTTGAAAGGAGAGGAAAAGTTGAAGCCTCACTATTCGAGTGGCGCACGTATGAGACATGAATTGGCATTGGTGCAATCAAGGCGTAATAAAGGCTTTCAGAACTCTTGAAGAGACCAATTACGAACACGCTTACGGCTTGACGACACTTTTATCAATTACGCACGCAGACATAATCCGCTTGCCCATCCCCGAAGGTGTACCGCTCGTTCAAATTCATTTACGGTGCGACAAAAATCGAAGCAGTCCACGGATCTGGGTAGTACTTTGGAAGAGAATGAGTGCAGTGGTAGGGACATTAGATGTAGAATTTTCATGGCACAGAAATAAGTTTCAAAAAGGAGGTAAACGATGAGGGGGCCTGAGAAGAGAAATATACCAAAGGGTGTTGAAAACTCTAATACTGAGCGTTACACAGTAAGGGTCGGAGACTTGGTCATTGCGAAGGGAGGATGTACGCACACCAAGTCCTGAGGTGTTTGAGATGTGGGCGAGGAGAAGGATGGAGTGGGTGAGCTGGGTGGCGAGAAGGACGAACGAGGAGGTATTGGATGTGGACTCGGAGAGGAGAGGAAGCTGATGGCGGAGGTTTGACGGAAGAAGTAGAGATGGATGGAGGACGTTTCGAAAAGAGAGTGAATGTCAAAGAGGGTAATAGATCACTGAGGAAGCGTGGAAGACGATAGGAATTCTGGACAAAAGAAGGAGAGAAAGACGCTCACGCACGTTTAAATTCGTTCATCACGAGGCAAAAAATCGAGCAGTTTAAGTATCTGGGTAGAATTTTGGTAGAGAATGGGTGCAGTGGTAGGGACATAAGATTTAGAATTTTGATGGTAAAGGAAGCATTTATAAAGAAAAGGGAATTGATGAGGGGGATCTGAGTGGAGACGTAAAGAAAAGGCTGAAGAAAACTCCGATATGGAACGAGTCGATGAATGGGTCGGAGACTTGTCATTGCAGAGGGAGAATGTAGGTAGACTCGAGGATTTTGCAATGAGGGTGTGGAGAAGGATGGAGAGGGTGTGATGGGTGGCGAGAAGGACGAACGAAAAGGTATTGGATATGGTTGGAGAGGAAAGAAAGCGGGTAACGGAGGTTCGGAGGAGACAGAAGAGATGGATGGAGGACGTCTTGAAAGGAGAGGGAAAGTCGAAGAGTGCAATAGATCATTGAGGAAGCGCGAAGGAGAATAGGAATTCTGGACGAAATAAGAGCAGGGAGACTATATGAGGAATTTAAGAGGTATCCAAAGGCGGATCACGTTTTGGGGGGAAAGCAGAACGATCATCCAGAAATTAGGAAGTTAGAATAAGTACTGTCCAAAAACCTACTAATCAGCTGGTAGAATACTGAAATTAATCTTCGGCAAAAGAAAGACAGCTGGTTAAAACGGTGAAAACCAACAAAATACGCTTATCACACGGTAACTATGCACAATCGAACTGTAGTACAGATAATTCACTCCACTTCTTTCGCAAGATTTTCCATAAAGAGTGAGCTTACGGCAAACAAAACTTATTCCGATTCTCTATCCTGATCACTGTCGCGATATGGCAAAAATAGGGTATTAATAGAGTGTAAAGGGAAAAAAATATTTGTATCCGAAAATAGTAACTGGATTGGATTTTGGGGAGGCGACCGACAGCTAAGGTCGTTTGCGCAAATATTAACTTAAAATATATTTTATGAGACTCTTGCATTGTCCGTATATGATTTTAAATTTCAGATTGAACAAGTGAGAGCAATATTATGTGTCTTATCAAAGAAAAAAATAAGACCCTGATGAAGTAGAGTAATAGTGATGAAAATAGAGTAGAATAATAATGATGAAAATAATTTGAGCGTAGAGGATAACCAAAGAACAAGCCCTAGTCCTAGAGTTGGAGAGAAAAGATACGTATGCATTGCAGTTAAATGCAAGGAAAATTAAATTCAAAATTAATAATTTGTGACCTGGTGATTAACATAATGTAGAAATAATATTCGATTTTGACGTTATCGACCATATATTTGTAAGGTAGGAAGATTCAAGAGTTGTGGTCATTAAATATATTTCTCAATTTCGACGTTTCGCCAATTCTTTATGGCGTGATAATCAGTAAAGTTGAACCATCAAAATTAGTAAATGACAACTCTAAGCAGTTAATAAATTTAAAAAAATCACTGCATTCCTTCCTTTTTTTAGAGTTAACTTTTACTTTGCTTGATGGTTCAATTTCACTCATTTAAACGTCCTAAAAATGCCTATAAATCTGTCGGAACGTCGGCATTGAGAAGCATATTTATTGACCAAAAGTCAAGAACTTTGCTATGAGACAAAATATTGTAACATGACAGCCAAAATGGCACATGGAGTATTAGTTACGAAATCAGAGTCTGAGCAGGTGCTCTTGCATTATACATATATGCTTTCATTTTTTATTGAAGAAGTAGAACCAATACTGAACGACAAAGCACTGGAAATATGGAGTTAGGCACTTAGATGGAATTTTAACCACCGACTCTTCCTCGTTCACATCTGCTTCAGAGGTCGAAAGAATTTTAAACAATCACACTCATTACCACAAATAAGATCACTTTCCATCTTCGTATCACGAGTGAGACGAACGCTCGAAGCACTGCATTCCCGCATCATACTGAGGAGGTCGAAGATGACTTACCTGCAAGAGGAAAGAAACATCAAATCAGACAAGTTCATTAACGTAATCGTATTTTACATTTGACAGAAGTTATGCAGAATTTAAAGAGAAAGACAACCTATTTACGTCTCTGGATGGAACGTGGGATGATTTGTCGCAAAACAACCTCTTTTAGCGGAAAAATGTCGTTGACGGAAATGGCAAGAAATAATGTGGAAGACCATGGATGGACAACAACAGGCAAATAATGAGGAACACAAAAATGAAGTATTTTTTTGGGAATAAAATAGCGAGCACAAATGAAGGTGGAGTGGATAACGGTAACAAACTTATCCGGACTGATGAATGCTCAATATAGATACAATCAATAATATGTACTTCCTTAAGGATATATTACTCTAAAAGTAGATTTTAAAGTAATATGTAAGGCTGTCAAATTTTAACTCCAAATCAATTCCATTTCAGTGAGTTCATCAACCTTATAGAAGGCGATTGATATAAATCGGAGTCTGTGTAGTTTAGTACAATTAACATACATTTCAAACAGGAATACAATAACATTTTCATTCTAGGTTACGTTCCAACTAAAGATGGCAACATTTAATTGCTCGGTAGAAATAATCACTTTATCTCTTTCAATTAACCGGTAAATCCTACGATAATGAGTAGCCAATTAATTTAGTGATTGATTGACTATTTATAATTAATAAAATGATAGATAAATGGATTTATATTAAATTTCCAAACATTGCATGTAACAAATGATGTGGTACAAAGTCACTCGCACGGGTGCGTACACACCAGGGTTGAAATTCGCTATGAAAAAATCATATGACTTGACCGGGATTCGAACCCGGATCTCCCAATTGCCGGTCAGGTGTGTTAGCCAGTTACACCACCAAGCCATCTTCCTTCAAGGCGAATTTCGAGGGCACTTGACCGGCAATTGGGAGATCCGGGTTCGAATCCCGGTCAAGTCAAATGATTTTTTCATAGCGAATTTCAACCCTGGTGGATTTATATTACTTTTTGCCATTCTTAGTTCCAACGCAAACTCGCCTTTTTCCCATAATTAGGGTTAAATAAAATTTTCTACACCCCCAAATAACTGGAAGCCAAATTACCCGATGGGCCGTGAACTGTCGTCCACATTGTTAGTAAAACGTCCGAGATATCACAGTGCGTATTACATGACGTAAATATCGATTCCTGACGACTATTTGGGAAAATGTGATTTACAACAATATTCTGACAGCATGCATCATTCAAACAGCCGTCTCATATCCATCCCCTTCCCACAACCACGCACATAATCCATCAGGCATTCCAAAGGGAAGTCACTCGCACATTCCGGTGCCTTCTTAGCAACGAAGTTAACGACTGGGGGGACAAAAAACTGTATCGACGAATAGGGCAACAGTGGCAAGTGGTCCTCCCTGGCCATTAGCGCCATTGGACGGGTCACCAAAAAAAAACAAAGGGAGAGTGAACAGTGAAAGGGAACGTTCCCTCCTATTTCTGGGCGTTCCCCTTTAAAACGGACGCCCGCACTCGCATACATCAAGCGAGAAATGAATGGGAACTTAATAATTCGCGTCCAATATCTATCACCTCTTCCCAACACCAGGAACCGAAAGAGATAGAGAACTGAGAAGGGAGAAAGGATTAAGTGAGAGCAAAAGGGCGAAGCAAACAATGAGAAATGACAAAAAAAAACTTCACCACTATAAAAATAATCGGGCAAGTTTTGGATACATCGACTAAGGGAGTACACTGTTGACCGTTCATGGGATTAAACCAAGAATAATTTCCAACTTTTGAGTCTTTTTTTTCTTTTTTAAATTTTCCTTTTTTAAACTTAAAAAATCCATACAATATTCCCTACATCATTTTAATTTGTCAGTCTCTTTCTTCTGTCTTCTCGTCATGGTCTACCTCAAAGACTTAATACGGGGTAATAATTATTTCTTCGATATCAATGTAAGTAAAAAGTATTCAGCCTCGTCATTATTCGTCCAAGTTATTGGCATAACGTTACAGAGTGTATACGGAGAGGCCAAAAGCGACAGTGGTTGTAGTTATTGTTTTTTAATTCTCTACGTTCTAGACAAGTCTAATCTACATGCCTACTGGATATGACTAAATAAGTTAAATAGCGGAGAGAGGTAGGAAATATTGGCTTCATTACGAGGAAAAATAACTCGGGAACCTCTGGAGCAATTTTAAACCCGAAGATTAAGGCTATGAGTCAATAGAGTTAGATTTGGTGCTTTAGTTTGAACTGGCAGAAGTTTTTCTAAATATTTCCCTTATATTTCCCTCACAAACAGCAAGGCACAAATAATAAAAATGAATGCGTCGCCTTTAGAAAATGTTGTGTAGGCGGATCTCCTAAAAAATGTTTTTAGATTGGAATCACATTTTCCTTCTCTTGCTCAAAGATCATTGCTTTTAGTTAGATACTAATGAACAAATAAAAACACTTTCAATTTTTCCACTTAGTTTACCTTTAAAAACTTTTGCACATTGCAAAAAATTTACTCAGCGAAATACTTCACAACCTGCGCCCCAAAAGAAATGGCGAACAGCCGGACGGATGAGCGCAAAAATATTTGCATTTATAAAACTGAAATTCAGTCTGTGTTTGGAACATGTAGGTTTTCAAACCCTGGACGAATACGAACCAAATGTCGCACATATGTTCCATACGACCCAGCAGGATTAACAGGCCATATTAAAAAAGCTCAAGTGCCCCGGGGGATCCTAAGTGGGACATGAATCAGCCCATTTCAACATCCACTGGGGAAGCATTACATTCAGCAGGGAGGCTTCTTTAAAATACTTGCACTTATGATATATGTAGGTTAGAAATATTATGTTTGGGATCACTGTACGAAATTGCTGCACTAAGTTTTCAGTAACACTTTGTTTTTTTTTCATAGATTTTTGAGTTTTTGTCAGCAAAATCGTAACGTTTTGCACGAATTAAAATTTAGAGATTTCATTGACTTGGCAACCGCAGTAATGGAACGGGGAACTTACGCCCGAGGCACTAACGGGGAGTGTGAAATGATCTATACAGGAGCATAAGAGCGGGATATCATCTGAGGAATATTTTACTCTAACCGCTTCATGTGTGGTTCATGACTGCTATGTACTGCATGCATTTTCCTAGTCATACCGGGAAGTACCTTCCAATTGAACCCTCCCATTTTATTGCTTTCCTTCACATTGCAGTTCAACGGGCACCGTCCTTTGGTCATTGCATGAAATATCACGCGAAGAAATAAATTTGGCCACTCTGTATATTCTCCGAGGTCTTTAATTGCGGTCTTCATTCGTGTGGTCCGAGTGGCCGTATCGATTCGCTCTCGTACTGCAGGATTCCACATAGCTTTTCCCAATGCTGGGAGTCGCAACACCGCATAGCCCTCTACCGTTCCACCAAGCATACGCCGGGGAGGGATAAGAAACAATATCACTCGGAAGTGCTCGGAAATAACTGGCGCGTCGTTCCCCAAGCGATCCTCGGTCGCCATATAATCCTGCCGGTTCCGGGAAAAAGGGGTAAGAAGATGTCCTTGGAATGGTAAGATGAAGGAGTGAGAAGGAGAGAGAGAGAGATAGATAAAGATACAGACACACACAGAAGGGAATGGGAAAGACATGTAGCCGAAGTATATATGGAGTGCGAGCCGACGCGTTTACGACTGCTTTGCGACACGCGAAAATTGGATTCCCTTCCACAAAAACCGCCCTGCGCCACCATCGCCAAACGAGCCACCTTCTACTCCTCCTTCTTCCGGTTGGTTCGCTCTCTTGCCGGAATTTCGGGGGAACGATAAACAGAAGAAGAACGAGAGGAGAAAAACGGTGACCGGGGAGAGGAGGGTGCAGACCAACGCGGAAGCGAATACGGAGGAGGAAGAAGAACACAACTCGGCGCGAATTTCGCACGCGTTTTGTTTTTTTTACATGCTTTTTTATTTTTGATCCGTTGCGTTCCCCTTTCATCCGCATCATCTGGATGGGACGATGCTCGCTGGAGAGCGAAAAGATGAAAATAATACGCCGAAAAGTTAAAAAGAAACACAAAAATTTGCACGAATATTTGCATTTCGAGGGAAAGGAGGGTACGCGAAAAAAAAATAACGGCGCCGAATAAGGGCGTGTTTATGCTATTTCATCTGAGAGTTTTCAAAACAGCGAAGCGGCTGGATAAAGGGTGCATACCCCATGCTTATTTAACCTCGTCGTGTGTAATGAAATAAAATAAAGAGGAATTTAAAACTTCATAGCGAGCTCTTTTCAAAGCGGATCTTCTTTTATTTTATTTTAAATATCGTTTCGCTGGGGAGTGGGGTGGGGGCGTTTCCCGTAATTAGCTAAACATCCCACCATTTCGCCGCGGGCCATCGAAATGGAGCGACTCTCAATATTGACACTATCAAAGGGGACGAGAGGAAACTCGTACAAGAACAACGGTGGAAAAGGAAAAGCATTGGTTCTGTCGGCCGGGACAGAACCCTCGCCAAACTGTACAAACTTAAACCTTTCGACGAGCAGTCACGTATCGAATCATTCGCAAATACACCGACCTTACTAAATAAACAAATCCGTCTGATGGAAGTTCTGTCACGGTTGCTTAACAAATGGAACGGCAGCCGGAAGACATCTTTGATTTCTAATGCTTCTCGGGACTGCCCACATCTGACTCCACGCCACCGCACTTAGCAACACAAACGCTGATAACAGGAAGGCACACAAAGCTAGGATGTACGAGTGAGGCGTCATTAGTGACCACATTCAGAACTACTTCGCGGCCTTTGTAGTGAAACGGGATGGGATGTTAAAGCACACGCGAGCGTATGGTTTGAGTTCTACGACTGGAAATCTACCGCGAAGGCTCGCGCAAGATAGACAATGAAGCTTTGTCTACCATGATTGACGTATTAGTAAAGCAATCATTCCACTTGAGCCTTTGATGCATCCATTGATGCTCTTGAATCGTCATTGTGGCGTGATATGACATACGCTGGCGCGGTGCCATTGGGATGACTAGTGAGTGAAGGACAGAATAGGATTACTATGAAGGAAGTTAGATGCGTAAGATCTCATTTATTAGAGGGTAACTACGTGCATTGAGGCTACAGAAGTAAAATTTATAAATGCTTAAACTTTCATTGCAGGATAATACGCTTACAAACAGTGCCGTATGCATTTCTGAATTAAATAAATACAAAAAACTTGACTTGCATGAACTAAATTTTGCATACATAAACTTGACTAGAAGTCACCCTGAGAGGAGAAAAATTGGAGCAAGTGGATTCCTTAACCCATCTCGGAAGTAACATCACATGGGACGGAAGAAGTACAAGGAAAAACAAGCGGAGAATAGCCCAAGCTAAGAAGGCGTTCATGACAGATGACAACTGCTGTAATCAAAGAAGATAGGACTACAAACCAGGAAATATTAAGTAAAAACCTTTGTGAGGAACGTGACACTCTCTGGATCGGAAGCATGGACCATGAGAAAAGCTGACCAGAAGGACGAGAAGCCTTCGAAACCTGTTGCTGGAGGAGAATTCTGAAGATAAAATGGACGGAAAAAATAAGAAATGATGAAGTGTACAGAAGAGTAGAGGAGGAAAGGACCATATGGAACACCGTACATAAAAGAAGAACCAGATGGATTGGACATACCTTTAGACACAATAAGTTCGCTTAATAACATAATGGAAGGCAAAATAGAGGGAAAAGTTCCCAGTTCAAGATCCAGGAATAAGCTCATGGACCAAATAAAAAAGATAGTTCTTAGGACCAGGAGGTAAGGGAACTAGCACTGGAGAGGAAAGGGCGGAGGGCTGCAGTCAACCAATCTTAGGATTGACCGACCGATGATGAAACTTGACAACGCGTGACATAGTAAAAGAACAAAACATACTGAAAAAATTTATTTGTTGAATAATAACCTTTCCCACATCACAAGCCCTTAATTTATGCTCCCTGCCTTCCCTCCCAAAATATAGTTTTATTCTCCACACCCCCCACATCGCGTTACTATCACAACAATTTATAAATAAATATTATACAAAAAATTACACCTGATGACGCCCTAAAAAAGATCAACCTGAAGGGTTAGATCACGTACATCATATTAGCGTCTTGTACCTTCTGATTCACATATGTTGGAAGCGGTGATTTCCAGGATTTTCCTACAGATAAACAATTCACAGAGACTGGCAGGGAAAAAGCTGAATCCACAGAGGAAGAAAAAATCCACAGGCTAAGAAGATGCCTCGGTAGCTTAATTGGTTAAATTGTTCGGTCGGAAATCGAGGTATCCGAGTTCGTGTCCCGGTCAAGGTGGATTAGTAATTTAACTGAAAAAAATTATAAAATAAAAAATAAAAGCAGCGCTCTTCGTTAAAAACTGCTACGAGCGAGCATATAGTGTCTCAAAACTTTTAAAAGGAGTAAGACGGGAGCCGCTAGAGACTCGGAGGCTTCACGGCAGGCTTTGTGTTTCAGAGCGACACGGGGGATATTATCATGACTCCTCACTACATCTCTAGGTCTGACAGAATCGATAAAATACGAGAGATACTGTGCCGTGCAGATAAGTACAAAAACTCGTTCTTTCTGAGCACAATAAGCGACCACAATTAAAATTGAGCTCCACTAAATACACTCCTATAATACACGTCAACATTCCACCTGCCAAAACCTTACATCTCTACAAGGCTGGTTTCCAAACACTCCCTGTTACATGCCCATGCTGCGGTTCGCAGGGTAGTATGTAGATGTAATATTCCTCTGAGATATTTTGAACCAAAGAAAACATAATTTTCCAGGCCCAGGTTTACTGTAAGCCCAACTTTACCTTTTTTCCTTTCTTGCCTTCCGTTAAAATCATTCCCCAACGTAACGGTGTCTCCACAGAATCCAAAGGGCACTCAACGGTGTAACATGTGCGAGACATGCACCAAAACAAATGAACGTGCGCAGGTCGCACACACCTAAAACTCCGCCCCAAGCGTGTCTGCCAAATGTGTCAAGGGGGTACGCCCCACGCTTTACCCCACGATCACGGGTCAGGAAGGAAGAACCACGCCAGACACGTCCAAAAAAAAATCCCGTGTCCCTTTTTCCCGACTTACAGATCCTTTGCCGTTGAGCCCACCAGACGGCAGATGGGCGCGCAGCAACAATACGTATAAAAAAAACAGGGTTCTCTCCCGGGTCCTATTTTTTTTCAGCGAGCTTCCTAGTACCCTATTTCCTCCACTCCCTATAAAGGACAAAGGCCCGTTCAGCTTTTTCCCTGCCACCCTTTGTGAACCGTTTAGCTGCGGGATAATCCCAGAAATCACCGCTTCCAAATGTCTGGATCAGAAGGCTCAGCACGCTAATATGACTCACGTGGTCTCACCCCTAGGGATAAGCGTACTTTCTTTCATACCGACTGACACAATAACTTAATCAAGGATGGGTATTTTGGACGGATATCCATTTGCATGTCTACACTCGGAGCGTGGCTGAAAATCATTTCCACCGGCATAATTTGTCTCATTTAAAATGGATCAAAAATAGACAGATCAGAAAGAAGGGACATATTTATTTAAGGTACGAAGCTCATGTTTATTTTCACTCTAACAGTCAAATTAAATCTGAACTTCTCTCAGTACTGATTTTTGAGAACTATTACAATGGCATCTATCCGAACGTTTTAATAATGAATCCACAAGGTTTCACGCATGCATGTAGATGTACACGACTGTAATTTTTACCATGAAAATGATAGTAATCCGTTTAAAATTTGCCAAGAGTACTTATATATGCGTAGCATATACCAATTGACTGGCTCATAAAAAAATTGAGCCATTCAATAAAGTAAAGCCTAGTATTCCAGTTATAGTGCAAGTAAAAGAAGGGCTAGTATGAATTTTAACTCGACAAACTAGATCCTGAAGGAGATTACTAAATGTTTTAAGCCTAAAGATAACTACACTCATCTCTCAGTTCGTAAAAAAGTCATAATATCAAATCCTGACGAAAGGCAATCGAGGCTGAAGTCGGCATAATTACTGACTATCGTTACGAGGTAAAAGCCACGGTTCAATGCTTTGTCGGATAAGGCTTTACCCAAACAAGTATTCGTATAATTTCTGAAAAATATACAAGAAAGAACTAAGCCTAAATTAACTCAGAACAGCATATTTTATAAATCATTACAAAAGGTGAAGGGGGCAAAGGTGAGACGGTAAGAATACTCGCTAACGACTAAAGTATAGATATAAACGAGGCATTCAAAGTGATAAAGCAGAGAAGAAAAGTTACAATCATGTCTAACAGCGATATAGGGTTATAGCGGTATCTACTTCGATATAGCTACGGTGGTGACTCAACAAAAAATAAAATAATCGAATCGGGATTGAACACAATGGGGATGTTCCATTTGCAACGGCAATTGGGTTATTTTGGATTTTGGTTGAATTGAGAACTTGAAACTTCTAGATTAGGCACGATACATTTTTAATAAATCAGCAAAATACTTTACCACTCACAGGACTCTTATGAATTTCATTGTTTGAATACGAATATGAAGCAGCTAAAAGTGCAAAAGTCACGATACAGTGAATGTTAAAGCATTCAAACACAGCAAGTGAAATACGTTGGAAATACCACGAGAAAATTTCGGCCTGGACCGGGAAGCAAACCACGGACCTTTGGTCTGCCGGACCAATGCGCAGACCACAAAGACCTAGTTCCCTTGTATTCGCCAAACCTGCCACGAATAAGGATGTCTGGATAGCGTAGTGATCTCCGCATTGGTCCAACAAACCGAGGGTCCGTGTTTCGCTTCTCGGTCCAGGCAGAATTTTTCCAAAGGCAATTTCAACAAATAGAGAATGAATGATCAAAGCGTATTGATGTTTGAATGAAAAATCTCGATGTAAACGGACACATCCAAGTCGCAAGTCCACTTTTCAGGAGAAAACACTCAAAAAACAATGCATAAACGATAGAATATTGTATTTTCTACAGCATGAGCTTCCGTTATGTACATGATAAAGCTACATAAAAATGTTGTTGAAGCCTTTTTGGAAGTGAGTTTTTACTGGCGTAATAGAAGAGAAAAAGAGACTAATAAAAAGGTAGTTCATATTCACCTGGAAATGTTTAAGATTTTTGAATGATTGAATCAATGTTTAAGATTTTTCTAGATTATAACGCTGGCCAATTCAAATCCTGGGCTAGAGGAAGAGGGGGCCGGATTTGTGGCCTCATCTAGCTCAGGCTGAATAAAAATTGAATCAATCAATCAATAAACATAACAGCTTTGCTTTCATAGAGATATTTTCACTGAAATAATTCATTCGAAGAGACTCGAGCGCTAAATGGCATTTCCGACGCTTACTGCAAGAGCTAGTTCATAAGTCAACAAATGGTTACCGCCATCGATTTTACTGCCTAAAGTGATTCCCCCATGCGGCAAATGCAGGCCCCCAGCAATTGTGTTCCGCCATGATTTTCCCACTTGTTTAGATTCCATCTTCAATGCACAGTAGTTAAGTCAACATTGCCGTTGTGTCAACCAAAGAGCATTGACAGTCCTTCCATCATGCTACGTCTGGTTTGCGCATTTCCAAATCTACGGCTGTCATACACTAATTCTGTAGTTGAGTCCTGAGAAAGCATTTCAGCTGCGTTTCCTGCGGTAATATAACAGGAATAATACAATCGCTCGCAAGTGAACATTATTCATTGCGCTAAAGCTACGGCTTCAAATATTCATAAGCCTACACACGGTTTCATATGGACATTAATTAGACCAGATAAGGTATTTCACGCTCGCCTAGAGTAGGAAACGCCCAATCAGGACCCAAATTAAGTAAAAAGATATGTATTTTATGTATTTTTTAAATTATCTTCACTACCCCGAATACAGCACAATGGGCCAATTTACGTCGGGTGAATAACAGTAACAACAGACGAGACACAAACACCCATGTCCTGGGTAGAAAATAATTTACCCAGGCGGGACTCGAACCCGCGACCCTCGGGTTGGCAGGCAAGGACTTCACCCCGCCGCCACCGGGGTCACCAGGGCCGATGAAAAATATCAAACAGAAGACAATAAGTTCTACTGATTACCCCCACGAACATTAGCAAAGGAAGAATTTTCCAGATTGTGAATCCAGCATAGAAATTGATTTAAAACATATGCTATAAATCGGCTTACATGATCAAGCTCGAGACATTTATATTACTGAATCAATTGATTTTTCAATACTTTCTCCACCTGGTTCACTCCACGAACAACAAGTCCAACTAATGCAGCCAATGTTTGTAGGCTTATTTTTTGGAAATTCATTACGAGACGGGTGGAAGCACTTAGTATTTTCACACGGTAATCGCGTGAATATATAAAGTGGATTCATTCATCAAGTCTAGCTAAGAACTTCAAAGACTGCAGATTTAAAAAAATTACATTCATCATCCACTATCGCATCTCCTTATCAACAAGGTTTGAACATGGGGAAGAATTACGTTATCAGATGATCCAAATCGAAGAAAATTCGCCACCAATCCTCATTGAGACATAGAAAACGAGTTAGACCAATGGTATTCGTAGCCACGAATGTAATTTCAGGCACTCCTTAAACAACATAGCCTGGAGTGAGTCGGAAGATGACCCGAAACTCCTCGATAAGAACTCACATTACCAATAAATGACAGGCAGTAACAGTCGGTAGTCACTTCCTGACGCAGGTCCGGCGACACAGGCCGCGTCGAAATTTTACACATTGGACAGCTCCAACGCCTACGCAGCCTGCGTTGAAGACCTCGCCTCTGATTGGCTACGCAGAGTCTCACCTACACACTACCCTGCAAGCCGCATTATGGGCGTGAGGCAGGGGGTTTTAGGGCACCAACCGCGTAAAGATGTAAGGGATAAGGTTTTGAGAGGCGAAATGGTGACGTGTATTATGGGATGGTATTGAAGGGAGCTCAGTTTCTAATGTGGTCGCTTATTATGCGAAAGAACGAGTTCTTGTTCCTATCTGTTTGGCAGTGTATCTCTCTTATTTCATTACATCTGTCAGACCAAGAGATGTAGTGAGGCGTCATGATCATATTCTCTGTGTCGCTCTGAAAAATATCAGTACTGAATTTCTAGAGCAACCTAAGCCTAGCGTGAAGCCTCCGAGTCTCTAGGGCCTCCCGTCTTAATCCCTCTAAAAGTCGTGAAACACTATGTTTGCTCGTAGCAGTTTTTATCTAAGCGTGCAGCTTTTATTTGTATTATATTAATATTCTTGGTTAATATTCTTGATGACCAGGGTCCCAAATGCTCGCGGCAAATTCGAGGTGTGGCCTAACCAGAGCGAAGTAACACCTCTCTTTTACTTTTTCATCCCAGAACCTTGCCATTATACGCTTAACAAAACCTAGTTTCTTTAATGCTGTGCCACATATGTTTTGCTTGAGTGTTCCCCTCGTAATATCGGAAATTTAGATGATTCCAAGATATTTAACTGCATGTACAGAATTTATATTTACTCTACCTACAGTGTAGGTAAGGCATTTGTGTGATCCAGCAGCGCTAAAACGTAGTTTTAGATTTAACACGCCCAGGCACACGATGGGAATCCGTTCAGTAAAAATCTCTCACTGGAATGTTTTTTTCCAAACTGAACGGCATGAGCTGAGACGCTTTATATACAGAGAGTTTATCAACGGAGTTGCCTTTCACCGTGAACTGAAAGCCGTGGTTTTTCGAATCCTCCGCGCCGGGCACTCGTGGGGAGTATTTGAGCGACCGCACAGCGGCGATTCTCATTCAACTCGAGCGTTTAAGAGGGGAGCGGAATGGTCCGCGATCGTCCACGCGAAAAGTAAATTGCAATTCCTCGATGCCGCCGAACGCATTTGCTCGGGCAGAGAGTAAGCTTTCGCGCGGCCGAGGAGGAGAATTCCACACCGTCCACCCCTCTCCAATCCTCCCTCCCGCGCTTTCGGCGAGCGAGCATCCGAGTGAGACCGCGAACGAAGCCGTAATTGCCCATTTGGAAACAATCGCCTCCTCAGTCCACCCGCCCACGGTAAGGTCAACGTGCCGATTTTCCGACGAACCAATAATCATCGCCGCTTAACGAGTCGCCGCCGCCGTCGGCGGCACGAAACGAAACGATTTCCCGACGTTCAATTGTACCGGCGACTTTTGAGTCAAGCCCCGAAGCGATCTATTTTCCCGCTGCGTTCAAAACAATTAATGAAATAGTAGCCATAACACAGTAGATGAGATAATGAGCGTAAGGTGAGGGACATACACCGCATACTTTCGTGTGGAGCGTGGCACTCGGCGGATTGGTTGCATGAACAATTGAAAAAGCAGACTATAACTGAGTAGAAAATTCCAAAACCTGGTGATGGAGGAGGATGCTAAATATAAAATTGACGGACAAAATAAGAAATGTTGAGGTTTACTGACGAGTCGAAGAGGAAAGGATCGTATGGTACAGCATACAGAAAAGAAGACCCAGATGGAATGGACATACATCGATGCAAAATGCGTTTGTGAAGAACGTATTCGAATGAAAAATAGAAGGAAAATTCGCCAGTAAAAAACCCAGGAATAAGTTCATGGACCAAATAAAGAGAAGAGTACATAGGAAGAGATACCAGGAATCAAGAGACCCAGCATTAAAGAGGGAAGAGTGGAGAGCTGCAGTCAACCAACCTCAGGATTGAACGACTAATGAATGAATGATGAATCATAAAAATATATATCGCAGAAACTAGGAATAAATTCATTCGTCCACATGTTTATGGCAATATAATAAAAATTTGAATTGCAGTCGATACTTACATACGCTATTTTTTTCCCAGAAAATTAGTGAGAAAAGGTTTTGGTTGGATTCTTGGATTTACCCATTCACTTTAACGGGCCCTATAGCCTCAGAATAAGGTGTTTCTACCATCGCCATATGCTGAGAAAAACAAAGATTCATTTGATCCTTACCACTACTTTCGTTGGTAACTGTCGTTTCAATGGTTAATGGCATTATTCGGCATTCCGGCGGCCGTTTCGCTATCCTCCGTGAGCATTTCCCATTCTCAGACCGAAAGTCTCGCTGCCGTGGCATTCCATTAGGAAAGTGTACATTCAAACCTAACAGGGGACCAACGCGTAGGGAGATTTCCGAAAAATAAAACAACAGCCACAGTCCAATGTCCAATCAAAAGAGTCCAATCGTATGTTCCACCCGCCCGTTACAAAAAAAATCAACCAATGTCTTTTCGTAACGTATTCGAGCAAAGGAGAGGTAATGGTGGGTTGGGTCCAGCGAAACCACGAATCAACATGCGTTCCGTCGATAATGGGGAATCCAGATAAAAGAACAGCACATTCTGCCTCCTCTACGCTCACAAGAACATATTATCGATTATCGCCATATTACTTTCGTAGGTGTCTTTTTAAGCACGTTTTACACAGGTGACGAAATTGCATAATTTAAACCTGCATGCTTTTCGCAATTGGGCGCAGAATAATTATCGAATTAGAGCAGGGCCTAGAATGCATGCTTGTTAACTGTTTTTAATTACACTTAACACATACACCTGAAATTGGATGTCTGCATCATCTGGAAATATGGTCTTTGACAGAATACTCTTCATTCCTCATCAAGGTCGTGCAACAGTTTATATTGCTCACGTTTTTACGGGACATGACCTCAGGACAATAATCAACTTCTTTGGGTGTTTCCTGTACTACTTACTCAGTGAAAATTTTCCAGAATATATGTTTCGCAAGTTTGTCGCAAAACCATCTAACTGTGAAATGTGCACCTGATATGATCCTGAATGCTTATATTTTCCCAGTCGTCGTTCAATGAAGTTCAATAATTCATTCATAGAAACTGCGTGGCATCTCTGTAATACTCTACCTAATTACATAAAATACAGTCCCTCCCACACAGCTTTCAAACGGTAATATTATAACGCACTGAATGATCTTAGATTTCCCCGGGGTATCTGGTGAATAAATGTCAATGTCTTGCACTTTACATGTATGCGTGAAAGTTGGTACCTACATTACCTAGAACTATCGTCTTTGTTTCAATACTTTTCATTCTTGATTAGGCTCGTGCAACGATTTTCACTGTTCGCAATCTTAAGGGGCATGACCTCAGGACAATTAACAAATATTCCATTATCCTGCGTGCTGATTCAGGGGCGTGTGGAAGGGGGATGCTATGACATCATCAATGAAGAAGGGAGAGGATAAGGAAAAAAGATAGGGCGAGAGAGAGAAATAATAAAATAAAATAATTATTTTCAGAACAGTTACAGACAAAATATTTTTACCAAGATATCCTTCCCTCTTTTCCCGTAAATACTTCTCAGGTTTCCCATACCCACAGCATTTAACCGACTCTTATGCTTATCCTAACATACCAAGGGTTCAATGCCGTATAATAATGTCGAAATAAGAACTACACTGCGATTTTCCCTTCCCTAGACGAACCCTCATTCATAGGTGTGCACCGCTCAATTACTTACAAGCACACAAGACGTAAAATAGTTCAGAATATAACGCAGAACCTACAAATTGAAGAATTGATCACCAAAATCGGTCGGCATCGGCCCGGAGACCGCTATAACGGACCGTGAAGGGTCTTTCACTGACCCCCATCCCTCCTCCTACCGAGTAACATTCAGACCAAATACGCTTCACTCAAAAAAAAAGGAACTCAATCCGGGGAGCGGGGGAGTCGTCCGGCTCGTCAGAAGTGCTGAGGGAGAACATTCCCACCCTGATGCCGCAACTCCCTTGAGGGACCACGAGGATAGAGCGGGGGGGGGGTGGAGGGAATAGGGTTAGGGGGAGAAGGATTTACGAATCAAGGGCCATGGAGGGGAGTAAAACGGGGGTTGGACCCCGACCGACTCCAAACGCACGTGTCCCAGGAGGATAAAAACTCACTCACCACGCCCCCACACCCTACACCTTCCCTTGATGGGGGAGAAAGAGAGAGCAGAATCCTTAGGCCACCTCCAACCCAAAGGCTAAAAGAGGAGCCGGCCGAATGGCTGGGCCTGTTTCGTCTGAACCGATGCATTTGTGAGTCCCAAAGTGGCAATAATGGCTTGGCCTTACTCGGGGAAAATTTTTCCCCACCATCGCCTCTCTTTTGTTTGTCAGCCCTCGGGCGTCTTAACGTAAACGTGTCTTGAGTTTCCAACTCCCACGTTCAACCGACGCGAAGGACTGAAAGAGTGGGGGATTGAGGAGGGAAGAAGGAAAGGACGAATAAAAACCCAGAAAAGTCGTCGTCACATCCAGAGAAGCGACTTCTACTTCGAGCCCTGACGTATGAAAACGCCGACCTTCATCCTCGAAACCCGTTTTGATTTACACTTCGGAAAATCAGCATGGAATGCGATCCTCTATAACAGGGGTCACCAATCTACGGCCGGAGATTAATGTTATCTGCTCGTTGTAGAAGTGTGCATTACTAGAGATGCTTCGATAATGTCGCATGTCCACCTTTCTCCAATTTTTCTTGCCGCTCCACAGAGCTGTGCATCTTTCATTACAGGCTTTTTAACTCTCCACCTGAAATGTTTGTCAATTTTAGCTCTCTGCTTCTGTTACCTTCAAAGCTCCACTTCCATTTGGAAACTTCTTTAAGTTTACTGTTCGCGTAATTCATAATATCTTCCATATAGATAATCTCAATGCGAGTCAATGGTGAAAAATTATAGTAACTATATGAAATACACTCATAAGTTAGAATCTGTACGACGACTGAGATGAATTGAGCGAATGTTAGCTAATAAAGTCATTATAGGAAAGAAAACTTTACAGTGATGGTCCTCCTCCCATTTTGCCTTGCGTTCTATTTAAGATGGTGCAGTGTTTTATTTTGGACTGACTGGGACAATCATTCTCATTCTCTATTAAAGCCTATTACCAATACTTTCCAGTATATCTACAGCCATGACTTCGATAAATGGCTGTTCTATGGATCCATAATGTGCCATAACGTACAAAATGAAAATTAACGGTAAACCTGTGGAAATCCTTGCTAGAGGATCGGACTGAGTGTTGACATTTCGCTATAAAGAGAGGTCATAGAGAAAGTGGAATCATTCACACATTTTCACAGCTTAGGAAAATAAAAATGTATTTATGACTTATGGATGATCATAGAATGATTGAATCGTTATGTAAATTTTGATCACAAGAGATAGCTTTTTTTTAGGAATTGTAAGGGATATCAAGCCAAGAATACCTCAAGCTATGAAAGCACTCAAAGGCATAAGTTTTAAATTTGAAATTTGAAGAAAATGGGATTTACAGTAAGACAAAACTGAAAATATTAGCATAGATTGTTGCGCTGTGTCTCTGAGACATGGACCAATGGAAAGTTTAAACAGGTGGGGTGAAGGCTTTCAAAAAATGGTACTGGAGGAGGAAGCTGAAGATCAAATGGGTAAGAACGAGGGAGTGCTTAGAGTCCAACAATAAAGAGCATTAACGCGAGTGGAAGATCGCCCGCCGGATCCGGCCCGCGATAACAATTTATCAGGCCCGCTGACGGAACTCGAATTTACTTGATAAAATGTATGGAACACAAGACGTTGTGATACAGGTTTAATTTAATATTATGTCAGAATAAAAGGAGATCTTTACACTCGCGTAAACCTTCTTGGCGCTGCTATGTGCAAAAATTAATTTACAATTTTTAATTTTTAATAATTGTACCTAGACTTTTTCAGTTAGTAAATATGTCGGTCGTTTTTGTTTTTTGTGCACTGCATGCCACTCACTCATTGTTAACACGGAATGCTGAACTTAGTTTTTCGTCTTTTTTCCCATAGTGTTAGTTCTGGCTTGCAAGTATTGTACATAATGATTATGCGACCCGCGCTCGTCATTTTTGCCAGTTATCCGGTCCACTGAGCAAAAAGGTTTGTTGACCTCTGGCCTTTAAGGACACATACTCAGCCGCCTTTCAAGCCCCCTCTTAGGATTCGTGAACATGTTGGAAGGAGCTTTTTTAAGTTAAACGGAGTTCCATGTGTATTAACGAGCGGAAGGCTACCAATCCGATCGTTTACTGAAGTGTTTGTTCGCCTTGGACGACTATTTGTGAAGGACTATTTGATGCCTGTCCACGTATATATACCTCTACTTGCGACATCGCCACAGCAGGAGTTAGCCCGCATTGACACGGGGAACTTGTGATCAGGCATTTCGCTACATTCTGTACTTACATATAATGGTTTCCCAAAATGCCTGTGTTCTATCTTCATTATTCTCGACGCTTCGAGCATTGACAATGTCATATAACAAGCGCACCCGGCGTAATCAACACGGATTTAACGCTTCCTCCTGAATAGCACACGGCCAGATTGATATTAATTGGCTTTATCTAGTTTTCCATGCTTTTTCCTCTCCAAAAATGTGTACAGGGATCAATGAAATCAGATTCTCAAGGAACTAACCGAAGTCACGTCATTAGATCACCGACCCCAGCATTGAGGCTCGATTCTGTTGGTCTACTACGCAACTTGAAATAAATACAAAATCAAAATCATTCTCTTAGTATGCAGTTAGATTCAAAGTATGAAACTTTATAATTATTATCATTTTCTGATTGCATGATGATACTTTAATGCGAACAGATAATGCAAGAGAAAAAACTGAAAATAATGAAAAATTTATTTTAAATGAATTCCCAATCATTACATTGACAAATGATGCGGTGCGAAGTCACTCGCACGGGTGCATAGACATCATGTTTTTCATTTTTTTCCACGGAGATTTTTTGGATGTTTTTCACAGCGAATTTCAACACTTGGTATTTTAAACGGAAACGAAATTCTATTTTTTCCATCTTTGAGGAAACCTTGGGAAAGACATAAAGGAAGAGAGCAAATTCGGAAGTCGGAGAGCATGGAAGCGTTTAAAAAAAGAGCAGGAAAAAAAGGGATTCCGCGAAAATACGAAGCGTTGAGTCGGAACGGAGTGTAAGAGGGCAAAGGAGGAAAAGGAAGAGAGGGAGCAAAGGGCCGTGATTTAAGATGTTTTGCTTGAAGCGTCGTATTCTCAACAGTTCGGGATCTGGTTCTCGGATGGGCCGATCTCCCGAAGGGGGTGTAAAACGGGAAGCAGTCAAAGGAGACGGAACTTGAGGCAGGAGAGAGAAGGGGGAAAGGGAGACAGAGAGAAGGGATCGGGAGCCAAATAAAACAGGGCCTAGCGAGACGGCAAATGACTCGGGAACGTTTCGTCAAGAGGACGGCTGGGCTACATCAGGGATGAAGGGAGAGTAACCAAGCCATCCGGCGCCAGGTTTGCCCACTATAAAGACGCCTCTCTTCACGCAGGGAAAACTCCAGAGATTGATTCGGCTCCAAAAACCGCGAAGAGATGAGGCGGAGGAGATAAGTTTCTACGCTTTCGTCTAGGCGACCAATCGACAAATCTCGGCTACACTGACTCCGGTGGTAAAGGATTCTAAAGAAAGATATTTCCCATCTCGAGGATCCGGGTTTGAATCCCAGTTAAGGCGGGGATTATCGTGTGGTAGAATACTGATCCCTACACTGGCTACACGTGGAGAGGATTACAAGTAAAGCTGACGATCAGTCAAAGGGAATATTGAGCAGTGGATCCATAGGCGCATTTCGTATGAAATATCTTGAAGCTAATTAGCATTGATAGGGAATACTAGTGAATTTACTTACTGAATGCTAGCATTAGAGAGAGAAGGGTGAAGGCCGGCAGTCAACCAATATTAGGATTGAACGACCAATGAATGATGCTGAAGCTAATCTTCTCCCAACTTCTCAATGGTAGTATTAGCCTCAATTTCCCAAAAGTTCAGCGTTTTTATTTATTTTTCATAACATCTTACGGCACAGAATTATTTTTATCTAAATACAGAGCATTACAACTCACCCACGCCTATCCAAGGAATTAATCAGCCAAGTGGAACCACTGATAAGCACAAAAAAAACATTGCACGAGGCTCCACAAACTGGCACTAATATATTTGGTCGCAGATATTGGTTTAATCTATTTATAATAAAAGAGAATATAAACTGATGTGGATTTTTCCGGTAAGGATTATTTTGAACGTGAAAAAGACTTCCCTGAGGAAAATGATGTGGCGGCATATGTGATTATTGCATGATTACTGTCGTCCCCAAGGAAATTTCCATTGTCACTCAAGTAATTAATGCATTCATTAGTCATATTGTAGCATGATTACCAAACAAATACCCAAAATGGCCCCAAATAACACTGCAGGGATTGTTTAACATACCTATAGAACCAGAAAAAGGGATTGCAATGACAACTCGAGACTTAGTGATTTCACATATCTTTACTTGGAACGCCTCAGGTTTCGACATTCAACGTCATCTTCACGATGAACTTCGAAACCCAGGTCGTTTCAAGTTAAGATATGCAGAAAGTTACGAGTTATTATAATATTTAAAAATTCCACCAAGTTACATCTGAAACTACCTATTACATGAAAAGGGATTGAGATAGTTCTATTATCTGTAAAAGCAGTCTAAAATATTTTTTCTAGTGATAGATACAAAAACCTGACAGAAGAAACGCGAATAGGGACAACGGATACATGTAAAAATATCCATTTAAATTTTATTTCGTGGCATGACTGCTTTCAAAATTCAGAAAATATCGTGAGGTTCCTGGAGATGAGAGAGAATTCAATACATGTGGGCTAAATTTTGCGGCACAATGTTAGCTGAGAAAAAAATCCTACAAATTTCACAGGATTAATAGCTTTGTATTTTCACAATCGTTCATAAAACGGAAACAAATCCTATTGAATCAATGAAAACAAAATCAATCGACAGTTTTGAAACTGGTCGTGGGAAAAATTGAAAAAAAAAATCTGTGATAATTGTACAGGTGTAGCATGTTTTCATTCAATGCGAATTTTCTCAACGGAGAAGCTGAATGTATTATATTTTCTTCCCATCATTTAAGGCAAACAAACGGTTATGAGTTTTGTTCATGAATACACGAGTGAAAAAATTCAAATCGCCTCTTCTGAAGATATGTATTTCCACAGTATAGAAAAAGAAGCCACCTAGAATGGACGAGGGGTGAGGTACTCCTCAGGGTTGATAGGACGAGATGGGGGTTTAGCAGTCAACCGTCCGGCGCCAGGTCACCCACTAAAAAGCGCTCCTTTCCCGCAGGAGGGAACACAGATGCAGACTTAGCTCCAAAACCGCACCAAGATGACGAAAAGATAAATATCCTCCAGCTCCCGTCTAGACTCTGACGGGAAACATTACAGCTGAGTCACGACGGATATCTATGGAACATGGCCGGAGGAAAAGGCAGATGGTTCTTAGGCGTTTGCAAAATAAATACGCTATTTTCAATAGTTGTGGGTATTTCGATGTGTAACACAGAGTTGGTTGAAGCAGTCAGTATTCTATCTATGCCACTCCAGTCACATCTCACGGGATTTTTCGCGTTTGGAGAAAAAAATCTATTTCGAGACCCGATGATAATTATAACTCGGGTTACGCCCAACTTGCATAAAACAGGCAGACCTGATGACTATCACCTAGGAAATTTCCATTATCACTCAAGAAATTACTATATTCACTAGTCATATTGTTGCATAATTAGCATAGAAATATCCATAATGACCCCAAATAACATAGCATGGATCTATCACTCTAATATTAATTCCGAATTTATAAAACAATTTTATTCACAATCTGAATACCGCTGCTTGCAGGAGAATGGGATTTTAAAAGAACTTAACCATAAATAATACTTATCGGACTTTACGCTAGAAGCACTAATCAATGGTTTACTTTCAATCAGTATCTCTAACGGAGAACCAATCTTCACTTCAACAAAGGCAGTTTTTTTAGAGAGGATGGCTGAAGGGACTTCTGACACTATTCTAATTAGTTATAGATATTTCGAAGTGTGTAACTGGGTAGGTTCAAGCAGTCAGTACTTTATCCATGGCACTACAGTCACATATCATGGGATTTAATACGTTTGGAGCAGAAAAAAAAATCAATTTCCGGAACCGATAAGAATTATAATTCTGGTAACGTACAACTCGCATAAGACAGGCAGTCCTAATCTGTAACACTCCACCATTCTTGAAATGATTCCATATTTATATAACAATCCAATTCACTCCCTTAATGCCATTGCTTGCATGAGAATGAGCTAATAAGCTCTATTGTAAAGTCCGATAAGTATTATTTATGGTTAAGTTCTTTTAAAATCCCATTCTCCTGCAAGCAGCGGTATTCAGATTGTGAATAACATTGTTTTATAAATCGTAAACATCACTTGCATGACTTCACAAATGACTCATTGGTTTACTTTCAATCATAAACTCTAACGGAGTACCAATCTTGATTTCAATAAAGGCAGTTTTTTTCAGCCAGGATGGTTGAAGGGGCTTGCGACCTATTCTTATTCATCAATGGTCGTTCAATCCTAGGATTGGTTGACTGCAGCCCTCCACCCTTCCCTATCCAATGCTAGTTCCCTTACCTACTGCTACATTTCCCTATGTCCTGCCCTCATTATTTGATCCATGAACTTATTCCCGTCTCTTCCTCTGAAGACTTTCCCCTTTTTTCCTTCAATTACGTTCTTCTCAAAACCATTGTCTCTCAAGTTGTGTACGATTCATTAAGTTCTTCTCTGTATGGTGTTCCATATGGACCTTTTCCATTCTTCTGTACACTTCATCATTTCTTATTTTGTCCGTCTATCTTTTCTACAGCATCCTCCTTTTTCTTTTTAGCAAATCTGATAATTTATAGCTATTCCGAAGTGCGTAACTGGGAGGATTGGAGCAGTTATCACTCATAACTCTAGCCACGTTAAATCAGTAACATCTCACACCCAGTTTCCCTGCGGAGAAAATTTGGGAACAACGACAAAAATATACCATAAAACCGAGCGATGTGGGTTAAACATAAAGCTTTAAGGACCACCATGGACATGAAATACGATTTTGTTAACGAGTGTAATCTCCGGCAGTTTCCACAGCCCACAAAAAAATTACCTAATAACCCCGATGATCAACGCTCAATCATCCCGCTCGATGGTTTTCTCCCGTCGTGTGTTGTAAGTCGGCTCGATAGCAAGGGGACTCTTCGAGGTTTCCACCAAAAAAAAAAGAGACGTAAATACGGGAACCACGACATCATAAAAATGTTAACGCTCCGTGCCGACAACGAAATGAGGGCGGTTACAATCGATTCCTCAATTTACGGTTCCATAACGAGGAGAAATGATGCTTCGTCGCGGGCCCCTGAAAGCGATGCTTTACGAACATCGCATTCAATAATAAAATTCCACTGCCACTTGGATGAGAAAAAATAATACTCGGACGTAAATTTTTCTATTCCTTAAAGTATAATCGACGATAAACAAGTCGTACACGTGAAAAATAAAAATAAAAATAAATGAGGGGATGTTTGCAGACAGATGTTCAATTGGAAGTAGAAAATGAGTATCACATACATATACGCTGAAGAAAGTTTAAGTGGAGGATGCTGAAGATGAAAATAGACAAAATATGAAATGATGAAGTTTACAGGAAAGTAGAAGAAGAGATGACCACATGGAACAGCGCAGAAAGAAGAAAAAGAAGACGGATTGGACACACCCCGAGAGACAAGGGATTTGCGAAGAACATAACTGAGGGCAAAATTGAGGGAAAAGGAAGACTCAGGAATAAGTTCATGGACCAAATTAAGAGGAAAGTACATAAGAAGAGAAACCAGGAGGCAAGGGAACTAGCATTAGACAGGGTGCTGCAGTCAACAAATTTTAGGATTGAACGACCGATATGAGAGATGTACGATTATAATAGCAAGGATATGAAGTTATCTTTCTGGAGATTGTAGACCAAAATTCACGTATAAACTTTTACTCTTTCGCCAACGTTTCGCATCTTTATTTCCTAAAGAACTAAAAAGAAACGTAGTTTATTCAATACATTGTGATGATTGTGATAACATATATACAGGCCAAACATCCCAAATTTTAAAAATTAGAATCTCCCAACATAAAAGTTCAATAAAATCCAAAATTCAATTATCTGTACATGCAGATCATGCAATCAAAATAGACCACTCATTTAATTTCCATGAAATAAATATGATAGATATAGAAACCAACCTACCCAAAAGATTCTTTAAAGAAATGATGCACATCATAAAAAACCAAACATCCTGTAATAAACAATGGACATCGCCAAATTAAGTAAAATTTATCATAATTTGATATTATTTAACAACACTCAATTTTGTGCGATTTTCCACAGAGAAAAAAATCATCCACCTTGACCGGGATTCGAACCCGGATCCCTCGATTTCCGACCGAGTGCTTTATCCAGTTAAGCTACCGAGGCGTCCTCTTATCCACAGGGGAAGAGGACGCCTCGGTAGCTTAACTGTATAAAGCCCTCGGCCGGAAATCGAGGGATCCGGGTTCGAATCCCGGCCAAGGCGGATGATTTTTTTCTCTGTGGAAAATCGCACATGTGTGCATTGCGGGTGACTCCGCAAAAGTGGAACTCCGCGGCTAGTCCCGGATAGCTTGAAATTTGTCAACACTCAATTTTATTTCGATTTTTTCAACTCCTAAATTTATAACAATTGACAAACAAATAATAAATAGCAACGAAGGTATCAACAAAAAGTAATTCAAAAGGAACTCTCTCTGAGGTAATAGCAAAAATCACATGTATACATATTTGTTAAAAAACTAAATACCTAAATTATAAACGGGATTCATTTGATGTAGAATACAACGATTAATTTTCATTGTAGCCCTGATGAAGGATAAATAAAGATACGAAACGTTGGCGAAAGAGTAAAAGTTTATACATGAATTATGACTTACAATCTCCAGAAAAATAACTTAATATTAAAAAAAGAGGTCACGAAGAAGAATCATCTAAATAGCAAGGATAAATACATTTTATTAATATCAAAAAATAAACAAAAGGAAGAAGTAAAATTTCACTTAATAGGGAGCTTGTAGGAAAAGCCTAGTAATCCTGTCAAGGTCACATAAATATGTGCCAAGGTCGCATAAATATGTTTCATTCCCACATAAAAAATAAAAACCAAAACATGACAGCAATTAGATAAGTTACGTTTTAAGTTTGAGGCAGCGTGAATCAGGATTTCCAACGAAGAGAAGTAATTTTGTCAATCAGGTGGTTGTGACCCCTCTCGCCCTATCGCAAGGGCCCGGGTTCAAATCCTCGCAACGGCGCCGATTTTTATCGGCTAGTGGAGCCATCGGCTTCCAATCCCACGAGCCCGGTTTTCAATCCGGGCAGACATTTTTCAAGGTAACACCGAACCCTTTAAGGCAACATGCGAAGAACACAACGAGGACAGGTCGATGCGCCGTCCAACACATGGGGCAGATATCGACAAACCCTGAGGCACTTCCATTCGAGAATAGTAAAACGCAAGTGTTTAGAATCCATGTTACGAGTGATGGAATTAAAATGTGCAATCTTCCTCAAAATATCGCATTGCGAAAATATGCTCGTTTTTCGTTCGATCATATTCAAATTTCACTCACTTTCGCGTGAAATTGTTTCGATATTATATAAAGCTAATGACTACTCCGAGTAACTCTCCATCCTTCATTTATTAAGACAAGAAAGAGCGGGCGAAAAAATACACATACGGCGGAAACATGGATTGAAAACATTCCCGAATCATCAACCACCTCGGGTAGTATCACCCACCAATCAGTAACTGCTCAAATAGCCTCAGTAGTCGGGCGTCTGCTCAAACCAACATGTCGACCAACATATCTAATGATACAAACGAACATGTTGAACGTTAAAAAATATTTTTGAATAAAAAAATTAGTAAAACTAAATTTAAAATAAATAAATCCGTAAAAATAGGTATTTTTAAAAAAACAATAACGCCCGGATGTTTCACAGCGGTGCCTGTGAAAGGAGAACTACAAAGAATAGAGATTCGAGAATAAAAGAAAGAAAAATGGGAGTTTATTTTTTGCTAACAGAGATGCAGGAATATTTTTAAAAGCTGAGAGAACTAGAGCGTAGCGGAATAAAATTAATGGGAAAAAAATAGCACTCACTGGTCCAGGAGTGGAAGCGAGAGGGGCGAGAGAGGACGGCAGGGGAGGCTGGAAATAAACGATACCAAACGGAGAAAAATGGAAAAATACGACAAGATGGGGATGGAGGAGAGGGGGGGGAGGGGAGGGCCTTGGCCGGGTCCACGCGAAGAGATACATGGAAATAATGGCTTTTCATTCCACCCGGGTCAAGGCTGTTGCAACCAGACGGGGTGGATTCCACACGGGCGACGGAAACAAATGACAAACGCAAGGCGATCCCCTACATATACCCGACACACACCCTCATCATTTTCCACCATTAAATTAAACAGCATTAAAAATATTAGATGCGAGTTTTAAGTTTTAGCAAGAGCAAGAATTAAGACTTAAAACAAGAATTTTTAACAATGGATAAAACAAATGGTTAGAAATACAAACGATGGACAACACAAAAAAATAACATTTGACGACACTAGGGAAGTAAGAGTGATGTAAAATAAATGGAAATAATACATAGTAAAAATATACCTTGAAAGGGGAAAAGCATTATCGATCTTTTAGTTTTCAATTATTTGTAATAATATTCTGGTTTTATAAATTACATCTGTGATTTTTGCTATGAATGCAACCCCAATACTTGTAAATTGTTCATTTGTTTCCGGGAGTGTTTATAAGGCGACCTTTAATTGAGCGGATCGAACGGATCACTCCGTGAACGAGAGCAATGATGGAGAAGAATGACTCCTTCGTGAAGAAGAGGGGCGCCTTATCTGACGGTTCACACCTCTAATATAAGAGCGTAGTTAATTAATTATCGTCGGTTTTAATTGATAATAAGTTAAGCAAAGTAGCGTAGACATAAGCAAGAGAATAGCGCTAGCTAAGGAGGCGTTTAGTAACAGAGGGGAGCCGATGACTGGGACATTGGGTAAGTATGTGAAGAAGAGGCTGGTGAAGAGCTTGATATAGAGCGTAGCATTGTATGGTGCAGAAACGTGGACCCTCAGAAATTAGGACGAGAATAGGCTGCAGGCATTTGAGACGTGGGTGTGGAGAAGGATGGAGAAGGTGAGGTGGACGGAAAGGAAGACTCACGAGGAAGTGCTTGAGATCGTGGGGGAGGAAAGGAAACTTCTTCATGAAATTCGGGATAAACAGAGTAAATGGCTCGAGGATGTAATAAGGGGTGAGGGATTGCTGAAGTATGTGATAAAGGGAAGGATTTTGGGCTAGCGGGGAAGGGGAAGAAAGAGAATAGATTTCATGGACGAGATGAAGAAGGGTAGATCTTTGTCACACGACACATGGACAGGATGAAGAAGGATAGATCGTATGCCGAGGCGAAAAAGAAAATACAAGAGGTACTCTTGACAAGAGGTGTTCTACCTCTAGGTTTTCTACACTTTTAGGGGCCCCTAAAAGTGTAGAAAACCTAGAGGATATTCTCTGACTATCATCAAAACATATCTTCACCGGTAGAATACTATTTTTTTTAATTACTGACGAATGTATTGTCACAGGAAGCGAATATGGACAAAGTTTCAGAGCTCTAGGTCATCGGGAAGTGGGTTAAATTTTTGTCAACAAATACGACGCAGACAAACAACTCATTCTTAAGAAAATCTTTTAGAAAAGGCGTAATTTATACATAATCGTCATCATTTAAACTCATTATAATATTGTAACCAGAAACGAGGTCTATGGAAAAAATTTCAGAGTTCTACCTTGACTTAATATCGTTAAAATGGAATGAAAAAGACATAAGGGTTGCTATGTACACATTATAAAGGAGAGATTGTTGTATGGTTTGAGGAGAGGAATCTAATGACTGTACGATAATTTTCTCAGTATCTCCAATTGTAAACGATGGTTTCAGACCTCACTCGGTAATTCTTTGATATCAGGGATAGAAGGATTAACTGTGTAATTTACAATGTGGAATTGCAAAGTTAATCCTTCTATCCCTGATCTCCGATTGTAATTGAAAGAAAAAGTATTGAACTAAAAAGAAATGCGAATTATTATGAAATAGTTTGATTCAATCGCTTCGACACGATAACCTCATCAGAAAGTACATTAAATTTCAATTACAATATTTGACCCAGAGAAACAGGTGAAACTCAAGAAAAAGTTTAAAGAATGTCATCAATAAGACATAGGTAGACTGAGCATCGAAACGATAACACGGGATTATAGAACTGAAGCCATGTAGTGTGGATATCTAAAGGAAGAAGTGAGACCGATAGACAAAGGGAAGAATTAATGGTAGCATACAAATAACTGCATACTAAAATAATACGCGAGACGGAAGGATGAGAGTAGGACACAGAGGAGAAGATGGACGACAAAAAAGAGTAAGCTAAAAACCTTCAGATGAACTAAGAAGGGAAAAAAATTAATCAGCAACTCTCTCCAAGGGCGAATGCCGTTAAAGATAATCACGATAGCCCTGATATGACTGATTTCACAAACGCTACAAAGAGGTCGAACACTGGTAAAAATTCAACTGCTAACAATATTATTTTCAGATGATACTTCGTCGACCAGAATATTTTGTTGTAACTTCCAAACTCGTATTAGAAGTAATTTTTTTGCGGAAAAATGCGCGTTATTTTTAACTTTTGCTACAATTTATCGGGTACGTAACAGCAACAACGACAGACGAACATTAACACCCATGCCCCGAGTAGTGATAATTCCACCCAAGCGGGATTTGAACCCGCCGTCCCGAAAGTCGGGTTAGCATGCGAGGACTTAACCCCGACGCCACCGGAATCTGCTTAATTTCCTCATTATTATTGACCGAGAGTCACGACTTGAATATGGTAGAAGACAATAGAATACGAATTCCACGTGAAAAATCTGTGACTGTAATGGATGCATTTAATTCACGAACTGATAAGAGAACGAAAGTAAAGGATGTACAGTAAAAATGATGACAATCTCTGGCATGGATTATTAAAGAGAATTTGGCGGAAAGTCCATTGGCAGCGTAATAACACGTTAGGAAGTGGAAGGCCCACATTTACGTGAGAAAAATGCAGTTATGGCACTTCAACCTGAAGAAGCCAGTTGAAATCAGGGCGAAATTCTTTTCCACATTTAATACGCGGTGAACACGCAAGCGCCCAGGAAATCCTGCTTCAATGCAGCGGAGAATCTACGCAGGGCGTGGGAAAATCTGGGGATGAGATAGATTCTTCGACACGAATTCTTTGGCTTCACATGCAGTTTCCAGCATAAGTCTTCATCACCACGTCCAAAAAGTAATAGGGGCGCAGAGATGGGACTCGAGAACAGTCTAATTCTCCCGAAAACGTAGCTCGTGAAAACAATTCTGGATTAATGAGCTCAATAAGGAACCCATAATGAGCTCATTTGCAGAGGGATGAAGTAAGCAGCACAGTTCAGCGGTCAAATAGGACGCGGAATGAAAGCGCTTCGTTAGGACAACCAACTACATTTAAATTTGAAATCATCCAACTCAACTAACAACCCTTGTCGAATTCAACAGAATCTCATCAGTTAATGAAGAACTAAATCACCACGCTTACAAATGTGTTTCCGAATTAGCTATGCTCATGATCCAAAAAATATTTTGAACCGTTTGATTCAAATATGATACATGTAAAAAAAGACACGCCATTCAATAAAATAAGTATAAATGTATAACGCAGTATAAATGCATAACACTTGTAGGGCAATGAGAGAAAAAACAATTATTTATCAAAATTAAAATTACCCACCAAGGATGACGAGAATAAAAAGCTATTGCAATGTTTTCAATAGGAAAAAACTTGGGATAAAATCTCTCCTTGTATAATTGGTGAAAGTTAGACTTTTATGAACAATATAATGGCCATTTTATAATTTTCTAAAATTTTGTCACACGATAACATCAAAGGGCAGATTTCTAAGCATAGCTAGGAAGAATGGGGACAATACACTCACGTTGTTTATATCAGTTCAAAAATTATTATTTACATATTACACCACGTATTACTAAATGTCAATTAGTTATTGATTGAGTAAAATCATTGTTTCGAAGGAAAATTATTGAAGTAATACATGATCTGGGAATCAAATCTGTTGGATATTTACAATTAATAGACAATTTCAGTTCACACAAAAGAGAATGAATGAGGGGACAGAAAAGTTATAAAGGTGTCACTGATTTTGCGGCGGGGGATTTTTCACGTTTGGAGAAAAAGTTCTATTTCCGAACCCGATAAATTCTGATATCGTACATATTTCATAAAACAGGCAGACCTGATGGCTATCACTCAATCATTCTATCATTAACTTCGCATTTATAAAAAAAATATCGATTCACTGCCTGAATACCATTGCTTGCAGGAGAATTGGCTTTTAATTGCACTTGATCGTAAACATCACCTGCATGACTTCACTCATTAAGTATTGGCGTGCTGTCAATCATAAGCTCAAACAGAGAACAAATCTGTTTATAGTAATGGCAGGTTTTCATTTCTGAAAGCTATTTATTAAATACACACACACACTTATTTAACAGCCTGATGTTAGGAGGTAATCGCTAATTTAAATAAATATTTCGTTACTTTAATAATCTCCAAAAGTTAATCGTGGTCAATTCACATAGCTACACAAAAATCACATCACATCTTTCTCCGTTGAAAAAGATCAAGGTTACCTGTAAAATGAAGAATTTAAAATATCAATTTGAAAAAAAAATCCAAAAGCTACTTTTTTCTAGCATCCGTTGTAAAATCTCATTCTTCCGGTTGGGACTTATTCTTACATCTATAATGTTTTATTAGATTAGTAAATCCATGTTGATATTTATATTAAATTTTGTAAACTGTTTGCAGCTTTGTTCATTCGTTGAGATTTGGTAGTAAAAAAAGGATAAAAGTGGGAGTATTTTAAGATAGGAGATAAAAAGGCGTTAATGGGACTTCGCCCAGAAAACTGAATTTCACGTCCAGTAAATTGAAACTTAAAAGACAATATGTTTTTATAATACGTTTTCCACAATTTGGCAATTGAAAAATATATGATACACATCCGATAGTAATGAGGATGATAGATAAACAAAAGTAGACCCCAGAATTGAGTTCTCCACTATGTAATCACAGGAAAGATTGGCAAAGCACCACTCCGACCACGTAAGAACGGAACGTAAGGAAACTCCTGAATTCCTCCGCCGCTTGGAGAACAAACGATCGTTTTCACGATACTTCCGCTTGAAAAGACTCCTGCAGCTTGCCACGGAACGCCAAAGAAAGGCCGTCAGCCGTTTAAAAATAGGCCCTTTAAGGGCCTCCGAGACGGTAAAAAGATCATCAGCTCAAAAAGACGCCAGGGGTCCACGCTAGCTCAAGTCCCTTGGAGAAAAAGAATAACGAAAATAAGCAGAATAAAGCGGAAAACGCTTTCCGAACGAGCGAGGGACGCGAAGTCTTTCAGTGGGTCGCCGAAAAAATTAACGCCGCGTTGGAGCTAACGCGTTGGGGCACAGACACGGAGGAACGCCGGAAACGGAGAGGCCCGAGAGAGAGAGACGGCGGGTGGAGGAATTAATAAAAACAAAAAACTAACGCGGAGCTCAGTGAGTCGGGAGAGACGAAAACAGACGAAGCATGCGGGGGGAATGGAAGGCAGTCCTTCGTTTCTGCCGCGATGCCATCACAAAAGACAAGCGGGCGGCGAAGAAAAAAAAAAGCGGCGAAACGCCCGCGGCCACGCCACGACGGCAAGAAGGCGAAGTAAGATTAAAAAAATGAAGAGCAGAAACCGCACGAGAGGTTGGTGGTACCTACTTCGTTCGAGAGGGGATGGTAAGGGGGCATTGAATGTGGAGACGCGATCCTTAAACCCTTTAAAAAGAAAAAGAGATTCGAAGGAGTCGTGGGACCGCGAAGACTTTTGGGACGAAAGGAAGGGGTGAGAAAATTATTATTTTCGTGGAAAAAACCGCGGTACGTACGTGCGCCAAAACAATCAACAGGAATGATGGACCACTGGTATTCTGGGAAACCACTTGGGGACTTTAAGGCTAAGGCTTTCAAGGAACGTTACCGCTTGAGTAAAAGGCATTTCCATAATGGAACGGCAAAGCTGAACTAGGATATGCCGTCGACAATGGACGAGGCGCATTCAAACGCAATAACTGCCGGTAGAAGTTCAAAGACTGATTACAGTTAAAAATAAATGAAATATCTAAGCGACTTGTAAATCGAGAGGAATGGCTATGGGACACTCTAAGATAGCAGAACAAAGATCGGCCACACTGATAATTCATCTTAGATATTTCAATTAGCTTAAGTCGCCCACAAAGTAGGGGAAGGAACATCTTCCGACGATTTACGCAAAGCCAAGGAGACCTTAAGGGGAACAAATATCTCGATATAAAAGCCGAAGATTCATCCGATATGAAGAGATACCAGGAGGTAAGGAAACTAACATTAGACTGGGAAGGGTGGAGGGCTGCAGCCAACCCATCTTAGGATTGAACGACCAAGGATTATGGATCTGTCTTTACTTAACTTTTGTTGACCCTATCTCACATCAATCTAGTCAGTTCAATTAAGTGACTACGAATTCAGTCTGTTCGTTGCAAGTTGCGTTAGGAGTGATTTTTATCGTTTGCTGTTAAGGACGAAAACTATGTTCATCTCCCATTAAACTAATGCAGATTTTCGTCCGACGATAAAATCTACACCGATATTTCTCATGCGACAAGATGGTTTTAACACAAAATGCAAAACACAGGAAAAAAAGATTATTGCATCACAGGAGATAATACCAACAAAGTTCACGTCAGTAGCAACGACACTAATTACAAGAAGCGATAATGTCTTTTGGAAGCAATTACTCACACTAGTTAATTCAAATTACTTAAACACGCAAAGATTAATACGCGTTACAGAGTTAAGATTCTATTTGTTTCTCGAAGGACTGATTAGTCACAGATTATGTAAAAAGAAACGTCAAATGTGGCGAACATATTTCATGAAACTTAAACCAACTTCCTTGTTTACAAACTTTCTTCCGCCTCAACGGTAAACTCGTTCTTGTCTGGTGAGGCTCTGGATTAAGTGAATTGTGACCTACTTCGGAACTCTACTTTTCAGAGGGAATCCAACGAGAGGTGTAACCACAATCCAAGAAGACTCTAGCACTTCTTAATTTTCAAAACAAGACGAGAAACCGAAATTAAATTTTTCGAATCAACTACCCTCTGAAATAAGCGTCGGGAAAAGGGCGATATGGATATAGGGTTATAACTGTTGTTTAAAAAAAATCAATACCGTTTAACGGCTGACTACGTACATGTTGGTTCGTTCCCTCTCTTATTTCGAATCTTCAGATTTCATCTTCTCAAATTTTCATCGTATCTCCATGGAAATACGAGATATTTAAGTCAAAATAATGGTGAAATTATTTTATTTAACGCAAAGTATCATCTCATTTAAATTATCACTATGAAGAAAATGAAGAAAAGCTCTCATAAAATAAATTATGAGCCAAAATAAAAGCTACCGTACAATGGGGTTACTTTAGTACATTTTTTGACATATTTTTGAACTTGCAGCAAGCTATGTTTTTTTCACAGTCCAATTTAATTTTTCTTGTGAAAGCTTCAATCCTCATGACCAAAATCAGCTATTGCTTAAGGTTCTAAGTGCATTGAAATGGTTATAAAAACATTTTAAAAATGTGCTAATGTTACCCCATGAATTGGGGTCAATTTAGTACGAGCGTATATCTTATTGAAATAACATAGCAGAGACTTGTGTACTATTCTCACCCCATCACAAACGTTTCCTCAGATTCTCAAGAAGTAGCAAGGCCAATTTCTGATTAAAAAATATATTTTCAACATGTTTTAAGATTTTTAAGAATATTTTGTCAATTTCCAACTTCACAATCGTCTCTGTGTTAGGTCACCAAAAATAATAGAAACAACAGCAAAATAGATATCAACTTTTATCATAGAGTAAGAACAAAAATGCTGAAAAAACTTTTAAGTGGGAGTAAATTTAACCCTGTCTCTTCATCTTTCCTTTAATACGATTAATTTACATTTTACATAATATACATAATAATAATTTACAATAACGAATGCAGATAGAAAAACAGTTGTTATCGAAAATTAAACAAGGATATATTGTTACCAAAATTTACACTTACCTTTGATTCGGGAACAAACGCAATCGTGTTGACATCAATAGATTTGTAGAACAGAACAACTCATTCCTAAAACAGACTTGTATATAACCTCCTGTTGTGAGAATTCAAAATCGAAAGAAACGATTGTTGACCAGTGTAACCAATCCAAAGAAACTTTACCTACACAATGAAACTGACATCTCTTGTCAAATTTTTGAACTACGACAAATTATCAAATGCTAAATGTATGAAAATGAGGTTGTAAATATTTTACCACTACGTACTAAAGTAACCCCACCTTACGGTATCTTATGGAATATAATCGGAACAACAGTTTTGCACGGGAGCAGCCACACCTTTTTAGTTCAAATCTAACTTATAAATGAAAGTGAAGCCACTAAATGCCATGGTGGCGGTTGGTCCAAGATATATCCACCTCGGGCTCAAACATATTACATCTCGCGCGAGCAGCGTTTATACATAAATCTCCCACCACTCGCGCGCACGTATACACGAAAACACGCCCATATAATGCGGCACACGAAGCAATTACAGCGGAGGAAAGGAAAAATATGCGGCCATCCGAATAATTTCCTGAAAATTTCCGGCGCCAATCCCCAGGTGGACACGTTCAAACAGAGAAAAGGAACGAAGAGGAACCAGGGAAATTGGACGAAACAAAGCGACGACGAAAAATTTGAAAGGATAAAAGAGAAAAAAATCTCGATCCCCATGACAACCGTGTGACGTCAAAAGAAAAATAAAAAAAGTAGACCGAAAACGGCGGAGAAAATAAAAAAACAAAAGAGATGCGCTGAAGCTCACAAAACAAGTAAAGGGAGAAGGGAAGGGTTATTACGTTAAGTGTTGGTAGATAGAAGCAACGGGAATCGGGCAAAGTCGAGATGAATGCAAAAAAAACGCGCAGAGGGAGGCTATTTTGAAAGTTAAGGGTAAAAGAAAGGTTTTCTAAAAACCCGAAAAACTGAACGGCTGAATTACTGAAATTCCCTCTTTAGCTAAAAACAGGGACATCAGATTTAAGGCAGATCTGGTCTAAAGGTCACATCCAAAAACTTCTTGAAACTCAAGTTAAGCAAACTTGAAGTACGTTTCATGAATGAAGTTAAAAAAAAATAGGATATACAGTATTGCCATAATTCAGCCTTGATATTGGAGACTTTTAAATTGGCTTTAAATTGGTGGAAATAGCTCAGATTGCAGCAGATCATATCGTCATTTAGAACGAGATAGCATATATAAGCGAGTAATTTAAACTGTTTACGTTGTGAGCAGGGAATTAAGTAAGAGAGAGGAACAGTATATTATATTTGTCCATTCGTGCCACGAATTCTCCCAGTAAGGACTCTTTCGTTTACATCTTGCTCCCCGCAGACGATTTTAGTAGTGACCTTATCCGTATTGTCCTTTGGCGATACCTTGGGCGCGAGATATTTTAAACTGTCCCACTTCCTACTAGCGGGAGGGATGAGTTTTTTATTAAGTCCATTCGAACAGGCACAAACATAAAGGCAAACATGTAAAAATAAGGTCACAACTAAAATCGTCCACGGGGAGCAAGGGATGAACGAGAGAGGCAGTCTTTCTATACGCTGGGGCTAGAGTAGCAAACCCAAAGAGCTGCAAGACGTGGAAGACTGCGGGCTTTATCGACGGACCAGAGATCTAGGTAGTGGCACACGGGGTTGATGGGGAGGCGCAAGCAAAAAGTTGAGAGAAATTTAATGAAAAAAAATGTCAGAATTTTTCCCACTATTTCCCAGCGAATTATTTTCGTAATCGAAGTCGAAATGCGGAAGTTCCATACAAATGGCAATGCAGTCGTATCCAAATACTGGAAAAATGATGTGATTAAAAACATATCCGCGGAATAATCAAAATGTTCTACGCCAAAATTTCGGTTTATTAGAGATAACCCATTCCATGCAGAGTTTTTAAACCAAATGAATAAAATTGTGTAATTTAGTACATGTTTCGACTCACGCAGTTAGGCCAGAGCTACCTTTACACCAGCCAAATATTATCCCATTCACTGTTGCGGACTTACTAGTACGTTCGCAGTAGTTAAATATACTCTACACTTAAAGTGAAGTAAACCATACACTTAAAGTGAAGTATAGCGTACACTTTAATTGAAGTATACCGTACTTAAAACTCTTCAAATGTTAGTTAACCTTTAAGTAAATAAAAAACATGATGTCTGTCTATCTTGACTTTTTTCCATAGACCTTCTTACTCAAGGAAGAGTTACGCGAAATCACTTCCACTTTTCAGCTTTCATGGTAAGCCACATGATCGGAGAACCGGACCGCAGCGAAAGAGTTATGAAAATCAACATCTGGTACGCCCTGCCTCAGGTGTTCTTCAAGGAGCAGTGATCTGACACATGAGATAATTTACCCAAAATTCAGGTAACACTTGAGACACATCTAGACAAAGTCGTGCGATAATTCTCAGTACGGCTTTTGATGAACGAAACGATGGAGATGTCACATTAACGGAACTACAAAACTAACGATGACACAAAAAATGAATGCGGCCCAAAACGAATAATCGTTAAAAAGATGGGGATCAGCGGAGCATAAATACACGCGGATGGAGGAAGAGGGGAAAAGGCGAGGAGAAAATTGGCAGTGAAGAGAGGAGAGGGATTTAATACAAAAGAGGACAGATGGAAAAGCTGGAACGACGCTTGTATACAAAACGGTCGCTTCTTCTTCGCACACTCCCGTCCACCCCCAAATCCCGGGACGTTTCATCGCGACTGAATGAGTCAAAACCATTTATTTTTCCAACCTGTTTCGCTTGAAGAGTTTAAAAATATGCTGCTTTTAACAAAATTAGCGGAAAATTTCCGCTTCCGTCACAATTTTTTTTTAGACCTTTTCTCCGAGAAAACCGTGAGTTTTAGGGAAATGAAACTGACATAATATTCTTCTATGATAAGCATAGTTTCATAAAAATGTAAGATGAAAGCCGTGAAACCAGTGTTTTATGAGATATTCACCTTAAAAAATGACTAATTTTTCGACGCCGTTTCCTTATTTTTACCGAAGCCACGGTAGAGGGAAAGTGACCTATTTCACTCATAAAATATGCACTTATTTTCCACAGCCAACAAGGTTGCGGGCCTGTGGAGTGAAACAGGGGTGCTGGGGTAGGACGGTACGAGGCCTCGAAATGGCTTTTTTAATAGTGAAAATGGTATTTCTGACTTTATAAAAACCGCCAATTTCAATTATCAATTTATTTTTAACAAAATTATCTTTTAGATATCCAAATTAATACACTAAAATGCAAATTACTCGACGTATGCATTTTAAATGAACACTTTTTCCAGCCATTTTTAGCAACTTCATTGCCATACGTTGGCAATTGGCATTGGTACTTCACCAACGTTTCGAAGTATAGCTGAAAAAGTATTTCTTCGATATAACGGCTGTATCTTACGATTGTGAAAAATACACATTTATTTTAATTAATAAATAATTTCAAATCCTGTTTTTACCTTGAGGTCAAACCATTGTTATGAATTCTAGTACAGAGGAGGTTGAATACCGTGCCCTTATGGATTTGTATAATTTTCGACGGTCGCTATGCATAGGAATCATCAAAAATAATCAACACACATTAATAAAAAAATAACAAACAATCAATAAATACCAAATAAAAATATTTTTTTAAATATTTGATATCGCATCATTATTCTAAAGATTCTCATCAAAATAGGTAATAATAAGAATTAATAATTATAATATTGAATAATGATATTAAAATAAGTAGTAAAGGTATTTGTGTGTCCATAAAAGTTGTCATAATCCGCTCGCATTAAAATTATTAACTGGACGTGCATGAGTTAAATTTTCCCAAAGTTATATGGTACGCACTCAAAATAAAAACTTTCCGGTCGTATTAATTTTATAATAATTTATTTCCCTAGAGAGTTCATTTTATAGATATAGATTTTTTGCACCTATAAAATTTATAACAGCGAGAAAAACGCCATTTTACCTTAAGTTATCACAATTAGATTCACGCATTTAGAACAGTTTTATGCCCAGTTTAATCCTCGGTTACTGTAGCGACGAAAGGTAGGATTTAGTTCCCGAAAACTAATAGAGAGCACGCTTTTCTGCAAGTTGTCACGAAGTCAATTCAACGACGTTACAGCCGTTTAAAGGTGGAATCTACCACATTGATTCCCAAATAAATTTTTTCCATCAAAACGCGACGGGGCCGCACACAGAAAATAATGCCAGAACGGAACGTGAGATGTGAGAGGTGGAGAGATTGAGGAAAGGCGAGCGGACAGGAAGGGACGCCGGAGTGGACTGAGTGGATGGACTTAAAGTGAGGAGGGCTGGGGGAATAAAGGACCAAAATGGCCGTCGCGGATGAGATGGACAATGCCCGACCACCTAACCATTCTAACCCCTCCCGACACCACCAAAGGGTGTACTGTGTGAGGGCACCAGGGAGAGGGGATGAGGCGGATGAGGGTAAGGGCGAGGCTGGAAAAAAGGGGGATAGACAAAAGCGAGAAAACTCAGAGGGAAAAAAACATAGCAGGAGAATAAAAGATGAAAAAATAAATAAAAAAATAAAGAGATTGGAGAAGATAAAGAGAGAGAGAGAGACGGGGTCAAATCCCAATCTCACACGACGACCCCGTCCAACTGAGACAAGCCCTGAAGAAAGAAAGAAAGAGAGAGAGAGACAAAAGAAACAAAGGCGCAGCGGAAAAAGGCAACAAAAGAAATTCTACTACGCTCTAAGAACGGAAGCAGAAATATGAAAAAAATAAAAATGGTGAAAAAATCGACGGAAATAGGATAAAACTTACGTCCACGAAGTCAACGTGAAGAAAAAATTGAAAAAATAAAGCAAAAAAATAAATATATGGAGTAAAAGAAAACATAACATGATGATCTCAAGGCGAAGAAAATAGCGAGGAAAAAAGAAAACAATGACGATCACGGAGCGTAAAAAAAAACTTCCCAGTAAAAATAAAATGACGATCGCAAGGAGGAGGGAAATAAAACCTTGGCGGGGTTGGAGAAATAAAAAAAAACGAAAGGGAACTGGCAAAAACCCCTTGACCACTTCTTGAGTGCCCCAAACCACACGTTTCCTTTGTCTAGCGCAGGAAGAAAATCTGGGATGAGGAAGTGAGGCATTGAACGGCATTGTGGAACCAGACCAGGGCCGCTCTCTCCTTAAACCGTGCGCGACGTCAAGCGAACAAAACAACGATCCGGAAAATAAAATCTTACTTCCCTCACCCCCACGTCTACAAAGCACGCGCGATAAAATACCAGGAAAAGGGTTGAGAAGGTCTTTCTGAAAATGTGACACACATGACACCATGGGAACTTTCCACTGGCTGTCAAGCGCTTCGCCCTTTACAAAACAATCCTCTAACTACGCAAAATAATAGCTTACCTGCTTTTCATTCGTTTCAGACCTTACGCACTAGTTAGCGCACTTCAAAATCACATCAGAGGCAGATTTTGTGAGCGGTACCCAATAAAATAAAACATAGAAAATCATTATGTCATTTTTTTCCTCTTGTATTTTAGTTATGGCGTTAAATATGAAAAATATTAAGAATTTTTGTCAATTATAAGCAAAAAAACATTGGAAAATCTGACCATAAAAGACTGGAAGCCTTTGGAGTCTCGTGATGGAGCTGGATGCTGAAGAAAAATGGACGGATAAAAGAAGAAATGAAGTGTAGAGAAGGGCAGAAGAGAAAGGAAACCTATTAAACAACACACAGAAAAGAAGAAAAAGATGGAATGGACACATCATGAGACACAATGAGTCTGTGAAGAACATAATTGAAGATAAAATAGAGGGAAAAGTCCCCAAAGAAAGACTCAGGAATAGGTTTATGGACAAAATAAAGAAGAAAGTTTACATCGGAAGAGATACTCGGAGGTAAGAGAACTAGCATTGGATAGGTAAGGGTGGAGGGCTGCCGTCAACGTATCTTAGGATTGAACGACTAATAAATAAACAAGTAAAACCTTTATATCTTTAATTATTCATTCGACCAAATTCGATAGCTACACACAAGATATTAAGAGGTGACAACCTTCAACGTATAAAATGCCGATACGTAGTTACGCTCCTAAAGGAAATAAGGAAAAGGAAAGGAAACTGGCTGGGCCATGTGATGAGAGGGAAAAGTATAATAACTGTGGCACTTGAGGGCTCAATTGAAGGAAAGAAAAAGAAAGGAAGGAGAAGAATTAAATTGGTGGATCAGGTGATGAAGTTCAGCTATGATGAAGCAAAGAAAAAAGCTCGGGACAGAAGCGGATGGAGACAGCAGTGGTGTACGGGGCCTGCCAGAAGGCAGAACACCAGATGATGATGACGTAGTTACGCGAAACGAAGTTTTGCCGGGACACATCGTACGGTTTATCGCCGTCCGTTTCCGTTTAATTGCTCCGATTTCTTTCAAATTCAGTACCATAAATTGAAACCCCTTACAGATAATTGAATAGTATTTCTTGTACAGCAAAGAGCAACGCAAAGCTTGAGCGGCTCGTCATGCGCCCTCACATGAGAGAAAAGAAAAATTAAAACAAATGCCATATTCATCCGCGCTCTATAATTTTTTTTCCTTGAAATAGTGTCAATATAGCGAAAATATTGAGAGACGTGAGGTTCTCGTTCCTCTTGAAGAGATAGAATTTTCATGCATTTACTTCTGCCCACTTAAACTGTGAAAGAGCTTTTGAGGGGTTTCATCGACTCTCTCCAACAATGTCAAAAGACCATAGAGACTGAGCAAGCGGCTGATAAAAATACGTCGAATACATATAATAAACAAAAATATAAGGGCGTATATTCAACACCCTGATTTAATCAGTAGGAAACTGTGATATTCAATTTAAACGAAAAGCGTTAACCTGAGAGTGGGCTTGAATACCTCAATTAAAGTAAGCCATATTTACTGATCGGCAGTAAGAGGAAATTTCGAGACCTACGTCTGAGTGGTAGGCAACCAGTACAGTTTTATGAATTCCGTGTTGCCTACAATTCACGGGGCTAACGACTGTGCTGGAGGAAAACCTCCTAGGATTTATATGAATGTAACTCTAATCAGTTTTTTTGTGACATTACTTAGTAGGTAACCGTCAATAATCTAACACATTCATTCGGGAAATTATATAATTTGACATTAGCTAATGCTAAATCTCTGCAACATATCAATAACTTCTTCGCACATATTGTTAAAAATTGGCTGTCACATCTCCGCAACCTACCCTCAGACGCTGTCTTGTCTTCACTCTCCGTGAATAAACTTGATAATATCTTCCTTAAAACTGATCGTAAACTTATTCATAGCACCCTGGACTCAACCATTGGCTGCCCCGACCTTGTTTCCTTGATAAATTTCAGAATATCCTTTCGACACACCGGGATTCACTGATTGCTCCATATCCCCACTCCCAGATTATCACTCATCAAACGCTCCCTAATTTTTCCCCTCTCTTCTATTGGGCATTCCCTTACAGGGAACATCGACCCTTTCACTTTATCTTCCAGCGTCATCACTAACCTAACCATATGTCATTCACAAAAAATTAGTTTTTACTATAAGAAAAAAACATTGGAAATACTGACCATTAAAGACTGGAAGCCTTTGGAGCCTCGTGATGGAGGTGGATGCTGAAGACAAATGGACGGACAACATGTTGCATTAGCTTTTGTTACCTTCTTTGTGCTATGTTTTTACGTCTGTGTCCTTTTTTGTTCGTTATACGTTCACTATAAAAAGGCTTCATGCTGTGCATGATCTTCTTCTCAAATAAATAAATAAATTAACATGGAGGCAGGGAAGAACACTCAAAACTTCCTCGGGAACACATTGCAGACAGCCTGAATGAAAGCCTCATGTGCATGTACGCCCATTTAACACAAATGCACCTCTTTGTTTCTTTCATTGAGCTGTTATTGATAGCATTAAACTTAGAGTTTTATAAAAGCATAGCATAATCATGATAATAAATAATTTATTCCTTGTAAAACAAACCATTACCGGGCATAAAAAGTTACATTTCAGCATACAGTATAGGCACCTCTAAGAAAAAATATTCTCGTGTTGGTGATGCCGATTCTTTCGATACGTATAAATACAGGGAGTTAAATGACGCAGAGAGAAAATTCATCTCAGTCGATACGTTAAAAAACAAAATATTAGATGCCTTTTAACTGCACAAACATAGGAATGGAACGTAACTAAATACGCAAGTAGTTAATGATTTGTTTACATTAACTGAGCCAAAACATTTCACTTCGGGTAATGCGCGACATTTATATTCATCTCTATAAAGTAAAATTTATATCTATTGAAATTTTTTTATCTTGACCGGTTGATAAACGTTACAGTTCAATAGCCGTTCATTCAAACGATCTTTACTGAAGGGCACGATATTTCCTTAGGGGTTTTATTCCAACTCCCTTGGGGTTCATACATGGAAAGTTATCCCATGCAAGGTTTTGAAATGGTATGGAATGGAGTGGCCGTAAACGTTCGAGGTCCATTCTCTGATACTGTAAGGTTCTTCAATAAAAGACAGAAATTAGAATTAACTGTTGTGCAGTTTGTATTTGCTAAGTACAAACATGGATATATTTTATTACACTAAAATTCAATGTACTAATGTATGTTACCCCTTGACCACGTGTTCAACTTGTAACGTATATTTAATTAAATACTTGTACTGTAAATGTAACTCACATAATTATGAAAATAAAGCTGTGGAAGGAAACAAAGTCACTTTTTCATTTGTGAAATTCAATTTCCACATATTTGAGCCTCAAACTATGGACTGTAACTTATGTTTCCTAATTAATCTTGTAAGCCTTTTAATGATAATAAATAAAACGAGCATTTTTGTACTAATAGCAGCAAAAACAGCGTTTCAAAAGCACATTCGTTTCATAATCAGTCCTTTCGGAATCCCATGTTATACAACGTCATCCTCCAAAGTTACCCCATGAAACATCTAAGTTATCCCATGCAAGTTTTTGAAGTGTTATGAATTGGAATGGCCGTAAATGGTTGAGGTCCATTTCCTTCATTGTAGGATTCTTCAAGAAAAGACTGAAATGAAAATTAACTGTTGCGCTGTTTGTCCTTGCTAAGTACAAACATAAATACATATTGCACTAAAATTCAATGAATTATCGTATGCTACACTCCAACGACGTGGTCAACTCGTAACTTATATTTTTAATAAATATAATAAACTTTTAATGGTAATAAATAAAACGAGCATTTTTGTACGAATGGTAGCAAAAACAGCGTTTCAAAGCAGAATTTGTTTCACAATCATTCCTTTCGGGATCGTTTGGAAAGTCCACATGCATCCCGCCACCTATAGACTACTGTGCCACTCTGTTGCACACTGAACGGATGGATCTACACAGAGACACGAGCAAGGTAGGAGTACACGGGGGGACTGAACGCACAAGGAGGGGGGGCGGGGAGGGTCGAAGTGGGAATAGGGCAAGAGGGGGAGGACTCTGGGAATAAGGTGGTTTGGATAGCATCCATTCGGTGTTCTCTCACGTGGAACCCAACACACGGGAACTGGATTCTGGCTGCGTACGGTTAAAACGGGGGGGAGGGGGTGAGAGAAGGGCAAAGGTAGGGAGGGAAGGCTTAGATGGAATGACTGAAAGGGAGCGAGTGTGGCTGATGTGAAAGGGGAAGAATTGTGTGAGTGTGGGGGATGGGAGAGTAGTGCAGGAGCGCGAGAGGAATGCCGAAATGAGAATGGTCCCCAGACGAGTGCGTTAGGATTGCGAAAAAGGACTCCCCTCGGGGAAGGGGGGAGGAGAAGGAGTAGGGCGTTGGAGGGACGCTGTGAAACGACTGGGCACGATTTCGAGTGGGTGGGAGGAGAGGAGGGAGGTTGAGGAGAGAGAGAAATACACGGAAGGGGGATTTAGACCGAAAGCGCTGACCCATCGATTATCTCGGGTAAGGTTAAGGCAATTGGAGAAAATTGGAAGTTTTTCGGTCCGCTTAGGCGGCAGCGGCGAGTCAAACGGCGCGACGGCGGGAAAAAGGATTGAGAGAAGTCGGGGGTACGTTATTACCTGTTCACAGGTGGAACGGTGAACAAGAGGCAGAGAGAAGTGGATGAAATGCAGTCCATGTATGAGGAGGTTTACTAAACTTTCTTATATTCATTTGAAATTCATTTATTGGTCGTGCAATCCTAATAATGGTTGACAATATCTAATTCTAGGTCTCTTACATCCTGGTAGCTCTTCCTATGTACTTTCTTCTTTATTTGGCCCATAAAATTTTTTCTGGGTCTTCCTCTGGGGACTTTTCCCTCTGTTTTACCTTCAATTATGTTCTTTATAAACTTATTTATCCAGAGAGTGTGTCCAATGCATCTCCTTCTTCTTTTCTGTATCGTGTTCCATAGGTTCCTTTCCTCTTCAACTCTTTAGTAAACTTCATCAATTCTAATTCTGCCCGTCCATTTTATCTTTAGCAGCCTTCTCCAGTACCAGCTTTCAAATGCTTCTAGTCTTTTCTGGTCAGCTTTTACAATAGTCCATGCTTCCGATTCAGAGAGCGTCACACTCCACACGAATGTTTTCACACACACTGTTTCCTCGTTTGTAGCCTTATCCTCCTTGAGAACAGCAGTTATCTGGCTTCTTAACTTGGGCTATTCATCGCCTGATGATGGTTTGACTTCTTTCGCCCATCGTTATGGTACCTTCCAGATCGGTAAAGGAATTCCCTCGATCTAATTTCTATTCTCTAAGTGTGACTTCAGCATTCAGCTTTTCTCTACCACATACTAGGATGTTAATTCATTTGAAATGTGGGACGACAATTCTAAACGGGAAAAAAAATCATCACATTCCAGCTATTACCGCGGCTGATTAGCATCGTGACAATTGATGTTTTGGATCACGCAAACGAACTCAGGAACAGGGTCGCAACGGAAGACGATGAATTTATAACAGAGCAGTAAATGGGGGGCAGAAAATAGCGAGGGAAATACAGTTCAGAATTTGAAGATAGCCCCCGTTGAGATCGTCAGTATTGCGAATTTCATTGACAATAGAGGACAATAAAAAACGGAAAAAAGCATCATTATCAGTGCATCACACCGATGATAGGTACAAAGACTGTATAATGCAGAGTGAAAATAATTATACAATCTCATTCAGATCAATCAGTTGGTACATTATACAGAGAAGAGGGTAAAATCCGTCTTGAAAAAATCATTTGACTATCTCCCATTTGCAAGCGGGATAGGTCAACCAGAGTTACACTATCAGGTCATCTCAATACAAGGCGAATTTTAGCAGGGGTTTATATAAACATGATATTCTGGTATCATGTCTACACTATGCCGCAAGAGGACCGCGATGATTGAAATAGTATGATAATACATGTCCACTTGGATTTATTTCCAAGCAGCAAAGTTCCACTTTCCTACTCATTGTGTGGACGTAGTCCAAATATTGCGAATTAAATTATGCAAAAATTATGCAAATTTAACAATGGGGTAGATTATAACTCGCTTCGAAAGTGAATTTGTTCCCCAATTAATAACGCGTAAAAATGTCTAACGTCACCAAAAAAAAAATAAAAAGCACCGCCAAAATAAACGAGGAGAGGGAGACCTGTCTATTGAGTGTAAGCTTATTAGGTAACAAAAATGATATTTTGAAACAAAAACACAAAAACTATGCCCGTTTACGGAAAAAAAAGAGTGAAAAAAACATCGGTTCCCCACAAAATTTCCGCAATTGACCCATTATATCGGCGAGAGCACTTCCAATCACGACAAAAAGGAATTCTGCCACCGCCCACCTTTGAAGTCAAAGGAACCCCCACCCCGTCCACCCGACGCAGTGTTTAGCGAGTTCCACGGCAGGGGGAGTGAACGAGCACGAATGTATGGAACATGAAAAGCGGCAGGGGCTGAAACGGCAAAAGAATACATTAAAGTGGAGTAGTCCCCCACCCCCCTCCAAACCATCTCAAAATCAACCCCGACAATCGGAAAAACTACTACAAGGTGGGGGTGGGGGATAAGAGAACGAAAGTGCCCTCTGGAGTGACTCGGAACGTCATTCTTGGTCGACCTACTCAAAAGAAAACATAAAAAACTCAGAAGAACGTAGTCGCTCGCACTCTATGGAGCGGCACGCGATTCATAAGGCAATCTGGGAAGACAAGCTATTGTGTTTGCGTAGAGTGGATGGGAAGAGAGAGAAAGAGAAAGTAAAAGTGGAGAGGAAACCTGACGATACGTAGCATATTATAGGTTCACAGCGGTCATGACTGAATGTTTTATGTATAGTCATCAAATCGAAGCCATCCTAATTGAAAAAGGTAAAGTTTTTACTTGTAAATAATTAAATTCTGAAGTGCATGAAAATTCTACCTCTTCAAGAGGAACGAGAACCTCACGTCCCTCAATATGTCCGTCATATTGACATAATTTCAAGGAAGAAATAATAGAGCGCGGATGCATGAGGCATTTGTTTTCATTTTCCGGTTCCCTCGAGTGAGGGCGCGTGACGAGTCCACTCACGCTCCGCGTTCCTCTTTGCCGAACAAACAATGACATTCACTTTTCTCACCCCGTATCTTTGGGGGCTTTCAATTTGTGGTACTGAATTCAATTTCAATTTATGGTCTACCCCCACCCTCAACCCCTCCTGTTCTTACTTCCGTCCCCCTTCCACCTCTTCCACTTGAGCAAATATATAAAAGCCAACAAATATAGTACATTATATTCCCATGAATAAGTGACTAGCAGTGGGTCTCGAAACGTCGCGACAAACCGATATCTCACGCGGCATTAACCCGTAATATTTGATTTTATTAGTCAACATGAGACGCGAAAGCTTCAATCAAGAAAAACGAGAAGTGATGACACCAGCTGTAGCAGTAAGACGAAAGAATCGCCAGCCACCATTCTCTTCGAAAAGAAGAAGAGGATAGGGGAGATGACGTGGAGAGACAGAAGGGCCAAGAGTGAGAAAGCCGTCCTTTTCTTACGCAAAGGGAACCAGTGCAAAGAGGGCGGGGGGGGGGGGCGAGCAGGGGGCTTTTTACCCCGTTGAAAGAGTCGGCAGGATTTCCCTTCCTGCCTTTACACGCCTTTGAGATGATCAGCAGTAGGAGGGAGAAGCCGATGAATGAGACGAAAGGCATGAGCGAGCGAAACGGGAATGATTCGGCTCATTTGCGACGGAAAACGAAGAAGACAAGAGGACGCGCTCGCTTGGGCACGTAAGGAGGCGTAATAGACCATGGAGGGAAGAAAGACTGACAACCGCATTGCTATAAAAAACAAGTGAGACCGCGAGAAAATGAGGGGAAAGAAATCTTTGCCCAAGCCTGAAATTCTTGCGATAACTCCGCAATTTAAATTATTACCCCCTCACTCAGGAGCAGAAAAACGATGAAAATGCCAACGACCAGTCGTAATACAGAGACTATTCCATCACGGAATACTGCGAATTAATAGAGTCCGTCTTTAATAACAAACACTAAAAAAGTGGCTCTCCTTTGCGCCAAATCAGCCCATAAATGAGACCACAAATGAGTGAAAAACAAAGTTAATTCTGCAAATGAACGGAAAAATAATTTTTTGACACAAACCGTTGTGACATTTTAAAAAAATTCTGTAAAATGAAGTAGGAAACATCGTTTTCGGCCAACTGCGATGAGTCTACTCAAATGACACTCATGGACAAAATAAATGAAGAAAGAAGTTTTGAAAAACACAATCTATTCAGACGAAACCGGGTTTTAATGACAACTGCGATTTGTAATGAGACCCCCAACAAGCAACCTACATTTGCTAATTATTCATCAAGTATGCGTTTTCCATTAAGCGACCGTGGAACAACACCATCACAATTTAGATGCATTGTTTACACAACTCTGCTGGCTGCAGTGCGCTCATTATCCACGAAAAAATTAGAATAATTTTATTCCGGAACGTTTTAGCGGAGGAAATGGACGCTACAGAAACTAGTGCCTACACGAGAAAAGACATTACCGGCTGCGATTGGAGAATGACGGTTTTACAACAAAGACGCCTTTAGATAAAATTCAGACAGATAGAAAAGTTTGGCAGTATGGAGAAACAGCGGACAACAGAAGGTGTTAACAGCTAAAAGAGATCGGAAAATAGTTTCAATAGTTTATCTATAACATCAGTATTCAGTAAATTGAATCCCGATAAAACTGCTCAAAAAACAAACATGATATTTTTTGTCCTTTTTTATCCCTTATCTTTTTTTTTCTTTTATCCCTTAAAAATAACAACACTTGAAACGTACTTTCTCGAATAGTTTTTTAGTAGTAGAATTAGTTTAACAAGTATAGCTAAGCACAACCATTTAGAACCAAATTTCAATCGGTTGTTTGCCCGTAAAACTAGTCCACATGCAATTGTGTGAAATTCACCGTAGAAAAATCGTTCACCTGGACTGGGAATCGAATCGATTTCGCGCCGAGGGCTCAAACCCGTGCGAAACCGAGGGATCTAGGTTCGATTCCCAGTCCAGGCGAATGATTTTTCTACTGTGAATTTCACACTATTGCGTGATCACTAGCGGGTGACTCCGTTGAAGTTACTGGGCGGCTAGTTCCGTGGTTCTTTGAAAATAGTCCACATGCATTTAATAAACCTGATATCCCTATTAAATAATCATATTTAACTCGATTTATTGTTTGGGATTGAATAATACTTTTATTGAGAGTGGAAGAATTATTTCATTTCAGCTTCCTGTTGGCAAATAAAACCTTCCCTAAATGGTATTTTGCCTACAGAGTTGGTTAAAAAAAAGGAGATCGGTCAACAGAAAAAAATAACAGCACTTAAAACGAATTTTCTCGAATTGAATTAGTTGAACCAGTACAGGTAAGTAAGTAACAAGTAAGGGTTATTGCAATAAGTAAATGTGATTAGGCAACATCACAAAAAAATTGGCTGATCAGTGAAATGATAGACAACTTTGTCCTGTTTTCGCTAAGGAAGAATTTTTGACAATACCTGTTAGATACTACCTCCAGTGTCAGAGACAGTTTCATCAGGGGTAGATGCTTACCTGAAAATAAAAAGAAGGTTGTATTAATACGCAGGCAGAGCAATCTGATGGCGAAACATATCGTGAATATCCTGACAAATATTCGGTTGATGAATATTTTCAGTCAAGCAGCCTTTGCAATGAGCTATTATTTTCCGAAGATGCAGCAAGATGCGAAACGCGTTGCACTATTTCAATAAATAACTGAATAAAAGTTCAAAACTTATTTTCAATATGGATTAGAATATAAAGTACTTCCACGAATATATAGATATTTATGAAGGTATAAAGTCTGTTACCGAGGCAATTGATGCGAGCAAATGTGTGATAGATTATAAGTACATAAATAGATATTATTACGATATTTTAAGTCCTTGATTACGAGTGACCTTCTGTCTTGTATGTTAACATTCAAGCCCTGAAATTGAAAAAATATAAATTAAAAATGTAAATAAGTGAAAATTAACTTTTTAAAAACAAATTAAGCCATCGAAATAAGCAGATAATTGTTATGAAATGAGTTTCCTATAAAAGCAATTTTAATTTTCCATCACTTCAGCGGTATCATTTTACGATTCCTTTGGTGACCGCTTAATTCGGTGGCGATTACCACTGGCGTTACTTCCAACTTACCTGTTCTATCTTGATTGGTTTTGTATTCTCCTCAGTAATCATTGTTAATAGGTAGTAATTATAATTAGTAATTATAGTATAAAGAATTAGTAATTTGAAGTAGACGGAAAGACTGACAGCGTTAGGATACAAAGTGTGTCGGGGCTTTCGAGCGCAAAACGTGGAACGGAACTCGAGGAATAGGCAAGCGTAAAGGATATTAGGATTGTAGGAATGAGGTAGGTATGGGATTGGGGAACGATGCGAAGAAATGGGAGCAAGAGAATTGGGAGGAGGGGGACGTTAACTGTTTGAAGAGGCGAAGTAAGCATGAAAGCCTGTGAGCAGGCGGTGTGCTACAGGGGCGAGGAAATTTGAGGGAAAGATCGACGGAACTTGAATGAGAAAGAAAAACGGAGAGAGAAAGGGACGAATGTAGTTCGGTGGATATGGTAGGAGGTCGCTGGAGGAAAAAGAGGGATGAAGAGAATGGGTAAAAGTTCGTCAAACAACCCCATCGATCCCTCCATAGATTGCATTCCAATTTTTGTACAGACGTCATTTATACCTCGTTTAAAACCCTTAACTTTGCATTTCCTCGCCAAATCTCTTTCTTTGCCGAACTTTTACAATTACAGCGTTTCAAACTGTCGGAAAATCCGTTGATTTCACATATTTCATCTGCGCTTCGACGCCATGTCCCCGAGTATCTCCACTCTCCACAAGAGGAATACCTCATGATCCCAGTTCTAACACATCTTCCTCGCCCGTATTAATAGTAAAAATTAACGACCGGTTGCGTGGGTAGGGTAATGAGGGAAAGGAAGGGTTTCCTTTTTCTAAGACAGAAATCCATATCATCCGCGCAATAACAAGCTCAAGAAAATGAAAAATAATAATCGCGTAATCATGGCTCATCCTCTGAGTAAACATATACCTTTATTCTACCCTACCGTGACCTTTCTTTTCTGTAAAGGGTTCATCATTTACTCTGACGGTTTATCCCTCCAACACACTGATGTTAAATCGAAACCACCACTGCGCCATCTAGGGTCAATTTCCTCGAACCTCCCGAAAGTGCAAGATAGCCGCCTGCGCAAACGGCGTATCCAGAATGTAACTCCTTATATCTGTCATTATTTAGACCAGGGGTGGCCAACCAAAATAATCTTGCGGGCCACTTTGGAAATGCATCATAACTCCGCGGGCCGCATATAAAATTATATATCCTGGTATTAGATTTACACCCACTATAGACATTATTTGGAGTGAAAAATTGAAACGTAATGAGTTATAATTACTGTTTTAAAGTCATTGTATTAAAAGTGTGATGAATCTCGCGGGCAGGAAAAATGTTCAAGGCGGGCCGCGGGTTGGCCACCCCTGATTTAGATAGATAAAAATTTTCTCAGCCAAGAAATTTTGCATAATGTGCACTATACTTCCTTTAATTTTTGTTGAAAAGCAGCAACATTTAGGGGAGGAAAAAAGGTTTAACGATGGATCTATTTCACGAACATTTACCGAGGAACGCTGCAGTACGAGCAGGATGATGAGGTGGAGATGCCTTCTCGCACGGTCCAGAGCCGCCGAGAGAGTTAGAGAGGAGAGGGTGCCGGGGATGAGGGAGTGATAATAGCCGGAAAAGGAGGCGCTAATGGCGGCGAGTCGAGCAAGCTTGTAAATGGAAGGGACGGGGAACGTACGTGTGCGAACAACGTTAGGAGGAACGACGAAGAGAGGGGGATGGGTCGGGAGCTGGAGAATATGGGTGCACAAGGGGGTGGTGGCTCAAAGTAGTTGGATATGTCGGCCTTACGTGTTAGGCGAGCACCAGAGAGAGGGAGAGAGAGAGAGAGAGAGAGAGAGAAGCAGCATACTTACGCAAAAAGGGGCGTAATTGCACCGCACGGTTGAACGTGTGTGTGATGTGAGGGAATGGGGGCGAAACAAGAGGGGTGAGTACATGGTCCAAAATGACTACCGACTCCACGTTCTCCACCTCCCTCCCATAATCAACACCAGCACTTTCTCCACCACCATACTCAGTCCACCACGAATATATATATATACCCCATTCCTCCTCTGCTAATTTCCTCTCGCTTAAGGAAAAAAATCACACGAGCAAGTTATCACGCTGCGGAAAATTTCACGGCATATTTTCCGGTTTACTTTTTCGTCAAATTCACAGTTTCGAAAGCCGAAGATGTCCGTTAAACAACATTACCCTATGACCCGGTTTCTCAATGTTGCGTATCGTTAACCGCAAGACGATACAATTTCTCGCGCTATTGTGGCGTTAGCTCAAGAGTTTGGGTCTTTTATCTTGCGAGAGAAAAAAGATGAGTGAACGAAAAAAAATAACGATAAATAAAAGATATATGAGTAAGTAATCACGCTGCGAAAAATTTCTCGGAATTATTGCTTGTTTTTTTTGTTGATGGTGGATTGTGCCTTATCAAGAGTGGATGATGTCATTTTTACAACATATTTACTCTTAGGCCAGGTTTTCTATGGTTAGGTTGGCGTTTACAACTAGATGCCGTAGTATTCCCGTTAACTGTCTGTTGAAACCCAGGTAAAATAATTTTTCAGTATGAAAACCGAAGTATAAACGTTCTCACATCGACTTGGCTCGCGTCTACTATACGACAGAGTGAACTAAAACAAAAACCCCGAACTATCAGTTAACGTCACGTTAAAAAATAGGCAACTTGATTTTACGGTTAAAAATCACCAGAAGGTAGGAAGAAAACCCGAGAAATATATATAATAATCCAAATAAACCAGTTTTAGAAGTAGGTAAGCACGAAGCAGGCATTAAATATTATGATGACTTTCTACATGGAGAAGCACAAATATATGCAGCCATAGACAAGATAACCGCTTGTGATCGATATAAAAGGCAAGAAAATGTATTAAATGCTTAAAATACCAAACTTACGGCTGGGAAGCCAAAGTTATGGACTGAATAAGAAAAAGGTCATGGAACAAAAGCCAAGCTAGAATCGTCTTCCGAAGACTGCCACTGCTCTGTTGTAGCGATAATGTCGCTTTGGTTGTAAAAATCAAATAAGATTTCCGAATAGTTGACGCCCGATGTATTGATGGAATATCACATGAAACTATCCGTAACGATAAAATATTTTACCAGAAATTACAAAAAAAAAGACTTCAACGCGAGACAAAAATTTGTCAATTCGCAGAAATTCGTGCTCGTGCGGCGAACTAAAATACAAACTATTTACTCGTTTTTCCCTAAAACTTGCCCTCTTTTCCCACATTTCACACAATCTAGATTTATCATTATAATTAAAGACCTGGTAAGACGTGCAACACACGCATTATATACAAATAAATAGAAAAAGGAGGGCAAACTGCTGAAAAAAGTGCAAGAGGGAACACGGCACTCATAAATCTTAGGAGGCGTGTAACCTCCTCTATCTAAGAAAAGCAGAAAAGGCGAGCATGTTCATAAAAATACTGAGGGGCTTCGTGCCTCCCGAAAATTTATGAGTACGTGTGTTTTATACACCTTTTTGTTGCTATGTCACCTTTCCCTAAGGTGACTCTCTCTCTCACTTTTATTTCCGTTGTAAGGCAACAATTTGATGACGCAATGGCTCTCCATATACCTCAATGGCTCTTCCCATGGTTGATCAAAGGCTAGGGATTTGTTTTCCCGTAAACCAACATAGTCAGGCTAATCGGGAACACTTGCAGTCAAGGCATATGCCTGTTCTAACGCGTGGTGCTCACAGATTTAACGGCAATAGAAGAGTTTTCCCTAAGGTTGCTAGACTTGAGGTAGTAGAGCTCAACTTTACCATATTTTAAAAAATTTCAAGTCCCATTAGAGGTAATGTCGTAATAAATTATGTGTCATTCTTGCCCTACAGATAGCGTTCCTAAAGATAAAGTAACTACCGCAAAACTTTCCCGGTGAGGACCCCTTTAAATTGGACGAACGAAGGTGCACAGAGTTTGACGAGAGAGTAATATCCTTCGCAAACACTTCACCGGAACGGAGTGGCAATGGCAACGCCCACCTGCCCAGATGTGGTCACCATAAGTACCTAATGTGGATTAAGGCATCATACGCTCGGCTCTCCAGCCGGAACATGGTTCCGTGTCGATTACCCTCTCCTAATCCAGCCCTTCGCCACGAGAAGAAACGGAGGACTGCCCGGTTGCTCTTCTCTCGTGATCAAAGGAAGGGGCGGATGCGAGGCGTCAGGGCCCAGCGCACCTGGGGCGCGCCAGTACAGTTGTTGGCGCAGATGGAGACCAATTATGGGAGTACCGGGAGAAAAGAGAATATAGACTGCAAGGAACGTGCTGAGGAATTCATTGGTACTACTCTTTCAGTTTCACCAGCACAAACACATTTTTAGCGTACCGTAATTTCTCCGTATTTTCCATTGATGATTGCATTAATTACCTTATTATCCTATGGAAGCAAATCATGGAATTAATAAATTCTTAAAGGGTTTCCACGATTGTCCTGTAATTTAGAATTTTTTCGAGTTGCAGTATATGAGCGGAAAACCGTTTTTCCGGAATTCCAGTAGCAGGGTGGCTACTGATATCCAATCTTCAAATTCCCTCTCCTTTTCCTGACTTTTCCCTGATGGATTTACCAATTTCCCTGACCGATCGCCAAAAGGTCACCTATTATTGGAATATTTTTTTCTGTTGAATTAAATCTTCTACGGCAGCTTTATATTTTCTAAATGTTATAATCATCGTCTCTATTTTTAGAACAGCAAGCATGTATTTACTATATCCTAGTGTGATCCGGCGACTTCTCGACCTGAGTTTCGGAAGTTAAAAAAAACGCGAGGTCAAATATTCCGAACAACAGCCTCGGATTCCTTGTGTTGAGCGTTATACATCGTGATCATGTTTTTAACACAACTCGGCAAATATCGCAATAAGGATACACAAAAGGGATACATTGTACGTCTGATTCACAACTAATAAGATTCCCAAATGAATACTCCACGAATTAATGGTGCTTATTCCATCGACATCAGCGACAGACGTTAGTTTTAGTTGGTGAAATAAAGGGCGGGAAAGATGCCGATAAATTTAATGGTAGAAAAATAGCGAGGATTCCTATTCCAGTTTCTCCCTGACTGTTACGAGAATTCCCTGACTTTTCCAGAAATTCAATATTCCCTGACAATTCTAGGTTTTCCCTGACGATCGCCACACTGAGTAGGCATCGTCAGGTACGGACCTGAATACGTTTATTATCGGATGATTCCATCCGAACCTGAGGATGCCGACTGAAATGCCGGCAAAACGGTTGTCCACATATATGCTACAAAGCAGGAAGAACTCGAAAAATTCTGAGTTTCATGGTATTTACGGTAGATAGTTTAAGCAAAATATCATTTCACCTTGCAATCAATGACTCTGGTCTAATTTTAAAGAAAATTATCTCACCCATCCTAAGACACAAAAATATCATCCCCTCACCGAACAATTTTTCGAGATTTTTGACAAAAAATAAAAAGCCCCCTTATATGGGACATAGTAAGTGAGATTCCAAGACACTCCAAAGAGACCTTATTTTAAAAATAAGGAATTGCTAAAACCTAGAGCTCGTCAAAAAATTAACTGGGTGTTGTTTGCATATTTTCTCTGCTATTTTTAAAATAAATCGCATTTTCTCCTCAGTACCTTCTTCAGAATCACGAAAAACCTTCTGTTGAGAAGGAGTTTTAATGCACCGCGTGAAAAAATGAGTCGAACTAAAGAATTATACGTATATTTATGTTTAATTATTTAGAGTTTTAAATCTCCAGGCTAGTCTTCCATTCCTCGTGTATTTTCCAGGTTTTCCAGACCACTCGCTGTCCTGATCATATCTTTTACTCAGGTCTGAATGAACGATTAACAAATTTATCTCTTTAGCCACTTCAAAAACTTAACAATTTGTCAACACTCATGGAGCGCACGGAAATGATTTAATGCATGATGTAAACCTTAAGAATAGGCCAACATCACCGTGAATGCGCGCAACAATCATCGAACACGAAACAGCAAACGTAGAAACCAATTTGACCCCTCTGTGCCGAGTGGTTTCAGTGACGGCGGATTATTCCCCATCGCTACCCCTTCGACCTCTCAAAATACCCTGGAGGAGAGAGAGAGAGAGCATGTATCCATGTTCCCCGTGCGTACGAACACAGCGACCGCTCGAATTACTCTCTGAGATGAGACGGTGCATTCGCCCTCACGCACACGAGAACATACGTAAGACATCCATATCTCCGTGGGGTAATATGGGAGGAAGGACAGGAGAGGGCGAGAATTACAAAAAACTTGAGGATGAGTAAGTGCAAAAGGGCAGGTGAGTGAGGGAAATCAAATGAGGGTAACACACGCTGCGGGATGCCCTTCTTTATGGTGTTATCGCAGAATGATGAAGGTTAAATGGACTGAAACACCAACACAGTGGTCTTCAAAGTGGTATCCGTTCCGCGCCCATGATACTAGCAGATTTTTCCATCAATAAAGGCAATATATTTCGGTGTTTCATCTCGTTGTTGTTCCTTAACGACAACAGTTTCGCCTACGTATCAGCAGGCGTCTCCAGGTCAAAGTGCCGACACCGGCGAGTGGACAACTTTATACAGGGTGTCCCACAAATGTCACGCCACAGTGACTCTGGAGCTAGGGCAGCCTAAGAGGAACCGAACCAGCCTAATATGACCTCAGTAAAAGTTGCACGGTTTTCGAGATATTGCCAAATTAAAGCTTTTTCAAAAATTTCACTTTTTTACATTTCTAGTCCCAGAATTCAATCGGATAATTTAACGTTCTCATTAGGGCCGCTCTTTTAATCTTCCAACTGTGACTCATGTGCCGACTTCTACCTAGAACAGAGGCCCGAGAGGGAGGGGGGTCATGGGGTCCGAACAAACAAAAGAAACGCGAAAGCCGCTATGCCTGTCTAACTTTATCGGCTTTCAAAAAATGGGATGGATAGTGTACTTTGTTTGTTAATTTGTGGCAGTAGCCCCGTCAGAGAGCCAAATTGAGAGCTATTCAAGTGAATTCTGGGACTAGAAATGTAAAAAAAGTGAAATTTTTGAAAAAGCTTTAATTTGGCAATATCTCGAAAACCGTGCAGCTTTTACTGAGGTCATATTAGGCTGGTTCGGTTCCTCTTAGGCTGCCCTAGCTCCAGTGTCACTGTGGCGTGACATTTATGGGACACCCTGTACATAGCCCGTAGTCAGCTCCTGAGTGGCTGGTGACTTTTCCCTTTTTGGCGTCGATTTTCCGCCATTGCTGCGAAACATCTTTAAAATCAAGACGAGCTCAGTCCAGTAACAGAACACTTTCAGACCGGACATATATCAGTCCTTCAGATCATTTACAGATCAAATATTTTTAATGGGCCATGTCATATTCGACCTTAAGAATGGCATGATTTGTGTCGAAACATAGGTATGAGTGCTGAAATAAAAATTTTCTGGACATTTAACTGTCAGTCTGTTATTTCGAAATCTTTTTCGCAGAGTTATATTCATCTTTCGTTTCGCTCCAGCTCTACGCAAAACTTCTTCCCGAGTGAATCTCTTCCGTTAGTTTACCCTTTGTGCTTTTTTCGATCTCGTTAAGTGTAACTCCGTATTTATAGCAGTTTGAAAGAGACAGTTCCCTAGCCAAAATGGAGACCATATTCAAAGTATACGCTTTAATTGCAGCAGCTGTAAGAAGCATGAATTGTATATTGCATTATTAATGGCACCATAATATACTTTTATGCGACTGAAATTGTAAGTAATTAAATGGAAAAGTGTATATAAGTGTTTAACTGTACTAATTTTCTTCACGCGGAACTTATAAAACTCCCTCGCAACGTAAGTTATTTTAATAACCTGAAGAAATTACCGCACAAGTTATATGAATAATTTTCATGGTCATATTATCTTCATCGTTCTTCGGTGACACCACATATCAATGGCTTCTGAATTCCTTTTTTCTACCGCTGTTACAGTCCAGGCTTCAGTCATACAGAATTAACCCTTTGATAATTGAATGGATGAAGAGGTTTACAAGGATGGGTCAGTATGGAGGAAATTATTGGAGCAGAGTTAAGTGTACAAATATGTATTTATTAGTGAAACTTTGTGACTGTTCATACCCCGGAAGGGCATCGCGTGATTGGTATGTATGTAATTGTTAAAAATATTTTCTTTTCAAATCTCATACGTATTGCAGCCTTAAGGGTTTTTACCCTTCGATTATACCCTTTTTATATCATTCGCTCCCAATGTGTTGTCGTTGATAGCAATTATAGTGACTATAAATGTATTAATTCTGGTGTCCCTCAAGGCTCAGTACTTGGTCCAATTTTATTCTTGATATATGTAAATGACCTGTGTGACTATAAATTTAAAGGCCATGTGACAGCATTTGCTGACGATTTTGCCTTATGTTACGATGAGATAACTTGGGAACAAGTTAGAAAAAGTATGCAAGCTGATCTAAACTATTTAAGACAATGGTTTAATTCAAACAAACTCGTTATGAGTGTGCATAAAACGAAATATGTATGTTTTAATGTTTGTAATCGTTTCACATTTGATTGGGAACTAATATACCATGATGTAAACTGCAATCCTGATTCATGTTGTGCCCCTGTTGTAATGTCAGCAGCATGTTATGCTCCTGTTGAACGTGTCAGCAGCATAACTTATCTCGGTATAACTGTAGACCAAGCTTTAAAGTGGACGCAACACATAGCCTCTGTAACAAAAGTGTTGCGGTATACGTTAGCAAAATTTTATCTGCTCCGCAACAAATGTCCATTAGAAAATTTGAAATTATATTACAATGCACTAATAAATTCTAAATTAAATTATGGCTTGATTGCATGGGGAGGAGCTTATTTTAACTCAATTAAGCCAGCTATTATCTTCCAAAAGAGGCATATCAGGATAATGCTCAATAAGAATCGACATGAGCCATCCTTTCCAATATTTCAGCATTTGAAATTCCTCCCACTTAGACATTTGTACGTGTACAAAGTACTTAGATTGTTTTTTCTGAGGAGTGGTGCAAAAATTCCTGTCTCAAATAGGCCAGGTTCATGGAATTTTCGCAGTATATTGACACCCTTGCCGAGGCTCAAATTGTCTTTGTACAGGCGAAGTTTTTTATATATTGGGCCTAAAATGTATAATATGCTACCCTCTGAGTACAAATGTGCACCAAATCTTGCTTCTTTCTTAAAATATGTTAAAAACTGGCTATTTACTTTTGAAAAAATCGAAGACATATTTTGTTAAATAAAATTATTATTTTTGTAAACATACTGTTAAAAGGAATTCATTCGAAATGTTGGTATTTATAAATTTTTTTCTTGTTCTAAATATAACAATGTATGATCATAGTTCAAATTGATGGTAACCTCAACACAGGTTCCCCTTATAGGTTACCTAAAGCTCCAAATATCTAATTATGTATTCTTTGTATTTTTTCTGCAATTATTCTTTTGGAGCAATAAACATTATTATTATATTATATTATTATATATTGTATTGTGCCTACACTTATCTTTGAATTCAATTGTAACACATGTACAGTTATTGTCTTTCAGATAGGGTAGTTGTCTTTCTCTTTCTGTGCAATTTCTATGCTCCATTTATTTTCTCATTTGAAAATAATGATTTGTAAATTTGTTGTTAACTACTCGCTACTATTTCATTGCATCTTATTGTTGCTCTTGAGGACCTGTCCATGAGTATAATAAAGGCTTATTCTATTCTTCTCCTTTTCCTGTTTATTTCACTATTATTTTCTAGCTTTTCTCCAGCACTCGGTAACAGCAAAAAAAAACAGCCTTAGGGTTAATGATTAGAAAAATGGCGAATCTCAACAGTGGGGATTGTTAGCTGGTGCGAATGGCAAGTGAGTGAGAGGGATGTGGGAGCCTTCGAAGTGGGAGAAATCAAAGGGGGAAGGAGGTGGAATGGAGCGTGGCAGGGTATGTTAAATCAGCGGGAAGCGAAGGAATCAATTTCTGCGATCGAGTCTGGATGCCACTGCGGCGGTTTTGCGCGTTGCAAGTGGAGCGAGAGGAGGCGAAGGAAAGAGAGGGGAGGGACACTGGAATGAAGGAGAGGTAGGGTTCAAAGGATACACAAAGCCACGGCGGAATGGGAGCAAGCGGTGGGCGAAGAGGGGAACGGCCGGTTCACGAGAGATTGGGTGTTGTAAAGGAGGGAGCAGGGGTGCGGTCAAGCTCCCGGGTGCCGCATCGAGCAGGTGGGACGAGGGCTTGCGGAGAGGTCTCTCAGAAGGCTCAGAGGTACAGTGAGGAGGTGCGGGGTTGTTTCAATCACGCAACCTTTTCACGAGTGGAATAAAAAAAAACGTAGATTAAAGAGAATAGATTAGGGTTTCCCAAACTGTGTTACGCGGAGTACAGGAATGTAGCAAGAGCTCCGCCAAAAAATACTAATAAAAAAGCTATGTTTCATTACCTATTAACTTTAAATTACACAAGGTGCTCCATCAAAATTCAAAGACCCTCAAAGTGCTCCATCAGAGAAAAAGTTCGTGAAACCCTGGAATAGATGAATTCAAATGGTATGGTACAACTAGTGAATACTGAAGCCATGTTAAAATGCGCAACGGGCTACATAGAATGGATCAGTCTCCGAAAACATAAGAAATTAACAGCGGTAAAGTCGGGGTCATGCCCCTGTTACTCCCGAGAAAAAGTGGCTCGCTTAGTGGGGCCGTGGATAAGGCTAGAACAAAGGGCAGCACCAGTAATTCCACCCCAGCCGAAAGGAAAGTACGCTCGAGTGTCGAATGAACACATCCATTCTTCATACATTTTACAACTATCTACAACCTTTGCATACTACTAAGCACATTACCTCCACAATCCTCATTGTCGAATGGCATCTAAGCTAAAATATCCTTTTGTCGAGGAAAATCTCTAATATATTAATAGAAAAATCTAGGTGGCTGGTATTGGTTTTATTCATTTGATACTGAGCTTACACCTCAAAATAATCGCCTATCTCAAAAACTTCACGTCAAAAACCCATGGAAAATTTAAGTGTATTTAGAGGACAGTATATTATGAAAAAACATATATAATAAACAAATACATAGTAACAAGAGTAGCCTCACTAATCACGCCAAAACAGCAAGACAGTTTCATAGGCCTCGTCAGGGTACCATAGTGATTATTCTCAAAGAATATGCAAGTGAATTAACATGATGGGTGAATCTTTTTTTTGGCAAAAAACAGGCTTTACTTCTGCGCGCCAAGGCAACATTTAATCTCATCTTTGATTTATAGAAAACGTAACTATGCTGAACTACAGGGCGTTCCATGTATGTTTGACAGTATGGCCTCTTACAGAGAGATTCGTTTCCGGCGCAACAATCCCTAGGGAGCGAGAAGCGAGCGAGCGGAGTAGCCAATTGCAAGATAAAAATTTACATGTACTGCAACTCAGTGAACTAGCTTCATATCTAACGATATTCCTAAACCCCGAAGTCAGATCCGAATCCTAGAAACTACACGGTGAGCGGTAATTACACGCATTTCTCAGACTTGAACTCATGACTCTCCAACGATCATTCATCCGTGTAATCTACTTCCTACAATCTGTGCAAGACCATTATCATTAGGAAAGAAAAATCCTCTGGGAAAGGGATGACCAGTAATTAGCAGTCTCTGTCTTTCCCTTCTGGTCCAATTCTAAGCAACTATTCCTCCTGCAATATTTCTCTCTCTAAACACAGGATGAGTCTTGCATTATCATTATGTCAGTCACTAAGAATCGCAGCACGCAGCTGTTGAACGAAAGCGAAAAAAAGTTTGAGTATTGATTGTTTCCTCTGGGGACCAATATGGGAGGAGGACTGCAAAATAAAGCCGATAAAAGGCTGAAACGATCTTTTCTTTCTTGAACCACTCGAAGTAACAATTCCTACAGCGATTTTTCCCTCTGAATGCGGGATGAATCTTGACAGCCATTAAGCCAATGCCTCGAAGAATCGCAATATGCAGCCGGTGGGGATATGAAAACAGAAAAAAAGATGTATTGATTGCTTTCTCTTGGGACCTACATGCGAGAAAGACTGCAAAATAAAAGCGCTGTTTTATCCCTATAGCGTCGCGGGACGATCGCTGCCTCTACAATGTGGGCATATCGCTGAAAATATACGAGCCGTCCCCCCCCTCAATACGAGATTGCGCTGTTTCCGACCGTTCGCGCTGGCTATTTCACGGACGAGATGTCTCCGCTCTCCCTCCGCGGCGCTGGTTTCCCCGCCGCTTACGGAGAAAAGGATATTCTCCCACAACATTACCCACCAACTACGATCAATCTTCCCCTCACCTCCCCCCCCTCACCAACACACACTTCCCCAATGCCCCAGTGCCGGTGGATTGCAAGGCATTCAGCAACCGTGACTGGCAGGCACATCCACCGTGAACGATTGACACACGCTTACAGTCGGTTTCGAAGAGTCTACATCTACATAATACCCTGCAGACCTACATAAGGGTGCGAGGCAGGGGTTGACTATACACCAATATCCACTGCACTATATAGAACTGAACCACGTCGGCCCAGGTGGCGATTGGGGTAAGTCCTCGAATGCCAATCCGAGGGGCGCGGGTTCGAGTCCCGGCTGAGTAGTTTTTCACCACCCAGTACAGGGTTGTTGCTGTTTCGTCTTAAGTTAATATTGATCACCCTATGTAAAAGGTCTTGTTGTACTGTTTCCTTATCTTTAATAAAGAAATATCCTAGAAAAGTTAGTCACACAACAAATATTACTTATTGGTATTTTCGGGTTCTCCCCGCGTTGCACCATTTTCGTCAACCAGCCAATCAGAGCAGTCCGGACTCGACCCCGACGTACATTTCACGGAACAGAACACTTTATATAGCGGCATACAATTCTCCTGTTCATCAGGGCCCTATGAAGCCGACTGGAATGCCGGCGAAACGGTCGTCCACAAAACTGGTTCAACGCGGGGAGAACCCGAAAAATACCGATAAACAAGAAAACTGCAGAAGCATTCGTAACAGTTATAAGCATTACTAATTAGCAAGATCCTATAAATACACGACACGAGGTGAAATTTAACCAACACTCACTTCGCAATAGGTTCACTGCCAGTATTTAAGAAACGATGAGGATGTTAATAGTGTTTTGGAACTGTATAAATGAATACATAACTTTCCCAAGTCATAATCAATGAGTTCCTGTCGTTATTTTCCACTAAATTTACTTGATAAAATATCTCTGAAATAATTTAAAAAACAATTTAAAAAATCAAAGGAGCAAATGAGATGAAGTTCACAATTTAAAAAAATCAAAATGAAGCCCTTTTCGCGTCGTATATATCCAGGTTAAAGGAATTCCTTTCGGGAAATGCTGCGTTGTGCTACTCATTTTGTCTCGACGTTTCACTCCTCCTACTGGGAGTGTTTTCAAGAGAATGAGTGTGCCGTGCCTTGTCTCAGTCTTATATGAGGACCCCAGAAGTCAAGGGGTCTAAGTAACAAAATCGCTGTTCAGAGAAAACTTAAGTCAAAGTTGAAGACGTTTGGTACAACCCACTAAGTAGTTAAGAGCCATTACCCTAGATAGCATCACCTGTCAAGAAAATCACTGGGATCTCTTTACCACCGAAAAGATTTATATTTTCACATCCCATTCCTGTACCTAACTTATTTATTTTAAATGTCACTTAGACCCCTTGACTTCTGGGGTCCACATATAGTGTCCGTTGCGCGATTGTTGGGCCGAGTTGAATTCAGGGTGGAAAACGTTAGCCGTTGGACATTTGAAGGGGCCAGGAACCCTTTCCAAACCCGGCTGACGTTGTAGCCATCCTCCCGGTTGAAGTTATTCGGCCTTTTTGCTATTTTAATGGCTTCTCGCATTAGGCGCGGATGATAATCCTCCCGTCTTCGCCAACACCCATGTTTCTTCGAACACGGGTGTTGGCGAAGACGGAGTTAAATCTAAGTGTGTTAAAGAAGAGTGTTAAATCTAACGACAGCATCCCTCGTCCTTCCAGCGGAAAAGGCAATGCAACGGTCATTATGACAAAGGAGGAATGTGACAAGAAAGTTCTCTCCCTTTTGGATGAAAATACATATGAGAGGCTGAATAAAGATCCAACGGCTAGAATTCCTTTAATTGATAAAAGAAGCTGTGAAAACCTTCAAGTAAAAATATATCAAAATTATTCGATAAAAGGTCGCTGCTCACTTCCACCGTGCACGATACCCAAGTGAAACAGGACGGTTGGTTATCTAAAAAAATAATGAGACACGAAATATCATTTCACCCATAAATCGTTAATTTAATCTCATTTTAAAGAAAAACATACTACCCTTCCAAAGATGCTTAAATTTCAGCCACTCACCGAACTACTTTCCGAGATTTTCGTTGCAAAATACCAGCCCTTTTATATGGGAAATGGATACGTGTGTGCACTTCGAAAATAGCAAGAAATTAATAACACCTAATCCCGTCAAAAAATTAACTGTGATTAGTTTGTATGTTTACTCGACTATTACTCGACTCGAAAAAAACTTTTCCTTCAGTCACCGTGCAAAACGTAGAGAAACGTTCCCGCACCCAAAGCGTTGATACTGTTTCACTGAGGTCTGGACTGTATCAGTGGTAGAAAAGAGGAAATCAAAAGCCATGGCAGGGTGGCTATTGATATCCAATTTTTATATTCCCTGATTTTTTTCCTGGCTCTTCCCTGGTGGATTTACCAATTTCCCTGACCAATCGCCAAAAGGTCACCTATTACTGGAAATTTTTTTTCTGCTGAATTAAAGCCGGCCCCGGTGGCGGCGGGGTAAAGTCCTCGCCTGCTAAACCGAGGGTCGCGGGTTCGAGTCCCTCCTGGGTGGGTTTTTCACCACCCAGGGCATGGATGTGTGTCTAGTTCTGTTGGTCTGGTCCCTGGAAAACCTGATTCCGGGGACATTCGGGCCAACAGAATCGTCCGGCAAGCAAAAAAAAATCTTCTACTACAGCTTTAAATATACTAAAATTTCTCATCATGGTCTCGTATTTTTAAAACTGCAAGTACAGGTATGAATTTACTATAATCTAGTGTGCTCCAGCTATCTCTCGACCCGAGTTTCGGAAGTTAAGAAAAAAAAGCGAGGGAAAATTTTCCGAACAACATGGCCTCGGATTTCTTGTGTTAGGCGTAATACATTGTGATCATGAATTTCAATACTGCTAGGCAAATATCGCCACAAGGATATACAAAAGGGATACAATGTACGTCTGATTCACAACTAAATAACTAAGTTTCACAACTAATAAGATTCACAACTGAATATTTCACGAATTGATGGGGCTTATTCCATGCGCGTCAGCGACGGACTTCAGTATCAGTTGGTTAAATAAAGAGCGGGAAAGACTGGCCGATAAACTTAAGGCGACGCATCACACCCGCTCGACAGGTCGGATTTGTGATGATTTCCGACCCCAGATTTTTTGTTAAAGTCTAACGTCATCAACTTGAAAGTTTTATAGTATAAAGAATACACCTTTGCCAAGGGAGGCTCGTATGTGAAACATGAAAATTTTATCCCGGAGCATAATTAAACCGTCGGAAAAACGGCAAGATGTTGGGTATATTTTTATAAAAACTATTATTATTATTTACATATCTAAAACTAATGTATATGAATCAATCCCTTCTCTATCGGAATGCTAAGTAACAGCTGTCACGGTTGTAAGATAGAAGCTGTAATTGGTATATTTCGACAAGCTACCTGAATGGTTTTCTGCCACGATGTGCTCGGACGGTGATGCAATTAGTTCAGTCTTCTTTCACAGATCTTATATAAGCGCTGCCTGTACTTACGCGCCGGAGACTTGGCTAAAACTTACCGATGACTGTTGCCTTGTGCGAGAGTTATCCTGGAGTAAGAGACTCCTGACGCTAACACGCCTCGATCGGGTGCGAGTGACGCCATCTTGTGGATTTTCGACAGAACTTTTCCTTACCGAAGGGTATGATGCGTCCTCTTAATGGTAGAAAAATAATGAGGATTCATATCCCAGTTTCTCCCTGACTGTTACGAGAATTCCTCGACTTTTCCAGAAAACCAAAATTCCCTGACAATTCCACGTTTTCCCTGACGATCACCGCCTTGCATGGAGAGGTGGTGTCACCGAAGAATGATGAAGATAAAATGACCGTGAAATTAAATCCTTTAATTAAACGCAGTAATTTTTTCATAATCGCAAATTAACTTCGGTTATGAAGAAGTTTTAAAGGTAATGCGAGTAGAAAATGAGTCAAGTTAAAGACTTGTATGGATATTTTTACCAAATTACTTCGAATTTCAGTCATGTAAAAGAATATTGTCGCGCCATAAATAAATAAATATTTAATTCATACTTCCTACTGCTGCTGTTATTAAAACTTCCATACAAATACAACATTCATTATTACAAGAGGACTATCTCGCTCAAACTACCTTGAATACGAAATCACACTTAACGAGATCGAAAAAACAGCTGAAAGGGCAAACTAACTTCGAATCGGGGATGCAACGGAAGGGAAATGCAATGAGGAAAACCAAGGCACGGAAAACGACAACTCCCGCCCCTCTCTTGCTTAGGAAGCTTCATTTGCATGGCGGGTGTTACGAAAGATCCCTCCCATTGATCGCCATATGTCAAGCGACGGCAGCGGTGTAGAGATAGGTTTAAGGGCGCCTTCCTCCTCTGTTGAAGACGGTAGCAGAATCCCCACCTCATATATCCGTAAAGGGAGGAGGGCTAACACTCGAGAGAGGGGGACAAGACAAACAGGACTGCCACAGAAGTCACGGGACGCAAGCGACTTGATCACGATGGCACGTCGTGATTGCGGCTAGACGGAAAATCCTACAGTACGTTCCCCCAAAGACTACATGCACTGAAACGAGGCCACCCTCACTAGGCGCCGTCAATGCCTCGTTCGAAACAATCTAAATTCATGACAAGGCACACTTATACACACAATCTAGGATGTGGAATCCTCCAAAAAATACCTACCACCGGGGATACGTATGGATATCGCACGCGCACCGTTTCAGACACGAATACGGGACTTACGAAGAGAATGCTTGAACTGCATACAACACTTCGCGAGATTTCAACGGCTTAGATAGGATTCCGAGACCGCACGAAGCGAGTGCGCGTACAAAATCGACCATATCAAGAGATTTGACCTCAAACTGCACACGATACGCGACGTCGCATTGTCTTTCTCACTCTGTCGGGTAATACCAGCGAACGAGAAGAGTAATCTTCGGGAAGTAACAGTATTTTGATTTTGGATGGGAATTGTAATGGTCGCTTTGCATGGTGCATTTCATCGTACAAAGGAGTGTATCACAGAATGTACAGGAAACTGAATGGGAATAGAGTTGGTTCTTTTCCCCGTTCAGTAATTCAGGCAATCGTACAATTTTCCGCCATACGCGGTACCACTTTCCTCATACAAGAGTTCATACATTCGTTTGCACAATAAAATGTACCGTGTAAAGCGGCGTTAAAGAAATTAAGCGGTCTGTAAAGCCTTTTCAATTCTCAACAGAGTCATGTGTAACCTCAAAGGAAGAAGTATTACATCGATGGAAAGAAAATTATTGTAGGACGCAATGCTCAGCATCATACAACAATGAAATAGTCACCTGAGAAACTGAGGTTCACCTGAAGATGACATTATGTGTTGAAACCCGGGTCGTGCATTCAATTTTCTCTGAGTGGAATTTGCATAGTTTGTCTTTCCTAACATAAAAAATTTCACATTTTTCACACGAAACCGTCAGTTTGAGAAATAGTCAACGTTAGAAAAATGAAAAAATTAACACAAAGACGGGCTGGTATGTATTACGTATTCATAGGAAATCAGAGACTATGAAAGGCTTGATAATAATTATAGGGTGGACTTCGCTGGATAATAAAACGACATTTAATCGACTGTGCGATATATTTAAAAGCATCGTCGGCAATAACTGATGGAAAGGTTCAAGCGAAGGAATGTATAATACCCACCCAGTAACATCGGTTGAAAACGATCACACAGAAAAATTACGATGAATTCTTGCAGAGCTTTCATTTTTAAATGGAGGAATGAAAGGACCCACTTGACTCTATAGAATATACTTCAATTGCAAACAATCAGAGGAGAGCTTTTCTTCTCACTATTCAATAAGCATAAAAAATGAACAGATACTTAGGAACAGCTTAAAACTCCAATTGCAAATATGGTCAACAATTGACACTTATAATTCCGGCAATCGTAATATACTCTATGACGGATGTACGACAGAATTCTGAATCCAAACGTCCATTTCCGCCGTGTCAGGAATCGTACATTCCGCCTATTCATAATAGTTGGATATAATAAAGTAATCAGTAGTAGTCAGTCATCATCAGTCGTCGTAGTTGGTCATAATAATCAGTAGTTGGTCATAATAAAGTATGAAAAAGGAGTCAAAAATAAAACTTTTTTAATAAGGAAAATGCATACAACCATGTATCATATGGCACATAAGTAACGCAAACACCTATAAATGGTGCCATTAAAATCCACGATTGACGGTAAAACACAAAGATATGCAAACGCATTGATTTTGAAAAAAGCCATATAATCATATCGCGGACATCAAGCGGAGAATAGCCATAGCTAAGAAGGCGTTCATGGAAAAACGGAAACTGCTGTGCTCAAATACGGTTGGACGACAAACCAGGAAACAGGATTTGAAAACATCCGTGTGGAGCGTGGCACTCTATTAATAGGATGCATGGACCATTGAAATAGCAGACCAGAAAAGACTAGGAGCCTTCAAAACCTGGTGCTGGAGGATGATGCTGAACATGAAATGGACGTAAAAAATAAGTAATGATGAAGTGTATAGAAGAGTAGAAGAGGTAAAGACCATATGGAACACCATAGAAAAAAGATTAGCAAGAACGATTGGACACACCCTGAGACACAATGGGTTTCTGAAGAACATAACTGAAGGTAAAATAGATGGAAAGTCCCCAGAGGCATATACAGGAATAAGGTCATGGACCAAATAAAGAGGAAAGTACGTAGGAGGAGATACCAGGAGGTAAGGGAACTAGCATTAGATAGAGAAGGGTGGAGGGCAGCAGTCAACCAATCATCGCATTGCACGATCAATGAATAAAAGAAGGAAAATGCATATGTGATATGAGTTACACGCAATCCAAATACCTATATATGGTGCCATTTAAAACCACGAATGACGGCGGTGCACAAATATATGCCAACGCATTGATTTTGTATAAAGACATTCATTCATTATCAACCACAAATATTCAAATTTTATGGCAAATGACCGGAAGTAACGTGCAAGCAGAACGATGCCCTACAGGTATAGAAAGAAAGAGAGACAAAGCAATACTCGCCACTTCTACAGATGTCTACTTCCTTGCGCAAAGCCACCTTGCGATGAGTGAAAACCTGCACCCACGATATTTATCGACTGCACCGTACAATCCCTACCATTAGTTATGCCGATGCAGCGTAACCAATATTTCTCCCTCCCAAATGCCTGTCGCTGACAGCTCGCTTTATTTCGAGATCCCCCTTAATGCAGTCCTCCCCAACAGGCTTTTTCCCTCCCCCACACAAGGGCAATGAACATACACAAGTTTGTCTTCCACACAATTCAGCTTCATTTTCAACCAAGCCATCGTTTCCAAAAGGTTCCACTATTTATAACTCAACCTTCACACCAAATATCTTAACCTTGCGCAATAAACCTACGTGAAATATCCTTCACCAGTGTTATCTCCGCGTCTATTAAATTGCATCGCCGACGATTCTTATTTTTTTAATTGCACGCATGAATCAATGTGATTCGACCTGTTTTTCTCTCTCCCCAATGCCCTCGCTGCCACGTACGATTTCGTGCAAAATACTGCCCCGATACGGAAAACACACCACCTGCTCCCGTGCACGCCCATCAACCTATAGTGAACAACCTCGCCATCGTAAGACTCCGGTTTAAATACGCCATACGTATTTTGGAAAGGCCCAATTTATGCCGCTCGATAAAAAATTTCTGATACAAGTCTGAAGAATGAAAAATGTTTAACGGAATAAAACTGACGAAGAACTCGAAAAGCTCCTCTTTGAGAAATAGTGAAGCTAGCGAAAATATTTCGCAATTTTTAACTGAAAAAAATTAATTTACTTCATTCCGTTAAAGTTAAAGTATAAACTTCAAAACTGTGATTCTGCTTGCCAAGTGCTGTCATCTTTGCTCTTTTGTCATTTGATTTCATTTCTTCTTTTGTCAAGTCGGCAGCACGAGTTTTACGCAGTTCAGTTAATTCAGTTTTCCTTTTGTAAGTTGTCAAGTGAGTATGTTTTTCTTTAGTGACGAGAAGCAATGCATTAAAGAACATGAAAGTAAGTTTACGTTGCTGTCTGTCAATGCCATATTCATCACAGGTTGTGGGCTCAGCACGCTGTCGCTGCGCAAGGCAATATTTGCGCTGGTGACAGAGAAATATATGCAACTTTACAAAAACATTATTGAAACAATTTTAACAACTTGAAATCAAGTCAACATACACGTGAAAACAGGTGAGACATACATAAGATGGTATTTTTTTCGACCAGTACACACATGAAACAAAATTTTATTAATGGAATGAGTTCCTCTCATTTTATCAGCAAACAACTGCAGTTACATGAATCAAAATTTAAGACAAAAAGTGATGCAGTAGACTCCTGACAGAAGAAAAAAATGACAATTATAGGTATTCTTCAACATATCTACATGCAATTCTACTTTTGCTTTGTAGTTGCTAACCTGCAGCGAAAGTTAATAACTTTTCCACGACGGATATGAAAAAAGGAAGGAACCTTCGACTATTTTCTTTTACATAGGCACGGTGGTACCTCCTAAAAAACCCAAGATTCCATTTGCTTTCCAGACGGCGATCCTAAAAATAAACTCGCCCGACTATTGGTACTTCTGCACACCTGCTTCTCAGAGACATCTTCTTTTGTATTCATTATGAGAGGAGAACGGAAGAGTAAGGAGACGACAATGGTGGCGTGCGAGCCGGCTGGACATGGCGCGAACCAAGCAACAAGGATTGAATTGATGTTAGGTATGGCATCCCATCCTGAGTCCCGAGGTTCGAATCCTGGCATAGATTTTTCCAATATAATTCTGATCCCTACTTTGGTGCAATGTGGAAAGTGCTTCGAGGAGCAGCGCTAAATCAGTACTGACGTGCATCTGGTGACCAGAGACGAGGCATTCCGATTCGATTTACTCGGGATGCGATCATTTTAATAAAGTTCACGATTTAATAAAGTTGTTTTGAATCGATTCTATTTGATCCGAAGTCGATTCATTCCGCCGAATTTAACCAATCAATTCACATAATGCAAAGCGCATTAAGAGCATCGATTCATTCGCTTGTATCGTCAATCTCTACTGAGACCCCCTGGCTCCTTCCGTAAGGTAAAGGTTTATGCTGTCACCGAGTTTTTAATAAGTTCTGCCATTTTCCAACAGACTCGCTAGTCCTCAATGGCACAAACCACCTCAGTTGTCAGTCACCTCCCCAAAATAACGAAGCAACCAACTACCTAATTATGGGTTGCTCGATAAATATTCTTCGTGAGCATTCAAACGATTTCCGATGACTAAGACATCAAGGACGAAGTCCAAGAAGCCGGCATTGGTCATGGAGAAACGCCGACGCTCTTGACAAGCGAGGCACGATTTCGATTATCAAATATTCTGGCTACGTTTGGAGACGATGGAAACCTTGAACCAGACCTTCGCTTAGAACATCACATCACATGTCAAATCATATACAACTACAGCAAGTTTACAAAACCAATGACCTAATTTATATATTTAGAAATCTTGTGTACTGCCTAAAACTTCACAAAACACACTCTGGCAATAACGGAATCATCCCAGAAAAATCCACAGAGGCATCCACATTTGGCCAGTTTCTCAGTTAGCAGTCTATAACTTCATAATTAAAAATGCATAGTGAATTTTTTCACCAATTTGAATAAAATTCCTCTGCAAGATTTCCGCATGTTTTCTTCGGCATTTTTCATTGACAGAAGCTGTCATTCTCGGCTCTGATATATCCTGTAAGATCTTTAGGGCTTTCCCAAAAGTTATGCAATACGTTTTCCAAAACAACCGTAAAACATTACCCTCCACATTGCCTACAACATTTTAAGCAGGACAACTTCAATCTGGGCACCTTCAAAGGCCAAAATTCCTCCCACTGATAAAGCTCACGAAAAATCATATCACAAAAATGTCACTAAATTAAGTAAAATACAGGAAAAGGTATTTTTGTAGATTCCGATTAAACGAAGGCCTACGCATGTCAAACCATCGGGAGGATTGAAACCAAGATTCCAAAGACGTCACGCAACGTTGCGAAACGAATAAAAAATTAACAAGACACTGGATAACAAAGCGGACAAATAAATGCGAAAACAGGAACACAGCGAGCAGGCTTCCGAATACACTCTCGCGACCGTTATTCGCAAAAGCCTCGCCTACAGATCCTTTGGAATGGAAAGGAATGTTAATTATTTCGCGCGTAGGCATGCCCGTAAAAATGTCTCCACCTCAATGCACTTGGATTAAAAAAAAATGCTTCGGGGTAAAAAAAAAAGAATGACAGAGTAAGGATCGAGAAAAAGCCCAGATTCTCGGAACAGGACGTATTGCACCATACGTTAAGGATTGTTTTCATATAGAAAAAAATATATACGTGCATAGCTACATATATTTCGAAGCCCCAACAATGCGACTGGAGAAGAGAGGACGAAAAATGTGAGCCGGTTCTAAAAAACAAGCTCCGATTTCCAATTGCAAAGTCTTTCGCTTAAGAGAGAGAAAAAAAAAGAGTCGAAAATAATGGGGAAACACGAAAAAAAAACAGACGAAAAACGAACACATTGGAATATAAAGCCGTGATTTCTCGTGGAAAATATGGAACGCGAAAGGCATGAGAAGAAAAAATTGCGATGTGACGGAAAAAAAGGACAAAGACCCCACATTTCCATTAAAAACAATCGAAAAAAAAAAACAAAAAAAAATTCTTCCTCGCACGAGGTCGCTTTAGCGAGGAAGAATATTCACACTCCTAAGCAGGAGATGCTCACAAGCTCAGAGCAAAATAGAGAAGGCATTATTTAGAACAAAAATTCCTCAAGGATAATCTACCGAAAATTGACAGTCACTTTACTTTGATTTCCGGCAACATATTGGAAAACGTGCTCCACCAATTTTCCAGTAATGAACGTATCGAGCTTCGCTCGTTTGGCCACGTCAAAAGGATGGATGAAATTTGAATCACTGAACACATTAATGATAGGGGAGGGAGAGAAGTGAGAGGGAGAAAATAGACGGAGAGAGTTATGTGACACTGGTGGAAGAGACTTCTGAGATTTTATTTCATCGAACTTTCCTCCTTTTTGAGGAAGTCTGAGGGAGATATCATATCTCATAAATTTCAATGAATAAGACCTCATCATAACGATAAATTCCATTTTTCAAAGACAACAAAGTATCAGCCACTTATCGTTATTCATTTCGACATATTTACGGTGGTATGCATGTACCACCCTCTTAATTTTTTATTTTTACAAATTAAATCTGTGGAGTTACTGGACTTTGTGAACAAATCGTTCGATCAGATGAAAAAGCTAGTACTGTTCTACAATATACTAAAAAATGTTCCATTCCAAAAAAATGGACGGAAGAAACAAATACATTGCTTAAAGAGAATAATAGCAAAATGGCGAAAACTCAAGTCATTTTTCTTTTTTCTTAGCAAATAACAACCGTAATTGAAATTAAAAAAAGAGATACCTACAAAATTGAAGACGCAGCAGCTTCCATGCTGAAGATGTATTATTAGTTAAATATTTTTTTCCTTACTAGTGAGTAGGTACAAAAATGGCATAAGCGCAAGAACTAGAGTTGAGAAATATGAGAGACTATCGTAGAGAGAACGAAATAATAAAAATTTATTTGAACTGGATTTGTGGACATTAAAAAGTTGTGCCATTGTAAATTTTTTCACAGAAGAACCAGTTTAAAGGGAAAACCTTAATAATCGCCGTAATTTTTCAATAATAATCACAATAAAACTTAACACTGCCTGCAGAGATTTTCCCGTACTAAATTGTAGTAGGTTGCCATGAATTCATTCATGGAATGCAAAAAAAGATCATACATTACGCATCACGTTTCACGTGTATGGAGCCATACTGACCTCGCCTTCTGTGAATTCAACTACTAAGGCTTTAACACCTATTAAGTAGCAACGACGACGGCATTACAATGGGGACAACAGATGTTAATCTCTCGATTAACACCCTCTGAATTCACACTATTGTGACACTACGTCGAAGTGATTTCTCAATTCATAGGAAGCATGTTTCCAGTTTATAAGCGATGCAAAGACAATTGCACGATTCCTCATTCGTTTTGATTCAATACAGTCAAACGTGGAAATGAAGCCAAAATAAAAAAAAAGCCGGAGAGAATTATACGAGGGATAAAATTCGCGAGAAAAAACTCACGAAACACAAAACGACCAGGACTAAATAAAATAAAAGGACAGGAAAAAACCCACCAACTCAAGTGACAAGCCGAAAGGAAGGAGTCAAATAAATCTGGAGGAAAAGAACAAGGAGGATAAGGGGGTGGGACTGAAAATAAAAAAGATATGAATCCAGATTTCATTTCGGACGTCAACGATCTCATATTATTTATCCCTCCCTCCTTTATACAGCGTGAGTGTGAGTTGTGTCACCCTAGTGCGCCCCATCCACCCGGGAGGGGGGGGGGAGTGGTAGATGTGGGCTGAGTGGAGAGAGAGACGCTGGGTGTGGTGGAGACGGGCAAAGGAAACTCGGAAAGATGGGATGGGGTGCGGAGAAAAATGGAAAAATAATTTCGTTTTTCCATCCCATTCCCTCCTCCTCCCTCGACGTAATATCCTGTACGGGAAGGCGAGACGCAACAGCTGAGCGTGACAGAGGGATCTTACGAAACGCGGAATAAACCCCCTTTTGCGATGCGGAGAAATAGGGAGGGGGTGAAGAGGAAACACGGGGTAAAGGGATGCTGCGAAAGGGGTCGCATGAGCAGAGAGCAGTTAGGAAACGCAAAACCCTGGGGGCGTGTCAAAAGGGTTTAACGGGAGGGAGGAGGGAGAGATGGTCTGGAATACAAGGGTGGCCAACTCTTGAAGACGAAAGCAGAAATGCAAGCAGTTACCCACTGATAAATGTTGGCAAGGAGTTCTTCTTTCTAAAAACTCTCCCATAAGTTCCGTCATTAGAAAAGCTGACCAGAGCAGACTCGATGCCTTCCGAACCTTGTGATGGAGGAGTATGCTGAAGATAAAATGGACGGAAAAAATAAGAACTGATGAAGTGAACAGAAGAGTAGAAGAGGAAAGGTTAATAAGGAACACCATACAGAAAAGAAGAACCAGATGGATTGGACACACCCTGAGACACAATGGGTTTGTGAAGTATTTATATAATTGAAGGTAAAATACGGGGACAAGTCCCCAGAGGAGGACCCAGGAGTAAGTTCATGGACCGAATAACAAGTACTTGGGAAGATATACCAGGAGGTAAAGGAACTAGCATTAGATAGGGAAGGGTGGAGGGCAGTAGTCAACTAATCTTGGAATTGAAAGACCAAGGATAACGATGATTAAGTTCCATCAGTCTTGAGATAACATTATAAACTATTTAAATCGGCTGTATACCTCGGCCAAAAACGCGACTGCGTCTAGGTTTCATTTTGCAACTCTGCTTTACGGCTTAAAAGTTAATCTTTTTGCGCAAGCCTCAGGAGTAAGGTTTAATATTTACGACAAGTATCGTACCTTTTCGCATTTTACTTTCTAGATAACTACATCGTCCGCGGAAGAAACGTGAATTTGTCGCATATCAGGTGATCGCCATGAATCGCACGACGTATAGTTCATCAAATCCTTGCACTAATGTAAATGAGAATTCTCCAGCTCTATGGAGGATCATCAAACTGAAGTAGAAGTTGTGCATTATAACGTGACTGTAAAAATTCTCCTGAACCATTGCAACGCACTGTTCCATCTGTGGCGCTGTTGTACGGGGCGGGGAATGAAGGGGAAGGCGAATATTTCTCCTAGGCTGCGGCAGAAGCCGAAATAAAAAGATCGTTTTCGGCGGAGTTATACAGCCCCCTTGAGAGGTGGTTCCAGGAGAAGCCCTTCACAGGATATAAGAATTCATGGAGATCCCGTGAAAATAAGTTGAATTAGATAAAATCATAGGTACCGTTGAGTGTGCACTCACAGTAAACAGGATTCACCAATTTCACAATTTGATCGCACTTGAGCTGACTTAAAAAATAACTACTTCATTTGAGATTAAATTTTATCGTGTACCTTAATGCAATAGCAATGCCCTGTGTAATATGTGGTAGCGAGAACTAGACACTCACCAAAGAAAATGCTCAATGATTACAAACATCAGTAAATAAATTTTTAAGATAAACGGCCGGTTGTGCATGGAACAGATAGTAAACGAAACTCATATGAATGGAAAAAAATTCGGCGTGAAAAGTATCAACGAAACGATATGAGACCTCAGAAACAGATGGAGAAAACACCTACAGAGAATTAATGAAGAAATAATACCTAAACTAACACGGAAATATAGAGCGAGATGCAGAAGATCCCTGGGATGTCCGCGCAAGAGATGGAAATAACAGGACTAAAAGAAGGTCGTAACAGGCTTAAACCCATGAGCCCGAAGCAGAGAGAAGAGTATCATACACCAATCAATAAAATAATGAAATATTGTGGTTTATTTACGTTCTCAGTGATTTTTGCAAACAACAATTGAGCAAAGCTGGTCATTGCAGTAACTCATAGCTCTTGCAAGTGGGAATTTTCCTTCTATTTAGCACCTAGCCAAGTCGAATCGTCTCAATCTGCAGCCTTTTCATCTGGACCTTATCTTTCTGACAGCCCTCCATACACTTTAAACAAATGCTACTCTTATATATACCTCATTGTTTCTCATGGAGGTTATCAGAAACGACGCACAGAAGTGTACATAGGAATGGAAGAGATGAAAACCAAACGGAGAACCAGAGGTACCCTTATGCGAGCGCTAAGCGTCGCAGTCCACGGGATAAAGCCCAACTTTAAACACAAAAGTGTTTACTTCGGACATTTTCAAAGAACCACAGAACTAGCCGTGCAGTTACATCAACAGAATCACCCGCTAGTGATCACACAATTGTGTGAAATTCACAGAGGAAAAATCATTCGCCTGGACTGGGAATCGAAGCCAGATTTCTAGATTTCGCGCCGAGTGCTCTAACCAATTAAGCTACCCAGGCGTCCTCTTCTACTAAGAATCTCATGGGGGCTTTAAGGAGCAAGTTGCTCCAAACAAAGAACCTTCAGAAAAAAAGGTCCAGATGGATACGCCACTCTATGAGAGACAAATACTTCATTATACTGCATAATCGAATGGAAAGTTCATGGAGGAAGTCTGATGGACAAATACGTAGGCCAGCTGAAACCCAACGAAGGCAAAAAAGAGTGAGCGTGGGGAGAGGAAGACTTATTTTATTTTATTGCCAAGCTAATCAAAACAGAAAATTATCCATACTCGACACAAGGCATTATGATTAGCCATAACTCTGGTACGGAAGACATTGTGCATAACTGAGAATATTCAAGGGATGCATTCTACGGAAAGCGCGTATTTGCTTATCCAAGCCGAGCCTGACGTTATTCAAACGATGTTTCTAGCAAATAGGAACTAAAGTGTTTAATTTATTACCTGTTTCATGTTTTAATTCAAAATTCTTAAACACAACAATAAAAAATACACGATCTTGGTTGTTTACTAGAGAAATTTTAGAGGATGTTCTCTTATAACTGTCATATTATTTGATACATGAACTGAAATTTCAACATGGTGTATTTCCTTTATAAATGCGTGCATAAACCATTCTGTTAACAATGGTAGCCTTTATTCAGGTGTGCCTTTTTGACTACCTAAAGATACTCCCCGATGTAACCAAATATATTATGTTGCAAGCATTCTATGTCGAAGTAACAAAACATTATTATTATAGCATTAAAACATTGAAACTATGAAAGACTGCAGTCAACCAACATACGGGTTAAAAACAACTAATGAGGATGATGTAAGCAAAAATTCCGCACACGATAATCATGGGGAAAACATTCGAACAAAATCAACGTAAAACGTAGATATGGGAGGGAGACGCATACGATCATGAGGAGTGAGATTTGAATTATTTTTCATATCCAATCCCCGGGAGCCTACCCCTGACAATAACGGGAGCCTTGGCAACCCTGCGCAGAGGACGTTGCTGCGCGACCGTCACTGCCTCAGGGCGGAATCCAGTTTGCGTGCAATGACGAGAAGGATGGGATTTAAAACGGGCGAGGAGTCTCCGGGGGTTGGCTCTCGGTTGTGATGGAGGGTTTCCTAAGGGATATACACACCGGCGTGGTGCGGGCAGGATTAGGTGACGGCAAAGAGGAGTGGATTGATGTCGGATGATGAAATGAGAAAGGGGGTGGGGGCAGAAGGGTGCGTTGTGTGTCAAGGGTAAGGAGGGCGCGAGGGACGAGAGCCGTAGGGGTACTAGAAGAGGCTGGATGCTCCAGAGATTACGGCGACAAGTCGCTCGCGATGAGATGAAAGAGCCTGCTTATTTCGCAAGATGGAAGTCCTCTTTTGGAGGCTGTGGTGGAGATATAATGAACGGTATAGCCAGGAGCAAGGGATGGCACGCAAAAAGAACCCTTGTTCGAAAGGTAGAGAAAGACTTCATGAAAAAATAGGGAATTATGACAAATCAGTAGCTTGTCTCGTGCAGTTACGGTAGTTTGAGCGAGAAAGTTCCCTAATCACAATGTAGAACATATTCAAAGTATACGTTTTCATAAATGATGGATTTCTCGACCAATAAAATATAGATAATAATAAGGTTATTGAATATTTGACTATTGATATATTTAACTCATAGCCAAATATATTGCCATCCTCAGAGCTTTGCAACACAAAACAAAGAGACATACGGCCAGGTAATTATATAATTGTTAGTACAAAAGCTGAGGAATCAAGAAATTACCTACCATTGAGGTTAATATTTAACAATAACAAAGTTAATAGCAACTCCAAACAGTAAATAAATATGTAAACAACCAACAATTAAATTAACATAAACCATGACCAAATATTCAATAATCTTATTATTATATAAACGTTTTAATTTAATAATAACATCAGCACCTATAGGAAGCATTAATTAAACATTAAGTGATTAATATTGCTATAATAAACTTCATACAACTTAAATTCTAAGTAATTAAATAATAGTATCTATAATTGGCATTAGCATTAATCGTTTTAATCTAGCAGCACGTTTAAAACTCCTTTTTTTTTAAGGTTTTATGTGTGTTTAAGGAAGGTTTTATGTGATCCTGAAAATATGACTGCGGTGACGATATGATTTAAATTAAAAAATAGTTGAGTAAACACGAACTGCATGCTTAATTTTTTTACGAGATGCAGATATTAGATATTCCTCTTTATCAAAGTACGGTATCTTTGGAATGCATACACGTACCATTTCCCATGTAAATGGGCGGGTATTTTTTGCCAAAAATATCGGAAAGTACTTCGGTATGGGGCTGATATTTTGGTAACCTTGGAGGGGTGAGATTAAAATGAGACCAAATTCATTGAATTCTAGGTGAAATGGTATTTCGCTCATACTACCTTAAAAATATTTGTTTACTCACGATTTTTGCTTGACATTTGGATAGCGCGCCGTAAATCCAAACCATAATTGTGTTCTCATTAACACAGAAATTTTAAAATATAATTCTTGTATCGTTTATCATACCAACTACATGCATGGTAATTTAACCGCATAAACATATGCACCTATGTGGAGTAGGAGTCAAGAAATTGCTCGGTTATCATGAAAATTTACCAAAACCCGCGCTCAATGACTCACGATTAGCACTCCAACCACCTAAGTTTTAATTTTATGCCTAAAAAAGGAATGCTTCTTCGGTTATTCGCCATCTCTTTTTCCATTAGATCTGTTGTTTTTAAGTATATGTGGGTAATCTTCTATTCAGCATCTATTAAATATGTCCATGCGATTCGCAACGGTATCTCCCAATAGTTCCGTTATGGCCAAGATTTTTAACACTGACCTAAATTCTTCATTTCATGGTCGTAGAGACAATAGCCAGCAAAGGGTCTCAGTGGTTTAATTTCAGCTTCTTTCAGCAGCTTCTCACTGAACTATCTTCACAATGACACCCATGTTTCAGAGCCATAGATAGAATTGCCAACGCTTTGCAGAACTTCAAAAACTGCCTCTGGGTGTACATTTATTCATTAGAAGTGTGGTCTTTACTGGGATTTTTTAGAGTAAACTTCGACTGACAGAAATATTAACGACTCTTGAGTTTATGGGTTTATGAGTACATCTGGCCTTGAAATGTTCCTGAACATTCTCGTTTAGGGTGATCGGCTAAGAAGTCACCGCAAGCCATAGGGAGCCGTCCATAAATTAAGCAGCAACCAGCAGGGTGAACAGAGGGAAAGGGTCTTGGTGTCTCCCACGCTGAGTTACAAGAGGGGAGAGGGTAAGACATATGGCATTACGTTTAAAACGAAAAGTATGGGGTTATAGGCATATTCAGGCGTATATAGGCACATAGGGGAGAAACTAAAGAGAAAACAACTCTGGAAACTCCATTTAAATGAGATCTTTTTTTTAGAGCGTGTTTCATAAGTTGTGATGACTATTCACTCCCTCTCATATAAACGCGATAGTTTAAGGGTTAGCTTTGTGACAATTCATTATGACTACACCAAAATGACTTATCCACTTGCATAGGCGATATTTTTTGGTTTGACATGATTATCTCCTGAAGATGCCGGCCATTCGATGAAACCGGTCGTTTGAGAATAAAACGCAGTGCCTTCTTATTTCCTCGTTTAGGCTTCAAGCCTGTTCCGGCTTCACTTTACCATCTCATCCATGATCTTTCGACACTTCTTCTTCCCACGGGCTTATTCTCCAAAGTTATACTTGGGCATTCGAAGTATACATACTCACTACGCCTCTTATTTCGTAATTTACTGACCTGTCTCTTATAGGCAGAACAATTAGGTCTTCTTTTATGGATATGTTTATTTTTTTATCTAAAATCTCAAATTATCTAAAATCTAAAAATCTAACTTTATCTAAAAAACTCAAGAGCCGTTAATATTTCTGTCAGTCGAAGTTTACTCTAAAAAATCCCAGTAAAGACCACACTTCTAATGAATAAATGTACACCCAGAGGCAGTTTTTGAAGTTCTGCAAAGCGTTGGCAATTCTATTGTCTGCTATGTGGCTCTGAAACATGGGTGTCATTGTGAAGATAGTTCAGTGAGAAGCTGCTGAAAGAAGCTGAAATTGAACCACTGAGACCCTTTGCTGGCTATTGTCTCTACGACCATGAAATGAAGAATTTAGGTCAGTGGAAAAAAATCTTGGCCATTACGGAACTATTGGGAGATACCGTTGCGAATCGTATGGACATATATAATGGATGCTGAAACTATTTCACAGCTGTGAAAAATTTAACAAGTCATTTTCATTAAATCCTTCTTATATTCCTAAATGAATATCCAAATTTGACGAGACGAAGATTGAAGGGGACGATTTTGCGTGAGTGATGAAGAGACGACGAAATGCTATAGCCTTCATGGATGTGTGCTAGGATGTAGAAAAGGACACCAGCCTGTAAAAATCTGAGAGAATTTAACTCTCTTCCGTTTAAACCGACCTCAACCGGTGGATTACCCAAATTCTACATAAAACGTGCGGTCGCGAGACCTATGACGCTGTAGCTTCAATGGGGAATTAAAATTTGGTTTGAATTACATAGTCGATGGATTTCTTTCACACACTCTCCTCTGAACCGCGAACGCAGACATCAATCATCCACATAATGTGAGAGCGTTTCGAACGGTCCGTTGAATTTCTTTGCCGTCAGACGTGATATTGGACACTTAGCTCTCCGGAAGAAAGCCAGGAGCGTGATTGTGAATCTTACAAGTGTTATTTTTCACCCACCGACTTTAGCTAGCCTGTAAACCTCACCTTTCTCGTCGTTTGACAGAAAATTACTTGATGCTAGATATAAGACTTGTAGACTTCAGTTAAGCGTCAAATTAAGCAACTGTTGATAGTTTCTTTTACGCTGAGTCGCTGGTACAAATCGCCGAAAGGCGGGAACAGCAATTTTGAAGAGGAGACGTGGTATGAAGAACGTTTATCACAGTTTAATTACACGAGCTGTGACAAAATCACGGTAACGCAAGCGAACGCGCTCAATGTAATCACATCTAATGATCGACCGCCGAGAAATTTGAGTGGCAAAGACTCGCCATTTTTGATGAATTTCTAAAGCAAAACAAATAATCCTTATGGACGGATGACTGAAGTTGCACATACCACCTCAAGTAATGCTATTCTGTACGCCAGAAGTGTTAACAACTTACGTCACCTAGCTATTCCAATCCATCGACCGTAATTTCCTATAGTATTTTAACAGTAAGCTAAGGAAGTTCCTCACTATCAACTTTAATACAAGCATAAGAGTAGATGGCTACGGTTTACATCGCTAAGGAAAGTCGTTTGGAGAGAAAGAAAGACGTCTTAACGACAAAAAGAGAAGTATAAAGCGCGATGTGGCGGAATATCAACATAAGAAAGAAAACCTTCCATTTTTCCACTCGTAGAATAATTTGGCGACTTCCATTACGAAGTATTATATATGAAGTAATTTTGTGCTTCTGCATAAATTTTATTCTTGTGGAATATTTTTGTGTGACGGCCCGGGTTTCAACGTGGCTCGTCATCATCAGGTCGATGATCAGGCACCTGATGGTGACGCGCCACGTTGAAACCCAGGTCGTTTTAAATAAAAATAATGTGGAATAACAATGTTAATTCATTTAAAATGTATAGTCAATTCAATGAATCAGGCCTGAGGCAACTGAGTATTCGTTACGGTGTACAACATCACCGATAAATATTTTTTTAGGAGAGTGAAATTTCAATGTCCGCCTTCATTATGTACCATGGGGTAACAGAACGGCCACCCAGAAGTGACATCTGAAAGGAAGGTACCAGGAAACGAATCAAGTCGATGATATGGGCGCCCCCAAGTCGACGAGACGGAGAACTAATTGGCGAGGATCGGACGATATCTTAAGAGGAAAAGGGGGAGGGAAAAAACGACTGACGTGACGAAGACGAAATTGACTCCGATGCCGGAAAAGAAAGGAATGAGGAGGGGACAGGAGGACTGATCTTCAAGATGGCATCCCCCAATAACAAGGAGAGGACAATGGGAACGAGAGGGAGTAAGGGTGAAAGAAAACTGGAGATTATGGAGGCCGAAAAGAATTGAGTGAGTTTTCAAGAGTTTTGCAGGAGGCAATAACAAGTGGTGAGAAATAAGACGGAAAGTGATTGCGCATGCTGGCGTTTTCATTTGAGACGACATTAGAAAAAAAATCAAACATTTAAAATTCATTCGTCACAAAAAAGAAAGAAAAAGCTCAATAGATTCAGGCGCAAGGTATTTGAAGTTCGTATCATTAAAAAAAATCGCACTTTTCTACAGGTTTTTATTAATAACACGATGCGTTTCAATTCACAGAGTCATCATAAGAAAGCGCATATTCGATGTTCACGGTTTTCCCGTCAACACCTCCAACCTCTCTCTCCCCCTGCCTTCTTTCCTAAACCCAACGTTCCATTCAGCCATGTAAATGTGATGTCTCCTTTTTGTCAGAGTCTAGTATCTGATGATGACTCTTTGAGTTTAAACGCGTCGTATTGTTATTAAACATTCGTTTGAAAAAAACGATTGTTGTTTTTGTTAAGAAAAATGTTTGCTATGAAATTAGGAAGGCACAAACACTGGAGGTGGTGCTACAATTCATCAACATTTACGAAATACCGTGCAAGCCACCACCAGTGTGTGGCACGGGGTGATTCCACACCAGGCATGCAGCACTCATCTAAGATCAAATCAGAACCGCGCACGTTCCCCTAGAATTACAGCCGCAGGCCAACAGCAGTCAGGATAAAAATGCGCGGTCAGACCAGAAATGATGAGAGTGTATATAGACGAGCATACTACCATCTAGTACACTATTAAAGACACAACTACTGGTTAGTATCATTAATGCGACTCATAAATAGTACTATAAGGGACTAAATCATGCAAGAGCTATATCATCCTGGAAATTTCATCCGGGGTTAGTTGCTAATAATGGTGTTAACATCTTTAGCACATGTGAAAAACAAACTTTACCTGTTGAGGGTCAAAGTATCCTAGAACACATCTAGCGCAACTATTATGGTCCCTTATTGTAGGTAAATAATTGGCCTTTACATCTATAAACAATTGTAATTAAATGGGTAGTACGCTGAAAGGAAATGGACACAGCAGCAAGGAAATAATAAAAATAGCGTTGAAAAAGGAAGCGTTCAGCGCAGAAAGTCAGGGGGCTGAAAGATAGGAAACCATGAGTTAGGATATTAGCTTAACGAGGAGTGTAGAGTTGTAAGGTGATCTGATAATAGAAGAGAACTTGAGATGTGATTGACACTCACGGAGAAATATGCATCGCGATACATGGGCTTAAGTACAGCGATAACCAAAGCGAATGCTGAATTCCACTTCCTATTTCTTTGTTCGAAGAATTCTTCTTTCACATATTAGATGCCCTAGCTACTTTTTAAAAAAGCGAGGAACAAGCCATGAAGATTGCTCAATGAATACGAAATAAATTTTACGAGAACATTATCTCCAGACATGGAAGCCGACTACAGCAGCTAAAATCATTTTGATATAGCCATTGCATTTATTTGCTCAAAATTTATATTTATGTATAAGACCCTTAAATTTACCTTTTATTGTTTTAAAATAGGAATTTACTTCTCATAAAAATTAATTTTTACTACAATAGCATTAATTTTTGATAGAGGAGGACTATTTTACAAAGTTAAATTTCCAAGCAGCAAGCCTTAATAATGAGAAATGTTTGCCAAAACCTAGGGTGGTTATATTAACTTAGTGTGTTAATGTACCCAGTCGGACTCCTTCTTGCGCTTAAGAAAATTTTATTTAAAACTCAATTCAAGAATAAAACATAGTAAAAAGGTATCATTTTATTGCCTACACAAAATAGAGGACAGAATTTTCTATAAAGTAGCTAAGATATGGATTCAATGACACTTAAGTCATTTTTAAAACTTAGAAACCACCGTGAAAATGAATGAAAGGGGATGGACGGAATAGGACATTGGAGAGGAAATAAAGTGAAGGGTTGGCAGAAGACTTGTGATGGATTCCCGAATTAAGCAGCAATCATTGATAATGAGAAATGATGTCCAAAACATACGTCGGTTACACAAAATTATTGTGGAAATCAACTTAAGTATTTTTATAACAATAGCATCAGACTATTTTAACCCAGATTGGACTCATTCTTGCGCTTAAGACAATTTGTTTTTTAATTCAATTCAAGAATGAAACGCATCAAAAAGGTACCATTTTATTGCTCACACAAAACAGAGGACAGATATTTCTTTTAAGTAGCCAAGATATGGTACGGATGCTTCCGCGGTAATTTGACGAGTTCCGTTTATTCGGGTTTCTCCCACGTTGATTTATTTTTTTGGACAAAATTTTCGCTTGCGTTACAGCTAGCGCCGTCAAGTCTTTAATGAGCTGCAGAGATTCTTTTTCCGATACATCTATACCTAACGCTTGAGCTAGTCAAGCGCAAGCTGATGGGCCGAAATAGCGAAAAACGCAGAAAATTTCAACAGGGAAGACAGCTATCCTCTCTCCTCAACGTTCAAACGTCATTTCCAACAATTAAATTCAAAGTTTCATCCGGCCAATCAGCGTGCGCCTGACTAGCTCAAGCGTTAGGTATTTATAACTGAAAAAGAATCTCTGCAGCTCACTCATGACCTGACGACGCTACTGTAACTCAAGTGAAACTTTTGTCCACAAAAACGGACCAACGCACAGTGGTCCTCGGCCCATGTATTTCTGGGACATGAAAAGATTTTCTCAGATCAAGATGAAATTTGGTGTATAAAATTTTCGGGGTCGCTGAATACGAATATGATGCCAAAACAATTGAATTTTTCCATTAAGTGTGAAAACTTGCGGATCTCATTTTTTGCAATATTTGCGCGAACAGATTTTATTCAGTGCAAATAGGACCATAAAATTAATATAGGCAAATATCTGCAAACACTTATGTGTTTTGTGTATACTTAGTGATGTTAGTTACACTTTCCAATAGATTTTTTAATGGAATCTCATGGAATGAGTGAACTTTTTGCTAATTTTAATCATATTTCGCGGATTAAAGTTCTCTAATTTTCATGATTTTCAATTTAAAATCGCATATAATGACAACTTAACAATACATTTTTACATAAATAAATAAATAGTACTTACTTTCCGGATATGAATCTAGTTCTTTGAATTACAATCGATGCAACAGTCTTCTATGTAAGCGACTCCGAAGGTAACACGCATTTGACTTTCGATTATTAATAGAATGCATACCTTACCTGAGCGTTCTCTCATATTACCTCTAGCAGTAAAAGTGCGTGATACCGGTCAGGATCTTCGAATTTTGATGCGTCATCACTGACTCTATCCAAACAAACTGCACAAAAGATTTACCTGAATACTTTATTTTTCTTATTATGTCCCATTTGCATTGCACAGTGGTCCTCGCGTTCCACAGTTCCACATTGGAAAAAACCCAAATAAACGGAACTAGCCAAGATGTGGATTCGATGACATTCAAGTCATCTTTTAAGCGTAAAAACCACCTTCAAAATGAATGAAAGGGGAGGGACGGAAAGGGAATGAGGGGAGGAAATGAAGTGAAGGGTTGGCAGGCGACTTGTGATGGATTCCCAAATCAAGGTTTTTAATAAAGAGAAGAGCAAAGAGGAGAGAGAGAGAAGGGGGAGTGGAAGAAGGGATTTATGGGTACAGGGAGGGGAGGAGAAGAGGGGAAAAAGGGACTGAAGACGAAGGGTTTGATACGGAAAAAGGGCGGCGGAATGCGTGATTGGCTGAAAAAGGGGATTGAGACAAACGAAAGCGGAATAACGAGATTCGAGGACGCCCGAGTGAGGAGGAGGAGGCGAGGAGAGGGAAAGACGCAAAAGAAAGGGAGGGAAAAAAAGAAGAGATTGGCAGAGATGAACGAGTGAGAGGATGAAGAGAGCTAATGGAGGAAACTGGAGGAGCTTAATGTGGAGTCGAATGCCAAAAGTGGAAATGAGACTTTTTTTTCCTTCTTCTTTCGCGGCTTCCACTCTTCATTCCCATATTTTTTTAACCCCTCAAACCGAATCCGAAGTATTGATAGGGGGAGTTTGAAGGGACATGGAGGTGAGACTTATGGAGTCTATCGATACATTTTATCTTCTTTTATCAGTCGTCAACCACGTTGAAACTGTGTTTGAATTAAGGTAATTCGAGCAATATACCATGTCACCTAGAAATCAATGCATTTGGTCTCATTTAAAAAAATAATCTAAAATATTACTGCCGCAAACAGAATACAGAGTAAAAGCAAATAAAAAACGGCAATAAAAAAATGAACATCATGAAACTAAGCTGTTCGTTTAATTAACTGCTCATCATAGAGTATCATGACAATACTCTTATTGAATGAACATCATCATTAATGTATTCATAAAACAATACTCTTTTTGAATGAATATTTTCATCATCATTAATGTCATCATAAAAAATACGATTTAATAGATGTAATACAGATATCGCTAATAAGTCTCAACAAAAACAACGAGTAACAGCACGTGAATTGACATTGATTCAATTAATATGGAAACGTCAAGACACTAAATATCACGAATCCGCGATGAAAACTGTTGAATTTGCTCATTCAATTCAAAGCTTTTATGATAACTGAGAGGGATGAAAACGGCCGCGATTTCAATTGACCTCCTGACCTCGTTTAAATTTTTACCAACAACGCCGCGTGATTGGAAAGACTACGTAGAGGTATCCAAAACGACGGCCGGGAGGAAAAATTTGCAACAGTTCGAGACTCGGAGCCATCGATTGAAACATTCTCATGTCCCATTTTTGTCAGTGTGTACATTCATTTTCCTTTTTTCACAAATAAAAAAAGCACACGGTATAATTATTTCCTCGAGAGGACCCCTGGGAGAACACTCCGAAAAAAAAAGAAATTCGAAAGTTTTCCCAACACGATAACATTTATTCCCGAACCAATTTCCTCCCAGCGGTGACTTCCAAGGCTGGCCGGGAGGAAGGAAAGATATGGGAAACTCGAAAGGGTAGGAAAAAAAACGATCGACGAGCGAAACTTCGGGACGACCCTGGAGAGAAACTTGAACGTGGAAAACGAAACGACGAGGGCCGCGAAAAAAATCGGTGAAATAAAAGATATATATATGAATAGAGGGGGAGAAATTGGTTAGGAGGAAAGGTAATTCACACCCTAAAAAAAGGCACATAAGATCATCTATGAAAGAAGGATTAGGAATCACTTCCATAGTGGTTCGGTTCGAGCATTTAGGTATATGGAGAGGGAACATGCTATGCTGGTCAATGCTAGAAGCTGAAGCCAGTCCTACATCTTCGTTGACCCTCATTTTCCTATAGCGCTTGCGGAATATTGCACTAATTTTGCAATTTTTACGATGTATTCCATCAATAACGCAATAGAAATCAGCATGCACTTAGTTATTCAATGTAGATTTTCCTTAAATGTTTTGTTTATATATTTATATTAAAAATCATCCTCATTCAAGATGAAAACTATTGTAAAGTTGAGTAGAATCCATAGTACTACGCAGTCATAACATGCTTAAAGAGTTACTTGCCTCAAATTTCATATAAATGGTTGACATTCTTGCTTTAAATCCGCTAATTCGTCCATTCCATCGTGCTATCCATAGGAAAGTAAGGAAAGAGCAGAGTTAAACAACATGGTTGTTATTTCGGTTTGCAGGCTACAGTTTAATGACACAGCCCCCTCTCCAAACACCTCAATGGTTTCAAATGATGAACGCGAATACAACCGATCAGAGGAAACCCATGGTCAAAGGATAATAGAAGAGTACCGAGAAGAATGCATAAGTAACGCTACTGGCTACGATGCGACAGTGACATTTGCCAATTCGTTATAATTCCAGACGACTAGCTATCGCTGTTATGTATACGATTTTCAAAATCAGTAAAATAGTTAGCTCGATGGAACGCCTGTTCTTAAAAATCACGGATCTCGCATTGGTAAATGGAGTCGCGAGAACTATGACTGCAAACAGTTCCCAGCAATGATCGTCCGCGTTTAGGATATCAACGGCGACAACGCTCAGGGATGATCAATGATAGTAGATTTTTACGCTCGTCTGGGTGGCAACATGTTACACTTTTCTTTAGGAAGATTCCTCAAAATGATCGCACACTCCATACATATACGAGGGTGAGTCAATTGAAAAACGGAAAACTGCTATAGAAAATCTAAAACCTCTCTTATTACGATCAGACCCGCTACGCATACGCGTGGACTCTCCCGCCATCAATTGGCATTGGTCCCGCGACCCCACGTGACCCAGCAGCGCGATACGGAAGTTTCCAATATGGCGGCCCCTCTGTTGGAGTGTACCAAAGAAGAGCAGCGCGGAGTGATCCGTTGCCTATACAGTGAAGGCACGAAACCAATAGAAATCCATTGACACATGTTGGTACAGTATGGGGCTGCATGTTTATCGCAGACTCAGGTGTACGAATGGTGTAAAAAATTCAGCAGCGGCATAACAAGTTTGGCGGGCGCGCCGAGGCCAGCCCAGGCACATCGTGTTGTGACAGCTGAGGCGATTGCAGCGGCTGACGAGATGATTCTGCAGGATAGACGGGTCACCATCGTTGACTTTGCAACGCAATTACAGGTCAGTCATGGTTCTGCTCAGCATATTGTCCATGATGAGCTGAAGTACCGGAAAGTGGCCGCAAGATGGGTTCCATCGTCGGCTGACTCCCAAAATGAAGGAGAGGCGAGTCGATGTCTGCCAGGAGCTGCTGCGCCGCTACGAACTTGAGGGTGACACATTTTTGGAGCGTATTGTGACTGGAGACGAGTCCTGGGTCCATCACTACCAACCAGAGACCAAGGGCCCTAGTATGGATATCGTAATATCTCATAACTTTTGGAGATATTTTTTCACCCCCCTCTTGCACTCAACAAGGACCCGCACCTCCTTGAAACTAAATCCCGGCAACATTTCCAGGGGAAAGTCTGATAAAGGAAGGATTGGATGGGTATAGGTTGAAGTAGAAAGAAAAACCAGGCTTCGACATCGGCTCGCTCCAGTACACAATGAGACACGCGGAAAGAACGCGGAATTTTCATTAAGACGCGAGGAACGGAAGTACGGAAATAGAATATCTCGGTCGATTCTCGCTCCTTACAATAACTACGAGGGCATGAGCAAAGCTTACTTCCAACCACGACCCCCAAAGGCTTTTCCGAGGCACCCGCCTCCCATCGCCAATTCAACGAATCCCGCCTTCATTTACTTCTCTCGCCACCATCATTTGCCCTCCGCAACCCCCAATATTTCTTTTCGCCATCATTTTTTTACAAATATTTTTTATTCCTTGCATTGAGATATCGTATGGGGGAGAAAAAAAACTTGACGCGAAACGATTGGCAATGTCGAAGAATGAGATCGATGGAGTCGCATACGTTGAGACCGGAACAATAAGAAGGGGGTCAAGGTAAAAAGCATTGAATCCATCCCCGCGATGAGTCCATGAGTGTTGACGAACGAGTCACGAGTGTGATGTAAACAGGGGAGTTGTTAGTGTGCTCTTAAAAAAATATTTACCTACCCATATTTTCTTAAACATAATGACTACTTAGCATTAAGACCGCTTTGCATGGCACATTTTTTAATACAAACGAATGTATGAAGTGTTTCAAGAGGAAAATCGCACCGTGTAAATTGGCCAATTGCATGATTGTCTGAATGACTGACTGAAAAATAGAACCTGCTCTAATCCCATTCATTTTATTGCACAATCCATCATACATTCGTTAGTGCAATGAAATACACCGTTAAGAAAATATTAAATCTGGATATTCCTGCGATTTTGAGTGGAATACATACATGATACAGAAATGAAAATTTTGCAAACATCCACAGTAATAAATTTTACTGCGATCTAGGAGGAGATCTAGGAGTTTTAGGAGTTTACGGAGTTTTTACATCACCTGATGGTAATGTAAAAACTTTGTAACTCAGGCTGAAGGAAGATTTATTTTTGTGGAAAATTGCAAATTTTTCATTTCTGCATCGAAATGCACCTCGTAAAGTGGCCTTCTTTAATACCTTACATTTCCCTTCAACTTATTATTTTAAATATTTAATTGCATTCGATATCCAAATAAAAGCATACAGCACGTTTTACAATGAACTTTATCGATGCCTACACATTACTAGCGTGAACAGTTGCTGATTCTGCTATCATAATTTTGTCACGGTTCCAATGATACAAAACGATGCGTGGGAAGGTAAGCGTTTGACCGCACATCAAACTGAGAACGTGTCTCTCGATAAGAGGCTAAAATTTGATTAATATAGCGTTGAAGTCATTGTACGATAAATCACACACACTGAGACGTCTCCAACCCAGGACCCCTTATCTGAACAACTTATCGGAAAAGCACATTCAATTCATCAGTTCCATAGTAATACTTTGTTCATCCTAATATTCAACTCCTTCCGTCTGGAATCAGCGATCCTCTTCCCATTATAAACCCCTACCGTAATAAATGGGTCACAGATTGTGTTCTATAAATTAGATACATTCATTTGTCGTTCGATCCTACGATTGGTTGATTGCAGTTCTCCACCCTTTCCTATCTAATACTAGTTCCCTCGCCTCCTAGTATCTTTCACTACGTACTTCCTTTATTTGGCTCGTGTACTTCTTCCTGGGTCTTCCTCTGGGGACTTTCCCCTATATTTTGCCTCTAATTATGTTCTCTATAAACCCATTGTGTCTCAGAGTGTGTCCAACCCCATCATTTTCTTCTTTTCTATATGGCTTTCCATCTGGTCCTTTACCCATCTACTCTTCTATACCCTTCATCATTTCTTATTTTGTCCGTCCATTTCATCTTCAGCATCCTCCTCCAGCACCAGGTTTCGAAGTCTTTCATTCTTTTCAGGTCAGCTTTTCCAATAATCCATGCTTCTGATCCATCGAGTGCCACGCTCCACACGAATGTTTACACATACTGTTTCCTGTCTTCTCAAATAAATTAGATAGGACAGCAAAATCAAGGAGAAAAATCCCATTTCTTGGGACCCAGTTATATCAAATAGCATGTACTTTCCCGAGAGAAAAGTTATATTTATCTTTCTACAACCATATGACATTTGGTAATCCACTCTTAAGTTCCTAGCACATATGCAGCCCGACCGTGAAGACTGACGAAAGGTAGCGGAGAGGTCACGAAGGCACCACATGCTCGCCTCTCAAAACCTTCCGTGCAGGTAAGGCAAGCAGTATCTCTGAATTTTTCTTTTCTGTCTCCTCGACACTCAAAACCATGTTCACCTGAAGTGCCTACGGGTTATGAGTGCATTCTTATTTCCCACGCCCAATTTGCGAACAGAGGCTGGTAGACTGCAGTTGTGCAGTGAGGCGAATAACACGAGGGGCAGTGTGGACGAAGTTGCATTTATCTTTCTATAACCATATGACATTTGGCAATCCACTCTTAAATTCCAAGCACATAAGCAACCCTACCGTAAAGACTGACGAAAGGTAGCGGAGAGGTCACGAATTCGCCACATGCTCGCCTCTCAAAAACCTTCCGTGCAGGTAAGGCAAGCAGTATCTCTGAATTTTTCTTTTCTGTATCCTCGACACTCAACCCCTTGTTCACCTGAAGTACCTACGGGTTAGGAGTGCATTGTTATTTCCCACGGCCAATTTGCGAACAGATGCTGGCAGACTGCAGTTGTGCAGTGACGCGCATAGCACGAGGGGCAGTGTGGACGAAGAGTCGAGACACGAGAAGCCATTAGTGGAGGCGACCTAGACGACGACGCCAGGGAACAGCCGATTCACCGCACGCACTAATTGGCCACACTCTCCCGCGACCCCAACAGGTAACTACCTCGCTACTACGAGTCACCTTTGGCGTTGTGCGGAATAAAAAAAATGAAGAAGTCTTAGCGCATGACCTCTAAAACAGAGGTGGATGAAAACGTGAAGAAATGACTCTAGAGGAAAACCTTTCCACGAGAATCTACGGCACGAAAAACTTTTTTACTTCGAGGAAAAGGGAAGCGAAAAATATGATGACCGCAAAAAGAATTTAAAAAAAGGAGCGAGAATTTAAAAAAAACTATTTGATCATGAAGTAAGCACTATTTAAGGAACAGGGCCTGAATTTTATCGGAAGAATATCTCGACATTCCTTTCCTGCTTCCTCAGAGGGAAAATTTTGGATACTACCTGGTAGATGCTACTGCAAAACCGACCTTCATTGCCATAGTCTAAGTCTCAGGATGTAAGGATGCATACCTGAAAAGAGAAGGAAGGTTTGATTAATTCATCTGGAAAACTCTGATGGGAAATTACATTTTTTTTATTATAAGTTCGATGGTGACAGACTTTACTTGGTGAAATTTCATTCTGAACAAGTTTCAAAATTACTTGGTATTTTTTCAACTCATGTCAAACTTCACTGGCATCTATACCAAAACCATGAAGAATGCACAATAAACCAAAATTTCTGCACGCCACTGAGACCTCATTTCGAAGTTGGATTTAAGTTCACAACAATTCTGTATGATTACTCGGTGATCTACCGGTTAAGTTAGGTTAAAATCGAAAAGAGAAGCATTGCCATTGGATGTTCAATCCTATGATTGGTCGACCGCAGCCCTCCAGCCATCCCTGTTCAAGGATGGCCCCCTTACTCCACGATAGTTCTTCTTTCGCTGCTTCCACTTTATTTGGTATAGGTATTTTAGACCCCTAACTTGCGTTCTTCAAAAACCCATTGTGCCTCAGTGTGTGTCCAAATCATCTGGTCCTTTTTTCTGAGTGTTTCAGATGGGTCTCACCTCCTCTACTATTTTTTGTACGCCTCCATTTCTTACTCAATCTGTCAATTTGATCATCAGCATCCTTCTCCCACAACAGGTTTCGCATGCTCACCTTTTCTGGCCCACATTCACAATGATCCAGGTTTCCGATTCAGAGAACACCAGGCTCCAAAAGAATGCTTTCACATCTCTGATGCCTCGCTCGCAGTTTCATGTTCCTTGAACTCAGAATTTGCTTTTTCATCATGGACGCTTTTTTAACAAGGGCTTTTCAACACTTTATACTCCGTTGTATTCCTTTAATTCCACGTAATAGTTTTTCCGAGTTTTTTTTTAAGGAATCCACATGCTTTCATTTCTCTCATCTTAATGTGTCTTCAGCATTCAGATTATCTCCTCCACGTACAAGGATTTTTGTCCTCTTCTTAAATATTTCCTTATTTAACCCTCTATGGACGAGTGAGTCAAATCTGTTACGTTTCAAAATCATTGAAATACCTTCTTACTTAGATGCTTTTCCATTTAGTTGCTGAGCTAGACAGAATTGTAACACTTCTGATTAAGTGTGTGGAAAGTTGCGTCTCTTTCGGCGGTTTGTCAAACAATTTGGTTACACATCAGATGAATGTGTGACACTATTCACTGACGATGGCGTGTCTGGTGGAGCTCTGAAATAAATAGTTTCAGCTGTCCTATGAAGAAAAAATTGGGATAGTTCAAAAAAAGATAAGTTATTAAGGTCATGCTGAGGTATACCTTGTGCAAGTATTATTATATGAAGTATAACTTTTAATTGAATATATACAATACAAATACGACTCAGTTCAAAATAAATCTTATTACCAAATCAATTGCAATTTTTTATAAAAAACGCTAAAATAGCACTTTTAAAAAACTGATGTAGTAGCAGTATATTTTTCAGGCTGATGTTTCAAAATTCTGACCATAGAGAGTTAATTTCTCTAAGGAATTGGTTCATTGCGTTCAGTGATCTTTGAAAATCAAAACCCGCTACGTCTACGATATCGTCTGCGAGGCGGAGCATGTTGATTCCTTCCCCGTAACGGAGAAGAGTTTCGAAGAAGAGGAGTGGAAAAACGGATAGCATGGGGGTTGTTTGTGGACATATCGACCGCGAAGGTCAGCTGCAGCTCGCATAAAAGCTCCCTTGACTGTCGGCCACCTCCCCCTTTGGAGCCCATCCCTCCCCTCTGCCCCTGTTTGCCGCACCACCTCCGCCAGTGCGGCCGAGACCAAACGCGGATACACCGGAAAGATGATCCGGCCGAGTGAGTCCGCTCACTCACGCGCCAATTTACCCTTCCGCTGCTCCTCCGCGATGCTGCGCCGCCTCCCCCGACGGGTACGCCCTTCGCTCGTGTGTCTGGCGGATATGAAGGGACGAAGAAGGGGCGAAGGGTAAGAGGCTCGATCGCACTCAACTCTCTTGAGAGCTCTTCTCATCTCCCTTATTTCCATTTGATGGTCCGGTACATCTGCACTGCCCTCGAGGTAAAGTCAAGAAACCGAAAAGAAAGGCGATCAGAGTGGAGAGAGACGATACAGCGAAGGAAGGGAAGAAGGAAGACAGGTGAAAGAGGAAGGGGGTGATAGTCATAACACCAGGCGAAGAGCAGAAACGCAATATGCACCATTTCCACCACTTACGCACGAATCGGGGTTCCTGCGTCGGTAGAGTTTAAAAAAAAATGACTGTGGGCATGCACTTGTTTACGGCTTTAACACGCAGTTTCTAACGCCGCTAACTTAACGGCGGTTGGAGCTGGGATCAATGGGCTGGTAAACTGAGGTATGTGGAGAGGTCACTCCCTCATCAAATTATAGCCTGACTACCGAAATAAAACCATATTGTTTAACCCTACTCTCTCCTCACTTTCCCTTAGATAGAACGACGAATTCGCGGATGTAAAGCAAGAATATCCACCATTTGTTTAAAATTTTAGGCAAGTAACTGTTGAAACATATATTGTCTACTTAGTGCTAAATATTCTACTCGATTTACAATAGTTAAATTGGGATTGCGAATGAATACTAATAAAAAATAAACAATATATATTTAGGAGGGAGATCGGGTTGGTGTTGTAGCCAGAGTAATGACTAACCATAAGGGAGAGTTCAGGGTTCAAATCCCTGAATAGGAGAATATTTTTCAGAGGAAACCCGATCCCTACTTGAGTATCTTGTGGAGGGCACTTCAAATACAGTACTCCATCTGTCGGATGAGACGTTAAACCGTAGTCCCTTTGGCACCTTTCGTGAAGAGCAGACAGATGCCGACGCCGGTTTTCTATCCACCCTTCCTCCCTTACCTGCCTCCTATGGCGCAAATGACCTCAGCTGTCGGTCGCCTCACCAAAAAAATCCAAATCAATATATATATATATATATATATATATATAAAGGGAAGAGAGTTCATGCTGATTTCTAGTAAGTTATTGATGGAAAGCATGTGTAGTGAAATTGCGAAATTAGTGCGTTACAATACAAGAGACGATTTTGTTCACTTTCCAAGACTAATTCTCCAGGAGACTTACTGATAAATACAGTAGACCCCCGCTTTACGATTGGTTCGACTTATGATGGATTCGACTTACGATCTGGGCTAATTTTGCGCGCGCTTTTGAAAATTTCAAATTTCTCCGGTTTATTTTAAATATTGATTTAATAATATTTTAAATAATTTCAGTCCAGGATATTTCGTATGCATTGGCTCTGACGCGTACACTGAATGGATTGGTACTGATGCTCTTTAAACCGATTCATCGTCCGGAAATAATGCCGATTTAACATGCGATGGAGTTCGCTTTACGATCGGTCCTCCGGAACGGATTAATATCGTAAAGCGAGGGTCTACTGTAATACTACATCCATCCTTTTCTAGACTCCTCAATCCAACATGGAGTGGAGAGAAATTGCGGAGGTTTAGGGCGATGATCTGAGCGGACAGGAAGCCATTGACACCAGCAAGCCTCCGTCACTGCTCGAAACTGCGGAGTATCCAGACTTATCTTCTCTCGGTCCATTTCGAACACCAAGAGCGCCCACTCTCTTTCCTGCAGCCCTCCCCTTCCCCCAATCCCATGCCTCACACAGACGGAAGACTGGAAATAAACGCCCTCAACATCATTCGTCTCGACTCATTCGCTCCCTTAACGTCACTCCTCCACTCGCGAGGAAAAGGAAATTGATCCCAGACTTCTTTCCGCTGGCAGATCGGCGGGGATTGTGATGGGGCCGGGTAAGATCGCCGGACAAATGAGAGCAGAAATGCAGCGATACAATAGCATGCCTACGTAGCATGGACACGTAACTGAACGGCGCAAGTTAATAGCAATTAACGTAAGCTGAGCGCGATGTCGATTTCCGCAAAAGCAGATTAACTTGGCTTCCTTGTTGAGAAAAAGATCCCATCTTTCCATTGGTACCAAGTTATCAACCACTCACCAGTATAATATTTGCGATATTTGTCAAAAAAGATACTACCGAGATATTGCGCATTTCAAAGTGACATAGAGAATATCATTTAGACGCCACACTGCATCTCCAAGTCTGAGAGAAGTATTAGAATAAGAGAGATACAGTGCCAAACAGATAGGTAGAACAATTCGATCTCTCCACACCCAGTAAGCGACCACAATAAAAAACTGTCCTTCACTCAAAACACTCCCAAAATACATGTCATCATTTCACTTCCAAAAACCATAACCATTACACGGCTAGTATCCCAACACCCCCGGCCACACACCCATGCGGAGGCTCGCAACGTAGCAAGTATATGTGGATGATATTCAAGTATCGGAGAATAATAAAAATAAATTTAAATCAACAGTAAGTAGATAATAACGACTGCGCATTAATCCATTTCCAGGATGATTAAGGATTTAAGTAGACACCAGTTTTTACTGCGGTCACTTATTATGCGTGGAGAGAACGAAGCTATGACAATTTCCCGAAAATAGTGCAGACAACGCCTTTTTCTCTCGCAAATAAAGGGTACATATTCTAGTTTTCGTTGTGAAGATCCCCAGAAAAGCATCCGATGAAACGCGAGACCACAATTCGATCTCCCATCCCATGCGACATCCCTGTCAACAAAACATAACCGCCGAGGGTTGAAATTCGCAATGAGAAAATAATGTGACTTGACCGGGATTCGAACCCGGATCTCCCAATCGAGGGAACCTCCCTCGAAATCACCTTGGGTGGTGCAGCTGGCTAACATACCTGACCGGCAATAGGGAGATCCGGGCTCGAATCACGGTCAAGTCAAATGATTTTTTTATGGCGAATTTCAACACTTGGTGTATATGCACCCGTGTGGGTGACTTCGTACCACGTCATTTGTAAATGCAATGATTGGAGAAACAGGCCCGGTCAAACCCGTTCGTGAGTGATTCGGTCCAAGACTTGGACCCGTTCACACTCATCGGATCAACTCGTGGGGCGTGCAGCAGTCACGTGATCCACTTCGCGGAACGGTGACCGCGTCACTTTTCCGTGAAAACCCCGATTTAATTTGGACCACTCATCCACAGACTCTCTGAACGCCGAAAACAGCTCAACTCTTTGTCGTCCCGCCGTTTCCTTTTTTGTCCGTTTTGTCCCGCTCCATTGACACCGGGCGGAAATAAACCCCACACGGAATGGGCATGCCACGGACGAAAGATATATACAGACAAACGGAGAAGGAAGAGAAGTGGTCCAAAAAAATTAATCCTTCCCATTTATTTCCTGTATTTCTCTCTCTTTCTTTTCGTTCCCTTTCTGTGTGCTGAGCTATTTGCCGCACCATTGCCTCCCACGACTCTTTTTTTCTTCCTCAACAACCCAACGGCCGGCCGTCAGACGAAAGAGCGTGCGGAGCGACGCGCGGCGGGCTCCCACCAAACCAAAACACACGCACGAAATTCAAGGGAGTCCTGGTAGCTTACGTAAGCGTTCCTTTTCTAACGCACTCAAGGCTCCCCGGACCTTCCGCGCCCCTTGGAAGGAGCGGGATTACGCACACACACGCACATACAGGCATGTGATATGAATATGAATTTTTAAACTCCCCTCACGCAGATTTATTTTCGTACTTCAACTTTTTCTCTTCCCGTCTACGACTCACTCACTCAACCCCCTTGAAAATTTCCAACCCTTCTCCCTTTCATACCGCCGCCGCGTTTCTATCTTCAGTGTAAATCCCTCCGACGGTTTGAACGAGAAAAAAAAATTTGGACGGACGTTTTTGAACCGATTTTTCAGACCGCGTAATATTATTCCACATTTAAAAGGAGTAAAAAAAAAAGTTAAGCGGGCACCCACGGAAAGATGTCCTTCGCCGTCGCTCAAAAGCCTCCATTTTCCGCGCGGGAATATTTCCTTTAGGAGTTACCGAGGAGAAAAAATCGTGGAACTGGAATCGGGTATTTTTTGCGTTTTCTGGCAATTTCTCACGTGTTTTCCTTTATTTTTTTTGGAGGTTTAAATAAGGCGATGCCAAAAGAGGCAGCGGGGCGGTATCGCGTATTTATTTTCGTCCGCTGTTTGCCGCAGAGGAATTGGGGGGCAGTCGACTCAATTTCAACAACCAACACTAACTTTGTTAAAGTATACACAACATTCTCCAAACACAAACAACATCGAACCTGCAATGAGGAATGGCGAATCTTCCGCCAATATTTGGAGAGCCAGAAATGGTGCTCACCCTCTGTGTCTATGAAAATTATTGCATTCTTTAATAGTCTTTCTAGAAACGTCAGAAGGCACGGAATACGGAGATTAATAACAAATCCAAATACGATGCCAGAGTGCAGTGAAATATGAATTCAATAGATTAATATTTAGAGAGTTAGAACATGGAGGTCGATTGACCATTTGCGTTCCACTCGCAAATAGCGGAGGAACATTTCATTCACAAATTCATTTCAGTATTATACCAGCTGACTGTTAGGTTTTTAGACATTTTTCAATCTACTGGAACATCGTTCCGATGTGGTTCCTTAGGATTTATTAGCTCCTCCATTAGATTCCTCATAATTTCCTCATGAAGTCAATCTCTTCTCATTTCATCCAGGATTCCTATCATCTTCTCCTTCTTCCCCAGTGTTCTCCCCTCTATCATTCTCTTCAACGATTCCCTCTCCTTTCAAAACGTCCTCCATTCATCTCTTCTGCCTCCTCCGAAACTCCGTCACTACCTTCGTCTCCTCTTCATCCACATCCAATACCTCCTCGTTCGTCTTCTTCGCTAGCTCATCCTCTCCTCTTTTCCCACGCCCACATCCCAAACGCCACGAGAGTACGTATACCCATCCTTCGCTATGACCATCTGCCCCCATACAGAGCCACGCTCCATATCAGAATTGTGGCATATTTATAAATGATATTTTTAAATGACCAAAGATTTTAAAGCTCATGGACTATGTATTTAAATTCTAGAAGAAAACAGAAGCGATATCGTACGGTGACGTCAGGCCATCTAGTTTCCCTTTGTAATCGTTATCACGTGACTTCAAACTTTAATGATTTTTTTCGTAGTTAGTTTCAGAAACTAACCACGGAAATAAACCTTTGACCCTACCCTATAGTATTTCTTCATGATAAATATTAAGAGTAATAAGCCAGAGAGAAAGAAAATCAGAGTAAAAGAAATCCAGAGTAAATGATGCCTAATCATCTATCGATTACACTATCTTCCGTGGGATTCAGGGCTAATTTGTGCAATATAACCTGCATTTGCAGTGTAATATGACAAAAACCCCCAAAGATAAAAGAAGAAACAACAGATAAGTTAGATACTCAAGGATCGAGATTCGTGACTGACTGAGGATAAATTTTTTATTGTTTAAAAGAGTTTAACTTTCTCTTGCGTTTAATAAGAGGCCGAGCCGTTCCATGAACTAACCACGAGTTTCACAGAATGATATTTTAGCAGTTTCATTAGCTACCCTTTAAACAACTCTTTTTTTGTTTATCATAACATGGAGGAAAACTTAATGTGAAGCTACCCGCCTTAGACAGTGCTACACAACATTTTGAAAATACATTAATAAAACTTACGGCAATAGTTTTAAACGAATATCAACAGTTGATTATGCTTTCATTACATTGCTAAAAATACAATGTTATCCAAAATGTCGGCCCGTGCACAAGTATATCATTTCCTTTAACATTAAACTACGATGAAAGATGCAGAGCATCCTCATTTTTCAATACTAAAAAATCTCATCAACTGGAAGCATGAATTATTTTTAAAAAATTAGATCTAATTGAAGTGCATTCAGTTAAGTATACAGGATATATACGAATACTATTCGAATACATTTTTTATTATTTACACATATAACCTGTTTTAAAAATTATGTGCACTTGACTTTGTGGGCACCCAACTTCCTCGGATACCAAAGAGATGAACGGAACGATAATGTTGACAACAATACGAGTTTATTAGGGATTCTGAGTCTGTTTATCGTTACGTGATGAAATAATCGTTTGCATTCCCTTTGAAGAAGAAAGAACTGATGTGTATATTTTGATTCTTCACGTTGTAATAAGTGTAGATTAGAGAGGCGATTTCGTACGGTGACGTCAAGCAATCGAGTTGCCGTTTGGTATCAAGGTGACTTCAAATTTTAATGTCTTTATTGAACTGCAAATATATATGTTTGCGGTTCACACGCTAATGGACTCTATAATTGAATTCTAGAGGTAATTGCACATCACATATGTATTACTTAATGAAAAATGTACATTTTATGTATGCCACTAATTCTAAGGGAGATACTCAAGAAATGAATGTCGACTACATCCTGGATTTTGTAGATATTCTGATAGCAGTGGCAGGTGGAATAGCCGCATCCGCCTCCTGATTTTGTACCAATTTCAGCACAAAAATGCGCACACGAGGCACAAGAGTGCACTGCGATCGCACGACGGCGGAGAATCTTATCAACCTTTTCGTGTTCCGAAAAATCCGAATTTCGACATTATCTCTCAGCTTTGCCAGCCATCCGACCGGATTATAACAAAACAGAGAGGGACCACCAAACCCTGACGGGGGTTTCACCTCTCCTCTCTCAGGACCTGGGCAATATCTCCCCACAGGCGCTCTCTCGAGACCCTCCTCTGAATTACCCCGACCAGCGCAGCGTGAGGTCATGCCGGCGGCCCTATCCCCCTCCTCCAAACCCCCTCCTCCACACCCCCTTCCCCACACTCATGCTCTTGGCACCCGGCTGATAACCAGTTCAATCACCGAGAACCTCGCCGACTGTCCTCCCCGGACCCTACTTATCGCCGCTACATACGGCGGGCATGTTCAATTGCTCGAGCCCTCTCCCTTTGGTATCTTTCAAACGACTGTGAAGCTTGTCTAGGGCCTGTGGGGAGAAGGAAGACCGCCCACTGAGCGGCCGTATCTGCAGCACGGGACCCTGGGAAGCGCCACAGCTCCCAAGGGCGATCGTCCCACGCAACGTCCCAAGCGGAAGGTTCGGGTGAGGTGGTGGGGGCAGTGAAAATGATAACGTCTGAACCGACAGAAACAGACTAAAAGGAACCGTTGGATGATGAAAATCTCAAGTTAAAACATGCCTACATACCCATCACGCCTTTCCCTTCCCGAGCGGGGGAAATCAAAAGAGCTCAATTCCCCATGTTCGAGCTGTTGAACTGGCTCTGTTTCGATGATCAATTTCATTACGATTTATTGAGTTAGGACGTCACAGCATCATCTTTAACCGCTTCCCTGAGGCGCCCGTGAAAACTCGGGCACCGAAGGCGAGCAAATTCTGACGCCGCCGAGTATAATCGGGCAAGCCCGAAAAGTCCCTCTCTTTCTCCTCACGCCCGAATATTCTCTACAGCTGCTAGTTCGTTTTTCTGCTGTCAGAGGAACACGTTAGGGTCTAAAGCTCATTCTAACCACGGATTAATATATAGGATTGGAAGGTCAAGAACGAAATGCGTACCGATAGCGTTCGGTTTATTCTTTTCGCCGCATGCTGTCGCCACTGTCGCTTGGTGCGAACATCTTATGCATTGCAATGGAAGTGTCTACTTTAAAGACGTTAAAAAGTGATATTACGACCCTAAGAATTCTGAACCGAATGCAGAATATACCTTAACAATATTACTGAATTTTCAGTTCTAATTTCCTGCAATAAAAATGAATTTATACTTGTTAAAAGCGTTAGTGATAATATCAAATATCTCGCAGCTATATTGGCATTTATGAACAAAATAAACGACTATGGTATTAGGTTTGTCACAAATCCTGCCACCAAAATTTAGAGAAACGTTACGTAATCGCTCTGCCCGATTCTCAAGCGCTCTACGTTCCAAATAAATAAGATTAATTCTCCTGCCAGTTAGCTCACGTTTCAAGACGTTAGGTTAAATGACGAAGTAACTATTTACGGCACATATAAACATAGCACATATAGCTACGTAATTTGGACCATTACGAGTGCTATTGACCGCTTCAATGCGTAACCACAACATTAACAGGACGTCTTCAATTTCAATGGTTAGCAGTGGAATTCCATTTATTCCATTTACGAATTCAAGTATCGAACTTGCGTATATTTTAGTCAACCTCAAAAGCAAAACATGCAACAATGGACAAATTATTTATAAAAAAGTTGAATCATTAAATTGGAATCTCAACATTATTATTATTACCCTGCCACATTTCATAGTTAACCTGTCTGCTTGGTTTTTCAATGACTCTATAAGTATGCGAGCTCTCCTGAGAGCAACGTATTTTCTCTTTTTAGCGAGCGTAAGTTGTGAAAACATCACCTAGCCTATGCACTCAAAAAACAGCGAACTATGTCGTCAAAAACTCAGAACAAAACTATTTACTCACCTACCTAAAAGCTTGAAAACAATGCTGCCGGCAGGAATCCTAGCATCCAAGGCCGGTAGCGACAACTGGTGGAGAAATATGGAAACTGAATACAATCGGTACGCTCTTGCTAATACGCGAGGGATAGGAGCTTCAGAGGGCTGATTCTAACCAAGTGGCACGTTACTCAAAAGGAGATTTCATGGTTATATACGCTATGGTATTTTCCCGATGTTTTTCAGTGATTGCAAAGGTGTGAAACTTCTTGTAACCGCAACGTAAACTAATTTTATCTACAATTTATTCAATTCCTTTCGCATTCCTTCGCAAAACCTCAATGCAGCACGTTTATTTTCACTTATCACGATGTTTTTACGATCTTTTCGCGATCTTTTTACCACTAGTACCCCTAAGATCCCTTATTCATTAAGGACTCGACAAAAGAATACCTCGGTTATTCCGCAAATACGAAATCACACCCCCGGCAAATCTCCCCTTGTGACCATATTTGAAATTTTCGTGACTGTGACGCAAATATTTTGTCACTGTCGAGGCTCAGATATACCAAGGCCATACCCAACAAGGCAACTGCAAAGAAAAATCGTGAAAATTCCCGGATGTGGGTTCCCGAAAGGAATTCCCGCTCGAAAACGCAGTCTTCTAGGCTGTCGGTCACGAAAGGCTCTAAATTGGCCGTCATAAGGCCAACCCGCACGCCATTTCCCCACTGGCCACCAGATCGAATTAGAGTGGAGGTGTCGAGAGCCTAAAAAAACCCTAATTGCTCTGAGCGCCCGTAATTTCCCTCCCTTGACAGCTGTGGAGGATTCGTGAGTCAGCCAAATATACATTCACACTTCAAATCGACGGACTCATTTGGAAAGCGAACAATCACGGAGCTAATGACAACCGGTGGCTTTACCGAAAACTAGACAGGACGCCGCGAGCCGGCTAGACTAGTCTCCCTCATGGTTTGTAGGAGAGTCATTATCTGGGCTCACTGAGAATATTATCTAGGGTTTTTACCCAGTGTAATTTTAGTCTGGGCAGACTAAAATTACATAGGGGTTTTACTATCATATGGTAGTCTCTAGTGATTGAGATAACTAATTATTACGGAAACATTAATTCAGGCTTAAAGTCAGATTGAGTGAGATATCTTCATCATTGGTTGTTCAATCCTAAGATTGGTTGACTGAAGACCTCCATCCTAGTAGGAGTAGTGGGGTTGATAGGGTGCGTCGACGACGTGGTCATTTTGCACCACTAAACGTCATAATTATAAAAAATAAATATACACTGTATATTATGGTATTATAATAAAGTACTTGATATAAACGCTGAGTCAAAATTAAAAATGATTTTACATCCTTAAAATACTATTAAATAGGTCAGTTTCACTTAAAAATTCCAAAACGCGGTTGAGAACATCTGGGTCATCGCCTAGAATGTACCCCAGGTCTCCCACTAGCTGCAGCCTGTTACGCACCGCCCGATATCTCCCACACTCCGTCAGGATATGTCGAATTCTAAGAGGACAGTCGCAGTCATCACGTCGTGGTGGAATTTTCTCTTCGGTGAAGAGGAAGGAGTGGGTCAGAGGGCTGTGCCCTATCCTTAGTCGTGTTATGACGACTTCCTCTCGGCGACTCTTCCTGACGGACGAAGGTCACGCTGTCACTACCGGTTTTAACCCGCGCAGTTTATTACCTTCGGCGGTTCTCCACGACTCCTTCCACTGCTCTAGGACTGCATTTCTTAATGTCGCCTTCACACCTTGGAAGGGTACCGTCGTCGGTTCCATGACGTCCATGGCGAGTGCCTCTTTCGCCAAAGTGTCGGCTCTCTCGTTCCCGGCGATACCCACGTGTCTTTTTTCCTCCATCCTTCTCAAACTAATGCTAGTTCCCATACCTCTTTGTTACTCTTCCTAGGTACTCTCTTCTTCATTAGATCCATAAACTTATTCCTGGGTCTTTCATTGGGGATTTTCCCTCTATTTTACCTTCAATTACGTTCTTCGCAAACTCATCGTTTCTCAGGGTGTGTCCAATCCATTGCGTTCTCATTTTCTGTATGGTGTTCCAGATGGTCTTTTCTACTCTTCTGGACACTACATCATTTCTTATTTTCTCCGTCCATTTTACCTTCAGCATCCTCCTCCAGCAACCGATTTTGAAGGCTTCTAGTTTTTTCTGGTTAGCTTTTCCAATTGGAAATAGGAAATTTCCATTGGAAAAGCTGACCAGCGAGATATCCTTTCACCAAAAAAGTCAGAGAATTTGGTCTCATTTTTAAGAAAAATATATCATCTTTCCAAATGATACCAAAATATCAGCCCCTAACAGCACTACTAAATGACGTATTTTATGGAAAATCATTCATTTTGCATCAGAACAATGGAAAGATGGAACGGGATCAGAAAGATGGTACGTCCATGCACTCCAGAGAGATATATTTAATTAATGAGGAATTGCTAGCACCTATATCTCCTAAAAAGAACTAACATCTAGTGGTTTCAATGTTTTATCGACTATGGTTTAAAAATAAATCATAAGTCACCGGCGTGATTTCTTTAAGAAAAACAGCGGACCTTATGGAAAAAGAGAAGATGGATAACCGAAGAAGCATTGCTTTCGTAAGCATAAATTTGAAACTGTAATAGGTATCATATCAGTCACTCTTGGGTTGGTAGCCCTTGTAGTGTTATCAATGCCATAGCAACGAGGAGTTTGTTTAAAAGGGGGGAGAACGCGTGGGGACAGTGTCGAGCCAGGAGGTAAAAGTGAGTGGTGGTGAAATTGTGTGGAAGCAAAAAGAAGTGTGAGACGGTGTTAAAGGAAGTGTTAATCACTAAATATAAAAAAGGGAGAAAAACGAGTGTTAATTTATAAAGAAATAAAATGAGTGTTACAAAACTTAAGGTGGTTACAGTGCCAATCGTGTTTCATTGCACAATTTAATAACGTTTCAAGATATAAAAATAGTTCTTGGATTACACTCCACATAGGTGCATTATGTCAATGCGGTTAAATAGCCGTGCACTTAATTGGTAATATAAATGATCCAAGAATTATATTTTAAAATTATCGTCTCAATGAAAACGCAATCATGACTTGGATTAACGGTACGGAATTCAAATATCCAGCAAAAATCGTGAGTAAATACGTGTTTTTAAGGTAATTCGAGCGAAATATCATTTCACCTAGAATTCAATGAATTTGGTCACATTATAAAGAAAATTAACTCACAAATTCCAAAGATATCAAAATATCAGCCCCATCCCGGGCTGCTTCTTCTTTATTTTTCCCGGGAAGTATACGATACACTCATCATTCGTGCTCCAAAACCCACAGTTATACAAATTGTTGGGTCAGAAACTGATCGGTTTCAAATATTTCCACTGGATAAATTATTAAAAAAGGTACTTTACCGATAAACATGCAAAAATCCTAGAGAAAAATGCAAGGTATAACAATAAATTTGTCATAAAAATGAAAAATAAGTACAGTCACTTCAAAAAGTATCGCGACACGCTATAACCGATCCAGACGAACCGCAAGCGTAGTGTGTCGCGATACTATTTGAAGTGACTGTACATAAAAAAAACCTGCCTCCGCGGCCACCTCCCTTAAGCGGTCACCCATCTTAACTGGTCAATTTTTTCGAGAACGGAATGAATTTGCCAAACATATACGCATTGTAAACTTTCTCTCCCGTCAGCGATCACCCCCTTAAGCGGCCATTATCTCACGGGTCCTACACTGGCCGCTGAATGCAGGTTTCACTCTATATAAATGAATATATGAGTGATTATGACTCATGTGGCAAAAGGCACAGCTGAACACTAAACGAATGAATAAATGAATACACATTGAAATAGAGCGTGGCAGTAGCTACGAACGGAAAAAATATCTCTTAAGATAGATGGTTCTTGCTTTTTCCGTTCGCCCTTCAACTAGATTCAAGAGATCAAAGTTGGAATCACACGAGGAAGCAAAGGATGATTAGTAAGGTGCGTAAGTAGTTTCACGCACATCTGTCCACGGAAGATAAGGGTTCACCCATACGAGTCTCTTAAACTCCTAATTACTTAGTGCTTCCCATGAATATGCCCGCCCCGCACCAATGTCGAGAAGGAGCGGCTGCATAAAAGCTCTTCCGAGCTTACGGAGGGATTCCCAGGGAGCACAAGCTCATATAAACCCCGTACTTCGACGACACGCCGAGTCCGTTAAGGAAATCATGCGAGGTAGTAACGCACCAATGCGAGAAATTAACCTCACTTCCCACTCAACTGCCCAGAGGGTCATGCATGGGAGGTGGTCGTTTCCATTTTCACGACGGCCGCCGATTGCGCCCATATTTTGTGAGGGGGGAGAAAGTCATGCGATAACCAGATGAGCAACAAGGGTATTCCCGCGGGGGGAATGTTTCTCGGCCCCGCCTTATTATTTTGACATTGCTTGCCCGGAGCGTGAAGGGTCGTACTGGGTGATACGAAGCGTATACACACACCTTTTGCTCTTCCCCATCGCATTAAAGGACTACGCCCGGAGGCAACCTTCCTCCCATCTCCACCGCTGTTCTCATTCTATTAACCTTATTCACCCTTCATGATTTTGCTCACGATTTTCCCATCTCCCACCTCCCCCCCCCCCCACTATGCAAATCCCTACATACCCTCATACGTCCTTCACGAGAAGCTGAAAACCTTCGCAGCCACCCCATACACATCCTCCTGAACTCCCAAACTAATTCCCCATCTTTCCCTAAATAAAACCCTGGGAGGAAAATAAAATTAAAAAATGAAGAACGCGGAGCCGAAAAAAAATGTATAGGTATATATCCACATGACAGTTTTTGGGCATTGGCTGTGCGCAGACTTGAGATTTAGCGAATGGGTCAATGTTTATAGTAATTTTTTATAGATGTGTTAGTTTTGAGCCGTAGAGTGGACGATTTTTGGCATTTCACATACGATGCTGCAGGTGACCGATATCTAGCAAAATCTGATTTATGCATAGAGAATTATGAGTCGAGCAAGAGTGAGGTGGCCAGAGCGTAGATGGAGGTGTGATTAGTGTGATTGCGCTGGAGCATGTTCATCGAGGATTCGATCTCCGCCCGATTGCTTTTGACTCTCGAGGTTTAGGATATGGGTTTAGCCTTTTTCTTAGTATTTTAAAGCTAAATATTATGCATTGTGAGTAGAAGTGCCACCCCCAGGTCTCATGAATGTAAGGGTGGCTAAGTTGTATTTATGTTCAATGTATTAATGTAAAGAGATAAATTGATGCAACTGGAAATGCTAATAAGAGCACTGATGCTTTACAATTGTCATATGTGCATATAATGCCAAAAAGATTTAAATGTAATATTTTTATGTTTTAGTGATTTTATTGAGGATAATACTTACATGAATGTATGAAAATAAGGCTGGTTATATTTTATTTATGTTTAAATGTATATATGTAAAGATGTAAATTGATGCTACTGGATACGATAATCCTGGAACCTGCTGATAAGCATAATGCTTAGCAGGACCATACCCAAGATATAACAAATGCCTTGTAACCCATCCAAAGGGAACTATGGACTTGTATTTTCTTATTTTTAAACAAATTTTATGTAGAATTGACCCACTTTAATAAACACTTTAATAATTAAAGTCTTTATGTGTTCGATTCTTTGTCGTTATAATGAGGAAATTCGACTTTTTACAAACTATTTAGGTAAAATAAGTAAATTAGCTGTTTAAATACTTTGTTTAAACATTCGTTTTGCCTATTTTTACACCCTTTCTCATTTGTTGTTTAAAGTGAAAGTAATTCCGCTGTAGAGTTGTGTAAGGTGTTATATAAACACCACTTAACAGTCCCTTATTGTTGTTACGCGGGGTAAGAAGTGTGGAAAAGTGGAGACCGAACGACTGAATTTGCGTTCTGGTGTTTAAATTAAGATGTAGCATAAAGGCTATTAGGAAAAGAATGTTTGTGGTGCATCTCAAAAATACCTGCTGAATAATGATGACGGGAGATGTAAATTGGGCAACTGTTTTAATTACACAATTTGCAATGGAGTTATTCAAAGCGAAGAATTAATGAAATGGGAAAAGAAAGCGAACCTTTATTTGAGACTAAAATACAAACGAAGGCTTAACTGCCGCCGAAGGTGGCAGCTTAAGCTAGTACATACATAAAACACTACCCTCCTGGAGCTTGCCACCCCCAGCTCTCTCATCTGACGGTCAAGGCTCTTTTTCTCTTTCCCCGCCCCCGCTCGTTTTTTTATATAAAGGCAACACGTGACTCACCCACTTGGGGCGAAACAAGCAACTCCGTCCGCCTCACCCTGCCCACCACTCACAAGACGAAAAACGCCAAGCCTTCCCCCCCGCGCTCCAAAAACTACCCTTTTTTCCCTCTCTTTACGAGGGCTCCTTTTTCATACACATCAACCACCCCACCCTTCCTTCCTTCCGCACGCCTAAAGAAAAAAAAATATATATCCGCTCCCCGGAAAACTTCTTCCATCCTTCGATACTTACATGTACACACATAAGACCCCCATACTCCCTCCCTCGACCATTCCTCTTTAAGAGTCATTCCCTTTCGCTCAGCCCCACTCACCCCTCCTCCCCCAGGCCAAACCCCACACCCCTCCTTCCCCGCTCCCGCTCTCAACCTAACCAACCCCTGTCTTTCGTGGAAAAAATTATATTACCGAAGCAACAAACACGTCGGCACTTCCACCACTCGGGTATTGGTTACCCATTCTCCAGACCACATCCTCATACGCACCTTAACGCACGTTACTACGACGAAGATGGGATGATAATAAACGATATTTTCACCGAAAGGTTGATGATTTTTTTCACATTGGCGGGGTCAACGGAACTAATTGCAAGGTACTTAGGGTATCAAGTGCCGGGCCACGGAATATGGCGGAACCAATGACAATGGCGAATTATGAACGAATAGCGGCATTCGTAAACATTGCTTAATAACAACGTATCCTCTACTTTTATCCCAATGTTATATTTTATTAAACATTAAAATAGCAATTGAATGATTAAAAATAATGAATTTATGAGATAAAAAATTATTAAATAATTATATATTGGAGTGGTTAATTGGCTATTTGATTAAATTACGCATCCAGATTGGGTCATCCAACATGGCCAGTTTCCAGTCTCTAACGTAAGGATCTCTACAATTAATTAATATTTCGTAAACATGATGAATGTATAAAATTCTATAAAATGTTGAATATCTTTAAGCTCAAGACGATAGCCTTTTAATTACCTCACCAACCAGTCTAGGCAACCCCTCTCACTGACGGAGCTCTGAAACATCTCAATCAATGAGAAGTTCCACCTCTCTCCTTTCCCCCCTCGAAAACCATCATCCACTCCACCCCATCAACCCCCTCAGCGAATTCTTGCAAAAACCCCGCCACCCACTTCACTCCCAAACAAGCAACCCAGCCTCCCAACCCCCCCTTCCAACCGACTTCATTCAACTCCTTAATCTCCCCCATCACCCACAACGAAGGATTGCCAACTCACCCGGATTCTCCCGGAGAATTTGACAAGGTTTTTCAAAATCATCCCGTCACACGACATGAGTTGTTTCCCTCCCGCTAAAGGTTTTTAATAAAAATTTACGTCCGATTCTTCATAATACTACCTTTTCCTGCTGATTGTGATTTTTCCTCACGTTAATCGCCAATACCTTCAAAGAACATTTCAGCATATCTAAGAAATTTCGTGATTTGGTACATGAAACATAACCTAGTTACAATTGGACCAATATTTATTCTAGTACAGACTACATAATGCGGACGACCCGTGGAAATTTATGTAATGGGTAGATGGGCGTGAGCTCTATGCTCGCTTTATCGATGGATTTTCAGCCTTCCATTATACTCAACTTTTCGGTTTAAAGTTTTTAGATTTCTTCAAGTACGGCATTTCGCTCTTCAATTACAATAATGATAAATTTAAACTTTGACTTCTGTGCCATAATTTTAAATTTATGTTCGCTATAATTTTCTCAATTTCGTCCCAAGTATTCCCAACGTTTGACCCGGTAGTAAGATTTAAACAAGAGTTGTCTGTCTCTTAATATCCCCCATATTCCACAAAGCTTCATTCGTTGTTTTCTCGGCAAAGTGGATGCGTTATCATGCACCTCAATCTAAGTTATGAAATAGCCCTTGGTAAAGCAATTTCAGCTCTTATAAAATTTTAGAATTGAAGGGGCCGGGAGAAAACATTGCCAAGTAACAATGTCATCAGATCAGAGTAACTTGTATGGGTATGTTTGCATTAATTAATAAACTATATTCTGAAAATTTCGAGGAAGATCGTGAGATAGACGGTTGAAAGACGTGGAAGAGAGCATGGAGAACTGGAAGGAGCCTAGGAAAACAGTGAGAGAAGAGAAAGGATGTGAAGCTATAAAAAAGTGGAAAGGCTTGTATATAAATCAGACTCGGCCAGTGGCTGGAAACTGTATTAGATGATGATCAGAATTCTGAAAAGTTATTTCATCAAACATGAATAGCATTTGAGGTTAAGAAGATGCTGGTTGTAAACTGAATAGAAACTGTGATGTGACAATATAATTTTTCCTACGATTTAGAAAAAAACCTAAGATACAAAAATTGACTTGTGGAACTACCAAAACCCAAGAAAATACTTCCGTTAATCGTGCATGTTTAAAGAGAAAACAAATTCAAAATAAGTCATGATCATGCTTAAAATTTGATCCCTTAGAATTTACCGAAATTGACGGGTCTTCAAACTGACTTTTGCAGGCATTCATCTTTAAGGAGTTGGCAGTCCTTACGCCAGGCCTCTTAATCCTACCCCATCCCCCAAAAGCACTCACCAAAATTTCCTCACTTCCCCCCTCATACTTCTCCAACCAAGTCCACCCCTATACCTCCATTCAACCCTAGTGTACACCCACACAAACCATCGTCGAAGGAGAAAAAAGCTTTGAAACACACAAGCCAACCCTCCTTCCACCCTTATCCCTTAAAAAAACCACCCCCTCGTATTTTTACACCCTCCCTTCTACGTCATCTCCGCTCCGTTTTTACCCTCTGTCCCCACCCCACTCCCCGCAAGGCACTTCAAACCCTCCTCCAGCCCACCCCCCGCATGCAATTTTACCTCTAAACAATAAAGGGACCATATTGTGTTAACGCATGGATACGTTCATCCAACTCCCCCCATATATTACGTACACCAAGCCGTCTTCTTCCCCTTCTCAGAGTACCCCCACCACCCCATAGCGTTAATACCACGTCCAACAATTCGCCCAATCCCATATACACTTCCGCTCACCCTCTTTGTATCCTGGCTGTACCCCTCCGCCCTTCCCCCGAACCGTTAAAACGCCTTCCCCACACTATTTCGTTTTCTTTCCCTATTCCCCCCCAATAAAACCTTCAAAAAAAAACCCTGTCTCCAACCCTTCTTCTCCACTCATTCAAAAAACCCACCCTTTCGCGCCCCCGCACTGATTTTGTTATTTCCCCCCCCCCGATTCGTTAATTTGCACCTCTTTGCTCCAACTCTCTCCATCTCCCCCCCTCTCCATAGCATTCACAAAAAACTCGGACGGTTTTCTCTTTTTTTCATTAATTCCGTGGGTAAATTTTTTCAAAAAAAAATATGCCGTTCGCTCACCCCCCTTCTCTTTGGAATTCTACTCTCTTCTTTTACCAGTATATGTGAGAGTCGGTTCCGGAATTAAATTCCATTCAGGAGACAAGAGAAAAATTGGGTTGGAGAGAAAAGAAAGAGAGGGAAACCAGTGTGTTTCGCTTATCTTTCAAAATGGTAATAACAATTTTCCGCGTGAGTTTTTCCCATTCAATGCTTCAGACACGCTTTCCCGAAACCCTTATAACTTCAAAACTAAATAAAACGAACTCCTCTCCCCTCTGTCCTTTCCCTGTTCTCCTCCTCATGTTATCGCACCATTCCGATCCGGGAGAGTATTAGTTTGTTTAGAAACTCATCGCTCCAATAGCTTTTTGTCCCGAAAAGAACGCCTGGCCCAATGAGGGTGGTATCTGTTCAGCAAAGGATTCATGTTCTACTGCTCACTAATTGGATGGGGTTTTAAAGCGTCGTCCTTTCACAGCCAAGGAACTGGGTCCCAACGTCAAGCGTTGCCGTTAATAGACTCGTAATCGGATTTGAACGGCACCCTGAAGAAGCGGTGAGCTCAATCGGGGCCGCGTTCGTAAATGTTTATCATTAAAAAAAATATTCATTTAATGACGCCCGATTTTCAGGCGAAAACTACTGGAAGTAGGGGCGAGACGAGAAATTATGCCGGAATTAGGGCCGGCACGCCCCAATACCGATGTCTACCATCTTGGGGAAATCATTGTTTAGTTTTGTAGCGTTGGCAGCGCGGAATGAAGAGAAGACGTTTCCTTGTTGAGGATAGACCTTTAATTGGAGTATTCCTAGTTCAGACTGCCGTGAATAGCAAGAGAAGCGACTTATATACAGGCATGGAATCGTCGAGATCGTCACTCCGGAACTCCAGATGATTCTCCGGAACTCCAGAGAACTCTAGATTCTAGAGATGTCCCAGAAAAAAACAGAAACAAAAATATTCGCCGGCACTGAGGCTCGTACACGGGCCGCCCGCTTGCGAGGCGATCGCGGATCTGCTGGGCCAACGCGGCAGGTGTAGTGGCATATCGCCACAGCTTCGATGCTTTTGAACCTATTGCATTCTTGGTACGGAGACTTCCGCGGAGATTTGATGAGTTCCGTATATTCAGGTTTTTCCCTCGTTGAGTCATTTTTATGGGAAACAGTTTCGCTTGCGTTACAACAAGCGTCGTCAGGACCTGACAAATCCGGACAAACGGAGCTATTACATTCTTATTGGCCCTCGATTTAAAATATTCTGCTCCATGAATTTCGTACCAAAACGGCTCTTTTGCCCATTTTTTTTAACTATCCTCATTTGGAGATATTTTTATTATACAACCACATTCAAAAGATGCTCCTGAATCAATAACTTTCAAACATCAATCGTACAATTCGATCGAATAAAAACAAGCGGGAGAGAAAATCTTACCAAAATCAACCAGCTGGGAGAGGACGCTAAGACTCAATACGTAGATGCTATTTATTTTTTTTGACCTGAGGCAAGTCCCCACTTGGGAAACAAAGATAATTACGATAAAGAAAAAGGCGTTTGCCATACAGGGATAAAAACTATGGAGAATAAATATATATACATGCATAAATATTAAAATTATTTTTAACTCCGCTACCCGTTTTCGATAATGTACACAAAACGGGTGTAACATATACGTATTGCAATATACAACAGTAAGAATAGTACACAAAATGAGGGTATAGAAAATTAAAAAACTTATTTAATTAACGATGCAAAAATTCAATTTAAAATGCTCCCAAACAAATGTCCGTATGGAGATAGTCCAGGGAAGGTTTAGAAAAACGGGACTACTGCTCACACTTTGTGTTTACCGTAAATTAATGAAATATTAGTTCCAGTATAGCTCTTTAAAGCCATTAAGAGCATGACTGCTTATATGTTAAGTTTTACACACTTAAAATTAACGTTATTAATTTTTGTAACGGTCTAGCTTTAATTATTACGTTCATGATAAAAACAACTTGGTTTCAATCCACACAATTTTTTTATAAACCTGATGATGGCACGAAGTTGCTGAAACCCGGCTCGTTTATATAAAATTGTGTGGATTGAAACCAAGTTGTTTTTATCATGAATATAACTCACTTCCACAAAATTAAGCCGTAGACGATTACTTAATTATTACGGTAGAATTGACGAAGACAGAAGTGACAAGAAGAAGCGAAGTGATAAGTATTTCACTTGTAATATTAGTTCATTATTTACTCATGAAGTCATAAAATTATTTTATCAGGCAGACGAAGTATGCAAACATTTCGAGTACGTCTATATCCCGGGTGTCGATTCGCAACCACCTTGTCTATTCAGAGGATTTAACTTTCAGAGAACTTGTATTATTCACCTTGTCTATGCCATCTCATTCCGGGTAGGTGCTCTTCCTCGCCGATCGACGCGTGAAATAGTGCGAGTGCCGGGAAGCGAAGTGACAAGCGGAAGGCCCACGATTTGTCTCTTTTCCCATCGCCCGCACGCTCAGGGATTTCAGGTCGGCCCAAAGGGTTCTAATGGATACCAGCGCTCCCGGTGACTCGATGGCATTTATCGAACAGCCGGACGGAAATCGGTCAAGTTCCCCTCTGGGGTGGCCTAGTGGTTCGGTTCTCTCGCCGGGGAAATCCGCTATCCCCCCTTCGCCGAGGTGGAGGAGGAGGAGGAGGAGAGAGATACGGCACGGAAGACCTTGCCAATTTAATAAGGGGATCGTCTCCGCAACTGCGAACTTGACATACACCTGCACCAAGAGAGAAGTCGGGTATTTCAGTTTTTTTTAATTGGGACGTGAATTTCTACGGACGATCGATTTGAAGGGAGAACTTTTGGCGTTTTCCATGGAATATATGCTCCACAAACTTTGACTTTGGAACAGTCATTCGCGTACAGTCTTTCGTGTATACGTGTACAGTCAAAGTAAATTTTAAAGCAATTTCAGCTCTTATAAGATTTTTGAATTGAAGGGGTCGGGAGAAAACATTGCCAAGTAACAATGTCAGCAGTTCAGAGTAACTTGTATGGGTATGTTTTCATTTAATTAATAAACTATATTCTGATAATTTCGAGGAAGATCGCGAGACGGACGGTTGAAAGACGTGGAAGAGAGCATGGAGAACTGGAAGGAGCCTAGGACAACAGTGAGAGAGGAGAAATAATGTGAGGCTATAAAAAAGTGGATAGGCTTGTACATAAATCAAACCCGGCCAGTGGCTGGAAACTGTATTAGATGATGATCAGAATTCTGAAAAGTTATTTCATCAAACATGAGGTAAAGAAGATGTTGGTTGTAAACTGAATAGAAACTGTGATGGGACAATATAACTTTTCCTACGATTTATAAAAAAACCTAAGATACAAAAATTGACTTGTGGCACTACCAAAACCCAAGAAAATACTTCCATTAATCGTGCATGTTTACAGAGAAAACAAATTCAAAATAAGTCATGATCATGTTTAAAATTTGATCCCTTAGAATTTACCAAAATTGACGGGTCTTCAAACTGACTCTTGCAAGCATCCATCTTTAAGGAGTTGGTTGAATTTTCATTCAACTGAACGTGTGCATTTCACCATTCCCGTCTTCCTCGTTCTTTCCGCGCACGAAAATCGATCCTCGCAGAAAAGGTAACAGGCTATTGATATATATTTGCTTCAAAACTCTCGCTAATTACCACAGTGTCGCGACAAAATGACTTGATGTCGCTCAATGATTTAAGAGAATTATTATTAATTCGAGACTCATTAAAAGGTCTAAATTCAAAAAGATGCAATCGCCAGCAAAAACTTCAGTACGAAGTGCGTCGAACAATGCAAGAACAACTTAAGCTTTCAAATGAAAAGGATTAGCTTAAAAGCAAAAAATGAGAAATGGATTAGCATTTTATGATTCACGTGACTGACAACAAAGAAGAAGATTGAATGATTAAATTGGCACTGCTTAAATTACAGCTCTCTCGCAAGACACTTGCAGACTCCAATTGATTTCTCAGTTAATGGCAAAAAAGAACAGTCGAGCGACAATGGCCAGGCGTTAAAAAAAATCGTTTACGCCTTCATGTCGAAATACTCCAAATGTGAAAAACGTTAGACTTTTCTGTAATTCACCATTTTTGTTCCACAATTTTGTAAACATGACCTATTCGTGAATCTGAGCGAATTTTACAATTTTTTATTCGATTTCTTATGACTAACATTAAGCAGACGAATCGCATTGATTCAAAATATTAATATCATTTTTAAGGTAAATAAATCCTCTTTCCAAAGATGGATAACACGTCCTACCTATCACATTCAGTGTTCAAGTGAAACACGTCAAATTTCAGGTCTGTTCTATTTAAAGCATATGCAAAGCATAATCATGAAATAATCACGCGAAATAAAAGTTTAGCAGTTGCGGAACAAATAATTCAAGATTAGGTACTTCAGAGGTTCCTTTTCCAATATCCTTTTTTATCCTCGTTATGAGCTAGTACCGCGAAGTGAAAACGCCTCACATAAGTTTATTACTCTGAAAACAGCTTCGCACGGTATATTTTATTGTACAAACGAATGTATAATAGTGTTCAAGAAAATGGACGGAATTAGAGCAGGTTCTATTTCCCGCTCAGTCATTCAGACAGTCATACAATTTGTCGCTTTACACGGTACAATTTTTGTCATGAAAGATTTAATGCATTCGTTTGTACAAAGAAATATAGCGTGAAAAGCGGATTTTACAATAATGAACCAATTTTAGGTGTCGCCATCGCGCGGTATTAGCTCATAACGAGATTGAAAAAAGGATAGCAGTAAAGGTACCTCTGAAGATGATTTAAGGTAGTTTGAGCGAAATATCATTTTTCCTTGAAATCAATACATTTAGTCTCATTTTAGAGAAAAATATGTCACCTTCCATTGACGTCGAAAATTCAACCCCTTACCAAATTAATTACGGAGATACTAGCCAAAAAATATCAGCCCTTTTATATGGGAAATGGTACGACTATGCACTACAGAGAGACCTTATATTAAAAATGAGGCATTTCCTACACTTAGATCTCGTCAAAAAATCAACAGTATGTATTTTGTATGTTTTTTCGACTATTTTTAAAAATTAATCATATAGTCACCGCAGTAAATTCTTTAGGATCACAATAAACCTTCCGTTTTTATGGAGTTTCAAACGTAACGAGTGAAAAAAATGAGTCAAGTTAAAGACTTATTTAGATATTTTCATTTGATTGCTTACAATTTCCGTCATGTAATACTATTTTATTACACCATTAATGATGCAAAATTTAATTTTTGTGTCTCACTGTTGGTGAAACTAAATCGTAAACATCAAACATGGTCTCTATTATGATTAGAGAACTATATCGCTCGCACTACCTTAACATATCACAAACCTGTAAGGTAATTAGTAGTAAAACAGCGCGGAAATTTACCACATATTCTTTGCTCCCAGAGGTGAGCAAAAATTGTGTTTCCCTCAAGCTTGAAAAAAAAACTGTTCCCTACCGAATACACGTCGATGCACTGAACACCGACGTGTCACTCCAATTCTGATTCCTTCAGCCTCGGATAATTCTCCTCCTCTGACTCCACATAAAAAGCCTCTTCACGCGAGCCAAGGGATACACGAGTCTTGAGCTCTTTAAATGCACAAGGTCGAACACGTCACCCGCTCGAGCATGGCCCGGAATAGGGAATTCCAGGCAACCGTAACGAACGCCATTCTCCCTCAATACGACCCAATCATTCAACGTCTCACACTTCTCCTAGCATTCCCCTCCGGCCCAAGCGGTCCATTCTCCGCCCCCCCTCCTTGCTCCAGGCGTGGGACCCTCCACCCCGCGGTAACAGTGTTAACCATCTCGACAGACTAGAGAGAGGGAGAGAAAAAATTCAAGAAGTGGGATATTTCTGTCCGAAGAGAGCGTTTTCCCCTCAATTTTAAAAGCGGAGGGAAAAAGGAGAAACGAGTAAAGAGTCTGGGAAGCATTAAGTTCCTCCCTCCTTCACAATCCTTTCCTTTTCTCCCCTTATTCTGGACCACCCTCTCGTATCTTTTTATCCCACCGTGTTTCCTCAGGAGGGAAACGTAAAGGCGGATAGACGAAGAAACGGGTTTCTCATCCGACAGACCGTAAATTAAGCATTACTAAGGGTATAATAATATTTCGTAACTACAGTTATTGAGTAACTCGAGTTATCATTAAAATGTAAACAAATTCCACCAAGTTACGCCTGAAGTAACCATATAAAGGCTTAAATACCGCTTTACACAAGGTACTATAATGCATGAAGAAGAAATGAGTCATTCCAGAGGGATCTCATGGTACACTGAGAAAACACTTTGGATATGATAATCGTAGGTTTGGATGTCACACCCAAACCTGAGGTGAAGGAAAGGACTTGCCCATACATTTGGATGTGTCATCCAAACGGAATTGGTGATGAGGAGTTGGATGTGCCACCTACTCCTTTGGGTTCTGCATCCAAACGAAGATGGTCGAGTACTTTGGGTGTGAGAACCAAAGTGTTGGGTGGCTCATCAGAAAAACGTTTGGATTCCAAATGAAAACTTTAGATGACCAACCCAAAGGCATGTGCCCCTACCACTCCCTCCCCCCTTGGACCCCACTGCCCTAATATTTTTCTTTTTCAACCCCTTTAGATTGGGTAGTAGGACGGTGCAGCTAGAAAAACGATAAAATTGGGCTCTGTGGTTGTTAAGATAGGTATCTATTATCACACAATTCGTCAACATATTACAAAAAATGCACAAAATATTTCAAAACATTACAAATTAACACAATCATCAAATATTTTATGTCAACAACATAAAAATATTATTAGATTACAATCATAACATAATACAAAATATGATCTCAGAGAATTTTGTTTGTAATAAGCACATAGAGATAACAATGGGAATCTGAAAGGGAACTCATAAGCAATGGCTGGTAGTGTAGGCATGAGAATTAACACGTAATGGCCGCGCAATTTTAGTGCAACTTACTAGCGAACACCTGGATTTAGGCTCCAAGTTCAGCCGTCAATACGAATTCCTTCGTCTCCTCGTCCATATCTCTTCGAGAAGCAGGAAAACAGTGAAGCAGACGCGGCAGAAGGGTCACAACGAAGTTCGCCAGTTTCGCCCAGAACAAGTCCACACGTGCCGACGGCTTGCACGGCTGAACACGGAATGGCGGGTGCTAGAGCTTCCTGAGACTGCCACCAGAGCGCGCAACTATAGATTTTGATTTTGCACTTAAATCGGTAGACTGCACCACCAACAAATTTGTGTCTCCCATCCAAAAGACGTCGACTAGACGTGTTTGGTGTGACACTCTTTACCTTTGGTTCTCACATCCAAATAATTAGTTCTGACGTCGTATCATTCTTGATGGCGCATCCAAACCTCCTCGCTGAAAAGAGTTTAGGGTGTAGCTTCCATACCTGTTCTCTCAGTGTAGGCCATTCACCCCCTTCCACCCTGAGATATTTTTATTGTGATTTCATAATTTTACTATGGTCTTCTAGGACTTGTTTTGGGTATTTTTAGTGAAAAATAACAAAATATATGTATCACAGATTTGTGAGATGAATGCTGTAACTTAGTGATTCCACTTGAACTGAATTAACGACCTACGTTTCGACTTATGAAGTCATCATCAGGTACAGGCATATGAAAACCCACTCACCGGCTTTCCATCCACTTTGTGAATAATATACGTGAACAGTTTACTTATGCATGTACCTGATGATGACCTTATAATTCGAGGCCTAGGTCGTTAATAAAGTTTACGTGGAGTTACTAAGCTACATCTTTCATTTCACAATGATAAGCAGGTTCCGCAAAGTTCCGCCTGACACAACCAGTCTGTTCACAGTTTTCACAAAAAAGTACTAGAACTGCCTTAAGGAAAGGGTTATAGGAAAGAAAAGAGAACTATACACTAAAATTAGGACGATATGATAAGTATCATCAAAAAACCTACCAATTACGTGGTAGAATACTCAAGTGAACTACCGAACTCAAGAAAAACTAAGCATATGAGAGCTTTGAAAAGCATTATTCAATTCTCGAGAGTACCTATACCACAGGTATCGTCCCCCTAATTTAAAAAATAGATACAAAAATTTCACTCTAAAGTGAAATAGTATTCGTCGTACAAAATATCCATTTCGTTTGACGATCTCCTATATATCATTCCAGGTATTCTCAATATGTCGGGAATGGCTGTAATTAAAGCTCATCGCGCCACCTCTGTTGAACTTTATACTGCTTTAAGCATCATTCATTGCGCAAATGAGTCTTTAGTTGTCGATCGCCTCCCAAAATAACCAACCGGTGGCTGGTAAAGGAATTTCGAAAGACGGAAGAAAGACACGTGGGACGGGAGAAGTACCACAGACATCAAGCGGAGAATAGCCCAAGCTAAGAAGACGTTCAAGAGAAAAAGACAAAGAAGGTAGGATACAAACGAGGAAACAGTAAGTGAAAACGTTGGTGAGGAGCGTAGCACTCCATGCATCGGAAGCAAGGACATTAGAGGATCTGACCAGAAGAGACTAGAAGCCTTCGAAACCCGGTGCTGGAGGAGGATACTGAAGATAAAATGGACGGACAAAATAAGAAATGATGAAGTGTACAGAAGAGTAGAAGGGGAAAGCACCGTATGGAACACCATAGAGAATAGAACAAGATGGATTAGAACCCTTAGACACAATAGGTTTATGAAGAACATAATTGAAGGAAAAAAAGTGTCCAGATTAAGACCCAGGAATAATTTCATAGATCAAGTTAAGAGGAAAGTACAAAGGAAGAGAAACTAGGAAATAAGGAAACTAGCATTTGATAGGGAAGGGTGGAGGGCAACATTCAACCAGTCTTAAAAGATATGACTACAAACCAGGAAACAGTACGTGAAAACCTTCATTTGGAGCGTGGCACTCTATGGATCAGAAGCATGGTCCACTGGAAAACTACATAATTGAAGCAAATTTTTTATTATAAAATAATGCAATAAGGTAGACCGTAAAACTAGACGTCTCAAAAAAATTGTAGCAAGCTATTTAAAAGAGCAATCCTAAAATACGTCGGATGACGTCATTCGTAATATTCATGAGAATTTAAATCAATTCAATCGATGGGATTCGTTTCGACAGTGTTAAAATTTTAAGTGCAAATGACGTAGTATTAAGTTCCTTTAAATTTTAACAAACATTTGGCACAGTTTACATGGGCAAAATAATAAACTTAACCCTCATTCGAGGAATCGTTTCACCACGATGGAAGCATGGTCCACTGGAAAACCTGATCAGAAATGACTAGAAGCCTTTGAAACTTGGTACAGGAGAAGGACGCGAAGGCGACGAAGATGAAATGGACGTAAAAAATACGAAACGATGAAGTGTACAGAAGAGTAGAAGAGGAGAGGACCATATGGAACACCATACAGAAAAGAAGAACAAGATTTATTGAACACAGCCTGAGACTCAATGGATTTATGAAGAACATTGTTGAAGGCAAAATATAGGAAAAAGTCCTCAGAGGAAGACTCAGGAGTAAGTTCATGGACCAAATAATGAGGAAGGAGGAAGGTATAAAGAGATACCAGGAAGTAAGAGAACTAGCATTTGATAGGGAAGGGTGGAGGGCTGCAGTCAACCAGTCTCAGGATTGAACGACCAGAGAAGAAGACTGGTAAATGTATATATTATGAGTTGCAGAGTACCGTGTAGAATTTCGGGCGATGAGTCGTGAAGGAAATAAACAAACAAGGAAAGAAGCTTACAACCTTTCCCTCCCCTACACAGTGTTTTTTCAACGGAATGGCTCCATGGAGAAGAGGGTAAACCCAGCGTCTTTCCTTCATCCTTCCATTCTTTCTTTCCACGCCTCGTACCCTTGCTCCACACTGTCCTCCCTCCCCCACTATTTACACGGTCATCATCGCACTTGGCAGTCACCCCCTGCCGCTTCCCATGCGGAAGAGGGGATTTATTTAAAAGGGTGTCTCTCCCTGCGTGGATTGGGGGAGGGAATGCAGGCAGGAAGGCGCCAGCGGAATGCGTCGCAGGGAGAGGGGTTGAAGACGACAGGACTTGGGGAGGGTGAAGAGACACAAAGACGAGACGGGACGCATGAAATTTTGTCCCAGAATTTAAAAGAGCTCAGTCGAATGAACGTTTAAGTGCAATCAATAAAGGCCGCTTTACACGGTACGTATTATTGTACAAACGAATATATGATAGAATGTACAAGCAAATGAATAGGACGAGAGAAGGTTCTATCGATGAGAGCAGGTTAAAATTTAGGTTAAACCTTTTAAGTAAATTCGAAACCGATTTGTTCACAGATGACGTTAGATATATATTAAGAACCCCTGCGTATTATGCTAGGTTTGATCATATTAACAAGATTAGAGAGATAGATTGTCGTACCGATAGATTTAAAATGTCATTTTTCCCGCGTACTATAAGAGAAAACAATAGGCAGCGTAGCAAAGGGATAGGTAGGTGAAATATAGTTAGATTAGTCTGTAGTGCATGATGCATGTAATAACAACCAATAACCCCTTCCTTATTATGTAAATACTAACCATCTAGCTCCATGTGACCCTATTTTCTAGCATGTTTCCATTAAATATCCTAGTTGCATGTCAATAGTGCATGTTTGGTGATCTTCACCGCCTGCCAAACACCCTCGTGGTGGCTCATAGGGTATTAGGTAGATGTAGATGTAAATGTATTTCGCGTTCAGTCATACAGACAATCATACAATTTTCCGCTTTACATTGTACAATTTTCCTCGTGAAAGACTTCATACATTCGTTTGTACAATAAAATGTACCATGTACAGCGGCCTTATGAGGATGTTTTCAAGCAAACTCAAATAAAAGAACTTTCAGAATTTTCCAGCAGGCAGTAAATTACCCGATACTGGAGATTTATAAAAAAGTATAAACATTCCTTTTTCAGAAAGTATACATGGATGCTTTATAATATAATATCACAATGAACTAACTATAACTCTACGGGACCCAGGATAATTTGATAAAATTACAGTCGAATACTCAGAAGCTGGCCTTTACGTGACTTCCTAAAACTGGTTCCACATTTACACTACTGTGAAATTCCTAGTCTAATAAATATTCTGTTCCTTGTCATGAATACAATAAACAGTAAAACTTGGGCACAAAAGGGAATTAAAAAAAATATAATGACGATTTGGTTCCTTCCCGGCGTATGATAGTAATGAAGTCTTCATGGGCTTTCCACCACGTTAGGTAGCTGTTGGCCGTGCCCTGAGGACGATGGCGGAGGTAGCCATCGAAACGTCGGCCAACAGCTACCTAACCTGGTGGAAAGCCCATGAAGATATGAGAAGAAAACCCTAACTACACTTTGTATTTGTTTACTCTAGCACCAAATCATAGAAACATAGTCATAAATTACACTGAACGATGAGAAATAACCCCTGATACTATCCCATGACTACCTACCTATTAACCCATGACTATTATTAGTAAAATAACTGCCATAAAGTATGGATTTCAATCCTTCAAAGAAGAGTTTTGAGATGATAGGTAACATGTTCAATACATGGACGAACATACAGTTTTATGACGAGTCAACAGCGACTTCATAACTAACGATGAAGAAATTGTTGCGAATAAGTTCTGGGGGCGTGGTTTATGTATTTGTACTGACTTTGAGTGGAGAATACTGTTGGTTTAAAGGGGAGGAAGTATCGTTTACGCAACTGTATTATATATTGATTAAATAGTTCCTGTTTCAATAGTTACTTGAACAATATAGCACATGTTGGTGGTAAATCGACCCCCGCCAAAAACCTTCGAGGCGGCTTGCAGGGTAATATGCATAAGAACTACCGCCTCCTTGACTACGGCTTGAGCTCCGACTTCTGCCACCATGTTACACGACAGCTATAAGAGTCTGGAAGATGCTGGGGTGAACGGAAGAGGGACAGAGAGAGAGAGAAACGAGAAATCGAGGGAGGTATATGGAGGGTGATAGGATAAGCACTCAAAGGGAAATGGGAATTGGGGAGGAAAGGAATAGAGGGGGAAAATAACGATCTGTAGGGAATAGGTGGACGACCAAGAAGCAAGCGAAAAAAATCTACGGAGCGGATTCAAGACCGCCAGCTCTCCTTATGCAAGACATCGTTAAGTGCAGTCCCTCCCTTCCTTCCACGATCATATTTTCCACATCCATTGCTCCAAGAGATAGAGCATTGAGGGAGGCGTTCTTACCGATTACTTCAAGCGGAACCAATGGTCGGGACCATAAAGTTACCATTCTTACACGGAGAGCTATTTCTATCACATTGCCCAGTGATATCAATAAAATAAAATGGAATAACCAACTATCAGATATGCTTACATACCGACGCCCACCGGTGATCTAATCACCATCAGAAAAACAGATTATGATTTAGAAAACGTGATTTCGTTCACCACCCCAACCCAGTATCGGCCAAATGTGAAAGCAACATCACAGTGATCCCCAAAAAAGATGTTTTAAATTGATTATATTCAAACTTAATATGCACTCCACACAGAAATTTTTACACTAGTTTTTACTAGAAAAAACTTACCCGTGTTCTAATAATATTGGATTTTTGGAAAGTATTCAAAATAAGCGAATATTTAGACGACTGGACACTTCAGAAATATGTTTTTTTTAAGCAATAAAAATATACCTTTTAAATTTTTTATTTTTATTCCTAAATTTAAAGTTAAAAACGTCAAATCTTCTCCAAATAGCTGAGAGCCTACGTGAAATAAACTTCGTATCGTAAACTTAACGTTGCGTTTTCGCAACTTTGGCGGATCGGAGTACTTCGGCATATCATGGCGTGTACAGAAGAGTTATCACTAAAGATTATTGAAATTTGTTCTCAACTAATTAATATCATGTGTTCATAGTAAATAACAAAGAAAATTAATGGTGGAGAAGCGAATGACATTAGAGAAAGGGACAGACCAAGACAGTCATGGGTAAATGTGGTGGAAGAGACTCTTTAATAAGAGGAACGTTTAAAGTCTTATTAATATGAGGGCGAGCATAAAGCAGTGTGTAAGGTTTACTGAATAAAATGAGACATTCAACGATTGTCCATTATGGAGGACATTATTAAAGCAAACCCAGCTTTACAGGCATTTTCAATAATAATTTTTTACTGTACCTACCACGAAAAAGAACTGCGTGATTTGTATGTTTGTACGCACGCAATCCTTATATAGAATCGGAATGTTAACAATTGTATCTTGATAATGACATGAGGTATCAAAAACCTGGTCGGTTTTCATTAAAACGGCGTTGAAATTACTATTGAGATATTTTATTTGTGCAAAGTATCCCCTTTATACAGCACTTTTATAGGTAGATGCGATTTTTAACCTATTATGACTAGACCACCATTAGCCTCGCATGATCTGGATTATTCAACGAATCTTAGCCTTGTATGTAGACCTCAAGACCTAGACCTAGTAGGTAGAGTCTAAATTGGCTCTCACCTTAACCCTTCCACCTGAGGTATACCACTTTCTGTTCGCCCTCATCTGTTGTTTTTACAAAGAGTGTGGCTGTAAGTTTTATTGGCTAGAGCCATAAATAAATGAACGCATAAACCTCTCTTAGTCACCTCAAGGAAAGCGATCAATGAAAGCAACGAAAATATCTCATACCGTCAGATTATTTTTCTATCATTCTACCAGTTGAAAATAAGTTTCGTATAAAATAATGGAATTTCCTCCCGAATGTCTATTTTTTCAGGATCCTATTCTACTCCTAGTATCTATTCCTTTTTCGCCTCAGCATAGAATAGAATAGAAAATAGTCTTTATTGTTCTGGGACTTTAAATCCCCTGGAACATAGAAAAGAAATAAATACATGCCATAACATAAAAGATTACAAAAAACTGAGCAATTTTACATAGGTAATCAGTCATATTTCTCTTGAACATAGAAATTGTCATAGAGGTTCTAACATTTACAGGTAAACAATTCCATAACTTGCAGGAGGAAATTAGGAAAGAGAGCTCAATTAATAAGTTATGGAATTTAGGGACTAAGAATAACTCAGTGACACGAGCTGATCTTTTTCCTGTATCTACATTACATATAAAATTTTCATACAAATAAGTGGGGTTTTTGGATTTCAGGACCTTGAACACGTATAAAGCCTTTTGCAGTTTTCGGCGTTTATCCAATTTCAGCCATTTAATTTTTTCGTAATAAGGCGTGACGTGTTCATCATAGCGGATGTTGAAAACAAAACGCAGACAGGAGTTTTGAAGACGCTGCAGCTTAATACACAGTTCTGAGTTAACATCTGAGAAAATGATTGAACAATAGTAAAAATATGGGAATACCAGAGTTTGAACCAGTATAGGATCTACCCTCCTTCATCCCGTCCATAAAATCTATTCTCTCCCCTCCCCTCTAGCCCAGCATCCTTCCCTCAAACGGTCGATAACGATACCGAATTCATTTCAACCCTTAACAAGCTGAAAGTGCAGAGCTTCACCATTCGAGACAAACGATGAGTAGAACCTTTGTGGAGAGAAAAAAATTCAACCGGCGAGACGTTTACGGCGTATTTACCGGACTCAAGTGCCATCCATTCCAGTCTCCGTGCTTCAACTGAGGGGCTTCTGCTAACTCAACCGAAACATGACCGCGGGGATCAAGAGTCCGTGATGCGGCAATCGTGAATCTCGCAAATAAAGATATTCAGACGGTTCCGGGACCAAATCCCCGAGACGAAGCGAACGGATATCATAAAGACGGAAGAATTGGACGAAGGATAAAGATGACGATACGTCAGGAGAGAATATGAGACTATGAGATGCAAAGAGCGAAGAATAAAGCCTGGAGTATGGATGCACTTAAATAAATCAGTAATTTAAGAGGCTTTTTTACTATGTTTTGAATACAATTAATTGTTTCTCACCCGACACTTTCGGCTAGTTTAAACCGTACATATTACGTAAATACTAATTCGTTCAAAGATTGTAACTAAAGTTTCATTATAAATCTTTTTGTATTTTCGTACTTAAAATAGAAACTTGATAACATTCTTTGTTAAATCTGCCATTACTTTTGTTTTGGATTATTTTTGTATTGCAATAATATCTGGAATGGTTTTTAGTTTGATGTTGTTTTAGCAAGGTAAACTTTTTCATACCACAGAGCTTCTTTATCTATATCAACTGCATATTTCATAGGGCATTCTGTCCTAGTACAGTAAATGTATATTCTATTTTAACTAATATTTCATCTACGACATGATTAAGCCTGATTGTCCATATTATACACAAGGATTAACCACTTGATGCTTTCTTCCAGTTACAACTAAATATTATTAAATAATCCATGACAAGAGTTTTAGTGCAACATAAAAACATTTCTGTAAGCAGCTTAACAAACATTATTAGAGCAATATATCCTAAAAATCTTATTCAGAAAATTTGTGTCTAAAAATTAACGCAAGTTAGTTCGTTAAAAATCCCTACATAGTTGAAGAAATTTTTTTATTATAAAATAATGCAACAAGGTAGACCGTAAAACTAGACGTCTCAAAAAAATTGTAGCAAGCTATTTAAAAGTGCAATCCTAAAATACGTCGGATGACGTCATTCGTAATAATTCATGAGAATTTAAATCAATTCATTTGATGGGATTCGTTGCGATAAAGTTAACATTTTAAGTGCAAATGACGTAATATTACGTTCCTTTAAATTTTAACAAACACTTGGCACAGCTTACATGGTCATAATAAAAAACTTAACCCTCATTCGAGGAATCGTTCCACCACGATGCAGTTATACGCTAAAATACACTGTAATTCACATTTTCTTATATTCCACGGACAACGGACATCAAGCGGAGAACAGTGCAAGCAACAAAGGCGCTCATGGGAAAAAAACAACTGCTGTAATCAAAGAAGATATGACTACACACCAGGAAACAGTACGTGAAAACCTTTATTTGGAGCGTGGCACTCTATGGATCGGAAGCATGGACCACTGGAAAACCTGATCAGAAATGACTAGAAGCCTTTGAAATCTGGTGCAGGAGAAGATTAAGATGAAATAGACGTAAAAAATAAGAAACGATGAAGTGTACAGAAGAGTAAAAGAGGAGAGGGCCATATGGAACACCGTACATAAAAGAAGAAACAGATGGATTAGACACGCTATGAGACACAATGGATTTGTGAAGAACATAATTGAGGGCAAGGCAAAATAGAGGGAAAAGTTCCCTGAGGAAGACCCACGAATAAGTTCATGGACCAAATAAATAGGAAAGTAGATACATAGGAAGAGATACCAGGAGGTAAGGGAACTAGCATCAGATAGGGAAGGGTGGTGGGCTACAGTCAACCAATCTTAGGATTGAACGACCAATGAAGATACTCCACGGGATAAAATGTAAAACCGTTCCTTCCTATCACTGAAATAAATCAGCAATGCCGCCGCAGAAAAATGTAAAATGGTCAGCACTCAAATCGGAGTCGATTGATCGACATTTCAGCAAAATCCACGACGTGACTTCAGCGAATCTATCTCAGTCGACTGCGATTATTTTTCGGGGCTCATCCCGAGGGCGAAGGAACCCTAGCAGGGAGGGTGGGGAAGGAGGGCGTTGCCACATAGGGGGTCTCTCGAAGGTTTTCTTACAGCCATAAGCAATGCCATCTCGGCCATTCCCACGCCGATAACTCCAAGAAATGCGGACTCAACCGGCGTGCACAATGGAACTCATTCGTCTGGGGGTCTGGCCAACTTTTCCCGCCGCCGCCGCCGTCGATAAAAATCGAACGCCGTGAAGACTCCGAACAAAAAGAGGGGCGAATTCTTAAGTTTTTGGTGAGGTTCAAAGAGACGCCATCTCGAGGCACTGAATGCACAGAGCCACTGATTTACGATTCCCACACCAAGCAAACAAACGGGTGGAATGAACCTGGGGAAAGATTGGACAAACAAACAGGAACAGAACAAAAAGCAAGATATAAAACAACTGAGAATAGAGAACCGTAGGTCGATCATGAAAGAGAAGATTATATTTTTTTAAAGGTATTCTACCGGAAAAGGTAGATAATGTTGAATTTCAGAGAATCTTCTCCCGGATATCTACACTTTCAGAGGCTTATCTCGCTCTAGTATATCCTTTTTCGCTTCACAATACAAACAGGAACAGAACAAAAAGCAAGATATAAAACAACTGAGAATAGAGAACCGTAGGTCGATCATGAAAGAGAAGATTATATTTTTTTAAAGGTATTCTACCGGAAAAGGTAGATATTGTTGAATTTCAGAGAATCTTCTCCCGGTTATCTACACTTTCAGAGGCTTATCTCGCTCTAGTATATCCTTTTTCGCTTCACAATACAAACAGGAACAGAACAAAAAGCAAGATATAAAACAACTGAGAATAGAGAACCGTAGGTCGATCATGAAAGAGAAGATTATATTTTTTTAAAGGTATTCTACCGGAAAAGGTAGATATTGTTGAATTTCAGAGAATCTTCTCCCGGTTATCTACACTTTCAGAGGCTTATCTCGCTCTAGTATATCCTTTTTCGCTTCACAATACAAACAGGAACAGAACAAAAAGCAAGATATAAAACAACTGAGAATAGAGAACCGTAGGTCGATCATGAAAGAGAAGATTATATTTTTTTAAAGGTATTCTACCGGAAAAGGTAGATATTGTTGAATTTCAGAGAATCTTCTCCCGGTTATCTACACTTTCAGAGGCTTATCTCGCTCTAGTATATCCTTTTTCGCTTCACAATACAAACAGGAACAGAACAAAAAGCAAGATATAAAACAACTGAGAATAGAGAACCGTAGGTCGATCATGAAAGAGAAGATTATATTTTTTTAAAGGTATTCTACCGGAAAAGGTAGATATTGTTGAATTTCAGAGAATCTTCTCCCGGTTATCTACACTTTCAGAGGCTTATCTCGCTCTAGTATATCCTTTTTCGCTTCACAATACGATCTACCCTTCTTCATCCTGTCCATGAAACATATTCTCTTCATTCCCCTTCTCTGCATGACCGACATTCTTCCCCCTATCACATTCTTGAGCAACCCATCGTCCCTTATTACATCCTCTAGCCACCTACTCTGCCGATTTCGGATTCCGTTAAGAAGTTTCCTTTCCTCGCCCACCATCTCAAGCACTTCCCCGTTAGCCTTCCTATCCGCCCATCTCACCTTCTCCATCCTTCTCCACGCCCACATCTGAAATTCCCGCAGCCTATACACGTTCTCCTTCCTGAAGGCCCAAGTTTCTGCCCCATGGAACACTTCGCTCCACATCAAGCTCTTTACCAGCCTTTTTTTCTTATCCTTACCCAAAGCCACCGCTATCAGCTCCCTTCTATTGCAAAACGCCTCCTTAGGTAGCGCTATTCTCCTCCGTATGTCTTTGCTACTGTCCGTTTTCTTCTAGCGTACTACACACGTAATTAAAATGCTATACTTGTTCGAGTTTGTGTCCTCCCGCTTAAAAGACCAGCCTCGCTTTCTTCAGATTAGATTACCGTGTTCAAAAGATTCCGGCTCGTTAATGTGGAGGGAACCCATATTAAATCACACACGATTTGCAACTATCCGCAGGCCTTTACTGCTACAGTTCGATTAAGCTCATTAGAGCACTCAAATCGGAGTCGATTGATCGGTGTTTTAGCAAAATCCATGACGAGACTTCAACGAATCTATCTCAGACGACTGCGATTAGTCTTCTTTATTTATCAGACCTTGTCATAAAAATCTTGTGGAAAAAAGCAAATGTTTAAGAACTAATTAAGTGTTCCAATACTTAAATTTTCAAAAGCTGAAGAATAGGAAAGCACACTTTGGAAGAATGGGTAAGAAGGTTACTATTAAGGAATTGAAATGGGTACCTGGGAAAATCTTTCTGAAGAACATTTAAAACAGAGGAGTATGAAGAAGTTTTTCAAGGAAAATGATGCATATGAAGCCTCCCCAAGTTTCAAAACAAGTGCCTTACAATTATTAAAACATCGATATTTCGATATCACCACCTACAGAGCAGACGACCCCGGCACAGATACGCTAGGTACGCTAGCTAGATAGGTTAAACAGTCAGCATAGCTGTAAAGGTTCCATGAACCGTTGAACTGCAAATTGTGTAGTTCCATTGAAAAAAACAAAAGAAATAGACTATATAAGAATAGACAAAAGAAAAAAAGGGAAAATAAATTGTGATTTATCGCTATTATTTTATGTCCGGAGATATCAAAGACAAACCAAACACAAGACAACGAAAAGCTCTATTTTTCACTCTCTCGTAACTAGGTAACGAGTGCGTTTTTTGCAAAGCAATTGCGCATGATCAACAAAATAGTTGCGGACAGATCAACGGAATAACTTTTACAATTTTTTCTGAAATTGGAGAGGGCATGAGAAACTCGTAGTTCGCACTGACGTTGGTGACCAAATTATGCTTATCCGAAAAAAATGTGATTTGCCTAAAGCGCCGGGAATATTTTCTTTCATAAGCAATTAAAAGTGTGCCATTCTCATCCCTTATCACTCGTTGCAACCATTCTCAATTCTTCATGACAACAAAAATTTCTTTGTCTTTTCTTCTGGGAGAACACAGACTTAAAACTCAGTCGGACAGTTCCGCGGTATCTCCTCCCGACACCTTGAAAGTTTTGCAGCGTGGTGTCAACCAACTCCATAATTCTTTTTTTTGACTGGAGTGCCCTTTCGGATTCCTTTTGTACTCGAACATTTGGCGATCAGTAATGGAGACGGAACAGAGGGGGAGAGAGAGAGCTTTAATGGGAATTTTCAGATCGAATGGAAAAAAAGGGTTTTGGGGGGATAGAGAAAGCAAATGAAACTGAAGAGAATAACTCCACTTTACGCCGATGATAGCGGCTCAGATTTGCAAAATCACGGAAACAAGGGGAGGGGAGTGGAAAGCAGTAGAACCTGACTGAAGCCAATGAGCGTATAAAACGGTAAGGGATAGGGTAAAAAGATCTGAGAGATTCCCACAGGGGTTACCAACATTTGGCCATGGAAATACCTGTACAGAATAACCCTCCTGAAGTACAGAATTACCCCCCTGAGTTCCTCACCCGATCGAAAACGCGAGAAAAATTGACTCAATCATCAACTTTATTAAGAATCACCACTTCCCGGTGATTTTTCTCCCCAGATTTATAGAAAGAAGAAAATTCCCTGACAATTCCAGGTTTTAGCGGTTGGCGGACAGCCCCATGCTGGAAGAACTTGAGAGAGTGTAAGATGAAGGGAAGGAGAGGATGGAAAAAAAGGTTCACAAACAAAGAATTTTTTCACTCGTTTCTAATCCCAACTCAGAATCCCTGCGAACTGAATTACAAGAGAAGTACTCTGTGCGTTGAATGAAACGTTATTATACGGTCCTCTTGGAGCTCCCATTATATTACCTTGATAACCACCATACTTGCGCAAGCAACTAATAATATTGGTCGTGTCCTTAAATGAACAATATTCGACTAGCGCTACCATTTACTATATATATAACTACATGGGGGCCGTAGCATTCTACTAATTCCCGATATTATGTAGTGGAGACGGGAGATTTTTTTAAAAGTAGTATTTCCCCAATATTTACAGAAAGAAGAAAATTCCCTGACAGTTCCAGGTTTTTTACGGGTGGCGGACAGCCCTAGGATGGAAGAACTTGAGAGAGAGAGAGAGAGAGAGAGAGAGAGAAAGAAGAAGGGGTTAAGAGGCTGGAAACAGGGGTTCCAAAGAGGAGACGGGAAGTTTTTTTTGAAGTAGATGGTATGAGAAGGGGGCGGTCGGAGCAGAGGGGGGATAGAGGGGGGAGGGGCGAAATAAGGAGCAGAGCAGTTTGGAGAAGTGAGGGAAAGAGGTGACGCAGGGGTGGCAAGGGGTTTTTTCGGACGTGGGGTCGCTGTTGAGCGGAGCGGAATGAGCCTTTGATGGCGCCGGGGAAAAATATATTTCTGCATAACGAGGGTCTTATCCATCCAGCGAGAGAGATGGGGAAGGGAGGGGGGGAGAAAGAGCAAATAGAGGCTAAGGGCGGGAAAGCCCAAAGGGAATACTGTAGGGGAGCGAGGGAGGGATGCAAGTGGAATCAGGCTTACCACACGTCTCGATTCTCTCCCATCAATTCCAAGTTTTACCGCCCAAAACTGAACGCCATGGCGATACATGTTTTTAGCGGTGAAAAATTTTCATGCATGTTCTCCCGTTTGGGGAATAAAAAAAGGTAATTTTCAATGGGGAATGCGCCAAAAACACTTAAGTAGATAGAAAAAAATCAAACTTATTGGGGACTGAGTAGTTGTAGTTCATTGCAATATACCGGCTTCCTGTCCGAAAGGCCCGATTTTGCGTCTCAGCTTCGCCATAGATTTTTTTCGCTCGATTCTGACCCAAATCCAGAATCCCAGAGAACTGAATTTCAAGGGCAGTACTCTGTGCGCTACATGGGACGTTAGTATATGCTCCCCCTGACGCTCCCATTCTATTATCCTCATTACCACTTCTCCTTCTAGCTCAAACGACTTATAATATTGGTTGTGTCCTTAAATGAGAAATACTCGACTAGCGCTACCATTTACTACAGATACAACTACATGGGAGCCGTAGCATTCAACTAATTCCCGATATTCTATCTCACCCTCTCCTAACATCAAGTTTTTCCTTTGGTTTTAGCCTTAAACAGCCCAATGACACAACCACGGCCACGCACTATATCTAACTTCGAATACTCTCAAATAACAACTCTATGTACAAAATACTTTTGAACATTCTAGAATGATTACGCCGTAATTTCAGACAAATATACCCTTTCAAGAATGAAGATCGATATAACAGTTCGATACTACTTAGAGCTTACATACACAACTATCATCGTAATATTTTTTAACATTATAACTTCTAACTATTTATGCATAACTATATGCTTTTATGGATCGAAAGCATGGACCATTGGAAAAGCTGACCAGAAAAGACTAGACGCGTTCGAAACCAGGAGCTGGAGGAGGATGCTGAAGATAAAATGGACAGAAAAAATAAGAAACGATAAAGTGTAAAGTAGACTGGAAGAGGATAGGACCATCTGGAACACCATACAGAAAAGAAGAATAAGATGGATTGGACACACCCTGAGACACAATGGGTTTGTGAAGAACATAACTGAGGGTACAATAGAGGGAGAGGCCCCCAGAGGAAGATCTAGAAATGAGTTCAGAGACGAAATAACGAGGAGAGTATAAAGGTACATAGAAAGATATACCAGGAGGTTAAGGAACCAGCATTAGATAGGGAAGGGTGAAGGGCTGCAGTCAACCAATCTTAGGATTGAACAACCGATGAAGATGACATATTATAATTTTAAATCTTACACATGAACTTCACAGAAAGTTAAAACCATCATTAAAATACGCAAAGCCTTAAACTCGATACGGCGATGGCATGCCTCGACAGCAACTAGTTTCCACTCGGCCATCGAAGATAGGCTAAGTTTTTTCATTCATACGTTTTACTTGGCTTTGCCGCAGGACAGCGGACCACTCAGAGACCTCATTTCCATAGCAGCGGCAGGGCCAGACGAAAATAAATGACGGAGGTAAACAGTGGCCGTGTTCCAATCCGATATTATGCACACTTCGTACCCTTATGTGCTCTTTTCGATTGTCATTTTCCGGATGTGACGTCGTATAGTGCGGTTCCAATCCGTTAGAGCGCATCATGGCTAGGGCGCTAGTGCACATAGAAGGTAAGTGTTTGACGATGCTCCCTTTTGCGCCCTAAGAATTTCCCATTCGTGAATAATGCGAATTTCCAATGCGATGTCTTGCGATAAATTACAATTCTGAGTGACTAATGGATGTTCTTCTGATATACTAGGGACAGACGAAAGGATAATACAATTCATCGGCCTGCGGAAGAAATACACAGACCAACTTACGGGTCGAGGCGGTTCTGATATAGTTCCGACATTGGACACGGGGAGACATTGGCGCTGGCTACCTTAAGAGCAGAAAAGGGCGTGAAGTGCAGGATAGGGCATTAGGGCGTAAAGTGCAGAGGGTGCACCCTACGGATTGGAGCACGGCCAGTGACGCGCTCAGTTTTAGATAAATCCGTAGATTGCACATCAAACTGAGGTTGCTACTACAACTTTAACGCAAATCTCCATTTTTATCAAAAGTTAAAAATATATTAATCCTCTAAGGACGGAATTATGAAACATTAGCATGAAAAAAATACTGCTACTATATTTGGTTTTTTAAAGTGCAATTTAAGCATTTTTTGAATAGCAACTTATTTGATAATGACATTTATTTTGAAACGTGACGTATTTGCATTGCATTCATTTAATTTAAAATAATACTTTACATAATAATATTTACACAAGGTATACTTCAACATTACCTGCATGATGTAACTTTCTTTAACTTTCTCAGTTTTTTCCTCATTGATGACTGCTGAAACTATTAATTTCAGAGCTCCACCAGGCATGCTATCTTCAGTGACTATTGTAACTCATTCATCTGTTCAAATTGTTTGACAAACCGCCGAAAGAGACGCAACTTTCCACACTCTTAATCCGAAGCGTAAAAATTATGTCTAGCGCAGCAACAGAATGGAAAAGCCTCTTATAAAGCAGATATTTCAATGATTTTGAAACAGTATCAAAGTTGCCTAGCTCGTCCATAGAGGGTTAAATTAAAATATCTTAATTTTTACGAAATTTCAAAATTTTACATGGTGATTTCTCATTAAATATTTCGTCATGTTACTTTAAAAAATATATACATCACTTCCACGAACTGTCTCGTTTTTGAATGCCTCAAATGTGGCAACCCCGCGGAAGCAGGGGAGGGCGGGGGAAGGGGTGTAGGTTAAATCGAGTAGCGGCGGCTCGGTTGGGGAAGACGAAGGAAGCGAAATGAAACTGCGAAGTCGAAGGGATGATGGTGAAGGCAGGGCGGGTTTAAAGGAGGGGCAGGGTGAAGCAGCGCGGAAGAATCAGAGGGGTTATGATGGGGGGTGAGCATCTTCACTCGAGGGAAGCGGTTGGGGAGGGATAGTTTAATCGCGGCACTTTCCGCGACCTAACGGCAGGAAAGGGCTTCCTTGAGTCAAACCAACAAAAGGAGCAAACGGGCAAACCTTAGAAACGAAGAAAAAAATACCCTGACCACACAAATAGGTAGGTATTCATTCCAAGGCAATGACGCAGTTGAAATATATTCTGATTTGGCTCACAAAGAAATGAAAAGGAAACCATTTTTTTTCACGATTGAATGATTTAAACAAAGGCCACCATGATGAATTAGCTTCGGTCACTATATTCCCAGTTTTAGGCCTAAAAACCAGAAAACAGTATGAGAAATCATTCGTGTGAAGCGTAGCACTCAATGGATCGGAAGCATTGACCATTGATAAAGATGATCAGAACCGATTAGACGCCTTCGAAACCTGGTGCTGGAGGATGATGCTGAAGATAAAATGGACGGACAAAGTAAGAAATGAAGTTTTCATAATAATAAAAGAGGAAAGAACCATACGGAACTCTAAGCCGAAAAGGAGAGCCAGATGGATCGGACACACCTGTAAGCCCAATGAGTTTGTGAAGAACATAATTGAATGTAAAATAAAAATGGGAAACTCCACCAGGGGAAATGGACCAAATAAAGAGGAAAGAACATAGAATGAGCAACCAGGAAGTAAGGGAACTAGCATTGGATAGGAAAGGGTGGAGGGCTGCAGTCAACCAATCTCAGGATTGAACGACCAATGACAATGATGGTGATGACGTGATTTCCTTTCCCCAGTTGGACTTGTCTAGATATTGTCTTTATTCCTAGCCATCGACTATGCTATGACTATCTTGGACGCAGTTAAGAGAAGGTAGATGAAAATATATCGATATATCACTTAACAAATAGGCGAATTTACACATGGGGTTACTTCTACAACAGAAGCTTTACAGCCGATTTCCACGACCATCGGCTTGAACGCCTTGCATAGAAAGTAGCTTTTTTTGGGGTGCATACTCTCATATTCTTCAGTTCGCGTACATTTGTTGCTGTGAAATGTTTGAAATAAGTACCGAAACAATGTGGCAGTTTTGTATTTATTTATTCGAGAAAAAAATCACATTCAGCATGAACCCATTTTATAGTGAACGTATAATAAACAAAAATGGGCACAAACGTAAACACATAACAAGAACAAGGTAACAAATGATAATCCAACATGGGGAGATAGAAAAAAATTACTTTATTTGGGAATTAGAAATGGCTAGGTTAGCGAAGACGCTGGAAGATAGGGAGAAAGGGTCGATGCTCTCAGAAAGGGATTTCACAAGAGAAGAGAGGCAAAAAATGTGGGAGCACTTGGTAAGTGATAATCTGGGAGTAGGGATATTGAGCAATGAGTGAGTACCGGTGTGTCGTGTGGGTATTCTGACATTTATGAAGGAAACAAGGTCGGGGCAGTAAATGGTTGAGTTCAGGGTGCTGTGGATAAGTTTAATATCAGTTTTAAGAAAGATATTATCAAGTTTATGAACGAAAAGTGAGGACAACATAGAATCCTAGGGTAGGTTGGAGAGATTTGGCACTCTATTTTTAGCTATTTGTGCGAAGAAGTTAGTGATATGTTGCATAGATTTAACAATGGTTTGGGCAGACATCGACCATATAGGGGAGCAGTAAGAGAGAATAGGAAGAACAATAGATGTGAGATATGTCTGTGTTGCTCTGGGATCTCTAATTTCTGTGAAGCGGTAGAGTAGGCCAACCAGGGACATGGCCTTACTTTTCATGGTATGGATGCGGTCGACAGAGAGAAATTACTGGTCCGTCGAAGAAGAACAGTCGTAAAAATCTATCGAGGAAAAATGAGTAGGCATACACGATTGTTGACTCTACCTCATAAATCACGACAGGCCGTCAGAGGCTATCATAACAGTTGTTGTTCAAGTATCCTGCCCTAAAAAATACGTTCGTCCCTCTATGATATTAATTGATAAGATATCGCGCACGAGCGACGCCAGCAGAGCGATGCGCAGTCATCCCAATTACAGTGCATTGTGGTTTCTGTTGAGCACCTGATAAAGTAGGGCAAGATCATAAAATAAAGCGATAGAAGGAAAAAAAAGATATTCGGCCATTTACATTTTTAAACGATGTTAGAGATGTGTCCATTTAAACACCAAATTTGACCTAAAAATTTATTTAATTTTCCCTTTGAGCTCCTAAGGTTAACTACTAAAGCAAAGAAACTCAGCCCCATCGATTCTGGTAATCGCAGTTGTGAAAATTATGAAAGCGATATCACGGCTCATAGCCAGCACCATCGATCCGGGTAAAGTCAGATAAAAAAATGTGAGCGTATTAATTTTATCATTTTCAAACTGAAATCTCACTGGATTAACTTTAATCAGCTCAACGTAACACAAAAAAATACCTGCCAGTCAATAACAAAAAAATTCACACCAGGATTATTTCCGCATTTGGCATAGCCATTTCCTCTCCATTCTCTCATCAATATACGATTTGTTCGGCAATTCCAGCGATACGATAGACTGCCACTCAATCAGGATTTATAGAGAAGCTATTTGTCCATCGCCGTAGTTTTGAATCACATCCGTTAAGTCTTAGGGTTGGAAATATTTTCTGTCAAAGATAGATTCGTTGAATAACAAAGCCATGACAGATCGCATCGATAGATAAACACTGATATCTATGGCAATGATGAAGTCCGACGCTGGATGAATTTCACCATAAATACGGCGGCTAAATTATCCTTTATTCTCTTAAGCTGTCGCTTCAAATACGCTGATACTTCACTCTTTATTAGGAACAATATCTCAAAGGTTGATTTGGGTATATTGTAAGATAAATTTCCGTGTTTATATGGAATGGAAGTATACATGACATCATTTACAAATATAATTGTTTAAATATACATATTTTTCACAGTGTGGCAATGGTCGGCAAAATAAAGAACTCAAGTAATCGCAGAAATCAGGTAACTACGTTTCAGGGACAGCTCTAAAAGATTTCCTTTAAAGTTGATCAAAATATTAATGGTATTGAAAATAAAATTCACCAAGAAACTCGTTTTTTTCTCCTTTAAATGGTTTCAGTGCATCGGTCAATGGGAATTCAAGCGAGAGAAAACATGGAAAGTTTCCTCGTCTCTAGTATTCAATTACAATTAGTCGTCACCTGCTTCAGTAAAACACTCCAGTACATTGCCTCCATCGTTCTCCTAAATGGATCAAATTCATTGATGGTGGCGTTACGTTAGGGAACGAGAAGATATAACTCACGATGAAAACGATGTACAAGTCCACTAAATTTTTTATTGCTTTCAACCGGTTTCGACGGCTATAGAGTTAATCCCTTGTCAGCCTTGAGAATGATGCTAAAGATATCGAAACCGGTAGAAAAAATTAGCAGAATTGTACATCGTTTTTATAATGAGTGACTCTTGGCTTACTTTTGGACTCTAAGGTTTTCGTGGGTTTTTCACACTCACCTTTGTGTGTGAGTGTCTTCCTGCGGTGGGTTTTTTCGTCAATGGTATCACCTCCTTATTTCCCTGTTTTTCTCACAAATGTATGATCTTTCTTCACACTCATTTCAAGTATTTATCCGACGAAAGATTAGATGGAACAAGGGACTGCCTCAGTCTCATTCTCGCCCCAATATTATTGGCCTTATTATTATTATTGGATGGCAATTATTTCATGAAGCGTCCATTATTACTGCATTGACACTGAACCAAGTTGCATAAATTCAGACATAAACAGCAAGAAATACCATCATTTATGGGTCAGGAGTGAATGATAACCATTTAGATGGACTAACTCCTCACCATTTTAGGGAAAATCGGAACATAAATTCTCTCTGCACAACGAATTGGTTCGCATACGCCAGAGGAAGACAAATGGGGTTGCCATTGTCAACGAACTACTCAAACAAGAAGATATAAGCCGAATAATTTCATACTCTCACACCCACATAGTACACCCCCCAACTTCCAGGGGTGGCGAAGAATAGCGTAGAATATATTCTCAAGGGCCGCGAGAGACGTGGCTTCGCTCCCCGACTGCAATTACTCCAGTGCACCCGAAGTCATAGAGAACAAAGCGGAGGGAAGTGGAGTCATAATGAGGTCTTCAGGACAAAGAGAATAAAGGTGAGGTCTCGAAGCGAAGCAAACTACACCGGCTAATACGGAAAGGGTTGGTACACCTAATATTTCAACTGCTTTGACTGAAATTTATGCCATGAAGTTCTACAAACATGGAAACGAGGCGCGTCTATGAAATACTTACTAACAACCCCAGTACGATGATCTAGGTAGGCAGTAGCGTTACTTAGAAAGAGCAAATGGGGCTATTTAATTGCGACCACAGCACATGTACAGTTTAAAAATCAACAACTCAGAAGTACATATACCTCAATTGAAATATGATAACTATGTTTTAAATATAAAAAATCCAAACATTTAAAATTAAGTGAAGAATGGTGATACAATATTGGAGCATAAAATTAGTTCTAAAATAAGAAAAGCCTCACTTCTAAACAAGATGGTACAGAGACGAATTCATAATCAAAGGACGCCTAAAGCACTCTTGATATAGAAGTTCATGCATTTTTTTATACGCAAAAGAGATTCCAGGAGATGGAAATAAATGCATGAATATAGTCAATGGGCGTAGGCATGGAGAGGCCGGGGGGAGGGGGCAGCTGACCCATTAAACGAGACGTTTTCTTACAAATCTGACACACGGAACTGGACAGGATGATGTCCGACCCCTACTATGATCAATTCACAGCTAAAGTTGGCATGTCCTTCCCCAATATAACTAATAAATTCAGGCTTCACTTTGTGGAACCTCTCCATATCGGAAATCAAAACATTCAAGTAATGGTCCACTAATATTTTTATTATTTACGACCCGGGTTTCGACACGTAATGACATCTTCAGATTTTGTCATTACGTGATAAAACCCGGGTCGTAAATAATAAAAATATTAGTGGATCATTACTTGAATGTTTTGATTTCCGATGTCCTTCCCCGTTCCCCCAAACACATTTCCTCGCTACGCTCATGATAGAAGTCACACTGAAAACTGCTGTATTTACAAATAAATATTTCTAAAGCGGTGATGTATCGTCCGTCGTGAGATACATTCGATACATGACTCATACATTATGCCAAGAGTGAAAGGTGAACAACAATTAGAGAAACTTTCGGCACCAGTGGACGCATTATCAATTAGCCTCCATTAAAATTCAGAGCAATCGCCAATTAAAACGTTCACCATAGAGATCCACAATCGGCATTCCCATAGATGGCACCGCAATATTCATCGTGTGACCGTTCGTGCATAGCTAGAGCGAGCGCTAGAGCTGACGCATGAATGAACTATACTACTGGCTATTCGTACGAACCTAAGATGAATGGCCACGAAATTCCATCCTCCAAATTTAATTCGTCACCATCAAATGTGGCACAAACGGAAAATTCCCTCGTTTCTTAAGTAGTAACTTTTGAATGGTAAATAACTGAGTTAATATGGGGAAAAATGAGAATTATAATAAGTTGTCACAGAAAGTATTCGGAGAATATCGATGACCGAATGTTTTCCAAAGAAGATAATTATTGACGAATATAAAATTACACCACTTTATTGTAAGGCAGCCAAAATTCGCTTCGCCAGGTTAAGCATAAGGGTACACTTAATGCACAGAGAATGGGTGAACTGAGATGCGTTGGCAGAAGAAGCTGACAAGGGTTAATAATGACATGGTGATGATGAAAGAATAAGGAAGAAATAGAAGCTTGGGTAATGGACATAGAATAAAACGAGCGGGCTTTGCCGTTTTGGCCATAAAGATAATAGTAACTCAGTAGAAACATAAAAGATATACAGTTACGGAGGAGTAGTGAGGAAATTATTCAAACTGAGCCAAATTTCTATGCCTCAAAAAATCATTTTTCACTTTAGACAGAGCCTGTCTTGAAAGGGAACAGCATGGTGTGTGTATGACTGCTCAATTATTTTGCCTTTTGAACGCTAACACTAAGGAAAAGTCCAGGTCACGAACTCCGATGGACGAATTTCGCGCAGAGAGAAAGTATCTATGGGTAATGGGAGAAGGGCGGAAATGTAATTGGCGATCATCATTCTGCGAATTCGAATGCCGGAAGGGACGTGTGCTCCGGAATCCGTTCAATTATACGGTCACACAGCCCTGGCGCACGTGAACGAAAGAAATGCGACCCCTGCGTCGGTGGGACGAAGACGGGAAAGGGGAAACAGATGGCGTAGATACAGAGAGGAGCACAGGAAAAGGGAAAGGTGACCCTAGGGTTCAAAATACGAGGATTCGGGGCCAGTGAAAGCAGAAAAAATTGCCCCTAAACTTCCCCAAATGGACCTTAAAAAAATTACCTGAGCTGAGAATAATTTATCTTCGACGACACGATGTAACGAAAAAGAAGACTTAACAAGCAAGTAAAAACGCAGTATTTCTTTTGTTAGATTAAACTGCGTGAGAATACTGGAGGGAAAATCGTAGGAAGTATGCTGAATTCATGAAGAAATGTAAGTTTTTCAAACCCTTTCCACCTTGAGGTATTATTCTTAAAATGTCAGTATTTTATTATGGTCTATACGTTACGTATACTCTACAGGGCCTGAGTACCACAGCCCATGAGTAGTTGCATTATAGAGAAGAGACAGCGAATCTTTTGAGCTAGGTGTGTCAAAATTCGTAAAACAAAATGGTCTACCTGAACTTGGGTGCACTGTCACGTAGAGAAATATCCACAATTTGTAATACTTGTAGATGGTAGAAAAAAGAGATACATGATGATATGAGATGTCTCATCAGCCTTTGCTAAACATTTAATCGAAGAGGACAATTTAAGTGACTTTTCGCCGGAAGTGCTACATGTTGAGAAGAAAGGAGCCAAATTGGACTACTTAGAACATTTCGAAATTTTAAGTGCTGCCAAGAACATAAGTGAGAATCTCCTAAATGAATGTGTTTTTCCCTCCCACTCTCCCCTGTTATCCATACCTTTCCCCCCCACCACCTCCCACTGACCGTGAGGCACGTCTCTGACGTCAATCAACCACTTCTTCCCCCACCCCCCCTCCACAGATCTATATATTAAGTCGCATGCCATGTATATGTACCTTGAAAATGATTGCAAGGCAGTCGAAACCTGGGTCGGAAATTAAAGTTTCAAGTGTGGAAAATACTAAGAGTTCTCTCTTTTTAGTCATGTCAGTAGATACATTCCACAAAGTTAAGCCTTCAACCATTAACTTTATAGATACATTTTTGATATGTCTTTAACATGATATATTTAATATGTGAAATAATCCCTCTGATCATGTTGATTGTTCTTGAGCGATGATCGTCCGTGAACAATGCGCGTCACCCGGGAATGTCTCGGCGTGTCACATTTCACACGCGTGTCACAGGTTCGCCATCACTGCTATGGGGGATCGTAAATACATGAAATGGAAAGGACTCTGTAATACGGTCTCCGAGCTGGAACACTGGCGTATAAAGAGCGGCAACGAAGAAAGGATTGTCTTGGGACCTACGTGATGGCGGGTCTGGGGGGAAAAGGGCGAGGAAGAAAATCCTCACAATCACAAACTCCGATTGAGGAAATAAAAGAAAAACGCGGCAGCGGTGAAAGTAAAGAGAGAGAAATGGCCGGAGGACGCGAGGTGATCGAGAGAAAAGAAAATAAACTCTGGGGAAAAGGGGAAAGAAACGAGAGAACGGAGAGGGGGAAGAGAAAGAAGAAAGCCGGAGGAATCGGAATGAAAAAGATGGGAGGTGGAGAAATTAGATTTTCGAGACTGAAGAGGCCTCATTTGCCCGGCACATTTTTTTTACAAAGAGTTCAGAGCAAACGGTGGGGAGGGAAGGAATTTAAGAAACACGATCGACACAATAAGAAAAGAACCGAGGAAAAAAGCGAAGGGACACGCAATTACGAACACAAGAGATCTGAAATGAGGGAAAAAATACACAAAGGTTCTTATTCAGGACAGGGAAGTGTGAAAAGACCCGCGTCATGAATGAAGTATAGTGGTAAAAGATTGGAGCATTGGCCAGGGTACATGCGCACCATTTCAAAAGATCCTAGTTTGAATCCCGGAAATTGAAGGAGAAACATAGTTATGAAAGCGATACGATTGGAGGGTGCGAAAATACACTCAGGTTAGCATCCAGTGCGGGCAGGGTGAAAACATATTCACGATAACGCAATAATAATAATGCCATTCCTTCCATAAGCATTATTCTCTACAAAATAAGAACATTTTAAACAGTGACATAAGAATTTATGGGGCCCCTTAAATGCACCTGATTTGCAGTTACCAACTGTAGAACCAATCAATGTATACGTGCAGTAAAATCATTTAGGATGCTGAGTACAACTGAATTTTTACAGCAACTTCCTTACATAAAAATTATTAATAAAAGATGCCACTATCTAACATATGGATGAAATATGGTGGGAATAGAATTGGCATGATAGGTTGAGTACTAGCTTCCCTTTCCCAGTGATCGACACAGAGAATATTATCATGACGCCTTACTACATCTCTAGGTCTGACAGAAGCGATTAAAGGCAATTTCGACTCCAACATGACTTTTAATAACCATATTTTATCCATCACCATGTCTGCTTATAAATTACTTGGATTTTTGTATCGTATCTCACAATATTTTTTGGATGAAAAAGTGTTGAAAATTCTGTACTTTTCATATGTAAGAAACAAGGTGGAATATCGCTCAGTGATTTGGAACCCGCATATGATGGAGTATGATGTGATGATAGAGAGAGAGTCCAAAAAAGATTTTTAACATTAATGTATTATTTACGTTACAATGTTTATCCTGTTTTTGAAAATCATGTGGAGTACAAAGTTATGTTAAATGAATTTAAATTGGAGACATTGAGTAATAGAAGAGTCATAAATGATTTACTCTTTCTACACGACGCAATTAATAAAGGTAATTGTATTGAATTGGTTGGGAAATTGAACTTTTTAGTCCCAAAAAAAAGTAAGGCTAAAAAGGACATTCTACATAAGAAGTGTGAACACAAATTATTGTATGAATGCACCTATTAATAGGTTATGTATCACATTCAACACACTTTCAAATGAGTTAAATATAAATCTAGCTAAGGAAATGTTTCGCGGACAGATATCGTCGATGTTATCGACATTATAAATTTGTTCAGAATTTTGAATGAAAAGTTCAGCCAGCCTAGACTGCTTTGTTAATTATTTGTATTATTATTGTAATTAGTTCTTTTGTATTATTGTTGTTATTATGATTAATTGTGAAAATAGTTTACCCTGTTATTGTGTTTCATGTTGGGTGAACTTAAAATTAAATAAATAAATAAATAAAATAAAAAATAAGAGAGATACATTTCCGAATAGATAAGTACAAAGACTCGTTCTTTCCGCTCACAATAAGCGACCACGATAAAAAATGAGCTCCACTACATGCACTCCCATCATACACGTCACCACTTCATCTCCGAAAGTCTTAACCCAGGAATCAGGAACTAAAAGTTACGTATGAGATATATTTTCGTTGCCAAGCTGTACAATTGATGTCACAAAGGCATATAGACGTAAGGAAACCTGATCAGGGGCAAAATAAAACTCATTAGTATGTTACCTCTAGAAGTTTACAGAGTAAATTGTAGTTGAATTTCCCAAAACACAAACTAAGATGTTTTCCCCTCTCCATCCCCTAACCCTTTCCCACCTCCAAGCATTCCTCCCCCCACGCCCGCCTCCCACACCCCCTCACCCCTCCTCTCCCAGATTCCTTCCCCTCCCCTACCACGAACTTGTATATATAGAGTGACAGAGGTTGTATTTGCACCTGAAGATGACACGAAGTGTCGAAACCCGGGTCGTGTTATTAAACCTATAGTGGAGTATACAAAGTTTTATTTAGGTTACTGTTACCTCTAGGTCACTCAGCGTGATAGAAGGCTAAGTAGCATTTTATTATTTGTTTGTGTTACACACAAATCCGTCAAAAAACCACCGAATATTCACCCGTTCCCTCTGACAGCTCTATTTCCCCCGTTTCCTTCCATTCAATAGACATTTGTCATGGTTCACGCGTCCGCAGAGGCTCGCAGGTTAAAACAAGTACGTCGATAAAGAAAATAAAACACGAAGGAGCAACGAAATTGGAAATACTTGGGAATATAAAAAATACACACACACAAAGAAACCCATTTAGAACGCGGGTGCGGAAAAAATTCCGGCGATACGAGTGAAAAACAGGGGTAACTCTTAAAAGGGTGAGAAAAAAATTTACACGGGCGATAATGGCGCGATATTTTCAAGTTTCGCAACACATTCCCGCTTTATGTATCACGAAATGAGTATTTTTTTAAACTGAAGCGGCAGAGAGGGCAGGCCTTGTAATCGTGGGTGTAAAAATGAATACCTATCCCCATCTTCTTTCATAAAAAACCCCTTCTCCATTAATCCTTCGTCCTTTTTATTTTCGCCCTGAAAGCACTTTTCGCAACAAAGGAGAGGGTATAGCGGAAGATACCGGGTGCTAATTCAGGCGACGGATGAAAGGTGTACCTGCAGGGGTCAAGGGTTCGGGGACTGAAGCAGCGGCTTAGCTACACTTTATGAGAGACTCTGCGACTGGAAGGAACTCTGGATCTAACCCCGGCGAGGAGGAAGAGGAAGGGTACAGGAGGAAGAGAAGGAAACGAGAAAGAGAAGGAATGAGGGACCGTATCGAGGAATTTCCCGGAAAGGAGTGTTGAAAAGATGAACAATCATTGAAACTCTCACGGCGTAATGAACGTTGGGAGTTTCTTTCTTCGGGTTCGCATAGAAGCAGGGTCATTTCCGAGAAAGATCGTGAAAGAGTAACGACTACACTGCTTTGCGAGGAAAAAGTCCGACTTTTACAGAGAGAATATCTTCAATTCCTCCGATAAGAACGAAATAACAAAAGCGGAAGAACGAAATTTGAAAACATGATGATTTAAAATAGAAATTAGTGTCCTTCGTCCGCTTACAACAGAGTACAATGGGCCTAAATGACTTCAAATGCAAGGAATGAATTTAAATTACAGGTACAAATGTTATCCAAACAATTAGAGCTCAATAATCAAAAAACTTTACAGTGCATTATAATTTAGTAAAGTTAAACGTATTAGCAGTCACGCTCATTAGATAGGGAATGGTGGAGGGCTCTTGTCAACCTATCTTAAGATTGAACAACCAATGAATGATTTGGAATGGGTGCTTCATAACTTATTTCAAAGCGCATGCGTGTATTTGTGCGATTTTTATAATATAACTGTCCAAAGAAATGCTACAGAAACTCGAAATTTTTAAAATAAAAGCCCAAAAAATGTTAAGCTGTCAAACATTTTTTCAAACCTACAGTGAAACTTAAGAATAAATAACAGAAAAGGTATGCAGTCACACAAACCAATAAAATTCTGTTGATTTCGTTGAACGTAGATCATTGGTTATTAAATTATAACGTCTCTTAAACTTGGGTCCCTTAAATTGTTTCTTTCGTAGTAGATGCATTAATTTCCTTCGTATTAGCTGGAAATTAATATCAGAAACTCTAGAAATATGTGCTTCGGAGGAGCACAAGAGAACATAGTGCAGGAAGATGGACAGGAAATACAATAATATCAAGAATACAACTACTTGGGTGTTAAAATAACTCAAAATGGAACTCAGGATGATCCAATTAAAGGAAGAAATTTGCAAGGAATAAGAGCAATATCCATGGTGAAGAGCATTTTCTGGGACCAAAGTATATCCAAAGCTAATAAAAAAGTCTATATAATTCAACAGCAAGAAGCATCATCACATATGGGAGTGAGAAATGGCTGATGAAGAAGAAAATAAAACAAATGCTGAACGTTACAGAGATGGATTACCAGAGACGATCTGCGGTTATATTCATACGGAAAAGAATCACCAATGAGAGAATACGAAATATAATGGGAGTCACCCAAAATATAGTCGATGATATAAAAGACAGCTTGTGTGGTATGGTGACGTACAACGTATGACAAACGAGAGATTATCTAAGCAAATTTTACTGTGGAATCCACAAGGTAGAAAAAAAGAGGAAGGCCCAGAATTAGTTGGAGAGAAGGCATAGAAAAGGCAATAAAAAAAGCAGTCACCAAAGGCCTATGGATGAATGGAGAGCAATAGCGGTTTGGCATCAGATAGCGTCGTAGAACGTTTCAAAAACGAGTATATACAGTAACTATATGCAAAAAGTTCTATGAGAACGACACGCAAGGAGATGACGCTCGTATGGAAAAAAACAAAAGAGGAGCTAGATTGCGTACAGAAGCTCACATCAATGGGTCGCACCCGAGCCGATGGCCGCCAATAGGAGGTAGGTAAGAGCAACACGGGTTAGGAAAGGGATGGAGCGGCCCACTTCGCCAGGGGAAGGAGAGAACACTTGAATGTATCATAGTTAATGAGACGGACACGATGAGACTAGCGTAAGGGGCGGCGGAGGAGGATGAGCACTTGGGGGGGGGGGGCGGAGATGGGGATGGTTTGTGGAGCCAGGGTTATTGTGAAAGGGTCGTGGAGGGCAGAGCAAATGGGTGAACGGTAAGGGAAAGGGGGGGGATTGAGGAGTGTGTGGTAGAACAGGGCTGAAGGGACAGAGACTTGCAAGGGAGAGCAGAGCGCTTAAAGGGGGAACAGGACTAGAGGAGAGAATGGGTGCGTAGGGAAGATGAGGGGTTGGTCGGATGCAGGCACAATAATGACGAAAGCATGGGGGGTTGGATAAATAGGTAGGGTGCATTCGGCCCCGGGGTTTTGGGGTGAGGGAAAGGGTCTGCCTGATTCTATGCTGGAAAAAAAAGTAGACGCGTGCTAAGTAAGGATAAGGGGGCCGGACTCTTAAACAGGCAATAAGGAACCATTGCGTAGTTGCGATAGATCTTTTTCTAAGAAATTATCTCTATCGCTGGGAGAACTAGAGTGAGTACGTGTGAATATTTACTTGCAAGACACTGTCTCTAGTGTTCATTGATGGAAATCTTTCATTTTCTTTATATTGAAATGAATAACTCGATATGATGCCACACGATGTAACCGTTCAAAGAAATACCACAGAAACTCTTAACTATTTGAAATCAAAGCCCCAAAAAAATGCTAAACTACCGCTGATTTTACCTACCGTGAAACTTGAGAATAAATGAGGACCCCAGAAGTCAAGGGGTATAAGTAACAAAACCATTGTTTAGAGAAAACTGAAGTCAAAGTTGAAAATGTTTGGTACAACCCACTAAGTAGTTAAGAGACATTACCCTAGATAGCAGCACCTGTCAAGAAAATCACTTGGATCCCTTTACCACCTAAAAGATATACACATCCCATTCCTGTACCTAACTTATTTTTTTCAAAAATGTCACTTAGACCCCTTGACTTCTGGGGTCCACAAATAACAGTTAGTGTATTCAGTCATGCACTTTTAATGATGCGCTGTTAATTTCGTTGAACTTAAATAATCGGTTACTGAATTTTAACGTCTTTAAAACCCTGGTACCTCTAAATTTTACTTTGCTCGGGTACACTGTATTTTTCCACAATATATTTGTCCTGTCCTATTATAGGTACCTGTCCTATAATAGGTCCTGTCCGATTATAGGTTCCACAATTTATTTGTGTTATTATATGTACCTGAGGATGAAGCCTTTGCTTCGAAACTAGTTGTACCACTGTAAATAAATTGTGGAAAAACACTAAGTGTTCCTTACATCATGATTAATTTCCACGAAGTCACGCCTGAACTCACGCAGTGTATGATACCACACTTTTTGTTTGCAATAACCAACCCTGGTTTCAGCATGTTATACCATTTTCTGCGTAACAAGCGTTCAGTGACTTGCAATTTACAGCTCTACCCTACCTTCCCTTCCTCCCCTACTTTCCTGGAAGTGTAGAAGAGCGAAATACTCAACATTTGTTACCAAGATAAATGGCATAAAATACCGACTGAGTCCTTTAGCACAATAAAGCGTGGAATAATACCGAGCAAATCGTAGTAATACGAATAAAATATAATTACTTACCAGTACTAAAAGCTAATCGTGAACCGCATTATTTAATCTTATGCATGAATTAGAATCTCCCCGTACCCATGATTTGATGATATTAATATTATTCAGCATTAGTGTCTTGACCCGTGTATTTTACACAAGTAAGTTTGTGCCCAGCCAAGTACAGCACCCTCCGAGGGTATGACTTAATAATGGCGCACTGCTCTCAAGATTACTTTTCAGCCCGTACCTACCAGTCACGGGAGCATGCTGGCTTTAACCTTGAACTTATTGTCGAACGTGTCGAATATTTTTCAGCCATATATCAGCCATAGAGGTGACCGAGAAAACAGGTAATCAGGGAAGATTTTGCATTCTCGACATCCAGATTTGGAAAATGGCAAGGGATCACCAGCAACGACGAGGAGTACGGCCCAAATCGAGATATCAGAGAAAAATGATTCATTTAAATGTGCTCATACTACCTCCAGAAGATTTCTCGTCACCAAAAAATCCCGGAGCAAATAGCCAAAATAATTTCTCATGCCATGAAGTTAATTCCTTCCGATGAGAATTTATACTCATGAACAAGGACACATTTTGTCACAATATGTATTTTATTACGTTCCAAAGCAAAGTAAGAGGTAATGGCTGGGAAGTATAAGTGTAAATAAAACCTTATAAATAAATAAATAAAACACCATGTCAAACTCGCTTAAGGTAGTTTAAGCAAAATATCGCTTAACCTACATATTAATGAATTTCTTCTCATTTTAAATACAATTATCACACCCTTCCAAAGTTACCAAAATAACAGCCTAATACCGGCCTACTTTCCGAGATATTCACCCAAAAATACCAGCCATTTTACATGGGAAATGGTACGTGTTTTTATATTTCACAGAGATCTTATTTTTTTCAATAAGTAGTCTCTAAAACCTAGATCTTGTCAAAAAATTTACAGTGAGCAGTTTGTGTTTCCTCAACATATTTTTTAAAATAGATCATACTGTCACCGGAGTAGTTTTTCCAGGATCACAAAAAACATTCCGTAATAATGGAATTTTAAACGTACCGCGCGAAAAAATGAGTTATGTCAGAAACCTATACAGATATTTTTGCATAATTGCAAAGAATTGCTGCCCTATAAAGGTATATTATTGAACTATTAATTAAGCGACATCTAATTAATACTTTTCACGGTTGCTGAATAAAAACGTAAGATTCTAATGTGGCCTATTGCTTAAACTCCGTTAAGCGATGTTTGAAAAAGCATTTTGCGAACAAAACATGATCAAAACACTCAATGAACCAGAATCGAACGCGCTCACTTGAGAATGACTCCAATGATGCCAAGGATGCCAAAATGCCATCTGGCCCTAAAGTGAGGGACGACAAAGGGACCGGCTGATGTTAGTCTTAGAAAATATAGAGGTTCGGGCTACGTCAGGGGTCAGAACTCTGAAATTGGCTAGATTGTTGGCGGCGGGGGGGGGGGAGGGTTTGAAGGCGCTGAGGACTGGGTGAAGGGATAGAAGATCAAAAGAGGGCCAAGGGAGAAAAATATTGGAGAACATGAGGGGCAGGGGTGGGGGTGTTTGTATGGAGACGGGGAGGGTGGAAACAGAAGTGGACCCTAGCGTCGTCGGACAAGAGCCCAACAAGGGGGTGAACACCCTATGCTTTGCCAGACACAGAAAAGAGCCGCAGAGGAACGAAGATGACACACGAGGCCCCGAGGGGAGTTTGCGTTGGAGATCGGTTCTCACTCGGCATTACGACGATGGGTTTAATTTCCAAGAAATTCCAATTAGGAACTCCAAACTGACGTTCAGAAATGATGCACGGAAGAGCAATCATCAACAATATTTGAGTATTTCACCGGGCGATTGATCGGTTCGTTCATATGACCGATCTTGGTATTTCCCCCTCTTGGTCGAATGCAAAAGAATAACGATAATAATAATATTATTTTATTTCAGACACCTAGTTACACAACACAATCCATTGTGCAATGTTATTCGTGAAATTAGGCACCCCTGAAGAGACCTGTAATGGGGGTTGCCATCAATTGGTTACGCCGTGTTCGGCATCAGTTTAATAAGAACATAAAATTACATTTATAGGCATTTTAATTTATTAATTTATTTATTTTCACTGCCCCGAATACAGCACACTAGGCCATTTTACGTCGGGTGAACAACAGTAACAACGGACGAGACACAGACACCCATGTCCTAGGCAGATAATATTCCATCCAGGCGGGACTCGAACCCGCGACCCTCGGGTTTACAGGCGAGGACTTTATCCCACCGCCACCGGGGCCGACAATACACATAATATACACAAAGTGTGCAAAATGCAACATTAATTAAAATACAGAAGACTGAATTAATTTAATAACAGAACAAAACAAAGCAACTTACTTATTAGGTAATCTTATATATATATATATATATATATATATATATATATATATATATATATATATATATATATATATATATATATATAAATGTATCTTTGTTTGTTCGTCTTTTATGTGTTCTAATACCATTCATCATATTGCGAAGAAACTTTGATGAGTTGTGAGCGCGCCCGCGAAAGTTTCTGAATTATTAAATCCATTGTACAATAGGTGGAGTGCGAGTCCTTTTAAGAAAGGAGTGTTCGCACGCGAGCTTCTCAAACAAGGGAGGAACGACAAGCAAGCAACGAAGCAGGTCGTTCACGAGTTGCTCAATCACGTGCATCAGAATCGTATCAGTGAGACATAATATCGCGTGCATCAGAATCATATCTGTGAGGCATAGTTGTGTTAAAATGTAAGTAATTTATTTCTACGGAGAATAAGATTTGACGTAGTGGTCTCTTTGTTTGCATATATTGAATTCTTGCATTCGATTTTCCTATTGGCTTCGCTTTTTCCTAAAACTGGTAAAAATCCATACATTTTTAAGCTCGAAAATTTTGAATTTGTGTACTACTTCAGAGATAGAATTTTTTTTTTACTAGGAAACCGTAGCAAAGGCATGGAATGAAAACTCATTCCATCATTTGCGCGTGACAAATTCCTGTGTAGGTACGAGGAATTCATTGACCTAAGTCTGAAATTCATTAAGGGACCGATTTTGAACCCAGAAAAAGGCATTGCAACGCATGCCGGGCACAGTTAGTAATGAATAATTATAACACAGTGATATCAATGTCTGACATATCTGTCGCTGACATGTTAATATACAGGGTGTTCCATAAATGTCACGCCACAGTGACACTGGAGCTAGGGCAGCCTAAGAGGAACCGAACCAGCCTAATATGACCTCAGTAAAAGTAGCACGGTTTTCGAGATATTGCCAAGTTAAAGCTTTTTCAAAAATTTCACTTTTTTGCATTTCCAGTCTCAGAATTCAATCGGATAATTTAACGTTTTCATTAGGGCCGCTCTTTTAATCTTCCAACTGTGACTCATGTACCGACTTCTACCTGGAACAGAGGCCCGAGAGTCATGGGGTCCAAACAAACAAAAGAAAGGCGAAAGCCGCTATACCTGTCTAACTTTATCGGCTTTCAAAAAATGGGATGGATAGAGTACTTTGTTGGTCAATTTGTGGCAGTAGCCCCATCAGAGAGTCAAATGGAGAGCTATTCAAGTGAATTCTGGGACTAGAAATGTAAAAAAAGTGAAATTTTTGAAAAAGCTTCAATTTGGCAATATCTCGAAAACCGTGCTACTTTTACTGAGGTCATATTAGGCTGGTTCGGTTCCTCTTAGGCTGCCCTAGCTCCAGTGTCACTGTGGCGTGACATTTATGGGACACCCTGTATACCTTGTCTACCTCACATTTATCTACATCCCCAGCATCGAGGCTAACTAAATCTCTTCGTGGTCTCAAAAAAATTAAAACGTGCACTATAAAAAAATATTAAAGCGTGCACTTAACGACCCACGATTACGGCTCCAGGCACATTAAGACCCAGGAGCGTGGATACGGTGGCCTTGGACGTTTAAAAAATATTGGGTCACAACCGCGGATGCTCTTTAAACTGATTGCGAACTCTCCTCATTAACTTTCATGGTTACGAAGGCGGTTCTAATCGCGCTCATCAGCATTAGAGTCATCAACATCGGCACGATACCTAATAGCAAACGAGGGGACGAGAGCGTTTCCCCCGCAAGGTCAGCGAGCGCGACCGGTATTGATCACGAGCGTGACACTTCTTCCATGCAGACACGCTCACTCTCTCGCGATGAGACGGATGCCCGCGATCTCCGCATCACGCCCGATGTCGCGTAAACTGCCCAAGGGATCGCGAATTTTTTTTCCGCAGTCGCCCCAAATTGCTAGCGCACCGCAGAATCCAGTGAGATCCATCTTGGACTCCCCTAGTTGATTTTTTCTTCAATCCTACCGAATCCAAAAATTACACGAGAGCATCCAGACGAGCTTAAGTATAGGAGACCAAAGAATGAGGTCGACTCGGAGCAGACGTAGTGGGACTAATTCATAGTGAAAGTAATGAAGCTGCAAAAACTCTTCCTTTCGCCACAGGCAACAAGCTCAGCGTCTACTAACCATATACCTACGTACTTGACCTTACTTTTTTTTGTAGATGTCTAAATTAAATTTTTTTTTTAATGTGCGAGTCATTAGAAATTCAATTTAATTCAAAATGAAAGACACATAAACCGTGAATCAAGCAATCCTAATGATTACTTTTGCCGATAGTAGGTCAATGAGTCTTACTTCCCTGGTCACCAAATAAATTTGATTGCAATCATCGCATAAAATGATTTTATGAGGCCAGTGGAACGGACCCATTACAACTTTTAAGCTATCCGGGGGTAGCCACGGAGTTGCACTTCTCCCGCAATGCACAAATGTGCGAATTTTCACAGAGAAAAAAATCATCCGCCTTGACCGGGACCCATTACGTTGACTTTCTATCACTATTAGCTCACACAAAATGACGCCTGAAACTGTGAACAGTTTTAGCTGTCTCCCTGAAACTCTACATAAAACAGTACTATTGAAGGGCTAAGATATTGTGTCATTGAAATTCCGGTTAGTTTAACAACATCCATCTACTGAAAACAACAAAGAAAGAATATACATATTGAAGGCTTTATTACTTCCTGCAATTTTACTACCTCTTGAGATTTTATTCCGCACTAAACGAATTGCGTCCGATATTCGAATCCGCGTTCGGCCGCATAGGTTCGCCTCAGATGTATCTCCATCTACATAATACCCTGCGAGCCGCCTCATGGGCGTGCAGCAGGGGGTGTTAGGACACCAGCCGTGTAAATAAGTAAAGGATAAGGTTTTGGGAGGGGAAATAGTGACGTGTATTACGGGAGTGACTTGAGAGGAGTTGAATTTTTATTAAGGTCACTAATTGTGCGCGGAAAGAACGAATTTGTGTACCTATTTGCCCGGCAATGTATCTCTCTTATTATCGCTTCTTTCAAATCTAGAGATGTAGTGAGGCGTCACGATAATATTCTCTGTGTCGCTCTGAAACACACTTGTTCTGAATTTCTCAAGCAACCTAAGCCTAGCGTGTAGCATCCGAGTCACTATGGGGCCATAACTTAAACCCTCTAAAAGCTGTGAACCACTATAAGTTCGCTCGTGACAGTTTTAAACAAAGAGCACACCTTATGGACCGAGACATTAGTTTACAGAAACTATACCATTATCAGCAGATCAAAACAACGAGACATAGAATATAAAACTAATTGTAATTAATAACACTAATTGTGCGCGGAAAGAACGAATTTGTGTACCTATTTGCCCGGCAATGTATCTCTCTTATTATCGCTTCTTTCAAATCTAGAGATGTAGTAAGGCGTCACGATAATATTCTCTGTGTCGCTCTGAAACACACTTGTTCTGAATTTCTCAAGCAACCTAAGCCTAGCGTGTAGCATCCGAGTCACTAGGGGGCCATAACTTAATCCCTCTAAAAGCTGTGAACCACTATAAGTTCGCTCGTGACAGTTTTAAACAAAGAGCACACCTTATGCACCGAGACATTAGTTTACAGAAACTATACCATTATCAGAAACTATACCATTATCAGCAGATCAAAACAACGAGACATAGAATATAAAACCACGCAAATGTGAGTAATATGGAAAAAATCGTCGTTCATCTGAGACTAGATTTCATTTTTCAACCTGGCGGCATAAAGAACTAACCCTTCATTCTTTTATGCCTTTACTACACTTGACTCACTGCAAACGGACCAAATAACATGTTGGAGAATAAAAGAAACCTTCGAAAAGTGTGTCATTGAGTTTCTTTCTATGCAATATCGATCAAAGCCAGGAGCTATCAATGCCGAATGGAACATCTGCCATTGTGCGCCAAATTGGAGCGCCAGATGTCAAATAGGATTTTGAAATGGGCGGGAAAGGGGGTCGCAGATTTTTTTTCCCCAACATGCCGAAGCCGAATGCATTGTCGGAAGAGGGTAGGAGATGACGAACGCAGCGAATCGTACTTAATGGGGAACGGGGGTGAGGATTACACAGGACGTTCCACATTCAGTCGATGGCATGGCCTCTCATGAAGATTCGTTTCCCATGTAAGCCTACACAAGGCCTGAGATGCAATATTGCCGAGAGTAGCAGTACAGACGATATGTTGCGCAATGCAGCATACTAAGAAAACAAACTGCGTAAAATTCACAGTGGAAAAATCATTCGTCTGGACTGGGATTCGAACCCAGGTCCCTCGATTTCGCGCCAAGTGCTCCAACCAGTTAAGCTATCTAGGCGTCCTCTTCCACTGTGAATCTCATGGGGGCTTTAAGGAGTGAGTTTTCCTCACAAGTACCGAGCTTGTTATGCCAGAGGTCCCCGTATGCGAGCGCTAAGCGCCACAGTACACGGGATAAAGCCCAACTTAAAACACAAAGGTGTTTATTTTTAATATTTAAAAAAAAAATGAAAAATGCTAACTGCACTTCTAGGAATGCCCTGATACATAAATACTATCCCCTAAAGTGACTCTCTTAATTTATATACATTTTTGAACATTGATCCCTAAATTGCCTGCTCACGGCAGTTAAATGTAGAAACTATGCTCGCCATAAGGTCCGTGACGTCAACTAAGAGTGGAACAATCTATCTATATTACCAGAAAAGGAGTGACAAATTTTAAGCTATCTTAGAAAGCTTAATTGGGCGGAACCGGACTCGACCGTGCGCTCCAAAAAACGATGTAATATTCGGGGTCGCAAATGTGCGCATGATTTTTCTATTGATTCACAATCTGAAAGCTTTGAAGAATGACGTGGTATGAGTTACTTAACGTAACCAGGCGGCACCAACTACTTGTTCTCAACAAATATGTAAACATCTGACTCAAAAATGAGCTCCGCCATTTTGTTGCGTGTCCATGGTAAATAATAAAATTAAATCTTTAAAAAAACATTAAATGAAAGAAAAAACTGTTATAAAATGGTTTAAAAACTTTTTACATAAGTTAATCCATTAAAATACAGAAAGAGGTTAATTTTGGTAATTCACAGATAAAATCGAAGGTGGACGTTTTTTGCGAAATTTTTGTTTGTTTGTTTGCGAAGTTTTGAGACCGCAGTATTTTTTGTCGTCAAGGGAGCATGCGAGTGAATCAAAAAGTGTGTTCACCAACCGGTACTTGAGAACTGGAGCAATGGATAAAATATTTGTTTTTTAGGACGAAAGACACCATATCATAAGGAGGAAAAATAATCGTAGAACATCCATACGAATGGAACATTTCAAGCAAAACCCAGAAATAGGAAAGGGAGGAAAAACTAAGTCACTAATGCATCACGTAGTGACGCTTCACCTTAGCAGTAGCCATTGGTCGAGAGTGTAGGTATGATAAGATTTTTGAAACCGTGATAACCCATGAGCCTTTCTCGGAACGCTACCGGGTAAGCAGACCTGTTTTCCCATCAGCCTGCGCTAAATTCCTTCCTCAAATGAAAAACTGTAGCTGTAGTAAGAGCTTTAAGCAGTGAGTAGACGATGATTTTGGGACGAGGGCTACGGAACTTAAAAAATGTTGCTAAACGTGGAGAGAGGGTTGTTTTAGAGTGGAGAGTCAGTGAGAAAAACGTTATACTTGATGCCAAACACAAGCACCATTTAAGAAGTGGAATGACTTATAACTGCCCGACGTCCCGTTTCGATTCGTTTCACAATTAGACCTCACGATAGGGTTCCACGGGGTAAAATCATTGTCGATGGGAGATTTTAACCCCTTTCTTATCGAGTGTGATCCCCGTGCCTTTTTCGCTAGGTATTTTAATTCTCTAGCCTCAATATAACTCTCATCACCTCACTCTCTTACTCTAACTCCTTCTCCTTCACCCCTCCACCTCTACCTATCCTCCCTACCGAACAGGTCTGTGCCAGAAACTTTTGCGAGAGCAATCACCGAATGGATTCACCTCCACCTCCAAACGAATCTCTTTCCATGAGTGTGTTTAGTTTTGTTGTGCTATGACCTCACTCCCTACTTCCCCTTCTTTCCCCCCTCCCACTATCCTACATCCCCCCTCACCCTCAAGGCAGACAGACGCCCGGAACCATCCCCCTCAATATATGCCGTGTATTTACAAACCTTTTCTCTTTTTCCTCACTCTCCTCCGGCCTCCCGCCGCCACCAAATGAACCGGCCCGCCCCTTTCAGACGCCCGCCGCCCCACTGCCGAAACGGGAACGGAAAAAAAGGGTGCGAAATCCCGAGGCTGGCTGGCGAGACCCCTGAGGGTTCCACTCCACGGTTGGCCGACCCCTGGCGTAGTACTCCTAGCCCATTTCGATTCGGGGGGTTGATTCATTCCCCCCAACGGTTAACCCCTCTCTCCCCCCCTCGCACTTTCATGTGGTAGACGCAACAATGAGTGTACCAATGGCAGCCCCTCACCAGTGTTGCCAAATCAGTGTTTTTTTCCCTTCTCCCGCCCAAACTAAATACGGAAGTCTTCTTATAAAAAAAATTATTTGATTTCAATTGATGTTGTGCTAATTTATAACGTTCAAAAACTACTACATGCTTAGATGTGAATTACATATCACAAGCAGATATGCCCGTTGATTTTCAACGGGAGGGATAAGAGCAAGAAGTTATACTGAGGTTTTATCTCCCCAGAGGAAAATCTTATGAAAATATCAGAAATGAAAAAGTCTTTACTGAGTTGCTTATATATTATTAAATATGTAAAGACGTGCATATTTACCCTATAGTAGCCAAATGTCTTTCAAATGCGATTCATAACGACATGTAATGTTATATTAACTCCCCTTGGGGCCGTTCCAGCGGAAATTTTAATATAGCCTGTGTTCTTCCCTGCGCGAAACAACACACACACTAAAATTTCAAGTCAATAAGTTCAGACGATCCAGAGCGTATAAGGAATATACACACAGACATTACACACATACAAGTGAGCAATATTCCTGGTGCCAGTGACATAAATAATTTTATTTATTTAAGATTTTTATCAACTATTCACATTGACAGACAACTAGTTGTGTTTGATGAGAATTGAATTGCGTAGATATGTACCTCTTTATTAAAATAACACCTGTAGCTAGGAATAATTCAGTATGAATCAGCTCCGCCAAAATCAAGAAGAGTTGATAAAATTACTACCATATTTTTAAAGAAACAAAGATGCAATATAACTAACATTAAATAAAACTGAGCCACAAAGTGCTCTTCCATCTCTACCTGAACAAATGAACGTTTTTGGGTTAGGGTCTCATAAAGTTTCCCAAGAATACTATCACACTTCATTATCCATAAATGAGTGTTTGAAAAAAGCAAACCATAGGTTGAGTAATATCCGCTGTGAAGAACCTAAGAGATGCTATAGTTGATGTCTACTGCATAGGCAAAATTTAACAGCATGAGTAATCTTTCTCAAGTTATCTGTTTAAAAGACATCAACCTCAAGACAGGTTTTTCATATGGTAAGCCAATATTCCACGACTGAATAAAATGTATTATACTTATTAAAATGCTAGTACTATTGTAAATGTGGTTTAAATTTATCGTTAAAATACCTATGATACTGCCGGCAGGACCTCAGCAAACCTTAAACTCATGCAACAAAATTATTAAAATCAATCCCAAGCGGTGCTTTACAGTGGACACTGTACATGAGATACGGTGCAAAATTTACGAGAAGGTTTACGAATCCCTCGCAAAAAAGGAGAAGATAAATTTTATTTGAAAAATTATTTCCTTTAACATACTTAATTTACTGTACGGATAACTTTACATTCAAGAACGCTAGCATATAATATTTCATTAATTACGGGTAATTGTTATTAATTAATGGTAAAAATTATCCTCGCTAATCAACCAAATGAATGTGATAGGACCTCCAGCCAAGGATAAGACAGCCATGATATATTGATCAAGTATGGGCATCAGACGAACCAGCCTCGATAATAACATGGCCGTTTTGTAACGGACTATTTATAATTTGTAGTTGTAGCGCAAATTCAGTGTCCATATTAAACCCGCCACAATTTCGATCAAACTCGGAAACTGTGTACAGCGTCCAGTCAAGAATGAAAAATACGTACCCACCGGCAACGCTGTACCTGTCATCCAACCTTCATACGGACGTCCCAGACAATATTCCCCCCATTTACAGCCTCTCCCGTCCCCAAGTCCAGATGCAGGCGGGGCAGAGAATGCACATGCGTCCCCGACCTTCCCATGATATACTTAATGCATATGACGGCTGCTGCTCCCCCCTTAGTCTGCCAGTGTCACGTCAATGCTGCACGCGCCGACCCACTCGGCGACTCTTGAGAACACGGTCGAGCACGCGTAGCGTCGACGGCGTTCTTGCGGGCGGAGGATGTGATTTTTGCCGCGGAGTAACCAAACTCTTTTAATCCCCTCTTTCGCGCAAAGATAATCGATAAAAATTCACCGCGAAGTGGTCGCCAAAATGAACGAGAATAACCACAGCACGTGCCGTCTCGCCTTGCCCGCAACTCGCCGGGGATCAATTATTTTCCCCGCACGCCCGGGCCGGGAACCACCGCTGGGTGGTTGGAATAGTTACCATCAAGTTGTGCTTTCTATCCGAAATTAAAGTAGCTCACTGATTGAATTGAGGTAGAATGAGAGAAGCATGTTCAGTCAAACAAATACGTAAAATTCTCAACGATGTACTCTGAAGACTACTATCCTAACCCTAACCAGAATTAACGGTGGCATCGCCGCACCTCATCTACTAATCTACGAGGGAGGACTGTCTAGCTCAGTGGTCGGCAACGTTTTTTTCAAGTGGCTCATTTTTCAATTTTTTTCACAAAAATATTTGCTGGTGGGTCACATCACTTCTATTTTTTTATTACGGATTACCTTAAAATACATAAAATAAAAACATTATACAAATGGGATAATCCAAAATGGGTCACTAAAATTTCCCTAGTGGGTCACTAGGTGACCCGCGGGTCATAGGTTTCCGACGACTGGTCTAGCTAAATAAATGAAAACATAAAAGTAGTGGGTCGTGAAAAATCTTTAACACTAGTGAGTCGCATGACAAAATAGTTTAGGAACCGCTGGTGCAGATCATATACAGTTCAGTCTCGATGGGGACTTGCGTGAAATATCGTGGTTTATTACATTTTTCTACGAGAGGGAGTGAGTCTGAGACTTATGAGATAATTTCGATCAAGTAACTGTACAAGAAAAACGAACTACAATAATGAAGGGCCCGAGGCTATCTAGTACGGAGTTACTAGCTAGAGTCAACCTACTCTTAAAGGCCTGTACACACGAAGAGATTTCTGTTGCCGGGCATTGCTTACGATACTGTCGGCGACAGATGTCACCGTGTGTACGCCCATATCGCAAGACATCTGGTGGCATGCAAGGCAATCGCAAGTAAGTTGCCAGCAATAGAGCGTGTACCATTTTCCCTGCCATATCGCTACCTACATCCATAGCAACCACCACTTGAAAAAGTAAACAGCCACGAGAGAAAGCAAAATACCAGCGATTTTCATCCACCTGAACAAATTATTTACAGCCAGAGAGTGAGTATATGTATAAATTGCTTTGTAATTTGTCTAAATATACTTATAATTTGGCGGGTTCTCTTGAAAAGTAACCAATATCGAAACCGGTCGTGAAAGTGCAACTATAAACAGCGAGCAGTCGTGTCGGATCTCAAGAACTAGGAGTGTGTACCGTGTGTACACAGAAGCGAAAGATATTGCTACCATAAATGTCGCCATCCCAACATACCGGATCTGGCACCAAAATATACGCCACATACCACACAATCTAAGGCGCCGTGTGTACAGGCCTTTAGACAGGAAACGGATCTCCATAGAGAATCATAGTGTCAACTAAAATGTGAAACCCCCTGGATAGAACGGCAACGCATGGTTATCACTTACTCTATAATCCAAACTCAAAAGTGGCTGAAGCGATTTTTGTTGTTTTGAACGTAATTGTCCGAAACTTTTCCCTTGTTATATCTAAAAACGAAAAGAAAACTGCCTGTCACCGATTTAGTTTCCCGGCAATTCAAGGATATTTTAACACTTACAAGGGGAGTGTCAGAAAGCCGAGTCTCAGATTTTATTCGAACTTAATAGTTGTGCAGACCGCTATATGTGGTTCATGAATCACCCCACATATAGGGTTATATAACCAATAGTTTAAACAAAAAAGGCCCTTAAAAATTTTAAAATTCCCTTTAGACGGGCCACCCACATAACTGACAAGCTGGACGGGTGACTGACGTGCTCGTCTCCGGTCTAGAGACACGGGTTCGATTCCAATACAGGGTATGTTTCTTACGCTGTTTTTATAGTTTTTCTTTTACGGCATCCTACAATACGCTCAAGATTTTTTAATTTTTACTCGAAATATTATTTTTGCGATAGACAAATTTTTCATTTGCACACTAGACGTCAGGCTTAGTCTCTTTTTTCGGTCGAAGGCAGCCTTCTAATTATGTCACTTCCTTATATTTTCACGACGTATTTCCATTATTCCTTCATGCACATGATTTCCATTTTCTATAATTATTTTATAATATTGTCTTCATATTTTTACAATTGAAGCATAATTCTTAATAATATTAAAATTTTTCGTAGCTTGTCAGTTATGTGGGTGGTCCGTATAAAGGGAATTTTGAAATTTTTAAAGGCCATTTTCGTTTAAACTGTTGGTTATATAACCCTATATGTGGGGTGATTCATAAACCACATACAGCGGTCTGTACAACTACTAAGTTTGAATAAAATCTGAGACCCGGCTATCTGACACTCCCCTTGTTAGCCTTTTGTCACTGAACATTTATATGGAAATAATTCAATGTCTTGTATACAGATTATCTCCTTAGAGCGAAAACGTACCTTTCATATAGCTATAATGGCACCTGATGAATCTCAGGATATCTTGCAGAATAAAATACACGTATTTATAAACAGTTTTCGTTTAACATTTGGATTCCGCGCCATTAACTCCAGTCATAACAATCCTTTAATCGAGAAGGAGTCAAAATATAATTCTTGCATCATATATATTACAACATGTACGGTAACTTCCAACATCTCAATTGATGTGCTTAAGTGAAGTGAGTTATAAGAATGTTTTCGACTTTTTTGAAAAGTTATTAAAAAGTGCATATAACGATTCACGATTCGCGCTCCAGCCACCTTAAGGTCTGAACACTAAGGCGCGGGAAAAAAATTAGCGGCGGGATATCAATTCACGCAAGCCGGCGCGGATTCTCATCATGATATAGAAGTTTTTATTATGGTTTCATAGTTGTGTATTGTATAAATCAGAGTATTGTAATTTGTTTTACCACCGTTATATTTCTATCATTCTTAAAAAATTGTAAGCAGCTTTACCTTATACTTATATGCCCTTGTTTATTGGTTTATCCTTCATTTTTTGGTCATATCTTCTCAAAAAAGCTATTGCTTTATTTTTCAATGATATATTTTGAGCACATAAATAAGTGCTGGTAGGTTCTACACTGGTGTAAAATCATTGAATCTACCAAAAGCCCCACAGTTGTACTGCTAAACTTTTTCTGTATTGTTTTTTTTAAGTGGAGCAATAAATTCATCTATCTATTCCGTCCAGCGGAACGCGGGACCGTCGCTAATAAATTTCAGTTGGCCGCAAGCAGCGTTTCCCACATCCCGCGACTCCAGCCAAGAGCAAAGTTACAATCAGAAATTACGAGCTAAAAGGATGTTAAAGTTGTCAAACGGCATCCCCTGTGATCATCGGCATTATTAGTCGCACCCAAGGGCCGAAAGAGGCCTAAACTTGTCCTAATGAAGGGCAGAAATGGCAATATTCCGGTACATTCGACCATTGTTTCGATGTACTGCAGTACAATTAGTTGATGTAGATATAGTAATGATGATGATCACATAATGATAATTTATCATAGAATTACTAGCGAGTAAAATTGCAAGGTAACTGTTTATCATTGCAACTGCTAATAATAATTATACCTGATAGATGATACCGCAAAACCCACCACCTGCATCAGAGTTTCATATTCAAAGTATGCTTACCTGAAAAAAAAGAATTCACGATTAGGAAACCTGCATAATAATGTGAGGGCGGGAAATATTTCATTTGCATCCCGATAAACAAAACCGAAAATGAATGTTAGAATTAAAGGCACCTCCTTCCCGCCCCAAAAGTATGCATTCTCAAGCGCCTCACCCCTCTCAAGAACAACACCAAACCAGGATTTTATGCACCCAAAGACACAATCTTTTAAAGCTAAAGGACAACTTCCCTAGTGGTACCCAAACTCGTAACCATAGACACTCCTTTTTCCTAACATCAATACTGAAGCGGTCACACAGATTGCTTGTATTGTCTTGTAAAAAACTTTTAGGAAGTTTTAAGGTAGTCCGAGCGATATAGTTCCTAGTCATAATAGAGACCATATTCAAATTATACGTTTTCATTTCACCAGTTGTAGGACACATCAATTAAATATTTTATTATTAATGGTGCAATGATATAGTTTTATATGACAGAAATTGTAAGTAATAAAATGAAAATATCTAAATAAGTATTTAACTTGACTCATTTTTTTCGCGCGGTGCGTTTGACACTCCTTCAAAACGGAAGGTTTATTGTGATACCCAAGAACCTATTGCGGTGACAATATGATTATTTTTTAAAAATAGTTGAGAAAACACACAAACTATCCGCTGTTAGTTTTTTTTACGAGATCAATAGTTAGAATTACCTCATTTTGTAAATACTGTCTCTCTGGAGTGCATACACCAATGTACCATTTCCCATGTAAAAGATCTGGTATATTCTGGCAAATATCTCCGAAAGTAATGTGGTAAGGGGTTTATTTTTTGGTGTCATTAGAAGGGTGACATTTTTTTCTTGAAAATGAGATCAAATTCCTTGATTTCTAAGTAAAATGATATTTCGCTCAAACTACCTTAACTGATGAAAAGACAAACCTTTTCACTTCTCAAACTCGCAGAAATTGAGTCCAAGATAAGATCATTTTTTAACACTCTGCCTCAAGTCGTAAGAGTCAAAACAATGTATTCATACTCGAAGTTCAACGACCGTCCATTCTTAGGCTGGGGTACGGTAATAACTTATTGAACCAATCCATGTCTGTCACGTCCATCGTCCGAAATCCGTACCTTATTCATGAGAAATAACTCTTTTGTAACCTCCTTCCAACCCTTACCACAGTTTTTCACACTGTTACACATACCCCCCACCCAGCTATGTGAAACGGAACATATATCTACAGTCTTTCATTCGAACTTCAATAAAATAGTAGGGCAAATATCGAGCGATTTCTCATTCCGAGGAAAAATGGAAATGTGAGACGAAATCTTATGACTTCATCCAGACACTCTACGCATAAATAGAAAAACTATTTAAGTTCCGTCTAGACATAAGGATTTATATAGAGTTCTTCGTCACGAAAAGAACAGTCGGCGAAATCCCACATTTGTTTCATTAAATCATCGATTATGACGTATATTGCGTCATCGTCGCTAACAATGGACCATTAGCTATCTTAGTCAATCATTACTGTAATGATAATGACCTCATACACATAAGATCCTTGAATATTTGGCCATTAAAGTATTTGACTCAAAGCAAACGTTTCGCCAAATATATTGGGCTTCAGGGGCTTGGTAACACAAAACAAAGAGACATACATCAGGTAATTATACAAATAGGTGTTAGCACAAAATTGAGGAAAATCAAATTTACCTGCCATTGAGCTCAATGTTGAATGGTGACAAAGTAAATAACAATTCTTAACAATCAACAATTAAATTAACACATTAAACCATTCACAAATTTTGCAAAAAATATAAATAAATGTATAGAGATAAAATTAATAAATCACACTTTTAAACACAAAACAAATAAAAATTAAAGTTATCATTAGCAAATGATATTATTCTCTTTGAAAAAAAAAATTTCAATAAGGGTTCATCCTATCAACCCAATTGTAACTTACATGGGGGATCGGGTTGGCTTGGTGGCTAGAGTACTCGCCTACCACACGGACGGCCAGGGTTCAATTTCCTGCAGGGGCGGATGTTTTTCAGAGGAACCCGATCCCTACTTGAGTGTCTTGTGGAAGGCACTTCAAGTGGAGTACTCCGTCTGTCGGATGAGACGTTAAACCGTGGTCCCCTTGGCGCCTTTCGTTAAGAGTAGGCTAATGCCGACGCCGGGTTTCTATCCACTCTTCCTCCCTTACCTATCTCCTACGGCGCAAACGACCTTAGCGGTAGGTCGTCTCCCCAAAAATCCAATCCAATAAAACTTATATAGTATGGAGGAAGTTATTGAAGCAGAGTTAGGTGTACAAATATGTATTAATGAGTGAAACATTTTGACTATGCCTACCCCGGAAGGGAACGGCGTGATGGGTATGTATGTGTGTATGTATATCGAAATCCATCGGTTAATGAAACAGACGCAGCATTACAAAAAATAGTTATTTCTATCGAGATGAATATTGTCAGGTTTTACCAGGTAACGCCTGCTTCAATGAATTTAACCACACAACTAAATAGGTGAGTGCCTTAAATATGTGCACTTTCAAAATCAGCTCAAAGATATAATTCAAGCAGCATACGCCACAGATAATTACTAAGTTTCTATATTAACAGCACATCGGAGGAGCATTGTAGAACAGAAAGGTTTAAAATGTCGTTTTTCCGGCGATCGATGAGCGATCAAAATGGCTGCATTAAGACTTTGAAGTAGGTTAGTTGGCAGGTAGTGTAGCTTAATTAACCCCCTAATGCATGTTTCTAAATCTGACGAGTAGTCCCAACACCATGTTTTGCATGTTCACTGCATGACTCTTGTGTCACGTTTACATAGTCACATTATAGATTATTTTCCTAGTTTCTGTAGCATTTGTAGCACATCCATAATGTGGTGAACGTCGGTGAAAGTTAATAACTTCACTCTAGTTTATGTTAGTGATAAGACACCCCCTTCCAAATACCAATATGTTGACTTGCAGGGTAATAAGTATTTGTAGATGTATACGCCGCATAACAGTCATTACATCGCTACCAGGTTTAACTTGCGACATTAAAAAATTATGACTTGGATATTTACCATATCGTTGACAATGAAAAAAGAAGTACTTATTTCACACATTATGTTTTAACAGGGCTATTTATATTGCACATAACAAAAATATGTAATTAACTGATTGCAATGAAGGACCAATTGACTGACATTTTTACACCAACAAAAAACATGGCCTAACGTACAAACTTTACTGAGCCTGAATAATTGAATGCCTTACTACATTCACACCACTCCGAAAACCCATGTCATTCTATAGATTCATTCATGAAGATTCATTCTTCCACAGCTCGTCGTAAACTGAGGGGAGGCGTAAGTTCTTCGTAGCTGAGTAATGATTCATGAAACTACCGTCTTTGGTCTATTTGACCTAGATTAAATTAGATAGTGGCCTAATCATAATAGAGACCGTATCCGATATATACGTTTCAATTTCTCCAGCTCTAGGACACACGAAATAAATACTGCATTATTAATGGCACAATAAAGTAGTTTTATATAACAAAAATTGGAATTAATCAAATAAAAATATCTAAATAAGTCTTTAACTTGACGAATTATTTTCAAACTCCATCAAAACGGAAGGTTTATTGTGATCCCTAAGAATTTACTGCGGTGAAAATATGATTAATTTTTTAAAAAATAGCTAAGAAAACACACAAACTACACAGTCTCCATTTTTGACGAGATCTAAGCGTAGGAAATGCCTAATTTTTAATATAAAGTATCTATTGAGTGCATACACGTACAATTTCCCATGTAAAAGGGTTGGTATTTTTTGGCAAACAACTCGGAAGGTAATGGGGTAAGGGGTTGAAAGTTTGATGCCAAAGGAAGGGTGATAAATTTTTCTAGAAAATGAACCAAATTCATTGATTTCTAGGCAAAATGATATTTCACTCAAATTACCTTAACTAACGCCAGAAGCACAGTAGTAGCGTACTACAACTAGGTAATATTCAAACCTTGAAAACATCACATCAGGGAATTAACCTTGAGCGAATATCGATTAAATCTTAGAATAATACTAGAAGAAACAGCTCCTTTGCATGGTAGATGGCGTTAACTGAGAGGAAACAGCTTAAGATATCCGTGTATAACACAAGAAGGCTATAACAAGGGTCAGCGATAAAGATAAGGCAAAAAAGGGTACCAATAAATTTGAAAGGAACTGGAAAGGGAAGCATGTAAGATAAAAATTTAATATTAAAAAGGTTTTGGCCCCGGGATGAAAAAAAAAGAAGGTAAATAACCAAAAAATTCCCCCCATCGAGGAAGACAATTATATTTAATATTAATGAATGGTTGCAAGGGCGAGAAGAATTTACGCTCCCCTCTGTGAAATAGTAATAACAATAGTAATTTCACTAACTTATTTAAGGGTCGTAAAATTTTTAACGGCGTCCCTCGGAACGCAGCACTTAAAAAACTTTTGACATTACGGACCTGCGTCACGTCTCACCGGAAAAAAATTGCCACCGCTGCCAAAATTTCCAAAATATACACCAAAGCAGGAGGCTAGGAATGAAGTGAACACGAAAAATCCATGTAACTTCTACATCGTCCCTATTCAAATATTCAATAAGTTGAGCAACGCGAAATAACTCGAGTCACATACGTACGGTGATCCGGAGGAATACAAACGAGGAAGTGCTTAGAAAAATGGGGAAATGGGGGAATGGGGTGAGGAAAGGATAGTTTCGTTTGAGTTAAGGAGGAGACCAAATAGGTGATCGGAAGATGTAATGAATGGTGTATACAAGAAGTACCGGAGGGCTCATTTTGACCCCGTTTCATTTTTGATATCCCATTATTTCTGACCGAATCACTCTAGCTCTTGCATACTTTTAGCAGGAGAATATAATAAAAAATAAGAACCTCATAGCAGAAATAATTTTCAAAGAACATTACCTATTTGCACCTGAGGATCAATCTTCCTTGATATCTAAAATCCATCGCCTTTTGGGTCTACCATTCTTACAAGTGTTTGAGGCACTCTTAACTAATGTTTCTTGTTTTGATGAAGCAAATGACGACCTGAATCTTAGAAATGTTCTTTATTTTGTTACTCTTTCTTCTTCTTAGTTCCCGATTTTCATCGCTGGTCCCACAGTCAATTTTCATTTGAGTGTTCTACCGGCTGATTGGTATGTTTTTAGACAGTAATTATTCAAGCGTCCTGAGTTACGGCATTTCGTTCCGTTTTCCATCTTATGCGTGAACCAACATTAGATCTCTCTTGACTTCCTCACAATGCCTCCCGCTTTTTATTTCGTCCAGAATTCCTATCCTGTTCCTTCCTCTTCCACGATTACCCTGTACTCTCCCCTCTATTGCCAACTTCAACACTCCCTCTCTTTTCAAAACGTCCTCCATCCATCTCCTCAGCCTCCTCCGAACCTTTGTATGGCCCCATAGATCCCAGGGTTTTTTTCCTCTCGAAGACAATTAGTTCATTCATATCACTCATGCTGAACCACAAATATACCTAATTATAGCATTCATTGCACCGCATTCATACTCATTTATAAGAGTTCTAACAATGAAATTTACATTTTAATCGACGACATAAATAACTTTCTGAGTAAGGTACTCCATACAGTTTCCCGAAAGCCGTAGCGTGTTCGACTCAAAAGAGCTCGTTATGCTTCCCTCTCATTCGGAAGGCTTTATGTTTCACAAAGCAGCAACTCTGAGCCCCCACATGAGACACTCGCCACTGTCGTTTTCGTGGCGGCTTTTCGCAGCGAATCAAACCAGTCTGTCAGTCACGCGCGAGAGGGAAATCAAACGAGCCTCAAACTCCGCATTTACCTCATGAGACCGCTGCCAAAAAGAGAGAATCAGTGGAACCCAAAAAGCCACCACTTTGGAAAGCATCTGTAAAATTATTTAACGTTTAGAGAGGAGTCAAGCAACGAACGATCTTTTCCTCATGCAAAAATAAACAACACAACAGGGATGAGGGAAGGGGAAACATTAATGACACATGATACATCTTCAAATAGGGTTCTACATCTATGAACTACCTTACGAGCCGCCTCAGTGGAGTGTGGCATAGGGTACACCTGCCTGGAAAAAGACGACAGAGAGAACTGAAGAAAAACGTGTGCTGAATATTTGACTTATGTTGGTGACCCGCTTTATTTGCTAAAACCACAAGGAGGAGGCGAAATAAGTGGTTGGAACAGGTAATGGTGGCTGTGAGGATGCTGGTGGCTAATACAGAGTAGAAAACATTGGATGATCGGGGAAGGGGAATGAAGATAATGGACTTGATGCACAGAATGATGAGAGGCAAAGCGTGCGATGAGATGGAGCAGAAGCTGTGTGAAAGCATAGAGGTCCGTGTCTGTACAAAAACAATTCTAAAGTATTTTTAATTTAACCTCAGTAGTCTCAGGCGTGACTTGGAAAGTCTGGGAAATTTTCTTGGAAAGCGTTCATGGTAAAAATACAACTGCTGAGTTCATAGCAGGTAATAGAACAAACTGGAAAGCAGCATTTCAAAACATTCTTGGGGAACGTGGCACCCAAAGGATCGAAATGCATGAACCATAAGGAAAGCAGACCAGAACAGATAAGAAACCTTCGAATCCTGGTACTGGAGGACGATACTGAAAATTAAATGTACGGTCAAAATAAGATATGATGAAGTGCACAGAAGAGCGGAAGAGGAAAGGACCAAATGGTACACCATACAGAAAAGAAGAACGAGATGGATTGGACATACTCTGAGGCACAATGGGTTTGTGAACAACATAATTGAAGGCAAAATAGAGGGAAAAGTCCCCAGAGGAAATTGCTATCTTCTCCATACTCAATTCTGTCAAGAATTGTGATGGTAGATGAAAAAAGCAAAGGTATTTCGTCGTAAAGTATTTATTACACGATCGAATCCTCCCGACTGAGACTTTTTCCCATATTAAATGCGCGAGCTACGCGAAATATCCTAGCCTCTATCGGATACTATTCATCAAGCACGTGATAGCATCTCTCATAAGTCGTGAGAACAGAGAAAGATAACTCTTCATATTCGTTCCAGAGTTTTGGTTTTATATTTTACTCACGATCGAAAGACTCCGCCGAGCAAATTCTGAGACCGTCCTCTTTGCGTCACGAATTGCTGAACTACTGATTTTAAATCGTGAGAATAGTAGGCACGCCTCCAAAGGAAATGACGCGAACTAAAACTTGATTCTACGAAATATCTTCTTTTTTTCCCTATATGCTGAGTCAGGCCTTCGCGGGAGATCGAGGTGAAATACTGTGGACCTCCGCAGCTGTCCGCCGTCAAATCCGCCCATTCTTCTCCAAGCTGATCATCCTCGTTCTATTTCGCGATTTTTTTTTCAAATTCTCGGCCGAACTCGAGCTCAAATCGCAGCGGTAATCTCTCCTCACATTTAAAAGGGGGGCGTGGCGTAATATCTTCGCCTCAGTCACCTCCATCCGGGAGTCACAGTCGGAGTCATACACGTAAAAGTACCCGGGGAACATAGTGGGTCGACTGCGGGAGACGACACTAATGTGACAACTTGATCCATTATCCTGCGCTGAAGTGCCTGCCGAACGAGTGAAGTCAATGGATCGTGTGCTCGGGGAAACTCGCCCCGTCAGCAAGTTCGGGGCGCGAGAGGAAGATACGGGAGAGGAGTTGGAATTTAGGACGAAAACGGATTTCATTCCAGAGCATCAGAGAGAGAGAGAGGGAGACAGAGGGAGATTAAGTAGTCCGCAAGCGAGAGAGGACTCAAAAAGTTTCGTCTCGAGGTTTTGAAGGGAACATTCGAATACATATTCAATAGAGACGCTCTCAGGGGAGGAAATTCACCTCTGAAGCCAACCCCAGTCGCGTTACCTCAGACACGGCGAGGCTGCTGATGATTCCTATTAAGTCTATGTGCTGAAAAGGCAAGCTTATTTTACAAACAAACGTATTCCTCGGCGTTACTGATGCAAATTTGGAATTTTTAAACTGAATTCCGTACTTTACAGCGGATAACTACCGGCGGAGAGAGAATAATTATATATTAAATATCACAAACATTTTCCACCGAGTTTCTAGGAGATTTAAATCGGAACAGCCAAAAGGCGTTAAAAAAACCATGTTCCATCTCAGACACTTACCATACTATTATTTTTTTATTTATTAATTCACATTTTAATTTATTTTTAATTTTACATTAATATATGTATATGCAACCCTTTTTGTTTTCCGTAGTAGTATCAGTGGTAGTATTTGGGTGATTAGGGTGCTTCGACGACTAAGGTCATTCGCTCCACGTCAACCTAACATCACCATGTCAAGTTATTTAAAATAAATAATTAAATAGACAAATAAAAGCAACACAACTAACATTAAAATGGGCGTGAGATAAAAAACACCAAATAATGGTTGGTCACAAACAGTTAAAAAGCCCAGACTCTTTTAATAATAACATTATCCGACAGACACAATCAGGATCGTCTCCTAGGACGTGTCCTAGGTCTCCCCTGATGTTCAGCCGGATGCGCAGAGCACGGTACATATCACTTTTTGTTTTTCATTTATATTTTATACACTTTTCTTTTCAGAAATACTTCAGCTTAATTTGTCTGTAGGTTATCGCAGGTTTTTCACGGTCCCCTTCAAGTGTTGTTCTTCTCCTGCAGTGGATTTTTTCGTCAATAATTTAGCCCCCGCATTCCTTGCGCACTTCCCGAAAACTGATACATCTTTCTATACCCTTATTTGATGTATGTATCTGATGAGGGGTTAGACGAAAGAATGGACTGCCCGAGGCTCAACCTCACCCCAATAAAAACAAGTTATCATTATTTTGATTATCTGATGGACCAGATAGCACTGGCTCCATCAACGATACATCAAAAGAATAGTGCACACACCTATTGCGCGGACATGATCGAATGAGGGTACTGATAATAATTGCAACAGAGGGGGATCGAGAGAATGAGTGTGAGGAGTATCAACTATGGACTCAAACACTTTTGTTTCGAGGCTGTAGAGGGAACTATTAATTGCCAGTCATTCACTACCCTGGTCTCTATCTCTTGGCTTCAGATCTGCCCCCCTTCTCGTTCATCTCTTAACTCCCATACCTCTCCCTCTCTGCTCCCTCTTCATATTTTGATGAGGAAACCTCTCACCAAAAAGGACGCCGAAGACACTCGCTATAGTAACTTAGCAGTTAAAGCTCCAATGGAAGTCAGAGAAAATCCTACATATTTTTACTCGCGAGGGGCCATTTCTTACTATTTCTTACTTTGTCTTCGTGTACGTTCCACCCATAATCATCTTGTGCACGAAACCTCTTCTCTTTCATCCCCTTCCCCACATGCTCAACATCCTCCACTCTATTACGTCGTTAAGTAACCTTTCGTCCCTCATTACCTCTTCCAAAGATCTACCCTGCATCTCGCAAATTCCATCCAAAAGTTTCCTCTCCTCACCAGCCTTGCAAACTACTTCCTCATTTGTCTCCCCTTCCGTCTGTTCTCCTACACATGGACATCTCAAACACCCGCGGTCTATTCTTGTCCTCCTTTCTCTAAGACCACGTTTCTGACCCATGCGACACAACACTCCAGCGTCAACCTCTTCATCAGTCTCTTCTTCATGCCATTTCCCGAGATTCCTGCCACAGTTCCCTTCTATTACTATATGCTTCCTTCCCAAACGATAATCTCCGCATAATTTTCATTCATTGAAAATACTTTAAAAGAGTTTCAAGTTCGCACGTTTTACCGAAAAAAAACTTAAATGCTTAATTAATTACTGCCACTTTATTTTTCTCTCATTAAACTTTCATAATTAGATCGTCTCCTTCATCGTTCTTCGGACCATTTCAGCCTTATTTTCTCTATGTTATATCTTAAAATCCCATTATCTTAAACTCAATCCCAATAATCCCAATACTTCCCTCCTCCGTGAATATGCTTTTTCATTGTGCTGTTACTTTCTACAACTATCCATACCTCTTCAACCCAACCAAAATCGACCTCCTTCCCCACTTTATAATATTACTATCAGAGCCACCCAGCTTCGCACGGTTAGGAGTTATGCATCTGATAAAGTTTAATCGAGCCCATCAATGATAATAGGAACCAGGTTAAAGTTTTAAGACAAAAATGCCAAATGGCAAATTTTTACAATCCAATCTTCACTTTTCTAAGGAATAATACTATTTCGGCTCCGTAGAAAGATTGATAGTTTGAATGGAAACCTTAATATTCATGCAAATTCAAAGCTTATAACATAACTGTTGGAGGAGGAATTTGTACCGAAGGTGGAATCGAAAAGAAAGGAAGAAAGAAGATCTTAGGTTTTCCCGGCGTATCTGCTGGATAAATGTTTCTCGAGTGTTCCACCGGGTAAGTAGGTCCATACGTCCCGACGTACCGGAGAACGACTTTTTCTCCATCTTCAGGGGTTCTGATGATTCTTCAGGGGTTCTGATAAAGCCCTGAAGATGGAGAACAAGTCGTTCTCCAAAACGTCGGGACTTATGGACCTACTTACCCGGTGGAACACCCGAGAAACATTGGGCCACAAGAAGGAAGATGACTCCGGGGATAAGGCTTGGCGGTTTTCCTATATATTGATTCTAATATCGATATTGTCTAATATTGGGATACCAAAATCACAATTTTGGAACGACAACCAATTGGATATTGGCTGTCGGAAAAAACAGTATTTGCAATTGGAATTTTGAATATTGGATTACCAAAGTTAAAAATTCAAGTATTGAATATTGGAACCCGGCGAGGAGGGTGGTCGGAGAGCGCCCTAATCATTGAAGACAGACGGCGCACGTTGCACTCAGTGCAGCACTTCCTTTTCCACCATTATTCATAGCGATAACTGGGGAGAAGAAGCTTACATTGGTTTTCTTGTTTTAATAACAGACTTTAATAACAATTAAGTAAGTCCCTTTTACGAAGTAACCCCTCTCGATTCTCATATACCTCTGCCACCGTTTTTTTTTGTTTTTTACCTGTAAATTTTTCCTTTAAATATTGCTATGTTCAACATTTTCCAATTTACCAATATTTCATATTTTCATTACTTCCAATATTACAATACTTCCAGTATTCCAATACCTATGCCAATATTTTTCAATATTCAATAGTCCAATACAGGGTATTGATATTGGTCCATTTTCAACATTTTAAGATTTTGGCTGTTGATATTAGGATTAAAACACCGTCCAGCCCTATCCCGGGAAGGCCAAGACAAAGATGGTGGATTCACGTTGAGACCGATTTGGAGAAGGTCGGAGCAGTAAAAGAATACTCATGACGACCGATCCAGATGAGAGGATACGTCGGTAAGGCTAAAGATCAACGTAGACATATGGCCTCGGGAGTAACAATCACCGTGGGCAAATGAAGTTGCGGAAAGTGCACGCTGCAGACCCGGAGACTCTGCGGAGGATATGCACACAAGAAGAAGAAGACCGGGACGACGTTCATACGCACCCCGCCCCCTTGCCCCCCCCCCTCCCTTACAGTCGACAACACTCGGCTCTCCTCTGAACCCAATGAGAATTAATGAGCTCCTGTAAGATACGGTGGGGTAAGCCGGTAAACTGAGAGTTTGGGAGACGGCTGGGGGGGGGAGGGTATAGAGGCAGAGACTGGGAGAGCGGGGTCGGTGAAGAAGGTCCGGGGAGGAAGAGACAAGACTTGGGATGAGGAGACTCTTTCGCGAAAACTGAAAGCCGAGGCGGGCAGGGAGAGACGTGGGGGGGAGGAAGAAGGAGGGGCTCGCCTTTGTCTCGGGAGATATTAGCGACGGTGCGATACAAAGGGGCGCATTCAGGAGGACAAGTCCCGAGCACACGGCGCGAGAGAGAGAGAGAAGCTGTTTGATCTGCGAGAGTTTATGAGGAACGAGCGCACGAAAATAAAGAGTTATGGTTGTAATTTGGCGCCCTAGGAAAGGGTTTCGATCCCTAATGGGGACTGAGAACTCTGAATGCTCTCACCCTTAGCTATCCAAATACATAGTCTAAGTTCACAAGAGGGCGCTGAGTCTGAGTTCATGCGATAGATCATTATATTTACAACTATTCGACTCCCGACTATTCTCCAAACTAGGTCAAACCAGCTTTATTATTCTGAGAATTTAAGTCCTCTGGGACATTTTTTTTGCATCCGGACGATTCTATTGGCCCGGTTGTCCGTGGAATCCCAATAGGCTGCTAAGCCTGTCATCAGGTTTTCCAGGGACCATGACAACAGAACCTGACATACATCCATGCCCTGGGTGGTGAAAAACCCACCCAGGCGGGACTCGAACCCGCGACCCTCAGTTTAGCAGGCGAGGACTTTCGCCACCCGGCCTCGAATTTGTTGTGGCATGTAATTGAAACATAATTACATGCCACAACAAACGGGGTCAATGGTGACAGCAATACATACTCATTTAAGTAAGGAGCACCACACATAAACCAACAATAATCAATGAATAAGATAATACTAAACATGTGAAAATCCGGGTAACAGTACGCAGATTTAAGATCAAACACTAGGAATTGATAAATTACAACAGGCAGCATAGATAACTATTCGCAGTACTTACACATTATGCATCAAGCATAACGGAATATGAAGTAATGGACACAACATCCAACAGTATGATAATACGATAGAACATGACGATTCTCATTCAACATTGCGATGCACAGATATTGAATTACATTTCAAGAATTGATCGTATCGATTTTATATGAGAAGATAAAGCTAAGTTACATAAATGATCAGTCATATTCTCTGGAGCATCGAAATTGTAGATGAGTTTCTAAAATTTTTAGGTAGACAATTCCATTGCTCGCAGGAGTCTTATAATTATATATTAAGTATATATACAATTATACAAGTAATTAACTTTCTTATTTCCATTCACTCCTTCTCACGTTATTTTTTTCGTTCTCTCATCCTCCACTGCTTCATTCTTTCTCTTGGCTCCACAATTTAATGCTACATTTTGTTATTTCTTTTAGATCATGATTTATAAAAATTATGTGAGAAAAAGCAAAGTAAAACTGAAATAAGGCTGATCTAGGACGGGAATGGATATCATAATGAACTTGAAAAGGTCAACCCAGCGAAGCACACTCCTTAAATCTTAATATTATTCCGGATATTCACTTACTTATTTTCATTCACTCCTCCCGTTCTTCTATTCGTTTTCTTCTTACCCTCTGCTAAGTTCAATTTCTTTACCCCAAAGTTAGGTGAATAACTTTTTTTTCCTTTTGAGATCATGATTTATAAAAATTATGCGAGAAAAAGCTAAGGATGACTAAAATAAGGCTGAACTAGGACGGAAGTTCTTTCATTATCAGGCCTATTGTAGGCCTATCAGAGTATGGGGCGTCAGTCTGGGACCCTTATTTGGGAGGGGAGAGAAAACAACTAGAAAAAGTTCAGCGTTTAGCCGCAAGATTTGTAATGCGAAATTTTAAAAGGAAGGCTAGTGTAACGGAGATGATGAGGGTATTTGGCTGGACATCACTAGAATCTAGGAGGAGGAAAGCACGTCTCAAGTGCATGCATAAGGCATATATTGGTGATCCTGCGTGGAAGGATATATCCAAAAGTTTAAAGAAACCTAGTTATCTGGCGATAAGGGACCATACATATAAGATAGAACCTCCAAGGCAGCTTTCAAATACATTGAAATATTCCTTCCTGCATCGGGGGATAAAGGATTGGAATGAGTTGCCCAAGAAAGTGCTAGAGCCCTTCCCAAGTAGAACACCGTTGTTGATGACGAGATTGAGGGGAGTTGTACTGTGAGGGTATTTCCCCCTATATTCTTCTATTGTAATAACTTTGCTTTATTTGTATTTTGGCAATGTCTTTGTTTTACTTTTTACATGTTAGTATGTTGGGATTTGCTCGGTTCATGCCGATCTGTGTTACCACCGGACCACATGGCCTATTTGTTACAATTTCTTTAATAATAATAATATTATGAACTTGAAAAAAATCGGACATCCTCATAAAATGAAAAAGAAAAACACCGGGAGTGAGAAATTTCAAACACTTTTGTATCATCGCCCAGTTGGAGTCGGCAAAATAACCGGGTCAAAGGACCCATACGGTTCAATACAAAACCATCGCGCGCGCATTCAAGACTTTTTGACGACAGTAAAATAAAAATGACAAATTCTCTAAAAACCCATGTCACAGGTCTTCGCGGCAACCTGCGAGAAACTTACAAGGAGATATATATAAATTTTATAATCATTGCATTTTTGTGGAGATGTAAAGCTTTACACTTAAGTATATACAAAACCTAAAAAGAGCTAGGAATTTATTTTTTACGACATAAAAAGACATTTTAAAAAATCTACAATCCTTATTCTTTATGTCCTCAAATGCACTAAACCTGCTGATTGTAATGTTCAACACCATGTCAATACTACAAAAAATAACTGTCGAAGCAATTCGGTTAAATGGGTTCATAGCGTTAATTCTATGTCATTTTCTTGACTTTTAATTTTGCATACAAGCAGTTGCATTTTACATTGGTTGATTCATTTCGGATGTATGAATAAATTCAAACACCTCTTCCCGCCAACGTTTCGCGAATATATTCCCGCATCCTCAGGGCTTAACACAACAAATGTAACAGCATTTTTAATTGAACTTAAATGAAGTTTTCTAACATTTTATTTTTTTTTAATTTGAAGAAATTGTACAGACAATTTACAGAAATATACAGCGTTGATCTTAATGTATAGCGGAAAAATTAAACCTGTAATTATCGATTTTTATAATGAATTCAGTCTGATAATCATCTCGAGGTAAAAAATTGTATTTAAAATTTCTTCAAAGTTTAGATAAAATGTTAAAAGGATAAGAAAACTTGTAAGTTTGATAAATACATTGTAATATAAGTTGTACAAAGCCCTGAGGATGCGAAAATACCCCCGAGAAACGTTGGCGGAAAGAAGTGTTTGAAGTCACTTATAAAACTCGGAACAATCCCCAATAATAACTGCTTATACGTAAATATAAAGAGGTCAAAATATGCTGGCATTAAATATATTCCGATTGTAGTTGTGTGGACGTTAAGATAACATGAACAACACACTCAGGAAATTAAAGGAATGAGGAATTAATGATGACAATACCAACTATGTTTCAATCCACCGAGGTTTTTTATTGGTACAACTAATTTCAACGCCACTACGTTATCTTAAGGTAGGCAGACATCAAGTACACATCATCAAACAGATGACGCAGACGCGTTGAAACTAGTAGTGCTAATAAAAAACTCCTGTGGATTTACACATGTTTGGCATTGTCATTATTAATTAAATAACGGAGTTCCAAAAGGTTACGCCCGAAAGGATTGAATTCGAAAAGAATGATGAATTTTGCGATGAATATACACTAGTGAGATGAATACATTGAGTGGTAGGGCCGGCATTTCACACAAAGTGTTCTACGCTAATTACGACCGTGTTTGCGCAGGGATCAATACGCGACTGCATCCCATGAACTACAGACGATCCTCGAACGAAAGTGCAGTCGACCGGTAAATATTATCCCAGTGTCCGATATCTTGTTTGAGTTGATTTAACACCCGAGTTGTTTTTGATGAGAAGTCAATTGAAAAGCGAGACCGTGGAAACAGAACCTTTACCCCTCCTGTGACCAACGATTAAGGGTAATGAACGCCGACGACGAACGAAAAAAGCCAACAAAGAAGTCGTTATATACACCCAAATTATCAAAAAATGGCCAATTGCACGAATATTCAAAGCAGGTATTCCGCCAATACACGGTCGATTTGTGGGGGTTAGTAATAGGGATCGTAGATAATAGCGGTATTGGACGTATGATTACGAAGGGAGAGTGCTTGGCCTATTTTAATGAGAGATAAATAGCAAATATGAACTGAGGATGACACGCGGTGTCGAAACCATGGTCGAGTTGCATTTAATAGTGTGAAAGAAAACCAAGTATCTTTTATTTTGAGTGACATCATAAATTTCCACCAAGTGAAGCCGAAAATCATGTCTTATATTAGCAAATAAATGTTTTAATGAAGGAATCCCTTGCATGTTGGAACGATTGACGATTGAATGTTTCTTGGTTAGTAGATTTTTAATTGGCGCTTTGCATGTGTGGTACATGTAGTTTCAATGTAATTTCGGTGTTTTACCGCATCATTCATGCATGCCTGGTGTGGAAACACCCCCTGCCACACACCCTTTGGGTGGCTTGCAGGGTATGACGTAGTATGTAAATGAATAGTGAGATAGGAAGTGGCAGATAAAGAAGGTCATGGGAGAATGTGGTGGTAAGTAATAAGAAGAGATGGAATATTAGTGGCCTTAAGAACGAGCAAATGTGCATGAAGTATTGCAAGAATACAAGAGAAGCAAAGAAGGCATGAAAGGATAGGACAGAGTGGAAAAAACTGATAAAATAGAACCAGTTCCCATAAAACTAACAGCAAGGCTTCAGCTTTATTGACTGCCCAGAGAAAAAAAATACAGCGGGTGTGCGGTAATGGCCGATTTACACGGTACATTTTATTGTACAAACGAATATATCGTAGAACGTACAAGAAAATGAATGGAATTAGAGCAGGTTTTATTTCCCGTTCAGTCGTTCATACACTTATACAATTTTGCGCTTTACACAGTACAATTTTACGCTTTACACAGTACAATTTTCCTCATAAAAGAGTTAATGCATTCGCTTGCACAATGAAATGTATCTTCTAAAGCGGCTTTAAATAAGCTAAAATTGCGGTAAACTCTGCATTTAGCGCACTTCCCATCCTCTTAGCTGTACTGTTGTGTCCTGAAGTATAGTACTTGAGGATGATTTGCACTGGTAGGGTTCTGAGGAGACTATTATGTGAGTGCACTCCAGGGCTCTTCACTCTGGCTGTGCTCTGGTTACTGAACTGTGGTTTTGCTAGAGTTGCATGTTATGGGTCAGTACTCCAAAAACTGAACTGAATTGTTTCAATTTAGGCACAGTCTTGAATACAATTCCATTTAAGTAATAGAGCTTAGTTGGAGCGCAAATCCACCTCGGTTACAGCACATTATTTTTTCTCTCTCTGTGCATGCCCAGAGAGGGAACGGCATGATGCATTGGAAAGATTGAACTTAAGACTGAAAGCATGTAATTTAGCTATTGCTTCAACTCCGTGCCAGGTATATAACCTAGTCAATTCGAAATTTTTAGTTGGGCCACATGTGTAACAGACATGAAGTAATAATTGAGCGGTATGATGACAACACGAGTGGCTTTACATTCCTGGGAATGCTCCCGTTGAGTGCTCTTTTTTTTCATGAAAGGCATTAGCTTTCATTACTCGCAAACACAATCTATCCCTGTCTGAATGTTTCGAGGATGGGGGAACTGCAAAGGAGTAAGGTTTTACCGGGCATGCTCGACTGAATTTGCTCGCTGAATACTCCTGTTGAAAAAATAATTGAATGGATATTCCGAGGGATGCATATCAAGGATTGGCGGAGAGGCGAATCCTAAGTCTAAGTTCGCAATTTTTTTTTAAATATGCGCTCCGTCTGCTCCAGATTCCAAAGTACTCGTCCGATTCTCTCCCTCTCTCTTTCTGCATGGATATCGACTCCGCAGTTTTTCGCCCATGTCACCATTCCGGAGGAGTTCGAGAAGCGGCGATCGTGATTCGTAGAGATAAAGACACTTTGAGATAGATGAGGCTTCTAATCCGCAGGCAAGGGATAAAAGTCAACATGGACGTGTGTGAGAAATCGGTGATGTTTGTGTGAGTCGCAGCGCCTGTCGAATTAATCTCTCCATGAGCTGGCAATCATAAGGGAATCTAGTGATATCGGAAGTAATATCGAAAAGGGAAGCTTTCATTTGGTGGAGATACGTCATAATAATCAATATAAAGTTCGCTTCTTCCACAGTTTATTTAAAAGTTACCGACCAGTTATGGCAGTCAAGCCATTATCAGGTACTGTATTGGCAAGCTGATGATGGCTTCCGATCGATTCCGTTCTAATAATAAAGCTGATGATGGCTTGACAGTCGAAACTGGTCGGTAACTTTTAAATAAACTGTGGAAGTCGCGAACTTCACCTTCATCATTAGGGAATCTAGGTTTGAAAATTACTTCAGCCTATCTTTCCGGCTCCCACATCTCTCTCGGAGTGGATATGTTAGTAAAAATGCTACACCATCAGAAAACTATCATAAAAACTATTAATTAACTATAAACTATTTAATATCTATAAACAATTATATTAACTATAAAGCCACCGTACATTTTGAGGAACAACGTGAAGTAGTCCATGCGAAAAATTACAAAATATTTTACAGCTTTTTTTAGATCTTTTGCCATAAGTTTGGTCATTCCCGAGATTCGAGAAGCTCTCTCATAAGGCATATTTAAATATTTAAGCCGCAATCCTGTTTTATGATATTTAGGCAGTCGACCTTTTTCTGGACCGACCGATTTCGTTAGGCGGGGCAATAATGTTGAGGTAGTTCCTTCTATGGCAGTTCATCTACATCTACCTATTACCCTGCAAGCCACCACAAGGGTGTTTAGCAGGGGCTGACTTATACCTATAAAAACTACAGTGAAGAATATCTTTCTCGGGCTTCGCACCGGGTAATGTTTTCAAAATCCGCCGACGTTTCGGAAAACGACTTGTTTTCCATTTTCAAGGCACGTGTTATTTCCGCCGTGACCACTATAACACTTCAATTAAACAAGATGATGATGCCCCAACAATAAAGGTTGCGATCCCTATGATTGGCTGACGTGTTCCGCTGGCCGTTGAATCATTTTCGCGTCTTTTTAATACATTTGATCACTGGCCACCAGGTATTACTCAGTTGGAATCCGGTGTATCTATTAAAATTATGCGGATGCAATCGTATCTCGATGGCCTCTTTGATAATGCGGTCCCAGTAACGGTGTGCGCGGCAAAGGATTTTTGCATCGGTCCATTTAATGGCAAGGTCTTCGTTGATGCTGGGTTCCGCCACTGCCAACTTCTCTGGTTGCGTCAATCTAAAGTGCCCACGATGTTCTTTAAGCCTGGTTTCAATTGTTCGACCAGTCTCCCCCACATTATTTTTGCCACATTCACACGGAATCTGATATACCCCTGGTGTATTCAAGCCGGTGGGATCTTTTGTCTTGACCAACTGGGCCCTTAATTTAGATGGTGGCAGATGGATCGTTTTGATATTAAAACGATGCAGAATGTGGAGAATCTTTCCCGACATAGTGGAGACATAAGGGATAAAAGCTGTGGCCACAGGTTTTTTAGGTAGCTCTCCTGAGCCACTCTCCTGGGTTTCACCGAATCTCCTTAAGGCTTTAAAAACTGTTCTCTCCTATAGCCATTCTGCAGAAATGTCCTTTCTAGGTGCTGCAATTCAGCTGAAATGCTTCCTTTATCAGATATTGTTTTGGCTCTATGTATAAGCGTAGATAAAACTGCGCCTTTTTGTGATGGATGATGGTGGCTCCGTCCGTTGAGGTAAAGGTCAGTATGGGTAGGCTTCCAGTAAACACTGTGCCCTAGGCTCCCATCTTTTTTCCTGCGGATTAAGATGTCGCGGAACGGAAGTTGACCATTATCTTCTTTCTCCATGGTAAATTTGATGTTCGGGTGTTGGTTGTTCATGTGATTTAGAAAATCTTCTAATGCAACCGTATCATGAGGCCAGACTAAGAAGGAGTCATCTACATATCTGAAAAAGCACTTTGGACGTAGGGGAGCTGAATTGAGGGCTTTTTCCTCAAAGTCTTCCATGTAAAAGATAACTATCGCTGGTGAAAGCGGTGATCCCATAGCGACACCATCAACCTGCTCATATTTAAATATTTACAAGGCTGGTGTCCTAACACCCCCCGCCACATCCCCATGCGGCGGCTCGCAGGGTAGTATGTAGATGTAGATTTGGCTCATACCCGTTCTCTCAACATGGCCGCAGCAACAAACCACATTTCTCGACCGAATCCTCCAACAATTTACTCAAAATTCTTTTTTTATTAAATTCATTGTGGAGAACCAAAGTTACCCAATTCATTCAAAATGATTAGCAAATTTCACAGAGTATCGCCGCCAACCACCAACTTCATAATTCTTTGCTAGAAAGAAACAATGATCGTAGCAAATCGGGTGACGGGTGATTAGGGAACACCTTTAAAGTATTGCGAGGAAAGTTGGGAGTGCGGGAGAGGTAAGACGCGAATATCTATTCATAAATGTATCGCGTGGTTAATGGACGCTCTCCATAACACATCCTTTCTCTCCTGCCTCGCTGGGGGCGGAGCATTATACGCGCGCATTTTTTTTTCGCCCAGTCCGCGGACCGCGCGTAAATAAGCCGGGAAAGAGAGTGTGTGTTCACAACGGGACATAAACAACCTTTATATGCGCGGTCATGCCGCCACCCGGGTTAACGCGCGCTCTTTTCACTTCCCCCTTCATGTTTTATTAGCCGCTCCCAAAATAAATGCCGCTCTACTCCGCGCCTCTCACGGCTCCTTCGGCCCGCGCCTATTTTTTTCACTCTCTACGTTCGCCCTTTCCGCAGATGTCCGCAGGAAGAGTTTCCTCGGCGAGGAAAGCTCGGCGTGGCAGTAATAAATATCTCTCCGGAGTCGCCGAACTCGCGTGCGAAGAACCCAATCGGCCATCTCTACTTGCTGGCTATTTGGGGGAAAGATCGAAAAGTCTATCGGCTATCATAGGATAGGTGGGAAGTAGGGTTGTCAACATTTAAGTAGATGAAGAGGGCATTAGGGCATCAAACTGTAGCCTGACAACCGAAATATCTACATGTACATCTGCATAATACCTCGCGAGCCACCGCATTGGCGTGTGGCGGGGATGTTAGGTCACCAGCCGTGTAAAGGTAAGTTTTTTGGAGATGAAATGGTGACACGTATTTTAGGAGTGTATTTAATGGAGCTCAGTTTTCATTGTGGTCGTTTATTTTTCGCGGAAAGAACGAGTTTTTGTACCTATCTGTTCGGCAGTGTATCTCTCTTATTTTATCACATATGTCAGACCTATAGATGTAGTGAGGAGTCATCATAATATTCTCTGTGTCGCTCTGAAAAATAACAACCGTATTAGTTATCCCTACTCTTTCCTTGCTATTCTATGGATGGAACGATTGAATGGACGAATTAGCGGGTGCAGAGCAAGAATATCCACCATCTGATTAAGATTAACGGCAACTAGCTCTTGATTCATATGCTAGTTGCTCAGTGCTATGGATTATACTCGATTTTACGGTAGTTTTACAGGGAATGTGGATAATTATTTGTCAATAAATAAAAAATATTTCCAAAAAATTTTGTAAATGGTTTACGTGAATTTAATTGTTGTTTGTTAACATATTTCTTTACTGTGTGGACTTATTATAGACTCTGCTGGTGTTAAATATTAAGCTCAATGGTAGGTAAATTTTCAATTCCTCAACTTTTGAACTAATAATTGTATCATTACCTGGCTGTATGTCTCTGTGTGTTGTGTTGTAAAGCCCAGAGCATATCAATAAACTTGGCGAAACGTTTGCTGTGAGTTAAGTACATTAAAGACAACATATTCAAGAATCTTCTGGGTCCCAAATGAAAAAGTTACTCTGTTTCCTTCCACAGATTTACTTTCTTGGTACAACATGTTTCGATATAGCGGTGTCATCATCAGGTACTTGATGGTACCTGATGTCAGGTACCTGATGATGACACCGCTGTGTCGAAACATGTTGTACCAAGAAAGTAAATCTGTGGAAGGAAACAAAGTTACTTTTTCATTTGTGAAATTTAATTTCCACATAGATATGAGCCTCAAACGATGAAACGAATCTCCTGGTTATTAATATTGTTTATTGGTCGAGAAAGTTATAATTGATCACCAATAATTATTTAATATGAGTAGTAGCTAATTTGCTAATTCGCGTCCATACGTTCGCGCATGCGTTCCCACAATTCACCCCTTTACAGAACGCATTTCAAAATGAACTTTCTTACACGCATCAGGTTGTGCAATTACGCGCCCCGGGATAAACGGGCTTTAAGGACTGAAAGACACACCTAGGTATTTATATACAGTTTTATTCCTGCAAACATCTTTGGAGGCGAATCGTTTGCAGCTCCAATTCGAAACATTCACCCGTTTCTCTTCCGTTTTCCATTTCTTCCGGTACTTTTGCTTTCAGCATCCGTGTCGTACCCCTATCACTCATTCCCAGACGCGTCCAACTTCCCCCGCCCGTACTCTCCAGACAGACAAACCCGCCACCAGACTCGCGTCTGTCGCCTATATTTTACTCCTCGGGGTGTTAGCTTCGCGGAGAAGTTTCTCATCCTTTATATGGGTTTATTTTTTTATCATTTTTACAATCTCCTCCCCTTACAGTAATCTTCCTCGGTGTGAGAGAGAAATAGAGATAGACGCGGATTTGCATGGCGGGTGTTTGTTTACCTTCGCCGCGTCCGTGGAGACGTCGCTACCGGGGGAAGGCGAGGAGTGCGTGTGGGAAAAAGAGTAGACGCGGGGTTTTTCTGTTGTCGTGGGGTAAATGTATGCGATTGTACGTGAACCCATTTTTATTTCTATGGGATTCCCATCCCGTTTCACCTTTTTTCTCTCGTCTCCAGTCTCGAAGGTGGTCTGGGCGGCTGGAGACACGTCGCAAGAGCTGCTTCGAGACAATTTTTATTCCATTGAAAAAGTAAAAAAAACGAATGACGATATGTCACTGAGAAGGTGAAAAATACGAGTATTACTGAAAGAAAATAGGAAGAGTAAGATTGGATACGTTGCGTATTTGAGACATTTGCTGTGACATGGGTTGCCGTGATGTAATAATAATACAGTTCAATACAAAATGGTGTATAATGTTTAATATAATATGGTGTGGTTCAATATAGTGGGAGTATCAGGAGTAAATAGTTAATCTTCAGTATGCTCCTCCATAATCTTCGAAACCTGGTGCTGGAGGAGGATACTGAAGATAAAATAGACGGAAAAATAAGAAATGAAGTGTACAGAAGAGTATAAGAGGACAGGGCCATATGGAACAACACACAGAAAAGAAGAACGAGACGGATCGGACACACCATGAGACACAATGGGTTTGTGAGGAACATGATTGAAGGCAAAATAGAGGGAAAATTCCCCAGAGGAAGACCCAGGAATTAGTTCATAGACCAATAAAAGAGGAAAGTACATAGAAGAGATACCAGGAAGTAAGGGTACTAGAATAGGGTGGAGGGTTGCAGTCAACCAATCTTAGATTGAACGACCAATGATGATGAAAGAGTAAAGGGTTCTATCTAAAAAGATACACCTACATACTTGCAATTAACTTCAACTGAGATTAGGTTAAGTGTTATCTGAAAGTAACATGGCCGTCCATGAGTAGGTAGATTTTCCATTCAGATGATGGTTTCGTTTTTTTTTATTTCATTTTTAACGGATAGGTTAATGAAGAGAGTGGATGGCGCGGCGTCTTGACGCACGAAAGTACATGAGTATCCTGCCTGATTCGCCCTTAAATTTTACGAAAAATGCTGTGCTTTTCTATAAATCATTGCTACTAGGCATGTAGCTATCACTATATATCAAGCATCATGGGTTGACGAGGACTACTGAGAGAAGGGAGGTACCCACGCTTTGACCAGAATTGGTCCGAATTGACCCTCCAGGTGGTCCCCGACTAGAGAACGTACTCCGGCAGACCGCACGGCGTCAACCCTGAAAGTGAGCCAGGGAGATACCTAATCCCAATTTTTTGGGCTACGGACTCTTCCGGTTCTCAAAGATGTGCGGTGGGTCTTTTCGCGAAAGCGAGACCGACGGCTACTCGTTTCAGTTGTTTGGGTAACCTAACTAATACGAGCACTTCGGGGAGGCGGAGGCCCAATTGAGGTCCTTTTTATCTCAATCCGCCTCATTGATGTCGGGCTGTTGGTTTCGCTAACCTTCCCTTCCCATTCCTTCCTTCCCACCTCTTCCTTCCCTTGGAGATAATGGAAAGCTTCCAGTCCAAGGTGGAAGTTGTAATCCTGCGGCGAGAGACGGAACGCCTGCTATATGCATTGTATGCTTACGTTCGCTACGCACTAGAAGGAATTTCTTAATTTTCCACCTAATAATCATAATGATAATCAAAAACTATTTCTATCAGTATTCTTCTTGGTAATCGTTCAGCAGTTATTTTCTTGGACCTCTCCCCGCGTTAGTCAGTTATGGAAGCCATGACGGAAGTAAATAAAGCACTTAGATAAAACATTTATTTGGGAATGATTTAACATGACAGCGAAACCCTTGAAAAACACAACTGCAGAGCAAGAGAGATTGGAAGTTATGGTGATGTGAGACTATCGAAGTGTGACGAAGATTGACTATACTAATACCAACGAAAAAGCCCTATGAAGAGTTTGAGATGAAAAAAGTATGATAGATGTTTAGATAATACATTTTGCACGAGAAAATTATCCCTCACAGTTTGTCAAGGTTCCAATATAACAACAATAAAATATTAATATTTTTGAGCAAGAAAACATTATTTTTACAGAATAAACACACAAACCGACACATAAAATTTGGGTGATAGATGTATGTACATAGAGAGGAGAAAGGAAGAATTATTTACCTAATGACATTGTACAAATACGATGTTTACATTGGTTCAGAGACAACAATTTCTTTGATTCTTCAGGTAAGGAGTTCTAAAGTATTGCACCGGCAACTTGGAATGACTTTTCAAAGGGTACGGTGCGGTGTCCGGGGTAGTAAAGATATTGAGATGAGGATCTTGCGGAGTTTTAGGAGGTATTCAAGTTGCTTTATATGGAAGAGGGAATAGATGAATGTGGCCAATAGGTACGTTTGACGGGAATCAGTAGAAATTACGGACACTTACATGTTAGATAGATTGATAGATCATTTTTACTGAAAATTACTTTGTATAAAATAAAATATAAAACGTAAAACACATGTAACTTAAGTTTAAGAAGGAGGATAGATACATTTATCGGAGACTTTATGCGATACAACTACCAAACGAAGGCCAGAATGAAAGGAAAAATGAATGGGAAGAATAATAGAGGAAGAAGATGAAAGGAAAACGTATAATAATGAAGGACGTCAAAGTGAAGAACTAATTATAAATGAAGAGGTGAGCAAATATGAGATCGGAGTGAAGAGCTGCAGCACGGCAATCTCCAAATTGAAGACTTATGATGATGGCGTGCTAGTCGGATATTGCACACCACTCTCTCGCTCTTCAATATACATATAACGATCCCTGTTTTAGGCCTCGTTTTCATTCGCGGGAGGAGGGGGAAGGCCCCACTAAGCAAACATCACCGGGGCTCGGGCCACAAACAGTGTCGGGGGAAGACCCCTCCACTTTCCCGGGCCCCCGTATCCCTCCCGTCCCGGGAACGGTAGACAGGTAAACCTCCTGGCCCACGACTCCTCTCCTTCCCTGGGAAACGTTCGTTTACGTACGCCGCGTACGTATAATGGAGATCTTTCCTTTCTCTTCCGCCTTGCCTTTTCTTTCCCGGCTTTCACTACTCTTTCAGCAGCCCATATACTCTCATATACTTTCCCCTTCCTTCCCTTTCGTTACACCCACTTTCACCAGCGCTATCTCGACTCCATTTTGCCCAAATCCTATAAAAGAAAAGGCCTTTCGGGCTAAGTGCTCCAAAGGGTAAGGTGCTCGCAATGAGAACAAAGACTCCGGATCATCCTAAAGAGCCGGGCCACGCTGGTTACAATAAAAGCAACAATGTATGGCATAATTCACAAGACCGACGATGTTACAGTCCTTGCATGGTGATGTCCCCTCAATTGAAATCATAATGGAAAACATATACATATATATGAAAAGAGATGCATACCTTCCATTTTTAAAATGACAAAATGGACGGCAAACAAAGGCATATATGTAACGACGGGCATAACTGTAATGAAAAAAAGTCAAAAACATTTAGGAAGCCTACTTTAAGAAAATAAAATCCAGCTCAAATAAAATGATCGAAGATCTTGCAGCTCCGAAAGGAACGAAGACTGATAAACGTAAACGACCGAAGTGCAGAAAATAATCATACTCTAATATACTACAAAAGGCGAGAGGCCGCCAATAAAAGGCATAGTGCAAGAGCTAGATGAAAATCGGTAGTCCCTGAAAGCATAAGCTACACTGCAGCAGACAAAACATGATGATGAAGCGCTCCAAAGGGTAGTGTTGGCGCATGGAAATTTATCATCATACAGAGCGTTCTACGTTTAGTTGACATTATGGGCGTAATGGAGAGTGCAGCCGCCTGAAATACGTTCCAAGTGTTCATCTCTACGCCACGTTATCAATCATTTCCAAGACCGCACTAAATTCAAATAAGATAATGACGGAATGAAAACAAAATCAGCACCATACACTCACCCGAAGCGAACAAAGTGACACGTGGCAATAAAATTTAATGGCTGGCTACCCGTAATCTTAGCAATTGGACCGTAATTAATGTAACTCATGAACATGTGGGACTCCTAACTACATTCTGATTGCAATAACTATCATCGCTTTGATGACTTAGTTCCCATCGGTTAAAGATTTGACCGTTCAGTCTATCCTATCTCCATTAGATATAATGTAAAAAATTATAAAAGAACAAAACTGAGAGAAAGAATAGCTCAATTTGGAATTCATCTCATTACTATTCTTTCTGATAGGAACCACGCTTCCAATTCATGGAGTCAATAACTTTAATAATCGTTTCTGTAATGATAATTAACAAATTATAAATTAATTATTGAAAGAGTCAAACACTGTAACCATATTACCACAAAGATCTCTGAAAATATTCCTCGACGCACATGCGTACTTTATCTGATATACATAAGTCGTCTCTGTGGCCGGCCAATGGACGGAAAATGCTATTTATAAAGATAGAACACGCTCAAGTATTCAACCAGGGACCACAAAACACAAGCTGCCATGCGTACAAGTAGTATATCTTTCTTATTTTCCCCAAGTTTTCCGGTAAGGGTACAATCACCACTTCATTAAAATTCAGTAGCAAGATAAAAGTAAGGAATTATGTCTGTGGTACAGCTATATCAGCTGTCTGAGGGCGTCAAGGGTGGGGGGCCACGATAATATTCACTCCTTGCAGTGAAAAGTTGTCCAATTCTAGCTACAGCTGACCTAAACACGTTCGACAAGTAACAAACGACTCGAAAATATGGAAATCCTCGCGATAAAATCACCTCGTTCTATCCCGAGCCACGAACCAAAAGTTGACGCAGGGCAACATGGTTGTCCAACGCTCAAAGTTACAATGACACGGCACTCAAAACTAACATGATTGCCAAATAAAGACGTAGATTATCCATTTTTCTGGCAATAGCATGTCTTAAGCAAGTCATGCACGGCCTTTGGCGATTGCCTTTGGCCTAAATGATGTTCAGAGGGCAAAACATTTCACCAATCGAAAAAATACACCATAACTCTTCAGATTATCACCCACGGTCCATTATTCGAACGCATCCGATAATTATGCATGGCGTCTGCTCGTAAATTTTCGGCTAATAACCATTTCCTCAAAAGGTCAATCCAATACAGAGATTCTATCGCTACGGTAAATTTTGGAAAGCAATTTCCGCGAAGGAAAAGATAAGGAAATCAGCCCTCCTTCTTAAAGTTATTTTCCAGGGAATTTTCAAGTAACATGATAACAGTTATCTTTTCCTTCGGATTTTAAGGTTCTTAGACACGATTCCGTTCAGCATTGTAGAACCAGCGGAGTATTACGGCTAAGATTTTTACAAGAGGTTTGTTACTAAGTTTCTCTCCATCACTTACTCAGAATAAAAGAACGCTATTGCCTCATTTAGAAACGCTTAGTAAAGTTGCACATTCACCAAACTTTATTCTTATTACCTGACGTTCACGTGCTCCCCGAATGCTACAAACTGGGCAAAAGTTTCTCTCGCATTTATGTATCCTTAAGATTTGTTTAAATGATCTACGTGTTACAGAAATATTTTCTTGCCAGACGCTGTAGTTTTCAATCGAAAACCTAAGTCATCTTTGATAGATGGTTGGAGGACGATAATGATAAACATAATAATTATCAACATAATTATAATTTTCATCATTGTAAATAATTTACTTTAACAAATATGAAAACCATAAAATTACATTTGAAAATAGTGCAATTTTTACTCATTTCTTTAATTCTATCTCAATGAATTCGTGCTTCGACTAAACGTCATGCTTACTCCTAGATAGTATTTCCAGTTTCACAATTTCTGGTTAACTGTAACCTCATGACGGCATACGTTTTTTTCCTTTCTACCTTAACTTTTAACTAACAGTGAGAAAATAGGCCTTAAAAACGTCGTCAGGCCTTGACGCCAGATCGTCACCTAGCTTACGTGGCCGTTATCGATTGGAAAGCGAATTAACTAAGGTGTTTATGTCGAGAAAATATGAAATTGGAGAGTATAAAACCGCGCCAAGTCATCGCAGAATTTCCAGGCGCTGAGTAACGGACAATTTTGGGGACATAGGCTACGGAACTTTAAAAATGTTTAATATTGGAAAAGATGATGGCTTAGTTCGTAAGGTCCATCGGAAAATCTTTATAATTGTTGCGATTGCAAACGCCGCGCCGTTTGAGAAAAGGGATTAGTCAGCACTACCAGCCGTCACGTTTCAATTCGACTCACAATGGTATCTTAAATTAGGTTTCCTCATAAAGTCACAGCGATGGGTGATTTTAGCCCCGCTCCCATTAGCCTTTTGTGAGTGCCTCCTGATTTCTCCGCGAAGTAGTTTGGTTTTCCTGACTTCCTCTCTTTCCCTACATTCCTTACCCACACCCTTTCACTCATATCTCCCCTCCTTGCCGCGCAGGTTTCTGCCAGAAACTTTGGCGGAAAATGCATTTCCTTGCGATACACTACGCGCACGACACATAAACGTCAAGCTTATAGTAAAATGAGTTTTTTTAATAGAGTACTAGGAAAGTGCGAAAATAAAGAAAGAGTGAGAGAAATCAGTCACTTCACCCTTGTTAGACCCAACTAAGAATACGCTGCCAGTGCTTGGGATCCACATAAGGTGGACTTAAAAACGGAGTTAGAACCAGAGCAGAGAATATCAGAAAGATACGTGAATGGCCATTACGATAGTCACATTAGTGTCACTGGCCTATTGCAACAACTTGAATGGAAATCGCTTTCAGACCGTCAATTGAAAATTAGACTCAATCTTTTATGCAACTTTAAAACCGACTTATTTTCCGACGAAGTTATCAATATCTTACGAACTCCAACATGCTGCGGTAGATCAGATCGTGAGAATATAATAAGGGAAATAGATTGTAGAACAGAAAGGTGTAAAATGTCGTTTTTCCCGCGATCGATAAGAGACCGTAATGGCTGCGTAAAGACTTTGAAACAGGTTAGTTGACACGTAGTGTATCTGTTAAATGTAGACCTACCCAATTACATTTTTCTAAATCGACCGAGTAGTGCTAACACCATGTTTTGCATGTTCCCTGCATGACTCATGAGTCATAGTTAATTATAATTTGAAGAAATAGCCATGAGAAAAATCCGGGACCGAACGAACGACCGCGAATCGAACCACGGACCTTTGGTTTGCCAGACCAATGCTCAGACCACTACGCTATCCAGGCTTCCTAATTCCCATGCAATTTTGGTGGATATAAAGCAACTATATCTAAATTATAATTGTTTTATTATTTTTTCAAGCATTCGTAGCATACCCATAGTGTCGTTCATGTTGGTGAAAGTTAATTTCTTCACTCTAGTTCATATTGGTAATAAGTAACCCCCTGCCAAACACCTTTGCGGTGGACTGTAGGGTAATAAGTAGATGTAGATATAGTAAGAAAAGAATCCACTAGCCGCTGCCCTTTTGGAAGATCCCCATTACGCCCAAATCCCCTTTATTTTCCCATCCAAATCCCTTCCATTTGTTCACTCAGTCGAAACGACCAAGTGCACTTCAAGTCTTCACAGAGTCCAACTTCTTCGTCTCATTTCTTTCCAAACTATTATTCCACGGGAAAAAATCTCTCCCGGCCACCTTAGCGAGACTCCCATCTATTCATACCTTACACTCTCTTTTCTAGAACGGTCGTTTCCTCTTCGCCTCCAAGCCTCCTTTACCTCATTATACTCCACTTCTCCGGCGAATTCCAACACAGACCTCCCTCCCTCCCTCTCCTCCCTCTTCTCCCTAAAACCTCCCTCTTTTACCCAAAATGCACCCGACTAGAAAGCCCCTACATTTTCAATGACGGGCGACGGTTAGCGCACATATACCTCTCCGGCCGTCCATGGGGGTAAGAAGGTTATTTATTCCTCAAGTCTCGATGGGACTGGGATAACCGCCTTCAAGAGGATAGAGGATCCCAAGGAGAGGAGGTTGACTCACTTTTTTCTGGAGCCGTGCCATGAGACCGCATGTCTGCGTTCAAGGCAAGTCGGGAGACTTCGCTCGGTATTAAGGGGTTTGTCGTCTGGAAAGGGAGATCGTTGGCGGAAAGAGAGGCGTGGTGGAGGTATCTTTTAGGAAACGGAAACTTTACTGGTAGTTTTAACACAAATCATTAACTGGCGCATAAAAATGTACGGATAAGGGCGCAATAAAATTTCCACAGTGGATTATAATTTGGTGGGAAGGTGAGGCGAGGTGGAGTTATGATTTTGAAAACGGAAACTTTATAGGTAGTTAGAACACAAATCATTACCTGGCGCCTGAAAATGCACGACTAAACGCGTAGTCTAATTTTTGCAGTGGATAGCAACTTGGGGGTGAGTGAGGCGAGATCAAGTTATTATTTTGGAAACGGAAACTTGAAAGGAATTGTTATCACATTTCATTATCTTGCGCAATAAAGTCATGGATATGTAACTGGAAGTTTTGTACACAAATCATTGACTGGCGCATAAAAATGCACGGCTAAAGGCGCAGTAAAATTTCCACAGTGGATTGCACTTTGGCAGGTGAGTGAGGCGAAGTCGAGGTATTATTTTAGAAACGTAAACTTGAAAGGCAGTTATATTTGATGATGCATTATTTTGCGCAATAAATTCATGGATATCAGAGAGTTGGACAGATAAAATACATGAATGACAGCACCAGTGTAGATCCTCGCCTTATTTCTGTGCATCCACACTTGATATTTTAAGTCCACATATATATATATCGTTGAGCTTAATACATATTCCTGAATTGACAGCTTTGCACAAAAATACAGCAAAACTTGTTGGCGCTTACCATTAAGGACTGATTGTAAGAGATAAATGAGGGAGAATCGAGAATTCATGAGCGGGGAAAGATACTGAAGCACTCCCGGAAGGACCTCTGGCGGAAGATTAAGACCGTTTATCTCAAATCTCTAGCAGATTCCCCTCTCACTTACGTCAGGCTCTTAACATGCCATCACGTTTTGCTAAGTCTATGCTCTACAAAGCACACTACAGTCTATGTACTACATAGCAAACTTTATGCCGCACTCAAAACCACTGTTCGAAAGACTGCCTACTCAGAAATAATTTTGAAGTATATCTGCATACATCCGTGCAAGTCGAAGAAGAGGGAGCTTAGAGTCTGTAACAAATGTTGTGCAAGAGTTCAACTTAAGTCATTTACCGCGCGAAGTTATTTTTATTAACGGTCTCAAAAATGAACTAACAGGCAGTGCGAAAGTTTACAAATGATACAGCACGTAGATACAGGCTCTGGAATACTATGGCTTGTGTATCATTTGACATATTCTAACATTAACTATCACGGTGAACCAAAAATTATGGAAAATTATCTATTTTTCCGGAGCAATGACTACGAAACCGTTCCGATCATTACTGAACGCACATTTTACGTCCGGCGTTCTTCCCCTGAGTTATCATGTCGCATAGTTGCACCTATTCCTTCCTCCAATCTATGGTATGCACATCATGCAACGCATCACTGCAACTCTTGACCGCGCGATTCGATTTTGCTTTAAAACTACGCGCGGAGTGTTGGAAAGGTTACTGTGTTTACAGGTTATTTTGTCCGAGAGGAAATGGGGAGAGTTTTGAGAATAATTGCTCCTACAGCGGGTCGGCGGAGTGGCTGAAAATTTCTGTTCGCCCGAATGTGTCCATTTTTTTCAGACCATTGAGAAGGACGTGTAAAATAACTGATACAAAGTTGATTACACGACTGCTCTTCCACGGGCGGCACACGAGACATACATCGGTCACACTGGAATAAATTCCATAATACGTAACAAAGAACACTCCCAAAGTTATGGAAAAATAATGATTCCACCTCACTTTCCGCTAAACGCGACGTATAGAGCAGCCAGTTACAGTTCCATACGTTACAGATACTACAAAATACTTCATAAAATGCGTATTTACTTTCAAATATTTTTAATACCATTTTAAGACCAAAAAAAAAGACTAAAATGGAATGTCCTAGTAAGAATGAAAGGTTTGGTGGGAAAGGAAAGGAAATGCTAAATCGAATTTACAAGATCACAATAAATCATGATGATATTGACGGACGAACACAATTCTGACCACGTTATTGAGGCTATAGAGGCAATATATATAGGCAATATACAACAATTTCGTTTCTTAAAGATACCATTAAAAAAGTGAAAGCTATGCGTGATACGCATAATATTTATGCAATTTTAGTCGAAAATTTTACTGATATTATAAGAAGCTATTCAGAAAGTATGATTAAATTGTGAAACGGATGCTACATATATTTTGAACCAGGTGCTACAAAATGTTCATCCTTTTTATAAAACACTATAAGTTGTTTATTACAATAATAAATCACCTATTTTTAGTTTAGTTTATTTATTTGAAAATATTCAATTACATACAATCCACATAATATGTATGTAGTTCATAAAAAAATTACGCTAAATTCTTTTCGGTTTTTAAATTATTTATTCTGCCGACTGAGGCAGAATTTTATTGCTTAACTTTTATTGCAGAACTTTATTGCGGTTTTCAAACGTGGGGTAGTTAATACAATCACACTTAAGTCGGATTTATAGTACAGAATTTTAAAATTTATGCAATGTGGGTTTCATTATCAAACCATCTTTTAGCTAACTTTTCATGCCCTAATAATGTGAATGAGGGTGTGGAGAAGGATGGAGGAGGTGAGGTGGACGGAGAGGAAGACTAACGAGGAAGTGCTTGAGATGGCGGGCGAGAAAAGGATACTTCTAAATGAAATTCGCGATCGGTAGAGTAGGTGGCTGGAGGATGTAATAAGGGGCGATGGGTTGCTCAAGAGTTTGATAGAGAGATGGATGTTGGGCAAGCGGGAAAGAGGAAGAAAGATGATAGGTTTCATGGACAGGATGAAGATGAGTAGATTGTATGCTGAGGAGGAAAAGGGTATACTAGACCGAGATGGGTCCCTGAAAGTGTAGAAAACCGGGAGGAGATTCTCTAACATTCAAATAAACCTACCTTAACCTGTAGAACACTAACAAAAAAATAATGTCAAATGATGTTTTATCTATTTCATGAATTCCTCTTTTACACCGGTAAGCAGAGAAGTGGTCCGCATTCTGAGAATCAACAAATGCTAATTTTCACGCAGCTACTGTCAGCGTCGCACCTCCTCCCCGTGGAGATTTACGCAGGAAACGGGTCTCTATAGGTCTACTCTATACCGACGACTAAATGTGGAACGCCCTGTAGTAATGCTTTCAACGCGAAGAGGTGGTAGGGAAATTTACACAGGAGGAGACCGGGGAAGACACGCCGTCTCGACCGAAATTTTTTCGCGCACCCCTCTCTCTCTCTCCCCCATCCTCCAACGGCCCTCGCCAGACGGCGGCGAATTTAGGAGAGGCGGGCGGGCGGGTATCCGCAGACGCCCAAGAAGAAAAAAAAACAATAGAACGGAAGGGGGCGAACAAAAAAACGAATCAACGATCGGCGCATATCTTGGTTTGTTTACGAAAATCTCGCCGACCAAAGCACAAGTGGAGGAGGTCACCTTGAGGGAGACGAAGCGAGAGAAGCACTTAAGAAAATCGTTTTCAATCGTTGGATTCGCCATTCTCCTCCTTTACAACAAAAAAAAGTGAAAAATGTGTGTATTTAACTAAATATACAAGAAAAACAGTAAGGAACCTTTTCCAATTCAAATCCAGAAAATATGGGGAGATCATTTTCGCCAACAGATTATAAAACGACCAGAGCTAATTATCGAATCTACCTAATCAGGAAGATAAAGATGTGGACTTGCCAGCAAGCAGGGAGGAGATGAAAGGATTTTCATCTCCCGAAAATAATGGCTGATGGGAAAGATAAAAAAGAAATTCAAACTTTCTACAGCCGTACGTTCGCGAGACAATTACGCGCATACAGCAAGAACAAGAAACCGAAAAAATCAAAAAACAAAAAAAAAACAAAAAAAAGGAAACAAAATCGTGCGGGACGGCAGTAGAAAACTCGTACAAACGAAAGACAATATGTACGAGGAAAGAGTACCCATATTGCAAAATATGACTTGTACTTTTCAAGAACTTTACTGCATTGTCAGTTACAATTGTTTGTATAACATTAATCCATTGATTTTTTGGGATAGTAATGTTATGCGGGTGAAAGATTGTGGAGAAGAAAACTAACTTTTGGAAGGGAAGGTAGGAGATAATAGATGAAGGGCTTGTGAGGTGGGAAAGGTCATTATTAAACTAAGAAATGTTGTCGAAAAGGAGTGGGGAGGTCGTGGAAAAAATTGGCTCATTACAACGGTTGCTTGACTGGGAAATTATTTCAATTTGTTCCAAACCATATTTTTTTAAACCTTTCCGGAGAACGTATTAAATTTCTTCGTTAAAATCACTTACATGATCACTTTCAAGCAGATGCTCGGCAAATTGAGAGGAGGAATCATTGCTTACAAAGCAACGTCATAAAATATTATTTATGAAAAAAAGGTTGCTTGACTGACTAATAATTTCAATTACTTCCAAAGCGTCCACCTTTAAACCCTTCGGGAGAACGCGTAAAACATCTGGGTTAAAATCACTCACATGATTATTTTCTAGCAGATGCTGGGCAAATTGAGAAGAGGAATCCATATTTGTAAAACCCCTGGTGTGTTCTTTGATGCGCGCCATGAAATTTCGACCACTTTGACCTATGTAAGATGCATTACACAATTTGGAGGAAAGAGAGATAGAGAAGAGAAATGGCTAGCAAAAATCAGAGACGAATAAAATAAATGTAACTATGTAAGAGTTCGGAAGAGAGGGGCGGAGCCTTATATGGGTGCCGTGAAATTTCAACCAGTTTGTCCAACGTAAGATGCATTACAAACATTAGAGGAAAGAGAGAGAGAATAGAAATGGTAAGCAAAATTAGAGTCATATATAATAAATGTAACTCCGAAAGAGTTCGGAAGAGAGGGGAGGAAGATAACCTTTGATGGGCGCCGTCAAATTCTAACCAGGTTGTCCTATGTAAGATGCATTACAAACATTAGAGGAAAAAGAGAGAGAGAGAGAGAGGGAGATAGAGAGAGAGAGAAGAGAAATGGCAAGCAAAAATAAGAGACGAATAAAATAAATGAAACCCCGAAAGAGTTCTGAAGAAGGGGGCGGGGCCGGCAGCCGGCGAGAACTTTTTCCCTTTTGCCGAGTCGTAAGGCGGCGAGCGAGTGAAATATCGGATGAAAAGTCGACGCGGTTTTATGCTCCGCGGTGCGTCTGGAGGGCAGGTTGAGAAGGAGGAGGGGATGGAGGGATTGGGCGGGCTGGGAAGGGGGTAGCGACCGGGAGGCATAGGGAGAACGGGGGAAAAGAAAGAAGCGAAGAAATAGAGGGAAGGGAGGGGAAGGTTTCCGGAGGGAAGACCAGGGGAGGGAAATGGGGGGGGGGCAGCTTAAGCAGGATGAATTACCACGTTCCGTCTTCGTTTCAGATAACGAGAGAGAGCAGCGGAATAATGACTCCATATTTATTATTTCCCCGAGCCTGCCAACTTTACCGGAGCAAAAAAATATATTAACTGTCCGGAGGGGGGAGAAAAAATCGGGAGCAGAGCCTGCTGGGATGAGGAAAACTTTTTGAGAAACACCGAAAGAAAACGGATATGGAAAGGATTAGACCAAAAAAAAGACACTTCAGAAACTCAATAATGCACTCGTCACGAAATGAAGTCTTCCACCGCAATAATGCACGCTACGATAATACATATTTACATGCATTAATACCCATCACTTCGTTTCCTTTCGGGGTAGGCTAATAAAAAAAGGCTTTAAATATACGTCTTGTACCCGAAAAATTGTTCCCGTTTCAAATCTGAAATGAAATTTTATGATAGAGAATTTTATGGTGATTTAATAATTCATTGATCATCATCTTAGGTCGTTCAATCCTAAGATTGGTCGACTGCATCCCTCCACCCTTTCCTATCTAATGCTAGTTCCCTTACCTCCTGATATATGTACTCCCATGTACTTTCTTCTTTACTTGGTCTATGAACCTATTCCTGGGTTTTCCTCTGGGGTTTTTTCCTCTATTTTACCTTCAATTATGTTCTTCACAAACTCATCGTTTTTCAGGGTGTGTCCAATCCATCTTGCTCTTCTTTTCACTGTCGTGCTCTATACACACCTTTCCTTTTCTATTCTTCTGCACACTTCATCATTTCTTATTTTGTTCGTCTAATCATACCCTGATAAAATGCACGACTCTTTTCCCACTAAAACTTAGTCAAGCCATATTGTATACTGAATATTATATAGTAGTATACTGAGAGAACATAGAAACTGTTTTAATCCATACAGCCCTGTCTTTGCTTCAACTCTTCGCTTTCCTCCCAAATTTATTAATTAGGTCACACACGCTCTCCTTCTCCAATGACATTTATGGTGTTCTTCTTCTTCTTCTGACTCTCCTCTACCATGTTCACCCATTGTTTTTCTCGGTCTTACCCATTTACCTTTTTTCGAATGCCATTTGACACTCCACCACACGCCTGACACGTTATTCCATCTACATCTCTTCTATCGACATGAATAAAACGAAGCACGACACTTTTATTAATATGTCCATCACCCAAGCATCGATTTGACATACTTTCAAGACTCATCCCCAGCTCCACCTACTGTCTCTTTTGTTAACCTTCCTATTTTTACTGAAAAAAATATACCAAACACTCACTTATTAAAAAATCCACAAAAAGGCAACTTCCCGACTGGTTTTTTTTGTTTAGTTTTTCCGAAGAACAATTTAGTTCAATGGAAGCACCTTTACCTTTTTTGATTTGAAGGAGTCTTTCGTATGTATTTTCCGAACATGACCTCAGTTTAAAAAAAATACCCACGAATACTATTGAATTTACTCTAACGCTCTGATAAATGTCTAATGAATGAGATACTGTCATGATTGAACCCCAAAAAGGTGTGCGAGGTTCTTTATTACATTAGCTAATTGAGCGAGAATTTACGTTGAAATAAAACATTCTTTTGTTTATTCCATTAGAACAAATCGAAGTAGAAAAATAAACTGGAAGGTCAGGGGCACTTCATTAAAGCGTGTAATGGAATTGCTTTTCACGGAAAAACGACATTCACTAGAACATCCTAGCATATATCACACAAAGGTAAAAATGATTAATTTATAACAAACTGAAGATGAGTATTTGTCAATCTCTTGCTATAAGTAATAAGCCATTTTTACTCAAGGGAGTAAACATAGCAAGTACCCAACATCTATCCAGAGAGCGTTGAAATTATCCTAGAAAAGCGAAATCATCTCTGACGCAGAGGCGGCAAAAATAAACTTGCATCAAATATATTTTTCTCTGAAATATAAACTAAGGTTTCATTACCATAGCTGACGTGAATTAGGCACATATTCATCATGGCCATGAAGAAAACGCAGGGGCAAATATCCAGCAACAAAACATAGTTATCTAGATTGAACCCAGCTTCAATCTAGATAGCGTAATATCTATCCTAGAAGTGCGAAATTATCCCTGAGGCAGAGGCGAAATTTTTTCTTCGAAATAAATTTTAAGATTTTATTTCCATTGCCGACGTTAATTTATCACATAATTATCATGGCCATGAAGGAAACAAGGGTACCAACAGTTCAGCAACAAAACGGCAAAATCGTTCTTCGCTAAAAACTGCTCAGATGAGAGTCGGGAACTAAATTAGCCAACGGCGCAACACGGTACATTACGAAATGCATTCCATTCCAGCTCATTATTGCTCACAACGTCATTCCGTTTTACAAGCAAAACAGATCCTAGATCAACACAAGGTTTAAATTAACGCAAAGCCAAATTTTGTACTGAAGTTATTCCCACCCAAATCCACTCCATATTAAAGGGATCAAAATATATTGTTCCCTTTCAAGTTACAATGAGCACTGCATCGTTTTTCATGCAATGAACGGATACACCAAAAGGCCGACATAGAGATTGTACTTATCGGGTTTAACTGACCCAAACGTTAAATATAACGTGGTGCGACACTTTCCCGCTAAAAATTCACGCGGTTTCGGGAGATGACAGACAAAACCATGGCTCGCGATGAAAAAAAGCCGAACAATCTGCCCATGGGAGCATAATAAAAGGCTTTAGATAACGCTCTGCTAATTCCAGTCCCGTCCAACTACTCAAGAGGAATAATCTACGACGAGTCTCCGTTCGCTGGATTTGGCTTTCGCGTTCGCGTTGTCAAACGCTCGGTAAACACGTGAATGCTATTTTTTCCCACGTAAACAGAATGGAGTGTTGTGTACTATGACTACTGTGGATCTACGGCAACACCGTTGTGCATATAGGGCTCTTAAAACATTCATCCCGCGGGTAATTACGAGCGCTTTTTAATGGGCAAAACAAAGGAACTGAGGGCAGCGAAGTGGCCTTGGAACAACGTCCGGAGAACGTTAAGCGGCGATAAAGATTCGGATGATGGTAGTGGGCTGCAATAATACGTGTTCCGTCCATAAATCCCATCATTACAAGTCTAGGAGCCTAGCAGAGACCGTGGTGCATTCTCCATTCACACAAATCTAAATTAATTCGCGGCGTTTACCGCTTCTCCGTTCAGCGTTCGGCGGGATTTGTATGACGGCAAGAACCAACTTCGGTAACAAGCTGGAGTGCAAACGAAATTAATTAGTTTATACGAGCCATAACGACGGATAACGCGAATCCAAAGGCAATTTTTTTTCGACGGTTGCACTTCGGTCTTCTCTTTTTTTATCACACACGGCTTTGAACTAGTTAATTGGAATAGAGATGTCGCGAACAATGCTGCCTTAGGTTTTAAAGCTGTAAAATCATCGTTTTAGACCCGGTATTTGCGTGAAATGTTTCAAACATTTCATAAAACAACGACGGCCAATTAGAAAGCAGACTAGGCAATGGAGGACGACAAATATAATGCTGAAATGAATAAATTATTCCACAAATTCAAGTGAAAGAGATGGCTCGATTACGTGGTCCAATAAAAGTGGCGTGTTGACCCATTCATCCCCGAGCCGATTTTGAGATATTTTCCGAAAAGAGCTAAATTAAATGAAATTTCTAATACACTTATTCATATAAATCACGATATCGATATTATTTTTTGCATAAGTTTGTAAAAATTCATTCGAATATATTTAAGCTTACTGAATATTAAAACGTCTCCTTTTTCGCTTTAGACCCGATGAACTGTTTTACTTAAAACAACATACTTATTTAAAAATTTTAATTATTTAAATATTTATAAGCAAAACCAATCGTTCATACCCATTGATTTTGAATATAGTACGCCTCTACGTTTAAGCGATCGCCTGCTGCATTAAAAGAAACCTTGAACCGCAGCGATTGAAAGTGAAATTACAACAACAATTTACGGCTAGTGATTACATATTTTGGCTTGCGATTACTGGAAGGAGTACGTATAAATAAACCTTATCAGGTTGGTATCCGTAGTCCTCAATAATAACAGATCTGTTCCAATCTATGTTTACATCTCAAATCAATTATTGTTTCCCATTCATAGTCGTTAAAGAACCAATGATTCGTCAATCACCGATTCTTGAATCAAAATTCGTCAAAATCTGATTAATATGTATTCAGAGTTATCGAGTTATCATTGTTCATTATTCTATTATTCATAGTCAAGTAAAGTGTAATTATTTGGCTAAATAATCATTGGTTCGTGAATGAAGCTTTTGACCGTAATAAATTTGAGTATTCATTGCTGCATGTCGGAAGATCTGTAGTTGTCTACGAAATATTCGTGTCTTCACGATCAAAACTTACAGTTGTATACGCTGCTAAAGGCATAGAACACTCAACAAGACCGGCTATTTCCTAGAATTGATTAGGCAATCCCCAACGTTAAACTGCACACGCTACATCATCAACACTGGCCAAAATACGAGTTTACTGTTTGTTGATTTTTCCCTAGTAACGCTTTCATCAGCATTGAATAATCATAAGAAATGATGAAAATGAAAGCACAGTTGATTCCAATTCTAACAATCTCCAATTCATGAATCATTGATGCTTAAATGTACAATTCAATTTATTATGATTATTACACAACCAAATCATTTGGCTTAAATCATCGATGCATGACTTGGAGATTGATTACTGCCTATGAATAAATTATTCAAATAATCAATGATCGTATATTCACCAATCATTGATTATATCCCGTCTATGAATACCAACCTAAATACCACATTAATAACATCCAGGAGTATTCATTTGGTCACTGGCGTCGAAAGTAGCCGAATGTAAGCGGAGTTATTAAGACATAGTTCACGTAAGTTATTTTTCCATATTACATCAATCAGTATGTTTCTCAACTCGGGCAATACAAATAGTGCCAAACCCCAGCTTACATTCCGAGAAAATATTTTATCAGAGGTAATAAATCTGAGCCTAAGCACCTTAACAGAAAACGAAAAATCCACCGGACACAATCAAAGAAATAAATAAAAGCAAAAGATGATCCATACCCGATGAAGAGCCTTACGTCGCTTAGTATCAGAAGCTACAGGCAGTTAATCATACCTGAAAAGAGAGAAGGAAAATTATTAGCCTCCAGTTTATAGCAGAAAACATCCGCACACACCAAAAATTTGGCACAATACATGGAAATAAGAAACGAGGATAGTACATCTATTAAGAAATAGAAAGCAAGACGCTCTAGAAATCCAGTAGCGCGAAGTATATTACGTCAAGAGTCAGCTATATTTAGATATCACACACGAAGGGGGAGGTATTCGTCATATAAAAAAATCATTCGACTACACCAGGAGTCGGTGCCGGGTCTCCCAATTAGCAATCAGGAGCGATAGCCAGTTAGACCATCATTTATCCATACGAATTTCAGTGGGATTTATACAAAACCAGAAAAGAAGACCTAACATGTAACCCAGAGTTAAGAAGGAGGTGAAACTTTCTAACACATATTACGGACAATTTTAAGATCAGGGATCTAATTCCGGTCATATTAAATGATTTTTCACGGCCAATTTTGTCCCCTTAGCGTATATCTTCGCACCCGTATACGTGGATTCGTATCGACCATATCATTTATGGGTTTCACTTTGATTGGAAAATTACATCCACAAGCCTTGAACAGTCGTGTCCTTATATTGCATATTACCTGATTTCCACATGAAATTGACCAAATAATTAAAATAAAAACCGTGAGTCATTCAACATAAGTTCAGAGAGATATGCAACGGTCACATGGGATTTAAAAACTTCAAGCCAAGATTATTCATTTCATTCATAACACTAACGTCATCAAACAGCACTTAGCTTCAAGCTACACCAGATTTTGAGTATATCACCGACGTAATTACAAAATTTACGGTAGTTTAAGGAATGAGTTACTTCTGATAATATTCAATGAATTTGGCCTCTTTGTCGATAAAACGATATTCAATTTCCAACGACCAGAAGTAGTCCGCCACTCATAGCACCACCATTCATGACGTTTACCAAAATTTGCAGCCGTTTTCAGTGGAAAGCGATGAGTCTATGCGCACTCGTGAGATATAAACCGGAAAAAATATAAGAAAGTTAGGATGCACGGACAGCCTCAGAAATTGACGCAGCATAATTCGTTGTTTGCGCCGTTAATTTTACAAATATATTTATTTCTCATCGTAATACTTACAGATAAATTACTAAAAAAACCTTACGTTGGGAAGATATTTTCAATGCGCGGCGTGAACTACATTAGTGAGGTGAAAGTCTTCAGTGTTTGAATTAGGTGAATTAGTGAAATGTTCAAAGCCATGTCAAATACATCTAGTGCGTTCTTTGTAAAGCTTTAATTAAAATCAGGGTTCTTAAAACTACACACATATAAATAATTTTAATAAATTTTAAAGTTAAATTATGTCTCGAGATACATTAGTAAAAAATCTCATTAGTTAAGCTCGATTATTACTAAATTCAGCTATTCACACTACACCCGATTTCAGAGTAAGTTTGGAGCTATCCAGCCATTACATTCAGCGTTTCCCTCTACAAAGCTTTGGGATTAGTTCAAGTGGATGGATCGTAGAAAACACATCCTAATAAACCCTTCTTCCCACACTCTTTGGGATGCTTCCAACTCCCACGTAAGAGGCAGAGAAGGACCGTTTAAGACTACACGAATCCACGCACAAAAAGGAAAAAAAAACGAATCCAGCATCTTTCACACTCGGTCAGTCAAGAGAAGCAGCAACTGCCTCGTCAGATACGACAGGATTTAAAAAAAAAATAGAGAGCCAAGAGCGTTAAAAAAATAATGAAAACTAAAAAAAAAAAAGCCTCGGCAGTACCTTTCGGTGCCGCATTCAAACTCCTTCGAGGCTCGAGCGAAAATAAGAAATAAATAGACGAGGCATTATATGCCCACTTCGTTGAGAAGATGGTGACTTTTATACGGGGAGCTGAGACCGTTTACTTCCCTTAGCAGCCTCCATGACAAGCGAGCATTTAAAAAAAAAACGGGGCCGGATGGAGAGTAGAGGAGAGACTCGTTCATTTTCTTTTAATTCCGTTTTCTTCCTCACTTCCAGGGCGTAAAAATATGTGGGAGAGGGTGGGTCGCGTGGGGAAGGAAAGGAGAAACCCTGTGGGGGAGGATGGATGGTCGTTAAACCCACGGCCACACAGCACTCCAGACCTCAGTACCCTGGGATTAAGGTGATGGAGGCCGTATAAGAGGCGCATATAAAACCGTCGTGAGAGAGAGAAAGAGAGAGGATTGAAGATTAAAAGGAACGGGCAAGGGAGAGCTGATATCCTGCGAGGAATGATGGGAGCCGGACAGACGGACCAGTGGCAACCGAGCCAAATAAAATACCCGCATCTCCGTTATCCTTCGCCTTAAAAAATAAAACGATCGGCAAAATCCTCAGATATCGCTCTGCAGAAAAATCTCCGGCGTCACCAACGAGAAAATGAGACGAAGAGTCGACTCATTTTTCATTTCAGCATTCAACCAGCTGTATGGTAGGTTTATGGACGGTACTTATCCCAGCGGCCTAATTTCTGGCATATCGTTCTACTTTCCCTCCTAAACGTGATCCATCATTGGACCGCACTCAATCGTCCGGAATTCCAATCGTCTTCCTTCCTCTTCCACGGTTCCCCGGGGTCCTCCCCTCTATTGCCCTATTCAGCATTCCTTCTCTTTTAAAAACGTCCTCCATCCATATTTTCTGCCTCCTCCGAAAATTTTCCCATGCCAGGAATCGAACCCGTCTGATAGAAAGAATAAAGGGAATGCACTTATGGAGAGAACGGATAAACCCAGTGTTTCCGTCCACAGAAAATGATACTGACACGAGCGCTCCCGCATACGTGTTTAAGAATTCATGAATCACTTTGAACCAAATGTATAAATCGGAACCAAGAAATCGACATGTGAAGGGAAATTAAAAATCTAAATAAACAGATGGAACAGAAAAGCCCTACATATACATGATACCCTGCGAGCCTCCGCATGGGCGTGTGGCAGGGGGTGTTAGGTCACCAGCCGTGTAAAAATGTAAGTTTTTGGGAGATGAAATGGTGATATGTATTATAGGAGTGTATTTAATGGAGCTCAATTTTTACTGTGGTCGCTTATTGTGCGCGGAAAGAACGAGGTTTTGTGCCTATCTGTTCGGCAGGGTATCTCTCTTATTTTATCGCATATGTCAGACCTAGAGATGTAGTGAGGAGTCATGATAATATTCTCTATGTCACTCTGAAAAATATCAGTTCTGAATTTCTCCAGCAACCTAAGCCTAGCGTGAAGCCTCCGAGTCTCTAGGGGCTCCCACCTTAATCCCTCTAAATGTTGTGAAACACTATATGTACGCTCGTAGCAGTTTTTAACGGAACGCGCTGCTTTCCTAGGTATTTCATTAATTTTTCTGGTAAAATCTATTGGACAAGGGTCCCAAATGCCCTTAACTTCATCAAAAACTGAATTCGTATATCCCAACATCATTATAGTCACTATGAAGCTAAAGGACAAAAATGTTTAACACATCATCATCCAAAACCGAAACTGACACAATGCATTGAATAGAACGGATAACTAAAGTCAGCATACATAAACTTACGTCGCAAAGGCTTCAGATGGACGTATACACCTCGAGCCAAGTAAATTTCCCGCACACGGCTACCCCTCAGCTAAAAAAAATCAAAACCATTGACAATACAGCAACTAATGCTCTGACGAATAATCCTCGACGTCGTCAACAAGAACAAGAGACAAAGAAATGATTTCTAAAGAGAAATGAAGTGAAGGCACTATTGGAGTGAGCGGAGATACCATCGTTTCGTCCATGGGGAAGTATACTGTAGCAAGCGTTCTTGTTAACACTTTGCATGCTGGGCTTTGAATTGAAGGTCCTCTCAGAAAAAATGAGGATTTTCTATATTTAACTGGATAGTAAAAGAAGACTCATTTAAATATAGGTCAATGAACTTATATTTAGTGTTAAAATTTATTTAGGCACTTCGTGGTCACATGTATGTATACCAGAAAGACTGCAGCCATACCATTACGTCCAGTAGCCGGTCAACACTGATATTTCATGGACGTCCTATTACATCCATCGTACTTCTCAGAAAATATGGGAGGACGAACCATCACGTCCATGGCACTCAAAAGGTTAATGTTAGCACACATTAACCGAGGGCATTTGCCATTTTGAACCAAAAACAAATGATTAACTGACTAAAATTGTCAAAGTCGATGCTTAAATAACAAAGTTGATAGTACCAGGCGAAATTATGAGCAAATATTTCAGGAATGGAGGCGAATTTAAAGTACTGTCATGTCCAGCATCTTTATTGAACACCACTATTCTTTCGTGGCCAAGTCATGTTACAAAGACAGAAAAAGCAGAATGAGCGTAGCTAATGACGGAAACTATTTAAAAACACTTAATATGCTACAGTTCAAGAAACAATTGCTAATAAAGCTTTCCATGACAATTTCATCCAACGTACTTCTCAGAATATATGGGAGGACGAACCATTACGTCCACGGCACTCAAAAGGTAAATGTTAGCACACATTAACCGAGGGCATTTGCCATTTTGAACCAAAAACAAATGATTAAATGACTAAAATTGTCAAATTCGATGCTTAAATAACAAAGTTGATAGTACCAGGCGAAATTATGAGCAAATATTTCAGGAATGGAGGCGAATTTAAAGTACTGTCATGTCCAGCATCTCTATTGAACACCACTATTCTTTCGTGGCAAAGTCATGTTACAAAGACAGAAAAAGCAGAATGAGCGTAGCTAATGACCGAAACTATTTAAAAACACTTCAGATGCTACAGTTAAAGCAACAATTGCTAATAAAGCTTTCCATGACAATTTTTTCCGTCAGCAGAAATTTCTTTCACCCATCCTCTGTTTATAAAACTTCTCTCTTCCCTCCCTTTTCTCATCATTTCTCACTCCCACACTCTTTATTTACATAAAATACCTTTCACATTCCTTTTAGCTCTAAGAAAACAGTGTCAAATATTATGAAGTGGAATAGTAACGGGAGGATTGGGTCAAAGTACCGGCTTCGGACGCGAGAGCTCGGATTCGAGTTACGATATGGCGTGGATTTATCATCGGAACCCAGTCCCCGATGGGTAATTCAGAGAATTTCTAATCACAGCAGTGAGTTAATTACTTAGCAACACAATAGCGCACTTGCCTTTGATGTGCTACAGACCCCGAACACCAGATATCACTCATCGAAATGGATCGAGGAGCAGAGCAGATGAGCATTAGGCAACAAAAGATGGACGTAAAATATTGATAACGCCGCAAGAAATTAGATCGGAAATTAATTTACGTGAAAAATAGAGTCCTTAATATATTAAGTAGGGTCAAAATAAAATCAAAGGCACAAAACAAAACTCGATGTATCCTACATGGATTCCCTAACTGGTAGGAAAAAATTCTCCCCGGCGGGGAATCGAACCCCGGTCTCCCGCGTGACAGGCGGGGATACTGACCACTATACTACCGAGGACATGAAATTTCACAGCGGAAAAACGGTATAGAATATAAGCCCCCTGGAGGATTTGAACAAAATTGCCCGGGGAATCAACGACTTACATCAGGAAGGCTCCAAGGGCAGCAGGTCCCTGCATGGGTCCATTCTTTTACCAATTTTGCTTTCACATAAAAATCATTTTAGGCGTGAGAGAATTATGGTTCGAGCTAAATGACCTATGTAACACAATTACAGAGGGATTTTAGTTCCCCAATATTTTTCATCGCGACTTCCTCAAGTGTGGTTAATCATTGCTTCATAGTAATGTATTCTGTGAGTCATTTTTGGAGGATTCATTCACATTAACCTGCACAAACGTTTCTTCTCTTCCGGTTAACATTCAATGGGCGCTATCCTCTAGTATCCTAAAGAGATCACTCTTAGGTCAGAGTAATTGCGCGGGTGAAGTGATTATAAAATCCCACTTTACTGTGCCCACAGAATTTACTTGCTATCAGGAAGTGAAGAAAATATATTTAGGCAGTTTTACTACAAACATAGTGATAAAGATTCACACGCGAAGATTGTTTTTTTTTACTTTCTGTCTTTCAGTTTCATGAAATAACCCGGGGACGAGGATCATTTCAGCCAAAAAAATATGGCATTTTTAGCATTTCAGGTAATATCCTCTGGATTCCCGGGCCTGACGTCACGAGCCTCTTAGTTGCTGTGATGATGACTTTTTCCGCCAAAGGTGTTTGTAGCCTATTCAGGGTCTGTCCCAAAAGTAAGTTGACTGACCTTGCGCCGCCGAAGCAAGCCGCTATCAAGGCGCGCCTAGTGACCGGAAAGGTGGTGGGGTGTTAAGAGAAGCCAACGATACCCGCGTCAGTGCCCTGCAGGCCGTTTCACAGTGTGCATCACTGCTATTTCGAACCCTTGTTTAAGTGATGCGTCGGAATTACAAGGTGCCTCGTTTCAAGAACCAGCGTTGCGCGATAAAATTTTGGGTTGCGCTCAAGAAAACGGGCGCCGAGACCGTTTCCATGCTGAGGGAAGCTTATGGCGATAATTCCATGTCCCAAAATATGGTTTACCGCTGGTACAAGATGTACCGGGAGGGCAGAGAGGACGAAGACCGCTCTGGACGCACGTCAACGTCACATTCCGACCAAAATGCGAAGAAAGTGAAGGATATGTTGAACTCTGATCGACGCCTAGGTGTTAGAATTCTGGCAGATGAGTGTAATATCCCTAAAAGTACTGTGCATCGCATTGTTACCGAAGATTTGGGCATGTGGAAGATCTGCGCGAAGATGGTCCCCAAGGTGCTTTCTGAAGAACAGAAGGCTGCTCGTGCAACGATCTCACGTGACCTCTTGGAGCAGTGTGAAAGTGATCCGAATTTTTTGGATTATGTGATTACGGGTGACGAAACATGGGTTTTCGAGTACGACCCGGAGTCCAAAAGACAAAGTCATCAAGATGGAACTCAAGGGCCACCATTTCGGGACTTTGGAAGCCGTCAAAGAAGCGACGACGAGGTGCTTGAAGGAGGTCCCTGTCGACGCCTTCCAAGGTGCGTTCAGCAACTGGGAAAAACGCTGGTGCCGGTGTTCCGACGCGGAAGGAAGCTACTTTGAAGAATTTTAGTTGCCTGTACCTTTATCTGCAATGATTCTTTTTTCCTGGACTTATTCAACTTACTTTTGGGACAGACCCCAGCAGTCAAACGCCAATAAGTGCGTAAGGTTGGGTTCAGTCACCTGCAAGAGCTTGCGGGGGATTTTAAACTGATGAAAACTTTCCACAAGTTCATACGGAGTCCCAAACTGGCTGTCGTTTACATTTAAAAGAATACGTTTCACTGCAAGCGACTTGCCGAATTTTTTTACAAGTTCTGCAAGCAGATCATTTGAATTTAACGTCGAAAGTGCCTAGCTCTGTAAGTAGTTTGCGCAATAAACTTGTCACGTTAACCCCACCGTAGTATAGTTTTATGAGTAATTAAGATGGCGATGTAACATTAGGACACTTGATCACTTGTCAAAAGAGTTATAACGCTACTAACGACGGGTTTATTCACACCGGCTGACTGATAAAAATGTGCATAAGTAATGCATTTACGTAAGATAAACATATGAAACCACCTGCCAGCAGATAGCGCAATAAAGTTGTCAAGGAAAACCCAGCGAAGTACCGTTCTAAGAGCAATCAAGATGGCGGATGCGCGATGTAGCACTTGGACACTTTAACACTCGACAAAAGAGTTCTTATGCGACAAATGACGAGTTTATCAACTCGGAGTGACTAATAATGATGGGCACAAGTAATTTATGTATATGAGATAAACATGTTAACCCACCTTAAGGAATTGTACATGGTGGGAGGGTTGGGGACTGCCGCAGAACCACCTCGATGGAAGCATTTGAAAACATTTCGGAGCACAAAGAACAGCGGCCTGGGGGTGGACAGGGGAAGAAGGGAGTTATCGCGACACGCCTATCGCGCGACAGCGAGAAAATTAGAAAGCCGTGTCCCTCCCGTGCCCAGGAGAGCCATCTGTTTCTGCAGTGACCCTGGCAATGGGACTCGTATATACCCCGTGTTCGTTGCCCAGCGGGGGAACACGCCGCGTCGCCTGGCGACCGTTTGGGGGGGGGGAGGGAGAGGGGTCGGTTGAGGGGGTGGGAATGAGGCACGCGTGATGATGGCACGCTCGCGTGAAGTTGGGATGGAGAAAACTGAGTAGATGATAAAGTGGAGAGCGAGATAAAAGAGGAACGAGTTAATTCCGAAAATAAAAGCAGGAAGAGATGAAGAGAAGTAAAAAAAGGACCATTAAGAATGGAAGGAAGGCGATAAATTTTAACGCAAATGGATCACCAGGGGGTGGAAAAAAAATTTTTTAAAGGAACCGAGGTAATTTGAACCGCCTTGCAGTACATGATTTTTTCACGCACTTTAACGCCGAAGATGTCGCTCATTTCCCGCCCATAGTATAATCACGCCGTGACGTAGTCCTCGATCGTTCCTTACTTCGAGGAGTCACAATGTCACATATTAAGAGCTCGCAATAAAACTCGACGAGTCCAAAAGTACTGATTTGGTGAGTATCGCCAATTCAGGTCAAGCAGACGAAGAAATAGACTGTAAAACCTTAATGCTTTACACAACGCATTCAGATTCTCACTGTTTGGATGAAAAAACATATTCAAAATCAGGCAATTTTCTGTTGAAATGGAGTTCAGATGCAATGATCTCACAATAAAAGATGTTCATCACTTTCCACAGAGGTTTATTCACACCGACCAAGGTTTCAACATAAGATATGTCATTTTCAAGGTGCTGTTGTTTGTTTTATTGAAACTCCTAGTTGAAATTTGAATTTAATGTTGAATTTGTTGAAAATACTTGAAAATGACATAGTTTATGCCGAAACATTGATCAGTGTGAATAAAACTCTGTGAAAAGTGAAAAACATCGTTAATTGTGAGATCATGGCATCTTCAAAGTTCATAATCCACGACGAGTTTGAGGCGATAAGATGGAAGATATTTCATAAATAAAAAATGCAGAGAATCCGTAAGTATTCATTTAAATATAAACGTAGCTCCCAATAGAAGCCATAAAAATATATGGTAAGCTAACCGAATGTCCACGATTGACACGAAAGTTTATCCATTGACGCTAAAACTCTCACGTGACAGTTTCTTCTTCCTGATATGTACGAAGACAGCGAAATACGATACTCTTGGTACTTGATTGGCGTAGCCGACAACTGACGTAAAACGACAGAATTTCAATATTCCTGAGAGGGAAGGGATAAGATGATATTTAACATCATGGATGTTCTAGCGTAACTTAAGTGTTATTTATTTGTTGAAAATCATGTACCATGTAATCAAATATACCATGTTATTCGGCGCACCTTGATTTAATTAACTCATATTAACAGGAAGCAAATTTAACCTTGCAAAATTCCACCAAAGTTCAATCACAAAGCACAGCCAAGAGTCGTGACAGCATTATATATTTATTGTACCTGACGATGACATAACTCAAGAAAATGGGCGTGCATTGTGATTTAACTGAGGGGAAAGTTTACCAAGTCATTTTTACCTTCTTTCTCCATTTTTGTTCGAAATTCATCGCGTTACTTGCAGAATCTTCAGAATTTGAGAGACGGAAATGTTAGGCAGTATTTTAATAAGAGAACACCAATGGATAATCAAAAAGATTTCAAAAACCCAGCTTAAAAAAGCAACTTATACATCCAAATTAACACGTGACAACTATGCACAATTTCACTAAGGGTCTGTTCGAGGGTACATTCCCGAATGAAAACTTATCCGGTACGCTTCTGCATTTTTCCCATGCCACTGTCAATCTCAATTCTCCATGGCAATCTTCTCTCTGATATCCCCCCGAATTTGCTTTACGTTCTCCCCCGGCGTATTCCTTGCGGAACTTTCCATTCTACTTTTCTCGACAAAGCCGTCGTGTCTCAAGGCAGGCTCAACCCATCCGGATCTTATCCACACGGGGATCCTCATATCGCTTTCGCCCCTTCACTTTATCTACTACTGCCTCTTCACGTTTTATCCGCACAGTTGATTTACTGCTTGAAAATCTCTCGTTCAATCCTCTTTCAAGATTCACCCAGGCATATAACCTGATGAGTTTTACGAATGTTTCCAAGTGTTTGTAGTACTCCTCTTTGTAAATGTTTATTGCCTGGCGAAAAATATTTTTCTCTCATGTGGGGTCGAACCAATCTTATTTCATATAAGCTCTACTGATTTATCTACAGCGCCGTCTATACTATACGAGGCAAATTGGACTGAGGTCACGTGGGATAACCAATTACTCAGATTGTACAGAATACAACGACCTCGCACGACCTAATAATTTAAACAACAAAAAATGTATTATTTCAAGCATCGCCACATTTCAATTTGTAACAGGGTTGGTACTCAACGTTTGAACACACGAAATAAGCAATATAAAAGGAAAGCCGCACTATTTATCTAAAAACTACTATGACCATACGGAAAAGAGTCCCACACCTGACGGAATGACTAGGTTGTTTCATAAGTCTGAGAGCCGCTAGAGACTCGGAGACAGAAACGCTGGGTTCTTGCTGCTTGAAAAATTCATACCAGGTGAGTTTCAAGATGAAATGGAGGATAATAATTGTCCACTAACCACATCTCTAGAACTAATAGATCTCACAAATTAAGAGAAATGCTATCTCGAAGTAACAGGTACGAAAAACATTTCCTTCCACACACCATTAGACTTTATGACACATAACCGAGCAACGCATTAAGGTAATCAGTCCATAAAAATTTCATTTTTGTCCTCTCATTCCTTGTTTTATTTTCATCCTCCCCTCTTTTCGTGACTGGTGATTACGGTACACCTCCCGCTACAGTCACTCGTAAGCCATCAAAGTTCAATATGGTTAAAGTTGTAGCATTATGCGCAAAAACATAAATAAGGAACAGCAATAATTAATAAACTATAAAAATGTGTACTCGACAGATTTGAAATTATACTTCCGAAGACATCCCTTAGGAAATGGTACAGAATAAATCTATTTCGGTCAAATCCAAAAATTACTTTACCTGTAACGGAATAAATTTCTCGACAGTAACATGAGAATTTCCATCAAAACCTGATGGATTTTCTCACCATTAACTGGTAAGCCCTTCAAAAATCTGATCAGCTGATCTTCAGTTATAGATCAGTCTACAGGGCACGAATATTATTTTCATGATTGCACGACGATAATATTTATAGAGCGCCTCTGCCAGGACTTGCTCACAAAAGCCACATGGATACCCATCGGTCCTAGTATGCAGAGGAGAGAAACTGAATGTAGATGTCACCCTGAGAGGAGAGAAGTTAGAACAAGTGGATTCCTTCATTTGTATCGGAAATACCATCACTTGGGACGGAAGAAGTACAATGGACATAAAACGAAGGATACACCAAGCTAATGAATCGTTCATGGGAAAATGACAACTGCTGAGCTCAAAGAAGATAGGACTACAAACCAGGAAACAGTATGCGAATACATTCATGTGGAAAGTGGAATTCTATGGATCAGAAGCATGGACCATTGGAATAGCTGACTAGAAACCTTCGAAACCTGGTGCTGGAGGAAGATGCTGAAGATAATATGGACGGACAAAATAAGAAATGATAAAGTAGAAGAGGAGAGAGATATGGAAAGGAAAAAAGACCCATGGAAAAAAGAACCAGATGGATTGGACACACTCTGAGACACGATGGGTTTGTGAAGAACATAACTGAAGGCAACATAGAGGGAAAAGTCCCCAGAGGAAAGCCCAGGAATAAGTTCATGGACCAAATAAAGAGGGAAGTACATGGGAAGAGATACCAGGATGTAAGGAAACTAGTATAGGATGGGGAAGGATGGAGGGCTGCAGTCAACCAATCTTTGGATTGAACAACCAACGATGACCCGCTGGTGTCCTCTAAAAAGACTTATTAGTTAGAAAAACTGACTTCACGGCTATGATGAAAGAATTATCCCCGTCAACATTACGGACTTCGAAAAAAAAACACGAAAAAAGGACAAAAATGGGTTAAAAAGGTCGTTCTACCCAATTTATGCACTCTAAGATACATTTTACTTCGTCCGTAACTTTGGATCATAAAAAAATGCAACATGGAGTGGGCGTTCCTTTTAAGCGTGATTCAATGAACCCTCTTTGTGCCGGACATAAATCATATGGCAGCTATACTGTGCGGGGGTATTAACGTCCATTATATTTCGACATAAGGGGGTCATGAAGTAGTGGGAGCTTTTGTGTCACATCAGAAACCTACCAAAATGACTCGGGGACAAAAGATTTATTAACAGTTTCGATGGTCTAACCGAGCTATTATGGTGAGCTACTGGCTGAGGGAAATAGCCTCTTAAAGACCCACAGCCGGGATTGTTACCATCTTGTAAAATATATAAGTACACGGCAGACGCCTTCATGCTTTCTCAAATTCTTTGAAGAGGGTATAGGATATTGTTCTCCCTAGTTTGAAAAGTTACGCTCCACAATATTAAGGCAACTTTATGACATTCATATTTTACATTAAGAGTAGTCATCCAAGAAATTTTACACTAAGAGGGGCATAATTTTATGACAACATTACCTAATAAGTTAACGCTAACTGCAAGATTGTTCTGAACAGTTCTAATTACAAGAATACGCCTTTCTGAAAAATTTTTGCACATTTTTAGTTCTTTGTCAACCCCATTGAGGCACATGGAGAGGGCATAACGTCATCAAACAGTAGCCTGACAATCGAAATGACAACTATATAGGTTACCCCTCCTCTTTCCTCACTTTTCATTGGACAGCACGACGTAATGGACGAATTAGCGGATGTAAAGAAAGAATATTCAACGTATGTTTAAACTGTAAGGCAGATGACTCTTGAAACATACATTACTTACGGCTATGGATCCTACTCGATTTAATATAGTTTTCATCGAGACTACGGAATATTATTAGTTAAAATAAATAAAAAATACATGTAATGAGAATCCAAGATAAAGAAGTATATGCATGATGATTTCTAGTATATTAAGGACGGAAAACGTCGTAATATTGCAAAACTAGCGCGTCGATCCGTGAGAGATACGTCGGGGTTATCAAAGATGGCGAAATGGGCCACGCCCTCCTTACAGCATTTAGCATTGGCCACCATAGCAAGCACCCTCTCCATACACCTCAAAGGGTCATGGTTGAATGGTCGACATTGGTACAATGGTTGAAATACGTCTTTGATTAACATTTTGCTACCTTGTTGAAGCAATGATTCGATCCTATGATTGAATAAAAAAATTATGTAAGCTGAAAAGGTTCTTCTTGTCCTTCACCAATCGATTCATTCCCCATAGTTCTTCCTAATGAGAGGCGAATGGCAATTGGGAGTCATTTCGTGGAACCTCTCAACCTAGGGGCACGAAGTTCTCAGCCCGGCACGAGCAGCCCACTGATTCACGGAAGGACCCTTATTTATGCCTTGAGATGATATTAGGGAGACACTAATGCTTACGTTCCCTTCTCACAAAGGAAGGGAAACACGTAAACCGGAGAACGGCGTCGTGGTGCGGAGAAAAGCCGACAGACGCACTGAGAGACGTCGCGACGCCCCGCCTTTGGCCCCCTCGGATGAAGAGACGCCCTCCTCCTCCAGTCCTTCTTATATATGTATGGCGCCCTCCCCGCCGTGCGACTCGAGTCGAATGGGAAGGAACGCTCATTCCACTCCCATGCATCTCTGTCTTCCTCTCCCACCCGTGTCAAGGGGGTACACTGCTCCACCCCATTGCCCCCGGCTTGCCACGTGCGTGAGAGCGTGCCTCCGTTTTGCGGGGGCGCAAAGGCACTCCCTGCCTCTCACCCACAAGGGAACGAAGAGTGGATCGAGATATTGCGGTGGCTTAAGGTAGTCCGAGTGAGATGGTTCCCTAGTCGTAATAGAGACCATATTCGAATTATCCGTTTTAATTTCACCAGCTGTATGACACATAAATTAAATTAATATTACATTATTAATGGCGCAATAATATAGTTTTATACGACAGAAATTGTAAGTAATTAAATGAAAATATCTAAATAAGTCATTAACTTGACTCATTTTTTTCGCGTGGTGCGTTTGAAACTCCTTCAAAACAGAAGGTTTTTTGTGATACCCAAGAACCCACTGTGGTGACAATATGATTCATTTTCAAAAGTAGTTGAGAAAACATACAAACTACAAACTGTAAGTTATTTTTACAACATCTAAGTGTTAGAAATACCTCATTTTGTAAATAATGTCTCTTTGGAGTGTATGCACGAACCATTTCCCATGTAAAAGGGCTGGTAATTTAGGCAAATAACTCCAAAAGTACAGTGTTAAGGGGTACAATTTTTGGTGACATATTTTTCTTTAAAATGAGACCATATTCATTGATTTCTAAGTAAAATGATTTTTCGCTCGAACTACCTTAAGTACTGGCCTCCAAACCAATGGCCGGGGTTCTAAACCTGGCTGTGAGGGTGATCATATTTCTTTGGAATTCTGGCCCCTACTAGGGAGTCATGTAGTTTCTATGACATTCGTAGCATGCCTCTAGTGTGGTGGATGTATATGACGAAATCCTGACAAGATTTTGTAAATTTTTTTCAAGAATTAAGGAAACGCATCACGCCGGTCGAATTTGTCATGACCTCCGACCCCAGATATTTTGCTAAAAAACTATGTCATCAACCTGAAATTTTCAGAATACAAATAATGGACCCTTGCCAAGGGAGGCCTGTTTTTCAAATATGACAATTTTATCCAGGTGCAAAAATAAACTACCGGGACAACGACTAGATATAGAGTATATTTTTACAATAACTATTATCTGTATCGAAAAATCGTAAACAAAGGGAGATGTATCATTCCTTCTTCTATCAGAATGCCAAAAGACAACCGTCAAGGGGTAACATAAAATCTGTAATTGGTCATTTTCGTCAAGCTACCCGTGTGGTTTTCAGCCATGATATGCTCGAATGGTGACGCAAACAGTTCAGACTTTTGTCTCAGACCTTCGATCAGTGCTGCCTGTACATAAGTGCCGGCAAAGTCTCTTATACCCAAGCCTTATACCCAAGGTCCTTATAAGCATAGCAAGAATATCCACCACCTGTTTGAAATTTAAGGCAATTAACTCTAGAAACATAAAGTGGCTGCTTAGAGCTATGGATTTTCCTCGATGTTACCATGGTTTTCACCGAGAATGCGGATAATGAACGATTGAAATAAATAAAAAAACCATAAGTAAGGAGAATGCATGTTGTGGAAGTGAGAGCATGCTGAATTCTAGTAAGTTACGAATGGAAAACATTGTGGAATCGCAAAATTTGAGCGTCATCCCGTAATGGGGTCGTGCATTAACTACGTTACCGTTTTCGGTGATTTTTCTACCCCCTCCCTCCCCCTTCGTTGACAATCGTAGTATTTTTCCAAACCCCCCACACCCCCGACATGCACCGTTGTCTCTACAAATTAAACTTTCAATAATAAAATATTTTCCCAATTATTGAGTGAGTTTATTTTAAGGGGTAGGTTGAAATTAGACAAATAAAGTAGCCGAACCAGATATCATAGAACTATATGATATCAATTGGAACAAGTAATATTCACTTTTAAATTCTAAAAACCAACCAAGAATCACAAGAAGTTTAAAATTGAAATCAGAATATCTAACAATCCACAATAAACGCCCCGCGCGCCCATCCTCATGTTGAACTCAATATTATTGTCGACGCGATGTCGATGAGTAAGAAACGTAAACAGGCGCATTGTAACAGCTACGTTACTTTGAGTGAACCCCACCCTCCTCCCCCTCGTTACCCGCCGCAGGTTTTTAGGCGACCCTTTCCACCCTTAAGTTGGTAACGTAGTTTATGCACGACTCCTAAGCGCTAAAGAAAAATCTTGTTTAATCCTCTGAGTGCGGCATGACGTGTTATCACGTCATGGTTTTTTTACGCTGGTGCCGATGACGAGATATCACGTCATGAGTACCTTGAGGGTACCAGCTTTCACTAGGGAGCCTGGTGAAAGTTCCATAATGATAGCTGGAACACTCACGGTGCCCATGACGTGATATCACGTCTTCAGTACCAGCCTAAAGACAACCATGACGTGATATGACGTCATGCCGCACTCAAAGGGTTAAGAAAGATGGCGAGCAGGGCACGCCCACTTTACAGTTTCCAGCATTAGCAACCAAGCAAGCTGCCGCTCCGTTTATCTCAAATGCAACAAACAAACCAACCAAATGGAGAGGGGAAAAGGAAAAAAAAGAGTTGCGGAGGAGTAAGGAAGAGTGAGGGCGGGACACGCGAAGGCGAAGAGAGGATTGAGGGGTGGATGGGATGAAAGAGGCGACGGAAGCCTCTGGCTCAGAGACGCTCAAAGCCTCACCGGGGGAGGAGGAGGACACGAAAAAGGCATGAAAACCTCCCGCCCTTCCCCACAGGCCAACCCGAAAATGATGTGAGGGGAGAATGGGTGAGATAAATGGTGAGAGACGCCAAGGGGATAAGAAGTGTAAAAGGAGGCAACGAGAGAGAGAGAGAAGAGGAAATGAACGCGTGGCAGAAGGAGAAGAAAAAGTGGTGGAAGACGGTTGGTGACAAAGACGTACGTTTTATCACCATTAGATAGAGTCAGAAAACAACCACACTTGAGAACGCAAACAGTAAAAACAGTTCCGGAATCTTAACAATTCAAGTGTTATGGACGAAATGGTAGGTCCTCCTTAATTTCTGAGAAGGACGATGGACGTACTAGGAAGATCATTATTGAACAGCACCTGGACATAATGGTATTACTTTCTGGTAGACATACATATGGCCATAAAGTGCCAAAGTAAATTTTAGTAGTAAATTGAAGTTCATTAGCCTAGATTTAAGAGAGTATTCTTTCATCATCCAGGTAAGTGTGAAAAAGCCTCAGTTTTTCTGAGAGGGCCTTAAATTGAAAGCCCAGCACGCAAATTATTAATGCTTGTCTAACTTTTCCATAGGATGACGGAGCCTTTACGTGTATGCTATGTCAATTTCCAGATTAGGCTTTGATGGAAACTAAACAAATGGCAATGCTCCGAACTTAGATTTCACGTAGCAACCGCTATCAACCAATAAATGTCATTTTGAAGGTAACTGGAAAAACACTGTTTCGTTTCACACATGGGACGATTCCACAAGTGAAGACTTTTACAATCAGCTATGGATTTCGCTTCAAATAATACACCAGACTCCTGGGTAGATGATGTGATCTTGAGCTCCAGTACTAGCCCAATTCTTTGAATAAGACAGCGTCTCTGCACACACTACCATATCGAGAACATGTTAGAATAAATACGGGGAATCAGCAGGCGACGTAGAAATAGGAGACCCTCCTTGGAAACGTACAGGATTGTAGTTCCATTCTAACCTGTTACGTAGAATAAAGCCATCCTTAGTTATGTCGCGAATATCTCTGAGTAACATGACTTTCAATGATGATACTAATTTGAACAAGAAACTTTGCCATAAAAATATTGCATGGGATTAAAAGAGAAGATAATGAGTGATACCTCAGCTGTGTTCTAACGACCAGAGAGGAGAGAGAGTTTTGGGTTGCTGTGGTGGCTAGAGTGATGGCTTCCCATACCGAGGGTCCACGTTCGAATCTTGGGAGTTACAGGGAAATTCTCAGAAAATTTTCAGCGGTGTCCAGATCCCCACTTGGGTGCAATATGGATAGCACATCAGGTACCAACCATAAGCCATCCTTCGAATGGCAAGCTAAACCGTGGTCCCCTCCGCGCTTTTTGTTAAGAGCAGGATAGTGCTGGCGAAAATTTCACACATATTAGAAACGAAAATCGCACCGACCATCTTAACCCGGGAGAGGACGCTCGGTCTGGTGTAACGTTAGAAAGCAGCCAGCAGCAGGTTGTCAGCGATACCCCAGAATAAATTAATTTTAATTTTACCTCGGAAGGATGTTTTTAAAAAAACTTTCCATTTTAAAGGTACTCTATAAAATGTAATGTTAAAAATTCATAATTACATTATGATAAATGTCCTGCCGTGGGGAAAATTGTACAACAGAAAACTTTTATTCGGCCTTTTGGGCGCTATTAAAAATATTAAGCTTATCATTTTCAACCCTTGTTCACTAAGACATGATATTTCTTTCATTTTAGCTTTTAGAGATGACGTTTTACACGCTCAAAGAAGAAATAACACATTACGTACTGATAATTTCTATGTTCCGACCTCCTTAAAATGGCAAAATTTCTAAGGTGAAAGTAAAAATAAAAACCCAGGTAATTTATTCGAACTAATCACATGTGTTTTAAACTTTGAAAAATTCTTCCATACCAAATGATTATACCTATTAGTAGGGGTTACAGTGATCATTATGGCCACAATGTAGACAAAGGAAAACAGCGCAGAGGCATTCTACCGTTTCCTATGTGGAACGTGATAGGGCGCGCGGGGTGTCAGAAACATCCCAGAACACATTTGCCTCTTTCAAATCTCTAAGCCAAATTAAATTTTATTCGACTATCAGCTTTGATTTGTGATAATGCAGGTGAATCTAAGGTATGAAAAAACGTGCAACATTGTAGATGTTGCATATATTGATTGTAGATTGTCATAATAGAAACCATATTCGAATTATACATTTTTAATTTCAGTAGCCGTAGGAAGCATGAAATAAATATCGCACTATTAATGGTTAAATAATATACTTTTATATAACTGAAATACTAATTTATAAAATATAAACACTCATATAAGTCTTTAACTTGACTCATTTTTTCACGATGTACGTTAAAAATTCCTTCACAATGGAAGATATGTTGTGATCCTGAACAAACAACTGCGGCGCTAATATGACTTATTTTCAAAAATAGTCGAGAAAACATTCAAACAACACACTTAATTTTTAAAAAGAGATCTACGAGTAATAAATTCCCAATTTTTTCAAATAATGCCTAGCTTGAGTTCTACAAGTACGATTTCCCATGTAAAAGGAGTGGTATTCTTCGTCAAATACATCGGAAAGCAGTACGGTGAGGGGCTGATATTTTTATATCTTTGGAAGACGTAGACATTCTTCTTTAAAATGAGACCAAATACATTGATTTCTAGGTGAAATGATATTCCACTCAAACTACCTTAACCCTTTGAGTGAGGCATGACGTGATATTACGTCATGGTTGTCTATACGCTAGCGCTGATGACGTGACATCACGTCATCAGCATCTGCGCAAAGACAACCATGACGTAATATCACGTCATTCCGCACTCAAAGGGTTAAGGAAGACTGTTTGTCAGGCAAGCGGCGTAGAGAGGCACAAACGAGCACGCAAAGAATAAAAACAGAGGGAGCGAGATGAAGAAGATGAAGGAGGAGAGCCGTTCGTAATTAAGACGGGGAGGAGGAGAGAAAAAGGGACGAAAGGAAGGCGTGCAAGCGCAAGGGAGAGACTCGACTGGAGAAATAAATGATGTGACGGACAGGGGGGGAGGAATTAAAACGGGGCCGAGGGCATGAAGTACCTATAACGAATACGGATGGAAAAAGCGGGGAACTTAACCAGCCCCTGGGAACGGCCTCGCGCTGGAGAGTCAAGAAGGGCAAAAAGAGCATGTTTATGGAAGGCAGAATGTCTACGGCAGAATTTCAAACACGCCACCGCGCACGTTGCGACACAAAAATTCTAGAAGCCTTTTTAAACGACGCTTACTTCAATTCTGAAAATCAAACTGGTAAGCATTCTTAGCCAGTACAACAGACACACACATATTCTAACATCAACATAAACAGCATGTGGTCTCATAGTCCACTCGTCTTTATCTCCTAATATTAAATAAATAAGTAATATTAGTTAATTACATTGACACATTTGTGAATTGATTACCATACAGAAAAGAAGAACCAGATGGATTGGAAACACTCTTGAGGCATAATGGATTTGTGAAGAACATAATTGAAGGTAAAATAGAGGGAAAAGTCCCCAGAGGAAGACCCAGGAATAAGTTCATGGACCAAATGAAGAGGAAAGTACATAGGACGAGACACCAAGAGGTAAGGGAACTAGCATTAGATAGGGAAGGGTGGAGGGCTGCGCTCAACCAATACATACCTATTAGGATTGAACGACCGATGATCATATAAGTTTAAATTGAACTAACTTGTCATGTATCATATGAATTATGATTTTATATACCGAGGCAATTGTTTATTCGACACATATTGCGCACTGAAAATGCCATTGGAGAAATCGACCCCGCCCGGATATCGAACCATAGGTCTTTGGCTTACCGGGCCACTACGCCATCCAGAATTCCTAATTCTCAGCAGTTGTGAAGGATACGAAGAAAAGAGATCTTAAGCCCTTGTGGTCCAACAAAGATGGCGACGCAAGGTAGAATGGGCTTCAAGGAAGCTACAAAACAGAGACTCTCTTGCGCTGCAATCGACATCGGTCGCTGTGAACCAATATCGTTGCTCTTTTTACTAGTTACGGAAATTCCGGTAAGGCTTACGACTCGTTAAGTATTTCTTAGATTTAAAATTTATGGTTTTATATTAAAAAAAGATGCATATAAAATTAATAAAAAACTGAAAGTAAAAATTAATCATGCTACTTATTGGAATTATAATTGAGGGATCGTAAACCGCAGTTGTCCAGGTCCGCACGAGCCCTAGGAACGGCCCTCTCTGGAACACAGCAAAATAAAGACTCCCCTGAATGACATTCTGGACACTACTCTCACCTGAATCCCTCGCCTTGTAGTTAAAACAAAAGGCAATCCAGAGTACTCTGCATATATATATTTCTAGGGGAAATTGAGGGACCTGTACTCGAGATATTGTGCTTCGGAGACTTTCAGAACTGGTCAACTAGAGCTAGTTTCGGATGTTTTATAAGCTACATTGTGAAAACATTCGTGAGCAACGTGGCACTAGTTGGAAGCAAGGACCATTGGAAAAGGTGACCAGAAAAGGCAAGAAGCCTTAAAAACCTGGTGGCTGAGGAAGATCCTGAAGATCAATTTCTACATACTACCCTGCGAGCCACTGCATGGGCGTGTTTCAAGGGGTTTTAGGACACCAGCCGAGTAAAGAAGTAAGCGATCAGGTCAAATGGGCGGACAAAATAAGAAACGATAGAGTGTGCAGAAAAGTTAAAGAGGAAAGGACCATATGGAACACCGTAGAGAAAGGAAGAACCAGATGGAATGGACACACCCTGAGACGCAATGGATTTGTGGAGAACATAATTGAAGGAAAGTAGAGGGAAAAGTCCCCAGAGGAAGATCAAGGAATATGTTCATGGACCAAATAAAGAGGAAAGTACATAGAAAGAGATACCGAGAGGTAAGGGAACTAGAATTTGATAGGGAAGAGTGGAGGACTGCAGAAATTTGTCACGCGCGATGAAATCACCACTGAGTGAACACAGGCTCCAAAGCGTCGTATCCGATTCAAGTTCCGAATTTGGTTCAAGGTTTTAAGCCCCAATTTCGGCGCTGATTTCAGTGCAGACCTGAATGGCAAGTAAGACCGCCATAAGACTTTGCCTATCTCGGCTGGATTCGAAGAAAACTCCCTTCGGTGCAGAAAAAATAAAAAGGCCTGCATTATTTACCCCTTATCATAGACACCAAAGCGTTGACGGATTACATATTACCAGATTTACCGCGGCTGCCCTGATTCGGTATGCACGTTTTACGACTTGGAGACTTCCATCCTGAAAGCCTTGTCCATTCACACGCCCCCTCAAAAACTGTGTCGCACACTGTTCAATCTCTCAACCCCTCCGAGGCCGGGGGAGGAAAATATTCTGGGTTTTCCTTCGCCCTCTTTCCCTTCCCCGCCGTAATGTCATATCTTTTATTCATCTCGGGCTCCCGCGGAACTGAATCTGCTGAAACTTTTCTGTGGCAGAAAAATATGGGGCGCATAACACAGTCTACGTCTCTGCGAGAAAGGGGAGAGGCTGAAATGTGTAACCGACTCCCGCAGAGCGGCGACTTGAGATTCCTCTTAATCTTACATCAAATTTTCGAATGCCGGGAGAAATGTGATGCGGCACTCCGCGGGCTCAGTGCGAGCCGCGCCCTCCTTCCAGATACATCTACATTTACATACTACCCCGCGAGCCGCCGCATGGTCGTGTGGCAAGGGGTGTTAGGGCATCAGCCGCGTAAAAGTGTATAAAAAGAGTGGTTTTTGAAGGTGAAATGATGAAGTGTTTTTTGGATGTGTTTCGAGTGGAGCTCCGGTTGTATTACGGTCACTTATTGGACGCGGATAGAACGAATTTTTGTACCTATTTGTTCGGTGACGTATCTCTCTTATATTATCGCTTCCGTTGGATCTAGAAATGTAGTGTGGCGCCAAACAGATATTCTCTGTGTCACTATCAAACACACCTGTTCCGAATTTCTCAATCAATTTAAGTCTAGCGCACAGATTCCGAATCTCTAGCGGCTCCCAATGTCATCCCTCTAAGAGCTGAGAAATATTATACGTTTGCTCGTAGCAGTTTTATCGAAGCGCGGTTTTCCTGAGTAGTTTATTTATTTCTTTGGTTGAATCTTTTTGTCTAAGGTCCCAAATGCTCGCGGCGTATTCGAGGTGTGATCTAACCAGAGCGAAGTAGCGTCTCTCTTTTACTTTCTCATCCGAGGACCTTCCTATTACACGCCCGATTATTTCCATTTTCTCTAATGCTGCGGTATATACCCGTGTACCACGCCCATCCGTTTAAGTCGCGTGACTCGCTTCTGTAAGCGTCGGAAAATATTTTCGTCTTTATTCATTCTCCTAACGAGTTTTTGGGGGCCATAGTACTTTTGACTAATACCAAAGGTTTCCGTAAGCGTTATTACGTTTGTTTCTCCGCGATAAACGGAGAAAAATAATCGCTATCCATTCATTAGTCGGCCCCAGTGGCGGCGGGGTAAAGTCCTTGCCTGCTACCCTGAGGGTCGCGGGTTCGAGTCCCGCCTGGGTAGAATATCATCTGCCCAGGACATGGGTGTTTGTGTCCCGTCCGTTGTTACTGTTCTCCACCCAGCGTAAATTGGCACATTGTGCTGTATTCGGGATAGTAAAGATAAATAAAATGAAATAAAATAAAATAAATAAATATAAAACTACCTCTACGATTTTAGTAGATAAGTACGGGTTGAGGCACCGATCTTCCATTTGGAGTGTCTACCAGCTACCCTAAGGGTTTCCACGAAAGGCTGAGTATGGTGTGAAAATCGTGAAAGACGCACACTTCCCTTTTCAACTAGTTTTTCAGAAAAAAATATGCACGTGGTCCACCGGTCTATAAGGGATTAGACGAAGTCTAACTCTCGAGTGAAAAATTTGTACAATTATATTTAGATGTAGATGCTCCGGCAAATGATGACAAAAAGGTATATCCAGTTCAATAACCTTCCGATTCATTGGTGGAACACAAAGGAAATATTTATTTCAACTGCTCATCCACAGATAAGTCTCTTAGCCGATCGTCAACAATCGCAGGCGCGTGCTGTGCCAGAATAAAGCAGCAGATTTGAGAAAGAGGAGTAAACGGCGCGAAGGGGTAAACTGAGGAAGGCATGGTTGAACAAGGTGAAATATTCTCATTACAGTACTGGTTCACAAGGGAGATGGAGGGTATTTCGTTTTTGTGCAGGTTTGCATGAAAATTTGCCTAAAAGTACTTATTATACAATATATACAGATGAAAGCGAAAAGAACAGCATGGTTTTTTGGCAATTTCACGCCATTTTAACACGCAGCCTTATGTCACTCTGCATACATTTCGAAATAAATCGATTCTACAACCATCGACTTCCTTCTAAACGCGAAAAAATACGTCACGAATTATTGCAGTGGTTCCCAATATATATCAAGTTGTCATACCAAACAAGAAACACATAGAAAGACAATTACATACGTATTATATACGTTTTACACACGATATTCGCTTGGATTTCGAATTCCTCGCCGTAAATCAAAGTCATGCTTCATGCTGCATGCATGGGGATGCAGCCTTATGTCACTCTGCATACATTTCAAAATAAATCGATTCTACAACCATCGATTTCCTCCCAAATGCGAAAAAATACGTCACGAATTATTGCAATGGTTCTCAATATATATCAAGTTGTCATAAAAAAACAAGAAACACATAGAAAGATAATTACTTACGTATTATATACGTTTTACATACGATATTTGCTTGTATTTCGAATTCCGCGCCGTAAATCAAAGTCATAACAATGCTTCGTTTAGGATGAAAGTTTTAAAACTTAATTCTTGCATCATTTAAATTGCGATATGTACGTCCATTTCCAACGTATAAATAAACATACTCAAGAGAAGAGCGCTCCAATAATATTTTTCCGGATTTATTGGAAACAGACACGAAGGAAAAAAATATCTTAGAATATTCCACACTTGAAATATTTATTGCGGACCCAGGTTTTGACTACACACCAATCGCTATCAAGGTCAAAAAAACAATAAACATTTAAAGAATGTAATATACTAAGATTTTTTTTCGTCATATCTGTGACAATGTTTCACAAAGTTAAGCCTTCAACCATTGATGTTATTACCAGCTAATTTATTAATATGAGCAGTCAATGTCTCTAGATTCGCGATCCAACAACCTTGGGAACAGGAGGACGGGAACGGAAGAATGAACGAGGATAGCTAAGGCAAGGATACGGTAGAATGGAGGAAAATATTAAACCAGAGCCAGTTTTGCAGGGTCAAAACCGAGAATTAGGCTCTTTGGTCAGTGCCAATTCCAAAAAGGGAACATCATGACTGGTAATTATGTATCCTTTCCCGCAATACTTTAATTTCATCCCCGGTGGATTCAAAGATTAGCCACCGCTCGCAGGTGGGAGTACTTTGCTCCAACTCCGAGCAAAGTTTTCCCCCTTCGCACGGGATACAACGCCTGAATTCCCGAAATTAATATTTCGACCCCCACCTACCTTCCTCCCCCCCTTTTGTGCTGTTTCGGTCATGAGCGCGTCCTTGTGAAACACTAGGGGGTACGGGGTTACGGTCTGATACGACCCGAGACGCTCCTAAGCTCGGCAGGGTTTTTATACGCCGGATACCGCTACCCCCCCCCCCAAGCGTTATGGCCGGCCAGGCACCACAAAAAGTTTAAGATCTCCCCGAAAATGCGAAGGAAATTCAGCCCGAGCCACCGGGGAAGAGGGAGGGGGTTTAGTAGTCTCAATTTTGCACGAGATCATGAAATGCTGGACCGTAAGGGAAGGAATTTCCGGCTTGGCAATGGAAAAACACTGAAATGAGCGGAGAAGATTAAAGCAAGGTCGGTAAAACTCGGTCGGCGGACGAGAGTTTCACGAGAGAAGAGCGATATTGGGGCACGGACGGAAGAAAACAAAAGGAACGCGGAAAGATCATTGGGGCGTATACGAGAAAGATGAGATGGAGAGGGGAAGTGGGAGGCACGGACGTAAAGAAATGACCGCAAGAGGGAGAAATCCAAGGAAGGAGGAAAAGGGAAGCGGTAGAGGATATAAAAACTTGGAACTTAAAAACAACAAGGGAGGCGCGTTGAGCTAACTACTATTGGAAACATACGTTGTCAACACATGTGTCAATAACTACTTCTTGTCGATATTACCATTTGCTATCAGCCAAATCTATTGTACAATAGGTGGAGCACGAGTCGTTTCAACAAATGAGTGTTGGGACACGACGCTCTCAAACAAGCGAGGAGCGACAAGCAAGCAACGAAGGAGGTCGTTTATAAATTGCTCAATCACGTGCATCAGAATCGTGTCTGAGAGACATAATATCACGTGCATAAGAACCATATCAGTGAGAGATAATTTTTGTTATAAGGTACGTAATTTATTTGTACGTAGAATAAGATTTGGTGCAGTGGTCTCTTAGTTTGCTTATTTTCTTGCATTCGATTTTTGTATACGCTTCGATTTTTCCTAAAATTGGATTTCTAAGCTCGAAAATCTTCAATTTTTGCCTTACTTCAAGAATATAATGTTTTATTTACATCGATTTTGATTGATCGATATTTATATCGATCTGAGTTCGATTGGTAAACGTAGTGAATGTCACCCCAATAAAGGCGTTCTATTCATTATTATGGAACACCATAGAGAAAAGAAGAACAAGATGGATTGGACACACCCTGAGGCACAATGTATTTGTGAAGAACATAATCGAAGGCTTAAAACAGGGAAAAGTCTACAGAGGAAGACCAAGGAATAAGTTCATGGACCAAATGAAGAGGAAAGTACATAGAAAGAGATACCAGGAGGTAATGGAACTAACATTAGATAGGGAAGGGTGGAGGGCTGTAGTCAACCAATCCTAGGACTGAACGACCAATAATGACCAAAGGGTTAATATCACTTCTCACGCATTTTCCGAACTGTGACTGCAAACAACTCACAACCATGGGCGTCCTCGTTTTGGATATCAATAGCACCCATGATCGCATCTCATATCTTTTTGTCATTCCGCACGACGCATAAATATACAATCCCGGAGAACAGTAGGTATAAAGTCCGGGCTTTATTTTTTACCCATACACGGCAGGCATATCGTTCGCAAACCACTCGTACCTGGGACGCTGAGGGATCGCGGATTTAGACGCAGCACTCAATCATACTGCACGATAAACGGAGAGAGAATGGAGCAGCGGGAAGACGGATGAAGGGAGAGGCGCACACAGCGCAACGGAGGAAGTGGATTTGGAGGTGGAAGGAGGGAGGGGCTTGGATCGAAGACGCGAGGAGGCAATATCCAAGGATGAAGAAGACGTATGCGAGCGAGGAGAGCGAGGGAGAGAGGAATGGCAGGCAATAAAACTCCAAAACGAGAGAGGGAGAAAGGAAAGGAGTGAGATACAGCGAGGAGAGTAAGCGGTGAGATATGGATGGATAGGAGAGCACGGAGAGTGAAATCGGAATTCGAGAAAGGGAGACGGATGAAGATTCTATAAGGGACTATGTGGGAGGATAAACGTCTAGGAACGGCTATAGTGTGTTCCACATTTACGTGACCAAGTGGGCGTTAGAGACAACGCTGTTGCCAAACTTATTCCAATTTCAATGCGCTCACCTCTATAGAGTGTTCCACATTCATTTGACAGTCTAGGCGTTATGGAAAACGCTGTTGCCAAACTTTCTCTAAGCTCACCGCGCTCACCTCTATGTGTTATTAATATTGCTACGTGCGTGTGCGCTCCACATTTAGCTAACAGTGTGGGAGTCATGGGTAACCCTGTAGCCAAACTTACTCCAAGCTCAACGCGCTCACCTCCATAGATGGTTGCACAATCATTTGACAGTCTAGGCCGGGGGTGGCGAACCTATGGCACGCGTGCCCAATGTGGCACGCGGTGCTGGGAGGGCTAAGGGATACCTCTATCTCACTCGATGGGCACGCGAGTCGAGCAAGTATACTCTTATTTGATAAACTTTGGCACTCAATCGCCAAAACGTTCGCCACCCCTGGTCTAGGCTTTGGAGAAAACGCTGTTGCCAAACTATATCTCACTACGCTCACCTCTATAGAGTGTTCTACATTTACTTGACAGTCTGAGTGTTGCAGGAAACCCAGGTGCCAAACTTACGCTCATTGCGCTCATCTCTATAAGATTGTTCCACATTTATTTGACAGTCTGGGCGTTACGGAAAACGCTGTTGCCATAATAATTCCTAGGTCACTGCACCAACCTGTATACCACGTAGGCAATCATTCCAAAACTCTTAATTTCTGTATGCTAATAAACGATATGATAAAATCGTTTGAAGGACTCCTAAATGAACGGTCAGCATGCTGTAAACCAATATGTCAATATTTGTGCTACAATGGGCAACATCGTACCTCCAGCCTCATGGAGATTTACAGAGAAAACGATTCTCTATAAGAGCCCAAATGGTGCCACATTTGGTTCTCCATATGAGAACCAAATGTGGCACGCTCCACTGAACTGAGGTCTTAGGGAGGGGCGGAGGCGATGTCGGTTAGACCATCATGACGAAAGAGTAGCGTAGTGGTCTGCGCATTGGTCCGGTAAACCAAAGGTCCGTGGTTCGATTCCCGGTCCAGGCCGAATTTTTCTCATGACAATTTATTCAAAAAAATTGCCATGTTTGAATATTTTCAAATGACGAAAGAATTGAAGTTTTTCCAGCACGCGATTGTACAAATAACTTCTCCATGTTGCTTGTCATCCCAACAAGTAACGTTATCAGAAGTACAAAATAAAACCTTATCATAGCCTTCAAATTTGCTTACATTCTTAATTTGTTTACACATGCATGACTACATCACAAGAAAACGAAATTGTTGGAAAACCTATCTCCTAGCCTGGGTAGCAATCGTTCTCAAACTCTCATGGCTAGAGACTAAAAAAAGTCATGCCAAACGCAACAGCGGTGGACTTTATGCTTGGTATTATGCAGATATGGACGGAGTTGTGTTTCGAATATAACATCAGTCAGTCACTTAAATGGTAAAACATAAATACACAAACGCCGATTATTACTTCCCAAAGCCCGCTTAAATTTTGTTTTAATGTCCAGAAAATATTCCAGGACAAGGAATCGAGGACTATTCCGAGGAAAGAACTCACAACATGGACGAAAGCTACAACCTGTAAGTAGGTCTGGAAAGCTTGCAAGCTAAATGAAATCGAGAAAAAATAACTTCAAACAAAAATGGTACAATTTTCCTATGATTTTCAGTCTTTAATAAGTGCACATCCAAAAATCTTTACCAATATTATGGTTCTTAGGCAATAGATGTTTATCACTTTTAGTATAGATAAACTATAATTTCCAAATAAAGCAATTAAATATCTGTGCGACTTTAACAGGTCGCAGAGCGGCGAAACTTAGGTCATGAAAATAAAAATCTCACGTGGAAACTACATAGTGTTTCGATCTATAATTATTTGTCAAGATCCAACGTCTTAATTTAATTGTTCTAGTAATTATATTACTAGTGGTTTTCAGTTAATTTAGTAGATTAGCCACAAACCAATGAGCATTCACTTTAATCTCTCCATTCACATTAATAAAATTCTCACATTCTGCTTCCAATGACAATTTATGGATACAAGTAAGCACGGAGCTTGGTCACAGTCACCACCCACTCGCGACTAATAAATCACAGAGGCGCACCTTCAATTTTTTCCAGCTGTGCGTCCATTCTCGTTCCGACCACGTAGGGAAATGGGCCTAACCTCTGCCTAGCCGGCGCGGCGCCCATTTTCTATCCCACCGAGTGGGCTTGGCTAGGGCAAGCAGAGAGGGAGAGTAAAACCCCATAACCGAAGCGTAGTGGAGGCTTTTAAGGGAATATAAAGTACCGTAGATCACGCCCCCCCCCCTCCTTCTGGGGACATTTCAAGTACATTTTACAAGAGTAATGAGTGAGCATATAAAATCAAATTTTGAATCAGTCTCGCATAGTTACCATTGTTTACTTTTCATTTTCAGGGCTTTTTGAGAAATTTTCGAGCACTATTCTATAAATGTGAAAATTAGAACTATAAATTTGTTTTTGTGCAAGAAAATTGTCTCACTATGGATGGGGAAATTGAGCTCTATACTGTAATACAAACTTCTAACAAGTTTCGGAATTGTTTTGAATCAACAAGCCAAAATTACATATGAGGACCCCAGAAGTCAAGGGGTCTAAGTGACATTTTTGAAAAAAATAAGTTAGGTACAGGAATGGGAAGTGAAAATATTAATCTCTTAGGTGGTAAAGAGATCCAAGAGATTTTCTTAACAGGTGCTGCTATCTAGGGTAATGCCTCTTAATTACTTAGTGGGTTGTACTGAACATTTTCAACTTTGACTTAAGTTTTCTCTAAACAATGGGTTTGTTACTTAGACCCCTTGACTTCTGGGGTCCTCATATATTGTTTATGATGTGGTAGAAGATACAGTTAACCCAGTGTCATCACTTCATCTAAATTTTATAAAATTCATCGAGTCTAATCACATAAACCGAATAAAAATGTCGCCGTTACTGGGGATTCCATCGAGAACACTTCATTTAAATCTAGTCAAATTACACAAGCTATATCACCCGAACCAAGATGACCAGCTTTTTTATCATTCAGATATTGTTTTCATACGTACAAGACACAAAGATGTAAATTCGAATTAGTCTCTTGGGTTCAATCATTATGATGCTCCAATAGGTGTTGGCTCACATAAGCGAATACTAAATTATTTAAATATTACTAACAAAGCTGTAGATAAGGATTGAGTCTAAGGATAAGAAGTTAACAGATCCAGATATAGTAAAAGGAGGTAAAATTCAAGTTCCTTAACATTTTCCTTATAATCAGATGTATAAACATAACATGCACTTGACTGTGATTATTATACATTACGCTCTTGGAAAACAACAATTGACAACCACTCGTGCGTGACTAAAGTAAAGACTCGTGCACTAACGAAAATGTCATCAGCTTAGTGTAATAATGGACTACTTATGCCACGGAAAAGAGTGACTAAAGTGCGAATACAATTCTCGCACTGCTATAATTATTTTTAACGAACATTTGACATGTTCCGCTTTTTTAAGAAAGCTCGCAACCGTTGCTACAATATATTTTAAATAATTTATAGACGACATAAACACGACAAAGTTTTCAAATAAAAATTCCAACTCTATTTAGCCAATCAGTCAACACGTGGGTGTGTCCCACTCCGTCCGTGAAAGAGAATTTCAAAAAGTATTATTTTGCTTTAACAATGACATGTATAGTCCACAAAAAAGCATGAAAATGTAAAAAACCATGAGCTCCGTCCAAACGACAACGATGCACTTTCATCAGTGTTTACAACTCGGGATGCAAAGGCAATGTTATTTTTTTCCGTTTTTTTTCCTTCCACCCTTGAATCCCCTGGAGAGTCACAAAGGACATGACATAAAACGGCTCGGGTTCCAAACGGAGCCCGAAACCTGTAGCTTTTCCACGAGATTCGTATCCATTCATTTAATTATCGCTTTCCCATTAGCAGGAATTAAACACTGGGGGAATTCCATTTTGCTGAAAAATACGGAAATGTTTGGAGAAGAAAAATACACGTCGATTCTAGAGAGACTGCACGCTTCGAAGGAGAAAAAATATGTCAATGACGACAGGAATATACAGGGCGGTAGGTAACACTAAAGGATCGAACTACCAATAGGACAAAAAGATACAGAGACATGTACAGGAGAGAATAACTAGATAAACTGAAGACTCTCAATTGCTATCTCTTTCAATTTGCCTAATGGATGTCCCACACATCAGTAGTAACAACGTTTCGCAGAATAAAAACCGAGACGGTTTATCTGAAAACTTTGATGCAGAAATAAAACTTTGTAATTATTGAGTAATGAAGCTCAAATAATTTAGTACTGTCTACTAATTTTATTTCTACCTCTTTCTACGTGTTTCAACTGTCTAGCAGTCATCATTTTGTCTTGCCTGATGATGACTGCTAGACAGTTGAAACACGTGTAGCAAGAGGTTGAAATAAAATTAGTAGACAGTACGAAATCATTTGAGCTTCATTACTCATTATGCTGTTCTACGATATCTCGCCTGAGAAAGTGGAGTTTATTTGTAATTATTCATAGAAATAAATGTTACTGCGACCTAGGTTTCGATCTTTTCACATCATCATCATGTTTTTACACCATCATCGAGATGACGATGTAAAAACATATACATCTACGAAATACCGTGCAAGCCACGGGGTTGTACCACAAATGCACGGGGTGATTCCACTCCGGGCATGCAGCACTCATCCCAGCTCAAATCCAAACCCCGCACGTTCCCTCGGAATGCCAGGCGCAGGCCAAAAGCAGTCAGGAGAACAGTGCGCAGGCAGACCAGAAACCAGGAGAGTGATACGTAAAAGAACACGCTACCATTCAGTACACTACTCTAGATACAACTACTGGTTAGTATTTAAAAATCGACAAATCAATAGTACTAATAGGTGCTATATCATGCAAGAGTATATCATGCAAGAATATATCATGCTTGAGATTGCATGCGAGGATAGTAGCAAATAATCATGTGTAGATATTTGGTACCACTGAAAAAATCTATTTAACCTAGACAGTATCCTAGAACTGATCTATCGCAACTATTATGGTCCCTTATTGTACGCGAAAAATTATATTTTAAATCTATCGGTTTCGCAGTATAATTCCTTAATCTTACGACTGTGATCGTTTCTACCACAATAGTAACGTCGAACCCTAGGTCGCAGTGAAATGTATTTTTTGTGGATAATTGCAAATTTTTATTTCCGCTTCATGCATAAACTCCACTCAACGTCGTAGGGAGTCATAGAATTTCATATGAAAACTCTTTAATTATTTCCCTATCTCGCAACGTTTAATTTAAACCAAAAATTGATGAAAAGGTGTGGTTAAGCAGAGCTAATCAGAAAATAACCTACGGATATTACGCCACGAACATGCACAGAAAATACAGAACGTCAAATTCTATGGACAAACTTTCCTCCATTTCCCCACCCTGGCATAGCCCCTACGGACCCGGAGCGTGGGCCATCAAAATTTCAATGCCGTAAGTCCCCCCGCCCTCAACAGCAGGTGTGGCCGTTAGGGCACAGAGTGAAAGCATATGGGATGAAGGAACAGGTAAGGACAGGTGGGAAGAGAGAAAAAGAGAGTGAAGGGGAAGGCCGGGCGCAGAAACGAAACGAGAGAACAAAAATCGACATCCCTTTACCCGGGCGAACGAGGCATTCGCCGTAGTTTGGAGCATCGAGGATGGGGAGGGCACTTGCTACGCTATCCAAAGCTAGTGGCTGAAGCCAGTCCGCCATATTCGTTGATCCTCATTTTCCTATAGCGCTTGCGGTATAACGAACTAATATTGCAATTACACTATATTTTCAATCAATAATGTACTAAAAATCAGCATTCATTACTCCTTTAACGTTCTTTAACCCCGGCCAGGTGAGCTCGCAGAGAAAAAAAAGACTTTTTTTTAAAGGTGCATAGGGTTGATGTCACGATTGTTTCTCCAAACGGTCATGGATCGATGCGAAATGTTTAAATATTTAAAAAAAACAAAAACATTGGTGCCCGAGCCAAATTTTTTTAAGGCGGTTCCACCGTTGAGGTATATGAAGATGGCGCTTGATACGCTGGCCAATGCTAGAAACTGAAGCCAGTCCGCCATCTCCGTTAACCCTCATTTTCCTATAGCGCTTTCAGGCTACGGCACAAATTTTCCAATTTCACTATGGTTTTCATCAGTAGCTCACCATTCACTTGCTTCTTTAATATGCATTCCCCTACCGTCTTTTGTTTATTTATTTTAATTATAAGTCACCCGCACTCCCGATGAAAAGTATCGTGAAAGTGTGTGGAATACATTGCATTAAGCAGTCAAATGTTGCATGAGTTACTTGCCTTAAATTTCAAACAGATGATCAATATTGTTGCTTTACACCCAATACTTCGTCCATTACGTCGTGCTACCCTCAGGAAAGTAAGTGGAGAGCAGGGTTATACAATATGGCTGTTATTTCGGTCGCCAGGGTTCAGTATGATGCACTCACGTCTTTGATTTGCATCTTCCTTGCATATATTGTTTATTTATTTAAGTTAATAACTATCCGTATTCCCGGTGCAACCTATGGTAAAATCGAATAGAATCCATAGTACAAGTAACTAATGCATGTTTCATGAGTTATTTGCCTTAAGTATCAAAAGGTTGATATTCTTGCAATGCATCCGTTAATTCGTCCAAGGAAATTAAGGAAAGAGTAGGGTTGAACAATATTGTTGTTAGGCTTCAGCTTGATGACTAATACCATTCGTTTCAACTCACAGAATCATCATCAGGTATATTATCATATACTAGACCTCCAGGCTAGTCTAGAACAGTAGAAAGCATGCTGGTGACTCTGTGAGTTGAAACGCGTAATAACTGAATTAATAGTATTCGGTGGAATGCCTTCATAATGAAATGATGAATTACTTAGTTATCCACAAAAGATTAATTGGGATTAATTAATCTTTTGTGGAAAATTATGAAATTCGTCATTTCATCATCGCGTAATGCTTGTTATTAAAATCTGTGTAAAAGTGCGATTGCTGCTCTCAATATAGTTTGGAGATGCATATAGAGACTATAGCATTGATACATATCGAAAAATATGAAGCACATCATCATCAGCAGTCATAAATCCGAACATCGATTTATATCGAAGTTATCGATAATATCACATTGATTGGTTATCAACTAGAGAAGTATCCGTTCCTCTACAACCATACACCGAGCGCTACCACGGTTCTCTTTTTATTCCGTCGACCAAAAAATTTTTTCTTCTTCACACACCCAAACGCCTGCAGTGAATTCCCGACGTTTCCATCGTCATCATCCTCCAGGAGTCCTTGAGCCTTATTCAGAAAGGACGCGGCGACGTCGACACTGAGAAAATCTGTGGACGCGACGTTCAACGCCCAGACATTTCCCCACTATTGAATGCCCCTGGTTGAAATTTAAAATCAATCGCATTCAAACGATCGTCTCTCTCTTAATACATTCTGTCTTCCCCAAAAACCAAACGAGTTATTGCATGTGGTTTTTGCAATGGAACGCAGCAATTGCTTAAGGTATTATGATGGGAGCCCCAAGAGACTCGGAGGCTACACATTAGGCTTAGCTTGCTTGAGAAATTCAGAACTGGTGTGTTTCGGAGCGACACAGAGAATATTATCATGACGTCTCACTACACATCTAGGTCTGACGGAAGCGACAAAATAAGAGAGATATATTTCCTTACAGATAGGTGCGAAAATTATTCTTTCCGTGTCCAATAAGTGACCATTATAAAACCAGGCTCCTCTTAAAATACTACTAAAATACACTTCACCATTTCACATTCCAAAAGCTCTATTTTTAGACACTTATCTGGTTCTTCCTTTCTCTAAGGTGTTCCATATGGTCCTTTCCTCTACTATTCTTCTGTAGACTTCATCATTTCTCATTTTGTCCGCCCTTTTAATCTGATCACTTACATCTTTACACGGCTGGTGTCCTAATTCCCCCTGCCACCAGCCCATGCGGTGGTGGATGTAGATGTAGATGAAGAACGTTCACGAGGAGTGAATGGAGTTCGTATTGAATGCTCCGTAACGGATTGGATAGGATATATGGGGAGGCGAGAGGCTAAGGTCATTTACGCCATAGGGTATAGGTAAGGGAGGAAGGGCGGATAGACACCCGGCGTCGGCATTGGCCTGCTCTCCACGAAAGGCTTAACGTCTCATCCGACAGACGGAGTACTGTACTTGAAGTGCCCTCCACAAGACACACAAGTAGGGATCAGGTCTCCTCTGAAAAACATCCACCTCTGCAGGGATTTGAACCCTGGTTGCCCGTGTGGTAGGCGGGTACTCTAGCCACCACACCGACCACAATCCCGAATGCACCGTAAAGAAAGGGCGGGTGTAAGAAAATGAATAGGAAGGAATGAAGGAGGGTAATAAAGGATGGACAGTAAGGACCGGAGGGAGAATAGGAATTCAAACCAACTCATGCCCCAACCCGACAACAGGCCAACGCGTCACTCCCACACCCCATATCCCACAAGGCCTCTTCGACACCCCCCCCATTTTCCTCCCCCCACCCCCACCTCCCCGAAAAGTTCTGCCTCGCCGCAAAACACACCCCACACACCCACAACGGCTACAACGGCCTATATTTCCCCACCTCGAGGGAACGAGAAGGACGGGCGACTTGGGAATCGTGTGTGTACGCAACCGTTTGTATACGGACGGAGGAAAGGAGGAAGGGGGGAAGCGGAGGAAGAGAGGTAAAGGGATTGGAGTACGAATTCCCACAGGGGAAAAAGAGACAGGGGGAGTGGTCAAGGGAACAAGAGAGGAAGCAGCAGAATGAAGAGAAAAGAGGGGGGAATGAAGAGAGAAAAACCAAAGGATAAATATGAGAGAAGGAGGGGGATGAAGACGTAAAAAGGAGGAAGAAGAGTGTGATGGCGGGATGAGCGTAAAGAAAACGCTATCCGGAAACACGGTGAGGGAAAGTAGAATGAAGGGCCAAAGGGAAGGGACAAATCCCCCGGGATGACGATGCCCCCTTCCTTGCCCTTTCTCTCCTCCATCTGGAGCCTCGGGGAACTTCCCCCTCCCGCGGGAAAACGCCGATGTTTATGCATGCGCGAGGGCCGGGGGATAACCGAAAATCTCACAACCCGTGCCGGAGAGGTCGAAAATTACGGACGACTTATACGCGATGATTACGCGGCTCTATCTCGCAGGCTGCTCGATTAAAACGATGTTTCCCTCTACACACACGCATATATATTCCGATGCCAAGCGCAACAACTTGAGGCAGTTTGAACCAGATATTTCCCTTAGTCACGACGGAGACCATAATCGAATTTGATGATTTAATCTCAGCAGCTGTAGAGAGCATCGAGTAAACATTGTTATAATAATGGCGCAATAATATACTTTTAAATGGCTGAAACCCTCAATAATTAAATTACTTTGCCTGTTCAAGTCTTCAGCTTGACTCATTTTTATTAGGCGCGGTACATTTAGGACTCCATAACTACGGAAGGTACTTTTGTAATTCAGAAAAAAAGTACTGCGGTGCAAATAAACTTTATTTGAACAAATGGTTAGAAAGCATAAAAACTACACACTTAATTATTGAAGAGATTTAGGTATCTAGATCTGTATCCCTTGCATGTTGGAACGATTGACGATAGAATGTTCTTGGGTATTAGATTTTGCATTGGCGCGTTGCATGTGTGGTACGCGGGTTTCAATGTAATTTCGGTGTTCTATTGTATCATTCATGCATGCCTGGTGTGGAAGCACCCCCTGCCACACACCCTTTGGGTGGCTTGCAGGGTATGACGTAGATGTAGATGTAGATGAGGTGTTAGCACATCTCTCTAAAGGTATAGATTAAAAATCATCAGATCGTTTGGACAATGATTTACGATAAATAAATGGGGGAGTTGAGCGGAAAAGGGGATTGAACACATTCCTAGATAGAGTAATATCGTGGATAGATCGACAGAATGGACAAGAAGGAGCTAAGTGATGGGTCGAGGATATGAATCACTAGAAACAAGTGACTGGGCCATGTCCGTCAGTGCAGCTGCGAGTTTATCGATAGAGATTGGGAGGCAATAGGATGATAGCTCGGTGCCCGGTTACACGAGCCGTTCCTATGATTGATAACCTATGACTACCGCGACGTAACAGCCATGCTAATGGCGTGAGGACAGTGTGAGCGAGGTCGGAAGACGAGAGAAGATTGTGCCGATGATGCGAGCTTCCCAAGGACTTGACCGTGCGGGAAAAAATAGGCGAGGCGTAGTTTCAACACAGGCAGATAAAAGCGAAGGGTTGTAATCATGACTTTTTAAGACAAGGTTCGTCCCAGGAAGGCGATTGTCCCGTCAGCATTCTTTTTAGTATTCTACGGGCAGAAGGTAGGTTTTTTGAAAGTCAGAGAATCTCCTTCCCCTACTCTGCACTTTTAAGGCCCTATCTACCTTTAATATTTATTTCTTCGTCTCTACATAAGATCTAGTCCAGCAATAAAACCGATTCTCTTTCTTCCTCTTCCCCGCTTACCCAACATTCTTCTTTCTATTACATTCTTGAGCAGCCCATCGCCCCTTATTACATCCTCCAGTACCTACCCAGCCTATACCGGATTTCAATCAGAAATTTAATTTCCACGCCCTCCATACTAAGAACTTCCTCGGTTGTCTTCCTTTCTGTCCACCCCACCTTCTCCATCCTTCACCACACCCACATCTCAAACGCCTGCAGCCTATTCATATCCTCTCTTCTTGGGGTCCAAGTTTCCGCACCATAAAACGCTACGGTCCATACCAAGCTCTTCATCAGCCTCTTATTCACATCCTAACCCAAGGTCTCCGTCCTCCGCTCCCTTCAGTTACTAAACGCTTACTTGACTAACGCTAATCTCCTCCCTATGTTTTTGTTACTCTACTTCATTATAAAAGTTAGACTCATGGCATACAGAGTAAACGCAAATAGTTTTGAGTTGTCACAAAGGAAAATACATATTTTGGCCCCCTTTGTATCCTTACTTAGACTACTACTAAAGCTAACGACTAGTATTGAAAATACTTGGCAAAACATTTGACCAAACGGATTTGGGTAACGCGTAAGAGGTAAGACTTATACGAAATTCAATGTCGCTAAACCCTATCCACACCAAATTAATTTTTGAGAAAGGTTGCTCCCCTCCTTATTCTTTAATGATGAAAATACATAAAAAATAATGAAACCCTAACGAGTAACTACTCCAGAAACTGGTCATTATTTTTTTTGGTAAATTCCGCGCACTGGGTATTGATAAATATGCTAAGATGACTTCGGAAAAATGCGCCAAATTCCAAGCACACATTGAACTTAAAAAGGAAATAACCACTAATAAATCAAAATCTAGCAAATGAATGACATTTTATTCAATTTCTACTCGTCGGACTGTAAGAAAAAAACAGTCCGATCAAATTTTTGACCACGCATTTGGACCTTAATTCATGCACGCTTAAGTAAAACGGACTCAACGCGCACGCAGCTCGTAAAATCTACGACTACGGCCGCCGGGGTCGGTCATGAGAGAGAGGTTGGGAATTGGGTACGGAAGGATCCAGAGTTAGCTTACGATGTCCTGAAGGGGTTCCTGTAAGCGTCAGGACCACACGGGTGGGAAGAGTGGAGGGTGAAAAAAAAAAACAGAAGAGGCCACAGGGTCGTGGAAACAGCTGACGCCAGGGGTAGAGTTCGGTTCTCTTTTTTTATTTTATTTTTGGGGAAAACCTTACGTCGCCACCCTCTACTGTTCTCCTCCATCACCACCCACCCACGTGTCCCCACCGAAGCCTCCAACGACGAAGGGGTTCTATTCGTGGAAGAAAACAGTACATCGATGCAGTAACGATACGGAATCACTTGATATCACTTGAGAAAAAATTGAGATTGGGGAATAATAATAAATACTCTCCTATCTACCTACATGTGATTTATTTATATTTATTTGAAAAATGTCCACTTACAACACTATTGCTAATTCACAGTGGCCCAAATAACAGAACATACAAGAAACAAATACACAAAATATAACAAAGAAAAATGACAAAATACCTGATATAAACTGAATAAAGAGGTAGTGCTAATTATTTTTAGAGAGATGAGAGAGAGCCATGTTGGCAAATGCGCTAGGAGATAGAGAAAACGGATCAACGCTCACAGGAAGGGAATTTAGCATAGAGGAGAGGCGGAAAAAAGTGAGCGTTGAGAGAGAGATAATCTGGGAGCTGGTGCACGGAATAGAGAATGGGTGCGCGTAGACCGGGAGGGTACTCGGAAATTTATAAAAGAAAAGAGTTCAGGACAGTCTGTGATGGAGTTATGGATGTTGTAAATAAATTTTAGGTCATTTTTAAGGCGTAGACATGGTAGATGCAAATGTGATATATTGAAGTCTGAAATTAATGCATCAAGGGGGAGAGCAATGTTTATATCAATAGCTAAACGAGATATACACCAGAGAAAAGCAGAAAAAAACCTTAAAACTTTTGTCTTCTCCTACGCTACTATGCCAATATCCCTCAAGTTCAGGGACAGAAGTAGCAATTGACATGCATGTTTACCATTATTTTAACGCAAAGTAATATGTTTTATTCGAGACAACTTTCTAACTACAACCTATGAATATACATGGGAGACACAGCTAGAAGTTTCATGTGCATGTTGCATGAAGGTATTGCGGAGCTTGGAAGTAATAAAGTTGCATCTTGTTCGCAACTGTACTGGACTGAAAGAAAATAGAATGGTATTGATGGTTCTCGTTTTTCTTGATGAAAAAGGCTTTTACGAAACCATTGATTTTAAGTTTTTGTATCTGGACACCCCTGCATGCCTTGCGAGAAAGATTTTGGAGTAATCGAGAAAAGGAAGAAGGTTTGTAAGTGCTTGTTGCGAGAAGAGGTGCAGAACTTGGTCGAAACAGTTAGATTAGAAACTGTATACAATGTAGTGGTGACAAAAAATACGTTGATTTTGACTACGTTGTCTTAGTATTAAAAATCATATTCGAAAAGGATCGTTTGAACTTTCTACGGGGTTAATTTTTTTAAAATTGTCACCTGAAAACTCACAACTTTATGTTTAAATATCAAGGTGAAGTTTCTCCAGTTGCGGTCAATTGTTTTATGGCTCCAAGCCGACGAGTCACAATTTCTGTAGGCATTTTCAGGGCTTTGAATACAGCAAAGCTCACACATTAACATTTTTAGTCATCAATTTAGTTTTCTTGGTTTTGGTTCCAATAATTGACAACAAGTTTCCGCTGTTTCTTTGTTGCTGAAAGTTGGTCGAGAAAATTTCGAATTTTTTTAAAAAGTTATTCCGATTTCAAATGAAGATAACATTACAGAATCAATATGCTCCAAAGGTTTCATGTTCATTTCTGACAAAATGTTTGCGTTGTCATAGCTCGGCTACAAGAAAGTTTAGACCGCATGATTTTAGACAGCAAAATCTAATATCACCCTTCCTACCACTTCCGGAAGTACTGAAGTTCCTTCACGAATTACCCTGTATATACATATCTATAGGTGCAGCTGCGTTCAAATCCTCAAGCTTTTGAGGATTCCCTCACCCCCCGCCATCATCCCCCCATCTTTTTACATCCAGCCAGGGGATTCGATGGAAATGGGGATGAAGCGGAGAGCGGAAAGCATCCGTTCTGGTCCATACAACGGACAGCTTCCCCATTTCACCTCCTCCTTTCCCAATTGATCTCCTTCATCCCCTCATCCCCGGCACGACCACAGTAACGGTCGTCTCCCAACTCCGCCCTCTCGGGGCAGTTCCCGCGGCGAGGGAATCCAGAAGAAAATAATATAAAAAAATACCGTCGAATAAAAAATAAAACGAAAATGGACCAAACCTCTTCTTCTACTTCTTCCTCACCCCCTGCTTGTTCTTCTTTCTGCTCCCTTCCCCAAACTATCCCAAACCGCTCTTTCACCCACCCCCCCATCCTTTCCTCCGAAATGGCATTGGCGAAATAAAAAGGGAGGCTCCTTTTCCGGATCGCCCACTCCATCTCTTCCCGTTTTCCTTCTTCCGCTATCGCGTTCCCTCGGGAACCGTATACTTCCGATTCCTTGGGATGATCGCAGGGGAGATAGAAAGAGGGTGGGAGAGGTCCGTGCTCCCTCACCCACCACTCACCCCCCAACAGACTGAAAAGGCCGAACACGCGTGAGTCCTCCGGTCAATTTCTTTCGTCGGGGTGGACGGAGCCTAGCGGACGGTGGCGTGGCGGACGAGTGAAAATGGGAGATATAAGTCGAAGTACCGCAGCAAACGTTAGCATTGCTTATCCCTCTATGGATGGAATTATGAAACATCCGCACGAAAAAAATACTGCTACTGCATTAGTTATTTTTTAAAAAGTCCTATTTAAGCATGTTTTTATTGCAATTTATTGGATAATAACATTTATTAGAAATTTGACGTATTTGTATTGTATATATATTTAATTATAAATAATATTTTGCATGATAATATTCACACAAGGTATACTTTAACATTACCTTCATAACGTGCCTTTTTTAAACTTTCCCAATTTTTTCTCCATACGACAGCTGTAACTATTTATTTCACAGCTCAACCAGGCACACCATCGTCAGTGAATAGCGTCACACATTCATCTATTCAAATTGTTTGACAAACCGCCGAAAGAGACGCAACTTTCCACACGCTTGATCCGAAGCGTTACAATTCTGTCTAGCGCAGCAACTAAATGCAAAAGCCTCTCAGATAGCAGACATTTCAATGGTTTTGAAACATAACAAATTTGACTCGCTCGACCATAAAGGGTTAAATACTTCTTAGTCATATCAATAAAATCCAGAAATTGATAAAACTGTGGGAAAAACTAATTTAATTACTAGCGGTCTCTGAGATAAGTTTGGGATCGGTTTATCGGATTGTTGGCGAGGCATTAAATTCGAATGTCAGTAAGTTCCAATGTTATAGTACTTACATAAAAGTTTTCATTTATAAATAAAAAAGTTTTCAATTAAGTCGAGCCATTTTCACACTACCTAACAAGGTTAATTCGCTAATTTATGGAGTAACCCAGTAAACACGATTGGCTACAGTTCGCATGCGGTTGCACCTGCTTCAAAGCAAGGTCAACTCGCAATGGTCCACTATTTCAACTGTTAAAAGGTAATATGCAGTACATATGATTCATCTAAATGTTCTGTTAATTTAGAGAGATCGATTAGAAAAAGAGTAACTACACAGTTCAAATCAACCTAAGCTAACGGACTACATAGACAATACAATACATAACCACATGTCGGTATATCCTTACGAATGGAAGTATTTGCGGCCGAGAGGCCAGGGGCATAGTTATTTTTGCACTGTTTCGAGAATTGAAATGAAGACGGATGGGTTTGGAAATGATTCCAATCCTCCAGTATTGTCGCCCGAGCGCCCTATCCGATTTCCCTGTTCATATGTACGTGTTTATGCGGGTGCGAACACATAATTACATAAATTTTCTTTTCCTCTCGGCCAAGACGCTAAGAGAGGAACACCAGTTAAGAACTAACTTCCCACTGAAAAAAGTGGCGAACCGCTCTTCCGCGGTCAGGTGAACGAAAAAGAAAAACTTTACATGTTCACTCAATGTGAAGGAATACTCCATGGGAGGCCCTGAGCTCGCTCGCTAATTCTCGGATTCAACGGGTCGCCCAGTATTTGCAATTGTAAAGGTTTGCATACTTTGTGCCTGCTTCTAGCTGTTTCAAACTCGCCATGTTTCAATTGCTAAGTCATACAATGCAGTTAACAGAGTTATTTTAGTGGATCTGTTAATGAAGAGACCTCCATTTTTTAAGAAAATTGTGCAATCACACTGTTGAATTATTGCATTGTTGAATCGTGTAATCACATTGAACCCAAGCAAACGCTGATCCCTATCAAAAAACATTGCAATCACTTCACACGACGAGAATGAAGTTGATATCGATTCAATGCTTCATGTAACTCTTAAAAAAATAATAAACTTCAGCTCGCTGTTCAAGAAATCAATAATTCGATCTTAAAGAAATTAATCAAATGTCATCATTAGGCTACCGTTATAATAATTTTAAGTATCGAATTTTCTTTCCGTTATCCCAGTTTATTTTCCTGGTACCTCCTGCTCAACAAAACGTTGCATTTTATTATACCAGCGGATTTTAATTATTCATTTCATTCCACTAATCTGCTAGCTGATTGGTAGATTTTTGAACAGAGCTTATTCAAACATCCTCATTTTTGACATATCCTACCGATTTCCAACCTATACGTACTCAGCCATTAAAGTCCTCTTCAATTCCTCATCACGTCTTCGTCTTCTTGTTCTATATTTGACGAAAACTAAACGCGAAAGTCGCAAACATGGGCCAGAGGAAGGCCTAAATTGAGATGACCGTCACCATGTCCGAATTGACAAAAGATAATAGGAGCAACAAAACAACCTTTAATCCACCAAGGGTTGAAATTCACCACGAAAAAATCATTTGAACTGACCGGGATTCTAATCCAGAATTCCCGATTTCCGGTTAGGTCTGTTGGGAGATCCGGCCAATTGCCGGCAATCGGGAGATCCGGGGGCGAATCCCGGTCAAGTCAAATGATATTTTCATGGCGAATTTCAACCCTTGGTGTATGTGCAACCCTGCAAGTTACTTCGTACCACATCATTTGTACATGCATTGATTACAAAATTTTAATCCGTATATTCAACTCAAAGAACTATTTTCAAGATTTTTGACAGCTGAGCGTCACGCAACAACACATCCAAAAGCTCATCTTTCCCTCACATTACGCTGGAACCATCATCGCAATCCGGCAAGAGCATTCACTTTCACACAAGCCAAGATGCAATCTCTTCACTTTCGAGCGTAAATCTGTTTTCGGGAGTAAAAACTTAAATTCGTCTTCTCGTCTCCGTCTCCTTGTTCTATATTTAATGAAAAAGAAACGCAAAAGTCGCAAATGTAAACCAGGGAAAGGCCTAAACTGAGGAGACCGTCACCACTCCCAAATCGGCAGAAGACAATCGGAGCAACAAAACAAGCTTTAATCCGTAAATTCAACACAAAGAATGATTTTAAAGATTTTTAATAACTGAGCATCAAGCAACAACACTTTGAGAAACTCATCTTTCGCTCACATGCGACCCGGCAAGAGAGCATTCACTTTCACATGAGCCAAGATGCCGTCTCTTCACTTTCGGGCGTAAATCTCTTGTCTCCTGTCGACCTGAACGATCGCCCACTTGGTCCCTCGAGGGGGCAGAGAGAGAGAGCCTAACCTCAATAAACACGACCCGAAGCAATGATTGTCATTCGAATGGGCGACGTGAGCGCCAACCGCCTTCCACTGCACTCGGGGGAATCTCCTTCGCCGCAATGAACAGTCACTTCAATAATGCGATTCCGCTGATTCACGACGCAGGTAATGACAAGGTTGCATACATTTCATGCCCTCCATTAAGTACCGCGACTGGTTTCGATGACTGCGCAGCCATAATTACCAAGAGAGTCACGGGCATCAATTATCATCAGACCGCAAAATTAAGCGTGGATTAGGGAGGAGGATGCTCAGCGAAAGCATGGCCCTCAACACCGGTTGAGAACTAGGGTGATGAGTTATCCTGCTGCCCACCAAAGGATTCGGGGGTGTGTGTCTCACGACGTGTAATGTGTTGAATGTATTGCTTAATTCATAAACTCGATAATTCATTCATACATGTATAGTCATTCATTTTAATGACAAGAATGTTACTTTGTAAAACAATGCTGTTCATTTGGGTGCTATTGATTTTGAGATGTACAGTTAACAAAATGGTAGAAAAAGAAAGCAGTAAGAGACCAGTGATTAGAAAAATTGGCTGGGAAATTTGTCAAAAGATTCTCACGCAGAGAAACAATGCTTTGTTTCTCCGTCGTATGACGGAATATTTTTCACTCTTGTCTTTACGGGGAAATGTGAACGACGCCGTATTTGCAGAAGAAAGATACGACTGTCATCAAATCGATTCGCGATTCCATTATTAAATCATTAAAACTCCAAGACAAACCTACCTCAAGTTACAAAGCATTCATAATGTACGAATTAAGAGATATTACAAGAAGGCAATAAGTATATTTAACGAACGGATGTTGGTGATGCTTCAGAAAATACACATTCGGAAAATAACGGGTAAAAATATTACTGGATGGAGAACAAAACGAAAACAAGAGAAACTTGCTATGTTGAAAACAAAACGAGTAGACTAATATATGTAAAAACTAGGTAAAATAATTAGCGAAAAGACAAAACATATTAACAAGTAGGCCTTAAAAAGAACCTAGAATTGAGTGAATACTTTCATCGTTTGGGCAAAGAATAGATAGCAAAAGTGGAATGCGATAAGTTACGAGTGGGTAAAACAAGAGTACGAACCTAGAAAAGATGGACATTGACGTTAAACAAGTGTGGAAGGCGGAGAGACGACAGGGAAGAGTCGAAGATGATAGGAATTCTGGACAAAATAAGAAGGGGAAGACGATATGAGGATTATACGAGGGATCTAACGGCGGATCACGTACATATGTGTGAAAACGGAAGGATGTGCCAGAAAATGTTATAAACCCCATTGGAAAATTATTGGAATCGACGCAGAGATTTCTTTCTCCTATAAATAACTTACACTGGAGAAATAATGTTGAATTTTTGATTGTGCGATGGCCAAAATAATGGAAAATTAATTCTTGAGATCGATTTCGTTCAACGCCTTTTTTGCTTAAAAACTATGGTTTTGGAGCGATAATTCTCCATTTTCTCCGATTTCAGCAAGAGAAAATTTCATTGACAACCTGAAGATTAGCTTGAAACGTGAAAATTTGCTATGAACAGACGTCTCTATTAACTTTTAAAAGGTTAAGGAAATGAACCTTCCAGAAGGTTGTAGAAACCAGTTGATAATTACTTTATAATTTCTTACTCTTATCTCTCCCGTGGAGAATCGATGGCCTTTACTGCTATAGTGCCATCGTATATGAGCAGCCATTGGTTGCCGGCGTCCAATCCCGTAAACCGGTTCTTAGCTCAGTGCGCGCCGCGTACGAATACTGTAAGTGGCGACCCAAAAGAATCGGCGAAAACGAACGCTAAGCATCGCCGACGCGAGGGCCTTTAGGATAGAAATACTCTGGACGAGAAACTACTATAGATACCGAGTCAAAACTTGCAGTGATTGCAATAGTAATCGCAGTGAGGTTAGAAAGTAATCCCCATCGGCGCAGGTCACCGTGGTTACACGATAAATAAACAAAACATAAATCCTCTTCACCGACAATCTATAGGTAGTAGTTTCTCGTCCAGAGTATTTCTATCCTAAAGGCCCTCGCGTCGGTGAGGCACAGAGTTCGTTTTCGCCGATTCTTTTGGGTCACCACCTATAGTATTCGTACGCGGCGCGCACTGAGCTAAGAACCGGTTTACGGGATTGGACGCTGGCAGCCAATCGCTGCTCATATACAATGGGCAGCTAGTCTTGGAGGAACTCTCCAGTGCACAGAAACTCTGCGAGCACTATAGCAGTAAAGGCCATCGATTCTCTACCTTCTCTATAGTCTACCATAGGCAGCTGGACTTGGAGGAACTCTCCAGTGCACAGAAACTCTGCGAGCACTATAGTCAGGTATAAAAGAGCTGTCCAGAGGAATCCAGGGGCAGTGGTGACAGTCAAGAGGACTTCTGTGTTAGTTATGCGGTCCCTGAGTGTGAACAGAATTCAGGCGCCTGCAGGTAATGACATCCGTCACCTACAACGCGCCGTAACTCACCACTTTCTCACCCTGGCCGCCAGCAACACACATCAAGTGATCTCAAAAAAATCTCAAATGGGTCTCAGACTTAGGGTTTGAAGGACCCCTTTCGCTGACACGCACAATTCGAACCAGGGAAAATACAGTGAAACACACCTCTGCGGCCACTTCCCTTAAGGTAGTTTGAGCGAAATATCAGTTTACCTAGAAATCAATGAATTTGGTCTAATTTTAAAGAAAAATATATCACCCTTCCATTGACACCAAAAATTCAACTCCCTGCCACATTACTTTCCGAGATCATTGCCACAAAATACCAGCCCTTTTGTATGGGAAATGGTACATGTACGCACTTCAGAGAGACATTTTTTTAATAAATGAGGCATTTCTATCACTTAGATCTCGTAGAGAAATCAACAGTGTGTAGTTCTTATGTTTTCTCAACTGTTTTTGAAAATTTATCATATTGTGATCGCAGTAAATTCTTTGGGACCACAATAAACCTTCCGTTTTGATGGAGTTTCAAACGTACCGTGTAAAAAAATGAGCCAAGTTAAAGACTTATTTCGATATTTTCATTTGATTACTTACAATTCCTGCCATGCTAAACTTCATTATATTATGCAATATTAATAATGCCATATTTAATTCGCGTGTCTCACAGCTGGTGAAATTAAAAATTATAATTCTAATATGGTTTGTAATATTCCACCAATGTATTTTATGGTGCAACTAGTTTCGTCGCAGCGGCGACATCTTCAGGTACAAAGAGTCAAGGCACAATATATGGTCCTTATATACCATCTAGGTTAGGTGCTTCGGTGGGGGAGGAAGAAGGTAGGTGGAAGGGGGGGGTAAACCTCAAGGATGTAATGTGGTGTTGTGAGCGGGATTACATCCTTGAGGTTTACCCCCCCTTCCACCTACCTTCTTCCTCCCCCACCGAAGCACCTAACCTAGATGGTATATAAGGACCATATTTTGTGCCTTGACTCTTTGTACCTGAAGATGTCGCCGCTGCGACGAAACTAGTTGTACCATAAAATAAATTGGTGGAATATTACAAAGTTTTTCATTTTCATACGAAATGAACTTCCACAAAGTTAAGCCTGAGATGATAGAGATAATTCTAATATGGTCTTTATCGTGATTAGGGGACTATCTCGCTCGCACTAACTTAAGCGGTCAACTCTCAAAGCTGCCGATTTATATGCGAACGGAATGAATTTCCCATTCAAACAAACAGTGTAAATTTTCCCTTTCTTAAGCAGTCACCTCCTTAAGCGGCCATCACCTCATGGGTACGGTGGTTGCCGCTAAACACAGGTTTCACTGGCCATTTTGCGAGGCACAAATTTCTTGATGGCCATTTTTGTATCACCTAGTTAGATAAAAATACGTCCTATGATACAAGGTGCACAGGAATAAACACAGATTCGGATGGATATATTGACGAAACATGCGAATTTAACATCGAATCATTTTTTTTTTCAAAAATCACCTCTCCGAAATGGATTCTCATTTATAGATATTAATTTTTTTTAATTACTTAAAAACGTTTGAAATAGGTATTATCCGCTCTGTAGTTTCTAATCTGCATCTCGCTCTTCCATGCAAATTCAATTTTTCGCATAAAGATCTCCAAAGGAAAAATTACGGAGACTCACTCAGAACTGAAAAAATAAAAAAAAACCCTTTAGAAAGAAGTTGCTCAAAGATTTGAAATATATGGTAGCACTTATGATGCCGTAAGTTTACTATGATTGCCACAAAAGTTCAAGGATTTTAAATAAGAAAATTTAACTTTATTTGTGGCATGCATATTTTATTTAAAAAAAGACTAAATGTAAACAAAGATGATACTGTTTCCACATTTATTATGAACGTTATAGAACAAATAATAATTAATATATTTAAATTAAATAATAAATAAATTAGCAAAACTTCCTATTTCAAGTGCATTTGTAACAAACACAAAAATACATGCACATATAAACAAAATAATTAACTGAGACGATCTGGTGAAGGCATTTAAGTTCGTTACAGTCTAGGTTCACAGTTAATTTTGAGGAAAGATGTGTTCAACCCTAGACAGAAACAGACTTAAACGCCATCACCAGATCGTCCAAGTTACGTATTTTTTTTTAATAACAGCAGAGTTTAACTTTTAAGACCAGAATGAGAAAATAATATATTTTTTCCATGCCTACTTTCCTTATTTGCCTCTTTTACAAGGCAGTGCTTCCATTTTTTACGTCGCTTTCAATCTTCCTACAAACCTATATCATCAAAGCCTGAGATTAATTTTATTGCAAGCGTTTTCATTGATTAAAACAGCACGCTCTTAATGGGAGATTCTATGGACTGCAATGTATACGAGAAGATACTACCACTGTTTTTCTCACTCTTTTCGTTTGACGGAGGAATATTCCCCCCCTCACATGCCTTCGCCCGCAGATAAAAACGGTAAAAAAAACCGACAACAGAGGGTCGAGGTCAAATCGACTGCAGAAATTCTTCCTCCCGTCATGACTCATGGAATCAAGTGGGGAGATACAAGGCGGCTCGGACAGCGGCCTTCACTCCGTCCAGCAAACTGAGACCACACCGCGCTAAACTCAACCGGCGCAAAGTAGCGATTCTGACAAGGTGACTAACGCGAAACGACACCTTCTCCATTCCACCTTGCCAAATAGCGGACTAGAGAAGCGAAGCGTCATGTCATCTAACCGTGATATGTGGAAATTTTGAATACCATTGAAAAAAACCTTTTGTACTGCCTTCAGAGGGTTGGATATAGATATTCATGCATTAAAAAACGACGTTTCAAAAGGAGGAACAGACAACGGAACGAATGCTGTTAGAATAGTAAGGATACCTGGTTAATTTACACTGATGAACGACACCATTGTGTCCCACAAAAAGGATTTATGGAGGGGTCATAGTTGTATAACCACAGTCGTTGAAATATTATAATTACTGAACACGTGAAGCAAAACTGCCCTCAGCTGGGGATACCACCTATTGTACCACCTTGTACCACCATTCAATTGAATCAAAAACATATTTGACGACATTTTAGCTAAAAATAAGGTAATATCTGTTTTTAGTACAACATCAATGCATTTAAATCCAAAACGATGGCCACTGGTATTGTTACAACCTTTTCTTAATGTGTCTGCAGCGCAAATCGTGAAGCCTACATTTTCATAACTTTACAAGTTAGGCGAAGAAAATTATTGGATTTCACTTCTCTTCAGTACATCAATTTACATTGGAAATATCCATATATGTTGTTACATAAATGACGCAAGAATTATATTTTATAACGTAACTTTTCTTTATCGTTGGGTTGGCGAATGCCGGGATGGAGGTCGTCCAATGGCTGGTGGGAAGGGAATAAGCAAAACACATTATCATCACAAAACAAGTATATTAACGTTTTTTACAAGATATCTTGAGGCACAAAATTCGCCGGCTCACGTCGTGTGCTCGGGTGCTCGCCGGTCAAAAATCACCTCTCGTACTCTCGCGAGCGGCGTTTATATGATCTCCGCCCATCGCATTCCGGGTTGCACTTGTTTTTGGCATTTGTCCTGCAGCCCTCAGGTGGCGGTACATCTCTTGCCACCACAATAATTTTCAATTCAACTAAAGCATTGCTACGACTTGCGTTTACGGTGCGGAATTAGACATTTAAGCAATACACGTATGCGTTTATTTTAATCCGGAATGGTACCTTGATAGAGATAGGGAAACATTATATATACAACAACGGATATTTTCGCGTTTATGAGAAAAATCTTTACACGTCATCGCTTTTCTTCAAATTACATGAAAAGTGTAATCAGGCTACGTGTAAATCAAATATCATTTAATTTCCAGGAAACCAAATAGAATTCGTTGAATTTTTTTGGCTTTATCTATGCATATTATAATAATAGGATTCTTGAATATTTAGTCATTAATATATTTACCTCACGGCCAACGTTTCGCCAAATATTTTGGCATCTTCAGGGCACTGAAATTAACGTTGAACAGTGGTGGTATTTGTTCAGTGATTGAACTGATCTGTGCGGTAACTGAATATTTGGTTATTACTACACTTAACTAACATCCAACAGTACTATTCAAAATTATGCTCAACACCCTGAAGATGCCAAAATATTGGCGGAACGTTGGCTGTGAGATAAATATATAAATGACCAAATATAAATAAAAATATTCACGAATCTTAGTACTATCTATATTTTAATGGTCGAGATAGTTATAATTAATATACATATTATGCAATATATATTATTAATAATGTAATAATGATATTCATAATATGCAATATGTATAATACATCTATGGAAATTTCCACACGCAAATCTGTACACAAACGAAAATCTCTCCGTCCACCTTAAAGAAAATTCGTAAAATCGATACTCTGTATTCTCAATCTACGTTACGTCGGAAGTTAACAGTCGAATGATCATAAAGAGAAAGCCACCTAATGATAAATGTTGGTTCACGGTGCATAAGACATACCTCGAGATAAGCACTTGATTCATGAATTGCATGATTTTTGAAGAAAATAATAATAATAAATCTCAAGGAAATTCTTCTTTCCATGACGAAACGAAATTCGCAAGTGCAGTAATTGATTCTCCGGTTTCCATTTCGTAAAACGCCAACAACCGAATCGCAATCTAGCTCGGAGATTGAAAGAATTGTCTCTCTCTATCTGCGAAAAACCTTGGCCATGACACATGACTAATGAACTTTTACCCAGCAACACCGTTGGAAATTATGCACGGACATTTAGATAAGGCAAGAAGTATAAATTTTCCCGCCCTCTGCGGCGCGCTGTAATGCACCAGATTAGCTCATTACGAGGCCAATAAAACGCTTACGTATTCCATTACGCAGTGTATATGATAAAAATGCGATTTATGGCAGGAAATCCCGAGGGGTCATAAATACACTCTTTCGCGTGGAATATTTATTACTACTCAGAATGTTTAGTGCACTTCTTAAACACCCGAGCGAGTCCCGGACTAATAACCTTTAAAAAAAAATTAATCGAATCCCCGTCTGAACGGCTGCAAATTTCGTCGAAAAAATCATAAAATACGCGTGGAAGAGAAAAATACATGGGAAATTTAACAGTGGTTACATCTCAGGGAGGCTCTTATTTAATTCTGTGTACTTAAAGAGTATACTTCTCCTCATAACCTGATGGGATCGAGAGGAGTAGCTGACAGAACGTCGGGTTTCTGAACCGAAAACTCATGTTCGAATCTGTCATTAAAAATGCTTTATTACGGCCTTACGGGGTTTGGCTCTTGGTGAGTGAAGTTTTCGCAACTCAAGACTTGAAACTTAACGCATCGTAAATGCAATGACGTATAAGTAACGAATTAAATCATTGAGGTAGACGGAGGTTATGTACATAAGTGCATGGAAATTGTCACGCAAATCTTTTAATATGTATGACGAAACCATAATCAAAACAAATCGATTTCGATTTTACTAGTTTCTCGAATTATCGATTTCGATTTCGTGTGATTACTTAATCAAACTGTACCCTAAAAACCAATATAACCACTATTTTGGTAGCCCTGCTCTTTCCATACTTTCCCTTGGATAGCACGACGGAATGGAGGAGTCTGTATACGGAATGCAAGAATATCCACCTCCTGCTGGAAATGTAAAGCAAGTAACTGTCGCAACATATTATAGTTCGTGGCGCCATGGATTCCACTCGATTTCACTATAGTCTTTTCCTAAGAATGCGAATTATTACAAATTTGACTAATAAAAAAAAGTATTTGAAGAATCCATATTTAAAAAAAAATTAAAATCACGCTGATTTCTCGTGAGTTAACGAAGGAAATCATTGTTAAATTGCAAAATCATCCCGTAAGTTCTTAAGGTCAAACGGGGTTCACGAAGATGATGGAATGCATACGCCCACGGTTTGTGGATTCATTTACAATTAGTCATATGTTCTTATTCATTTACCGGACACGTTAAGTCGGGCGAGTTAGTTGCGTCCTCAATTGATAATGATTTTCGACTTTACTTTTTTTATTTCAAATTTACTTTATTGATTTCGATTTTACCATATTGATTTTGATTTTTCCTCGTTGATTTCGATTTTACCCTATTGATTTCGATTTTACCTTATTGATTTCGATTTTAGCTTATTGATTTTAATATTACTTTATTGATTTCGATTTTACCTTATGGATTTCGATTTTACCTGAGCGATTTCCATTTTACCTGATTGATTTCGATATTACCAAAGTGATTTCGATTTTACTTCAAAGATTTCGATTGAACCTGATTGATTTTGATTTTACCATATTGATTATGATGTTATCTTTACATGATTAATTTTGTTTATCAATCAAGTAGGTCACCTCCGTTGGACTACAGTAACAACTCCAAGAGAAAATACAACTTATTTTAAAGGGATAAAATTAGACTCCACAGTCGCCGTATAAAATGCATGTACTTCACCGTGAATTTCCACAACGGTTTCTAGGCGTTAACCGGGAGGTAAAATCAACCGACCACGTGAGGCTATTTGCTGGTTGATTCTCGCAGAAAATTGACTACTTCGTAATGTACGCACGGTGACTACAACACGGTGGCTATTTCGAAATCAGCACGCGGGCGGAAAAGATTCGTAAACTTCAAAATAAAACTCCTCAGATTTGAATACATTCCATGTTCCCTGCGGAAAGCACAACCAGATTTCAACCCCCCTCCTCCTCCTAGCCCTTCACCCCCAAACTAAATAGTAAAAGGCCTCGGGAGCCATCACTTTCCGAGCTTCAGGCGAGCAGGTCACGTGCGTCGGACGGCAGTAAAAACTGCGAGAGAAAATAAAAATAATGATAAAAAAGGGACAACATGAGACTTCACAGTCGCCATATAAAATGCATGTTCGTACGCGGAGGGAAAGAGAGAGGAAACAGTCCGCGTAAAAGTCGTGTATAAAAAAATACGTCCGAGCGCCGACGAACGGACGGACAGACAAACGAACAACGGGACTAGGCGAGGGACACACACACAAGACGAGAGTGAAAACGAAGGAGCGTCGCCCAGAAACAACTACTACCGGCCCCGTTGCTTTAAGGTAGTTTGAGCAAATACTTCCCTAGTCAAAATGGAGACCACCTTCGAGTTAGACGATAAAATTTCAGTAGCTGCAGGAAGAATTAATTAAATACTGCATCATTAATGGTCCAGTATTATAAAATTGTGTGACGAGATCTGTGAGCCAGAAAACCCACATTTAAATAAGGTCTCCCGGGTGTGCATACACGTATCATTTCCCATGTAAAAAAGGCTGATATTTTCGTCGAAAGTCTCGGAGAGGAGTTCGGAGAGGGGCTGATATTTTCTAATCTTTGAAAGGGTGAGATATTTTTCTTTAAAATAAGACCAAACTCATTGATTTATAGGTGATATGAAATGATATTTCGCTCAATCCACCTTAATTTCACACACAAACACACATACACATCTCTTCCTACCTCCCTTTAATGTTGCTGTATTTTTTTTCATTTCTATTCGGAGCACTCCGAAATGATATAAAAAATTACAAACAAAAAAATACACGGCACGAAGGAAGGAAAAAACGCGAACACGGCACACAGACTCCGGGGTTGCCACCCTCCGCATTGTTCCACATATGCACCGTAAAATATGGAGTGCAGAGGGGGTGAGTGGATGGGGCAAGGCGTGGGAGGAGCAGAGAATGATGCTTGTTCTTGTCGGGAAGGGGGAAAATTATAAGGAGATAAGGATGCTCAAAAAAACGTGACACACAAAAAGCAAGAGGGAAACGATATGCAGAGGGAATAGAGAAAAATATACATGAAAGATACACGAATACAAACACGAAACTATTCGCAGTGGAGGAAAGTGGAGGAGGAAAAATATTTAATTTAAACCCAAGAGAAAAAAATACAATTAGGGACGATATAAAACAATACATTAATATTTTCAACTAGAAAGAAAAATGCAACAAGTAAACAAAGTAAAGTAACAAGGAAAACAAAAGTTGAAACAAGTAAAGAAACAAGAAAAACAAGCAACAAATTATTTATTTTAACCTCAAGAGAAAAAATACGAGGAGAACGTTAAAAACAATATTAAAATGTTATTAACTGGAAAGAAAACTCAACAAAAACAAACCTATACGATAAGCAGAGGGAGAAGGAAAAAAATATATTGCAAATGCGCAAAACAACAAACACGTAACTATATTCAGAGGGAAGGAAAGAACAACAAAACAATTAAAAAAAGGAACAGAACGATATGTGTAGGGAGAAGAAACACGAAAAAACGAAACGATACGAGGATGGGGCAGGTAAGGAGGGATGTGTACGAAAGGGCGGGACACTGGACATGTGCGTGGTGCACATAATAGGGGACACCAACGTCCAACAAAGCGCCACCAAAACCCCGACTCCTTCCCCCGGTGTCACATCACGTGTCCTGCCATTTCCCGACCCCGGACAAAACAGCCACGCCCCCCTCAAGATCCCCACCCACCTCCATCCACTTCCACCATCCCTCTTGACATACTTGGAGAGGCCGAGGCTGGGAAAGAGCTGAGGCGGAAAAGATGGCGGGGAAGGTGTGTAACGAGGCACGATGGGGGTGGACAGAGAGAGAGAGAGAGAGTGAAAAAGAGACGAAAGGGAGAGAGGGAGCGTAGATGAGAAATAAAGATTACTGCAAGCAGGATGGTAGGCAGGCTTGCCAACTTGGGGAGTTGACACTGGGAGTTACATGTTCCCAGGAAAGGATATTTCTGGAGATTTTAGAATTTGAAACCTCGTTTACCACGTGTAATGTGCGCATAGCAGAAATTTATACAGCTAAATTTATAAAAATGTATTGATTGTCAAAAATTATATCCAGCCAAACTGTTAGGTATATACACATAGCAAAAATTCATCAACGTAAATGTGATCGCCTAGAACGGGGGTGGCGAACCTAAGGCACAAAGTGGCACGCGGAGCTGGGAGGGCGCTAAGGGATACCTCTATCTCAATCGATGGGTTGGCACGCGAGTATACTCTTATTTCATAAACTTTGGCACTCAATCGCCAAAAAGTTCGCCTCCCCTGGCCTAGAATATGGTAATAAAGTATGAATTATTTCGAATATAATTTATCTTAGGAATTTACCTAAACATTAAGCTCCAAAATTTTAACAACCTTTTCACGCCATGAGCGCGGATCGTAAAAGTTAATACTGCAAAATTAATTAATAACGTAAAAATGAAAAATAATACATAAATATAAAACAAATGATGATAAGTAAATTGCTTCAATTACTGAAATACTCTGTAATATTTCACAATAAAAACATAAGGCGTTATAAGTTTGTTTCTCATGCCATTCACTCAGAGCTCGTCAACAACGAAGGTTTGCGGAAAGAAATAAAATTGTCGCGAAGGTTTCCACGGCGTTTTCCATTATTGCACGTTGTTTTGCACTCGCTTCGCGTTTGTAGGTGCTTCGCGAGCTCTCCGGGTAGCAAGAGCCTGACTGCGGTCTGGACCTCCCGAGACGATATGGTCGATCTCTTGCTGTAGTGCGCCAAACGGGATGCTTACGCGGCGATTCTCTCGAAGATGTCGTTGACGAATGAGTTCATGATGCTCATCGCCTTGCTCGAGATTCCCGTGTCGGGATGGACCTGCTTCAGGACCGTGTAGATGTAGATCGCGTAGCTCTCCTTCCTCTTCCGTTTCTTCTTCTTATCTCCCTTGGAGATGTTCTTCTGGGCCTTCCCGGCCATCTTCGCTGCCTTTCCGCTTGTCTTGGGTGGTATGTGGATTCCGCAATTAGACTCGAATGGTGTTGTCACTGCACTCATGGAAGAGAGTTATCCGCGCCGACTAATCACAACGCAGCGCGGCGAAGTCGGTCTCCATGACAGCTAGTGGTATATAAGGTGGCCACAAACAGCTTCTCACCACCTTCGACCTGAAGACGGTAGCCGGATGGCTACCGAAACCGTTGTCGACCAATGTCAACGTACGCGGTTGGAAAACCCGAAAACAACGTGCAGTAAAGAAATAAAATTGAATTTTTAAAAAATCACTAAGAAAACATTCGATCAACATTTCGTCACTTTTCTCACGCGATCTGTGCATCGGAACTACCCCTTTTCAAATGTCACCCAGTGGCGCTCCAAACGACTACCATTTTTTCAAGGGAAAAAATCTATAAACGGAGGACATGTTGCTGCGCGTTGGCGCAATCAGGAAGATGAGATTTTTTTCCTAGATATGAAAACCAAAGTCATCAAAGTTAATACGTAGTGTTATTGCGCTCAATCTACAGCAAATCAGGAGGAAAACTCTTTTAAAGAAAAGGAAATTTAAGGTGGTTTGAGCGAGATGTCATTTTACCTAAAAATCAATGAATTTGGTCTCATTTTAAAGAAAAATACATCACCCTTCCACTGATTCCAAAAATTCAACCCATTACCACATTACTTTCCGAGATATTTGCCAGAAAACACCAGCCCTTTTATAAGGGAAATGGTACGTTTATGCACTCCGGAGAGACATTATATTAAAAATGAGGCATTTCCAACACTTAGATCTCCTCAAAAACTCAACAGTGTGCAGTTTGTGTGTTTTCTCAACTATTATTGAAAATTAATCATATTTTCATTTCATTACTTCCAATTTGTGACATGTAAAACGATTTTATTGCACCATTAATGATGTAATATGTAATTCTAGTGTCTCAAGCTGGTGAAATTAAAAGATAGATATCGAATATGGTCTCTATTATGATTAGGAAACTATCTCGCTCGCACTACCTTAAGGAAAATTCGGAACGTGGAAGATTTTAACATCCCTTGTCCAATTTCCGGAAGATCTCGGGAGTATCCTAAAAGTTGGCATCCCTTGTAGGTAGGCTGGCTGCACGAAGGAATGACGAAGGCGTGGAAAAAAACAAAGGCGCATAAGGGGGTTGGATGCAGCAGGGGGTGAGGTGGGGACAAAGAGAGAAGAAACGCGGCATAAACTACCAACGCCATCGTCTCGACCGGGGCCCACTTATTTTAGAAAAAAAAATTAGGAGAGGTGGAAGACGATGGAGAGCGCATGAAGGGTCGTTAACCCTAAAGGGGTGTGGTTGGGGGGGGGGGGGCGCGCGGTCGTGTAGCGGGGCGAGGGACCCTGGCACACGTCGGCGCCCGAAAAATTGAGGGCGTGGGAACCTGCACCACCAAAATGCGGTGACCGGCTGGGTAAAACACCGGAGAAAAATATAAGGGCTTTATTTTTATGCGCATTAAATAATAGAGGCGGTGCAGAGGAAGGACAGCTACGATGCATCCACGTATGACCAAAACCAAGGGAAGCATCGAAAGAGTGCAATAAAAAAAATATCGCGAAGCATGCGTGAACGCAAACTGGCTCCCTCTTCGTCGGCCAAAACAGGACCGATCACCAATGCCGGCGTAGAAAAATGTCCAATCAATCCGAAACTTAATTTTAAACGCCGTTTCAGATTTTAAAACGAATGAGTTCTCTATCCACAACTCCATACTACCCTGCGAGCCACCACATGGGCGTGTGGCAGGGGTGTTAGGACACCAGCCGGGTAAAGATGTAAGGGATAAGTTTTTGGGAGGAGAAATAGTGACGTGTAGTGGAAGTGTATTTATTGGAACTCGGTTGTTATTGTGATCGCATATTGTGCGCGGGCAGAACGAGTTTTTGTACCTATCAGTTCGGCAATCTATCTCTTTTATTTTACCGAGGTCAGCTCGAGAGATGTAGTGAGGAGTCATGATAAAATTCTCTCTGCCGCTCTGAAAAATATCAGTTCTGAATTTCTCAAGCAACCTAAGCCCAGCGCACAGCCTCCGAGTCTCTAGGGGCTCCCACCTTAATCCCTCTATAAGTTGTGAGACACTATATGTACGCTCGTAGCAGTTTTTAACGAAGCGTGCAGCTTTGATTTGTGATTTTTTTGTTTGAATCTTCATGAATAAATAATAAAAGTTCTTTAGTAACTTTGTGGTATTCCATTTTTTCTTTCAGATGATTTAATGGTTACATTTACAAAACCACAACTTAAAAAACACACACGACCCGGGTTTCAACGCTTGAGCGTCATCTTCAGGTCCACCCGAAGATGACGCTCCAATCCATCCATCCTGATCTTCATCCACCTGAAGATGTCGCTCAAGCGTTGAAACCCGGGTCGTCATTAAATTAAATCATCTGAATCTTCATGACCAAGGTCCCAAATGCTTGCGGCGTATTCAAGGTGTGGCATAACCAGAGCCAAGTAGCATCTCTTTTTTTACTGTTTCATTCATTAAATTGATGTGTGGTAATGAAAACGGGAAATTATATTGGGGATCTGATGTTTCATTAACTGTGGTACGACATTGAAAGCGCTAGAAAAATTAATCACAAAGGAATTATTCAGTCGTGTGAATCTCAGGTAAGTTTCCTCATTCGCCCTCAGAAAATGAGAATGCACGAGAAGGTTCAGAATCAAAGCAATACTATTCAAAGGTGGTTGGAGCGATTTTCATTTTCGCACAGATTAGCGTAAAACTTTGGATGCGTGTATATATGTATATTTGTAAAATGCCTAGAAAAAAGTGAAAAAATTGCAAGTAACCAGTTGAGTTCCTTGGCAATTCCATAATATTTTAACATCTGCAGCACTAGAAACGTGTTTCGAAATATAATGGTGAAAACATAAATGTGTTCAGATTTTAACATAAACAAACAACAATACCTTTAAGACCATACGAGACACCAATGCATCGAATACAACACACTTGACTAATTTGTGGAACCACATAAACATAACACGGCAACAGATGTTTCTTAAACGCTTAAAGAACAGGAAGTATTTAAAATTACGCTGTTGATGGTGGATACCGAGAGTGAGATTAAAAAATTATGGCATCCTTCTGAAAAGAAACTAAATCTTTTGACATTTTCCCATCTCGCCATACACATCTCTCCTTTGAATTATTTTCCCGAATAAGAGGGAGCAGAAAATTGCGTATTAAGCAAACACATACTGAAAGAAACACGTGAATCATAACAATTTGTCATCTTAAATCTCTTCTCGACAATTTTTCAGATTAGAAAATTATACGGAACAATACAAGCTTCGAAAAACATCGTCCCCAACTCCACTCCTTAACATTCGATCTAACGTTTCATATTCTCTCTCAGTTACCGGCCTCAAATAGCTCGTAACTATAGTGACAAAAGTAACGGAAAGTTTTCAAAGAGCTCGAACGAAAGACCCATAAGGTTGTACATTGGTTCCAGACGAGGCCATTAAGATGCCAAGCCATAAACACCGAGACAAGGACTCCCATATCCACGAAGCTGTGTGTGTGCAATACACACGGGAGACATGGATGTCACCATTTCTCGTACTTCGCTTTCTTAAGATAGCAAAGCATGAGTGACATCACCGCTGATAACCAACAGGATATCTCTTATTTCCGTCGACTTTCTCCGGTAACCTACCACACGGATCTAGTTTTTTTTCCGACGGGTGACTGGCACTAATGGAACGTGGTTCCTTACTTCCGAGGCATAGGCGGAATAACGACTAATTTAAATAATGCCACTTTTACGAGCCAATATACGAGGCCGAGTTTCAAAAGATAACGAGTTGAGTTAATGCTAGAAGGACGGTCGTCAAAAATAAGTGTTGTTAATAAGCAATGAATATTTCTCAGCAAAAACTGCAGCATACAAAAGATTTAAAGATCATAATATTAATTTTTGACCAGGAGAAAGGGAAGTAAAACATGGTAGGAGGGAATGGTGAAATGATTGAGCTTAGTATGCAAGGATTTGATTGGATATTTGGAGAGGCGACCGACAGCTAAGGTCATTTGCGTCATAGGAGATTGGTAAGGGAGGAAGGGTGGATAGAAAAACGGCGTCGTCATTAGAATGTCTTAACAAAAGGCACCAAGGGGACCACGATTTAGCATTTCATCAGACATTAGAAATACTGCACTCGAAGTGTCCTCCACGAGACACTAAGAAGGGATCGGGTTTCCTCTGCAGGGATTTAAACCCTAGCCGCCCCTATGGTTAGCCAGTACTCTAGCCACTACACCCACCCCATCCCCTTGTATGCATGGTTTTGTGTATCTAGGTCGAATGTCGATGAAAGACAGAAGAGAATATGAAGAGGTGCAAATTCGTGCGAACTCTAGAGGGGAAAATCGTACTTATTGCGTGGAGTAATCAAAGAATGAATTTTTAAGTAAAGAAGCGAGGATTTCGGTGCAAAAGAGCAACTCCTTCCAACTAAAGAACATAGTAGTTAGGGTCGAAGAGAAAAAGCGTACAATTAGGCTACATGCAAGGAGTACGGGGGAATCTCAGAAGTGTTTGCGGTATATTTAGGGAAGATAAGGTCAGTAATGAGCTGATGACGAAAGGACGTGGAATAGATGCGCTGAAGATAGACATGTACGAAAGGCGCTTAATTCGTAGATTTGACCAAGTGGAGAGAATGGATGAGAGTCGAATAATGATGGAAATACATAATAGTACCTTTAATGTGCGAGTGCAAGGGAAGACCAAGAAAGTCATGACTGAATGAGGTGGACGAGAATATTATGGTGGTTGAAAAGATTTTCGTTTATGTGCCAAATTGCGTGAAGCTTTGCATAGGTGTAATTATCAGTAATTAGTGCAGATAAACGAGGAAAAAAAATGCATTTTACCGATTTGGTTTCATGGAAATTTAATGATATTTTAAAACGTAGCCTTGCCATAGGCATCAAATGGGAGAGACAACTCGAAACAAACAAACAAAAAAGCAGACGAAAGCGCAGGAAAGGTTTTCCCAGAAACTTTTTTGGGAGACAAACTTTAGTCTGATTATATTTGAGACCTCCACCAATCTCCGCCCGTCGAGATCATAATTGTCAAGCGTATTTGAAGCAAATTACGAACAAAACAAGAAGCCATGACGAGCCAAACGAATGCGTTTTAACAACTAACAATCAACCTTTGCTGTCACTCTCATCACGAATCCGCGGGCCAAATTTCGGCCACTATGATTGAGGTTCCTTTCTCGTGTGTAATCACGCCGATGTGATTTTTCCCACAGGCGCCGCCATGGAGTGAAGTGAACGAGTCCGACTACAAAACCGCACCTGATTTCAATAACAGCAGGGAGGAAAACAGTCACCGCGTGTGACGCAATAACGTTCCCCCATCCCCCCAAAAAAGGGAGCTTCCTCCCCCGACTGAAAAACGGAACACGACAGCGACGGGCATCACACGAGTGTCAAAGTCGGTCTCCTGAATGAACCTTGTTAGACGGCCGACATGCATGCGCGAATCGCAATTGCATCGGATACGAACAAAGAAAATGGAACAATCAAGGGCCGAGAGGTAATCGCAAATGAAACTGGACGTCACGTATGGGGAAAAGTGGACGGTATACAGATAAACGCATGCAACACGAGGTCACAATCGAATAGCCAATCCAATACTGATTAAAAAAAAACGGACACCATCTCACATAATATTTTCTTTAGGAAATTCAGTGCGAACAAAGATAGGAATGGAGATCTTTATCATTTACAAAATTATAGCGTCTGCCGGTTAAGTAATGAAGCGAAGATTTCGGTGCAAAAAAGCAACTCCTTCCAACTAAAGAACATAGTAGTAGGTTCAAATGGTATTCAGTCATAATAATCGATATTTTCCAAGTGCATGGCCTCTTTCTTTACTTTACTTTCAAGAAAATTTCCTTCTTTAACTCAGCATAGGTCCGATCATTCTACATTACGTCCGTACAGCCTATTCTATGACCGACGACCTAGAAACATTTTTACACCATTAGAAAGAAGTGATCTTACTTAGAAAAATACGTTAAAATCGAGATAGATTGTCGGGAAAGCCTAAAATAAAGGTTCCTTCTTAAATCTGAAGTGGAACGCTTTCATAGGCCAACGTTGTTACTACGCTGACATATCGACCAATAGTGAAAACCAGAATTGTACCCTAGTAAGCACCCTGTGAAAATGAGAATATTTTCGTGAGGAGCGTGGCACACTATAGGTAAGAAGCATGGCCCATCGGGCAAGGTGACCATATAAGGATAGAAGCCGAAGAAGAGAAGAAGAGGATAGGACCATATGGAACACCATGCAGAAAAGATGAACCAGATGGATTGGATACACCCTGAGACACAATAGGTTTATGAAGAACGTAATTGAAAGCAAATTAGAAAAGTCCCCGGAGGAAGACCCAGGAATAAGTTCATGGACCAAATAAAGAGGAAAGTACATAGGATGAGATACCAGGAGGTAAGGGAACTAGCATTAGATAGGGAAGGGTGGAGGGCTGCAGTCAACCAGTCTTAGGATTTAACAACCGATGAATGAAAGCACCTTAACGTCGTTAAAGTAAGATCAGGTGGTCATCACCAAAAGATCATCTTTTTCAATCATCTTCCATGGGTCATGTCTATCCTTCTCCCATCGCTGCTTCCTTCTTCCACCCAACCAAGAGATACCAGTGGACCAATCCCTCCTCTGTGCGACGGGGAAGCTGTTTTCCGACCGGAGACACAGGCGTCGGAGATGAGGGGTCAGGCGGTCTTATAAGGCTCGATGCGTTTTCAGGTCGGGCGTGGGTTGACGGTGAAGGAGTACCGCGGAAGAAATCCCGGCGGCGTGGGCATTAGTCTAACCTTGCGGAGATGCAGCGAGTGGTCACACACGGTTAAGGCTTCCCATCCGATGGACAAGGTATTCGCCGCGGTTTGTGTCTTGACCCTTTTCTGTCGTACATCATCATGTCACGACGAACGATTTTAATGCGACGAGAGACGCGACGCGCATGGAAAGCACGGTATAAGGTGGAAGCGACACAATATGAATAGGTAAACCAACAATAGATACAGAGAGAAAAGCTACGACGACGCTGGAGAACTAGATGTCGTAAAAATGCTTATGACAAAGTACGCACGCCGACCGTGACTCGCGCCGTAAATATACATAGCAGAATGCCATAAGACGATTCAAGACGTATTTACTGAAAAAAATGAAGACAAGGCATAAATTCACTCTAACTTTGAATGTGGTGATTTATGAACATTCAACATATTCACTCCCCAGCGGAGGATCGTGAGGCACTCCTGACTTACCTCACAAACACCATAAATCAAGACAGAACCTTTAAAATGTAACACATGACAAAGCATCGAGGATGAGTTGTGACATCATGATTTCATTTGCAATTCATACGAGTTCCACGTTTCTAAGTAAAAAAATACTTCAAAAACCTGTATCACGGGTTTACCAAATGATCTCGTAAGTTAAGACTAGCTGACCCGTGCGAATATTTCGCACTCTATGCAGCTTCTTCCTGTTTCTTCCTTCTTTCTTCCTGTTCTTCTACCTGTCGAATATTTCGCACAGTATGCAACTTCTTCCTATTTCTTCCCATAGACAATTATATGTTATTTATGTTGTGTTAAAGATACATAACGTAAACGGTCACACTGATTGTATGTAGAATGTAAACAATCTGACTAAACGATGTGTTGATAGATGGCGCCTCCTACAGTCTTTTAAGCACGTAGCCATAGCCAACATATTAGTTGATTATATTGTCAACAGATGACACTATCATTTTTTAAGAAAAACTTCAATTCTAACTCATTTGTCTTTTTTCGTCAATAGCGGGGAATATACACTTTTAAACAATGTTTGAACCATTAATTTTGATGAAGAATTATGTGAGTTATGGCGTTGCGACAAAATAACACCTTTGAGAAATAATATATATGATGATGCGTGGAGTCGATATACCTCGAGCGAGTAATCGACATGGAAAAATCGAAACTTTTAAGTCAAATTAATGGGCAAATAGTGAAATTTGAGATTGAGATTGTATTTTTCGTCAGGAGCCGGTGATTCAACGTTTAAAATGATACCTCATTTATCACTGTAGGTGCAGTATTAACGGAGCATATACGGAATGACAGAAAAAGACCTTTCTGTAATAATATATATGATGAAACTCTGCCACGATGAGGAATTAATATGATCATCTTTAGTCTTTTACGCCGTCTGCGAACTGCCTCATCAAAACTTTTATTCTTAATCTATCCGTCCACAATGCTTCCTCAACTGTTTACATGCATTGCTATTAATTAAAACATGACAACACAAGTTAACAACTTTTCCTCCACCTAATACAAAAGGAGCAGGTAATTTCTCCACGTTTGCATTTTCCGTTCCTGATTCACGTGAGTCAAGTTGAGCATCGGAGACGGATGCCGAGATTTTGAAAGTAATTCCTGATATATCACGCAATGAAGTCCGAGATTAAGAGATCATTGAGTTGACCAACGTATAACGATGATAACTATTAACTTCCATTTGATCTATCATGAAATGCGAAATTGAAAATATGAATGCAAAAGAGAAAATTTCCAGTGGCTTTCGCAGAATGAAAAAATCTCCACAACGTTAATTTTCAACCGTACAAAGATTAATACGTCAATTTCAACATAAATTCGTTGAACATGATAGCAGAACCTAACAGAAAAAAAACATTGAAGCGCATTCATCATTCTTTTTGGGTAGAATTTAAAACTCAAAATAACCGAGGAAATGATGAGGTACCGCAGTTATGACGCTAAGTTATCGGGAGGCCGTGGCGTGAATAATTTTAAACAACTGCATCAAACAATCACTCTCACCAACAGCAGACGCTATTAGGGGAAGTGCAGCAGGCGAAAAGTCTATAACAGCCGGAACGAGACAGATACACGGATAAAGACTGGGTACAAAAAATGATGTGAGACTCATTGTCTGCATCACGTTCATTCGTTACGATATGGAACTTTATAGGTTAATAATCGTAATGAATAGAATACTGCGCCACATCGAACAATCAAAAAAGCGCAAAACATATATCTATTCAGAGAGAATATTTCACTCAAAATTACCCAAAGATCGTGAAGTTTTGAGACTAAGCAGTAAGGAAGTTTATCCGTGAATAATGTTTCAACAACTGCATGAGGAAATCGTTCTCGAATAAGGAAGTCACACCGTGAAGAAGTGCTGCCGACGAAAATTCTATAACAGCCGGAACGAGAAGGGATACGAAGATGGGGACTCGAGGAGAAATTATGTGACGAGACGTATATAGCGGAGGTGGGCGGGTCGGACACGAGCGATAGAGGAAGGAGGAAGAGGGGAGCGATGAGAGAGACATAAGGAACGAAAAGGAGTGGAAGAGAGATGGGGAAGATGGGAAGGCTGCAAGAGATGAGTAGAATGAGCGTTAAAAAAGAAATAAAGAGAGAGAGAGAGAAAGAGGGGAGAAGAGGAAAGGGGAGGCGCTCCATTCATTCCCGCGTGTGTTTGCCGTCCCGCGAGATATGTGCACCGCTGAAGTGGTGGTTGGCATGTGGTGTTCATGAGTGTGTGTGGGGTGTGGGGGAGGAAAGGGTTGTTGGATTAAAGAGGGGGTGGGCGTGGAGGGTGGCATGGAGTGAGCGGATGAATTATGACTGGGAGGAAGGGGGTTTAAGGGGAAATGCGCCGTGTCCAGGAGGGACAGAGTGGGGAGAGGAGTTGAAAGAGGCTGCAGACACGGGGAAGGATCCGTGGAGGAACGAATACGTGCGTGGGGGACGAACGGGGAAGAAGTGAGTTTTGGCGAGCCAGCCAGCGTGAGGCTGGGTCTCACTTCAGAATATGCACACAAAGTGGTCAAATTGGTCGCAAGTAATTCTATCTACATCAACATACTACCCTGCGAGCCGCCTTATAGGCGTGAGGCAGGGGGAGTTAGGACACAAGCCGTGTAAACGCGTAAATGATAAGGTTTTGGGAGATGAAATGGTGAAGTGTATTATGGGTGTGTTATGGTGGAGCTCAGTTTTTATCATGGTCACCTGTAGTGCGTGGAAAGAACGAATTTTTGCAGCTATCAGTTCGGCAACGTATCTCTCTTATTTTATCGCTTCTGTCGGACCAGAGATGTAGTGTAGCATCGAAATGATATTCTATGTGTCTATCATGTAATTATAATGATATTATTAATTTATCAAGAAGAACGAACACCAAAAAGTAGACCATTACCTCACCAGTTGCTTTTTCTGTCGATGAAAGTGATTGTTACATGCAGCTGTTAAACATTTATTCATGGAATAGCCTCCCCAAAACTATTCGTCATAACTTCGGTACAACCTCATTTCCTCGGTCATTTTGGGTTTAATACCCTCCCTATAAAGGATTATGTTCCCGCTTCGATGTTTTTTCTGTGTAGTTCTGCCGTCATGTTCATCGAATTTGTGCTTTGATTGACGTGGTTAAAATGGTTAAAAACACCAAGCATATTTTCCCTCACTAAACCCGCGTTGTGGTCCATAACGTTTGGACTACATACGAAAAATCAAAATGAGAGATGATGTTCACTTTGGAAATTACTTCGGAGTAATCTTTACACTTAAAAAACTAACTTTCTCTATCGTCTTCTCACTACTTAACTCTATCGACAGGCCAGCATGGAACTTGCTAAGAACTTGAAGACTCGCGCAAAAAATAATTACAACCTAGCAATAAAAATGTGCTGAAACTTCAAACCATTAAATGACAAGCACATGTTCCGCACCATGATACCGGAAATCTTTGCTTCGGACCTTCGGTCAGTCGATAGAAGATGGACGTTGGGGTATCGTTCGTGGGAATGATTGCTAATTGAGATATACGAGACAGATTATCACTAATAAGTCCATTTTACCTCTTTGCATCACAAGTGGGACGAACCCTTTGGACACAGCGTTCCAACACCAATGCAGCGGAATAAGTCTGAGAAAAGACCTCTTACCTGCGAAAGAAAAGAAATGCACATCAGTCAAGTCCATTCACACTCATGTAAGTAACACATTCTGACAGGAAACAAACAACTAAGGGGGTTGGGGCGATTTACGTTTACGAACAGATTTGCGAGAAACTTTTCATAAGCATTCTCATTAGTTACATGCATAGAAAAAAGCAAAATGCACGTTACCGAATTGGTTTCTTGTAACTTTAACGCTATTTTAACGCGCAGTCTTACGGTGGGAGAAAATAAAATACTTTGTAATATCCCACTGCGATTAATTCTTCCCCGACCGGTTTCAACGCTAGTGCGTCATTTTCAAGGGTACACTCTCCAAGTTTTTGGAAGTGCGCGCCACATATATACCAAATTCTCGTGAGGGGGGGGTAGGGGGTTAAGTAGAAAAGGGGGGAAGTTTGGAGGGGGAGGGATGAGGAGAAGTGAGGGTATTTGTAGTAAGCAACGCCAAGGTGAAGGAAGGGACTGCGGGTGTAACATGGAGGTGAACGGAGAACATTTAAAAGGAACACGTCAAGGACACGTCTCTTAGCAATATCAAAATTTTCTAAAAAATCTAGTTTAAAACCTTTGTCATTTACAAACCTTTACCTTCACATATGTGGCGCGCACTCCCAAGAACTTGGAGAATGTACCCTTGATAATGACGCACTAGCGTTGAAACCGGTCGGGGAAGAATAAGTCGCAGTGTAATATTACAAAGTATTTTATTTTCTCCCACGAGAATGTTATTAAAAAAAGTAGAGCCTTCAACAGTTGAACTATTGCGCAGTCTTACGGCACTTGATATATATTTCCAAACAATTCTATGAAATATGGACAGATTTTCTCCTGAACTGGAAAACATAACTTTCATATTCGCAGTCATCAGCAAAGTGGCTTTGAGGGCGATTGAGACAAGCGATATGAGGCTCTAGACCAGCCATAATTTTTTTTGTTACTTTTTCTATTTTGACTTACTTATTTTTTTATTTACATAACTTTTATATCATTGCAATCGTTTCTATTAAATATCAAGGTATCATTCCGAATACAATACACATATTTATACAGGGTTTCAGCTTATATTTCGAATTCCGGGTGACCAAAGCGCTGCACACGAGGCCGGTAAATGTGAAGCTTAAAACTACATAATGAGTCAAGCTGACCTTCAGGCAGAGTAATGCACAGTTAAAGAAGCACTGTAATTAAATAGAACACAGTTACACAGCATGTGGATCGACGGGGTTTGTTATATATTCGTTCGCGGCCATACAAAAAAACGGAAAATCTCAGGAAAATAAAGTGTTGGCGGCAAACATTCACGTCCATTATCTCCAATGAATAAAGACAAACGGAAAATGGCGCATTTGACGTCGAATCGGTCGCTGCACTGCGTTTATTTTTTTTTGCAGAGTCACAGGAGCCCACGCTGCATAGCAAAAGCAAACAACCGCGATGGAATGAAAAGACAGCAGTCAAATTAATGGATCTAATTGACATTCTCTGCTTAACTATTCTCTGCCCTGGACGGCATAGTCCATAATTACGATACACCCTCTTCTAGCTGCGAATGCACCAAAAAAAGGGGAGGTATTTAGTTTCCTTTTGTCTTTTCACATTATAGAATTGCATTTTTCCAATATCAAAATAACATTCTTAATGACATGAGCACACTATAATCGTCATAAACTAAATATACAAAGGAAATAAACTAACTGTAAAATCATCAATCTGAATTGGACAAGCCAATAAACTAATAAACATTTGCCTACTATTTAGAAATATTGAGGTTTATCCAAATATATTCATTACGAAAACAATGAACCACCATACTGTTTAAAATTTTTCATTAAAGAACAATGACGAAAGTATTTCATATTAAGAGAATGATGGTTGTTAACTCGGAACTTTACCTTGGTGGAAAACGCTCTTTTAGATCTGGGTTAGGCCGCAGCTTAGGAGAAATAGCCTTCTCCTCTAATACCCACCCTGGACAACGGGGCCACCAATGGCACAGTGGAAAATTCGTTGCTAGGGTTCAGTAGAGTGTTCACATGGACTTTATTAAACACAATATTCAACATTTTGATAATTCTCCATTGAGATCAAGGATTCAAATTTACAATAAGAGCAAGGATTTTAAGAAATATAAATGAAATGAAAAATGAAATTTATTATTCCGGGACAAGTGTGTCCCTTAGGAAAATACATGATTATACATATCTTAGAGTCAACAAGTAGTACATACAATAGGAAGATTTACATGATGCATCAATATCACAGAATCCGACATAATATTTAACAAGAAGGCAAATGTATGTATACACATAAAAAACATCTGATTTTGTGCAGTGTAGCACAATATTTAATTCATTACAATATTTAGTTCACTTGTAGTAATATTTCATGGTATTTCTTTTTGAATTGACTTGCATTTTCAGATTTTTTTACGTCGTTTGATAATTGATTCCATACTTCGCAACAGGTGACATGGAAAGACCAAGCGTAGACAGATGTTCGATAGTGTGGTATATGAAGTTCTTCCATGCGGCGTGTTGGACGTTTATTTGTTCTAGCATTATATTGTACATTTCGGTGTAAGTATGTGGGAAGTTCTGTCGTTATTAGCTTGTACATGAATGTTGCCTAATAAAGTAAGCGCCTATTTTGTATTTTTAGCCATCTTAGTTTTTCAAAATATGGTGTCACATGTTCATAATATGTGATGTCAAAGATATACCTCACGCATGAGTTCTGAATCCTCTGGAGTTTTAAATTTAGTTCGTTGGTAAGGTCAGAATATATATGTACGTAAATATACGTAATACACGTCATGGCGATCGCTTGATTATCGACAAATTCAGATTTCTTCCGCGATCTTAATAGTTGTGTAGAGAGCAAAATGCTTAAATTCACGACATTTATCGTAAATATTAACCATGATTTCAGAGACCTACGCTGATTTACTTAAAACAGCAATGCAGAGCCGTAAAATAAAAGCGTGCAGGCGTCTGCGGAGGCGTTTTCGACCGAGTTATACAGCCCCCTTAAAGAGAGAAAATAATACACCAATCGGCTTGTTCCACCGAGTGACTCATACATTATGCACCACCACGTGTCCTATGGGCGGGCGCAGCACTCATAACCCATTCGTCCGCACTCACACACGTCTTCCCCCGCCCTCGCCGAGTTGATTTTTCATTCACGCTTTAACTTGGTTACGATCCAAGATGAATGGGCAAGTGGTGAGCGAATCCCGCGGCTCGACCACGGGACGAATCTCTTCCAACTCTCGCCGGCTAGCTAAGCCGAGCGGACACGGCCGGGGGATATCTAAGGAAGCCGGAGGCGGTAGAGTTAATTAAAATATCTGATTGATTACAGCTCCACGTTTGACGTCGAGCCTCAAGGGAGATATCAAAAGCGTTGACAAGGGTACGAATAATTAAAAAAAAAAAAGCACTTCACCCCAATATCAATCCCCCATCCACTTCAACAAAATGCATCTAAATCAAATACCCAATCAGAAACGAAGAGTCCCAATAAAAAAACAATTGGTCACAAATTGCTCGTTGAATCCAGACAAGTCAGACGCCGTCCCTCACCACGAAATAAATTATATTTTTACCGTGCACAAGTTTAGTGTTAACATCTTTCTGTGACAAAAAAATTACATTTAATAAACATGGATGGAGAGGAAATTATACGGTTTGGAGGCATAAAATTTCAATTTAATTAATGCGTTTCATTGCGTTAAAAATTTGAATTTCTTAATTATCTGAAATACCATTTATTTCATTTCCATCGCATTGGGTACAAAAAAAACTGTTGCACCTGATAATGATGGTCAAGGTCTTTTCACGAGGTGCACACCAATTCAAATCATATTTTATACAACTTTCCATTTATTTGCGATATTCCTCGAATACACACTTTTTGCTCTGAAGGTTCGCTAATGATTCGTTCTTTTTTCTTCGAATTGAAAATCGTTATCCGTTTAAAACAGTAGGCAGGTTCATGATTTGAATTATCGTGACAAAATTACTCTTACAATCCCCGAGAGTGTGAATAAATACTCTTTACACTACCGACTTTAATCTTATGGAGACCCCTTTACCACTCCTCTTTCTTTTCATCATCATCTGCCCTCCATAAGGCTATCAATCGTCATGTCAACTTTACTTAAGGCGGAATTCCATCGCGACTGAGAGGTCAGATTGGAGCCCTTATCCAACGAACGAGGTAAAAGGCTCAGGAGCGTAGAAATACGAACAGTGCAAGTACAGATCAGACAAGTTCCAGGCACTGCACGGCGGAAAATTTTGGGACATGGGCTACGGGATTTTAAAAACAATGCGAAACGGGGAAGGAAGGTTATTGGGATGGTGAGGGGTGCCAGTCAGAAAACCTTTCAAATTGCCGCCTGCACACGTTCTTCTAGATGAGGGACCATTAAAAAATATCTACCATCCCGTTTCGACCCATTTTGCAATGAGACCTCAAGATATAGTCTCATATGAAGTAACAGCAAGGGACGATCTTCACTATGCCTTGAGCGCGTCTGCCTCGAGCTTGATTCTCGAAGTATTATCGTTCCAATACCTATCCAATTGCCGCTAGCACAAGTGCTTCGAGACGAGGCACTAATCTTTTTTTTTGTTTGCCGGACGTATCTGTTGGTCCGTATGTCCCCGGAATCCCGATTAGCTGCTAAGCCTGTCATCAGGTTTTCCAGGGACCGGACCAACAGAACTTGACATACATCCATGCCCTGGGCGGTGAAAAACCCACCCAGGCGGGACTCGAACCCACGACCCTCAGTTTAGCAGGCGACGCTCGCCCCGCTACCCTCGATTCAACAATATTTACCGTCCCGTTTCGAATTATTTCGCAATGAGACCTCAAGATATGTTCCCATACGGAGTAACAGCGATGTGCGACATTAACCACTTGTCTAGAGCGTGTCCGTCTCGTGCCTGATTCTCGAGGTATTATCGTTCTTATTCTTCACACCCACTCCCTATAGTTATCACCATTTTTCGTCCACCGTCATTTCCCTCCACTCCTACCTCCCCTTCTTGCCGCACAGGTCGGCGCCAGGAGCTTTCGCGAGATCAATTTCATCTTCTCCAAAAATACAACTGAGAAGGCGAGTTTTCCTTGAGGCCTCAAAGAGCATTGCGAAGTTCCCCCTGCTTTAATGCATCTGAGTCCCTAGGAATGACGAATGACATCACAAAGCGAAGCGGTTTCAATTCAATTGACAGACAAGAGAGGAGTACACGAAAAAAAAAGACCCGGGACCGCATATAGAGGTCGGCATTCAATTCCCATCCGCTCCGCAAGTGAGACGGGGACGCCAATCAAGAGACGGGACCTTCAGAAGACGTCTCGCGACCGAGACAGACATCTGCTGCAGAAAATTGCGTCTCCGGGAGAGAGAGTGTGTGACACAAGGGACGTACGGACGGCGGCGTGGCGGAAAAATGGTTCAACGACGCAAGACGCGTTTACGCCACCACTTGTGTCAAAACTGAGATGGGATGAAAAACGAAAAAAAGTACTTGCCGGAGACCTTGACGCAGATAAGGAAAAGACTTAAAGACAGTAGATACAGAGAGGCAAAAATGCTACATAAGGAACCATATTACTTGACAGGATAACATGCGAGAGTTTGAAATAAGTGAGATTTTTCTCAAATCAAAACCTAGATAATATTTGGATTTGATTATTTAAACTGTTCTTTCACTAGCGATATAGAAAATATATTAGAGTTGGCAGTGAATTTATATTTTTTTAATGGTTAAAAACAGAATACAAACTACAAACCTTCAAATTTTGATACGATGCGTGCCTGCAAGTCCTCATTTTTCAAAAATAAGCTTCCAAATTGCCGCATTTCATCCTTTTATTATTTCTAGAATGTCTCGAAAAGTACAGTGGTAAGTGGCTGATGTAAGTGTATCCTTAGAAATACGAGAATAATGCATGGTAACGAGGAAAAATTCGCTATATTTACCCATGTAGTCCGATGACCTTGACTGAATGCCATCAACCTATGCGGGCGCGGCATTTGCGAAGAATCCACATTGAATAAGAAAGTTCATACTGATTACTAGTAAGTTTTCGATGGAAAACTTAGTAAAATTGTAAAATTAGTGTATAAGTCCGCAAGCGCTGTAGGAAAATGAGGGTCAACGAAGACGACGGACTGCCTTCAGCTTCTAGCATTGGCCAGCATAGCAAGTGCCCTCTCCATGAACCCCAATGGCTCAGATACTCGAGGCACTGCTGTCATTTATAGAGTTGTTAAAATTTAAGGTAGTTTGAACGAAATATGATTTTGCCTAGAAATCAATTATTTGGTCTCATTTTAAAGAAAAATTTCCCTCCCTTCAAAGACACCAAAACATCAGCCCCTTACCAAACTACTTCCAGAGATATTTGACGAATAATACCAGCTCTTATATATGGGAAACGGTACGTGCATACACTCCAGAGAGACCTTATTGAAAAAAATAGGGAATTTACAACACCAGAATCTCGTCAAAGATTAAACAGTGTGTTGTTTGAATGTTTTCTCAATCATTTTTTGCAATAGTCAATCATTTTGTCACCGCAACAAACTCATCGGGATCACAATAAACCTTCCATTTTAATGGAGTTTCGAACGTACCGCGTGAAAACCATGAGTCAGGTTAAAGTGTTATTTAGATATTTTATTACAACTTCACTACTTATATTTTCCGTCACGTAAAACTATATTATTGCAACAGTAATAATTCAAAATTTAAGTCGCGTGTCTCACATTGGGTGAAATTAAAACGAATAACTCCAATTCGGTCTCTATTATGACTAGGGAACTATCTCGCTCGTGCTACCGTGAGGGAGTTTGAAAGAGAAATTTCTCTAGTCATAATGGAGACCATATACGAATTTTACGTTTTACTTTACGGAGCATGAATTAAATGTAGCATATTAACGGTGCAATAATGTACTTTTATGAGACTGAAATTCTCAGGGCTAAATTAAAAATATCTACGTAAGTCTTAGACTTGACTCATTTTTTTCGTGCGGTACGTTCAAAACTCCACAACGGAAGGTTTTTTTCGTTATAACGAAAACGTTACCGCGATGACTACATGATTGATTTTCAAAAGTAGTCAAGAGAACACACAATATTCAAACTCTAAATTTTGACAAGATCTAGGCGTCATAAGTTACGCATTTTTTAAAATAATACATTCATGGATTGCATACATGTACCATTTCCCATGCAAAATGTATGGTACTATTAGGAATATATCTCGGAAATTACTGCGGATTGGGGCCATTTTTTGGTATCTTTGGAGGGATGAGATATTTTTATTTAAAGCCAAACCTAATTAATTAATTTTAGGCAAGTAAAATGAATTTTCGCGCGAACTACCTCTAGTAAAAATTCAATTTAATTTCAAAAAATCTAATAAAATTCAATTTAAAATACCACTAATTGCTTAAAATAATTTCTTTAAATATCAAAAGATTGTTTCAATTGACCCCTGTAGAGGCGCATTAGCCCATAACATGGTTGCCAACGTAAATTTGTATATATTGAAATCAACATCATCATATTTTACGAACCATTATATTGTAAATGTCTACATGGCTAAATGAACATATTTGAATTTGAATTGGAACCACTCTAATTACCTCAAATAACAATACCGGAGAGCGACAGCAGACGTTTTAGTACGAGAGCATCGAGGAGTTTTTTGTTTCCCACACTCCCTCTAGGGCTGCGAAGGCAAGTTTCCGCAGGTTTCAAAGGAAATGCGCGCAGTTCAGCCGACAAGGGACACGTCGCGAGCGAACGGATCAAAATCGGCGAGGAGACCAACCTGCGCGTATTTTCCCGCGCGCGCGAGAGCGCCAAAAAGGCTGCGCGAATGCGACGAGCGGGACGCCGCGTCGCCCTCCTTTGTTCGCGAGCGCCACGTCACCATGGAGACCACGCGGCGCGAATATCAATGGCGTCGTCCCGAGTCTGAGCGAGCGGGAGAATCCTTTTTGGAATCTCTCACGACGAGACGACGGGAAAGAGACACACAAACATGAGAGATAAAAAGAGCGATGGCTGCAGCTTGGAAAATAACAACAAAGAACCGCAAAATGAAATGAAAGGAGCGATTTTTTTTGGGCGTTCTGCCGTCTCTCGATCCCGTTCTCTCCCACCTCAAACGTAAAATTACGCGCTCGCAGAAAAAAAAATTCTCCTACGTCCTCGTCAATCCACTGCATGGGGGAAAAAAATTTTTCATCCGCTTATCTTCTCGCTTCCTTTTGCCGAAAGAGTTTCCGCAAAAAAAAATGAATAAAAGGGGAATAAACGGCCACAAAAGAGCAGGGAATGAGAGAGGAGAGCGGCTGAAGATGAGCGCCGAGTGGAAATCAATTGCGACAAAAAGTACCGCCGCGGTATGAACAGTCGCACGGAATTGGTGGAAAATAAAACATGAAAAATTGGGGAAAAAGTAAACAAATGAGGAACGAAATTTTAAGAGAGAGAGAGACGCAGGATGCGGAGGTGCGGAGTTGATGGCGCGCTCTCTTCCGGGGAGACGAAAATGAAAGGGCTTAAATAATTGAGACGTTTGGGGAAGCGTCCTCTCCCCTGTCTCGAATAAATGAAATTAAACGTTTTTTCATAAATTTCCACATTTTTCTTTTATATGTATCACCAAATTTTTCCTACCTTCGGATGGTATGTAGTTTTTCATCCCATGAAGACAGGGAAAAAAGGAAAAAATTTCAAAATACGAAATAAAAATAATTCAAGAACGAACTTTTTAGTTCTATGGGATGCTGAACAGCGGCACTGGCGACGCTCACTTCCGACGAGTAGACACGAGTTGAAATGAAAATGAAAGGACTGCGAGACGATTGGGAAACCCTCTCTCCCTCAACCCTTAAATATAAGTACATGGACAATTTTTCCAATCAAATACCGATGATTTTTTTTATTTTTGTAAAATTTTCGCAGGTTCGTCTCCAATTCCGCCGTCCGAGGTTATTCCGCAACGTCTCAGCATCAAGGCATCACAACAGGCAATCACAGATCGGCGCGCACGACATGAGCGGACTCTCTCATTTGTTCCGAATGCGATATTCTCTTCTTCTCATTCGACCATCAGAGAGAAGACCAAAAACAGGCGCAAATGTGTGCCTACAAATGCGTCAAATAGGAGCGGAGGTTTCTCCGTTCTCTGCGGCGCGGATTCGGCACATGTGCGCGTTCAAATATTGATCTTTCGCCTTTTAAAGCAACCGGAGGACCGCTGATCGTCAACAGAACAGCGACATGACGCGTAAAAATAAAAATCTGCATGCCCTTGACCGAGAGAGAGAAAAAAAGAACAATAAAAGAAGCTTCCGTGGGGAGATTCCGAAGGAAAAGGAACGGGCATGTGAAAAAGATGATCACAAGCGAGTGAGGAGAAATTCCAAGCCTTCGGATGCCATCAATTTACTTAGAGCACGAGGAACAGGAATGAGTCCAGTTTGTCCATTAATATCCCAAAGTAATTTCCAGATGTACCTTTAATCGAACTCCAAAGGAATCTAATGGATAATATAAGTTGGATAATAACCCTTCGGCTACCAAGGTATTTTTTCACCTTACCTCTCCCAAGGGGGGTAACTCGGTTACCCCAAATTATTTTTTTTGTTTATTCGCTTAATTTATACAAAAAATGGATTCTGTGTGACATAAACCTCAAATAAAAACAACTATACAAAATTATAATAAATATGATTTATATTTAACGAAATAACACATACAGAGGTTAATCGGAAACTTTGGGAGTATTTGTTGAAGGACTGATATCTAGGGAGGTTGAGAGACGTTGTGCGGCCATATATTTATACCGCTCGGTGCGAATATGGCAATGTGAGCGTTTTATTGTTTTATTTGTTATATTTAATTTTTTTACATTGACATTAGAGAGTACCTTCTGATGAGCCTGTTGTGGCTCAGAGGGTCTCCTAAGGTTTAAAAATATTAATGAAACTATCCACTCTGCTTGAGGTTTTCTTCTTTTTTTCATGTGTTTTAATGCAAAGGAGTATATGTCACATAGAGTGAAGTGTATTACATCTTTTGTACAATGGATAGTCCGTATGTCAAAAAAATATAACAAAAATTAAATAAATAAATATATATATATATATATATATATATATATATATATATATATATATATATATATATATATATATATATATATATATATATATATATATATATATATATATATATATATATATATATATATATATATATATATATAAAGTTCTTGCGAAGATTCCACGAACGTGGCAAACAATATAAATCTTCGTCACAGGGTGACACTAAACATAAAACATAAAAAAGCAAACTCACGAGTTAAAATTTTCGGTGGGTCGCCCGCACCTTCGTCAGTGATAGAATATAGTAATTTTTTCAGCATCACAGAAAACCTTCTGTCGTGAAGGAGTTCAAAACTTACCGCGCGTCAAAAAATGAGTCAAATTAAAGATTTAAAAGGCTGCATTTCCTTAGAATTTAACAGTTAATTAATGCCTTCGGGTAGTTTGAGCGAAAAAAAATTTATAACTGTTTTCACCTCGGTAATTTTTTTAGCACCAAAAATAGTCTTTTGTTGTGAAGAAGTTTTAAACGTCCCGCGTGAAAAAAAAATGAGTCAAGAAAAAGATAGCAATTTTGATTTAATTACTTTGAATTTCAGTCGTATACAAGTATATCTTTGCATTGTCAATAGTGCAATATTTAATTCACGCACCCCATGGCAGCTGAAATGAAAAAGAGTATTTTTGAATATGGTCTCCATTATGACTAGGGAACTATCACGCTCAAACTACCTTAAAGTCACCCGTCGAATACGCCGCAAGTATTTGGGACCCTGGTCATAAAGGTTTAACCAAAAAAATTAATAAAATACAAAGGAAAGTATCGCGCTTCGTTAAAAACTGCTACGAGCGAACACATATTGTTTCACAACTTTTAGGGGGATTAAGGTGGGAGCCCCTAGAGACTCGGAGGCTACACGCCAGGCTTAGGTTGCTTGAGAAACCCAGAACTGATGATTTGCAAGGTGACACATAGAATATTATCATGACTCCTCACTACATCACTAGGTCAGACAAAAGCGATAAAATAAGAGAGACAAGGTCAGTATATTTAGTATAAAATAAGTATGTTGTATTTTCAATCACATTTGTAGTACGATTGCCTTATTTTTGTAAGTTCTTAAGCCAGCACAGTGGTAATATTTACTTTATACGCACCTAATTTTGTTTGTACATTTTTCACATTTTGTTAATCATGGTTTGATGTGTTCTTTTCCGCATTAATGGTTTTTGAAATTAGCCTAAACACAGGCTCAATGCCTTACAGGCTATATTACTTCCTTAATACAGAAAAAAAATATTTGTAATGAAACATGTAAGGAAGAATAGACATTATTAATAAAAAATATTATACACACTGCCGAACAGATGGGTACAAAAACTCGTTCTTTCCGTACCCAATAAACGATTTCAATAAAAACAGAGCTCCACTAAATACACTCCTATAGTACATGTCACCATTTCACCTCCAAATATTTTACACCTTTACACAGCTGGTGACCTGACCCCCCCTGCTACACGCCAATGAGGCGGCTCGCACGATATTATGTAGATGTAAAAAGGAAGAGCGCTTCCTATCTTTCACAGACTCTCTCTGCGTCGGTAACGTATAGTAAGTGGGGAAGAGTGAAGGACGTGTGGTGAGGGGAAAGGGAGGAGGAAGGGGGGGGGAGAGAGAGAGAGAGAGAGAGAGAGAGAGAGAGAAAGAGAGAGACGAAAAACGGTCGCTGTAGGTGAAAGGCCCAAGCGACGGTAAAACACGGCGATGACTATTTTATGGAGACGAAAGTGGAGCCGTGGACTGCATATGGAAGCGCCGCACCGCAACGAAATGGAAGAGGAATGGAGGGCCCACTCTATCCCCGTGCGAGTACGTATGCCTCTCTCTCTCAAGGCCTCTATTCTCGTTCGGGGAGACGAGAAAATTCATTAATTTTTCCCAGTCCCGTAAAGCACTACGACGGAGTCGCTTACCCATAGCCACGCGAGCTCGCAGAGAAAAAAAGGAAGACACTTTTATTTTAACGATGCATAGGGCTGATATCACGATTGTTTCTCCTAACTGGCATGGATCGCTGCGGAAAGTTAAAATATTATTTATTTATTCATTCACACAATCCCGAAACCAGCACATCAAAGGTCTTTTACATCGGGTGATAAAAATTAACAGACGAACAACAACACCCATGTCCTGAGTGGTGAAAAAACCACTCAGGCGGGACTCGAACCCGCGACCCTCGGAGTGGCATGCAAGGACCTGCTCCGCTGCCACCGGGGCCGACAAAAAGAACTAAAAATATTGGTGCCGGAGCGTATGGCTTTTAAGCTGGTTCCACCACTGAGGCATATGGGCGCTTGCCATGCTGGCCAATGCTAGAAGCTGAAGCCAGTTCTCCATCTTCGTTGACCCTCATATTCCCGCGGTGCTTATAGGTTAACACCCTAATTTTGTAATTTTACCATGTTTTTCCACTTTGCTATATGGTAGTGAAACATGGGTATGTCAGGACAGACATAAGAGTAGACTAAACACCGTGGGTATGAGTTATCTGAGGAATGTTTGCGGCAAAAGTAAGATGGATAAGGTAAGGAATGAGTGGATAATAAATGAATGCTGGTAAAACGCCTCAGTAATGGACATATATGAATGAAGTGTGCTTCGTTGGTTTGGCCATGTTGAGAGAATGGAAGAGAGTCGAATAACGAAAAAGATATATGAGTGAACTGAATGGTGTGAGAGGTAGAGGTAGGCCGAGAAAGTTGTTGTTGAATGCGGTTGAGGAAATTCTTAGGAGGAATATTAGGAGCCATATAAAGAGGAGGGCGTGTATGAAACAGTGTATGGGGGTAAACGAGGCAAAAGAGGTTTGCAAGGATAGGTCAGTATATAAGAGTTAACTGAATGGTGCGAGAAGTAGAGGTAGGCCGAGAAAGTTGTTGTTGAATGCGGTTGAGGAAATTCTTATGAAGAGGAATATTAGGAGCCATAAAAAGAGGAGGGCGTGTATGAAACAGTGTATGGGGGTAAACGAGGCAAAAGAGGTTTGCAAGGATAGGTCAGTATGGAGAAAACTATTGAAGCATAGTTAGGTGTACAGACATGTATCTATGAGTGAAACTTAGGGCCTAAGCCTACCCCGGAAGGGAACGGCGTGATTGGTATGTATGTATGTATGTATGTACTATGTTTTACATCGATGACTTACTACAAATAAACATGAGCTTACTTATTTAAGGGTATTTCTCCTTACATGCATGGTTTATTTATTTAATTAATAATTATCAGCATTCTCGATTTAAACTATTGAAAAGTCGAGTAGAATCCACATCACTAAGCAGCCAGTATATGTTTTTAGAGTTACCTGCCTTAAATCTCAAAAAGATGGTTCATATTCTTGCTTCACATTCGCGTATTAGTCCATTCCGTTGTGCTATCCATAGGAAAGTAAGAAGAGAGCAGGTACTTAATCAATATAACATTTCTTTGGATAACACGACGGAATTGACGAATACGCGGATATAAAGCAAAAATATCCATCATCTGTTTGAAATTTTAGATTACATCTCCTTAAAAAAATGTATTGCTACATAGTATTATGGATTTTACGTGACTTTACAATAGTTTTCACCTTCATGCGCAGAGTTATCAATTAAAATAAGTAAAGTTAACTATATGCGAGGAGAATGAACATTGAAAAAGTAAATACATGCTTATTAATCGTAATTTAATGATGAGAAACATTGAAAAACTGCAAAATTCGTGCGCCAGCCCGTTAGCGAAAACGGAAAATCGGGGTAAACAAAGATGGTGTTCAGGCCATGCCCACTTTACAGCTTCCAGCATTGGCCACCATATCAAGCGCCTTTACTATCTACCACAATGCCTCCATAGAACAATCTAGTAGCTCTTATTCTCCTAGAGCGCATTCCACATTTAAATGACAGAATGAGCCTAACGGGGAACAATGTTGCCAAAATACTGCTACGCGTGTCAACTTCCATGCCAATCAGGCAACCCCCTCCGACACATTGCCAAATTAAAAGAAGTTACTCATGAGGATACATTAGAGCTATATTTTATCTCCTTCAACACGCCTAACACTTTTTATAATATAATACATTTATTAATGTTCTGTGGCAAAGCCACCTAATAACAGCATTAATCACACATTTTAGTTTCATTCCTTAACACTTTGAGTGCAAATGGCGTAATGTCACATTCCTTTAAACTTAAGCAAAAATTTGGCACATTTTAAATAGACATGTTTAAAAATTTAACTCCCATTCGAAAAATAGTTTCACCTCGATGCAGTTATAAACATGAAGTTATAAACAAAAACACCCCGTGATTTACATTTTTCTATATTCCAGAGAAAAAAATTTAAAATAACTCTCACAAATAAGTTAAATCAGCCAGCAATACACCCACAGAAAAATGTAAAATGGCCAACATTCGAAGTGTTATAATCCCTCTTCCATGCCTCAAATTTTTCCAAAAACCAACTTCCTCAAACCTTCTACCGCATGTTTCGAACACACCACAGCATACATTTTTTCTCTCAACGGTAGACCGACTACACTAATTAGAATTAAAACATTCCATCTATCTTTAATCAGTTTTCCACGAGTGGCCTTAAAACTAACTCACGGCAATGAAGCGAATTAACGCGCGATTAATGAAGGCACGGCCACGAAATTGTTGGCCAACGGAAACAATTGCAAGTTAGCTACTCACATACACTGAGTGAAAATTGAATTATTTCACAGAGATGCCATGAATTTGCTCGGGGGGGAATCAAGTGCGCCCGACGCAATTAGTCACGCAATCTCGCTCATTTCCGGTGGCCAAGAGCGGATCGTTCCGGTCTCTTCATAGCAAACAGCAATGACCGACTCGAAAAACAGTCCTACCACCCACCATTAAATGCTGTCCCCCCCAAGCTATGGTTCCCCAATTCCCGACATTTTGGAACCATTGGGAGTCGAGACCGAGATATCGCATTTTACGAGTGTCTTCAAGAATACACATGACTCTTCGGGTTCTTGTAAGAGGGATTACGTTGAGAGCCGCGTGAGACTCGAAAGCTACACGTTACTTCGCTACACCTCGAATATGCCACGAGCATTCGGGACCCTCGACAGAAAATTTAAACAAAAAAAACTAAATAAAAAGGAAATCTGCGCGCTTTGTTCAAAACTGCTATGAGCGAAAAAATAGTGTTTATCAGCATTTAGAGGGATTAGGTTGAGAGCCGATAGAGACAAGGAGTTAGCGAGCTAGACTTAGTTTGCTTGAGAAATTCAGGACCGAAGAATATCTAAGCGGCACAGAGACTATCATTTTGAAGTCACACTACATTTCTAGGTCTGACAGAAGCGATAAAATAAGAGAGATACAATGCCAAACAGATAGGTAAAAAATTTCATTCCTTCTGCACACAAAAAGTGACCATAATAAAAACAGAGCTCTACTTGAAACATTCCCATAATACACTTCAACAATTATTAATTACGAGAAAATCTGTACACATGCCATCGAATTATTTCGAACTATGTATCAAGTGCCACAAGGCTACGATTTAAAGTTAAGTTGCATTAAATTATGAAGACAACAGTCGGTAGCATGCAACTATTTTCGCTTTTTCTGTACATATCACTAATGAGTATGTGAATTTGGCAGAGAATAAAATAGGGTTTCCCGGCTAGTTTCAGCTTCGAAAATAGAGCTTTTAAGTGGGCTCTTATTAAGGCAGCTCAGATTATAGCAAAAAAAACGTCGATTTTAACGAGTGAGGATGTTCAAGCGTTAAATTAAAACTGTTTATAAGAAGCGATAAGACCTGGGAAACAGAATAAAAATAAAATATAGGGATCTAATCCGTCTATTCTTTAAAGTTGTTAGCAAATTACTGCCGTTATTTAAGTCATTAAATGTTGTCATTAAAACTAGTTTCGTGGAAAAATCTGTACATTTTGTACTATAACTTCGGTTTTCAATTGGTAACGCAGTTCATCATCGGAAGTAGGATTTTTTAAAATTAATAAATCAAAATATGTACTTTAGTATTTGTCTTGACTCACATATTCAAGCCAGAGTCACCTTAAGGAGGCCCAGGTTCCTCGATCTATCAGCAATAACCGAGTTCTTAGAGTGTGCCTATTTTGAAAGGGAATGGCAGGATAGGTCTCCATAATTAACATTGGTTCAATGAGTGACTGTTCCCATTTTCGGACTAACATTCCTTCCGGGATTCCGGGGACGAGGAAGAGCAAATATTCCCGGGCACGGGAATAAAAGTCCCGCCCGTAAAAACACTTCCCGCTTCCAATCACCTTCCTTTCCCTTCCTCCATCCCCACCCCGCCTTCATTCGAATTTCAAATATCCCGACGCGCGTCCCCGCACTCTCAGCCATGCCGCCTCGCTTCATTTCTTTATTCAATTCGTCTGGGGAAAAAAATATTTTACAAAATGCATGGAGTCGCGGTCCCTTTGATCAACGGGTACGATACGACGAACGCACGACACAGTATGCGCAGGGAGGAGAGCGATGCGGGGGAAACAAGAAGAACGCGCCTCTCATATTATGTGTATTGAATATATTTTCCTCCCGTGATTTCCGCTTCGTCCCTGCTCCCGCGCGATTAAGCAGAAAAAATGCGAGCGATCTTTTACAGGCCTCACCTCCCTAGAGAGCGGCGGTTGAGGTGATAGTCAAGCGAACAATATAATAACAGATGCCCAGAATGATACGGCGATGATTTCAAAGAAATAAAATTCTAGAAAAGAGGAATTAGTTCGGTTTATCTAAAGGTCTACAAAATTCAAAAAGGATTCAGGACGGGGGGTATCAAGTGCGGGATTTTGAACTCTATATATTCATAAATGTCGACGATATTGTAGGCCAACCAACGTCAGGACATCAATCTGACATGTTTTCCAGCAAAAACGGAACCAACGGGAGCTGCTTTTCGGTTGAATCAACACATTGTAGCTTTGATTAGGGCATTAATTCTCCAAGAAAAACTTGAAAAAATATCGGGAAGGAAACCTTATTTTTCAACACTTTCGTTTTCGCTATTTCATTCCTCTCTGTTATACGAGGTGTGTTCAAAAAGTAAGGTGTCTTTATATTTTTATGAAAAAATATTTATTTATTCTTCAATATTCAAGTTGTCCCCTTCAAAGTAATCCCCCCCAGATATAATACACTTGTGCCAACGCTTTTTCCAATCCTCGAAGCAATTCTGATAAGCACTTTTTGGTATAGCCTTGAGCTCTTCCAGAGATGCAGTCTTTATCTCCTCAATCGTTGCAAATCTCCGTCTTTTCATAGGTCTCTTCAGTTTTGGGAACAGGAAATATTCGCAGGGGGCCAAATCCGGTGAATATGGTGGCTGAGGCATGATTGTGGTGTTGTTTTTGGCCAAAAAATCTACATTTTTTGTATTATACCGGTAAAAGGTAGATTTCATTAGCAGTCAGAAAAACTCCAGCTCTTTTTCTGCACTTCCATGGTCCTATTTACCTCTAGTACTTCGTATTTCGCATAAGATTACCATCTACCCTTCTTCATCCCATCCTTAATACCAATTATCTTTCTTTCTCTTCCCCACTTGCCCAATATCCTTCCCTTTATCACATTCTTGATCAACCAATCACTGCATCCATCCACCTTCCCCACCAATCTCGAATTTCATAAGTATCCCTTCCTCGCCCACCATCTCAAGCACTTCCTCGTTAGTCTTCCTTCCCATCCACCTCACCTTCTCCATCCTTCTCCACACCCACATCTCAAATGCCTACAGCCTATTCCCGTGCTCCTTTCTGAGGGTCCACGGTTCTGCACCATACAACGCAACTCTCCATATCAAGCTCTTCACCAGCCTCTTCTTCACATCCTCACCCAAGTTCCTCGTCATCGGCTCCCTTCTGTTACTCGACGCCTCCTTAGCTAGCGCCTTTCTCCTCTTTACGTCTTTGCAGCTAACCTGATTTTCTTGTGTTTTACCCACATAATTAAAGTGCTTTACGTCTCAAATTTATGTCCTCCCACCGCATATTAATTAGTTTACCGAAATGTCAGGGTTTTATCTTTGCATAACCCGACCCTCTTCCATCATCCTTGTTCTAAGAATACGCAATTCACTCACTCCCAAATCGTGTTCCGCGAGCTTTTGGCTTTCCACCGAGGCGGAAGTTAGTCTATGGCGGGAACACGGAAAGGCACGGTGACGAATTTCGCGAGCCACAGAGTCCTCCGTCCTTCGTATGGATAAGCTCGAGCGAAACAAAAACATGCAGCCAGGGGGGGAGGGGGTTGAGGGAGGAGAGCGGACCGTAGACGCGCCTGATAATTTAACACACACGAACACCGTCCCCCGTGAATCGGTTTACACGTTCCTGAATCAGTCCGCCGCGAGGAAAAGGATGGCGAGGCACAGATAAGCGATCGTGTTTCACCAAAAAAGAGAAAAAAAAAAGATCTTCCCCCCGTTTCCCGGTCGGCGCACGAATTCCCACAGTCCCTTGTCTTTGCCGCAATACAGGCCCTGCAGTTTGCATTCGCGTGAGGGCGAGAGAGTTTGTGTCGTGAGACGGGTTTTGCGACATGAATGAATTTACACCCGATGATTACCATGGCAACAAAACCTCCCTTCCCTCCCTCCCTTCCCCCTTATCCCTCCTTCCGAGAGCAAGTGCGACACATCCAACGCCCCCGCCGGCCCCGGAATGAATCACCGGAAAAGCCGGGCCCTCCGGATGGGCGGATACGATGAGGGATCGGCCCCGCGTTATCTATCAGCATCGGCACACGGGCGCGGTGAGGGAGAGTGGAACCGTCGCGCCGAAATGGAACTCCCCTCGTCCCGCCGCACCGCACATACGCACACACTGGACTCCAAGATCACAGATTTCAACACACGGGTGGTGTGTTCTAAGCCAGACACGAAAGGATTGGTTACCGCGACTGCTTGGATCAAAACAAATGTTAAACAAAGTAGAATTGGTAGTATCAGGCGTAACTTTGAGGAATCAGTTAACATTATAATGATGACACTTAACGTTGTTACCTTATTTTCTACGAACCGGGTTTCGACGTTCGACGACCGACCTAGGTTTTGACAAAGTATTATCGAAAATTATGTCAGGTATGCAATATCTGTAATCTGTATCTTTAATAATGCTATATATAAATATCTGTAACCAATTTCCACAGGTTATCGCCTGATTGCCTACACTTTATATAAAATGATAACACTTAACGTTGTTATTCCATATATCTTCATTTTTTACGACCCGGGGTTTCGACGTTCGAGGTCATCTTCAGGTCAGATTGCATACATGACATAATTTTCGATAATAATATGCCGAAACTTAGGTCGGTGTGTGATATATCAATCGATCTCAGATCAATCTCACAGGGTCAGCTCGGTATGGAAAACGCAACGAATTAGTGGGATCGATCCGGAAAGCGGGTCGACTCGGCCCGCCAGTCTGAGATTTCAGATCGATTCGAACGAGCGGATCTGCCGGCGCTCCTCGTTATTCTTTTGGTTGTCATCTGGAAACAAAATATAATCGCTGTTATTCAATGCGTGCATTGTCCCCAGTTGTGACACGAGAGTGCAGATATGGACAGTGTTGTGACGTTGATGATATAGTAGCACATCGCAGTTCTACCTCGGATTGACCAACTTTGTTCACTCGGGATGCAACTGAAAATTTCCAACCCTGCAATTGTTTTCGCACCGGGTCAATCGCGCTTCAACTGATTGATTCGATTGGTCAATATCGACCATTTCAGTCAGTGTTGGTAAACCAGGTGATCTGAGTCGGCTCGATTGGAATTTTCAGATCGGTCAGAGTCCAAATCGATCTGAGATCGATTGGTTAACGTAGTGATAATAAAAATTGCGTAAAAATGTAATGAGGTTTATTTTTTTGAGATCACGATATCAAAATACCACATACCAAATTTTTGTTCAGTTAGCTTTTTCAAAATCCCACTTTCATTAATGACGTACTATAGATATTGGAAAAAGAATTCAAGGGACTGCACATCACGGCCGAAAAGTGGCTTCTGCCGCAGCCCAGGGGTGATCCTCACCGGCACTTGCATTACCCGCCCTGGACAACAGCGACACCGATGGCACAGTGCAATATGCGTTACAAGGGTTCTGGAGAATGAATACAGTGAGGTAATAATGCACAACGTTCAACATTTTTATGATCCGTCAAAGAGATCAAGCAAACTGAAGCCAGTCCGTCATCTTAGTTGACCCTCATTTTCCCAAAGCACTTGCGGGCTAATGCACTAATTTTGCAATTTACTTTATTTTCCATCGATAACTTACTAGAAATGAGCAAGCACTCACTTTTTTCATATAAATTTAGCAGAGGTAAAGAAAAAAGGAGACTAAGGGTTAATTGACGAAATTAAAAACTTGTGATTTAAAACTTGTAATCTGTTATGCTCATATATCGAGTAATTTGCTGAATGTAGCCAGATGTATTGTAACAAGACCATTGGAAGTTGTTGTTCTATGCCATTTGTAATTGCAATTTGACATTTTTGTACATGCCCCTTTGTTTGCACGATTTTTGGAACCTTCTGACAAGCGATTTGGCTCAGAAGGACTAATTTTGTATATGAAATAAAGGAAGCATTGGCAATGAACAATAAAAAAATTCCTTGCGTTTAAAGTTTACTTATTTAAATAAAATATAATCCGCATTCCCACTGAAAACTAGGGTAAAATAGAGTAGAATCCATAGCACTAGGCAACTACTAACTCTGTCATCTCAATAATAAATATTAAGAGAATTGCGATAACATAAAGTCGGGCCATCGGGTTTTGAGCGCCGAAAACATGGCCTTATATCAAAACAAATATCGTACAAATGTAGATAAGGATGGAAAAAGTTTTTACACGCATTAGTAAACGTAGAAATGATCATTCTATCGTATGTATTTTATTTCGTTAAAATCGGTTGACCCTAATTGAAGATTCAGCGTCTTAAACTCAGCGGACTCGACTTTTTTAATAGACAGTAATATATGTATGTTTCAACAGTTACCTGCCTTAAAGTTCACACAGATGTTTGATATCCTTCCTTTACACCCGCCAGTTCGTCCATTCCGTCGTGCTATCCTAAGGAAAGTGTGGTAATCGTAGGATAAACAATATGGCTGTTATTACGGTTGTTTGACTACAATTTGATGACGCAGTGCCCTCTCCATACACATCAAGAGTTGGTACCAATGGAACAAACTTGACTAGGTCTCCGAAGGAAAGGTGTCGGGGTTATTTGCGTGGGGTTCGCGTACAGAGGGTTGGCTTTTTCGGGGAGCATTGCCAAGGTTTTGGGGCGGCGGATGGAGGGTCCAGCTTTAGGGCAAACTCTGGGACATGGAGAGTGAGATGGGGGGTCGCGATAAAAGGGGTAGGGCTGGCAACCCATACCCTACCCGTGTCTCCACCGCCACCTCCACAGAGGTAGGGGCGTACTGTGGTTGAGAGTAGGAGAGTAAATGCGCCTTTATCGTGCGCAGGATGCCTCTCCTCTCTTTTCATTAATGCAAAACTAATTAACCAATATTTCCACCTATATCTGTCCCCAGTCTGTTTTCCCTTCTTTTGCCATTTTTATCATGCTCCTTAATTTTCGGTGAGATCGGTTGCTTCCAAATATTTCTGGGACGAATCGTTATTGGAATAATTCTTCGTGGCGGGGAATGACTCAAAGCGGTCTATCGCATTCTTCAGGCAGCGGGACAGCTTTCCGAACTAGAATTAAATAAATTCTACCACCGAAAGTTAAGAAATGAAAGTAATAGCATCCATGACGGTCTATTTATCGATAACAGGAAAAACGACATAAAAACCAGTCTGTTCTTCGGCCTATTTATCTTATTTTATTCTCATGATCTGATCTACTATAGTATGTTTGAGTTCGTGAGGTGTTAACGACTATTTTTATTTGATTCATCATTATTATGGTCACTTATTGTGCGTAGAGAGATTACACAGAAAAAAAGGGATCCGGAAGGGGATGAAGCAGTGAGTAACATGGATAGGGCAACACGCCACCATACTGATCCCTGACAACCGAAATAACAGCCATATTGTTTAAGGTAGTTCGAGTGAAATATCATTTTAACTAGAAATTAATGAATTTGGTCTCATTAAGAAAAATTATACCACCTTTCCCTTGACATAAAAAATTCAACCCCTTACCTCATTACTTTCCGAGATATTTTCCAGAAAATACCAGCCCTTTCACATGGGAAATGGTACGCGTATGCACTCCAAGGAGATCTAATATTAAAAATGAGGAATTTCTAACACTTAGATCTCGTCATGAGATAGATATTGGAAAAGGAGTCAGACAAGGATGTTGCATGTCACCATCTCTCTTCAATATTTATGCTGAAGAGCTAACCAATAAAGCATTAGAAAAAGCAAGAGGTGTAGTGGTAGGAGGAGAAAAAATGAAGACAGTGAAGTATGCAGATGATCAAGCAGTACTGGCGGAATCAGAAGAGGAGCTACAGTATATGATGGAGAGTAATGCAAGAGTGGGGGAAGAATACGGAATGAAAATAAATGCTGGAAAGACAAAAGTGTTGAGAGTAAGTAAGAATGAAGCAATCATTAATATATCCGTAGAAGGAAAAATTGTCGAGCAAGTGAAATCATTTCAGTACTTGGGAAGTTTAGTGACTGAGAATGGGAGCTGTACTCAGGAAGTAAGACAGAGGATAGCTATGGGGAAAAAAGCACTTGAGAAGGTGAGAGAACTTCTGACAGCATTTAGCATTCCAATAGAACTGAGAAAGAGATTTGCTAAATGCTTTATATGGAGTGTGGTGACTTACGGCAGCGAAACATGGACGGTCAAAAAGAAAGAAGTTAAGTACTAAGAAAGTTTCGAAATGTGGTTGTGGAGAAAAATGCTTAAGGTGAAGTGGACGGATAGAATGAGAAATGAGGAAGTGCTAAGGAAAATAGGAGAGGAAAGAAAACTGGTAAGGGAAATAAAAAAGAGGAAGACAGCTTGGATGGGACATATATTACGCCAAATTTATCTTTATAGAAGAATTATTGAATGAAAAATTGAAGGAAAGCGAGGAAGGGGAAGAAGAAGAATGGGAATGTTCGACGACATAAAAAATGGCCGAAGTTACAGGCAAATGAAAGAAGATGCTCAGGACCGACTGCGATGGAGGGCATCCAGTTGAAACCTGTCAGAAGACAGATTCCACTAAGAAGAAGAAGAAGATCGCGTCAAAAAATCAAGTGTGTGGTTTGTGTGTTTTCTCATCCATTTTTAAAAATTAATCACATTGTCACCTCAGCAAATCCTTCAGGATTACAATAAGCCCTCCGTTTTGATGGAGTTTCAAACGTACCGCGTGAAAAAAATGAGTCAAGTTACAAAGCTTATTTAGATATTTTCATTTGATTAAATACAATTTCCATCAAGTAAAACTATTTTGTTGAGCATTAATTACGCAATATTTAATTCGTGTGTCTCACAGGTGGTGAAATTAAAACGTATATATCGAATATGGTCTCTCTAATGATTAGGGAACTATCTTACTCGCACTACCTTAAGCCTGCTCTCTCCTTACTTTCCTGAGAATAGCACGACGGAATGAACGAATTATCGGATGTAATGCAAGAATATCCAAGAGCTGCTTGAAATTTAAGGCAAGTGACTCTAGAAACACATATTGGCTGCCTAGTGCTATACATTCTACTCAATTTTAGAATAGTTTAAATCGGGAATGCGAATAATTATAAATTTGATTAAATAAACAACATATGCAAGGAATTTCCACATTACAGAAGTAAAGGCAATCTGATTTTTAGTAAGTTATCGATGGAAAACGCAGTATAATTTTAAGATTAGTGCGTCAGCCCGCAAGCGCAATAGGAAAATGAGTGTCAACGAAAATGGCTGACTGGCTTCAGCTTCGAGCATTGACCAGCAGAGCAAGCGCCCTCTCCATATACCTCAATGGAATGAAGGTAATCGATCACATCACACGAGGACAAGGGTATAGGTCTAATCACATCACCATCGCCCGGCATCGGATTCGGAGAAGCAAGGGCACTCACATCCGATGTGACGTACGGATCACTGCAAAGGGACGGATTGAGGATCATGCGTCGACCACTGCTTTCATCGAGGATACCCATCGGTTTCATTCACGCGCGACCGTCGCGAATGTACGGCGAGGGTGGGCGGGTGAATGCACCGTGTCGAATATGTATCGAACCATCTCTCCGTGCAGTTGGGTCGGCAGCGTGGTCCGTTCGCGTTGCACGTATGCGGACCCGTCCGGGATTTTACGAAAGATTCTCCCCAACCTTCCACCCCACGCACTAGGCTTGTGCGATGAACGAATTTGCCCATCGAGGGTCGATGAAAAAATATCATCGAGAAGATTCGGTTTCGATGATTGTCATCGACGACGGTGAGTCGATGAATTCATCACCGTCGATAGGTCGATGAATCCATAGCCGTCGATGAGACGATGAATTCATCGCCGTCGATGAGCCAATGAACTCACCGACCTCGATAAGTCGATGAATTCATTCATCGCCGACGGAAAGGTAGGGATAGGCACAGGAGGGCGACGCAACACAAATAATTATCATCTAATAGGGATGGATTCATTGACTCATCTACATCGGTGAATTCATCGACTCATTGACGTCAGTTTATTTATCAACTCATCGGTGTCAGTTAATTCATCGACTCCTCGACCTCAGTGCATTCATCGACGTCGATGATCGATTATTGTCATTTTCATCGACGCGGTTCATCGCAACGCGATGACTAAAATCATCGTCGATGAATTCGATGAATCGACTCGTCGCACAAGCCTACCACGCACTATTAGGGACGAATGAATTGACGCAACCATTGAACGGATTCGAACCTCAGATGCAGTTTACCGCACGCGAGAGTACGCGCGTTCGAATACGCGTGCGTCACGGGAAGAGTAGAGCCCCTCAATCACGGAAATTGTCCCTTTTCGCGAAATGATGGAGCACGCGGCTGCAGTGAATACACGTGCCTCCTCCCTCTCCCGCCACGTTTCCCGTCCGATCCACGCGGAAGCGGGCTTAAATTATTCTCGCGTAGGAAATATTCACTCGTTCCCCCGCGCAAGCGTCAATTTTCAGTTCGTTTGTTTGTGTTTTTGTTTCTAATTTTCGCGCCCGGTTTCTATGGTGAGAGGGGGTGGGAAGCTCGAGACGGTCAGAGATCGTCAATTTCCTGCATCCTCTGCTAACTCTTGCCGTCGGAATATTTGATTGTCGCTATGGGTAGCCAGAAATCAAATGTCCCACATCGGATCATCTCTCCGTGCAGATTACAATGCTACGGATTCTTAAATTAGGAATTTAAACGCTAATATTTTGTGAAATGTTTGTACGATTAGGAATGATTACATCAGGATTGTAACGGTAAACTTCGACCGACTACTCTCTGAAATATTGGGACAATACTGATAGGATTAGGAGTAAAAAATTAGTAAACAAACATTTAGTGTCAATTTTCCCTATTCCACCCATTTAGTGCTTCAGGTGAATGCTTTCATAATGCGATTGCTAAATGTTATTTAAAATTCTACTTACAAACTCAATAACACTTTTGAAAGGAGTGTACTTTTAATATTGGAAAAAATGTGACGCAATATTCGATATATTTCTTTGACAATTGAATACATTTCTTAGGAACAAAAAAACTTTTAGCTTTTAGCACCAATTTAAAAAAGCTTTTAGCGCCAATAATAAGTGACATAAGTTTTTATATAATTATGTATAAAAATGAGATTAAATATGTCACAGGCATTACAGCCAAAAACACAGGAAAACATAAAAAAAGCAAAATAAATCACACGATATTTTTTTACATTTCGGTGGCTCAACACAACCGCTTTCTTCAGAATAATACGACTATGCGTTTCTCTCCTGAATGACTTCAAGGCCATCCAAGTATTCTAAATAAGTCGGTTGTGTTGATCCACCGAAATATCAAAAAACGTGTGAGTTTCCTTTTTTTTTTTTCGTGTTTTCCAGTGTCTTTGCCAGTCATGCCAGTAACCTCCTTTGTCTTATGTTGCACCACGCGTATATTTTCATCGTTTGGATATGTATAAAAATATTTAATTATACTTATAAAAGTGTGTTAAGCTTTTAATTAAAACTGTTTACAAATTTCAACAGTCCAAGGAAATTGAGTAAAATAAAGGCACCTTTGCGCCTATTTTTTCAAGTTATTAGCGAATTTTATCCGTCATTGAAGTCAATTGTATGCGCAATTTCAAAAAAATACCGCTTCCACTGATGACATTCCTCATCACACGTCTATGAGATTAGTACATGTCTTAGAGCTGACCATGATGGCTTCAAATTATCAAGGTCATAGCCGTAAAGATCCTTGAAAAAGATGAAAAAACTGGAGAGTGAGAGAGAGAGATTTCTCCGAGATGAAATTTCTAGGAAGAAAATGACGAAAGAATAAAATGTTGCGCACCTTAAAAAATGAACGCAACATCTCTTCTCGTCCTTTTATTTTGTTGAATCCACCATCTTTCAACCCCCTCCCCCTCCTCAATTCCCTCTCACTCATTTCCGGTCCGTAAACGCGAAACGTTTTTCGACGATTTCGTTTGATGTTCAATTTTTTTCCCCCTACTCAACCGAGAGAGAGGCCGTGCGTAATGTCTCTCGACAAGACGCGATGACGGCAAAGAGGGGAGGACACGTCACAATGATGGCGTACGCACGCTCATTTGGCGGTGGGAACATTTGGAGAGAGACATTCATTCTCAAAATTTTAATGCTTTTAAATTTATTTTCTTCCTCGCTGCCGTGCGTACTGGAAAAAAACACACAATTCGTGGAAGCGCGTGGAGGAAAAATATATAATTTTTCCCTCCACATCTCAGTTCCCAGTCCTTGAGAAAAAATAATAAACCCGCCAAATTTTAATAATTTCGAATTGTAACATTGTTTTTCAAAGACAATATTTAAAAAATATATTCCATTCCCTTTAGCGAAGGTCTCAGGCGTTACCTAGTCGATAACTTTGGCTTTAAAGCATAGTTTCCTACACACGACTCCCATTCTATATTACACATGGTTTTCTCTTGATAAAAGTATATAGTGCATAAACCATGGCATATTAGTCTAAAATATAAAGGTCGATTAGACAGTAGCAATAAATATAAAAAAATAATAATAGTGTATGCATACTTTTTCCCTAGGCTCAACCATTCACCACAATGAGTAAATAAAAAATTTTAATAAATAAAAAATTATATATTTTTTCAGTATGTTGTCATCTTTTTTTAACTTCTTTCCCTTCTCGGATCCCATGAGTACACACATTAGTGAAATTACGAGTATAAGGGCACAGCATTAACGTATGTATTTATAAGCCCTCCCGCCCATTTCCCAACACCCAACCCTTTCTCGAAAAATAGCAAATGTGGCAAAAAATAATCACAGCGAATGTATAAATTTATTTGCTTCAATATTTTATAAATTTCCACTTTTTCCTTGCCGTGCGTCCAAACGTACAACTCCACTCAAAATTTGAAGGCTGCGTGCGCGCGCGGAAACAAAAAACGCATCGCCCTCCATTTCTCTGTCACTCTCTCTCTCTCTCTTTGCCCAGCCCCTTCCGCATAAAAATAACAAGGAGATAAAATAATAACCGTAGGAAAAAAAATACGAATGAAAATGTACAAATGGAAAATTATCCGACGAAAAAATCCCGGAGCGAGAAAAATTATGTCACCGACACTGTCCCTGTGCGAAACCCGTGATTAAAAAATACAATAGTAATAAAATATAACGAGGACGTTTTTGGAGAGGAAAAAATTAATACCCTTTGAAAGAATAGTATGAGAGGCAAATTTCCAGTTTTCTTTTTTTAGGAAAAACGGACTGATGGAAATGAATACATTTACGTTTCCCTGCTTATGATGCTGTGGTCGCTGTTGGAGTCGGAGGAGGGCGAAGCGACATGACAAGCGACCACTTCCTATGTTTTGCGGTCAGTGGGCGAGAGAGGAATATTTTCTCGAGTGACCAATATTAGCGGTGAGCATCGCAGAGATCAGTAAATAAATTTCCCATCATATTATTTTTAATTAAAAACAGCATTCTTTATGTGTACAACAATCATGTGTAAAAAATATCTTCGCGTAATATTTAATGATGTATGTTTACACAAACGTCATGATGTGAGGGGTAATTGGAATAAGAAATTATGATATGTACAACAAAAGCAGGGTGAATGCATTCCACGGGGAGCAAGATAACATTTCACTTTTTTTTCTAATTGCGAATAAAAACGTGTTTGTGCGGCTGGTCACTTTTAATGTTTTATTAAATATTGATGACGAAAAGTTGTTTTAGTCACCTTCACTCATAAATTCTTTAATAAACTAATTATTTAAGGAAAAGAAAATTTCTTTAAATTTCCCAGCTCGATTCGGGTGGCTCATCACCTCAAGAAATGTCCATGAAATTGTGATATTTGAAGCCAGTAAAATAGAGATACATTTTTTAAATATTCATGTTTAAAATGGGGAAGGTTATTACTTTTTAGAAAACACTTTATTATAAAACACTCAAAATATAATATTTCTTTACATACGATCATTCAATTCGTTTGGCGATGTTGAGAGAATGGATGAGAGTCGAATAACGAAACAAATATATAAGAGTGAAATGAATGATGCGAGAGGTATAGGTAGGTCGAGAAAGTTGTGGATGAATGCGGCTGAGGCAATTCTTCGGAGGAGGAATATTAGAAGTCTTAAAAACAGGACGGCGTGTATGAAGCAGTGTATGAAGGTAAATGAGGAAAAAGAGGTTTGCAAGGATAGGTCAGTATGGAGGAAATTATTGAAGCAGAGTTAGGGGTACAAATATGTATTCATGAGTGAAACTTTGTGACTGTGCCTACCCCAGAAGGAAACGGCATGATTTTTATGCAAGTTTGTATGTAAGATATTATCTCAGAGCGTACTGATTGTTCTTGGGAAATGACGCTTTGTAAACGATGCGAGTCGTCCAAAATATCTCGGCGTGTCACCTTCGACTCGCGTATCTTGGATTCGCCATCACTGGCTTTGACGCTCAGTGTTCAGAGTACCCAGGCAACGGTAAGGACCTCCAGTGAACTGAACACTTCAATCGCGTCTACGTCTTTAATTTCTAGACCAGAGCACGAGCGTAAGAGTTCGCAAGGGTCAAGGAACAAACAAGAACTCACTAGGGATGAGCATCGATGGTCGATTATTCAGAAATATCGAAGATTTGTATCCCATGGTCGATATTTTCCCCATCGATAGTTTTCCCTCGATGTTATCACACTATCGATGGTCTTAGTCAATGGTAACCATCGATGTTTTCCTCGAGCTTTTCCATTGAGTGTTTGGCTAAAATTTTGCTGAACGATATGTTAAAAGGTTACTTACACAAAGATTTGTTGGTGTGAAAGTAGATGATTTTGACTTTCATTTATTGTAACATTGACCACGAAGCCATTCCGGAATAAAATCTTCAATATCATCTCTGGTTTCACCATTGATATCAACAATCTATGTTTCATAATCGATATTTTCTCAACATCGATGGTGCAGCTCCGAAGGACCATCGATGGTTTCCAATCGATGCTCATCCCTAGAACTCTCTCGTGCCGTGCTCTCGAGCAATAATGCGTGGCTGGTGTATTTTTGAGGGTGCCGCTATTTGGCGGCTTTTGCTCACTGGTCAGTCTCAGTTTTGTCATATCTGGTCACCCTGGCCTGTCTTAGGCGACGTTTAGAACATCGCCTGGCCTTTTATATTTGTCTTTTTCAACGTCCATATAAGCGGTTAATGGCTTCAACGTAATATTTTCATGCTCTGTCAAGGTTTCGAAGTACTTTTCGGCAATATTTTTAATTTTTTCTTTAATCGGTACTATGCCTGTTGTTTGATATAGTTGTTCATTCCCGTATCTTCTTCTTATACGGAAAATGGAACGTAGAATCTTCCTTTCTTTCTTTTGTAATCTGTCCCATCGAGTTTTGGTTAACAGTCCTGCCCATGCTGCAGAGGCATATTGCAGTTGTTTTTGGATGTATGTCGTGTAGATTTTTACCTTTATATGTTTTGGTGTTGTACTGAATCTGAGAATAGGGCTGAGTCCCATTCTCGAACCCATTGCCTTTATCATTGTCTTTTGAATATGGCACTCCATACTCAATATTTTGTCTAAAGTAATGCCAAGGTATTCCACCTTTTCCACCCACTCTAGGCCTTGCTGCCCTATTCGTATTTTCGGCATGTTGGCTTGTTGAAGACTATTGCCTTTGTTTTGCCAACATTGAGTTGCAACCTCCACTTGCTATACCAATTTACGACTTCATCCAATGCCTTCTGTGTGTATTCCACCGCCAGATCGTCTTTTTTGCTCCTTGCCAATACGGCCGCGTCATCTGTATATAAGGCTATTTAAGTATGCCAGTCACTTTTATCGATTGGAAAGTCAGCGGTATGGATGATATTAAAAAGAAGGGGACCCACTACAGATACCTGTGGAACCCCAGCCTTGATAGATTTAACCTCGCTTGCCTCTTGTTCAATTTTTACTCGGTACGTTCTGTTTTTTAAATACGACCTCGTCCATTTTAAAACCCATCTTGGGAATTCCCATTCGTCCATTTTATAAATAAGGCCATAATGCCAAACTTTGTCAAAAGCTTTTGATAAGTCCAGAAATATTCCAACTGTTATCCATAATAAAATATGACACAACAATAGTAATATCCACACTTTAATATACTACTTCAACACCTACCATGGTTTCGACGTACTATGTCATTTTCAAGGTCAAGAGAAATGACATAGTATGTCGAAACCATGGTCGGTGTTGAAGTAGTATATTAAATTGTGGATATTACTATTTTTGTGTTCTATTTTATCATGGATATATCGCATTTCCACCAAGTAAAGCCTGAAACGATTTCATACGTTCCAATTGTTGTTTCTTTTTTGTTGAAATCGTCGGTGATATAGTCCACAACCCTATGCACTTGTTGTATTGTCGAAATCCCCTCTCGAAAGCCGCATTGTTCAGGTGGTATTACTTTGTCCGCATAAGTCCCGATATAGAGTACTATCAGTCGCTTCATTAGTTTCCCCAGATTGGACAAGAGAGAAATAGGTCTGAAGTCACCAGCTGTCGGCCTATTTCCTCCTTTTTTGGGATGCACTTGACAAGTGCCTGCTTCCATGGTGTTGGGAAATGCCCCAGTTTAATTGAAGCATTTGTCATGTCCAGTACTTTTGCTCTTTCCGGCATCTTACAAATTACTTCGTAAGGTATTTTGTCGATTCCCACGGCTTTGCGTTTCGGGAGCTTACCCAGAACCCTGTCAAGGTCGCTCATGGTTATATTTGGAATGTCTTCTTCCCCGTTTTGGAAGTCTTGTTCTTCCACATATTTATCTATTTTGGGCGTATGTCGTCTTGCCCTTGATAGTGAAAATGCTTTTTCGGGCATAACCGAAAGATGCTCAGCTTTGTCTTTGGGAGCAGTAATGGGACCAACACTCGACCGTGATATACCCCCCCTGCCCTCCCAACCGGCATCGGCCAAACACATCACTCGGATAGGCGGGCCTCGCGCGCAGACAGGCGAGGACTCCACCAAAACATCCTCCTCCCGTTTATACGATTAAATAAGGGAGCGACGCACTGTGGCGGCAAGCCGAGGAGATGGGCTGAGCCGGGACAATGTGCCCCGCGATCCGGAAACAATTAAGAAGCGGAGAGCGCGCAAGGGCTTTAGAGAGAGAGGAGGCTATAAGGGGGAGACGAACGGTATGAACGAGCGATTAGTATTATCATTATTGTGGTACCGCAGCGGAGCGCACAATGATGAAAAAAGAGTCCGAAAAAGGGGATCCTCGTCTTTTTTTTTAATGGAGGGTCGACGACGCCATCCATTGGGTTTAAGTGCACGGAACCGTTTATTCGTTTATTTATTTTCTCCCTTTTCATTCACGAAAAGCAAATCCAACAAAACAGTTCCAGCGCCGGAGTAATTGAGATCTCCTACGACGAAATGAACGGCCCCTCCGCGGCGAATCAATTGTGCGGCGTACGAAGCTCTTATTCGGACAGGTGAATGGAAGAGGGGGCATATTCGGATGAGGGATCAGAAAATTCGGAGCGAATACGGGAAAGCTGACAACCATACGCGGCAACGTCAAGAGTAGCCGTTCCAATTTTTATTCACCCATTTCAGCTCCTAGTTTCTATCTTCGGAAAAGATCGAGTCTAAAATTTTGGATTCTCCTCAAATACATAATTAAATTGCACACCTACGCTTTGATCTCATTGTTCATCATCTCAAAGATAGAATAGACCAAGCTTGCGTAAAATTTTCCATTAAAAATCAGGTTTCAAAAATTTTATTTATAAAAAGCAATCTGCGATTTGCTTAAGGTAGTTTGAGTGACATATCATTTCACCTAGAAATAAATGACTTCGTCTCATTTTAAAGAAATATATCTCACCACTCTAAAGATACCAAAATATCAGCCGCTTACAGAAGAAATTTCCGAGATATTCGACGATACATTTACATGTTTACAATTTACATGGGAAATGGTACGTGTATGCATTGCAGAGAGACTTTATTTGAAAATCAGGACTGTCTAACAACTAGATCTCGTAAAAAAAATTGACAGTGAATTTTTTTATGTTTTACCAACAATTTTTTTAAAAGAAATCTAATTGTCACCGCAGAAATTTCTTCGAGAGCACAAAAAAACCATCCGTTTTGGAAGAGTTTAAAACTTATCGCGCGAGTAATATGAGTCAAGTTGAAGAATTATTTAGATAATTTTATTTGATTACTTCGAATTTCAGTTATAAAAAAGTGTATTACTTCACGATAAATGATGCAATATTTGATTCATGCTTCCTGCAGTTGCTGAAATTCAAACATATAATTCAAATATGGTCCCCACTATGACTAATGAACTATCTCGCTCAAACTACCTTAAGTGCGAGATCATCCAAACCATTACAGTCCATGAACAGTCCCTGACACTGTAGTGAAGTGAGGACACACGATAGCATTTATATCCAGGTAACATACTTCACTAAATGGATAAGCCAACGAGTTTGGGGAATGCATAGGACACGATTGCTTTACTGGGTGGTCAAGGGATGAGGTGTCGGTCGCAATGAACCTTGAAAAGAATGAAATCATTGAAAGAACATTAGTTCACACGAGGAACAGTTTGCAGCAGCAAAAAATTCCGGTTAAAACGCTTTACTGATCTGAAGGAAAGCCGTTTGAAAGTTCTGCTTGCCTTAAATATGAAAGAATTGATTGAACAGCCTTGGCATAATTATAACCAACCAATAAGCCTGAAAACAGGAGAACAGTGACACCAAATCATGGTAAAGGAATGAATTGTAGAGGAAACAGTCATAAAAATGGGTGTCTTCAACCATACACCATTACGAATGAGTTCAATTCAACCATTGATTAAGCATCTACCTACTTTACTACTTACTCTATGCTTCAAACAACTACAGATATATTCGCATTAGATACGTTACAATAGATAAGCTCCACAGCTTCCAGAACTTAATCCGATAAATGCAAATTAAATTAAGTGTATTCATAATTTGCTCAACGCCGTTCTGACAGAAGGAATTTCCGAAGAAAAATTATCTGATGGCGAATTCTCAACATTTCAATTCCATTTCTTCATTACTGACATGTTTGAAAAATGGTTTAACTCGAACGGCAGAAAAAAGGCAAAAATACCATCCTCCATTCTCTCAACCACATAGAAATCACATCAATGTCACGACAATAGAATCCATGCCAATAATCGTAACTAGAATGTTTTCTTCGCCAAGTAGAAACGTACACCTTTAGCCATACCGGTTGCAAAAACAACCGATTTCCGTCGATGATTTTCACATGTTATTTTCTGCGGGTACAACAGCTAAAAAAAATATTGGATCGATGAATCTCCGCACAACGTTAGAACCGGCCACGATGCACCGAGAAAATGTACAAGAATTTGATGGCAAATTCCAAACGATGGCATGGATGCAAGAAACATGGGACTCAATAAGTCACGAGCTACGCATCGCCCGAGCGGAATTCCACCTCGATGGTGCGTGAACTTCCCCGAGCTTGTAAATGTCAAAATATGAAGTCGCGGCCGTTTTTTTATAAGGCGGAAGCCACGCATGAAGACAGGCTAGAAACACGGGAAATAGCACCGGAGGAAAAAATTTCATACACGACACAACACAATCCGACGACCTTATTCTCTTGGGTGAATCCTGAGAACAGGAAATTATGAAAACAATACGTACACCACCAAGCAAGGAGTAAACGAATAATATTCCAAGTGCATCCAGAGGCGACATGAAGATAGATGTGTCGAGCGGTAACTAGCATCAGCATTCTGTACCAGAATGGTTCATTCATTCGCGTATTCTGAAAGTCTATTCTTCCGCGATGGCTGATTGGCGGAATTGATTCTTTTCCGTTACTCTCTGATGCTCATTCACTCTGCACGCTATGGCCCATCCCGTCTGCCCGATATACGATTTAGAATTGGATATTTTGGGAGGAGACCGACGGCTAAGGTTATTTGCCCCATAGGGGATAGGCAAGGGAGGAAGGTTGGATAGAAACCCGGCGTGGGCATTAGCCTGTTCTTAACGAAAGGCTCAAAGGGGACCACGGTTTAACGTCTCATCCAACTGACGGAGTACTGTACTCGAAGTTCCCTCCACAAGACACTCAAGTAGGTATCGGGTTTCCTCTGAAAAACATCTGCCTCTGCAGGGATTTGAACCCTGGCCGCCCGTGTGGTAGGATATACGATTTTCCACAAGTACATTTAATCTTGCAGACTCCTTTCTGCCGGGTATCAAGTATCGGGTCCTTAAGGTACAGTTATAATGTCACTTATCCGGTTTGCTGGAACGTTTGGTCAGAACCAGGCCACGGATTTTCTTGGATGAAGTTGAAGTGTTGACGAAAGAGAAGCGCTATTTTCCTAGACTGATATTGTAAGCTATCGAAATCACAAAGAACCCTAAAAACTCCAACAGAGAAGATGATACAACCTGCCCTCAACGTGGAAAAGAGCGCTAGAACCACCGACCAATAGGAATCAAGGGCGAGAAAAACATCGCCCGGCAGCTCCTACATATACCGGCTAGAATACAGTGCCTAACGGACGGTGGTTTTACGGGTTTTCCACCGTCCTAGGGCGGATGCCGGTCCAGTATTCTCCAGTACCAGTGAAAGATATTCCAGTGAATACCCTGAAGAGGAGACAGCCTAAAGCGGGGACCACACAGTTGTTTTTTGTTATTTTTGTATTTGTTTGGTGTGGAAATAAACATATTTTGACTTGACAACGCCTAACGACTGGACCTGAGGAAGTCTCCAGGACAGGAGACGAAACCTTTGTCACTGCAAGTCAACCTACGCGACGGGATACCCGGTAGATTGACTCTGACACCAAGTCGCGGAAACCTGCAGTATTAAAACTCTTAACTCTGTAGAGCAAATTCCCTAATTTTATTCCCACGACAAATAATCGACCGAGGCAGTGTATCTGCATTCAGACCAGAGAACAAAAAGAGTGCTTGAGTTAAGAGGAACAGGCAGAAAGGAGACTTTCCGAGACATTTGAATAAACATCAAAAGACACGAAAATCCTTGCGCGGTCACGATACGGGGGATTTGAAGCAGAGAAACACGACCAGGGAAAGGAGGGAAGACAGCGAACGGTCTCCCACAGCCACGTCATTGCAAATTCAAAGTCCGACCACTCATGCTCAACTCACCACCCCCCACATGCATTACCATCTTATTCCAAGCAAGTCGGTTCCCCCCCCCCCTCCAGCACCCCATGCCATACTCCGACGGAGAAAATAAATCCTTCCATCCTCTCCCGGAGCCAACCGTCCCATAAGTTCCGGTCGCCCCGGACATCGAAGAAAAAACTCGCATAAATACGAATCAGGATCGCTCAAGATCCCTCCACCTCTCCCCGTTCCCTGCGCACGACGGACGATTCCCCTGTCCAAGCCCTTTGTTTGCGACGCCAAGGGATTGCAGAGCGAGGGGAAAATGCAGGAGAAGAGGGAATAAGGGTTTATACGAGGGAGGGAATAATGGAACATGCACTACAGGCTAGAATTTAGATGTCTTCAAACTTTTTCAGATCACAAAAACTTTTTTTTAAGTATTCTACCGGTAGAAGTTAGTATTTTTTCAAAGAACTATGGCACTAGCCGCGCAGTAACGTTGACGGAGTCACCCGATAGTGTTCACACAATTGTGTGAAATGCACAGTGGGAAAAATCATTCACCTTGACTGGGAATGGAACCCAGATCCCTCGATTTCGCCCCGAGTGCTCTCACCAATAGAAATCTAGAGCGAAATCGAGGGATCTGGGTTCGATTCCAAGTCCAGGCGAATGATTTTTCCGCTGAAAATTTCACACAATTGGGTGAAAGGTAGGTTTTGTTGAAGGTCAGAGAATCTCCTTCCGGTTTTCCACACGTTCAATCCTATCGACCTCTAGCCTATTCTTTTTCGCCTCAGCATACTATCTACCATTCTCCATCCCATCCATAAAACCTATTCTCTTTCTTCCCCACCAGCCCAACATCCTACCCTCTACCACAGGCTTGAGCAACCTATCGCTCCTCATTACTCCCTCCAGCCACCCACCCTTCCTATCCCGGATCTCATTCAGAAGTTCCCTTTCCTCGTTAACCATATTAAGCACTTCCTCTCTTCCCGCGGACTAAAACCTTGACGTGGTGGAAGGAGTTGCGCGTTCCGACGACATCATGAGCTGGACTGGCGGGAGCAATTAATATATAATTTAACCCAGTAATATCGCCACTAAGCATAAGTACCCTCAATACACCGCGATTTATTTGACGTTTCATATCAGAAATACGTCACTTTCTCCTGCGTACCTTAATAATACGTGCCAGTGAAACGAAAGACCAATTTTGTTCCCCTTCAGTAAATATTTAAAATGTTATTCATTAAGGGGAGAATTTTAACATAATTTCACTGTCACAACTCCTAAACCCTGAAATAGTATATACGTATTGGGATATTCCAGAATGTCACCGAGGTCGTTCACGCAAACGCCGTAATCCTGATCGCGTTTGACGTCACGGCGATCAGCTTGCCCTGGTCCCTGGCACAAGCTATACTTGATAGCACAATGTGCGCACACCCCTCCAATTCTATTAGAGACGGAGCTAGGCATTAAGTGAAATTGTGAACCTTCACAATATTAACATTTTTACAGATTATGGAGTATAGAAAGATTACAAATAAATCCAAAAGTGTTGCCATAGCGTTAACTTTCTGACCAGGATAAAATTGTAGGACTAGATAGTGTTTAAACATTTTCGATAATTAACAAAATATGGTATTTAGTAATTTGCATATGCACTTATATGTATCTTTATTAGTTCTCGCAACTTTTGGCGAACGGCTAATGCTTTACATTTCGAGGTTTTTACTGGGCAGAGTTCCAAAGTTCATAAAGTTGACAAAACGGCTAATTTTAGGGTTCGTGGAATTAATCAATTCACTGGCATGTCTACATTTTTAACTCTGTCACCATAAAAAAATATTAGTGAAATTGAAATTAAATTACCTTTATAACGATGCATAAAGCATTATTTTAGCACGCACACAGACAAAGATATAAATTTTCAATATACAGTGGTACATCATTTTGACGCTAACTAGGGGTTGGATTTCAGGATTAAACTGAAGGGGGCGGACAAGGGCAATGCACGCTCGCAAAGGGCATTGGGACGGGAGGTAAGAATATTCGAACGATAGGAAGCTCCGTATAAATCCACATATGAAGGGCGCAAGTTGTAAAACGTCAGACTCGCCCTGGGATAGCACTCGGTTGCCCTCAGGGGAAGGGGGCGGAGGGCCTCTACTGTCAATGTTATTGGGAGGAGGGAAAGGGGGACATCAAAGTTGGGTGGAATATGGAGGGTCCGATCCGATCCGCCAGCCGTTCTTCTCTTGTTCTTTGTTCCGGCTCGCGAGGCAGACAATGGACGGGACGGAAGTTGAGACGACTCCGTTTGCCGTGGAGTCTGTCGGGATTTCGTTTTTTTTTGCATCTCGTTATGATGCGTTGCACATTTCATTTTTCGCCATCCGATGCACCCGAGCCATGGGCGCTGCGGCCTCCATGGAATAGCGTGCACGTGGCAGCCCATGGCGATGACATTGATCCGAAGATCAATGTCGTGGGTGTTTCTATAATCAGCATGATGCCATGATATTTAATACAGACTGATTTAATAATACGAAAAGTATTTTTTCACCCAGAGGAGAAAATCTGCAACAGTTTTATCAAACTATTTGAAGTATAATTCAAATGCTATAATGTTGAGTGTTAAAATTGCATTAAATTGCCAAGAAACATAATATATAACGTGTAATTTCTTTCCCTTTCATGTGTACATGTATGTTAGTATTAGGAACATACATGTGACGTTTCATGATATTGTGTACATAAACGGAAATCGGGAAAAACCCTTAACGGTGCCAGGCTGTCTCATTACCTATCCGACTACCACGGTGGCTTTTTCAAGGTAGGCGAAGAATGGGGAATTAAAATGTGAATGTTAAAGATGATTCCGCCGTTTTCTTGAAAAATAGAATTTATCGGGTTATTCCCGCGTAGCAGGTTTATTCATTTTCGTGGACGATCGTCTCGCGGCATTGCAGTCGGCATCACCCAGCCCTAATTTTCTAGAGAAACATCTCCAAGGAAATTAAGTACTTCCCTCGGCTGATATGGGAGGCATTCGAAATCGCTATGAATCCGAATGACTTCCACAGGGAGGATCGCTATCCGCTCTACTGATCTTTCAAACGGATATTCCACAATCCAAAACCGTCCGACTCCATAAACAGATCGCTTCGGACTAGATCCCAACGGGTATTTAACGAACCAGGGGCCTATAAATTGCGGCCGACAATTCTTATGAACATTCGGACCTGTTTATGCCGGCGAAACGGTTGTCCATTAAAATACAATACACAATAGAAGTAGAAACTTCTCTTCAAATACAATTCCAAATGAGTGCATTACCTCCTCCTCCCCCAACCTCCCAATAGGCCTCCTCCTATTATCTTTTTCAAATGTCTTGGGGCTAGGGGGCAGGCCTAAAATGTGAGGCGGAGGGCGACTTTCGCGCAACTCATGAAGTTTTCGAAGGCCACCACTGTCAGGGGGCGGATAACTGCCTCCGAGAGGGTTCTAACTCGACGTTGCCGAGATTATTATTCCTCATCCTGAGAAAACGGGTGGCCCATAATGACAGAGGCCCCGTGGTGATGAGATTAGGTTACATAGCAAGCAGGATCAGGTAGTTCACACTATGGAGGTCCGAGGGCAACTGAATACTTGAGGCTCTTCGCCACGCCCACTGTACCCTGACTGGTTCTAGGAACGTCACGTGACGCGCGACTTTCTCGACGCTCACCCCCACAAATTTTATCCCTGCCTTCTAGCCCCCAAGGGGAGAAAGAGGTTAAAAGAGATAATAGCACCCTCCAGAAGTTCCTTTTCCTCACAAACCAAATCAAACAAGCAGTTCCTCGTTTATCTTCCTTTTCCGTCCAACGCACCTTCTCCATCCTCCAACAAATCTCGAACGGCTCCGAGTCTCTTCTATTCTCCAGATTCCACGTTTCTGTCCGAGGCATTTTTACCTGAGGTGTAATCGAAAACGACCTTTCACAAAGCGACCGAACGCATAAATTACTACCCACTCTCACTCCCACTCCTGAGATTTCCGCCGACGCCGTCGATTCGAGATAAGGGCAGTCAAGTCATAACCAAATCCTTCCCCCCTCACTTCTCGAACACACGTGAGAAATACGACTGACGCCACACGGACCCCGAAACGCCGTTCCCCATTTCGATCGCGTAAAATATATTTGTAAAAAAAAACTCGAGGACTGACCGAGATCGACGTGAATAAAAACCGCAAATCCATGGACGTTTTCGGAGCCTCTGCCTTTCGTATCTCCCGGGTTGCGTCGCCTTGACGACTTTCAACGCGGCGTCGAGAGAGTCGAAAAGGACGCACTATCGCTACGACAAGATCGCTCCCGTTCATTTTACGAGAGATAGACGGCGCTCAGGAGGAGGAAAGGAAGGAAAACCTCGATATAGACCACGCAAGGAGTCCCCGGGAACACATTCATTCCCTCTCTCTCCGTTCCTGACGAATGTCCCCGAGCCTCTCCCGCACGGAGAGAATGATGGATCGTTCAAGGGAACGCATAAAACTACCCTCCGAATACACCTCACCCACCCAATTTCTCTTCTCCTTGGATGGAAAGAAAAGTAAGAGCTTTGCATACCGTTTGTCACTTGTGGATCGCCGCTTTCACGGACACGGAGATTATTACTACAGTATCGCAACGAGCGAACATACAGTGGTTCTCAGCTTTTAGAGGGTTTGGTTGAGAGCCGATAGACTGCTGTTCGTTAGGCTTAGATAGCTTGAGAAATCCAGAATGGTTTGCGTTTCAGGGCGACACAGAGAATTTAAAATTTAAACCCTAACTATATCTCTAGGTCAAATAAGAAAGATACATTGCCGCCTTCCACGCACCATAAGTGACCATATTAAAACCAGGGCTCCACTTAAGGTAGTGAGCGAAATATCATTTTACCTAGAAATTAATGAATTTGGTCTCATTCTAAAGAAATATATATCAACCTTCCATTGACACCAAAAAGTCAACCCCTTACCACATTAATTTCCGAGATATTTGCCAAAAATACCAGCCCTTTTATATGGGAAATGGTACGTGTATGCACTCCAGAGAGAGAGAGAGAGTGTGTTTTCTCAACTATTTTATGTAATTTTATAATATTGTTACCGCAGTAAATTCTTCGGGATCACAATAAACCTTCCGTTTTGATGGAGTTTCAAATGTACCGCGTGAGAAAAATTAGTCATGTTAAAGGCTTATTCAGATATTTTCATTTGATTACTTACAATTTCTGTCATGTAAAACTATATTATTGCACCATTAACAATGCGAAATTTAATTGATGTTTCCTACAGCTGGTGGAATTAAAACGTATATATCGAATATGGTCTATATTATGATTAGAGAGCTATCTCGCTCGCACTACCTTAAAACACACCCATAATACAATTGAGCATTCCACCTCCATAACCTCATCCTTTACACGGCTGGTGTTCTAACACCCCCTGCCACACGACCATGCGGCGGCTCGAAAGGTAGTATGTAGATGTATTGAGGATTGCTCATACAATATGATTCTGATTGGCATGAAACTTTGCATTATTGTTCTCATAAGCAATCTCTTTGGAAAATTTTGAAAAAATGTATCATTTCGATTTGGTTTTTTTGCAATTCTTTGCTATTTAGTAATAATTCGATTACATATTCACAGACTTTCATACATTTGCAAAACGATGCGTATTGTAGAATTATAGAGTTTGCAAACATATAATTAAGTGTCACGACGAGTCAAAGGACTGAAAAGAACGAAATTCGTTAAAACGTTTGTCTCAAGATCTAATATCACACCAAACACTAAGCAACAGTAATTCAAGTCTAAACATGCGTCTGTTAAGGCATGCGTTAGAAATATAATTCTTGGATCACTTCAATTACTGCATGTTCGATTAGTTTCAATACATAAAGAGATGTAGGTACTTAAATAAAATGTGGTCTAAGAAGAACGTTGATCGAATTGTTATAAGAATTATTAAAAATTTCACTCAATGTGTACGTATAGTTCGAATATGGTCTCCATTATGACAAGGAAACTTTCTCAACAGCAAACTACCTTTAGGTGTTTATAGTGAAATATGACTTCACCTAGAAATCAATGAATTCGGTCTCAATTTAAACAGGAATATCTTACTCTTCAAATGAAACCTAAAATCCAACCCCTTATCACACAACTTTCCGAGATATTAGCCAAAAAATACAACGGCCATTATACGTGGGAAATGGTACGTGCATGCTCTCCAGAGAGACATAATTTAAAAATGAGGCATTTCCTACACTTAGATCTCGCCAAAAAATTAAGCGCGTAGTTCGTATGTTTTCTCGACTAATTTTTAAAATTAATCATATTGTCACCGCAGCACATTATTCGGGATCACTGATAAACCCGTTTTTAAGGAGTAACAAGCGTACCGCGCGAAAAAAATGAGACAAGGTAAAGACCAATTTGGATATTTCTATTTTATTACTTCAAATTTCAGCCACATAAAAGTATATTATTGCACCATTAATGCAATAATGAATTTGCGCTTTCTGCAGCTGCTGAAATTAAAACGTATTATTCGAATAAGGTTTCCATTATGACTATAGGGAACAGTCTCAGCTACAAACGACCCTAATCACCCAAATCCACTCTTCCCCCCCTCTCCTCCCGGTATTGTACGGCGGGAAAATGTTTGTTCGTCGCTCACGGCACGGCGCGTCCATGTATTTGGGAGTGGGGGGGAGGGGTTGACCGGGACACGCAGGCCTTCACAACCTCCCTCCCTGGTCCCCTCTACCTCTCACGACAGAGTCGACATTGTTGATTTGTGTGGGCAATGATCGCGCTCGGAGCGAGGGGAGTTTAACCGAAAGGTTGGGTTGGCAGGTTGGGTTTGGGCGCACGTTTTTCGACGTTGCTTGCACGGAATACGTCGAGAGAGACGAAAAAAATAATAATAAGGACAAATCCGGCGTCGTACATCTTCCGCTCTATCTCGTGTGCGGTGAGGGAGGACGAAAATGTAGCGTTACGTGCATCGCGAGGAAGAGGAGAGACGGGGTAGGGACGTAAATGCATAAACAGAGAGGGCTAAGAAATGGATGCAGAGATGGAAGATGATAGACGGAACAAAATGCTCAGAAGGATACGCAAAACTACGTATATATGTGCGGGTATTTAAGGCAATGTCAATGTAGACGGCATATTAGTTAAGTTTTGGAAATGATAAATGATGAAATCACGATAACCTTACCGATCGTTTATTTCCACAAGTTCTCGCCAGATGCCTTACAATTCAAGCACGCTTATACAAACTGTATGTTTTTTGTTTTTAGCTTCTGTGTATTCCTCTTCATTTTCTAATCGACTGTAGGCATTTGTAAATTTGTAAAAATTTTTGTAGGCATTTGTAAATCAGTTTCTCTGATTTCCAAATGCCTACAATTGGCAACACAGTATTTTTTTACATCAAGTTGTGAAACTACTTGATCGTCAATTTTCGATAATTAGCCTGAAAATTTTAAAAACAATACGTTTGAAATGATGACCTGATGATGTTTTGCAACAACAAATCCAACGCCACCATTAAAAAATCTATATGGAAATAAACTCCACTTTCTCCGGCGAGATATTGTAGATATTTAACAATGATACTCAAACGATATCGTACTGTCTACCAAATTTATTTCAAACTCTCACAACACGTGTTTCGACTGTCTAGCAGTCATCATCAGGTAAGACTAATCTACTACAAACTACGATAAACGATATTACTATTTGAATTGAAATAATAGGGAGCTCCCTCTAAAGATGGGTTAAGTCACTTCAATGACAGTAGCCTTACAAGTGGTTTACGATCGACACTACGATGTGAAAGCACGCACTTCCATGGCAGAAGTGGTCAATAGTGGTAGTAATTGACTAGTTTCTATTTCGCCTACAAGTAGCATATCGATTCTGCGATACAATCGCATCGCATCCGATGGAATCTTGGTCCCGTGACAGCTAACGGCCATTTAAACGTAAAAAAAAACTAATAACTCAGTGGAAGGAAAACTCATTGTTGCTTATGTAAATAATAATTTCTACTTTAAAATTATTTTAAATGCTTAAGAACCTCTAAATGAATCTTAATGACTTATCGCTAATTAGATAATCGTAATTATAGTTAGAATTGACACAAGTGATTCGACGGAATAGTACATAATTATTGTAACTAATACAAGTTTATTAAACCTAAGACTGCCCATGGGACTCAAACAGCGATATGCAAACGCCATTATTGCCAAACATGGGCGATTTCGTAATTACCGTATTCATTGTTTACTTTCGTCACTCATTTGTTTGGGAAAAGACGGAAGTTATGCGTGAGCAGAACGATACCCAGCAATTGGCGAAACGATTCGAGATATCGCTACACTCGGAACTTTCAGAGAAGTCAACTTCCATTTGTAAACCCGCCCTAATGAACAATTCAGGGCAAAATCGATAAGTCACGAATGAAATCCCTAACGACGTGTCACTAATTGAGTTGGTCTCTTTGCCACTTCACTCCTATCAAGTAAAAACAGTCGGACATTAAACTAATCTCATGTCAAAATTTCGACTAAACGTCACATGCATCGATCAGAAGCATCAATAACGGTTAACAATAGGCAAAGATTTTCGATTATGAATATTAAACGCTATTTTGCCATCACATTGAAGGTCTCCATGGCGTTGAAATATTCTTCGCCATTAGCCGTGGACATAAAAATTGATTCATAATTTTTTATTCCTTTCACGGGGGCACAAAAGGGCAAAAATCTTTATTCAACGCCGCGCCGCTCACTACTCAAGAGGAAAGCCGCTTAAGAGGCGCTGACAAATCGCTCCGCGCTATTTTCGGACACTTCGTGTCGAGTTCCGCCGGCTCTTCTGGGTTGTCACGCGCGGTCACGCTCGCACGATATCCACCTCTTAACTTATATACCACGTCCTCCCGAAGATAGCGACTTTTCTGCGGCAAAACCCTTCCTACCTCCTCCAACCAGAACATCTCGACGCAATATTCACGGCTATATATATCCATTTTACTGCGGTAAAAGTTCAAGGGATAGGGTGAAGAATGAGCGTGTAATGAAATAACGTTGAATGCATGCTCCGGTACTCGACATAAAATGACAAGAGCTTGCTTCGCTGGTTTGACGTTGCCGAGAAAATAGATGGGAGCCCGATAACGAAACATATCTATGATAGAAAAGACAATTGTGTCAACTAACAATGATAAAAATGTTCTATATGATCTGTGTACTACACCCCTATGGGCAATAACGCGAATACATAAGGTAATGCACTTACACACAATAAAATAGGGAGAAAAATAGATAAAAACATAAAATAAATAAAAATATATAGACTTCAACGCCTCAGACACAACTTTGACACAACTATTTGAGCTGATAAATGGGAAACTATAAAACAGGTCGATTACTTGTACTTACTACCCGAGTAACCTACTTTTGAGACGGGTTTAAATAAAATAAGGTGAAAAAACCCAGATTTTTGCATCTGTAGCGGCCCTATCAACCGATATTAGTTCTTTTTTCATCACAAAGTCCTATCCTTCTTCACCCCGTCCATAAAACCTTTTCTCTCTCTTTCCTTCCCCACTTACCCAACATCCTTCCCTCCATCACGGCCCTCAGCATCCCAGCGCACCTCATTACCTCTTTCAAACATATAATCTGCCTCCGCCTAATCTCCTCCTCCGGAAGTTTCCTCAACCACCATTTCCCAACACTTCCCCGATTCCTTTCAGCGCCAACCGCACTTATTCCATCTCCATCCACACCCACATCTCAAACGCCAGTGGGCCATTTTCGCCCACTTTTCTCACAGTCCAGGGGCCTTATTCAGTAAGGTCTCGACGAGGCCGAAACTCGGAAAGCCCGCTGATGTGACGTAAATGCCCCGGCAAATCTCAACTTATGAATGGCCCGACATAATATTTTCGTGGCTTTGATGGCAAAACTTCGTCACAGTCGAGACTCCGAAAGTCCGTGGCCATATGCCCCGCAGGTTGGAGGATGACAGCTGGTTTAATTGTGTAAAAATATGCTCCTCCCTATGCAATCATGCCATAATTCAATTAAGAGTTTACTCACGCATTATAAAATACCCGTAAACTTTCTAAAGGGCATTTTTGTGAAGAAGATGAAATTTTAAAGGATATATCGCAACACTTTATTTACCGACACTATGTGTTGCGTCCATCTCAAACCTTGATCTAGGGTTATTCCAAGATAAGTAATACTGTTGAGACGCTCAATCACAGCAGGATTTAAACATGAAGCAGGTGAGTAGTTGTTGCCATGATATAAGAGATTCCAGTTGAATTGAAAACAGTTACAAACACTGAAGCAAACATAATTAGTTTTATTTACATTCATATCGAGCCTCTTTGAAGAAAACCATTTCCTTAAGTAGTTAAAATCTAATTCCATGTTATTTCTCACTTCTTCCCAAGTTATCTCATCATAACATAAGGCAATATCGTCAGCAAATTCTGTCAGAAGGCTATTAAATTACAAGTTACTTAGGTCATTTACATGTATCAAGAATAAAATTGGGCCAAGTGCTGGGCCTTGAGGGACACTAGATGAAATACATTAGTAATCGCTGCAGTTAATATCAACCACCACACATTTCGAGTGAATAGATCAATAACCCTGGAACCATTGAAAAGGTATTCCACGAATCTTCGTCAATATGTTCTTTACATTCTCACGCAAGACCCTCGTCATTAGCGCTCTCATAGCCCAGCCGATAACCAAGCCAAAACAACCACGAATCCCCACCGAAACGGCGACCTTGGTCGTGCTAGAAAAGGGAAGAGAAGACGAAGTCTTTCGCGTGCATGCACGTTTCATAAAGCGCTCGTCCCTCAAGAGCACGTCGGAAGGGACGAGAATCGTCGCACAAGACGTCTCCCTTCGAGGAGAGAGTTTTTTGAAGTGAGGCTCTGAGGGATGGGAGACATAAAAAAAGGGTTGATGGCGGGAGAGAGGAGGAGAGATACACAATGATGGGTTCCCCAACTCCAGTCTTCTTTATATCGTTCATTTCATGCATTTTTTCGTCATCCCAACAGCCCCTCCTTCCGTGAAATAAAACCTCTCATACATACTACCCAACAAGCTTTCCCAGAGCATTCGTGCCCGACGAGGCGGAACAATTCGGATGCATGCTTTGGGGAAATATATCGCCTCTTTTTGCGGTCGCTTGGTAACCACTTTTGTTGATACGCGAGCGGTGGAATGAGGTGGTCGGGAGGAGTAAGGAGGAGAAGGGGTTTGTAATAAATGGGGAGGAAATAAAACGAGAGATGGAGCTGCGGTAGTAGTTGTATAAACAAGGTTGCGTAAATTTCGAGGAGATTACCTCGATTCATCCCCGAGGACAATATGTCTCTGAATCGCCGCGAGATTTTTCGTGAAAAAAAGGAAGTCCGATATGCGTAGAGGGGGTGGGAAATTTGCCTCGGCATTCCGGTCGTCGAATCGCCCATAGTCAGTCGAATGGAGCACGTGTCGGTGCGAAGTTACACAGTGCGCCGGGAATGAGTTGTGGATATTTACGCAGTTACAAACAAGGATCTCAATAAGACGGGCAAGACTGGACAATGCGAGACTACACGAGATCGAATGGGTATCATTTTGTGGTACGAGAAATAACAAAAAGCTGAAACTTAAAAAATGAATGAGCCATTTAGATGCCATATGACCCTTCTCATAATGGTAGTCTGATCATGTTTTAGCAAATCGAAGAGACTAACTATAAACTGTGAGACAGGCCAAGACATAAGAGAAAATACATAACAGTGTATAGCGTCTTTTTATTATGCATTACAAACACTGTATTCCCAACCCTGTAGTGCTCAAAGAAGATAGGACTACAAACCAGGAAACAGTATGTGAGAACAATCGTATGGAGCGAGGCACTCTATGAATCGGAAGCGTGGACCATTATAAAAGCTGATCAGATAAGACTAAAAGCCTTCGAAGCCTGGTGCTAGAGGATGATGCTGAACATAAAATGGACGGACAAAATAAGAAATGATGAAGTGTACAGGAGAGCAGAAAAGTAAAGGGCCATATCGAACACCTTACAGAAAAGAAGAACAAGATGGATTGCACATACCCTGACACGTAATGGGTTTGTGAGGAGCACAATTGGAGGTAAAATAGAGACAAAAATCCCCAGAGGAAGACTCAGGAATAAGTTCATGGACCAAATAAAGAGGAAGGTACATAGAAAGAGATAACAAGAGGTAAGGGAACTAGCATTAGATATTGCAGGGTGGAGGGCTGCAGTCAACCAATCTTTAGATTGAACAACCCATGATGATGATTCCTAACCCTGATATATGATGATAAGGACATTATTTCGGAGATCTTGTCACAACCAGAAACGATCTACAGCGTCGTCTCGCCTCAAGCTAATCTAGGCTGCCTAAAACGAGAGAAAAATAAATGAAAGGCTAAATTAACAAGTTTTGCTATGAGATAGCGGGTTAAAATCCTAATCGTACCTTCTGATTAGATCAGAACGAATCATAAACCTAGCAGACCCGGTATTTTTGAAACATATTAACATAAATGTAAGAATATGTAACAGCATCGAAGGCGTCAGTCTTGTTCACCAGGTAGATGTAATTGTGGCATTTAAGGAATAGCTCTGATCAATATGCCATGGGATCCTCCTCATAATGGTAGTCTGATCATGTTTTAAAGAAACGAAGAGACGAAATAAAAACAGTGAGACAGGCAAAGACAAAGGAAAAAATACATTCATATTTCATAGCATATTTTCCCACTGCATTGCAACAATTCTATTCCTTATCAATTCCTCATCATAACTTATGATTTATTTTCTATATAATCTATTCCTAATACTAACCTATGATCACCTATTGTATGGAATATTATAATTTCAGTAAAAGACGACGCGAATGTATTCACGGCATAGCACGGACTACTTTCAACAATTTCCTTTGCAGAAAGTAGTTTATATTGCGAGCATAGTGACCCACCTTTTCTTTAAAAGTAAAGAATTGATATAGTAAGACCCACAGGTAAAGAGAAATCAAATAAATACCCAGTACCTTGCTTGGTTAGCGTAATTATCACTCTCTTTTCATTTCCCAAAGTAACTGGCACCGTGTTCACGACGGTTCGTCCATTCCTCCATTCAAAGTCCGAGGAAAAACTTCTCCGTGAGCCAAGAACTTGGCGGGAAAACTTTCCTCGCTCCCATCTGACAGTCACGGGGCTAACTAAAACACGCACGTTGTCATCAGAAGTTACGGTTCCAGAGGGAGCGAGACCGTATCGTGACCCTTCTTCACCCGACTCAACTCGAGAAGACTTTTCGCCAGCACTCCGCATGCAAGGAAACAAGAAAACCACAGCCGAAGTTAACATATCCGAGAAAGAAGTTACCCCTTCCTGAAAGTCACGCGTGACCTAGACATTGAAAATTCATGAAACCCCTAACTGATCCGAAATTTTCTCCGTAGGGTGAAGTTTCGAAGTTGAGGCGCTCGGCAAATTGTTTCGAAAGTAAATAAATGGCAAATTTCCAGCCTTGCGTAACTTGCTGAAATTCCTTTAAAAAATACATGAAAGAAATTCCTTAAGAAATTGGTATTTACATTTCTCTCCATAATATGTTGATGAAGGTATGAATGTAATATGTCCAAAGATAGATAACAGAGAATGCACAGACAGAAGGAGACTATTCTTGCAAGTATATGTTGACTAGAGATGATTCATACAATAATGACTCCCAACCGTTAAGGTATTTGGAGAGTGAACTACGTCATCAAACCGAAGCCTGACAACCGAAATAACAACCATATTGTTTAACCCTGATTTTTCCTCACTTTCTTATGGATACCACGACGGAATGGACGAATTAGCGGATGTAAAACGAGAATTTTCAACATATGTTTGAAATTTAAGGCAAGTAACTCTTGGAACACGTAATGGCTAATTATTGCTATGAATTCTACTCTATTTCACCTCAGTTTTCACCGGAAACGCGGATTATTCATTTTAATAAAAAAAAAACGATTTATTTAAGGAGAATGCACATGAAAGAAGTAACTGCATACTGGTTTTCTAGTAACTTATTGCTGTCAACATCGTAGAGTTACAAAATTAGTGCGTTATCCCAAACGCGCTATACGAAAATGAGGGTCAACGAAGATGGCGGACTGACTTCGGCTTCCAACATTGGCCAGATTACCAAGTGCCCTCTCCATATACCTCAATGTCTGATACAATACTGATTTTGTCGTGACTTATGCATGTTAGCATGACAGTTGGGGTACGAGGACGAGACTGAATTTAGCATGGTAAAATAGATTTAGTACTCCAGAAGGTTATACAGACGGCTGTTACTAATGCCTCCTCTCGATTTAAATTTCTCGCATTATTTTATTTTCTGCACGAATTAATATCCTATGTTGCCCATCAATTAAAAGAATTAGCATTAATAATAAACAATATTAGTACGTAAAACCTAGCATTTCACGTTGGCATGTTTGTCAACATAGCACTCCCTTATTTTGGACGAGCACTGCGTACAGGTGTGGAATCACCCCGTGCCACACACCCTCGAAGTGGCTTGGACGGTATTACGTAGACGCACAATACACACTGTCCCTACTTGCGCCTATTACATTCTCATTCCCTAAACTCATTTTCGCGCACTGTAGCCATAAGGCTACACCCTGACGCGCCGAGTGTATGACGGACACTATGTAGGAGGAACCGCAAACTTTATCGCGATCAACTTGACAACACAGCGTCGTTCAAGGTCAAGATCACCAAAATATTTTACACGAGTACTTCAGGTGACCATGTGAGTAAAATACCAAAAGTTCATAAAAATTCGCAAACAAAAATTTTTCTGGCGGAAATTGGTTAACCCATTCCATTTCCCTTATCCGACTGGAGTCCAAACAGCCCAACACACTCCCGCGGCGGCTTGGACGCAGATGTAGGCGAACTCCAACCCGATTCCCCTTTTTCCCTCCCCCCACCAAACTCAAGGCAATAGATAAAAACATTGCAAAAATAGCTGTGCTCAAAGAAGATAGGACTACAAACCAGGAAACAGTACGTGAAAGCCTTCGTGTGGAGCGTAGCACTCCATGGATCGGAAGCATTGACCATTGGAAAAGCTGACTAGAAAAGACTAGAAGCCTTTGAAACAGAGAGCTGGAGGAGGCTGCTGAATATAAAAATGGACGGAAAAAGTAAGAAATTAAGAGGTTTAAAGAAGAGTGGGAGAGGAAATGACCAAACGGAACACGATATGGAAAAGAACATGATGGATTGTTCACACCCTGAGACACAATGGGTTAGTGAAGAACATAATTGAACTCGATTAATTCTGGCTTAACTTTGTGAAAATCCATTCTAAAGAATTCAAATGCGATATGGTACTTTTTTCACAGTTTTTATTTCAGGTCGACCGGTTTCGTCACATAGGCGACATCATCAGGTTCCTGATGACCTGATCAAGGACCTGATGATGTCGCCTATGTGACGAAACCGGTCGACCTGAAATAAAAACTGTGAAAAAAGTACCATATCGCATTTGAATTCTTTAACATAATTGAAGGCAAAATAGAGGGAAACGTCCCCATAGGAAGACCCAGTGATAAGTTCATGGACCAAATAAAGAGGAAAATGCATAGGAAGGGAAGAGAAATTTATGTTTTTTGATCCTAGAAGCTGCTATGCAATGAATCTTAAATTATTATACCATAATGTAGACTGCTTAAAGCAGAACTGTAGTTGCCTAATAATTGAGCAGGTCAGCAGTATAAAATATTTAGGAGTAACATTTAATAAATATTTGAAATGGTATCATCATATAAATGATTTAGTAAGAGTCCTACGATATTGTGTGTCGAAGCTTTATTTTATTCGACATAAGTGCCCCTACTATTTTTAAGTAATTTTGTACAACGCTTTGGTTGGCACTAAGTTAAGCTACGATTTGATATGTTGGGGTGGGGCCCACAAGACGACGTTGAACCCTGCAGTAGTGCTTCAAAAAAAGTTAGTTAGAATAATTGCCAATAAAAATCGTTTTGAGCCTTCTTACCCTCTGTTTGTCAATCTTACATTATTGCCATTAAGATACATGTTTGTTTATAAAACTTTAACGTTATTTTTTTGCGAAGTGGTAGTTTTCCAGCAATTTCTGGAACTGAGCATGGTTATAAGTTACGTAGGAACTGTAACTTTTTCTTTCCTAAGCCTAATCTTTCTTTATTTAAAAGATCATTTCTTTGTTTAGGGCCTGAAATCTTTAATAATTCACCTTGTTCATTTAAACAGATAAAGAGTATAAATAATTTTTGTAAAAAGGCTAAAGAGTGGTTGTTATCCCATCATGATATAAATGTTCTTTTTTGATGTGTTTGTGTGTGAATATATATATATATGTATATGCGCTTCCACACTGGTTTTTTAACCATTGAAGCTACCTAAAGCTCCTTTCATTGTTTTGTAACAAAATTTGTACACTGAAGTATTTGTAGTAATAAATTCATTCATTCATACCATGACAATTGGAAACTAGTATTAGATAGGGAAGGGTGGAGGGCGGCAGTCAACCAATCTTAGGATTGAACGACCGATGATGGTGATAAGATAAAAACACCCCCCTGCCACACGCTCTTGTAGCCAGCGGGGACGCTGTAGATGCAGGGGACGATTTTACGTCCATGATCACCAAGTGCCCTCGCAACGGCATAAAAATAAAACAGCCTCGTCTCCCGACACGTACTCCCCTCTTTGACACCGTCGCCCAAACGGGTGCCGAAAAGGTGGTCGCCGAAATGCATGGGGCCGTTACGCCAAATGGGACAATTTCCCGCGAGATAAGCACGCCCCGCGTCGATCGCGTTCGATCGCAGGATGACGATTCCGCCGCGCGATCCTCTCCTGTCGGGTGACACTTGGAAGGGGGGAATACAGCCCCGCCCCTTCCTCGCTCCTAATCTTTAAGTGCCTCTTAATAGCACGACCACTCGCGCCGGCCGCCTCTGCTTGGTTATCGCGCTCTTCCTTTAACCCCCGGAGTTGAATCACTTTCCGCGAGACCAGTTTGCATGCATTACCGGGCGCTGACTGCACGATGGGAGAAATGGCTAAGATTGCATCTATGTAGTGCCGGAAACTCGTACTGGCTGGAGAGAGCTTCGCACATATAGCTTACGGAATGAACTCATATGCCGATTCGCTTAATGTGGAAATATCCATTAGGCCAAATGTACGATGTCGCCGATAGCAGCAGGAAAAGTATCATACACGACAGTAATGAAGTATGCAACTGACTTCAGAAGTTTGAGGGAGAACCTTTATTTTATTTCATTTTAACGGACATTATAAGGTAAGATTTCATCTATCGAGTGGTATGAAATATTGCTAGTTCACCGACCACTAAACGATGATACTTTGGTTTTAAAATGATGAATTTTTGCGCTAACAAGAGCTGTCTTGACAGCAGTACAACAGCATCTATTCACATTATAAGGTAAGATTTCATCTATCGATTGGTATAAAATATTACAGTTCATCGACCACTAAACGATGATACATTGGTTTTAAAATGATGAATTTTTGCGCTAACAAGAGATGCCTTGACGGCAGTACGACGGCATCTATTCACGTATCTTTTAGGTACCTACTCACCAGGATATGACCCCTTTGCGTTGAAACTAGTCATACCCTGGATAACAAACGGCGGAAAAAGACCAAGTGTTCTGTTTGCAACCAATACTTGTCGCAATAAATAAGAGAAAAATGAACGGAATGCTTATTAGCAAGAAGTTTCATTATGCGATAGCGGTTTAAAATCCTAATCGTTTATTTTTCTTAGATCAGAACTAATCATACACCTCCCATACCCGGTTTTAGCTTGAAACATATTAACATGAATGAAAGAAACTGTAACAGTTAGCATCGAAGACGTCAGACTTGTTAAAAAAAAAAGTTCACTTAATGGTGGCATTTAAGGCAAAGCTCCGATTTTGCCATTTCTATGATCACCTCATGAATATTTTAGTTTTAATTGAAGACAATGCAAATGTATTCACGGTGCAGCACGGACTACTTTCACCTTTTGCCTTCGCTAAAACTAGCTCATTTTTCGAGCAAAGTCATCCACCTTTTCTTTGAAAGTAACGTTTTGATGCAGGTAAGAACCACAGGTAACAGCTTCACACATTTAGCTGACAGTATGGACTCATATGCAAATTCGTTTAATGCGGAAATATCCAAAACTTTCTCACCTCATTTTCCACCCAAAAAATATGGTTAAAAAATACTTATATAAAATGCACTAGACATTGAGGCATCTTATGACTTTTCAGCTTAGGTCATCGATAATATAATAAGATTATTAAGGTTAATAACAGGCTTCCGATCTGACGTGGACCTATCTGACCTATATGAATGTATATAAAACTAAATATGTTTCCGATCTGAGGTGAACGCAAATCGAAAGTTTGACAAGTGTTCTCCATAAGGCGCATACGGTCAGCTTAAAGTAGAACACTCTATAGCTTCTTATCTTCGCTTTAGATTTCTCTCGATGTTCCGTCAAACAGGCCGTATCTACGCTTCTTTTTCACTCCATCTCTCTCTCTCCTTCGTCCGACCGCCCTCTCGAGGATTTTGCCGGCAATCGCGGGCGCGTCTTCAGACGTCGGGTGAACCTGTAAGACGGAGAGATGGGTGGTCTTCTTGCAAGGGAGACTATAAAATAGTTTGTGGTGGCATACGGGCTCGCGTGCTGACTGGCGAAAACACATTCTCGAGGCGAAATTGGGATAAAACGGCGAGTCATGCCGAAAAATTAAGACGAGGATTCGTCCATGTTTTTATGCCTTAGTTGCAAGTTTATTTTCTCTGAGCACACGCTAATGTCGTGACCATGATCATTCTTCATAATTAGGCCTCGAGCTAATTAAGTGATACAAATAGACCGTTTTGTAAATTATCAATCGAGACGCTTTTTATGACATTTCTTTACGGAGAACATTTCGACGAACATACCGTCTAAAAATACGATATTGAGAGCCAGATGAAAGCCGTGCTTGGTTTAAAGATAAAAGAGTGGCTCATTGTCCTTGAACATAACTCTACTAGTGGTGGTTACTCTATGAGAAGAAGTATGAAGCGAAATTACATAATGTAAGCCGTAAAACCAATCTCTCTCATCAATTTCGACCAATTCTGGATTATTTGCATGCTGCTTAAGACCCATCATTCGGGCAACAATTTACTAGGAAGGATAACTTTTCTCAGGAAACAACATCAAAATACAAAGGAATCGAACACGTTTAGGGGCCCGAAAATGTCATTATCAAGTCAGGGAAACGACAGTGGATATGATATCGACAACAGAAGCGCAAAAACCTAATGTAATATGCGCCGAGCAAATAAATCAGGAGCTTATACAGAGCAAAACTCTACCGCAGTTTATTTGAATACGGAATAAATGTAATTGGAGCGAGATTTTTCACCAGACATAATACAGAGCATTTTAGGACTCAATCCTAAAATACTCACCATTTCTGAGAAGCTTGAAGTATAAATTCACCACGTGTAAGAAGTATGAATAATTCATATCGATATTGATAACACAAACACTGCTTTTACAACTAAAATAACTGGGTATTACACTAAATATCTATAAATATTTGAAACATTTTGTTCACATAGAACGCTTGAAACGTCTTTACCGCTCATGGTTGTTTGTTGCGTTTACACAAAAAGTACCACGGTGAGCTGTAAACCTTTATTTTTCAAAATAATTGGGGGAGCATATGAAATATACACCGAAACATCTCTGGAGCAACTACTTCGAGAGAACATCCTCCTCTCAGTTGCTCTCAGTAGATCTCAGACGTACCAAATCCAGTGAAATAAGGTTAATTTCTTCGGAATTTTTTGAAGTATTCCACCGGTGAATGTAGGTCTTGATGAAAGTCAGCAAATCCCACCCTGGTTGTCTACACTTTCAGAGGCCTATCTTCCTCTAGTATACCCTTTTGCGCCTCAGCATACGATCCACCCTTCTTCATCCTGCCCATGAAACCTATTCTCTGTCTCCCTCTTCCCCACTTGCCCAACATCCTTTTCTCTATCACACTCATGAGCAATCCATCCTTATTACATCCTCCAGCCACCTACTCTGCCGATCTCAAATTTCATTCAGAAGCATCCTTCCCTCGCCCACCATCTCAAGAACCTCCGCGTTAGACTTCCTTCCTGTCCACCTCACCTTCTCCATTCTTCTTCACACCCACATCTCGAATGCCGGCAGCCTATTCTCGTCCTCCTTCATGAGTTTCCACGTTTCTGCCCCATGCAACGCTACACTCCATATCAAGCTCTTCACCAGCCTCTTCTTCGCATCCTTACCTAAGCCTGAAACTTCTCTTTTTACCTAAGGTTCACATCATCAACTGACTTATATTACTTAACGCCTCCTTAGCTAACACTATTCTCCTCCGGTTCGGCAAATAATTATTTTTAATCTGCAATATTTAGCTGACATCCTGGAGCCACAAGAGAGCTACGATGTTTTTCTTAACAATTAGGTCAACATTCAGTGAATTTCATGCGTAGTGTTTTCTGGCCCAAACCACCATCAAGTGCGTGGCACGGAATATTTATGGTAAGTGGAAACTTACGTGTACTGCCAGAGAGAAGAGAGCGAGAGACTGAGAACGCTATGTGAGGAGAAGAGACAGAGAATAGCTGGCAGAGGAAGTCGGTAGGAGGGAAGAGAAGAGCTTGTGGGCTTGTGGAGGGCAAAGGAAGTTTAAACGTCTCCCTGGGCTCAGAGCAAAGGAAGGCCTTTCATCCTTTTATCTCCCGTGCAGATGCAGAAAACGCTCGAGACGCTGCCTGGATAAGTGCCTCTGCCCCGGAGCTAAATGGAGGAATGACAGAGACATGGCGTGCGGTCGCGAAAGAGAGAAAGGCACAGATAGAGTCGGAAAAGTTATAGAGATTTTCACGGCGGTCGGGACTGAGGAGAGGAAAATACAGGCGGGAGACAAAAGATGCCCTATTCGTGCTACCACTAGGGATAATAGACACTGTGGTAGAGAGGTTAAAAATAGCGACCTCTACCGAGTTTCATTAACATTCTCGCGGTTATGGACAGAAAACAATACTCGCCTATATCTTCGTGACAACCTGTAAGCCACTTCAAGGATGCATGGCGTGGATGTAAATGTCATATTGAGAATGTTCATTGATTTCTCTATCTATTAGTACGAGTCCAAAGCTCTTGTGGCCATAATTTATTTTTTTTCGCAAGAGAAGTAAATTATCTGCGGACCATGAAAATGAACCACACATACATTTCTAACGAAAGTATGTCAAGTCATGTGGAGTATGGATCAGATGATTTTCTCCATTATATTTCCTCTATATCAAAATAATTTCAATACTGTGGGCCGAATTTTAGCTCAGAACCATATCTAAAAGAGGTAAGGAGTATATTGACAGATAAATTTCGAGTTTTTAATTAATGATATACCGCATTCCCGGTGAAAACTATAGTGAAATCGAGTATAATCCATTGTATTCATTTCATTGGTAGTTCAATCCTAAGATTGGTTGACTGCAGCCCTCCACCCTTCCCTATCAAATGCTAGTTTCCTTACCTCCTGGTATCTCTTCCTATGTACCTTCCTCTTTATTTGGTCCATTATCTTATTCCTGGGTCTCCCTCTGGGGAATTTTTCCTCTGTTTTACATTTAATTACGTTCTTCACAAACCCATTGTGTCTCAGGATGCGTCCAATCCATCTGGTTCTTCTTTTCTGTATGGTGTTCCATACGGTCCTTTACTCTTCTGTACACTTCAGTTCTTATTTTTTCCGTCCATTTTATTTTCAGCATCCTCTTCCAGCACTAGGTTTCAAAGGCTTCTAGTCTTTTCTGGTCAGCTTTTACTGTGGTCCAATGCTTCTTATCCATCGAGTGCTACGCTCCATACGAATGTTTTCACAACCTGTTTCCTGGTTTATAGTCCTATCTTCTTCGAGCACAGAAGTTTCACAGATTTCAAACAGATGGTGGATGTTCTTGGAATACATTCGCTAACTCGTCAATTCCGTCGTGCTATTCAAAGGGATGTAGGAAAGAGCAGGATTTTCAGCGAGAGAATCTTGCAACAACTTTCCGAGCGGATTTTTCTAGTCACTAGTCAATTGTAGCATTTAATTTCTAACATTTTCTTACCAATACAACTCAAAATCATTAACAACCAAGTAAACAACATTGTTGTACAAAATTAACATTGTTTTCATAAAAAAGGAATGCTGCATGCAACTCATTCAACAACAACTTTCGGAGCCAATTTTCCTAGTCACTGGTCACTTACAGCAATTCCTTTCCGCCATATTCTTAGCATTGCTGTGCAGAATCAATATTCTATTCATAAAAATGAAATACCTTCTGCAACACATTCAACAGCACATTTTAGAGCCAATTTTTCTAATCACTGATCACTTACAGTATTTAATTTCTTCCATTTACCAAACAATGCAACTCAAAATCAACAACAACCAAATAAACAGCATTGTTGTGCAAAATTAACATTCTTTTCGTAAAAATAAATTACTGTTTGCAACCGATTCAACGGCAGGGATGACCTATATAGCTGTTATTTCGGTGGTCGGGCCACAGTTTGATGACGCAATGTCCCCTCCATCTTTCTTAATGCCCCCACCACACTCGTCCCTATGCCTCTAACAGCACCGCCGCTGCACTTGCCACTTTTCCCCGAGAGTCTCTCTCCTACTCCTCCTAAAAATGAAGAGATAAAGAACCCAGTCGCACGCAATCGTCCTCCGCCGGACGTGAGGAACGCGCCGCGGCGTCCCCATCTTCCGAGGGAGTGTCACGGGCATTTACAAAATGGGAGTGGGGAGGGGGGGGGGCAGGAACCCAATAAAGAAGGCGGTTTGTGAGACGATGCTATCTCCTCTCCTCATACTCCGTCCTTTATTTCTCGAGAGGGAGAGAGAGAGAGGATGATGGGTGCGATAGGGTCCGTGGTGCGTCGCGGCTAATTCTCATGGTGCCTAGCGCCCTTGCACGGCCGGTAAATATTTGCCCGCGCGATGCGTTTTATTCGACAAACTCTGTAGCGACGTCGCGATGGTCATGACTGCGTCGTGTTTGACGTAATGGTACTTGAATGCTGTGCAAAGAAGTACTTTGACGTGATGATGGAACAGTTGGGACCATTGAGGAATATGGAGAGAGCACTTGCTATGCTGGCCAATTCCAGAAGATGAAGCCAATCGGCCATCTTCGTTAACCCTCGATTCCCTCTGGCGATAGCGGCCAACGCAATAATTTTATAAATGAATGTTTTCCATCGATAACTTACCAGAAATCAGCATGCACTCACTTCTTCAATGTGCATTCTCCTTACAGGTATTTATTATTCAAATAAAAAATATTCCACATTCCGGCTGAAAACTAGCTTGAAATCAAGTATAGTCCACAGTACAAAGCACTGAATATGTATTTCAAGTTAATTACCCAAAATTTCCAACAGACGTTTTAATACTCTTTTTTTACATCCGCATTCATTCATTCTAGCTGTGCAATTCAAAGGAAAGTAAGGAAAGAGCAGGGATGACCAATATGGTGGTTATTTCGGTTGTTAGGCCACAGTTTGATGACATAGTACTCTTACTCCATACACCTCATTAGCTCGGACCGTGTGCAAGTTCTTTCTAATTGAAGTTCACTTTATAATAAAAAAAAAACATTTTTTCCTATTCCGAGATTATAATATTGGAAAAATCTACAACGTGGTAATTTACAAAAACGAAATAATTAAATTTGAGGACCTGATGATGCCGACTTGAAAGCCGGAGAAACGGTCGTCCACAAAAATAGTCCAACGCGGGGAGAACCCGAAAAATACCAATAAACAAGAGAACTGCGGGAGCCTTCGTAACAATTACATAATCATAACCTAAAATTGACGACACCTAGCGTTACTCCGCAGAAAAGCTCAACATTAGTATTTTGCAAAGAACTTTATTTCACAATTTCTTTGTTGAGTGATAACCTTTCCCACCTCCCAACCCTTTTAATCTATGTTCCCCTGCCTTCCCTCCCTAAAGTTAGTTTTCTCCACCTCTCTCCCAAACATCACGTTGGATCACAACAATTAATGAATGAATACTATACAAACAATTGTACCTGACGATGCAGTAGTGCTGTGAAACGCGTCGTACAAATTAAATAATTGTGGAGAAGTACCGAGGATTTTCGGCATTAACTTTAATTAATTACAATTTTTTTCAATAATTATAGCTAATGCAAAGCTAAAGAAAAGGAACAGAACACTCATGCATATTTTGCCTTAAATAAGGCTAAAATACACCTTATTTCTACACAAAACATAACTTAAGTCATTATTATGTCAATTTTCATCCTTTAGAAAGTGCTATGCACAGCATTAAAACGATTTGCAACAAGAAATAGCACCCAGTTCAAATATCAGCATCAAGAAATAGCGCCCAAACTCAAATCAAAGTAGCAACTAATAGCGCGCAGACTCAAATCTCAGTATCAAGAAATAGCGCCAGTGAATCAAAATGGGATTTGAAATTCCAATTGCGCACCATCAAGAACCCAACATTGTACATGTCAAAGAAAAACATTAAATGAGAAAAATAACAGCCATTATCAGACAATGGACTTTAAGGGAGTGATTCGGCGACTATTTTCACAGTTATATGACGTATCATTAGGAAGAAAATATTTTTAAAACATAACTGATGTCAACACCGCTATCGTTAAGGATGTCAAATGCGGGTTCATGAATTAAATTTCGAAAGTTATCCTTTTTTCACCACGAAAGAATAATACATACCGTTAACTCTCGTGTTTTTCCTCCCTTTTCCGATGTTTACGAAAAACGAAAACGAAATTGAAAACGCGAGTGGCCCCGGGGATTTTTTCAACGAGCGGAGACCATTAAAATAATTTTTTTTTCATTCAAACGTAATGACCCGTGTCAGGACTCCATGTTGATTTTTCATCACTACAGGTTGAGGCCCAAGGGATGGATACATTTTTTTCCGAGGAACGCCCAAGGATGAGGTATTCATAACAAATTTACACAAACAAAAATAATTTCATAAAATAAATAACTCCAGCAGGAGCATTTAATTTCAATTTAGAGTTACCTGTCTTGTCGCTCTAGCAACGCAGTAAACTCATGGTGTTTTCAAGGAAAATAAGGAAGTCTGCTTCTTTCAAATACAATTTTTAATAGACACACTTCATCTGGAGGATTTATCTTGGGATGACGAATCCAATCATATCTTGCCAGCGTTTCGCAGCTTTATTTCTTCATCATAATGGCTTGAGATAAACTATCAACATTAGTTCATTAGTGTCGTTCGATTCGATATATCAGTAGAACTATCGATATGGGTCTTCGCAACCATTTCCACCACGTGGCCGCCATTAATGTGTTATTTGAGTATTTACTACCATAAAACACTCAAGGAAATCTGCGAATATGCGGCACAAGTTGTCATTTCGAATAAAAATACATAACAAAATCAAGAAAAACGTCGAAAAAACCTATATTATGCTTTTGAAGGGTACAGAAAAATAAGCACATAAATGACAGATTTATGTACGTTGCGAAGAACTATATCGAAGGAAGAACTCAATCGATATTGAACGACTTTGGCTCTGACCATGCATTGACCATGAACTCATGTCAATAGTTAATCTCAAGCCCTGATGATGAAGAAATATAAAAAGGAAATGTTGGCAAGGGGTGATAAATTTCATTATCACAAGACGAATCCTTCAGAATAATTCTGTGGATATCTGTTTTGCGAAATATTCGTTTGAAGTTTTCAAAATGAAAATTCATGCGCAAAAATGCAAAATCTTTAATAAATGACGCCACAGTACTATGTGCCGTTGCTTCCTCTTTCAAATGAGCATTTTACTCTAGGACATAAATATCTTATGCCCGGAGGTATCGAAGACAAACAAAAAAAAAGTTTACAAAAGACTTCACTTTTCATACTCCCGCAACTACGCAACGGATGCATATTTTGCAAAGCAATTAAACATGGTCAACAACGTGGTTTGAAGGGAAATACGCCCTGCAAATTAGGCGAAAATGGGAGATGTTAGGGGCATTTTCGATCTTTTTTGGCCGTTTTGACTAGTAATCACCCAAATAGGAATAATTAGGAGGGTAATTTTTGCTGTAGTTATGCGTGGTAATTGAAGTTTACCCTCATAAAGTCCTCAAAGCAGGAATCAAGACGACAAACAATCAAACCCGTCCCCCTCGGGACGAAAACCAGTAACAACTTTCGGCCCTACTATCCACCCAATTAAGTGCCGAAACAGTTAGAGATAAAAGGTCTCAATACAACAACCACTTGCCAGCCGATCAAACATGAAGACAGCATAGATACTAGATGGACTCGACAACAGAAGGAAAATATGCCAAATTTGATGGTTTTGGTTAGGCTATAATCAATTGGGCTTGGACAAAACCAGAGCCTGCATTAACTTTTAACAATTTAAAAAGCAATATATAATTTGAAAGCTGACCAGAAAATGCTAGAAGCCTTAAGCCTTAAAAACCTGGTGCTGGGAGATGATGCTAAAGATAAAATGGACTGACAAAATAAGAAATAACGAAGTTTACATAATAGTAGAAGAGGAAAGGGCCTCATGGCACAAAGTATAGAAAAGAAGAACCAGATGGATTGGACACACTCTTGAGGTAAAATGGGATTGCGAAGAACATATCTGAAGTTAAAATAGAGGGAAAAGTCCCCAGAGGAAATCCCAGGATTAAGTTCATGGAACAATTCAAGAGGAAAGTACATAGGAAGAGATACCAGGAGGTAAGGGAATAAACATTAGATAGGGAAGGGTGGAGGGTAGCAGTCAACCAATTTTACTAGATACTACATAGAAACAATTTTTTTCCTTTGGTATGCTAGAAGACCATTATCATTGTTGAAGAGATTGAAGAAGAGCAGAAAAAGGGAGAACAAGGTCAAGTTTACAAGAAAATCAGAGCTCTGCAGTACAAACCGAAAAAAAAATCATTGTAGTAAAAAATGAAGAGGGAATATTGCTGATTGACAATGATGAGGTATGTGCCCGATGGAAAGAATACATTGAAGAACTGTGCGATGATAAGGACTGCAAGGATGAAAATAATCAAATTGAAAACAGCAGTGAGTGTGGTAGAGAAATGCAGGGTCCCCCAATCACGAGATATGAATTTGAACACGCTCTTCAGAGTCTCAAAGATGGAAAAGCAACTGGTGTGGAGGGCATCCCTGCAGAGCTGCTGAAAAATTTAGGCAGTAATATGTAATACCAATTATTCAGAGTAATAAGTGACTGTTACGAGAACGGAATCATACCAGAGGACCTCACGCAAAGCAGGACCATTACCATTCCTAAAATAGGAAATGCAGTTGATCGCACCAATTACATAACGCTATCCATCTTATCTCATGCCTCCAAAATACTCCTTAATATAGTCAAGAACAGAATAAAGGGAAAGGTAGATACGTATATTGGAGAGGACCAATTTGGATTTACAGGAGGTAGAAGGACAAGAGAAGCAATTCTGGCTTTACGTACGATATTGGAGAGAAGAATAGATATGAATAGAAGGACCTACCTTACTTTTATTGACATAGAAAAAGCTTTTGATAATGTAAACTGGGAGATACTCTTTAGAACTATGAAGAAGATCAGACTGGAAGGATAGAAGAATGATTTATCTATTGTATCAGAACCAAAGCACAAAAATAATCATCAATGAGGCAGAGGAAGAGGCTAGAATTAGGAAAGGTGTTAGACAAGGATGCCCCCTATCCCCATATCTATTTAATATGTTCATTGAGGAATCTATACAGAGCATGAAGGAAAAGACTAAAGGAGTGAAAGTGAATGGCGAAAGAATACATTGTATCAGATTTGCTGATGACATCGTAATAGTCTCTGACTCTGAAAAAGAAGTGAATAGAATGCTGCAAGTCCTATCAGACACCCTAAAACAATGTAAATTAAAAGTGAATACACGGAAAACAAAAGTAATGGTTGTACGAAAAAATATGGACGAAATTAAAACCAATATTAAAATTGACGACACCAGAATCGATCATGTGGAACAATTTAATTATCTCCGAAGTATAATTACACAGGACAATAGATGCTTATTGGAAGTGAAGAGACGGATAGCTTTGGCAAAACACGCATTTATGACTAAGAAAAATATTTTAACCAGTAAACATATGAACATGGATATTAGAAAATCCTTTGCAAAAACATTTGTATGGAGTACACTGCTGAATGGAAGTGAAAGTTGGACTATAGGCAAATTGGAAAGGAGCAGACTTGAGGCTGCTGAAATGTGGATATGGCGGAAGATGACAAGAACAAGCTGGACGGAAAGAAAAACAAATCTGCAAGTTTTAAGGGAAGTGCAAGAATAGAGAATATTATTGGCGGAGATAGAAAAGAGAAAAATATAATTTATTGGACATGTCTTCAGACACAATGTATTTATGACAAACATTCTCGAAGGGAAAATACTAGGAAAGAAAGGAAGAGGACAGCTGAGGAGGAGATATTTGGACGAGATCAAGAAGAAGATAGAATGCAGCAACTACGTGAGACTGAAGCGAATGGCAAATGACAGATATGAGTGGTTGCATCGACAAGGCATCAGCCCTTAGAAAATCGATTCATTGATGCTAGATACATGTTTGGTTAACTACTATCAAAATCTCTTATCTCTACAATAAATATTAACAGATTGGCAGTAACATAAAGTCGGGCCACCGGGTTTTGTGCTCCGAAAACAGTGTCTTTTTAAAAAAAATATCGCAAAAGTGTAGATAAGGTTAGGCATATTTTAAAATGCATCAGCAAACATAGAAATGATTATTCTATCGTGTGCATTTTATTTAGTTAAAATTGGTTGAACCTACTTGAAGATACAGTGTCCTAAACTCAACGGACTCGACTTTTTTAATGGACCGTAAGATTGAACGACCAACGAAATGAATGAATGAATATAATTTTTCAAATGCCGAAGAACAAATGGACGGATGAAATAAGATACATAAATGTATTCAAAATAGTAGAGAAGAGGACTGCTTGGAACACCGCACAGAAAAGACAAACCAGATGGATTGGCACGCACACCCCGAGGCACAATGGGTTTGTGAAGAATATGATTGAAGGAACAACAAATGGAAAAGTACTGAGGGGAAGGCCAAAATATAAATACATAAATCAAAAGAACAGGAATTTACATGAGAAAGACCCGGGGCTATAAAACGTACAGGGTAACAAGGAGGGTTGGCAGGAGGAAAACAGCCAGCCAATTATGATGATGGATGATGAAGATACCCAAATTTTGAAACAAGACTTAAAAAATATATTATGTGGCACCTAGAAGGTTATTATAAAAATTAAGAGTTTAACTGCATTTTAGAGTACAAAAATTATCAGGTGTATCTTAAAGAAAATGAGAAATAATTTTAAATAGGTTCCAAATTTATTAGCGACGGCTTCAGTCGGAGTCACGTGACTTTCATGGCTTCACACTGGAGAAAACTCTGCATGCGACGAATGAAAAATTTCATAAGCTCCGTGAAATCGAAGTAGATTTTTGGAAAAATATCGACATCAAAAAAAAGGAATTACATTTTTTTTAATCAAGGAGAACTGACAGGAAGTGAGCAGATATGTTTCAGACATGCATACCCTCACCTCTTACAGCCAAAATCGATGGAGTAAAAATCGCCCGAAGCCGTGCGGCCGCTTACCTGAAATTGAAAAAAAGAAAACGGTTGTTAAATTTCACGATTCCCAATACAATATATATGCTAATGGAATAAAAATAACGGGCATCTTTGACCTTTCATCGACTAAGAATAACTATCCCTAAAAATTTTTTAAAAAATCCCTAAAAAAAATTAAACGAATGTTCTGGGATGGAAACTCAAAAAAGAATCGTTTACGACGGAAAAATATAGAATTCCATTTTTAAATCATCTGATACAGAGAGTTAAAACAATAATCGCATTGAAAAGACATTGGTACACGAGGAAATCAGATTTAGAAAAACCTGTCAGGATCACACGCGAGAAACATCCAAATAAAAAGTTTTAAAAAAAGATTGGCAAGGATAAAAAAGCAATCTCAACAGAGCGATGTAGTTTGAGCGAAATATTATTTCACCTGAAAATCAATGCATATGGTCTCATTTCGAATAAAAATATCGAATCCTTCCAAAATTACAAAATATACAGCCCCTTAATACACTACTTCCCGAAATTTTTGACGAACTATAAATACTACCTCTTTTACATGGGAAATTGAACGTGCAATGGAAAACACCGGCCACTTTACATGGAAAATGGTACGTGTATGCACTCCAGAGAGAACTTACTTGAAAAATGAGGAATTTATAACACCCTGATCTCGTCAAAAAATTGATAGAGTGAATTTCGTATGTTTTCTCAAATATTTTGTAAAATAAATCGTATAGTCACTGCATAATTCTTTTCATAATCACAAAAGAAAAGCCTTCCGTTGTGATGGAATTTTAAACGCACCAAGAGAAGAATATTAGACAAGTAAAATACTTATATAGATATTTTTATTAAATTACTTTGAATTTCAGTCACACAAAAGTATAAACATTTCACTATTGATAATGCAATGTTTAATTCCTGCTTCCTATAGCTGCTGAAATCAAAACCTGTACTTTTAACCCTTTGAGTGCGTCATGACGTGATATCACGTCATGGTTGTCTTCACGCTGGTGCTGATGACGTCATATCACGTCATGGGTACCGTGAGTGTTCCAGCTTTCACTAGAGGGCCAAGTGAAAGTTCCCTAGCTAAATATGGAACTCTCACGGTACCCTTGGCGTGATATAACGTCATCAGCACCAGCGTAGAGACAACTATGACGTGATATCACGTCATGCCGCACTTAAAGTGTTAAGCCGAATACCTGAATTACATGGTTTCTCAGGAAATATTTCATTCCGATTCGTAAAACACTTAACACATTTGGTTTCAGTGAGACTTGTCTCGCGGGAGGTATGCGTGAATTCCTTATTATTTTGCGAAGACTATAAAAATGCTCGGACTATCGATGAATCGATCTCACAAACGTATACACTCTAAACCACTCTCAGAGTGAAAGCTGTGTAGAGCATAATATCGAACCAAGACAATAATGACCGCACTCTGATGGAAAAATAATCACCATTCATTTAAATTGGTGATTCGTGGATAAGGATAAATCCAATGCCGGCAGACCAGGGCCAAAAGCACACCAAACGACCCAACAGGATATACTTCTCTTATCGCAGGGAAAAAAATCGTTGCTTGAATAGAGTTCGCTCGCCTGAAGGAAACCAGTCAAAATACTAAGCTTTATCTCGATCCCTTAGTATACGATTGCGAGAACATGATCTTTTACCGGTTTTTTAGAGGGGATGGCTATAATTTTCTCCAAATGAGAATGCACGAGGATGAAAATAGAAATGGAAAGGTGATTCTGAAACGCTATCGAAATTCTTAACCCTAAAATCAAAGGAGTTCGACAGAACAAATTATTTATATTCAGGCGCCCAAGTGGCTTTGCTTTCTGGAGTGTGGGGGTGACAACAAGAAAGGGATTAAATTAAACGATTACAGAGAGCCATTTGGAACTGGTGATGATGAAGGTGCGGCGGTCAACATAATCCATTGAGGTAGATGGAGAGGGCGCTAGCTACGGTGGCCAGTACCAGAAGCAGTATTGTGGGCGCGGCCTGTACGCCATCTTTGTAAACCCCGAATTCCCTTTAGCGCTTATTTCCCGACGCACTAATTTTGCCATTTTACAAAGTTTTCCATCTACAACTTTAAATTTCACATTACATTCTCCCACTCAAAGAAATTCTACCCAGGCGGAACTCGAACCCGCGACCCTCGAGTTAGCAGGCCAGGGCTTGACCCCACCGCCACCGACCATTTTTATTTCACGTTACATTCTCCCATTCAAAGAAATTAAAGTCATGAAATATGCAAGAGCTGGGAGGATTCTGTCAGAAGTAATGGAGATTCAAAAATAAAAAGGAGTCCAAATAACCCCTGTGTAACCTCCAGTGTCAACAAGATCCGGGAATGCGTCGAAGGACAAGCACCATTGAGCGCGGGCGAATTTAAGCGAGAGTGAAGGGGGAGAATCTGGACTTGTAACAGGTTGAGGCCGAGGAAAGGGAATGAGGGGGCGGGAGGGGTGGAAAAAGGCGGGAAAGACGCGCGGATAATCATTCGGTCCAGAGATGGCGGGAGACAGCATCGGCATCCACGGCTCTCGCAAAACTTCCCGGCTCTGTGCATTGGATGATTTTTGGAGACGGGCTACGGAACTTTCAAATTCTACGGAAACGGAGAAGTAGGGTTGATTCGTGCTGAGGGTTGGTGAGGAATCCTCCTAATTTATAATTATACACAAGTGCTTCGAGAAATGGAATGACTCACCACTACCAGCCGTCCCATTTCAACTCGTTTCACAAAGAGACCTCAAGATAGAGCCTCCGGTAAAGTCAAAGCGATGGGTGAATTCGAACCCACTCGCCTATTAGCTTTACACGTGGTGTCTAGTCGTTTTTAAATGTTTTTTTCTCAATAACATTGCGACAACCGTGACCTCATGTCTTGCTACCTTAGTTTAACTCATTTTCATCATGCAAGAATAAATAAAAACAAACAAAGAGACCACTGCACCAAATCTTATTCTACGCACAAATAAATTACATACCTTTAAACATAAATAATGTCTCCCTCGTATGATTCTGATGCACGCGATATTATGTCTCACTAAAACGATTCTGATGCACGTGATTGAGCAACACGTCAACGATCTGCATCGTTGCTTGCTTGTCGTTCCTCACTTGTTTGAAAAGCTCACGTTCCGACACTCACTTGTTGAAACGACTCGCGCTCTACCTATTGTACTATGGATTTAATCATTCAGAAACCTTCGCGGGCGCGCGCACAACAACTCCCCAAAGTTTCATCGTAATCTAATGAATGGTATTGGAACGCAAAGAAGACCTACAAACAAATATATTTTTTTATATATTAGACCAGCAATATAATTTATGAGCATAACAACCATTGTCCTTCTCTTAACTTCCCTTATCGATTCCATATTTTTTAAATCGTCACTAATATTATGCTATCTCACTCGCTCTCATACTTCTTTCGCAAACGCTTCCACACGTCTCACTGGTTTTCGAGCGGCTGCATCGGCGGTCGGCGTTGAGACGAGATTGGGAGGGGAGTTGCGGGCGGGCGCGTGGAATGACCCGGGAGAGTAGAAAGAACAATAAGAAAGGAAGGAAGAAAGAATCCTTGTTGAGGAGAGGTAGACTGCGAGGGCGGCGGTGGGCGGGAAAGAAAGCGAGGAGCAAAAAGAGCCACGCAGTGGAGTGAGAGCCCGATGGAGCAGACGGGAGAGTGGAAGGACCGAGGAGGAGGAGGAAAAAAAAAGGAAGGAAGGGTTTTTCAAGGTCGACACCGGGGGACGCCACCGACCGAAACGCTGACGCCGCGGGTCTACCACAAACACGCTCTCCTTTCAAAAAAAGACTTCTTAAATACTTGCCTGGAAGAAACGAGTTTCGAGACGTGCAATTAATGCAATGGTTTCATCTAACATCTGCAGAATACCACGCAAGCCACCACTTGATATAGACTATTTTTTGCCGGACGTTCAACATGTTTTTCTAGAGGCAAACTATTATGGTAGAAACACTCACAGGCATAAGATTAAGGAAATATACGGCAAAGCTGATAGATTTAAAATGTGATTTTTCTCACACACAATGAGGTACCATTATAGTTGCGATGGATCAGTTCTAGGATACTTTGACCCTGGCTAGGCTAAATAGGTTTTTGCTTTTGTGGTAAATATCCTAACATCATTATTAGTTACTAACCTCGCATGCAATTTCCGGAATATTATACTTCTTGCAAGATTTAGCACCTTGTAGAACCATTTATCTGTCGCAGTAATTATAACCAGTAGTCGTATCTTAGGTAGTGTACTGCATGTTAGTATGTTCGTCCATTTAGCAATCTTCTAGTTTCTAGTCTGACCACGCAATGTTGTCCTGACTGATTTTTGGTCTGCGCCTGGCACTCCGGGGGAACGTGCACTGTTCGGAGATCAGCTGGGATGAGGGCTTCATGCCTGCTGTGGAATCACCCCGTGCCACACACCCTGGAGTGACTTACACGGTATTTCGTAGATGTGGATGTAGAGCATGTGCCGCGGATTGATTCCACATCAGGCGTGCAGCACTCATCCCAGTTCAAATCAGAACCGCGCACTTTTCCCCGGCCGCTAGGCGCAAGCCATAAGCAGTCAGAACAACAGTGCGCGGTCAGACCAGCAACTAGGAGAGTGTTACGTAGACGAACACGCTACCAACCGGTACACTATTTAAGTACAACAAAACGTTAGTATTATTATTAAGACTGATAAATATTACTACAAGGTACTAAACCATACAAAAGCAAAAATTATCCGAAAATCAATGCGGGTAGAGTCGTCAATAATGATGTTAAGCGATATAAAATTACGTGTTCCATTCATACTGAAGCGATTCTGCCTTTTCACGATCCATATCTCTCAAGCTTTTCGCCAGCATATTCTTCACATCCTTACATTGCATGTCAAAAAGAAATTCCCCTGTACTGGAAACGTACAGATATTGCAATTCATACGGTAGAAGGTTAGCAAAATACTATGTACCACACACTTTTAATCGCATGCCAAAACACCTTGATGATCTTAGAGGTATGGCAGAAGTAAAGAAAAAGGTACATGCATGGTTACTTGATGAAATTAAACATTTTTGATTGGTTATGTTCTATATATTTGGCATGAATACCTGTGTATTCAAAAATGTGGAATGCCTAAATCTGGCTAAGTTTAATGTTCTCAAGTTGTAAGATTATAAATTGTTGTAACTTGTTTTTTTTGTGTTTTTTGTATACACCATTTTTTTATTTGTCGCATTGTATGTATAAGTATTGGATCCTTCTGACAAGCCATATGGCTTAGAGGGACCGTGTTTGTTTCCTTATTAAAAAAAAGAAAAAATCCTAACGCGATGTCTTCGTCAACAGCTCCATTCTATTACTAAACGCCTCCTTAGCTAGCGCTATTCTCTTCCGTATGTCTTTGCTACTACGTCCGTTTTCCTCCAGCGTACTACTTAAGCAATTTAATTGCTCTGTTTGCTCGAGTACATCTACATTTACGTAATATCCTGCGAGCCACCACGAGGGTGTGTGGCAGGGGGTGAGGATCACCAAACATGCACTATTGCCATGCAAGTAGGATATTTAAGGGAGACATGCTAGAGAACAGGGTCACATGCAGCTAGGTGGTTAGTATCCACATAATAAGAAAGGGATTATTGGTTGTTATTACATGCATCATGCACTACAGACTACTCTAACTACATTTCACCTACCTATCCCTTTGCTACGCTGCCTATTGTTCTCTCTTAGGGTACGAGGGAAAAATGACATTTTAAATCTATCGGTACGACAATCTAACTCTCTAATCTTGTTAATATGATCAAACCTAACATAAGACGCTGGGGTTCTCCATATATATCTAACGTCATCTGTGAACAAATCGGTTTCGAATTTACTTAAAAGGTTTAACCCAAATTTTAACCTGCGTCCTGATAGTAATTCCCATCCTAGTTCTTCTATTAAACTCGTAACACTTATACAATTATCACAACGGCCTTTAACAAACCTAGCGGCTCTCCTTTGCACGCGCTCTAATTCTTTTATCATATCTTCCTCGTACGGATCCCATATACTACTAATACTACTAGCATGGGTCCTCCCAACTTTTATCACAAGCTAACCTTTCTTTGTCCAAGAGAACCTCATTACTTTTGCTTTCTTAAATTGTGATATTGGAATTCCAACATTAAAAAATATGGATTGGAACCAATATATTTAAAAACCGCACAGTCCTACATTAGCCTAATACTGTAATAGTTATCTCTGGATCACGAGCTGTCGTCGGTTAATTCTGCCACGATGTGACGTTGCAATCACCTGGTGGGAAAATATTTTATAGGAATTCGACTCATGTAAAAGAGTACAGACAAGATGAGACAAATTCTGTTCTGACTGATGTATGTGAAAAAAGGTATTTAAATACAGGACAATCAACTGCAACTAGTTTGCATACAGATAGTCCAAAGAAATCTCTTGGGAATGAAGTTGTTACAACTTTAGGACCACAAGATAATGATAGACCAAAAAGATGTGTGTGCAAGCCCTTGTGGCATGAAGAGTATATTATGGAAAAGTAAAATGTTGTATGATTTGAGTTGGTATGTGTGGTCAAATATTAAACATAAGTGGTTTATTTTTATGTTACTAAAAAAATGGAGAAGCAAATGTAGTGTTCTGCGTTTCTGTGCTGGCAACACTGTAATATTCGGTATGAGTCACAAAGTGTAAAGTGGAGGGAGAGGAGGTTCAATAAAGATGGCGATGTGTCATGTCTTGAATTTGTGTAACTGTGGAGTTATTTAGAGAGGATCGCTACAATTTAGCACAAAATACACACCGCTTCCCTCACAACAGGGCCGCAGTTATATCAGCAGTCTCCTTTCTGTGTCCTCCTCCTTTCTCGACTCCGATGAGAGTTGGGAGGAGGTTAAGGGAGGAATGGAAGGACGCCGGTGCACGGACACAGAGAGGGAAGCCTTTTCAAGCGGAGGGGAGGGAATGCAGGGGAAGAAGAAGAAGCAAAAAGAAGCGAGGTGGTCGAACGAATGAGTCCTTCGTCCCGTGAAGACGCTCTCTCAAACAGCCGACCCTCCACAAACGGCACGGAGTGGGGGAGGGGGGGAGGGGCAGCCGGCGGGGAGAGAAATTCTACCTGCTCGGGACGTAGGTAAGAGAGAGGATGCTCACTGTTTGAGGGAGAAGAGGAGAATTGAATGCGTGGGAAGGAGGCCGAACGAGACCCCGGCGTCACTCCAACGGACCTCCTCGATGGGTTCGCTCTAATTTCGAAAGTTTACCGAGATTTCCGGCGAGCCATCGCTGAGATAGAACGGCACCCCACTCAAAAAGTCGAACTTAGGGGCTGTCGAAACTAACGGATAAATTGACTACTTGATATGAGTAGGAGGAAGGTCCCCAGATGAAAAAGTTGAACAGAGATGCCACATTTATCCGGTTGGGCCACATCTCTGCGATACTCTGCGAGCATTTGGGGCCCTGTGCAGAGATACTTGATAACCGAGGTAAATAAAGTACAGAGGTCAGCAACATGCTCCGGTAAAAATAAACGAGAATTAACCAGCACAAAATAGCTGATGCAAGGACTAGGTTAGGACCCGTCAGAGACAAGAAGGCTCTACACTGAGTATTGTTATATCAAAAGATAAATTCAGATAAGGCGAGTTTCAGTACGGCATGGAAGATGTAAATTTGACACCGAACTACATCTCTTTAACTGATAGAAGCAACGTATTAAGAGTAATGAACTGGCGTGCGCGAACTTGCTTCTTCCTGTGAACAACTGGTGACTGTAACGTAAATAGAGTAATGCAAATGCACTTCGTTAGTACTCAATACGATTAAGTCCCCTACCCTAATCCCTACCCTTTACATGGCTGATGAACTGACACGCCCCAACTGAAGCTCGCACACTAGTACGTGGGTATGCATCGGCAGTTTGGATAAAATGAATTTTTACTACCAAGCGGCGCACCAAAAATAAAGGTAATAAAATCGATAATATTTAAACCAGTTACGGATTATTTGTTAAGTACTTTAATAAATCAGCCTTATTTAGAAAACGGCCAATCTTTATATCAAAATAGAAACATTGGGTACTAGAAAAAATCACAAGCGAAAATCAATATCCATTTGGATGAAATATTTCAATCGGGATCGATGCCATCCGTTTAATTTCAGTTGTTTTTCCCATTACTCTTTCCCCTTGTCCTCCACTTACTATTGGAAAGAGTCGGTCAGTTTTTCGCGTACGGCCAATGCCCCACTTCCTTACATGTCAACCCTTGCAACTAACAAATTGAATTTCTATTGTCTAACAATTTCAATAAGATATTAGATAGTGCGACATATCAAGCGGACAATGGGAAGGAAGAGAATATTGATTACAAAGATTTTATTGACGGGAAGAAGTTATATAAGACAGTTACTGAGATCCAAAAAGAAATTCTGTGAGTAGACACAACACCCAACGCATATAAAAACTGAATATAAACTAAACACACGACTCCATCTTTGGTAGGTAATTCCTATATTATCCCTAGCGTATGAACTTAGCGTCCGTATCCCCAAATAAATCCCCAAATTCAGAATCCATTTGGATGAAATATTTCAATCAGATTGGATGCCATCCGTTTTCTGTTTTTTTTGACACTACTCCTTCTCCACCTTTTACTGCAAGTAGAGTGTAGACCAGTTTTTCGCGTACGGCCTATGACCTTACTTGCTTACATGTCAGTCCTTGCAACTGTCAAACGCACAGAGAGAGGACGCTTCAAAATCCCCAACCATATCGAGTAACACGGTATGCTCCAACAACTCTATCAGCGACGAAATATCGGCAGTCCCACTAATGAGTTGTCGAACTGTCAAAGGGAGGTATCTTGCGGGGTACTCCGCGGATGTATACGTACTTTGATGAATCTTGGGTAAATACGGGAAACCTATTCTTTTATAACCGAGTAGGTCTCACTTGTAAACCGTGTCCTTACGGTCTTAGATTAAAAAGTGTTATATTATACCTAAATCGAAGAATTATTATATTATACCTAAATCCAATATTGAAGCCTACAAACATTTCTATGATTTCATTGCCCCTTCAATTTATCAAAAGATTCCACATGAGATTTCATCAATCAGGAATAAAACTACTTACCTCAGAAAATTGAAAATTCGGTTGCCAAAAAATTATGTGGAATATCTGCTAAAAACCATGGTGTGATTCTTGTATGATATGTTTACTTATCTCATTGTATTGCGTGAATCTTGAACTTTATTTTAATTCCAATTCACAACTGTTAGAATAGAACACATTTATGTTACGTAAAAGCCAGAATTTAATTTATGATTATTTTTGTGAATGCTAGCTGCAGAATTGCAGCCAATTTATTCAAGGAATGGCAACCCCAAAACAAGAACGTGTTTCTTCTGGGGTGCTTAATTTCTCCCCATTTTTTTATTTTTTTTAAATATTTGCATATTTATTACGATGAAATAAACTATATTCTCTTCTACTGGAAGGAAATTAGTTGAACCCCAAATCCGTATTCGAGACGAGAGCATAGCGCATCAATTTCTTCGCCTTTGTATTGCGACGTCTGTTTACTAAACGGATACTTTGAGAGACGGGAAAGAGTGCGTCGATCATTTGAGAAAGCGTCTCGAAGTCTCTAAAAGCAAGCAGCTCTCCTCTTGTTAACCACCGCGGGGCAAAATCCAAAGCGATGTCGAGTCTTTCTTCACAGACACAACACGAGCATGCAAACCGTTTTGAAAATGACTGCCCGCCCGGAGACATTCGTTTTGAAGTGAATATGCGCGCGCATATTAAAGAGAGATACGTTATGCCAGAGGGGATCAAGGCATCAACAACAAACTGTATTCGATAAAAAAAATCATTATATTCATTCGTGGAAAGAAAGAAATTGAATTAATGACTTCCAAAGCCTTAAATCCAAATAGTAGGATTACAGTGGAAAAAGGCAACATTATCACCTCTTTCAAACAATAAATAATTTACTATCAGGTGCTAATCACACCTCATTTTATAACAAGCCTCAGATAAAAGTATAAATAAAAATAAATATTTATTAATTTCTCTAAGGAACTGTAAATAGAAATAAAAATGTCCCGCTAAAACACTGACAAGTATTTCATCGAGAATTTAAATAAGTATCACCGCAAAGTTACAAAATTAAAATGGACAATACGGAAATGAAATGCTGAGGAAAATAAAACTCTCTCCTCTCTCACTGGTTACCGCTGACGTAGCGTAACGGAAAAGTTAAGAATTTGGAAAGGGTCACTCATTGTCCGTTGACGGCGCCATCAATGTCCGGGAGTCGTTATATGAGCTCCAAAAAATCTACCACAATCGCAGAAAATTCGCGAGCAACACCTCGCCTTCCCGTCACGTCAGATAACGTCGATCGTTCGTAACCGCCCTCACAAAAGCAACATCTTCAGTGATATCCATCCTCCGTCCTGCAAAGTGTATAAACCCACCTCCTTCCTCTCTTCGTCCTCACGCAAAGCTATTTTTTATTTACTTTCTCTCAACCCTTTGAGTGCTGCATGACGTGATATCACGTCAGGGTTGTCTTTACGCTGGCGCTGATGACGTGATATCACGTCAAGGGTTCTTGAGTGTTCCAGCTTTCACTAGAGAACTTTCAATATGCCCCCTTGAGAAAGCTAGAACACTCACGGTACCCATGATTTAATATCACGTCATCAGCGCCAGTATGAAGGGCGCGTTCCGAAATTCACTGCCAGTGCTGCCGAAAATCGGAACGGAATACAGTACTGCCGCTGTGGCAAAAGCAGCAATTTCGGAACGGCCGGCAGCAGCTGCTGCTATCCACTTCGCGGGAAATTTACGATCACCACTTTCGGAGTCGCGTGAAAGAATTAAATAAGTACAGGGTAAACTTAAGGCATTGATTACAGGCGAAAGTAGAAGATAAACTTGAGGCAGCTCCCACATTGTATAATTCAAGCATTAAATACAAACCTAAGCATCGGCAATGTTCATTTTCCCGTAATTAAGGGAATCGTTTCTATTTTAATAATAGTGCATGGTGCAGGATCACTGAAAATCCACCAGTTTTCGCACTTGTTTAAAGGGTACTGAATCTCCAGGATCATTAACTGCATAAAACACGAGGAATGGAAAGATAATAACCACGCATTGAATACGGGTAGTTCCAATATTCAGCCGATACTGCTGTGTAACAGGCGTTAATTGAAGATATCTACAGTGAAAGAGACTCGAATATATACGAGAAAACATGTTTTAATCACTGAAAGCGCAGTAACTCTTTTTCAATTTGAGAATTATAGGGGTTACGTACGTTGTTTTCATCTCTATAAGATCAAGCGAATACCCATGTACCATAAATATTCTTACTTACCACATGCTACACACTTTGAACAATATTATTTTAAAAGTGATATTCAAAGTTTTTCATTTAATTGTATGTATTAATTATTATACTTATCTCACCTTTCATCGCTCTTCCCACTTCTTCCTGCGATGCAATGATATATATATCATCTCCGAAAACATTTATGATCACTTCCACCATGGAGTTCATTGCGCATTAAATTGAATGCGATTAAAAATCCCGCCAGTTGTTTGCTTCGCTGCCGCGACTGCTGCCCATGGGCAGCAGTAGCTGCGGTAGAATCCACAGCAGGCGACGTCATCAATTGAATGACGTCATTGGTCACTGCGCAGTACTGCCAGTTGATTACGGAACGCTTTGCCAGCACTGCCAGTGCTGGCAGTGAATTTCGGAACGCGCCCAATGACAACTCAAAGGGTTAAGGTGGGTCTGGTCTCACCTTCAATTATTCCAGAATTAATGAAAACCTAAATATAGCACCTTTGAAGTGGATTTTAGAAACCGAGATGAAATAACTAAGGTTTGCAGGCTACTTGTACAATAATTCAGCCTTGAAAATGGAGATTTTTAACAAGGGCTCCTGTATAGATTGCACAGACAACATCAGAAAACGTCAATTTGAACGAGAAAGAATACTAAAGCTTTCAAATAAACTAAACAGGATGCGAAAAGCTCCGAGGTATTCAATTAAAATAAAATATAGTAGTCATACCATCAATTTCTAAGAGATGCTTTATACGAGACATTTTATTGTACAAAAGAATCTATCACATATTGTGCAAAAAAATGAATGGAATTAGAGCAGGCTCTATTTCCCATTCATCCACAAAGACGATCATACTATTTTCCACTTTACGTGGTAGAATTTACCTCATGAAAGAGTCCATACATTCGTTCGTACAACAAAATGTACCATGTTAAGCTGCCTTTATACTCGTTTTTTAATTACTTTAGTGATTGAAGTCAAAACGCGATGGTTCGATATAAGTGGCGGTGCCGTCGCCTCGTATGACTGTACGAAGACGGTCATTAAAAATATAATTGCGGAAAAACCTGCATATTTTGCGACTTGATTTTGTTTCTCAAAAGGTAACCCATTCCATTAGCGACGACCCGATATTTTAAACAGAGTAAATAAAAATATGTAACTTGGTGTTCGTTCTGACTCATACGGTCATGATATCGACGCATTAAAAATGATGACAGAGGTTTGCGGTTTCGAGGAGACATTTTTCAAAGGATAACCGCTCTCTGTCTCTTTCTCTCCCTCTCCCGGAGATACACACACAAGCACGGACAAAACTCGCAGCGGGAACGCCCACCGACCGCAACTCTCTTTTCAAATGAAAACCTTTGATGGATCATAGAGGTTGAATGTATTCCACGATATCGAGTCCGCCTAGATAACGGTGCTGCCGCCGCAAATGCGGCGACGACAGCCGAGGACTGGGATTCGCCGCATGGTCGGGGAAAACCGCTGGCGCCTTTCAAAGATGTCACCCGGCGATACGATTTGCGCACAGTCGGACGATCCCTAGCCTTGTCGATGACGTCCCTCCCCGGAGGTAACGTCCCCTTTTTTTAACCGGGAGATCCGATATTTCAAGAAAACGGTTCGAGACCCACCCATTTCATCTCATCCGCCGCCACCCGTCTCGTTTCGCCACCTGCTAATCTTGCCTCCTCCTCCTCCTTCAAAGCGGCGGAACCCGGGAGGCAATCTGCCACACGCAGCGCTCGATACAAACCTTCTTAAAAGGGGACCCGTCGTAAAGAAAACCGGCATTGCGACGACGGAAATTTTTATTTCAATATTTTCTGGGGATATACACACAGAGACGCACAATGGGGAAGCAGGAACGCGTTTCCAATAACACGCCGAACGCAACATTTTTTTCAACTTCCTTCCCCCTCGATCTCTTTTGAGATCGGAAAAAATTGAACTCCAATACGGAATAACTCAATAACGAAATCAAGAAGACCGAACTCGATAGCGATCAGTGCCTTGGGAGAGCATTATGCGCACGTGAGACGGCGCGCAGTACCTGTTCAACGCTGATCCTATGTAGTGTCCAGGGGATTGCATTCTCAACACTACTACTACAGTACTAAGCGCTCAAGATGTACTTGGTAGCTGCCATAGGAGAAGCACAGGTGATTGGACGGAGCAGAAAAAAGACAAACGGAAAAGAGATAAATATACTCCGCTTTGCTGATGATATCGCTGCCATAGCTGGAAATCGCGATGACCTTCCAAGGTCACTAAATGTAATGGGCCAAGTTCTTCAAGAATACGGCATGAAAATAAATAAGACGAAAACTAAAATCCTAGTATGCGGAAGAGAGAAGCAGAATGTATAAGTCACCCTGAGAGGAGAGAAATTAGAGTAAGTGGATTCCTTCGCCAATCTCGGAACTACCATCGCGTGGGACGGATGAAGTACAACGGACATCAAGCGGAGAAAAGCCCAAGCTAAGAAGGCGTTTATGGGGAAAAAACAACTGCTGTGCTAAAAGAAGATAGGACTACAAACCAGGAAACAGTATGTGAAAAAATTCGTGTGGAGCGTGGCACTCTATGTATTCGAAGCATAAACCATTGGGAAAGCTGATCTGATATGTATGATTTAATCCGGGAGAATTTCGAGGGTTCTGAAGAGGTACAACATCGAAAGCATCCATAGACCTATGTCCAATTTAAGTGACCGCTTTGAGAGCGCAAAGGACCCAGTTGGCCTCATGACTCCGGGGGTATATAGAATCCCATGCGAATGTGGTGAAGTCTACGTGGGAAAGACTGGGCGAACTATATCCACTCGTCTGAAGGAACACCGTAGGCATTTCCGGCTTGGTCAACGGGAAAATCAGCAGTAGTTGAGCATAGCCTGAGTCGGGACCATAAGATCATTTGGGATGACACGACTGTTCTTTGGCGATCCGGCCAATTTTGGGAGCGCTTAACCAAAGAGGCGATAGAGATAAGGTTGGAGAGGAAGAATTTCAACCGGAATACTGGTTACACGATCAGCAACTCTTGGAATAGAATTCTGAGAAGAATTCAGAACGCCGGAGCTAAGTCCCCGCTGGTCAACGGTCCTCCACCACAACACTCGAGGCTCGACCAATCCCGCCCCACCTAGCGCCAAATTAAACAGTCTTTTCAAGCTCGCATCAGTAGCCTTGAGAATGGGTAACGAGTCGGAACCCGAAACGTCGGCTGCCTATGAATATCTTACCCGGTGGCGAGCCCGAGAAATTTACACAAATGATCTGATATGACTTGAAGCCTACGAAATCTGGTGCTGGAAGGAGGATGCTGAACATCAAATGAACGAAAAAAAAGAAACGGTGAAGTGTACAGAAGAGTATAGGAATAATATATAGAACACCACGCATATAAGAAGAACCAGAAAGATTGGACACACCGTGAGACAATGGATTTGTGAAGAACACAATTGAAGGCAAAATTGAGAGAAAAGTCCCCAGAGGAAGAAGGAGGAATAAGTTCATGGACCAAATAAAGATTAAAGTACATAGGAAGAGATACCAGGAGGTAAAGGAATTAGCATTAGATAGGGAAGGGTGGAGGGCTGCAGTCAACCAATCTTAGGAACGAACAATGAAAAAAAGTGTTAAGAGTGCAGTTGACGCAAAGTAGAGGACTCTGGTGAAATGTAGTTTCCTCTGGAATGTCCTTTCTAACTCACCCGGTGAAGTAGTAGAGGGAAGATTGTCATCCAACTTTTCCGCCGTTGAATTTTCCAACGGACTTGCCAAGAAGACGATGGCAAAGGTAGCCATCAAAACGTCCGTCAAGAAATACCAAACCCAGAGGACAACCAGCGAGGACTTCATAAATCAACAAAATCAGATCAAGGCAGCGCCAAATTTCCACATTTAATGAGGAAATTCTTCGTTTCCAGGATAAAGGACACCGTTTAGATGTTTCGGAACACTGAGAAATAGTTAAAAGAAAAAGAAAGTCAAATTGTTAAATGAGAATGAGTTTGTTTGTCACGCCCCTATTTTGGATACCATTATCACTTAACCTTACCTCCTCCCCTCCATTTACTCTCACTTCCCTTTTACTTTCTCCTTTCTTAGTTTGACGTAGGACCGGTATCATGACACGCTTATTGTACGAACAAATGAATCTTTCCTAATCATGATTTTAACTTTCTTTCCCTCCTATCCTTCCTCCTGACCCCCTCCCACTACCTTGATTTGGGAATATACGTATACATATGTATAGATATGTGGAGGAAATTTTGTACCTGATGATGACGGCTAATCAGTTGAAACAAGTGTGGTATGAATTGGAATTTAAGTACATAGTACAATATCCTTTGTGTCTCATTGACACAGCGTCACCTATCATGGAAAGAGGGTCCTTCATGGTTCGCGAATTGGCTTTGTGGAATTTGGAGTTCATATTCGAGAGTGTTATAACATAAAATATGTAACTTTTCTACTTTTTAACGTGTCTTTTTTTCTGTCATTTTAATGCTCGTACATGGCTGTTTATAGGATATCCCATACTTCTCACCGCTGCGACGGATTTCATACTATTACGTGTGTGTAGAGGCGTAATTAACAGCCCAGCGGTGACGACCTTATCTCCATTAACTCCCCGAATATCCGCCGAATGGTTGGAGAATCGCAAGTGTAAATCATGTCGGATGTTTACCGTCGGAAGTCAGGTTAATTACTCGGCGAGCGACCTCCCCAGCCGAAAATGGATGGAAGACGTCTGATCAGCTTTGCACAGTAAAGAGGTAATGGCTATCTACCTGTTACCTGGCAGCCAATTTTCAAAGATGCAGGATAATTCAATATCCGGGTAAAACGTGGCTAAAAAAATTGCAGTAAATTTATCATTTCTCATGGTGCAATTAAACGTTTAGTTCTTGGTGGTATCCCTGTAAAAAAAATTGGCTTGGCTTTAACAATTTTTTTCCAAACTACCCTTACCTTGCAGCCTTATTTTGATTTAGTTGCCTTTATTCATTACTTCATACACACCCTCCTGTACATAAGAATCCTAATCAATGTAGGGGAACGAATATCCAGAATTCCAAACAACGTAAGCAACTAAATAACGGAAGGTTTTCGAGAATTTTGTGAACCTCGTTCAATGTAACCCCAATGACGGCGACGACGGCGATCAGCGGTTAAAAATCCTAATTCTTATCAAGCGACTTGGGATTTGTAGGCTTTGTTCGTACGGAATCAACTAAAGTATTTCCAGGAAAAAAGTTTACATATGCGGAATAAAATAAACTGTTTGTGTTGCTCAGATGTTTGCCCACATATTCAACCGTAGACGCTAAACTGATGGAGTGAAAATTTGCAAAATAGGGTTAAATATTATTTATTGATTCTACCCCGATTACAGTACCATAGGCCTTTCAAACAGAGTTCTACCAGCATCAACGAGAGACGAACACAAACACCCATATCCTAATAGATGAAATATTCGACCCAGTCGGAGCTCGAACCCGAGATCTACGGATTGGCAGGCGAGGACTTCACCCCGTCGCCACCGGGAGCAAGCCGAGTTACCTTTTCACCACCATTTCACGCACCAATTCTACGAGACCTAAGGATGATTGTGTACACGGATTGGTGATAACCTGTTTCAAGGGATGCGGGCATTCTCCAGATATCGCACCACGATGCTGCCTGTTACGTGACGTGGACAGCCCGCATCGAGAGCTGTCATCCGTCGAATAAAAGGGCGAAAATGCAGGCAAAGTAGACTCGATAAAACGCATCTGAAGATAGAGAATCTGCTCCCCATGTGTCTCAAGACAAGTTTATTTTACAAAATCACAACATAAGAGGGAAATAAAATAGCGCCAGAATGGCAGCCGTCACCACTTTCAAGGATTCTGCCTATAATATCCCAGCGTACGATAAGAGACAATTATACACTTATTTTCAAAAGGTGTGGCAGTTGAACTACAGATGTTTCCATAAGATGGTCTACCTGCGTATTTAGGGCAAAAACGCCACAGAATCATGTGCCGGTATTGACGTCAAAAGGACGGGGCCAGAGTTTAGTTAGGGAAACTTAAGACAGCCAAACTTCTCGCCTGGTGGAAAACCAGAGAAAACTCACTATGAACACTCTCATGCCCAAACCTTTGGAGGGCAATATGACGAGGACCTAGCGGAAGATTGCAAAACAATGTTGGCGAAAAGCTTAGTATGGAGTACTTCGCTATCAGAAGTAGAAACCTGGATTCGAAGAAAACAGGATCATCTATATCTACGAAATACAGTGCAAGCCACCACTAGGGTGTGTGGCACGGGGTGATTCCCCGACCAGGCATGCAACACTCATCCCAGTTTAAATCAGAACCGCATCCGTTCTCCCGGATGCTAGGTGCAGGCCAAAAGCAGTCAAGAAAACGGTATGCAGTCAGACCAGAAACCAGGAGAGTGATACGTAGAAGAACAGGCTACCATGCAGTACACTACTCAAGATACAACTACTGGTTAGTATCATTAATGCGACAAAAAAATACCACTACAAGGTACTATAACATGTAAGAGTATATCATGCCGGAGATTGCATACGAGGTTAGAATCTAATAAGCATGTTAAGATATTAGCACTACTGAAAAAAAACTATTTAACACAGTCGGTACCCTTGAACTGATCTATGGCACCTATTATGGTCCCTTATTGTGCGTGGAAAAAATGACATTTTAAATCTGTCCGTTCTGCAGTCTATTTCCTTAATCTTATTCCTCTGATCGCTAAAGGATGAGAATACACAGGAGGTGTCTTGAGGTGTGATTGTGGAGAGGAATGGAGAAAGCGCGGAGGAAGGAGAGAAAGACAAATGTGGAAGTTCTTGATATGGCGGGTGAGGAGAGGAAACTTCTGCAGGACATGAAGGGTACTAGTCACGGCGAGATTCTGAAAAAGAGCTCTAGTTTTGTAGCAAGAAGCATTTCATGTAACAAGCGAGTAAAAGGTGGTTTCCAGATGTTTTCGACCCGCTGAGTACAAAAATGCCTGTTACCAGGTCAAAATGTTAACCGGAAGTGAAATATCCAAGATGGCATCCAAGATGGCGGCGTGGGTAAAAACTCGCAGTTTTCTCTTAAATATAGGCGTAACTTAATGATGTTAACGGCTAATCCTATGGTAAAGGCAGTGATACATTTAAATTTGTAGTCCAAAATGGCATTTAAACCGAGGTTTTTGTGTTATTTTGAAATTTAACGGAACGCAAGAAGTGTCCGCAGTCCAAAGTTGATATTTTACGGAAAACGACGCCACAAATTTAAGAATAGTCCAAAACAAAGATTGCAGCACATTTTATAAGCTTCAAATTGAGCCTACTTTGAACCTGATACGATAAAAGGTATGTATGAACCTGATACGATAAACGATATACGCAGATTAGGAGGTTAGAACAGGCTATGAGAAGCAAAGGGATGCTCATGGCCGCAATTGAGGGGAAGATTTTTATAAAGTATTTCACACAGTTGCTACGATATTCCACCAATCAAATGAAACTACTACAACATTTACAGAAAAGAAATGAAACATGGCTGGCTTGCAAAGTGTACATATCGAAGGTTGTTAATACGAACCGAGGCGACTACAACATCGATGAAAATCCTGGCGACATACGTATCGTTACATGCGGCAGAAAAGCAATTTAAGCAGTCATTTCGACGATGAAAAAGGTTCTACATCCAAATACTACCCTGCAAGCCGTCGTATGGGTGTATGGCAGGAGGTGTTAGGACACCGGCCGTGTAAAGATGTAAAGAATAAGATATTGGGAGTTGAAATTGTGACGTGTATTATGGGAGTGTATTTAGAGGAGTCATTTTTTGTTGTTTTTGCTTATTGTGCGCAGAATTAACGGGTTTTTGTACCAATCTGTTCGACAATGTATCTCACTTATTTTGTCGCTTGCCAGACCTAGAGATGTAGTGAGGAGTCATCATAATATTCTATGTGTTAACACTAGATGTCGCCAGGACGTTTCAAAGAGTTACAGAAGACCACCACAAATTTTCCATTCAGTAATTCGAGGAAATTAGCCTTGCTGACACTCCATTCGCCTGCGATTTACAAGTAATTTATGGATAAAAGCAAGTTACGCACTTTCAAGGTAAGGAAACAAGTGCTAATGAGAATTGTCCGGTTTTGAATAAAACGCCTAAAATAAATCGTAAGACTTCAAAAGTACTGTTAATAAGCCGTTACATACAGTCATTAAAAAGGAAACAATTACATTGAAATTTCAGGATAAGTAAGTCCCTTAAACAACTCTTAAGGTGGTTTGAGCGAAATATCATTTCACCTATAAATCTTTGGATTTGGTTTCGTTTTAAAGAAAAATATCTCACCCTTCCAGAGATTAAAAAATATCAACCCCTTACCAAACTACATTCCGAGATACATGACAAGTACCTACCCTTTTACACGGAAAATGGTACGTGTAGGCACTCAATAAAGACCTTATTTAAAAAAATGAAGAGTTTTTAACGCCTACAACTCGTCTGAAAATTAACAGTGTGTAGTTTGCATGTTTTCTCAAACTTCTGCAGATAAATTTGATAATTCTTGAGATATTGAGTGGAATTTGGGTATGATGCAGAAATGAAACATTTGCAATAATCCACGGAAATAAATTTTACTGCGACCTAGGTTTCGATGATTTTACGTCACCATCAGGTCCATCTCTCGATATTTTACATCATCCTGATGATAGGTCGCAGCAAAATTGATTTCTGCGGATAATTGCAAATCTTTCATTTCTGCATTAAATTTCTTCATATTTTTCATAGGTAAATTGCAAAAAATGCCCCTTGTCACTTATCTAGAGTGGTTTGTAATCATTGCACAAGAGGATTATATGCATCCAGGGCCAATTAGAAGATGAAAATAACTTTCCTCGCCACTCGGATCGTAAATTTCACTAATGTGCACTATCGGAACGAAAATACAAGAGTTAACAGCAAAAAGAGAAGAGTTCCTATTTCAGAGTAAATGAGGTCGCAACCGTTTACCATGCAACCGGCTGCCCACATTCCATTGCTAATTACTAAAACTCCACCTATTAAGCGAAATTCTGCTCGGCTGGATATTAGTAAAGCCAGAAACTAGGATGGAAAGCAGGCAGAAAGTGGAGCCCAGACGCATCTCACTAATGAACGCGCGCTAAGCTCAAATGGGATAACGATATCTCCACTATGAATTAGACGTGCAATAGGCTCGTGCGACGGGACACGAAACAAACAACGCAGAGGCTAGAAATTGCGATTCGGTGATGTGGAACACCAGTGTGTTTTGAGTTGTTTCAACAAGACATCGCCAGACATAAAATTCAGCAAATATGGCGGAATAGGCAAGAAAAAAGATCTCATCTTCTTAATGGTAAAAAAAAATCAGCCACTTATCGCTCTTCCCTCCTCGGCATGTCTACAAAAAACGAAGAAGGGACTGTTTCTGACAGGTATGGCACAGCAACGAGCTACAGAGCGGCATTATTTCTAAAAAAAATGAGAACATTGAGACTAACGGATGGCGTAAGAAAAATAACAGTGATTACTTGGTAATTTTTCCGTAATTTTTAAAATTAACTCTATGAGCAGTACGAACGGTCATTCATGTCCTCTGCCTCCTGGCCATCCAGAGTATGAACGCACATGTACGTCTTTCAAATTTGCGCTCCAGCAGTAAAGGCGTACGTTCAGGCCTCCCATTCAGATGCATTATAACATGTTATTCCATCTAGTCTGGTTGCTGGTGAGCCCAATTATCACTATTAACTGCATCTGAAGAGTCCTGCCACCTATTCCATTATCCTACTAAGTTCAGCCTTAAGTACGTGCATACCACATGAAGTTGGTTCAATTGGCGGAAGTTAATGCATTCAAAGCTGGTTTTGGTCCTGTAGTAAGTCAATATGTTTGTTCTTATGCCACACTATTTAGGATCTTACTAAGAAAAATTGTTGTATTATTTATTATTGCTTGTGCAACGAATGATCTTCTCGTTTTCATTGATTGTTAATGATACAAACTTGAGTTCAAGGTAACAAGGTTGTAATCAGAAGTAATTTAATTTTTTTCCATAAAAACTCACACTTGGGGTCAGGGCAAACGAATATAACTCACTACTCAAAGGGTTAAATATATCGCTCACCGATATACTTTTTTATAATATATTAATGTTACATTTTCATAAAAAAAATCTCAAGGGAAATCATAAGTTGTACTGGCAGTTTCAGCGCTCGGATAGAAGCAAATAAACCCATTTAGAGCCTCAAATATGTACACAGTTGAGTTTTGACAGTCCAAAGTCGCAATTTAACAAGATTTGGCATAATCCGAAGTACCAATAGCAATACTGTGGCTGTATCAAGCAACTGTAGTTCATGATGATGAAAATCGATTAACCGGGGCACTTAAACTTAAATTAATCGATTCGGTATTGGTAAATTCCATAAAATCTTTTAAGAAAACTGCACAAACAGTTTCGCCAGTCAGGTACTATCACGATACCGGTGCAATAGATATAAGACACTAATTTCGGCAAAACTCGGCGGAAATCCGTAACGTTCTTTAGGTAACTTAAGTCTAATTCCACTCTTTACTTTCTTTTACCTATTCAGGTTTCGGCATATTATGCTGTTTTGAAAAATTAAGCGTGAGAGATAAAGCAAGAAAAAGAAAGAAATCAAAAGAAAATAAAGCGTGGAAACAGATAAGTCACCATCCTCATTGTAAACAACCGGTACAGTGCGATGATTCCCTGGCGGGTAAAACCGATTGAGCAGTGTTATTAAAAGATTTTGAGTCACGTCAAATGATAATTTTAATTAGCTACTATCAAAATGAGCCGATTCCACCAGATTACGCCCAAAAGTATTAAATTTATCAGTTAATCACAGGCACACTAACGTTTCATAGACAAGTAAAAAGCTATTCACAGAAATATTTATCCGAAATATCCTGTCACAAAAAAAAAAGAACGGAAAAGCGTAGAAAAATGTAATTTTCCTCACAATTCATTCTCGCCCATGAGCGTTCCCGTAATCCGAGGAGACACCAGGTCACATTACCTCAGATAATCGAGACGTCACCGTATTTTGACATGTAATTTAGAAGTTTTGTCATGAAGAATTAAGTTTTCCAGTCATATATACGAAAATATTTACTCCAAGCTTTTTACAAGCGTGTGAATTAAAAAAAATAAAAATCTAATCCGGTCGTCATTGCGACTCGAGGTAAATCTCGTTCTAAGTACCTTTAATCCGGAGACCACTCCGGTCTAACGTGTCCCTCGGCCCGAGGTATTCAAGCCCTCGACTAAGTACCACTCAAGAGGGCACTTCGACCCGGACTGGGGTCAGGTGTTATCGCGACGACGTGAACTCCAAATTGCGTGAACTTGGCGCGCGGCGCTCTTTCGTCCCCGAGGACGCTAATTCAGGCAGAGTCTCCTTCGCTCCGTTTTTCCTCTCTATCGCAGTTCCTCTCCTTCCACAACCTGCTCAAATCCTTCCTCGTTCTCTATTCGCTCCCTAATTACACTTCGTCCCAGTCTCCTACGCCGAAAATTACCCCCATAGACCTCTCGCGTACTTACTGACTTCTCGCAGCGGGGATGGCCACGCGGGACCTAATTATGCCAGATGCGACGTCCGAAATCGGCCCAATGTTGAAAGTGTTGATGAGAATCGTGAGAGAGAGGATGGTGTGATTCGACGGCGGAGCACTGTGATTACGAGAGCAAGGCTGAAGGAAGAGTTTGAAGGGTAATGTCAGTGACCTGGGGTACATCAGAGACTGTTTACATCAGGTTAAATATGTAGATAAGAAAATAAAAATTAGATAGGTAACACAAATTAAAGTATCCCTCGACTTAAGATACTCGATTTTACAGCCAAGACGTCCAACATTTCGCCGAATTCCGGTAACATATTCAGGTTTTTGGCTAATTGACATCACCAGGACATAACATCAAGTTAATCACAACTCCACTCACAAATCTTTTCAAAGATTCTTGCACGTGTCTAAATAATTTCAAACGTCGCTTTGAATTCCCGTCAACTATCTCAGGGTAAATGAATTGAGGTAGGTTTTTAGCGAGATAGTTCCCTAGTCATAATGGGCACAATATTCGAATCATATGTTTTAATGTCAGCAGCTGTAGGAAGCAGGATTAGGTAGCAGTAGGATTAAATATTATTGGTATAAAAAGATACTTTTACGTGACAGAATTTCAAAATAATCGAATAAAAATATCCATATAAGTATTTCACTTGACTCATTTTCTTCACGCAGTGCGATTATAACTCCATCACGAGGGAAGGTTTTTCATGATACTGAAAAAAATTACTGCCGTGATTTATTTTTCAAAAATAGCTGAGAAAATTGAAAAACTACACACTTTAAGTTTTAGACGAGATCAAGATGTAAGGAATTCCTAACTCTTTTTAAAAAAGGTCTCTCTGGGGTGCATACACGTACCATTTCCCATGTAAAATGGCTAGTATTTTTCGTCAAAAACCTCGGTAAGTAGTTCCGTAAGGGGTTGATATATTGGCATCGTCGGAATAGTGAGTAATTTTTCTTTAAAATGAGACCAAATCGTTGATTTCTAGGTGAAGTTATATTTCGCTCAAACTACCTAATGTAACAAATTACTGATACTGCTTAACGTGACCCCTGCATCCGTGTTAAGGAACCAATTTTCCGGTCGCCGTTGTGACCATATGCATGATTAAAAGTGAGACCAGATTTAAGTTCGTGCCATCAACCACGCTTGTGTCAAACTTTATAGAGCCATTTTGGGCCCTATCTCATAATATCGTTACACTAAATTCGTATCGATCCGCTCATTTCTCCCCGTACTTTAACGTAATACAACCTCTGATAAACCGCAGACAATCGAATGATTCGCGCGCACCCACTGCTTGAGCACCAGAGCGTTTGATGCGGAGCGCCGCACAGAAAAAGACTAGAAAGTAACCCTCATTTCATCTCCCTTAAAGTCTCCTCAGCTCACAAACGGGAGACTCTAGGGTGCAATCAAATCACGAAGATTATTACGGAAAACGTAAAGAAAATACGGCAGACCGCAGGATGAACGAATAACAGGGCGTCAAAGGAATAAAGGTCATGCACCTTTGGGGGGGCGTCTTTCTTGGAAGTCTCGCCCGAGTGGCAGTAAGGATCCAGCAGGAAACAAACGCGGTGGCGACGCCGAAAAGAAGTAATCGAGGATGATGATGAGAAGGCAGGAGGAAGGAACCAGGGAAACCTGTAAAAAATAGCAAGAAATAGCGAGAAAGAACTGGCAAAAACCTCAGGAAATTACTGCCGACGAGTTCGCTGCAATTCTGAATGGCATTGCAGTTTCTCCCAGTTCGCGGAGCATAAAAAGAGAAACCGCCGGAGAAAGGACACGTCAATCAACTCGATTACTTCCCGACGGAGAAACAAAATGAAAAGAAATAGTGCTGCAGGATTCCTCAAAGAAGGAGACGATTCCGGGCCCCGAGTCTATTCAAAAAGGTTTGGTTCCGCTCTTCCTATTTCACTCTGCGTGCTTCGAGACGCGCCAGCTCAAGGGAAAATGCATAAGCATATATACTTGAGCGTGTTCGCAAGTTGAAACGGGACGCAAAAGCACGTTGATATAATCAGGTCACCGGACTCAGTTTCGGAGAATGAACTAATGAGATCGCAGCGAACGATAGAAAAGAGCACAGTCCTTCGCACCAGAATTCTGCTACTGGAATGCTGGCTTTAAATTTATTTTAATTGCAAATACAAAAAAGGTGTAGTTTCTGAATCATCAACTAAGAAAAATAACTAAAAAACTAAGTACCATGAAACTATTCTTATTAGGGTTGAGAGATATAAAATCATTTAATAATAAGAGAGTTGATTTATAAAATATGAACTCCGTCATTACTGGTCGTTCAATCCTAAGACTGGATGACTGCAGCCCTCCAGCCTTCTCTATCTAGTACTAGTTCCCTTACCTACTGGCATATCTTCCTATGTACTTTCTTCTTCGTTTGGTCTATGAACTTATTCCTGGGTCTTCCTCTTGGGACTTTTCCCTCTATTTTGCTTCCAATTATGTTCTTAAAAATCCCACTATGGCTCAGAGTGTGTCCAACTCTTCTTTAAAGTAACGCGTTCCATTTGATCCTTTTCTTTTCTTTTCTACTCTTCTATACACTTCATCATTTCTTATCTAATCCATCCATTTTATCTTCACCATCCTCCTTGGGCAACAAGTTTCGAAGGCTTTGAATCTTTTCTGGTCAGCTTTTCCAATGGTCCAGCCTTCCGATCCATAGAGTGCAACGCTCTGTCGCACGGAATCGCACGGATTTCACATACCTTTACCTTCCCATATGGATTTCACATGAAATCCATAAGGAAAGTTAAAAGGACTTGAGGATGGTTGATTCAATAAATATATGCCGTTAAACTCATTTCAGGAAAGTTGAAATGAGCACTGGCTGGTAAGCCACGAATGGCTTAGCAGGACCAAGAACGTTAAAGTAGAATACAGATCTTTTGGATGGATCTCTGGTAGATATAATTTACAGTATAGGTCATCAACAGCAAAACCGTTGAGAGTACGGAGCGACTTGGCCAATGCACGCGCAGTGTAGCAAACGGGCTGAGAAAGGATATCATAAGTCCAGTGGCAATATTCCGGAAGGACTCGGAATTTTCAATCTTCGGCGATACCTTAATTTCTGACGTCACAACCTAGAAATTTCCGAGTAATGATCATCGAGATTTGTCGAGGGTGGGACATTACGTCCATGACGTTATCGAGGTCGAGTCATTTTTTTTACAAGGCCACGGAGGAAACAGTTCAATCTCTCTTCATAATCATTGTTTCCTTTTGATCCCAAAATAATAAAGATATCCAACTAAAAAACCGGGGCTTTTACATAATTAAATTACGACGACAGTTGTATTTCACGTTCTAGACTCTTTAATAATGCTCCGCCAATAATTCTGCTCCCTCCACACATCGATGGCTTCCATATTTTTCAGTTTACATAACTAATACAAAATTTTCTCCCAACGAAATTACGCTTTCATTAGTATGGTTCGACAAACAATAATTATTAATGGATGCCATTGATCAGTCTTTTATACCGCATTAAATTTCATCAACAAAATCCCGCCGGTGATTTCCGGAAAATAAGGATTGTGTTTGATGAGGAATTTCTGTCATTCTATAAAAGGCTGGAAACGTGGATGTAACACCACTCGCTCGTAATATTCGTGACATTCGCCGGCATCTTTTTTTATTCATTATCGGGGCATGGTCGAATTAGCATTATTCAAATCACTTCGGGCGTTAACATATATTGATGTGACAGCCCTTCTATAGGCTTCGACTCTTTTGAGCGCGATAATTGAAGTGATTTTTGAGAGCACAAGGATTTGGCTGAGCTTCTTTGATGTCGTTCTCCAAAAACTCACTGAAACTATCCGTAAAAGGAAAATTTTGGCTGAGGGAATATTAATGATTAAGTTATTTTTAAGCCAACTTAAGGTAATGCTTTCATGAGGTTTATATCTGTGCAAAACGGAAAGGTAGGGTTTTAAACAATATGTGATGAAATTTTTTATACACCCGGATATTCACTTAACAATAGCTGATGAACTATGGTGGCCATTTTAAGGTGAAAGACATCAAAGGCTTTTGGTACAGACTTATATAATAACTTTAGATTATTTTTTATCTACATCTACGAAATACCGTGCATGCTATCATTAGGATGTGTGGCACGGGGAGATTCCACAGCAGGCATGAGGCTCTCATCCCAGCTGATATCTGAACCGCGCACGTTTCCCCGGAATGCCAGGCGCAGACCAAAAGCAGTCACGACAACAGTCCGTGGTCAGACCAGATACTAGGACAGTGCTACATGGACGAACATACTAAGATCCAGTACACTACTTAAGATACGATTACTGGTTACAATTACTGCGGCAGAGAAATGGTTCTACAAGGTACTAAATCTAACAAGAACTATAATATTCCGGAAATTATCTGCAAGGTTAGCAACTAATAATGTTGTTAGGATATTTACCACAAATGCAAAAACCTATTTAGCCTATCCAGAGTCAAAGTATCCTATAACTGATCAATCACAACTATAATGGTCCCGAATTGTACGTGGAACAATGACATCTTAAATCTATCGGTTCTGCAGTCTATTTCTTTAATCTTAGGCCTGTGATCGTTTCTACCAAAATAGTTTGGCTCTGGAAAAAATGTTTAACATCCGGCAAAAAAATAGTCTGCATCAAACTTTCGTAAAAGATTAAATCAACATTTTTCCCTTCGGCAGGATAGAGGTTCCCATCCTAATTCCCTCAACAATTTGGTAACACTGCTATGTTTATCATAACAATTTTTAACAAATCTAGCTGCCCTCCGCTGTATTCGATCTATATCTGAAACTAGTCCTACTTCGTCATACTAGCGGCGTACTCCAAGTGAGGTCTCACAAGCGAATACACTTGGAAAGTCCCTGGTTCAAACGCAGTTACGTTTCGTAGATGTAAATAATTTTGTCTGTAACTATAGTGCACAAATTATCAATCAAACGTTTACGGATTTGGATAAAGAGGTCGATTCGAGACCATTTGCGGGTCTTTCTTTTGTTCCAGGGCCCTCGTGAGAACCGAAAGAGGCGGATCAGGAGCGGTTAAGGCATTGGGATCGGAGAGATAATCCGAGGAGCATCCTCCCTTCAAACTGTGTTCTTCTCCTCCTCCTTCAACCCTTAAAATCCCCTCTGCTCTTCCACCACCAACACCACCCTCCTTTTTCTCGGCTTATCTCCTCGACACCGGGAGAGCTGCCTCCTCGCCTCCCTATCAGCCCGAGAGCACAAGAGGGCTCTCATCCCAACTCAGCTTCCTCCCATACTTCACGGGCATCTGTCTCTACCTCACTGGCACACAATCACAAATGGTACACAGCCACCAACGCGCGCGCGCAGCAAACACACGGCCTTATATACCGGAGAGCTGTCGACGGTTTTAAATCAACCCCCATCCACAGGCACTCGAGAGTGAAGCACATCCAGACGTCCCGCCCGCCAGTCGCCCCCCCCCCCTCCACCCCCACCCCGATCCCGTGAAATATGGAGAAGGCCAAAATATCGCCTCTCAACCGGTTAGCGACGCCCAGGACAAAGGGAGTGGAGGGGAATATACACAACGCACGTGAAAGACATAAAGGAGAACTATTTCGACGAACTCCGTTCAAACAAGGGATGCCACATCGACATCGATGTATCGGACTACTCGATGTTTTCGGCTGAGACATCGAAAAGGTCGGGGATCGGGTTGGTGTGGTGGCTAGAGCACTCGCCTACCACACGGGCGGCCAGGGTTCAAATCCCTGCAGTGGCGGATGTTTTACAGAGGAAACCCGATCTCTACGCGAGTACCTTGTGGAGGGCACTTCAAGTACCTACAGTACTCCGTCTGTCGGATGAGACGTTAAACCGTGGTCCCCTTGGCACCTTTGGTTAAGAGCAGGCTAATGCCGACGCCGGGTTTCTATCCACCCTTCCTCCCTTACCTATCCCCTATGGCGCAAATGACCTTAGCCATCGGTCGCCTCCCCAAATATCCAGTCCAGCAATCTAATCGAAAAGATCGAGTAGTAAAATAACCGATGAAAATTGAGTGAGTGGTGAGTACTTTTATAAACATCGGAAAATCGAAAACTCGATGTTTTTAGCCGATGTAACGGACTACTTGATATCACAGAATGCGCAAACGATTTCCGCAATAGCGCCATCTTCAGGTAGAAAAAATTGTGGAAGTCACAAAGCCCGTTTTCCTTTAGCTCCGCCGTTAAATTTTCAACTTTTATTCCTTACTTACCTCGAAGCAAACACCCATTAGTCATTAATCATTACTTTAAAGTACATATGGTTTATTAAAAGTGAAAAACACCTGTATACTTGCATGTGATCAATAACAAATTATTTTCAAAATTGTAATTCTATAACTTTGATACGACCAAACTCATTATGATGTATAAGAATTTAAAACTGTACAATTTTTACGTAGAATATTGGACGACCGGTTTCGTCGAATAGTTAATTATGTTAATTCATGAGCATTACGGAAAAGTTTTACAAAGTTAAGGCTGAATCCATTGAAAATGTAAAATTTTCGCCAGATTCATTGTTGCAATTCCGCGTTATGAGTCAGCAAATTCATTTAAACGGCGCTGTAGTCTACTCCTTAAGTAATTTCGTTCAATATCGATTGTGTTCTTCCTTCGATACCGGTCTCAGCAACAGACATAAATCCGCCTTGAATGTGCATATTTTTCTGTATTCTCCTCATGCATAATATAGGTAGTTCGACGTTTTTGTTGATTTGGCAGTGCATTTGTATTCGAAATGACAACGTGTGCCGCATATCCGCAGATTTCCTTGGTTGTGTTATGGCAGAAAATGCTTAAATAGCACACTAATGGCGGACATGTGGTTGAAATGAATGCGAAGAACTGCATCAAAAGAAGAATATAATGGATATAAAACGACCTAACTCCTTAGACAGGGTCGTTCGATTAGACACATCTATAACTCCATCGATATGGGTCTTTGCAACCATTCTCACCACACCGCCGCCGTTCTTGTGCCTACTGAGAAATTACCACCATTGCATACTAAAGAAACTCTGCGAATATGAGGCGCCAGCCATCATTTCGAACACAAATGCACAGACAAATCATCAAAAACGATAAACATCCTACCCTTTGGTTATAGAGAATACCCTAAAATAAACAAATTAATGGCGGACTTTTTTGCGTTGCGAGGACCTGTATCGAAGGTAGAATACAATCTTAATCCTAAGGCTTTAAAAAGTGCGTATTAAAACAGATACGTGCGTTGGCTAATTTGAATATTTTGAGCATCTCTTTTGATTTTTGATCAATTTAGATACAGCAGATAAACAGGGAAACATTTCCTAAACATCACAAAAGAAAATAATATGCGATAATGTACTTATCTTATTTTTTTCACGTAGTCGCGGTTGAACCTCATTTTAGACTCACAAAACGTCACATACGCTGAGAGCAAGTGAGGCACCAAACAAGGATTATCGCGTCAATCCCAAAATCACAACGAAAACTCGAGGGATAATTACGTTTCAACCGCTCAGTGCAACGACGAAAGTCACCAGAGGCCATGTAATCCAACGCCACTGTTGAATTCATAAGGATAAGGCGTTCGACTTAGAGCGATGAACCGTCATTGCTTGTTCATTAACATCCTCGTGAACTTTTATCGCCTCAAAGATCAGCCAAAATATCCGCGGCTTTGCAAACAGGGGCCCGCGGCTGCCAGGCCGCGGGGGAACTTGCTCGGCACGCCACGGTTCGTTAGGCGGGAAAGTTTCGCGAAATAATCCAATACTTAACAAAGAGGCGGAAGAGACTTGCTTAGAAGAAGATTACCTTAATCAGGTACACGAGAGACGGGGGTAATAACGTTACTCGTGACTTAGAGGCACAGTTAAACACAATTACCTTTTTATCGCATGGCAAGTTAAGTAAGTATAGGGTTAGCCATTGAGGTAGATGGAGAGAGCATAGTTGCATCAGACTAAAGCCTGACAACCAAAATAACAACCATATTAAACTTGACTAGAAACATAAAAATAAGGAAGACGGAGACTAAAATCCTAGTATGAGGAAGAGGGAGGCTGAATGTAGAAGTCACCCTTCATATATCTCGGAAGTACCATCACGTCGGACGGAAGAAGTACGACGGACATCAAGCGGAGAATAGCCCAAACTAAGAACGCGCTCACCGGAAAAAGACAACTGGTGTGCTCAAAGAAGATAGGACTACAAACCAAGAAACAGTACATGATAAAATTCGTGTGAAGCGTAGCACTCTACAGATCGGAAGCATGAATCATTAGTAAAGCTGACCAAATAATACTAGATGCCTTCGAAACCTAGAGCTGGAGGAGGATGCTGAAGATAAAATGTACGGGAAAAAATAAGACATGATGGAGTTTGCAGAAGAGTAGAAGAAGAAAGGACCATATGGAACACGATACAGAAAAGAAGAACAAGATGAATTGGACACACCCTTGAGGCAAAACAAGGGAGTCTCGTGAAGAACATAATTGAAGGAAGACTAGAGGGAAAAGTCCCCAGAGGAAGACCCAGGAATAAGTTCATGGACCAAATAGAGAAGACAGTACACAGGAAGAGATACCAGGAGGCAAGGGAACTAGCATTAGATACGGAAGGGTGGAGGGCTGCAGTCAACCATGGCTACAATATGAAATAGGCTTGGAAATTTACTGACCACGTTTTCCAGTAGTGCGGTCGGTGAACAATAGAAAACTTTAGTCGTACAAAAACAAGGTCATTACAGAAAATGAAGAGTTAAAAATATAAAGGAGTTCAGTCTCCTTTATATAACTCATGCCACTTCTTGCAGTGTTTTTAAACTTATCATTATAATTTTTACGATAATCATGTCAAATTTTTTACAAAATTAGCTCTATAAACATTATTATTAAGCAAAATGATGTTACGTGGGTTACATTATTTCATAATGTAAGAGAAACAATTGCACTTTTCCACAAATTGCTTTAATGCGTACAACGCGTTTCGGGTCATCGGGTACAAGACAAATTTGTAAGAGAGTACATCACATATATATATCTTTTATATGAGATGTACTCTCCTACAACTTTGTCTTGTACCTGATGATGGCTCTGTGAGCCGAAACGCGTTGTACGCATTAAAGCAATTTGTGGAAAAGTGCAATTGTTTCTCTTACATTTTGAAGAACTTCCACGATATCTCGCCTGAATCTGTTGAATTTACATTATTTCATCTGATCCAATATTCTAAAATGATTCGCAAATTGTTTACATCTCTTATTTGAGCTAACCAATTTTTAATAGCATTACTAAACGAATTAATTGAGCCACAATTTCTTATTTCAATTGACAATTTGTTAAAGAGCATCGGTCCTAAAAATAAAAAAGAGTTCTTAATTATTGATTTATTGAACTTAGGATTCTTAAAATGTAACTTATCTTTACTTCTTGTTCTATAAAATAAGTTTTCACTTCCGCTATTCCCGCATTAAATATAGAACAACCACAACACTTAAAAAACAAAAATTCCTCCCGTCTTCGGTACTCAATGTTAGATTCCCTACAGATCTTAATGGTATCACTTCAATGATCCGGGAGATTGATGGATGGCAAGACAGTTGATACTTTAGATCTTTTGCCTGTTGGAGGTTGAGAGTGGCATTGAATTAAAAGTATTTTCTACTTTTCACGCGCGAGAGCTTGTTTTTTCCAAGATAACCTACTTGAAATCACTACGAATTTTCTTTTTTATGAAGCATTCTTCATTTGATAGTTTTTTTATTTAAGTTTACAATATTCCGTATTCTCATAAAAAATAATTGGTAAAATCGATTACAATCAATATCTCTTATTAAATAATGTTTATTCATTTTAATAAAAATAATAATAAACATTTATTGTCGTGGACTCAAGTATTTGTTGAACTAAATTTGTTGAACAATTAAGGCGGACATCCAGACTTAAGAATTTTATATGCCGTTATTAGGGGTAAAATAGATTCGTCTCACACGTGCTTTTAGCCATTTGAGATTTGTGTATGCCTCACTTATATGCTCCCAACTTTTAAGGTCGCATATAAATCGTACTGAAGCATTCATTGCTACTTGAAGTCTGCGGTTATTATCCTCGTCTATATTACATATCATACTACAGCAATAGTCGAAATGTGGAAAGATTATTGCGTTAACAACTAACTTCCGGATGTTGAAGGGAAGTTGCTTTTTGGCCCTAATCAATTGATGAAGGTTCCTGAAACACTTACTTCTAATGCTTTGGCAGTGCATTTTCCAGTCCATATTTCTATCAATAAAGACCCCCACATTTTTTACATGTTCTTCCCACGGAATAATTTTGTTTTTGACAATTATGGGTTCAATTTGATGAAAATTTACTTTAGCAATTAACTCTCGGCTTCCAATGATGATAGCCTTAATATTGTTTTCATTAAGCTCCAAACCATTTATTTCCACCCGCCTACATATTTGTTCGATGTCAGTATTAATGCTATTAATAGTATTTGGTAGATTCATCACAGCAGAATACTGGTACTTTTAGTATTCTACCAGCTGATTGGTGGGCTTTTGGACTGTTATTTTCCTACTGGCACGCCGTCATTTTTCACCTCCTATAGATGACCGCCATTGGATCTCTCATTTCGTTTTCTAATCTTATTTTGTCCAGAATCCCAATCCTCTCTCTTCCTCTTCCACGCTTCCCCAGTGTTCTCCCCTGTATTACTTACCCTCTTCAACATTCACTCTTGCTTTGAAAACATCATCCTTCCATCCATCTCCTCTGTCTCCCCTTAACCTCCGCCATTATCCTCCTCTCCTCTCCAACCATATCCAACACCTCCTCGTTCGTCCTTCTCTCCACCCATCTCACCTTCTCCATCCTTCTCCACACCCACGTTTCAAACGCCTCCGGCCGTATTCATAGTTGCGCTCGTCTACGTCTGTGAGTGGCTTATAGAAGTTAGACCGGCGATTTAGTTAAACCCGTATTCATAGTGTCATTTCAGCGCTGACCGATTTAAGTGCTAAGTTTCTCGATGATTAGCGTCGTTACCAATCGTTCCACCCTCGCGCAGTGAGCAAGTCTCGGAATGAGTTAGCCCCCGAGGCTATCTCCCTCGACTCGAGCTATGAATACTAACTTTTGTACCGTTCCGAACTGCACTTAGACGGGACTAAGATAAACTACCTAACCCCGGACTTGAAATTTATGAATACGGCCGCTTGAGTCTACGTGTATCCTCCCTTCGCAATGACCAGGTCTCTGCCCTGAACAGCGCCACGCCCCATATCAGAGTTGTCACCAGCCTTTTCTTTACATCTCTACTCAGGCCTCATTAATTCCATCCTTGAATAATACATGATTTATTGTTTGCTTTCTTTACATTATTAACTGAAGGTAGATCATCTTGCTTGATATCCGCCAATTGATCCATCCCTTCGTGTTATCAAAAGTTAAGCAAGGGAAGATCAAGGGAAATCAATATGGTAGTTACTATCCATACTGGAAGGAAAACAGGACTTTTCAAAACTAATGCTAATGTTCTCAACGAATCGATGCCTGATGCAGTCAAGTTTAATTCATTGGTTATTCAATCTAAGGCTGGAAATAAATACATTGATTCATAAAACAAAGAGTCCATCCAATCGGAAGCGATCAAGGAGGACAACCAGATCGGGAAATATATCGGCCCCGAAAATATCGTCAAAACTCGCGGGATCCAGTCCGAAAGGGAAATGGAATGTAGTAGAGGTGGGTCGTTCGCGAGCGAGCGGGACCGAAGGAACGGGTCCATGGGTTGAACGGGAGGACCGAAAACCGACTTCTTTGGAACGACCGTTTCTTTCGGTCCTTCGTTCCATCGGTCCTATCGGTCCGTCGGTCCTTCGTTCTTTTCGGTCCATCATTCCTTTCGGTCCGCAATTCCTTTTCCGCAAGTCCCAAACATCACGAATATCTCAGAGATGCCTCAGAGAGGTATTCGTGAGATATTCAGAAAATTAATTTCTACATAGGTTAAATAATGCGATCAACGCCTTACCATGCTTTTTCAAACATTTCTGAAGTTGGAATTATTGCCACCGCCACATGTATCTACCATGGGATCACTATATTAAAAATTTCATTATTCGACCAAAATTGATTCTTGGTAATGAGGAAGAACATATGAGGACCCCAGAAGTCAAGGGATCTAAGTAAAAAAATCGTTGTTTTGAGAAAACTTAAGTCAAAGTTGAAAATGTTTGGTACAACCCACTAAGTAGTTAAGAGGCATTACCCTAGATAGCATCACCTGTCAAGAAAATCACTTGGATCTCTTAACCACCTAAGAGATTAATATTTTCACATCCCATTCCTGTACCTAACTTATTTTTTTTAAATGTCACTTAGACCCCTTGACTTCTGGGGTCCACATATAGTGGTCGACAGACCCGCCATTAGAATTCGTTCCCATAGGTCTATGGAAAATAGCGGTGCCTAGGTACCCGTGTTGGTTCCATTAATACAAGTATATACCATTATTTTGGACATAGTGACATCTCAGAAAAGGTTCGGAAGGTTACATGTATGTCTCTGAGACATCACATGTGATATTCGAGATATCTCCGAGATGTATTTTAGATATGTGTGGCTTGTCTCAGATACATCTCGAATCTCTCTGAAACAACTCAGAGATGTTTAAAGACGTCTATGAGATATCTCATGTGACATGAAATAGACCATTATTTTGGACATAGTAACGCCTCAGAGAGGCCTCGGAAAAGTCTCTAAAGGTTACGTGTATGTCTCTGAGACATCACATGTGATATTCGAGATATCTCCGAGATGTATTTTAGATATGTGTGGCTTGTCTCAGATACATCTCGAATCTCTCTGAAACAACTCAGAGATGTTTAAAGACGTCTATGAGATATCTCATGTGACATGAAATAGACCATTATTTTGGACATAGTAACGCCTCAGAGAGGTCTCGGAAAAGTCTCTAAAGGTTACGTGTATGTCTCTGAGACATCACATGTGATATTCGAGATATCTCCGAGATGTATTTTAGATATGTGTGGCTTGTCTCGGATACATCTCGAATCTCTCTGAAACAACTCAGAGATGTTTAAAGACGTCTATGAGATATCTCATGTGACATGAAATAGACCATTATTTTGGACATAGTAACGTCTCAGAGAGGTCTCGGAAAAGTCTCTAAAGGTTACGTGTATGTCTCTGAGACATCACATGTGATATTCGAGATATCTCCGAGATGTATTTTAGATATGTGTGGCTTGTCTCGGATACATCTCGAATCTCTCTGAAACAACTCAGAGATGTTTAAAGACGTCTATGAGATATCTCATGTGACATGAAATAGACCATTATTTTGGACATAGTAACGTCTCAGAGAGGTCTCGGAAAAGTCTCTAAAGGTTACGTGTATGTCTCTGAGACATCACATGTGATATTCGAGATATCTCCGAGATGTATTTTAGATATGTGTGGCTTGTCTCGGATACATCTCGAATCTCTCTGAAACAACTCAGAGATGTTTAAAGACGTCTATGAGATATCTCATGTGACATGAAATAGACCATTATTTTGGACATAGTAACGTCTCAGAGAGGTCTCGGAAAAGTCTCTAAAGGTTACGTGTATGTCTCTGAGACATCACATGTGATATTCGAGATATCTCCGAGATGTATTTTAGATATGTGTGGCTTGTCTCGGATACATCTCGAATCTCTCTGAAACAACTCAGAGATGTTTAAAGACGTCTATGAGATATCTCATGTGACATGAAATAGACCATTATTTTGGACATAGTAACGTCTCAGAGAGGTCTCGGAAAAGTCTCTAAAGGTTACGTGTATGTCTCTGAGACATCACATGTGATATTCGAGATATCTCCGAGATGTATTTTAGATATGTGTGGCTTGTCTCGGATACATCTCGAATCTCTCTGAAACAACTCAGAGATGTTTAAAGACGTCTATGAGATATCTCATGTGACATGAAATAGACCATTATTTTGGACATAGTAACGTCTCAGAGAGGTCTCGGAAAAGTCTCTAAAGGTTACGTGTATGTCTCTGAGACATCACATGTGATATTCGAGATATCTCCGAGATGTATTTTAGATATGTGTGGCTTGTCTCGGATACATCTCGAATCTCTCTGAAACAACTCAGAGATGTTTAAAGACGTCTATGAGATATCTCATGTGACATGAAATAGACCATTATTTTGGACATAGTAACGTCTCAGAGAGGTCTCGGAAAAGTCTCTAAAGGTTACGTGTATGTCTCTGAGACATCACATGTGATATTCGAGATATCTCCGAGATGTATTTTAGATATGTGTGGCTTGTCTCGGATACATCTCGAATCTCTCTGAAACAACTCAGAGATGTTTAAAGACGTCTATGAGATATCTCATGTGACATGAAATAGACCATTATTTTGGACATAGTAACGTCTCAGAGAGGCCTCGGAAAAGTCTCTAAAGGTTACGTGTATGTCTCTGAGACATCACATGTGATATTCGAGATATCTCCGAGATGTATTTTAGATATGTGTGGCTTGTCTCGGATACATCTCGAATCTCTCTGAAACAACTCAGAGATGTTTAAAGACGTCTATGAGATATCTCATGTGACATGAAATAGACCATTATTTTGGACATAGTAACGTCTCAGAGAGGTCTCGGAAAAGTCTCTAAAGGTTACGTGTATGTCTCTGAGACATCACATGTGATATTCGAGATATCTCCGAGATGTATTTTAGATATGTGTGGCTTGTTTCAGATACATCTCGAATCTCTCTGAAACAACTCAGAGATGTTTAAAGACGTCTATGAGATATCTCATGTGACATCAAATAGACCATTATTTTGGACATAGTAACGTCTCAGAGAGGCCTCGGAAAAGTCTCTAAAGGTTACGTGTATGTCTCTAAGACATCACATGTGATATTCTAGATATCTCCGAGATGTATTTTAGATATGTGTGGCTTGTCTCGGATACATCTCGAATCTCTCTGAAACAACTCAGAGATGTTTAAAGACGTCTATGAGATATCTCATGTGACATGAAATAGACCATTATTTTGGACATAGTAACGTCTCAGAGAGGTCTCGGAAAAGTCTCTAAAGGTTACGTGTATGTCTCTGAGACATCACATGTGATATTCGAGATATCTCCGAGATGTATTTTAGATATGTGTGGCTTGTCTCGGATACATCTCGAATCTCTCTGAAACAACTCAGAGATGTTTAAAGACGCCTATGAGATATCTCATGTGACATGAAATAGACCATTATTTTGGACATAGTAACGTCTCAGAGAGGCCTCGGAAAAGTCTCTAAAGGTTACGTGTATGTCTCTAAGACATCACATGTGATATTCGAGATATCTCCGAGATGTATTTTAGATATGTGTGGCTTGTTTCAGATACATCTCGAATCTCTCTGAAACAACTCAGAGATGTTTAAAGACGTCTATGAGATATCTCATGTGACATGAAATAGACCATTATTTTGGACATAGTAACGTCTCAGAGAGGCCTCGGAAAAGTCTCTAAAGGTTACGTGTATGTCTCTAAGACATCACATGTGATATTCTAGATATCTCCGAGATGTATTTTAGATATGTGTGGCTTGTCTCGGATACATCTCGAATCTCTCTGAAACAACTCAGAGATGTTTAAAGACGTCTATGAGATATCTCATGTGACATGAAATAGACCATTATTTTGGACATAGTAACGTCTCAGAGAGGTCTCGGAAAAGTCTCTAAAGGTTACGTGTATGTCTCTGAGACATCACATGTGATATTCGAGATATCTCCGAGATGTATTTTAGATATGTGTGGCTTGTTTCAGATACATCTCGAATCTCTCTGAAACAACTCAGAGATGTTTAAAGACGTCTATGAGATATCTCATGTGACATCAAATAGACCATTATTTTGGACATAGTAACGTCTCAGAGAGGCCTCGGAAAAGTCTCTAAAGGTTACGTGTATGTCTCTAAGACATCACATGTGATATTCGAGATATCTCCGAGATGTATTTTAGATATGTGTGGCTTGTCTCGGATACATCTCGAATCTCTCTGAAACAACTCAGAGATGTTTAAAGACGTCTATGAGATATCTCATGTGACATGAAATAGACCATTATTTTGGACATAGTAACGTCTCAGAGAGGTCTCGGAAAAGTCTCTAAAGGTTACGTGTATGTCTCTGAGACATCACATGTGATATTCGAGATATCTCCGAGATGTATTTTAGATATGTGTGGCTTGTCTCGGATACATCTCGAATCTCTCTGAAACAACTCAGAGATGTTTAAAGACGTCTATGAGATATCTCATGTGACATGAAATAGACCATTATTTTGGACATAGTAACGTCTCAGAGAGGCCTCGGAAAAGTCTCTAAAGGTTACGTGTATGTCTCTGAGACATCACATGTGATATTCGAGATATCTCCGAGATGTATTTTAGATATGTGTGGCTTGTCTCGGATACATCTCGAATCTCTCTGAAACAACTCAGAGATGTTTAAAGACGCCTATGAGATATCTCATGTGACATGAAATAGACCATTATTTTGGACATAGTAACGTCTCAGAGAGGTCTCGGAAAAGTCTCTAAAGGTTACGTGTATGTCTCTGAGACATCACATGTGATATTCGAGATATCTCCGAGATGTATTTTAGATATGTGTGGCTTGTTTCAGATACATCTCGAATCTCTCTGAAACAACTCAGAGATGTTTAAAGACGTCTATGAGATATCTCATGTGACATCAAATAGACCATTATTTTGGACATAGTAACGTCTCAGAGAGGTCTCGGAAAAGTCTCTAAAGGTTACGTGTATGTCTCTAAGACATCACATGTGATATTCTAGATATCTCCGAGATGTATCTGAGTGGTATTTTTGCTATGTGGGTAGTTCCTATTGGATTCACAAGGATAAAAAGGTTTGCCTGCCTTAACTTAAAGGTACCAAGGGAAAAAAAATTACCAAACGTCCGATCGGACAAAATTAAGTACGTTACCAGAAGCTTCTTTTACTAAGCACTCGAGAAAGGGTTGGGATTCCGCTGAAAACTCTAATCGACTTACGGTTTTCGAACCGGGATCCACCGGATGAAAATCCAGCAGAATTGGAGTAATGTTTAAACCTGCGCAAAAGCACGTACGCCTTACTTCAATTCCAGTATGAGCTTCCACAAATGAACGCCTGAATCATTGGATTAATGTATTTTCAGCGAAATATCATTTCACCTGGAAATCAGTGAATTTGCTCTCGCTTCATAGAGAAACGAGCAAATGGGTGATTTGAGTTTGCAAGCAAGGGGGAGTTCGTACATGATGATACTCTTTAAATAACGAAAAATTAATGCATCATCCTTACAAAATCAATGAAAGCTCTCAAGTCCGCGTTCTACATGCAAGCAAAGAAAAATATTATGGAATTCTCAAAATGAATTACACGGTCCATGAAACATGGATACCAGACAGTTGCAGTAAAAAATCATATTATATCTCATCCTGTTACTAACGAATTCTGACAATACCATAATCAGTATACTGATACGAACGTGGAACCACTTCAAGTTCATCTTAACCTTATTTGACGGCATATAAGACGCCCCTGCTACGTTAGATATTCCGTTTCAGTACAGCATACTTAATAAGGGCTAACATGTATAATTTTACAATAGAACTTCGATCCGAATCGAAATTTTTAATATAATAATTTTCTTTTTATAGAGAAATATCTCACCCAAACAAAGATACCAAAATATCAGCCCCTTACTGAACTCCCGAGATATCTGACGAAAAATACAAGCCATTTTACGTGGGAATTGGTACGTGTATGCACTCCGGAGATTTTATTTTTTTTAAATGAGGATTCACCAACACCTATATCTCGTCTAAAAATTCAAAATGAGAAGTTGGTGGGTAACCCACTTTGGATGCGGTGATACTATTCCATTCACGAGAATATACTTTACAGACACAGTAAGTCCTCAATATGTGTCGTTTCGATTTACGTCTGACTCGATGTTACGTCCATGCTGACTAGGGTCGTCGGAAATTATTTCCCTGTATAACGCTAATAAAATAGAGCGTATGTGCATATGCTTGCGTTTTTTTGATAACTGTGACATAATCATCCCATCTGAAATAGCTTTTTTTCTTGGATAAAGGCAAAAAACGAATTTTGAATTTAACGCCTTGACGTAACGCGGGATTAAATTGGTTACCAATATCTGGATCCGATTTACGTTGTTTCGACTTACGTCGCTCTTCTTCAACACGCATCTCCGACGTAAATCGAGTACTTACTGTATTTATGCCGAGGGTGTTCGGCGTGAATCATTACCTATCAGCGAGCCCACTTCATCACTGGCGCCGTGGCTTAGTTGGTTAAAGCGCCTGTCTAGTAAACAGGAGATCGTGAGTTCGAATCTCGCCGGTGCCTAATTTTTTTCGGTCGATTTTGATTCGCGAGAGACAATCCTCGTCCACAATTCTAAGTTCGCATGCTGCCTGGATAATAAAATAGAGATTTGGGAGAGGATAAATGCTATATTTCCCCTCATTCATCACCTTCTGGGACTCATCGTATCATTCTCTGTGCATCTGCAGCGTCTCCTGCGAATTCTAAGTTACTCCCTCTCCTTTCCCATTAAAAAAAATTATTTACTCTTTTTTTTCCTATACATTACCAGTTCATCACGTAAATTTCCTTCATCCAACAACCAAACGTCATTTATCCAAAGCCATCCTCTAACCTGCTAAGTTTTGTAATCCGTGATCATTAAATGCAGCTGATACGCATTACTCAGTTGCATGTTGCGATATAGAGAGACTGCTATAGTGATGTTACGTCGCGACGTAGCACCGTTTCTAGGCAGCCAGCAGATTCGCAGTGATCACGAAACGTGTTCCAGGATAAATATGCAGTAGAGTACGCCGAAAATGTCTGCGATTTCATCATAAGCCCGATATCAAATCAAAGATATATTTACAATTATCATTTGAATAACAAACATATTCAGGACTAAAAGTGCATTGAAATTTTAAATAACATTTTGCAATTCCAAAACTAACGTATTTAAATTGTATGATCATCCCTAATTTAACGTGTTATCTCAATATTAAATCGTTGGTGATAAATCAACCCCACCCATTCACCCCGGAGATGACTAGCAGGGTAACATGTACAAGTAGCGTGTGAGTATAACAAAAGTAAAAATATCAAGCAAGAATAAGAGAGTTTATAAGAATTAAATAAAAATGGCCAATTTTAACATGCCAAGCAACAAACGCTTTGGACATTGCCTAGAGAACGCATTAAGTTAGTCTCGACACAGTTCGTGCTCTTAGACTTTTGTGGTCAATATTTGACTCGAGATTTTTTATGTAAATAAAAACTAAAACGCTGGCAATCTCATCGTGAGTCCCGTCTATTGACGTGATCTAAAAACGCAGGAGAATTCAGCTCACGTCATTTGACGCATTTAAAGGTTATAGCCGACAACAGTTTAAAAGTTTATTCGAAAGTTGCCACGGGGTTTGATTCGAATCGAAGTGGACAGACTTTTGGGCGGTCCTCCGCGTGATGTCCATGGAGAAACAGTTGCTAACCATGGGCATCACACGGAGGAACGCCCGAAAGCTGTTCCACTTCGAGTTTAAAAGTTTTTTTTTTAATTAAAAAGTCACAATTATTCACATTATTTCGTTAAGAGGATCTTTTAGTTTATTTGCCATTACAAAATAGAAAGTTCTTGGAGCCACAATACGTAGTTGATTTTTTAGCCAGGAAATATGCCGACAATACTCAGCATATAGAGAGTATTTAACTTTAAGGAGAGGAGGGAGTTGCGTTCAGTAAATAACTTCAAAAAATGTTGGGTGCATAATTTTATGCAAAAAACATCTACGTATCAAGGATTCGTCTTTTCCTCAGCTGCAACCTATGAGCGAGATTTTTAAACAACTATTTTCGACCGTGAAAACATTCAGAAAGAAACACGAAAGGAGAGATGCCATATATTTACAGTAAAAAAATTACGAAATTATGTGCGAAACATACACAAGAGGAAAAAGTATGGGGAAGTGGAACGGATACGCTTGAAAATTACAGTCCTGAATATTTATCACGCGAAACACGAACGAAATCATGCGTGATAATCCAAATGGGAATAATTATATTCCGCCGTCGTATTTTTTCCGATGCGCGCCGCGCGTTTCATTATTCAAAAAGCAGTGAAATATTAAAAATGCACGTGACCAATTAAATGAAACAATAAGCTTTTTTCCGCGTAATATCGATCAACGTTCGATTTTTTCTTCATACTACAGCGAATAAATACCCATATTAAAAAAAAACAAACTCGCATTTTTCGGTCAAAAATAATTAGCATTGGCCATCATTAATCAAATCCGGTAGATCCGATGCCAATTATCTCATCCGATTAGTTTCCTCCGGGGGTTTAATTGATTTTCGCCAGGTTCAAGGGACAAAGAGGAGGTGGAGCCGAAAATCTCCTCTGATCACCCCCCCCCTAGCACCCTAGGGTATCCATCCTCGTTTATATAATTTTAACAAGCGATTGAGGGGCTCTACCTCCCTCTTTCCCGCCCGTTCCCGGCCGAATTTTCCGGTGGCGAGCCGGAGGGTGCGGCGTGCAATTGAACCGCTAGAGGCCACAGGCTCACCGGCGACGATCTAATCTGACCTCGAATTAACGCCTGGGTTTTATTTATTTTTGCCTTTTTCTCCTCCCCGCCCGATTTCTTCCCTTCGTTAAATGCACTTTTTCCAATCAGTAAAAGTGTCCCTCCTGCTCGTAGGATGTCGCGAATACGACAATTTCAAGGGTCCCTCGCTCTTACGATGGAAACGAATTCACTTTAAATCACATTTTCCAAGAGAATAGAACAATAAAATAGAATAATCGTTAATTTTACTCTGGGACAGATCCCTTAGAGCAAGAATACAAAAACAATATAATAATATAGCAGCTAGGTTATGAACAAATTAACATATTATTTAATTCAAATCAAAAAATAAATAGAGGTTAATTAGATACAATGTATGAAAACGACAAAATCAGAATTTTCTCATTGAAAAACAATAATTTTACATGGTAATCAGCTGAACTCGGAGATAGGTAAAAATACAATCAATATATAAATATATTGTACAAGATAAAAAAAACATAAACAGACCATGAGAAAAAGAAACAAATTTTTCTCTAATAAAAATATAATAATAATAAATAAAGAAAATTAGCAACGCGAACTGAGTCCTGACCAGGCTAAACTATTCAGGAAAACTTTCATCTAATAAAATTTCATACAATTCCATACAACAAACAAGAGAGAGAGTGAGGAAAAAAAGAGAAACGCAAAGCATAGATTTTTTTCTCTGTGAAAAAAGATCAGAGACTGACTTTAGTCCTTTAGTTTTTATGTATAACATATATTGTGATAGCAATAAAAGTAACTTAAGGGGTGATGAAACGAAAGAATTGGAAACGGCAGATTCCGGGGATGGAATGCAAATGTAAAATTGGAAAACGTTACCCTTCAGCAAGTTAAAGAGTTTAACTATTTGGGAAGTAAAAATACGGAAATGGAAGAAGCACATGAGATAGAAAATGCAGAATCAGTCGAGCAGAAGAAGCATTCAATAAGAATAAAACCCTTAAAAACGCCACAAAGCATTAGTTTGGAGCTAAGGAATAACTTAATGAAGACCTACGTTTGGAGTGTCGCGCTACATGGACGCGAATCGTGGACTGTAAAGGAAAGTGAAAAATGAAAAGACTGTTATCCTTCGAAGCATGGTGTTATGATGCTGAAAGTATTGTAACATAACGCTGGCCTCGCCATTTTTCTTTTACCACCTCATGGCTTATTATAACAATAAGGGACCCACCATATTGTGAATTGAGAATAAACAATAGACCGAGGGAGTGGAAGCGTCGGCAACAAAAGGAGCTTGGGAGTGTAGAGGAAACCGTCGGAGAGTACGGTCGTGCCAGGACAGCACGCAGGGATTTTTGTAGATAAAACCGTCGGAGTGTACGGTCGTGCCAGGACAGCACGCAAGTTTTGGTAGGAAAATGTTCCAGAGTGTGGCATCGTGCGAGACATAGCCCACGTAGAAAAGGAGAATTGACAAAGGAGCTGGAATTAAGGAGAGGAACGGGAGATTTTACAACAGGACGAGACTCAAAAAGCTGAGGGCCCGCCAAGGACGAACACTACGCAGGCTGAGAGGATTTTCCAGACCACAGAGGGACAAGCCAACCTGTGTCGTCGAATAATTGGGTTGTAACTATAAACTTTTATTTTCATATAAGATACAAGAAGCCATAAGGCAAGAGGTTTTTAATTGGCCAAGAATTAAGTTTGTGTCTGGATGTTGTGAAAAGTTTAAGTGGAGAAGTGTGGCAAATAATTGGACAATATACTTAAAAGAAGGAATAATTATTCATGTGCCAAATTTGTGTGTAAATTAGAATATGCAGTTGGTCATGACCTTAGGATATAAGTAATTATTTCATAATTTAAATTGTCTGTAAATTGAATATGTCATTTTGTTAAGTAAATTGCAACCGTATCTCTAAACCTGCAATGTTTCATGTATTTTCTTTTCCGACGAGCAAGCTGGGGCAAATAAAAAGTAGAACTATAACGAAGGAAATACGTGTTACAGTATGCTGGACAGAAAGGAAAACAAATAAAGAAATCTTTAAAAGATCTCAAGAGGAAAGAAGAAGTTTAATAAGAATCATTTAAGAAATAAGAGCTAAACTTATTGGACATTGACTACGGCACGATACTCAAGTGAAAAGAATAATTGAAGGATAAATTGAGGGTAAAAAGTGTAGAGGACGACCTCGACTAGACTGAATGAACCAAATTATGAAAGATATGCAATTCAGAATATATTACGACCAAAAAGGGAAAGCTGAGAAGAGAGATGAATGGAGGTCTGCTGCCAACCAGCTCAAGGGTAGAAACAGAAGAAGAAAAAGATGATTCCGGGGAGCCATCCAATCAATTGGGCAAGGCAGCTACCTGCTTATTTTATTTAGAAGATATATGTAGCAAATCGGAGCTATTCAAAAGTAATTTAGGTTATTTAAACTTGTAAATTACAAGAGGAGACTCCATCCTCACCCTGTTGCTATGTCACAGGTTGTATGTGTCGAAGATTTATTTGCTTCGGCCCTCCATACCTAATCGGCGACGATCCTCTTGTTGTCCTATACTGTTTCATTCCAAAACATTAATAATAACATCTTTTGATTCCACACAAAATACATGTACAACATTAGCTTGGGCATTTTAAATAATATGATGGAATGTAGGTACCCCGGAGGAAAACCTGTTTCGGGGTTACAATTGTGAATAATTTTACAAAGGCAGATCCGGTGCTAATTCTTGATTATCAGTTACATTATAATAAATTGATACAGGGATTGAATTGTTTAATAACTTTGTGAGTAGTTTCATAGAAAAAACCAAATGCAGAGAATTTAATCTCACATTACTACTCAAATATGACACACACATTTACACACGAATTTAAGTATACCTGCATATGTACGAAGTGTGTTCAAAAAGTAAGGTGACTTTTCAAATTTCGCGGGCAACATACATTCGATTTTCGATTTTTTTGTTTTGTTATGTTGGTACACATATCCCAAACATTTGTTTACAGTTACAACAATATAACATATTTAGTTTGTTATTGACAGATACAAATGTTAGACGTGTTTTGGTGTGATCGGATTTTTTCTGCTATGAAAAAATGGATCAAAGAATTTGCATCAAATTTTGTGTAAAAAATGGAATTAAGTACAAATGGATATGTATAAATTCGCATGTATCGACATAATTACGTACTTATAAGATCAAACTCAAACAACTTATATACTTGATTTTGTCCATTTGCTAAACATGCATCCCTAGACTATTCACGAGAGCAAAAAATAATGAACTTCACGTAAAATTTAGTTTAATTTGTCCTCGCAATCCCTGGACTTATGATATTAATGCAAGAGCTCGTTTAGAAATTAGAAAATCACTTGTCTTTCCAGTACCTTCTGAGTGAGCCTTTTCCCCATTTTCCCGATTCAATCCGTCAATTACTAACTTAAAGCGGTGCACAGAAAAATTTTGAAGCCGCCAATCTGAATGCATAAGGGTCATTCCACGTCAACTCTGACTACGAGTTGACCTTGACCTCCCCGATCTTGACCCGCACATATTCAGTTTCCCTACATTACTGGTCATGACTGTTTGTTTTGCGAAATATTTTCCCGCAATCTAGTTACGGTAACATAAAAAAATTAAGATTCACGTAAATTTGAGTTGGATTTGTCCTCCAAATCTCCTGACATGTGATACTTATATCCGAGCACGAATGCTCGCTTAAAAAATTGAAAGGACGCGTATTACTATGTCCTTAATGAAAAATGTTGCAAGTCAGTGCAAGAGTTTCTATTTTTAAAACTTATAACGCGTTTCTTTGACGCCTACCCCGTCAACTTAGCTCATATTTTGGTATTCAATACTTTCAAAATATACAGCTAATAACTTAAGCTATGTATCGTTGAAGTTCTGCAAAAGGATAAGTTACTCTTTACGTGTCGGCGTGTTCGCTTTTTACGTTTTTACGGCTGGGGAGAGGTGATTTTCTATCGGAAAACAAACCAAAACCATTAGTGTGTCATTTTAATCTAGTAATACGGATCATGTCCGGCGAATTTGATCGAAATTGGAGATGTCAAGGGCGATATCAAACTCTTTTCGGTTGTCTCTATATGGAATGGCCCATAATATAAAAATTCCTAATGGCACAAATCGTTTGAAGCTATGTACGCCTTTCTAATCTTAAGGAACTTAATACTGAGGAAAAAGTTTGGTTCATTTGAGATTTTACATTTCTTTTCCTTAGTTTTTGGACTTGATTCGCAGGTACATACTTATTAAGAAACTAGGCGTTATATGCGTTTTAGAAGTTTTGAATGAACGAATGAATGAATGGTTTATTGATGCTCTGGGAAACCCATAAGAGCAAAAAAGAAAAAAAAACATAAGTACAGAAAACATTCTGCTCAAAGTACAATAATTATGAAATAAGCATAGCATAAACACAAGAGCAATTGAAAACAAAGGTTCTAACAAAAATGAAATTAATCAACACAAAGATTCTTACATTTCAATACAACAGTGCTACTGTTTTAAATATTCGTACAATTTCCTCTTAAAAGATTCCGGAGTGGAGGAGCATTTTATTGAGGGAGGTAATGAATTCCAAAACTTGGATGCTATAATCGCCGTTTTAGCCGCCAAGAATCGAAAAAAATAAGAATATAATCCTATGTACTCTCACATGCTGTGTACACGTATGGACGTATGCCTTGCATGATTATAGATTGAAAAGCGTTGCAATTTCCACATGAGATTTTGATTTTCACGGCCAAGGTGTCGTCTATGTGTGAGATCATCACGTGCACGACCTAGGTTTCTTCGCTGTGCGACATCATCAACAACTGATAAAATAAAATTCTCATTTGGAAATTACGAAGTGTTTCAATCTATAATCATGACGTTCTTCCACAAAGTTACGCCTGAATCCATCACTTTAATGTACCTTACATAACTACAAACGTTGTAGTAAAAACGTATGGATTCCTCCAGGCCGCTTTACAGGGTACATTTTATTGCACAAGCAAATGTATCATGGACTGTACAAGAAAATGAATGGAATTAGAGCAGGTTCTATTTCCCGTTCAGTAATTCAGACAATCATACAATTTGCCGCTTTACACGGTACCATTTCCTCATCAAATAATGCATACATTAGTTTGTACAACAAAATGTTCCGCTTAAAGCGACCTCTGGAAGAAGCGATGAATTGTGCGTCCATGGCTATGGAAAATTGTTCACTAAAATATATTTATGGAATAATTGACATTTTTTTACACCCTTCATCCAGTCCATCACATTGAAGATGGAATAGATGGATGAAGAATCGAAGACCTGATGGCGAAAACTTTAGCAAGCAAATTACGCAAAACCAACAAGGATGCAGTCACTGTCTTTTAGCTCAGCTGGGCAGAATACATACAAACGGAAATAATTTTCCTCGATCGCCCAAACTCTCATTTCCTCCGCTTTCATGTTCGCAGCGTCGGACCGGAGGCTCGCACTCGAAAAGTGCTTTGCCCGAGCGAAACATAAGTTCCGAAAAAAATCGGCGTCCATAAAACCCACACGAAGAGAAAAATTTCCGAGGGGAAAGAAGAAAATTCTTTTTCCCCCAAAGTAAAAAAAAAAGAGTTCATTTTTCCTTTCCCCAAAACGTCGAGGAGCTCGGAATTTCCTTAATTAATGCAACTTTGCACAAACAGAAAGGCCTCGAAACAGGTTCCTTTTTCATGACATAGGTATGTATATATTTTCGGTACCTCGTACGTACACTTCAAAAAAGAATGTACACACCGAGTGATGAAAAAATGGGTAAAACACGAAAATCCGGGGAAGGCATGGATGCAAAAGGGAGGCACTTTCACCGAAAAACATCCAAAACTAACATCATCCCCGGGGGTGAGTGGGTGGTATGGGGGACAGGAGGAGGAGCAAAGGAAGTAACCGCTCCGACAGAAAGAGAGGAGATGATGTGATGGTGGAACAAGGAAACGACGGTGGGGAGAGATAAAGCCTTATAAAACACAACGCGAACGACGCCCTTTTATCAAGACAAGAGTTAACCAAGCGATGAGGAAATTAATTATCCCCTCACACCACGTCGGGCAATTTTATGTCATTACTCAGGTCCTTCTTCCCATATCCCTCTCTCCTGCAAATTCTCTCACCCTCTCCCTCTTTACCCTTTCAACCCTCCACGTCGCTCATCCCCAGTTTCCCTGTCGACATGGAAATGGAAGAATTTGGATGAGAGGCACTTTCATGCGAAGTTTGATGCATGAAAAATAACGAGAGCGCGGGCACCGAGCTTTCTTCGCCTGATTCTCGCTCATGTTTTTAAGCAGTGTTTCTACCGTTTTCTGCTTTACAAATTTTCTGTCCATTCCATGCAATTTTCACTTTTCACATCAAGCCTATGTCGAGGCAGGTGGACGAGAGGCACTTTAACGCGCAGTTTGATGCATCAAAAGAGCGAAAATGTGGGCACGGGGGTTTTGTTTTCCCCTAGCTCCCATTTAAGCGTTTGACCAGTGTTTCTATTACTCCTCAGATTTACAAATTTTCAATAAATTCTTCGCGACTTTCACCGCAAATCAAACCATATATCAGAATATGTAGGGAGAGTTGGACAAGAGGCACTTTCATGCGCAGTATGATGCACAAAATAATGCCAAAATGCGAGCAACGGGGTTTAATTTTACCCTAGCTCTCGTTCATGCGTCCGCGCTAACTTTCTAGCATTTCTCTGCTTCGTAAATTTTTTATCTATTCTTCAACATTTTCACCGCACATCAACCCACATATCTAATTATGCCACAAATTTTCAGCCATTCAACATGGAAAATGGTACTTGAATGCACAACTGAGGGACATTATTTTTTAAAAAATGATCAATTTCTAACAAGTAGACTTCGTCAAAAAATTAACAGCGTACAGTTTGTATCATTTCTCAACTATTGTGGATTGAAAATAAATCATACAGTCACCGCAGTAATTTTTTCAGAGTCACAAATAAACCTTCCGTTGTAAAAGAGTTTAAAAAGTACCGCGTTAAAAAAAGAGTCAAGTTAAAGACTTGTGTAGATATTTTTATTTAATTACTTAGAATTTCAGCCATATAAAAGTGTATTATTCCACCATTAATAATGCAATAATTAAATACTTACCTCCTAGAGCTGCTGAAATTAAAGCTGCCGATACCGATGAAAAATAGGAGGAGGGCTCGGAAGAAAACGAGAATATGCGCAGAGAGAGCAAGAGGGAGGAATAAAAGCGGAAAAATCAATTAGTTCCGTGGTCATTTCGGCGGGGCAAAAGCGACACGCCGTAAAAGATTTTCTCTCCCCGAGAGAGAGAGAAACCACTCCAAATTTTATCGCCGTGATAGGAATATGAGCGACGTACGAGGCGGCTTAACTCGTAAACCTCGCAACTGCAACGTGAAGCGCGTCGCTGTGTACGAAGGTCCGTGCGAGACTCGTAACGAGCGACAGTGGGCACGAACGCCCATAAAATGCATTCTTCGCGGTGATTTCGAAAAGAGAGTCATGTTGCACGATGGCTTAATTGGGAATCCGCTCTTTCAGCCATCGTAGTGTGAGTTATTTGGCCTGAACGTGGCATAATTCTTAAGGTTGCTCCGCCCTGGGGGATCACTTATTCCATAAATTCTGGAAACTTCAACATGTAAACTTTATCATAACAAATGACAACGTTAAAGGACCAGAGAGACTTCATCATATCAAATGACCACATAGAAGGACCACAAAACAGAACGATCAAGCCACTACGAGCGGTTGTACGAGGCAACACAGCACCGATTTGCCTAGGCTATTCGACTAACGGGACCAACCACTTCGATCAGTATTAATTACAATCGAGTAAGTGCGATATTTGATAAATTTGACACTTAAGCATCGGAAATGTTCACGGCATGCGGATTGCAACACGACCAAGAACGAGATCAAACGATGCCCCAGTTTTGAAATGCAATCAATTTATTAAGTTAACAACAACCTTTTCCATGTGAAAGATACAACGCTGAAACTTACAACATGAATAGAAAACATATCAATATACCATCAACTGAAACATGGTTGTAGAAAAAGTACTTGTGTTTGAGTTACGAATTATCAAAGTTGGAGCTTTGCTCGAACATCGTCAGAAACCGGTATTACGGGTACGTTACGCCCATAGTAAAAAACATAAAAATGCATTTAAAAATTTAAGTTTACCATTACATAATGCAAACTTAAATAAGGACATTTATGATGTAGTAAGTTTTTCTGTAGTTCATCTCGTTATTTTTTTATTTGTTCTCAAACTCGAGTGCAAATAATTTCTGCGCTGACAGTAGATGCTTACATGCATGCCACAGACTACTATCTTCGAAATCCCAGTCGTACAGGTCAAACATTAGATTGTACAAAACAATAATCCCCCCAGTATTGCTCTATAGATCCGAGTCATGAGAACTGAATAAGAAGGAGGTGAAAATTAAAAGCGCTCGAAAACAAGATGTTATGAAAGATCTATGGGCCTACAAACGAACAAGGAAGGTGGAGCAGAAAGGACAACAAGGAAATGAGGGACCTTTACAAGAGTACCGACGTCATAAGTCAGATTAGATGCAGAGGAATGAGATGGGCAGGACTGCTGATAAGAAAAGAGGACGGGTGTGTGATGGAGGAGGTTTTGATAGGAAATTCAGGAGGAAGATGACCCCGGGGAAAACCACGACAGAGATGGTGGAACCAAGTAAAGATAGATTTGGAGAGCGTTGGAGCTGCGGAGGAGGATGCAATGGACCGAAAGAGATGGAGGGGATATGTTGGTGCGGCTAAATATTAAATTGGATATGCATGGCCTTGGGAGTAGGAGGAAATAATATATAAACCTAGAAGTGCGTTTCATAGACTTAATATTTTTAAAAATACGGTTTGAAAGCTAGTTTTACAGAAATTCGGCCATGAAAATGAAAATTTGGAGATGGATCAGATTAGAGCAGAACAATTCGATCGAGAAGGTATACGGGTCTACAAACGAACAAGGAAGGTGGAGCAGAAAGTACACTAAGGAAATAAGGGATCTTTACAAGATTACCGACGTCAAAAGTCAGTTTAAATGCAGAAGAATGAGATGGGCGGGACATCAGTTAATAAAAGAGGATGGGTGTGTGATGGAGAAGGTTACTATTACTGCTTCCAATTCAACTGATAATAAGAAGCTGAAATTCAAAAAAACTGAATAAAAATAAAATGTATGCACCTCACTGGCTATTTTATTAAGCTATTAGTGAATGCCGTAATTGAAGTAAAATGCAGTAGTTCCATACATACGGAGCTGCAGTCGGCTCCTATGGCTGGACAATTTTGGCCATTAAAAACATATTCGTGGAGTAAGCTGCATACTTTGTTACTTAATTTTGGTTTTAAATAGATAACTCAATTTATGGGGGAAAGCAGGGTTATCAAGTCAAATAATTAAAAACGTACAATTTAGTATTTGTCGTGACTAGCGTAGTCCGGCCATAGCCACCTTAAAGAAAACTTTGTGAGCAAGACGAGACAAACTACTGACTTCCCTTCCAAAAGAGATCGGAAGAAAGCTGTAACTAATTAGGAAGTGCATGCGTCTCATTAGTTATTTTAAGGTTACCTTAAAGAAGATGCGTGATATGCACGCAACGAGAAAGTTTTCATGAAATCACCAATGAACGATAAACATAATGGGCATTGCTACAAAATAAATCCCTTTTGGAGGCATTAGAAAACTCTTATTTGATGATTTAATAAATTCTAGGGTGGTCGGGACTCATTTGCACGTTCGCTCAAGTTTTTTTTCTTTAAATTATTTTAATATTAACATGATTATCCTAAAAATCGTCATAATATTTGAACCTCGCATTAATTGGTCTTTTAAACTTTAAAACGCAAGCCATCTACGCATACATTTTACAAAAGGAGTGTTAAATTCCTCCAATATATGAAAGATTGCGGCTAAAACAGATTCCAAATGTTGAACTGCGATTACAAGGCTTGGAGAAGCACGAAAAATTTACTATACGCATTTAAGCAGAATTTAGAAATATTTTTCTTTCATTGCAGGAATTGGCCAAGGGTCAAAAAAAGAAATGTAGATATATTAAATACTTGTCATACAAGGTATTCGGTAAAAATTAAAAATGTATATCTCACGAATCAACGACTGAATGAAAACTTCTGAGCCTTAAATGGGAGGAAATATGAGGATCAGCAATTTCAATAACCAACCATGTTATCTTTTAATTATAACCATAAAAAAGCATAGAATATACAGATGAAAGAATTGATTCAGAATAAATAACCGTGAGCCCTCAGGGAAGAATTTTTTATTTACTTTTCCACGAAAACAAAATTCTAGACGTAATGTTTAGCTATCGTTCCAGGGACAAATATAGAAAATTTAATATATCGTAGGTAAATATTATTCCACCTTTTTACCAGAGGTAAATTGTTTACATTTAATTTTTCATTTTATTTCTTGCTCACCCTTTCATCCAGCGAAAAAAGGAGCCATAGGCATAAAAAATTAAAAAGGCATACAAATCGCTAGATGGCTCGAAAATTAAATACTGAGATTGCTACATTAATTACAATTAATGATTGACGATGGTTACGAAAATATAGGATGTTAGTGGGAAGTAATGTCCTGAAATATGGACAGATGGAAAATCACAGTATTTAAAAAAGTCAATTATTTCATCATATAGTTTGAATTTCCAGCATCCACAATCATTTATCTCGCTAAATACCTTATCTGCCAATTATCGGCTCATTTACGATTCTCCGCAACGGCTCACACAAGTGATTTATTCACTTATATATATATATATATATCTATATTTATATATATATATATATATATATATAATTTATTTATTTCATGGATTGAATTATTCACTCTTTCCGCACTGCACAACTCAGTTATTTTATGCCATGCATACCTCTCTTTAGGATAGACCCACGTTATTTACATTAATTTTGGGATTTCTAATCAATATCTAGGGCATATTTTTAGTGCGGAGGGTATAATACCGGATCCAGCTCATGTAGCTGATGTGTTAAAGCTACCAAGCCCCACTAGTAAAAAGGAACTACAGAGAACTCTTGGCATGTTTAATTATTTTAGAGAATATATTCCTAATATGTCAATGATTACAGCCCCCCTAAGGGAGTTCTCCTGAGATGGATAGGAGTAAAAATCACACCAACGGCCAGACATTCCCGGACGCTCTTGAGAAGTCGGACGCCTGGTAATTCGGCCATAACGTAACTGATTGCCGGTTCCTCTTTAAGGTGCTTGGAGCGGTAATAGTGGGTCATTGAGGACATATTTTGGTAACTTTTCATGAACGCCGTAAAATAATTTACTTAACGGATTGATTTATTCGCACCTTCTAGACTACGTCGCTCGGTAATTTTACAAAGTAATACTATCTCAGTATACCATCAAAGTATGTACTTCTCGTTAGGATAGATTCGGGTTATTTACGAAAATGTAGGGTATTTACTCTCTAATTAAACTCTGTTTTAAACTATTTTTGTTCGAAGCACAGACGCATTCCTTCACCTGTTTCATATGTTGCGCAAGAGTGGTGTGAGACAGGACTCCATCTTTCTACTCTATATCGCAATTTAGGACATTATGTTTTTACTCATTCAAGTTTCCGATTCATTTTCCACGCAATTTTTTACTTACACCGTTACTGTCTAAAAAGGCACATCACTACGCATACTATCCATTTTTAATTCGCCACCCTGTACCTTAACCCCCTATGGACGAGCGAGTCAATTTTTTCAAGTTTCAAAATCATTAAAATATCTGCCTTCTGAGAGGCTTTTCCATTTAGTTACTGCGCTAGACAGAATTGTAACGCTTCTGATAAAGTGTGTGGAAAGTTGTGTCTCTTTCGGCGGCTTATCAAACAATTTGAATAGATGAATGTGTGACGCTATTCACTGACGATGGCGTGCCTGGTGGAGCTCTGAAATAAATGGCTTCAGCTGTCTTATGAAGAAAAAATTGGAAAAGTTTGAAAAAGGTATGTTATTAAGATAATGTTGAAGTATACCTTGTGTAAACATTATGTAAATTATTATTTTAAATTACATATATACAATACAAATACGTCATATTTCAAAATTAATGTTAGTACCAAATAAAATGCATTTTAATGCTTAAATAGCACTTTTTAAAAACTGATATAGCAGCAGTATTTTTTCATGCTGATGAATCATAATTCCGTCCATGTACGGTCATTTACCTCACATCCTTTGGAGGGAAGAACGGTACCATAAGGTGGATGAGGATGGTGCCAAAAGCTACGTGAATAATGACACATGAAACATAGAGCAATTGACAACCTTGATTCGAATCAGAGCTATTCAAAAGGTCAACGAAGGAGCACACAAGACGCAGGTGATTATCAATTATATCGCCGGCCCCGGCGGCGGCGTGGTAAAGTCCTCGCCTGGTAAACCGAGGGTGCGGGTTCGAGTCCCGCCTGGGTGGGTTTATCACCACCCAGGGCATGGATGTATGTCAAGTTCTGTTTGTCCGTCCCTGGCAAACCTGATGACAGGCTCAGCAGCCTGTCGGGATTCCGGGGACATATGGGCTAACATAATCGTCCGGCAAACAAAAATAAAATATCTCAATCGTTGGATTGGATATTTGGGGAGGCGACCGACAACTAAGGTCAGAGAGGAAGGGTAGATAGGAACCCGTCGTCGCTATTTAGCCTGCGCCAAGGGGACCACGATGTAACGTCTCATCCGACAAATGGAGAACTATGTACACTTGAAGTGCCCTCCACAAGACACTCAAGTAGGAATTGAGTATCTGAATCAGTCGGGATATGAGAGATGGTTGGTGTTACAGGCTAGGACAGTAAACAACTTAACGTAAAATATTTTAACAACCCCTTTCAGAGCCTTCGGGGAGAGATGAATCAGTATAAATTACGGTGAGAATACTGGGATGAGAATATATACGGATTATTAAAAATAATTTCGTCAGTCAAACACACTGTATACTTTTACAGCACTTAAATTTCTTGAGTGATTTACGGCCTCTTCGACGCATGTCCAAGACACTTTCAGTGGTCCCAGAGGGTGTTTACGTTTTAATTGCTTCCGCAAAGTGGGAGGGCTAACTTCTCACCCCCGAAACAAAGGGGAGGGGGTGAAATCTAATAACTTGGCGACCCCTACCCAAGTAATCTCCCCTTAGCGACAATAAAAGCAACTCGACCGTGATGACAGAGGGAGGGAAAAAAAGACCTCATGAAGTCACATTGAAAAGTAAAGCTTCCTACGGTCATCCGCAGGGGACATAAAAATCCTTGCTGCGGGAAGAAGGCTCGTAAAACCCTGAACTCAACCCCTCTACACACCAAGCAACGACAACGGACACGAAGGAGGTCCGGCCAAAGATGGTGGGAGGTCAAGGGGCAGATAATGGCCCAGAAGGATAAGCAGCGGTCTGCGCTGAGAGAATATCGTCAACACATGTGATACGACACATTTGATCGATCGAAGTTTCGATTTATCGAACTCAACTCATCGACACTCGAACATCGTTCGGGAGTCGATTGTTATGATGTATCGAAATTCTTACAAAGTTGTCGATATCAAAGGGATAGGGGAAGAGCATCCTGAGAAAAACGATCGATCGGCCGAAGTTTCGATCTATCGAACCCCAAATCTGGAAATCGAACGGCGTCAACATAAGGGAGTAGATTGTTATGATGCATCGAAACTGTGACGAAGTTGTCAGTATCAAAGAGCTAGGGAGCGAATTGTCTGAAAAAAATGTTTAATATATTTCCAGGGAATGTAAAAACGTTCACAAATAAGGGGAATATTTTCAATGATATTTTCTTATTTTCCTCTCGTTCAGTATTTTTATTTTCAGTATAATTTTCCTAAGGCGGTACATGCCAAATTGTAATGACAAATAAAAAATTGAAACAAGAGTGAAAATTACATCATACCGCATACTGTTTAGGGATTTAACTACATATGATAAGAGGTGAATAAACTTTGAAGGGATGGATTGACATAATTAAGGGACGGTACACATTTCCATGCTTTGAACGCCATTCGTGAATTACTACTTCGTCAAGTAGCATGACAACATTTTGATCATTTCATATTGGATCAATGGATGTACAAAACATGCCAATCTGTATCTTGTATAAAAAAAATATTTAATTCCGTATTTTCGAGAAAATTTGAACTAAGAAAGAGACAATGGATATTTGTGGACCCCAGAAGTCAAGGGGTCTAAGTGACATTTAAAAGAAATAAGTTAGGAACAGGAATGGGATGTGAAAATATAAATCTTTTAGGTGGTAAAGGGATCCAAGTGATTTTCTTGACAGGTGATGCTATCTAGGGTAATGCCTCTTAACTACTTAGTGGGTTGTACCAAACATTTTCAACTTTTACTTAAGCTTTCTCAAAACAACGATTTCGTTACTTAGACCCCTTGACTTCTGGGGTCCTCAATTATTGTGCATCTGAAAGCAATATGGTACTCAATCTGCCACCGTTAATTTAGTGCGTAAGGAAATTATTTTATATTTGTGTTGTCTAAAGTAAACATTATTTAAATGTGCTCAAAAGTATGAGAGAATATAAAAATATGCCGATTTAGATCAAATTTTAAAAGATGATTATACAATTCCACATTTCTGATAACTTTCAATTGAGAATGTAAAACAAGAGAGTTGTTGCACATTTGAAATTAGTAGGGTATTCAATATGCTTTTGTGTATGTCCCGTATCAGTAGTTATAATTAATATATTCTTTTTTCCTATGCAAACATTCTCTGGATTGGATTGGATATTTGGGGAGGCGACCGACGGCTAAGGTCATTTGCGCAAGGAAAGGTAAGGGAGGAAGGGTGGATAGAAAACCGGCGTCGGCCTGCTCTTAACGAAAGGCGCCAAGGGGACCACGGCTTAACGTCTCATCCGACAGGCGGAGTACTCTACTTGAAGTGCCCTCCACAAAACACTGAAGTAGGGATCGGGTTTACTCTGAAAAACATCCGCCTCTGCAGGGATTTGAACCCTGGCCGTCCATGTGGTAGGCGAGTACTCTAGCCACCACACCAACCCGATCCCACATTCTCTGTCTAGTAGTTATTGTTATTTTCAAATTATATCTCATGTAAGCATTAAATTAATGTACCAAAAAGGTCTGAAAGGCCGATGAAAAGGTCTACGACAATAATCATTTTATTATCATTATTATTGTACCTAGGGTCGGCATGGTCAGCAGCACATTACATTGAACCTACTGATATCGAACACAAGGAAAAAGTTTCGATTCATCGAAAGTACGACGCCGATAACGACAAAATGTCCCCACATTATATCGATGGAAGCAAATAAAGCTGGTAGTTGAGTTGATTTTTGAGGAAGTTCATTGACATCTTGAAGGAGTTCAAACAAAACTTTTAAAATATATCACACATCAATAGCCAGCCATAATTCGATTTCGAATTCTTCAGTTATTATAAACTAGTATGCTGACAGAGAGTAACACTCCTTACAAAATTATACAAAATGGAATATAAAACTTTCATTATAAATTTAATTAAATCTCGATCTCCTTTGTACTTGACTCAATCATACGACGTACAACGTCGATGTACACACGCATTAAACATGTATTAAAATTTATGAGGTTTTAATAATCCTGGTAGATAAAACCTTGATCGGATTGATAGACATTATACCCAAATATCTAGGCTCTAAATGTCTTTCAACACTCATATCTATCAAAGCCCACGGTCACAGGTCAAACCGGGTCAAATTCTTACTTTTTTCTCTTAAGATGGCCACAGTTTTTACGAATCTCCTTTATCTTTCTTCACGACCCATTACTAGCATGTAAAATGTCGTTCAGCGCATTAAAGACACTCGTCATTAAAACTTTGGAGATAGTGTTGATGCTAAAGTTAGAACAAAACACGCTCGTGTAAGGCTGACGCACTAATTTGGCAATGTTACGATGTTTTCAATTGACAACTTAAAGGAAATTATCATGCAGTTATTTATTTAATAGGCTTTCTCTTAATATATATTGTTTATAAAATTAAAATTAGCTATGGTCCGTTTCCCAAGTAAAAACTAGTGTAAAATCGAGAAGAATCCATAGCAATAAGTAACGAATATATCATTCAAGAGTAAAATGCCCTTGATTTCAAACAGATGTTAGATATTTTTGCTATACATCCACTAATTCGTTCTTTCCATCATGCAATCCATAGGAAGGTACAAACAGATCAGGGATAAAAATTATAGCTGTTATTTTGGTTGTCAGGCCGCAGTTTCATGACATCGTGCAGTCTCCATATACCTCATAGGTTATGAAAACTTGATATTTATTGCGAGCCAATATAATCATGTGAAACATATGTTTTCGCGTTTAGGAGGGAATACGTACACGCGTCATCGAATTATTTCATAAGGTATGTCAATTGTCTTAAGAGTATATGTTTAAACAGTGTTAAATTTCCAATAAACCACCATGCTACCCTAAAGAAAGTAAGGAAAGAGCAGGGATAACCAATAGTGTTGTTACTTCAGTTGTCAGGCTACAGTTAGATGACGTAATGCCCTCTCCATCTACCTCAATGGTCAAAACAAAAGAATCAACTTCAAGCTTCAAACGCGGGCATTCAGTCAACTACAATTAAGTAGCATGAAACAAGTATCTGGGTTGTCAAAATAACTGTCTTTACTTAATGCTATTCATTGGCATCTAAATTGTTGAGATAAAACAGGAATATGGTCTCCCTCATGATTAGAGAAAAATCTCCCGCAAAGTGCCTAAAAATTGTTTGGGAGGATGAAGAGGACTCGAGTGGGACGCCCACAGGCGATGACTAACAAAAGCTTCCTCTTCCCTCTTTTAAATAAATCTCACACCGTCCCGTCGCCCGACAAATCTTCTGGGGTGAGCCTCCGGAGGCGTGGAAATTACGGATTTCCCGCCGAACTACGCCTCCGATCAAACGTACGGGGTGTTAAGATTAGAATCTTTTATTAAGTCCGCCCATCCATGCTTAAGCAGGACGTGAAGAGAGAGCGAGGGAGAGAGAGAGATTGTTGCCATCGAGCACTTATTCTCGCGGTCCTTAAAAGGGCCCGCATCGCTCCTCACAGTGTTACTCCTCCTCTGAATAAAACCTTCTGACCTCCTTCCCCCTCCTCAAGTTCTTCCCCTTTTTCGGGATCGTTTCCTGGCTTGATTTATGATCGCCAGACAGTTTTCATCACACCAACCGCCCAAAAACCTCTCCCAAATTGAATGGATCGAATTTTTAAACCCTCGTCGAAACTGAACAAAGTAACACCACACAAAAAATATTCCTTATAAATCTCGTATAAATACCGATTGGGTGAGGATACTCTACTTTTATTCTCCTCTTTCGTCAGAGATTTCCAGCTTAAGGTAGTTTCGACGCGACCGTGTGAGTCAAGACATTTACAGACTTCCACCGATCCGCATGCTTCGAAAATATATTGCTTTCGATCATGAATAGCCTGAGCTCTTGTAAAACATAAATATACAAATACGCAAGCCATTTGACAATTAAATTTTTATTTTATTTTTTTTAGCCCTTCATTTTTAACCAATCATTTGGTAGAATACCCCAATGAATAAGGTGCGAAGTGTAGCGCTAATTTTATTGAACCCGGGCTTTGTTACGTGTTCCCGTAGTACCCAATTGCTCAACAACTAAGGTCGCTTTATACCTTAATTATACCAACATTCAATTCCCTGGGAGAATATGCCACTAGTTACAAGTTTTTCTTATTGAAAATAGAATTTATAAAATATTGAGGAAACTATTTTTTGGCACGTTTCTTCAATTCCTACTTTCAATACCATGTGATTTCAAGCCCATACCACTAAACTATTAATACCGAAAAGCCAGATTCTGTTTTCCAAAAAAATAGTGCAACTTCCATGTCCAATCCATAATCAGCCAGAACATGAATTCCACACCGGCATAACAGACCAACTGTTGCATCAAGGAGGTTTCATTTCAACTGCATAAGTCAAAGCAAATATGTACTGAAATTCCACATTTTCCATTGCATCGTAAAAAAAATCTGCTTCCACTACGTGCCTTAGTTATCAGAAAAAAAATAATGAACAAAATATGCAGACAAAACGTACGAACACTTATAAACAAACACTTAGCAACCAAAGGATCCGATTGCAGCGCCATTTTTATCAACTAAGCGCATTTGACCTCAAATACAGGGGTAATTTTTTAATGGCTAAAATTCAAGATTGTAGAAAGCTTCATTTTATTCCCACCAAATCATCAAGGCAAATTCACTTCACATAGAGATTGCTTCATGGAGTATATGCGATAGAGAGAAAAGTACTACATTTCCATGTTTCATCCAGTCTGGCATTTGAGATCGTGAAATTTAAGTCAAGTTGACGAAAAATTTAGCGAGGATAGGTGCGACTTCGGTCGTTCATATCAAGTGGAGAAGACGTAACCGACCGTAACCGAGGAGGCGACGTAAATCACGACGACGACGCTGTTGAATCGATTAAACCTTCACGTTCCATCGGAAAAAAAGGTAGAAATATGATGATATTTTTTCGTACTGAATGTTAATAGTGAAAACTGCAAAAAATCTCCAATTAAAAGACTGTGTATCACATGTATGAAATATTGTAACGACCTTAATATGCATTGAGATAGAAACAAATTTTTAAAAGAGATAATTTCAAAAAAGCGAAATTATGTTGTTGATGTGTAGACTAAATGATGTATACATGTATTTAACCATTTTATGAGTATCTGACCAGCTATGACCAGTGTTAATAATATTTGTATTTTTTGTTTGATTATTCATTGTTACCCTGCAATTACATTTAAACAGCAGGTAAACCGCAAAAGCAATAAAATTAAATAAATAAATAATAGGTAACCAAAATATGCATTTAATGACATTTATATAATTCCCTAATGTATAATAATTCTGCGACACCATCTTAAGGCTAACGTAATCGGCAAAGGACGTTTTTAAGGACTTTAAAACTTCCTCCGAGGTAAGATTTCTACGAATAGCGTCGTATAGCGATCCAAGAGCATTTCCAAACACGCTGAGAAGACATTTTCGATCGACTGCGAGCGACAAAATTGACCGCCGGAGGGGGGGGGGGCAATAGGGATCGATGAAGTCACGGAGTGTCGTGATCGCGGGGAAAGTGACGCAGTGAATCTCGCTCGATCGCATTAACACCTCAAAGGCGATAGCGTCGTTCCCACTCAATACAATCCATTTGTTTCCCAGTGATGTCCCGCTAAAAAATCAGTTCAAGACCCATAAAAAAAGAGTAACAATCAAAAACAAAACTTTGACCAGAATTTAAAAATAGTAGCGGGGTAAAATGCGCAGCAATTACGATTTTTCAGGGGCCAGAAGATCATTTTCTATAAAACCCCTTCGTTAATTCTACGAGGAAGGGTATAAACTTACGGCCACATTAAGGGAACAAATACGTATCAAAAATTCCTAGAACACATCACCATCGTCATTGCAAGAACTTTTCTTGAACTACTGTACCGAGAACTCACGGGAGACGAATGTAGAACATATCGCGTCTCACAAAATTTCCAGGGATTAGGGCGGGAGCCCCTAGAGAATCGGAAGCTACATGCTAGGCTTAGCTTGCTTGAGAAATTCGGAACTGGTGTGTTTCAGAGCGACGCAGAGACTATTATCATGACGTCTCACAACATCTCTAGGTGTGACGGAAGTGATGAAATAAGGGAGATATATTGCCCAACGATAGGTACATAAACTTGTTCTTCCCGCGCACAATAAGCGATCACAATAAAAACTGAGCTCCGCTAAATTCACTCCCATAATACACGTCACCATTTCTCCTCCCAAAACCTTATCCCTTACATCTTTACACGGCTGGTGTCCTATAACCTCCCGCCACACGCCAATGCGGCGGTTAGCCGGGTAGTAGGTAGATGTAGATGAAATTTTAAAGATAAATTAGACAAAGAGACTGAAAATTAAGTGAGTACCGATAAGAATGGTGAAGAAAAAACACTGCTGAGATGAGCCAAAAAAAGAGAAAGGTCATCTTGGTTGGGGCATGTACCTCATACACCGAAATTGATGGAGAATCAGACCTTTAAACGGGAATAATTGAGGAAAGCGATGAAGAAGTGACTGAAAGATTGAAATGCCATATGGGAGAGAAAATTCCATAGTACCAGTAAAAGTTACAGACAAATGTAAGATGATGCTGAGGACCGAGAATGATGGAGGACTTCTCATTGAAACCAGTCGGGATACAGTGCCACAAATGATGTGTATACCTCCCAAGGAATAATTAAGCGAGACCGCTGCTCTTGTGCGTAGGAACAGGAATTCGTTTTCCCAAGCAACACTCACAATTACCGTACAAAATTAAAATAGTTCTATCGGGAAACATCTTATTTAATCAATTATTATCATTCTCCATTGATGTCTTTTCCTATTTGCTGACAATGGTGACCTAACACACCGTCTCCCACATGTCATTACCGTGACTCGGAGGGTGTCCGATATTGATGCCCCAACCCGACACACGATGTTGACCCACGGAATTCTGAGTTTTCTATCTGAGATGCTCTTCAACGACCAAACAAAGGCGGTAGTAATTTACGACCAACAAAGGCTATCGAGAGCGTAATAAGCAACGTGTAAGATGGAGACCCAACTGTGGTTTAAAATCGCCTATAAAAGTTGAAAATAATTAAATTTCAAAACAGGTATGGATTGAATAGATTATCCCTTGCTTTCCCTCTCACTCCCTGAGACAAGTTTAATAAACTTCGAACATGAAATTCAACAGGGAAACTTCCATCGTAATTACATATCTCACCAGGAATAACAAAACTTTAACGAATCTGTGTATGAATATTCATGAAATTGATCCAAAGGACAAAAAATAATAACAAGTTTCATAAACCGATTGAGTTAAAGTCCAACTTCTAACGAGATACTACCAAAGGGCGGAAAGACATATGCAAATGACCGAAGCCCTTGTTCACAGGTAGCCGGAATTCATAAATATCATTATGAAAGGGTATCGGTCAGTGTAAACACTACGGAGGCCAACGGAATGTGTGTCCAAAAATGTCACATATCCTATCCCTGATGTAAAACGTAAAAATATACATGAGAGACGATGACTGGCGAAAGTAATTGCAAGAAGGTTGAGGGTACGTTGAGCAAAGTACAATTTGAAGAAGAGGGCTTGGAAAGAAAGAGTATCCCCCAGAAAATTTCACGCCCAATTCACTAACATGGACCACTCATCCGTTCACATAGACTTCACGGATTAAACAAACCCCCGCGGGAAAGAAAAAAATGAAAGTTGAAAAAAATACACAATATCCATACAATCATCACCCTGAAAAAAGAAGATAAGCATCGCGCGCCACAGCCAACCGGAAACGACACCCGGGAAAAAACAAACGATGGAGGGATTTTCGGTAAACTCATCTCGAGTGTCGGCCCCCTTTGAAAGTCGCCCGGCTCACTCATCGACGGGGAAAGAGAGGGGATTTTCTGTGGGGAAGCTGTGCGGCAAGTGTGGAACTTGGGTGGGCCATGTGCGCGACCCTGCGGGACCCCACGCCCTTCCCACCGAGCTTCCGTTAAGGGCCTTCCCTTCGCTTCCCTCTCCCACTCCAATGGTCCGCAAAGGGCCTCATCATCAACGAAGGGACCCTTTAACCACAGGTGGGTCTCGTCACGGCTGTTAAGGGATGGGCGGGGACTTTATTTTTTTTAGACACGGTTCGTTACGAAACGAAACTAGTTTCCAGGCGGTTGGAGAGTAAAATGAGAAAAATTGGGGAGATGTAAGCGGTCAGAGATAGTGTCCTTTTCTTAGGGAGGCTATGCTGTTGATTTCACCGACTATTATGAAGTTCGAGAATAAAGATGCGGTCTACCGAATATGTTAAGTTGGTGGGGATAAAATGGAATTCGCCGATGTCTACGGTTATCACTCACTTTCGTCAGTCTCACTTGGTGGTATTCCATCATTAAAAATTTTTAAGATGTCAACTATTACTAAAACCACTCGATTTATTAAACAACGACCCAGGTTTCGATGTGCATTCAAATCATCTTCAGGTGTACCTGAAGATGATGTGAATGCACACAAGTTGACATCTTAAAAATGTTTGATGTCTACGGTGTTTTCTTGAGTCTACTTCATACACAAATAGAGTCATCGCAAATATTGCGCACGTTCGTTTATCTCGTGTTGACGCGCATATTAAGAAGTAGAGCTGTGTCGTTCATGAATGAATCGTTCAAAATGAACGATTCAATGGCATGAACCGAATGAATTGAATCTACGTTTTCCACTCGAATCGTTCAAAATGAACGATTTGATGGAAGATTCAAATCTACCGAATCCAAATCGTTCAACATGAACGATTTGTGTGGAAGATACAAATCCACCGAATCCAAATCGTTCATATTAAACGATTTGGATTTCCACACAAATCGTTCAATATGAACAATTTGTGTAGAAGATTCTGCTAGCAATTTTCCGAATCCGCCAAATCCAAATCGTTCAATAAGAACCCTGAAAATAACATTTCACCTACCTAACATTAAACTGGGAAATTTTAATGTTCCTTTTTCAAGCACAATAAAAAATCTAGGAGTGACAATGTCTAATAATCTCTCATGGCTAAATCATGTCCATGACATTTCCAACAAAGTCAGTAAAATTGTGTATCAATTAAAACTAAGCAAAGAACTGTTACCTGTTGAAACCAGGAAAATGTTAATATCCTCCATTGTTTTTCCGCATTTCGATTGCTGCTGTTTAGTTTATAATGATATCCCAGATGAACTTGATTTAAAACTTCAACGCCAATTAAATTCCTGTGTAAGATTTGTGTTCAACCTTCGAAGAGATGTACATATATCGCCATGGCCATACCTCAATGAAATCGGATGGCTTTCCACTAAAAAACGACGAAAATATTTCCTCGCTGCGTTCCTTTACGTATTGTTTCTTTATAAAAATCCAGAATATGTACATAATCTTTTTAAAACTAAGCCTAAAAATACTATTATGACTACAAGATCAGATGCTAACTTACTATCCCGCTCATCGCACAACTTCTTTCCAGAAGTCATTCCAGGTTGTAGCATCCAATCTCTGGAATAATCTACCAGATGATGTTAAAAATACTCGGTTTTTGAAATCGTTCAAGGCAAAAGTCTATAACTTATTACTTACTGCCCCATGATAACTTATTGGTTAATTGAAGAAAAATGTGTATCTCTTATATTTCTTTGGTTGTAAATTGAAGAAAAATGTGTATCTCTTATATTTCTTTGGTTGTTTGTTCTTTTCATCATGGTACTTATTGCTATTCCTAAAACTTCTTCCTCGTTGGTTCTGTGATTTGTCACTGGAACGTTGTGTATCATATGATTTTCTTTGTATAATGTTGTTGCTGTTGTAGTAGTAGTGTAGTGATGATATGATTTCTTTGTAAAATGGAACTCTTTTGTTATAATTTCCTGTTAGTTTATCCTCACAATGAGTAAGTTGAGTTGATTTCATGATTTTATATTTAATTAATTCCATGTTTAAATCTACTCTGAATTTGTATAAGTAAATTGTATTTGTTCTTAGAGGACAAGAGTCCTAGAACAATAAATATCTTTCTTTCTTCTTTAAATACCCTTGAAACACCTTGTCAAAGGTCTTGTGTTTCCGAATTGGAGCATCACACTTCACTTTTTTGTTTATTATTTCGCACACTAATATTTGAAATGCAGTAAGTCGACAGATTCACATGGATTCAAGATTCACATGGATTCGAGATTCACACGGATTCGAGATTCACATGGATTCGAGATTCACATGGATTCGAGATTCACATGGATTCGAGATTCACTCGTGGATTTCGTTCATTCGGTTCATTATGAACGATTCCGTAAGGTTAGTAATCTTTGGATTCAAGATTCACATGGATTCGAGATTCACATGGATTCGAGATTCACATGGGTTCGAGATTCACTCGTGGATTTGGTTCATTCGGTTCATTATGAACGATTTAAAGAACCGAATCATTGCCACGAATCAAATCCCATGAACCGAATCCACAAAATGAACCGAAATTCCCACCTCTATTAAGAAGTATTCCAACAACCATAACGGCAAGAGGTAGTCGAATTGATTTAACTAAGTTATGATGGATTCGCAAAAACTTCCAACTCCTCCAATCACATACCCATATTTCTGTCATCTTCAAGCTTCGCCAGCATGACACCTACTTCCCTTACAGTTTCATAATGAATGGATGCTTACCTGAAAAGAGAAAAAATTTCCAATTATAACGTAAGCATAACAATCCGACGGAAAAATATATAAATAATGAACTAATAACTAACCATTCATGCACATATACGGTAAAGGCAGATAAGCCCCCCGCCAAAGAATGCAATAATTTCTACAAAAAAACATACAAAAAAAGACAAAAACCTTTTAAAAAACTTAACTTAAATGAAAACTTAAAGTAGTATATTAATGGTTATTAGGGAGAGTTAAGGTGGGTTTAAGTGAAAGAGAGAACAAATCTTCTATACTTTTACAAGCCTATCTGCAAACGAAATTTATTTCATTAGCTATGCTCAAGTACATACTACCCGTGTTCATCCAATTCAATAACCCTATTGTCTTACTTTCCCGTCCCTGCTCACCCAACAGTCTCTCTCTATCACGACCTTCAGCATCATCTTCCCTCTGTGCCAGATCCATCCATATACTAACTTTACCTTGATTAAACTCTCTACCCTCACCCACCACGGCCACAAACCCCACAGCTGTTATCCACTCTCATCCATCACAGTGAGTTCCTTGAGTTCAAAATGCAGGAATAAAGATGAACAATTTTCCATAAAGATAAAATTTATCAAGTGATGAAGATGATACATAAACAACGAAAACCAAGTATAAGAAAATGTTATCTTTGTGGAAAATTGCACATCTTCATTTCTGTATTATGCATGAATTCCTATCGATTTCGCAGGATTCTTCGCATTTTATATCTTCAAATTCACACGCCACCAGAAAGTTGATGACACATAAACTACATTTCAGGATGTATAGACGATCTCGGATGTCACAATACACTTCAATGAAAAGATCGCGACAATACGTAGAGTAATGATGTGTAAATGGTTATCGATAAGAAATACTTAAGGCAGTCAGTTACAAGCTAGTCATGAAAAAAATCTCAACTCCCTTCTCAGTGCCACCATTTCTCCGAAATTCATTTCCTGTTTAAACAGTTTCAACAAAAATAAAAATATTCTGAAAGCAGAAGGCTGATTCACCTATACATAAAATTTAATTACAAACATTACTTCGTTTGCTAGTTGAAAAGCGCTGCACGGTCATCTCCCGATATTGACATATAGTTAATGTAGAAAGGCAATATTGACAATGTCATCGTTAATTGATAATGATGTGATCGTTACTAAGGAAGTTTTACTATCGCATCAAACAGAATCTTGACAGTCATGACATCTGTTAGATAATAACTTCTGATTGAAATCTGCATATCAGTACACGCTACCTAATGAATGAAACATTAAAAACTGCTCGAGATTAAGGCAATTGCATTACTGTAACACACGCGATAAAACGAATCCCCCAGCCCCAAAAATAAAACCGAGCAGGAAAAATGCCAAAGGATACAACGCCACTCATGGGATAAGGGATAAAATGAACAGGTAAGGAGAATACATGAACTAGAATAAAATAATCGAATACATACACTTTGATCAAGCGGAAATTATTCAGAAAATATCAAAGAAAGAACAACCGTATCCTAGAGGAAATGGTCGCTTGTAACTGCAAGAATTGTAAGACGGTTTAAAAGAAAAGGAAAGGTTTCCGTTCCTTCTAAATAGCTGAGTACAGCTGCGACACTTGGCGTCCAGAGTTACACAGGACCGTCTTTGGCACGTGCTTGTCATCTCCTCCTCCTAGCATCCGGGTGACTACTCAGATATCGTCCCCAGATTGCTTCCTTTGACAGATTTCCCAAGCCGACATCGAATCCACCTCTATTTCGACACTCCCTCTGGTATGCCTGCCCTTCAAGACTCCACATCTACCGCAGCGGCAAGAGTTTAATTCATCAGTCGAATTTAGATGATGTAAGTAGATGAAGGCGGAATCGCCACTGTAACGAAATATTTATTCGTGATCATCCGCAACCATATACTATAACATCGATTCCGACTCTGGGGGTGACATACTACACGACTCGGATTCTCGTTGACACGAATGGTCGAAGGCTGCGCGAATTAATTACTAAAAAATTAAACGATTCTCCAGTTTTCCTCACAGTGGGTTTTTCCTCGTAGTCAATATAAAATCGGAAATTTAATTGAAACTCAGACTATATGTACCTAAGCGCACAATTTCCGGCCATTTGTTGGAAATTAAAATGGCTTAATGGCTAACACAGTGAGGTCATAAACCAAATATTATAGTTAGATAGGGCCCTCCGCAGGTTCAGAACTAGTGGGTTTTCATTCTTCTAATTTAAATATACCTTAACGTACATTACCTCAATCATCATAATAGCACATAACCTTCATTTAACAGAGCCCTGTCGTTGAACAGATTGTACCAACTTCCGTTACCATCTTTTGAGAGACACTTCGCTAGTCAAAATGGAGACAATATTAGAATTATAAGTTTCAATTTCGCACATGTAACGAGCATGAATTAAATATTGAATTATTAATGATACACTAATATGATTTTATGCAACTGAAAATGAAATTCTAAGCAACAAAATAAAAATATCTATAGAAATCTCTAACTTGACTCATTTTTTCGCGCGGTACGTTTGAAATTCCTCCTTAACGGAAATTTTTTGCGATTATGCTCAAATTACCTTACTAATTAATAAAATTAACTTTGTATCTCCAATTTGGGGAAGAAACTACAAAGCAGATATTGTGGAAAACACCGATTAATGACACAAAAAATCAGGAAGAAATGGCTTCGGATGAAATATTTATGTGCAAAATATGGTAGCTTAAGGCGGTTTGAACGAAATAGTTCTCTAGTCATAATGGACACCATATTCGAATTGTACGTTTTGATTTCCCCAGCTGTCGGAAGAATTAAGTAAATGTTGCTTTATTTATGTTGCAATAACATACTTTTATATGACTGGAATTTAAAGTAATTAAATTAAAATATCTACATAGGTCTTTAATTTGACTCAATTTTTTCACGCGGCAGGTTTAAACCGTCTTACCGGAAGTTTTTTTTTGCTATTCTAAAAAAAATGATTGCGTGGATAAGTTAATTTATTTGCAAAAATAGTCGTTAAAATGTACAAACTACACAGTGTTAATTTTTGGACGTTATCTAGGGATTATAAATTCCTCATTTTGTAAATAGTCTCTATGTAATTCATTTCCCATGTAAATGAGTTCAGATTTTTCGCCAAAAACCTCAGAAAGTAGTTCGGTGAGGGGCTGATATTTTTCTCTAAAATGAGACCAAATTCATCGATTTCCAGGTGAAACGACATTTCGCTCCGACTACCTTAATTTCACCGCGGGACACCAACCATATTTTCGTCCCGAAAGGACTTCGCTGAACGGGTTGAACAGGGGCACCGACATCCGATTCATCACAACGCTGCGTCTCCAGATTCGTCCTCGGGACCGTCCCGCCAAAACGGCTACCTACGTCTTTTCCTCCTCCTGACGAACCCGCATCCCCACCCATCCCCTTCGTCCACCACTCCGCCCCGCCCACCCTTTCTCTCGCCGTTACTCTTCCAAGATCTAAATCCGTCCCTCCGTTGTGATGGCGACGGGAAGCGGAGGGGGCGGGCGGGTTAGAGGGGCCAAAAATATAAGAGCCCACTCGCTAGTCAATCTGGCCAGCTGACCGTGAGCGGGGTAGACGAGAGAAGAGAAAGAAAGAAAGACACGTTTTCCCACTCTCTCACTCCTCTCTATCTCTCTCTCTATCCCAACTTTGCCTCGAGTCGAAAGGAAATGTCGATTTGTGGATCTATCGATAAAATCAAAACTGAATGCTTTCACCATCGATGTATCAAAGTGACAATACCGAATATTTCCTACAGTGAAACTAGTAATTAAGCGGCCACCACCGGACCCATGAAATGATGACCGATTTTGGCGATTATCGCTGATTGGAGGTTAAATTTACATTGCTTACATGAGATATTTATTCCAGAGAAATCTGCCGCATTCTGAGGTGATAGTTTTAAAGAGGTGGCCGCCGAGACGGGAAGACGCCACATCCCTTTGCCTCATTTCCCTGTTAGCGTACCATATAACAAACAGAAAAATATAACGAATATTAGATGTTGTATTAATTATATTAAAATTATTCATATTCACTTCCGGGGTCATCATCATTGACAGTTCAAATCCAAAGATTGGTTGACTGCAACCATCCACCCTTCCATTGCTAGTTACTCAACTCCCTAGTAGCTCTTCCTGTGTACTTTTTCTTTATTTGGTCCATGAACTTATTCCGGCCTCTTCTTCCGGGGACTTTTCCCCTCTATTTTACCTTCAATTATGTTCTTCACAAACCCTTTGTCTCTCAGGGTGTGTCCAATCCACACGGATCTTCTTTTCTTTATGGTGTTCTATATGGTTTTTTCCTCTTCTAAACTTCCTTACACTTCATCATTTCTTATTTTGTCTGTCAATTTTATCTTCAGCATCCTCCTACAGCACCAGGTTTCGAAGGCTTCTAGACTGTTCTGGTCAGATTTCCAATGGTCCATGCTTCCGAGCCATAGAGTGCTACGCTCCACACAAAGGTTTTCACACGCAATTCAGTGCGTTATGTTAACTTAAAAATGTCCTCCAATATTTCTAATTCACTCGAAAAATATAAAATATTCGAGTCATCGATATTTCATGAAAATTGCTATTCTTTCGATCCTTCTCTCTGCTTGCGTACCTCCCGCCTCACCGGAAGAACGATATAAGCCGCATTTCCCGGGGATTTTCTTCCTCCTTTTACTCGAACACGTCTCCACCCATCTCTTACTCTTCCTCTCACCTTCTTTTCACGTGCTAGCCCCAAAAATAAATTTACGGAAGCGCACGTGAAAAACTTAATCTTGGACTTCTTCCTGTTGGTAATTGGAAGTGATTTCATTGATAACATGCATTATACTCATTATGCCGTTCACTTTAGGGGCTAGTACATTCAAAAAAGTTGAATTCTCGATGATAAGTTAGCAAACCTGACTAAGCTTTACTAATTTCCTCCATTTTACCATATCCATGAACTCCTGTTTTACTTCTGCAACATGCTCTGTTTTGTACACAATTTCCTACTCTGTAAGGCTCCAAACCTTTAAGATAGCTTCATCAAACTGACTCCATTAGTTTTTCGCAAACGGACAAATTAGTTGTCCGCAATCTTCCTATCTCTGATCTTTCCAAACCCAATCATTCTTTAACATTAACCTACCATTTTAGCCACTAACACTCTTCTGATAATTCAAACACACTACATTTAGCCCACAGTTATGCTAATCTATGCAAACCCAAGATTCACTGCCGTTAAAAAGAGCATTTGGTGTTATATCTCACCAATATGGTCCGCTACATGTGCCCGTTACCAAAATTCAACGCCGTTTAATCAAGATTGACGATTTTTTTCAACTATGTGTTTGGTATTGGTCATGAGACCCATCCAGTCTGCCCATCTAAAGTGTTGAACAAGCTTTCGTTGCATTCAGATGGGAGCAATATCTGTGAAAAAAAATCAAAAGATCAATCTGAAATCAAGACGGTTAGGCTCACGTAAGCGGTAAAAGCGCGACATCAGTGACCATGATACTGCATTATATATTTTGTAGTACCATGTCAGTAACCATTATCTCTCAAATAGCGGGCTACTTCCCCGCGAATGCATTCTTCCGCGGCGGACTGTACGAGGAAAAATAAAACCCTTACACGTTAGTCATACGATTCGGACGGCATGCGCATTGCATTTCCCCGAAATCGCGCACGCGGTATAACTTAAACTAGGTGACCCGAGCGAATATTTCGCACAGTACGCAGCTTCTTCCTGTTTCTTCCTTCTTTCTTCCTGTTCTTCTACCTGTCGAATATTTCGCACAGTATACAGCTTCTTCCTGTTTCTTCCTTCTTTCTTTCTGTTCTTCTACCTGTTTCTTCCCATGGACAATTATATGTTATTTATGTTTGTGTTAGAGATACATAATCTAAACATAAACGGTAAATGGTCGCACTGATTGCATGTAGAATGCAAAAAAATCTAACTAAACGAAGTGTTAATAGATGGCGCCTCCAACAGTCTTTTGAGCACGTAACCATTGCCAACATATTAGTTGATTATATTGTCAGCAGATGGCGTTGTATGAATTTTTAACAAAAAATTTAATTTTAAACGATTTGTCTATTATTCATCAATATCGGGGAACATAAGCTTTAAAACGATGTTTTTATCATTAATTTTGATGAATAATCATGGGAGTTATGGCGTTGCAACAAAAAGACACCTTTGAGAAATAATATATACGGATTATAAGCGCATAAGCACACTCAAGTGAGTCCGTTCCCCACTCCGCAGAGTCATTTAACGCGAACGCACGGACCACAGCGGCGAGACAGATAACCAATCAGTGCGCCGCGTCGACCCTAGAGGGCACGTGAGTCGCATACGACAGCGGTCGTCGTGAGTCAACTGTTTTTTGTTTTCAACGTTCCATTTAATTCGCCCCTCGGAATGAAAGAGCTCGATGATAACGTCATCGGGTATGGCAAGACTAAGAGAGCTCGAAGCAGAAACGAATTTCATTCCAATTTTTCCTCCGAGTCCGATACCAACGCGAACTTATTCCCTGATTTAAAAAAATACGAGTATTAAGATACCACGATTACATCTGGCGGACAATTTTTCTCTCTCACAGCGAGAAAAAGAGAGACACACACACACACGGGTTTTCCGGCCGCGCAATCGCGAGAAATCGGAGCCGGAAGGAAATGGGAAAGAGATGCGAAAACGTTCCGCGCAGGGAATTATAATAAAAACGAACGCGATATCGCTGTCTGCTGGATCAAGGGTCTCACGGAGCCAGGGACGAAAGGTGATGGCTAATAGAGGAAGGCCTTGAGAGAGGACACGGCATCGATTCGGCAACTTATTCACGGGTTTGAGTGGAAAAAATTGCTCGCGACGTTGCCAATTTATTTGGAAGCCGTATTTTACAGTGAAAACTTCCACCCGTGGCAGCACATGGTATGCGTGGGAATATGGCAAGGAGTATAAATGGCAACAATGGACTCTCTTCATTCCACTACGTACTTGCGCTCCGACGCAATAGTGCGAAATGGTGTCCCTTGTTTCCATTATCGCTCAAAATTCGCCAATGTGGTTAGTATTGTTACCGATTTATTAAAGATAAAGACTTGGTAATTTTTATGAAGGCTCGCAGAACACTCTGACCTGAGGTATCCAGGAGCGACGACACCTTGCAACAAAACTAAATTTATATTAAAAAATAACGGATCGAGAAGTTACAAAACGATCCAAAAATGCCTATAGCTGTCACCAGGTTTCCACTCATGCATCACCGATTCTGGTATAGCAGCACCATTGCAATTGAGATTAAGTTACATTAATCAGCAAATGAAACATTTGTTTTCCAACCCAGGTGTGGGGTTAATCGAAGTTTTGGAATCTTTCGGAAATATTATAGGTCACTGGCTTTGTTTATAAAATGATTTCCTTTCCATACGTAATTTCAAGAACGTAAAACAAACGCTGAGGCAGATGGAGAGGGTGCATGGTATGGTGGCCAATGCTTGTAGCTGTAAAGTGGGCGTGCCCTGTCCGCCAACTTTGTTAACCCCGAGTTTCCATATGTGCTAACATGCTGAAGAACTAATTCTACATTTCACATTGTTTCACATCTGTAACTTTCAAGAAATCAGCACCCATTTACTTGTTTCATGTGAATTCCCTAACGTATATTTTTTTACGCACTTAAATTAATAATCATCCACATTCCCGGGAAATAATATAGAAAAAATCGAGTACAATCCTTGTAACTAATACATGATTGGAGAGTCACTTGCCTTAAATTTCAAACAGGTGGTGGATATCCTTGCTTTACATCCGTTAATTCGTCCATTCCGTCGTGCTATCCAAAGGAATGTAAGGAAAGAGCAGGGCTAAACAGAAAGGATACATTACTTAGGTTGTGAGGCTACAGTTTGATGACGCGATTCCCCTTCCATCTACCTAAATCAAACTATACCTACTCGTTTGAGTGGAAACATATTTTTGTGAATTTGCCAAAATTCGCTGATTATAGCATTTTACACCGGTACTTCCCAGCTGTAGATTGACTTTGCCAATGTGACAGCCATCTGTTGGGCTCGTTTATGCAACTTCTCGACCCGTTACTTTCGAGCGTTAAGGCAGTTTTGTCACAAAGAGACTCCTGGCTGACAAAGCACAGAGGTGTAACCAAAATATTTGCAAACATATCACTATTACTTAATGTCAGTGAGAGCTAATAGCCTAATCCATTCACAAATTCGCATAAGTAAGAAATAAAATGCCATGAGATTCTCAAGCTACCTAAAATAAACGCTTTTAGAGTACTTTTCCATTAATCAACGTAAGAATACCGAGGTAGAAGAAAGACAAAAGAGCTCATCATCGTAAAAAGCAAAGACACCTCTTTAATCTAATATGCATATTTTTCCCTTCTCAAAAAAAAAGCTCTTTGATCGAAAACGACAGTTCACCGGCAGATTGACTGGACCTTTTTTTACTTTCTCATCAAAAAGAGAAGAGATTCACTGCCACACTTGAGAACGGCCAATTTCGCCGGGACTTTATGCAAAAGAGTTCTCTCAGTCCCGAGGCACGAGATGGCACTTCCTTCGCAACCCAGCCTTCTCTCCGCTTCCTTCCGCCGTTCAATGGAGGGACAAAACGCGGCGCGGCAGCCGAGGGTAAAGATCCAAGAGGGAGATACGCAAAAGAAGGATGCTAACTTTAGAGAGAGGAAAGACGAAGAACAAAGGACGAGAGAGAGAGAGAAGGGGAGACACTCACTCTCAAGGAGGGAGGACGGAAGAAAAGAGAAGGAAATAAGACGGGACGAGAAGAAGTCAGCTGGCTGAGAACATGAGAGAAGCAGGAGAGAGCTTAAGATTGAGAAGTATCGCTTCGCATGGAATTAGATGAACTTGGCCTTATGGAGAGAGAGAGAGAGATCTCATATTTCCAAAAACAACATACGTCGCCCCAGTGGCGACGGGGTAAGTTCTTCGCCCGCCAGTCCGAGGGTCGCAGGGTTCGAGTCCCGCCTGGGTGGATTTTTCTCCGCTCAACACATGGACGCATGAGTTCTTACATTGTTGAACCCGATGTAAAAGGCCTACTGCGCTGTTTTCGGGGCAGTGGAAATAAATAATATATGCATATATATGGGAGAGATTCTCTCTCTTGATTACTACACTGATCATTAAATCCTAGCATTGTGAAGAAGGTGGTTGTGTTGAGCCGCCGAAATATACAAAAATATCTAGTGATTTTTTTGTTTTCCTGTGTTTTTGCCAGTCACTCCCGTGACATCTTTTTATCTTATTGGGAACCACGAACAAGTAGGCTCTTAATATTTCGAGCGCCGTAGTCTTTTTCAGAGGAGGAATGAGCAGGACACATTTAGACGTTTATACCTTTAGTATATTTACACGTCGCAACAAAAGACAAGCCATTTCGATGTGGAAAATGGCGCGGGTAAGAACTCCTGAGAGACTTAAGTTTCAAAAAAAAAGGGATTTCGCAATCGCACCCATTACATTACATATAAAACAAAGAGTGGTCAGTGTGTTTTCCCCTTACCTCACAACTTACCGAGATATCGGCCAAAAAAATACCAGCCGTTTTGAAGGGGAATTGGTACCTGTACGTACTCCAGAGAGATAATATATACTAAAAATGACGAATTTCAAAACGACAATTTCCATCTCGTAAAAAATCAACAATATACATGTTCTACGATTTCTCAACTATTAAAAAAAACAATTACTCGCCGCAGTAATGTGTACGTAATTACAAACAATCTTCTTGAGTGTGAGGCGTTTGTAGCATACGGCGTTAAAAAAAAGTAGCTTAGTCAAGTTTAAACCTTATGGAAGTGGTTTTATGCGTAACGATTCCTCGCTTAAGTTACCTCAAAGATGAATATATCTTAGCCGCAAAATTAAAACATAGTGAATATTTGGAACTTTAAGCGTAGAAATACCTCCCTTCTCCAATCATAAAAGCACTTTGACCATAGTGAGACCCGCCTCCACGGACACCACCTCCCTTATGCGGACACCTCACTAATCGGCCGATTTATTCGTGAACGGATTGAATGCCCTATACCTGTATGCAATATAAACATTCCCTCCCATCAGCGGTCACCTCCTTCAGCATACATTATCTCATGGGTCTTGTGGTGACCGCTAAATGCATGTTTCACTGTAATTAACTCCAGTAGAGATATAAGCAACGCTTATATTTTCTCGTTAAACCACGATAAATATAAACTCCACCACTGCTTGGTTATTCGCGCCACGTCATTGTATACAGTGTCCTTATGAAGAACTATAAAAGAAACGGCTTTCGTTCGCAGTGTTTTTCCGTGTTTTTCGACGTGACAAATAAACATATTATGAATAATGAAATAGAATACTTTGTTTGATTCTAACAATTTATTAATTTTCACCAATTTATTTAAAACAATTTATTTTACCTTCAGGTACCTGAAGATAAAGCAGCTGCGTCGTAACTACTCGTATCGTAATAATAAATTGGTGGAATCAAACTAATTTTCGTTTTCAATATTTATAATGAACTTCCACAAAGATGAGCCTGAAACCATTAAGATCAATAAACATACTCTTGGTACATGCACGAAGTTTATTTTTAGTCAGGTTAAGAGGTCCACCGAAGACAATAATTGACGAACCTAGATGGCGGAGTTATTTCAGCACGAATGATCTCGCAGACGGCGCCTCTAGTGTATTCCAACCAGAGCCCTCTGGGTTGCCATTTAATAACTACGAAGTGAGGTAGTAGTGTAGAGTGTGCAATCCAGAGGACTCTAGTTTCAACCGTCCTCGAGTCGGTCAGTTGTTGAGAACAAGAGGGGCAGAGAGGGTGGAAAAGGAGAGACAAAGGCAAGCGAGCGAAGGAGAGGAAGAAGGAGAAGGAAGAACGACTGGGCGTAAAAACAGAAGAGCGGCGCTCTAAAAGAGGAAAGGATTTTTGGGAGATTACCAGGTGACGTCAATGAGAACGTCTGGCGGAACGAGAGGAGAAGTGGAGTGGCGTTGGTTGGTGGGGCGAAATTGGGACCGAGTTGGAGCAGAGGTTCAGGAGAAGGGCATTATGGGCCAGAGCGTGAGAAAGGGATGTAAAATCAGCAAAAGACATTTCAGATTGAGGGAATTTTTAACGTAGTTTGAGCGAGATAGTTCCCTAGTCATCATGGAGACCTAATTAGAATTATACGTGTTAATTATAGCAACTGTCGGAAGCATGAATTAAAAATTGCATAATTAATGGAACAATAATATACGTGCGAATGACAGAAATTTTTAGTAATAAAAAAAAATATCCACAAAAGTCTTTAACTTGACTCATTTATTTCGCGCGGTACGTTTAAAACTCCTTCACAACGGATTTTTGGAGGTTTTTTGGATACTGAAAAAATACTGCAATGACAATATTAGTCCCTTGAATTACAATATAAATAATTGAGGAAACATACAAAGTACACACTGTTAATATTTTACTTGGTCTAGGAGTGGATATTCATAATTTTAAAAATAACGTCTCACTAGAAAGCATTGACGTACCATTTCCCATGAAAGGGCTGGTATTTTTCATCAAAAATCTCAGAAAGTAGTTCTGTAAGGGGCTGATATTTCAGAATCTTTGGAAAGATGAGGTATTTTTCATTAAAATGAGTAAGTTTTTTTAGTTTCAAGGTAAAATGATATTTCACTCAAACTACCTCGATTGCATAGTTACCTATCGCAGACCAATGCCTAGATAGAGATGACACGATTAACTGCCGGAAAAAAACAAAGAAAAATTATAGCTTTAATTTGCTAACTATGAGAGTCCTGACAAAAATTAAGTTACCCCATATTATTCGTTCAGTAGAAAAAAATCCCCCTTCCTGCTCAACGCCCAGTTGGTAGCAAACATTTTCAAATTCATTTCATTTGACTTATACTTTTAATTTTAAACAGTCCAGCCAGAGTAACATCATTCCGTATGTGTTCACGAAATAAATGATTCCGCCCTTGTCAGCGCGAAGTGATGCAGCGGTTTCAAATTTCGCATGGAAAAACCCTCGCGACAAAAAAAAACCTTGTGCAAAAATGAAGACAGGACAATCGCGATGGTTTCACAGGAGATAAGGGAATGAAGAGATGGAGATCTGAGAGATGGAGACATGTCAGAAAGGTTTGCGAACCGATGCCTAGAGAGAGATGACACGATTAACTGCCGAAAAAAAACAAAGCTAAATAATAGCTTTAATTTGCTAACTATGAGAGTCCTGACAAAAATTAAGTTACCCCATATTATTCGTTCAGTAGAAAAAAAATACCCCTTCCTGCTCAACGCCCAGTTGGTAGCAAACATTTTCAAATTAATTTCATTTGATTCATACTTTTAATTTTAAATAATCCAGCCAGAGTAACAACATTTTCCACGTGTTCACGAAATAAATGATTCCGCCCTTGTCAGCGCAAAGTGATGCAGCGGTTTCAAATTTCGCATGGAAAAACCCTCGCGACAAAAAGACCTTGTATAAAAATGAAGACAGGACAATCGCGATGGTTTCACAGGAGATAAGGGAATGAAGAGATGGAGACATGTCAGAAAGGTTTGCGAAGGGAAGAGGGAGAAAATTGCTGAGGGCAGAACCAAAAATAAATTAAATGAAACGTAGCCAAGGACGAAGGGAAATTGCCTCGCTTCTGCGAGACCAGAGATATTATCAGGCGTTATGAGAAGGTTAAAGAAATAGCAGCAGCGAGGGTGGAAGGATAAATTGCACCTATACATTCGGGTTGGGAAAAACATTTAAATGAAAACATTTGAGGGCGCAGTACAAATTTACACTTTTCTCTAATCTGAAGTAACTAAGTACTACGGAATGGTCTAGAAAATGGTACACAATCGTATCTAAGAGGATGTCAATATAAAAACCTTTCGGGATAAGTATTATGAGTGTAAGGAAACAAATAGAGGAACTTCGGGTGTTATGGAATAGTCGGGCAATATGGAACACCGTGATTTCTCATTCGTCAATTGGCGCAAACAAGCGGGAGATGCATGAACTACTTCAACATGTTCCCATAATGCTCTGTAGCGAGTCCAGTTCGTCTCGAAGCACCGTGTGAGTTACGGCGCAGAAAAATTGTTTTCGTAGTTTCACAACATTTTTGCCGGTAAGTTTACGAAAATTTGTAATAATTATTGAAAATGTACACTGGTGATTAAAACTAAGCGATTTATTAAGTTAAAGAGTCGTAGATTGTTATGTATTGCTCGGTTTTTGACTATGGCTACAATTGGTTCCGTTGTGATGTTTTGAAATCCAAGATGGTGTGTCGGGCATTTTGGAATACAAGGTATTCCATATTGCCCGACACAAAAACGCTAAGCAGCAGCACATTAATAAAAAAGGAAAGAAGAAAAGCAACAACAGTGGTCCTGGTAACTCAGATAAAAGGCAAAAACAAGAGAGCTGCAAGCCACGGAAAAAAAACTTGCCAGAATTTAGAGTTTGTTTCTAAGGACGCTTCCAGTGGCAGTGACGAACCTTTTCACTCAGACGTTTCATCACAATTGGAATTTGTGCAACCATCTTCTGTACCGAGAGATGATGATGGGGAATGATTGTTCTGCGAAGGAAAGTTTTCAGACGATAAAAGAGGTGAAGTTTGGGTTACAAGCGTTGTTTGTAAAATGTGGGCCCGCCTTGACTGTGCAGGTGCTGAGGAGGAGGAACATATTTGTGACTTGTGCAAATAGATACATTTATTATTCTATCACTAAAAAGTAATTCTTTTGAGATTTCAAGTTGAAAGCAATCCTATAAATACCTTTTGTATGCAATACTTTTTTTTCAAACTTACATGATTATCTAAATTTTTACCACCCTCTTCAATATTTCCCGACCATCCCATATTACCCTCCAAGTGCAACTTTTTATTTTAACTTTTTCTTCATTACAAATGTTTTAAATTTTACTGAGATAAACACAAATACTTAATACTAAATTGTTTTAGCTTATGATAAAATGTAAATGAGAGCTAAGAATGAGTTAAATTTGGATATACCACTACAAAAATAAACGGTATTCCATAATACCCGAAGTTCCTCTAAAATCATGATCTCGTCACAATGTACTTTTTAACGAAACTATTCCAAGCTTAACTGTGTGGAATTGATCCATATAAAAAAATCGTACGCCAACTATGTAAGTTTTAATTATATTATTATTCACGTTCGGGCCCTGTTGGACCACGCAAAGTAGGTACCGACTTAGGGGCGTTTTGTTGGCTTTGCTTCTCAGTGCGACCATATCCCTTTCATTTTTTTCTGAATGTCTGGAATATTCATATGAGTGTAATTATAGAAACTCAAAATCAAATTATTACTATCCATTGATCGAAGTCGAATTATTACTATCGATTTTTTGAAGTCGAAGCATCACTATCATTTCCATAGTCGATATTCCATTGCGATACATCATGTACCCCCCGACCTTCTTCCTTTCTATCATCGCGTAAGAGCAACCATCGATAATCAAAGTCAAATCATTATTATCTCGAATTGTTGGAGTGAAGCGAGAGACAATATTCAGTAAAAACACAGACAAGAGTTCCATTTGCAACGATCTATCGGAAAAACAAAGTAATTGAATTAAATAAAATGCACCTGGAAGATTCTTTAATTCTTAGCCAAGACATCAGTAACGATGGTATTCTGCACATAAGGGTTCCACTCAAGTTTTAATCGAACCATTCGCTTCGAAGTCAGAACAGCTCCACATTATTTAGAAAGACTCAAGCAATGTTCGAAACAAAAACAAAAGATTTCCGCAAAATGACAATAAGCGGACTTGGCTATTTCCACCCAAGGGTTGAAATTCGCAATGAAAAAAAAATCATTTGACCTGACCGGGATTCGAACCCGGATCTTCCGATTGCGATCAGGTCAGGTGTGTGGACCAGGTTCGAATCCCTATCAAGTCAACTGATTTTTTCATGGCGAAATACATCCCTTGATGTGTATGTACCCATGAGATAAGACTTCGTACCACATCATTTCTCAACGCAACCATTGGAAATTTGGCTTTTTCTATTAAAAATCACGCGATAAAAGTCGATGAAAATGAACAGGATGCAAAGTGCTCAAAGGTGGGCCAATCCTATATATTATTACAGAAAGGTCTTTTTCTGTCATTCCGTATATGCTCCGTTAATACTGCACCTACAGTGATAAATGAGGTATCATTTTAAACGTTGAATCACCGGCTTCTAACGAAAAATACAATCTCAATCTCAAATTTCACTATTTACCCATTAATTTGACTTACAAGGTTCGATTTTTCCATGTCGATTACTCGCTCGAGGTATATCGACTCCACACATTTTTTTTTATTCTTAACTTTAAAAAAAGGTTTAAAATGAAAATAGTACGAAATGCACATAGTGATTGTACATGGGTTAATGGTCATCTGGTAAGTCAATGCAATTAAAACTTTTTGATTTCATATTTATATGATATATTCGCTCTTGAATTCATTAAATCCTTCAGGACTCCCACCTCATAAGTTGTTGGTAAAGAAAAATGCCATAGTAATGTTGATCCGCAACCTCAACGCCAAGCAAGGGTTGATTAACGGTGCCAGGTTAATAATTACTAATTTAGGTGAATACATAAATTAATTGACTCGGGTAGAACAGTCATAATTCCGAGAATTAAACTCACCCCTTCGGATACGACCATGCCTTTCCAAAAGACAAGAAAACTTTTCCCAATCAAAGTGGCCTTTGCAATGACAATTAGGTAATAAAGCACAGGGTCAGACTCTTCAGAGAGACGGATTGTACTTGCCAGAACCCGTTTTTTCGCATGGACAGTTGTATGTAGCATTTTCTAGAGTTCGTAATTTCCGTGATATTTATGTTTGTGTAAAAGAAACTCATAACCAAAAAGTTACAGACGACAACATTATTACTTCTAATATTGTCTTTAAAGAAGTTTTGTAAATTGCGTGCCATTATTCAGTAACAGACGTCATGATTGTTCCTACTGGTACCAAACTCTCTTGCCTGTATTGTATTCATATGTTTTGTATATTTTTGCAAGAAAAAAAGGATAAAGAAAGTAGTTTATGATACACCTTCTTCGCTATTTAAAACCCAATTACACCGTTTCTTTAACATACTTATTCCCTGATAGCGTAAAATTGCGAAATTTTCGCACGGGTTACCAAGTAGATTTTAAAAGCTAAAAGCCGGAAATTCGTGTTTCCTAAACTGAGTAAACGTGCATCGGAGGCAACCTAAAATTTTTGAATTCACATCATAAAGCATCGAAATAAACTAGCTTTTCAGGGCATTTTCACAAAATTAAAATAGATGCCTCCGTTTTAAAGATAGAACACCTCGAGTTTCGAGTACCTCGACTTTTTTTACAGACAGTAGACTAGTGGCAGGGCTCGGCCTAACCCCCCATCGGACTGCGAGGCGTGAAAGCGAGGACAATATGTAGGGCAATCTCCTTCGCAGGAATCCCTGGCCGCTTCACCTCCTTCCTGCAAGGCGTGCATCCACCCTCCGTCCAAAAGACGAAAGAAAAAACAAGTCCGTTCTCCCCAAAGCCCCCGGTGAACCGTTGTGGGGGATGAACTGGAGAGGAGATGGCAACGACCCCACGCCCCGACCTCAAAACGGATACTTAGCTCGCACGACGACGGTGACCGACGCCCAGGGGCTAAAGGAAGGAGATGATAGAAAGGTAGAATGTCGGGGAATATGAGGAGGAGCTGCTCGATATATCGCTATGGACATCTTGGTTTGAAAATTGATGGCGATACTCCGACTACGATTAATCCATAGTTATGCTTCGACTTCGATTAATCGATAGTTGTGCTTTGACTTCGATTGATCGATTGTGATGATTTGACTTCGATTATCGATAGTTGCACTAAAACGATGATGGTAAGGAAACAGGCCGAGGAGTATGAAGCGCTCGATATTCTAACAGGACATCTTGACTGCAGAATTGATAGTGATGCTTCGACTTCGCTAAATCGATAGTAATGATTCGACTTTGACTATCGATAACTCCACTTGCATGATGATAGAAAGGAAGAAGGTCGGGGAGTGTGAGAAGGAGCCGCTCGATATAACTCAGTGGACATATCGGCAGCAAAATTGATGGTGATGCTTCGACATCGATTAACGATAGTGATGCTTACACTTCGATTTATTTACTTAGACATTTTTCACCGCGATAAATTATTATAATAATGCATTTAGACACCCTTTAGAGCCATCGAAACGCTAAATAAATTCCTCATCAATGTGATATTTGATGCGTCAAGTGCATGCACAATCAGCATTCTCTAAACGATAGACACAAATGTAGTTAGCGATATTTTTTCGGTAACGAAATGCTAAGTTGCGACATCTCAAAACGCAATGGATCTTGTAAATGCGATCCTTTGACTGTAAAAATCATTTGCGAAATTATTTCAACAGACATCATTACGCCGTGTGCAAGATTGTTCAACAGCAATCATCGAAATACGTAAAATATGCACCACTTCGTTTACTTCGTGTACTCCAAAGTTTTCTTAGATGCGGGGTTCGCACCCATTTCCTACCACAGAAATCGCCCTTCTATCCTTACGCCCAAGGGTCACTCATTCCCTCCTTTTTCTCCCCGAAAGTTACGGAAACTTCCGCAATCCAATTCTGTTAAGAGTAGTCACTTCGACCAGTTGCGACCATCCCTTAAGAAATCCTTTTCTGCTTTCCTCGTCATCCCAACGTCGGCATCTTCCACTTCGTCCTCCTGCCCGCCCTTAAAAGGTCCATCCATTCCTCCCCCTCTCCCTTTGACCCACACCACCCCACCCTACAACTTTCCCTTTCAAACATCATTCGCATTCGCCCCTGGTGTGCAGTGACGAAAAGAGGACGGACGAGGGGAGCAGAAGGGACCGCACCCCCTCCCCCCCTAAGTCGGTCTCCAATTCCCTCCGGAAGTGCCCTTCCTTCTTTCTGCACTCACCCCATCAACTCATACACATCCCACCACACACCGCTCAAGCCCAGTCCATGAGGAACGATGGAAGGTTTTGTCACTCGGTTTGCTGATGATACAAGCCATGCACTTTCGCACAAAAACTTGGAAGGGCTAATCCACCTCAGTCACGGAGCAGCCCTATCTATGGCTGAATGGACCTCCAGCAATGGATTTCAAATTAATGTCACAAAATTTAATTTTCTGTTATTTCATTCATCATATGCAAAACCTGACCAGTTACCAATCCTTCGAACCAATAGCTCTGTTATCACGCAACCTGACCAGGTATCCTTTCTGGGCTTAAAATTTAATGCATCACTTGATTGGAGAGATCACATCAACTATGTATCCAAAAAATTAGTCCGTGGTATCTACATTTTGAGATCCTTGAGAAACACTGTACCACGCAATGTATTGAAAATGGTCTACCTTAGTTATTTCTATACTCACTTATGTAACAATATTGTTTTTTGGGGTCATTCCACCCATGCTAAACGAGTATTCATTTGGCAAAAAAGTGCCCTGCGTGACATTTTCAACTTACAACCTAGAGTGAGTTGTAAGCCATTCTTCTCTAATAATGGCTTGCTGACCTTGCCTTGTATTTATGTTTTGTATTGTGCTGTATTTGTGGAAACTAACCCGGACTGTTTTGTGGAGAATGGTGATGTACATTATCATGGAACAAGAAGACATTGTAATGTGCATACATTTCATAATAATGGTGCCCAACATAGAAACAGCCCTTTATATCGGCTCTCAATAGTGTATAATAACCTTCCGAGCAATATAAAGAAAATAGAGGGGGTTGTTAAATTCAAGAAGGAACTGTGTAAATATCTATTAGAGAAGAGGTACTATTCCCTGTCAGAGTTTGAAACCACGGTAAAACCTCTGTAACTTAGAATATATTTTTTGACGTGTTCAATGATTTGTAAAAAAAATCCTACGGAACAAATAAATTTATGATATTTATGATTATGACCTCCGTACACACCTCGGAGTACACAGTTCAAGAGAGGTGGCGCGAGAAAACTTCAGGTGATCCCATTTCCGCCACATTTAGAGTCCCTTGAATCAACATTTACGTAATACTATGTAAGCACGAATGAAATGCTAAATGTGTAACTTTGTGGAATTCCATGTTTTTAAATGGATTTATTAAAACAACTTTTACAATCCACAATGGTCAAAACTTCAGGTGAACAAAACAAAACTTCAGGTGATCCCATTTCCGCCACATTAAGAGTCCCTTGAATCTACATCTACGTAATACCATGCAAGCACGAATGAAATACTGAATGTGGTAACTTTGTGGGATTCCGTTTTTATAATGTATTTATCAAAACAACTTTTACAATCCACAATGGTCAAATCAACGGCACGATCCGGATTTCGACGCTAAAGCATCGTCAACAGGTGCTAAATGACAAGAAACAGAAGGTAATGCGCCCTTATATATGGTTTTGGAGGGGTTGAGGGGGAAGCATTTAACAAGGCAGGAATGCTCTTTCCACCACCCCCCCCTTCTCCCGACTTCCAGCAGACCTTTGCAAAAACAAACCATGATGGACCTCGAACCCACCACCCTTCTTCACCTGGCCCCAACCTGCCTCGTGAAATCCTTCCCCCCTCTCCAAAACCATATATAAGGGCGCAATACCTTTTGTTTCTTGTCATTTAGCACCTGATGATGACGCTTCAGTGTCGAAATCCGGATCGTGCCGTTGCTTTGACCATTGGGGAATGTAAAAGTTGTTTTAATAAATCCATTTTAAAAACCATGCAAGCAACCACTGGGGGGTGTGGCTGTTTGGCGTGTGTGGCACGGGGCGATTCTCCACCAGGCAAGCAACCCTCATACCTGTTCAAATCAGAACTGCGCAAGATCCCCAGGCCGCTAGGCGCAGGCCAAGAGCAGTCATGATAACAATGTGCGGTCTGACCAGAAACTAGGAAAGTGCTAGATAGACTAACATGCTATTATGTATTACTCTAGTTAAGATGTAACTACTGGTTACTATAATAAATTAGATTGATAAATAGTACTATTGGTAAACAACCACCTTTCAATTGATACGAGGAAGAGATTTGTAAAGACGTTGGTGAGGAGTATACTCTCCTACGGTAGTGAAACATGGACATTAAATAGGCAAGAAAAAGACAGGCTCCAGGCAGCCAAAATGTGGTTTTGGAGAAGAATGACTAAAATAAGGTGGGTCATGAGGAAAACAAATGAGAAAGTCTTGAAAGAAGTAGGTGAAAAAAGAACGCTTCTCCAAGCAATTCACTCCAGGAAAATTAAACTTGTTGGTCACTTAGTGAGACATAACGAGTTCATCAAGAACATAATTGAAAGGAAAGTGTTAGGGAAGAAAAGGAGAGGACGACCTAGAATATCCTTACTTAACAGTGTGACGTTAATAATGAACTGCAACTCCTTGAGGAAAATGAAAAAAATAGCCTTAGAAAGAGACAATGGGTAACAAAGACAGCGACAAGGCCTGGCCTTTTGAGAGACGACGACGAAATAGTATTATGAGGTACTAAATCATGCAATAGCTAATCCATCTTGGAGCCTTGAAATCCATCTCAAGCAGCCTAAGACGGAAATTCTGCGCTTTTGTTGTTAAATTATACATCAACCTCCAGACAGCAATCACCTTAACTCCTTCCGCTTGAACATCGTCATACCTATTCACAGATTTCGATAGACTTCTCATTTGAATAATACAATGACACTCACTTAGGTGTATATCTTAGCACCCGTGCGCAAGGTTGCGTACCAAATCACTCGCTCCATTTAATTTAATTCAAATTCATTTCAACCGACAATTCTATTTTCTTTTTTTTGGATTCCAGAATTTTATTATTCTTTTATATACTCAAGGCCGATAAAACACACCGCTGTGAAACCTAAGCTCTAGCGAGCACAGGGAGGATTGAATCGATTATCAACGACTTCTGTATGACGTTGATGGCGTGCAAGCCGCTGAGCACGAAGGTAGATACGTTCGTCTCGCCAATAGAAGCCGAGCAATCACTTGTTAATGCGTAACCTGGCGAGTTTGGCTGAGCGCAAAAACCTATGGCCTATAAAAACCAGATAGTGTCACCGAACTGTCATCTTGTTCTGATATTTTAGGATTAATAATGCAGACGTTTTCAAGTTCGCGTAATAAAGTAAAGCGTATTCACCTCACAAACTGCCCACAAAATTCCGTTTGTATAATGAGAACTTTCTCTCACTCCTCAAGCGGCACGAAAAAGTAAACTTTTTGCCGGATTTACCATTATTTTAAAACAAATCTATCTGGATTCTTTCTCCATCCTTTCAGTTTTATTATTGCGGTCAGGTTATCTGACCGGGAAATTTTCCATTTGGTCGAATGAAAATCTGACGAGGAAATATATTAGTACAGGATTGTGGCGGGGAACACATGCTAATCACGCCTTGTTTTTGTCGTAATGATGACAGACCAAAACCAAAATTTACATTTAGTAGACAATATTAGGACAAAGTACCGTCCATAGCGTCCAAAAAGAAACATGCCTTTAACAGTATAGTTCGTTTATGAAGGGTGAGGGCCTGAAATATGTCCTTGTGGGACACCTTCTATTATGATTTTAAAGGGCAGGGACATGGAATGGCCTCATTTTAGAAGTTGGTTGTATTGCTACAGCTCTCCTTCTTTTTTTCAAGTAGCATGTAAACCAATCATTAATTCCTTTAATCATCAATTAAGAGCATGGCTCGTCTACGACGAAAAGTTAACGGCACCCGGTTGATCAGTATTTCGACGTGGTGGGTGAAAATTGGAGGATTTTCCTGTATACTTATGTCAATTTGTTTAACAGATTTATACGCAATGTAGTGGAAGTTCGTCGTCAGAAAACCACAATTTTTCTTTCTGAACTTTTCTACAAGTTTTTAAAAAGTTTAATAAGAGCAATTGTTGTTTACATTATACTTACGTGAAGGTAAAAAAAATTAAAAATTGTCAGAGCAAATTATGTTCATTGATACCTTCATAAATTTTTTTTCTGCCGAAAAGCACTCAAGCGTCGCCACAGTTTTACTTTGACTTCACTTCGCTTTCCTGTTTCCACGGGTATCTTAAAAGAAAGCAAGGGGATCCTTATAAATAGATACAGCTTCGTCTTTGATGCTAATCCTGCCAGAAAAGTTCCGCTTCCCCACATTTGGCTATGTTTAAAAAGTGGTAAAATGAATAATGGCATTGAAAAATTGCATAATCAATTCAAGTGGATGACATTTCCGTGCGCATTCTTCAAGGAATTTTTTTTTTCAATACACATTACCATACTTCTCGTATTTCTCTGCAATAAATTCTCCACTAACCCACTTCGTAATGATATATTTCCTCATTACCTACAAGCATCAAATATTAAGTCTAAAATAGAATAATTAAATGAAAAATACGCATAAAATTGCAGATCAACAGCCATATCGACCAATTCTAAAGACTTTTGAACTACTGACGAGATTTCGATTATTTAAATTCGTTTGCATTTTTATTGTTCTTTATTTAAATTGCATTTTTACGTTCTAAATTTAAATTCTAAAGACTTTTGAACTACTGACGAGATTTCGATTATTTAAATTCGTTTGCATTTTTATTGTTCTTTATTTAAATTGCATTTTTACGTTGCTCAGTTTGACTTTAGAGCTGGTATAATATCCAGTCTGCCCTGGATAGCTGCATAAAAACGTTATTGCAAGAAGCGGACAATTTTGAGCACTCAGTTGGAATACCCCTTAATTTATACCGTACTTATGACGTAGTTAATCATTTAATCCTTCCTAAGGAACAACAGAATTAAAGGCTTAAAGGAATTGATGATTTTTTACATTCAAAAAAATACAAGGAAAACTATAGAAAGACAAGGAAATTTTTCTTCTAATATCAGGTCATTCCGTGCCCCTGCCCTTTAAAACCATTAATGAAGGTGTCCCACAAGGACGTATTTTAGGCCCTTCACTCTTCAGGCTTTAGAAAACGCAACGTATATAACGTATTTACTCTCTATTGTGTAACATTCATGAAGAAAAAGTATGGGATTCCGAAAAAAAATTATTTTAAGCAGAACCACTCTAACACTCAACAAATAAAGCAAAAACAACCAACAGCGACGGTCAGATACAATCACGACACGTATTCTCGGAGAGTATTTTTCGGTCGAACGACCGTCTCTGTCTGTCCTTTACGATTTGAGTGAGACTCTGCGAAGCGAAAACGGAGCTTTGATTTCCTAAACTCTGCCACGGCGACTGTAAATCCTCATCGACCACCCGAAAGCTTTTCGTGTTCGACCACCTCCATCCCCCCACCCACAAGACCCCTGTAATCCTTCCCCCGCCCTCAAACACCGACTTAACTCCTCGAGTCGCACCGCAAGCCTGTCTCCGGAACCTCAAGCGATCCTCGACCTCTTCTGCGGAGAGGAGAAGATAGGTACCATGAATGTTTAGTCAGGCAAATCAAAGGCGAAATGTGAAGTGTGGCGGAGGAACGTGGGCGTTTCCAAGCCTGAATCTAAGGCAGTGGTGATTTTATTATCAAAGGGCACAGTCTTGGGCGGACTCTACAAAGGACGTGATCCTACAAATCCTTATGTTATGGATAAACAGTTGAGTACAGGAAGGCAACTTGAAGAAGAATATGTGGAAAAATACAGCGAAAAGATATAACAACACTCTTCCGTACATGCGAACAATTTTTTTGTAGAATAAATGGTTTTGGAGGAAAAAAATGTAGAGCATTACTTTCCGGGCAGCCCTCTTTATAATGATTTGGCTTAGAAAGAAAAGTAAACGGTTTTTCCCCCGATCATATGATTTTAGCAAGGGGTAACATCTTGGATCTATCGTATACTCTTCCACGAACGGCAGCGGATATGTTTATAGATCGGCAGCATTTCTGTTAAGGGCGCTATTGTCATAGACGCACTCGAAATACGAACTTCTATTATTCATGCTGAATAAATAACAACTCGTAATCTCCCACAGATTCATTTTATGACATGACGCGTTTCACCGCACTGTGGCACACACGATTATGCCACAGTTGGGTGAAACGCGTCGTTCCAGCAAATAAATCTGAGGGAGATTACTAGGTGTTTTTTTATTCACCATGAATACAGACAACTTCCACCAAGTACAGCCTGATACAGTTAAATTTAGGAGCTCCAGTTAATTGGGACTAAAAAAATCGTGAATGTATGTACGTCACCATTAAACTGGTCTGATTCTCCCAAAGTAATTAAATCTCATCACAAAGATATCTCCCATAACATTCAACGCATGATTAATCGGCTGGAACATTACCACCTCTCTCTCTCTCTCTCTTTGCAGCTACTTCTCTTTAAGCTCTCCGCTTCCTACGCTAAGTTACCAGAGGTGCGCGAAATTAACTACCCTCCATCTCGGCAGCACCGATCAGGTTCCATTGTCGGTCTCTCTCGTGACCGGCAACGCGTGACCCAGGAGTAAGACAGCGGCACGCACGCGTCACGTCACATACAGAAAGTGACGAGAAAATTTTCCCCTCTTCGCACGCCAAACCAGCTTTCCTTCGTCTTATTCAAAAAAAAACCTGAGCCTTCCACGGCACTTGAAGGAGAAGAAAGGGGACTTCCAAAACGTTCCCTCGGCGTATACCGCTTTAAAGGGTTCAAGAATAAAATTGACTTCTCCTTCGCAGACCCGAGAGAGAGACAGAGAGCGAGGCGATGAAATAAAACGTTAATTGCCACAATGAATGCTGCTGAAGGGGAAAAATTTTCTTCAGATCTCGCCGTATTTTATTTTCTATTCATATTCTCGTCGTATTATTAATTATGGATGACTTTCCACCTAGACTTTCAGGGTTTGACCGAACCATCATCCTTTTTATTAATTATGCACGATCATAGACCTCACTCGATATTTAATTTTTTATCATTATTTATCTTTCCACATAATTAAATACCAACTTTATGGCTAGATAGCGACATCTAGTCTAGATATATCGCGAATCTGAATTGGTTCGACCATCAAAGCAAGGTGTTCCTCATGATGACTCAAAGTCGACCTCGAAATTAACCTTTAAATGTAAGGTCAGCCAAGAACACCTCACTTACCTCTCAAGATATCTCAGCTCATTTGTCAATATCCAACGCAACGGATTCGCTACGGTAAGAACATATGGGTGCATTTAGAAAATATAAAAAATGCTGCAAGACGTTTTCACTATTTAATTTATCCTCCGTCATTCATTAATTGTATTCGTGTGTAGCGTAGAACTCTATGGATCGGGAGCATTGATCATTGAAAAAGCTGACCAGAAAAGACTAGAATCCTTCGAAACCTGGCGCTGAAGGAGGATACTGAAGACAGAATGGACGGATGAGAAATGATGAAGTGTACAGCAGAGGAAAGGACCATATGTAACAACATACAAAAAAGAAGAATCAGACGGATTGGACACTCCATGAGAGACAATGGGTTTGTGAAGAACATAATTCAAAGTAAAATAGAGGGGAAAGTCCTGAGAGGAAGATCCAGAAATAAGTTCATGTACCAAATAAAGAGGAAATGACCATTTCCCTAAAAAAATCCCCAATGCATTTCAAATATACTATCAACTCCACCCCACAGACCATAGTTTCATCACTAAAAGATCTTGGAGAAATAACGGACCAGAAACTTATCTATGCCGACCATATCCATGCCATAAAAAGTAAAGCCATGTCCCTCTTAGGCCTACTAAACCGGTACACTGAAATTAGAGATCCCAGAGCATTACAGTCATATTTCTCATCTATAGTTCTTCCTCTCCTCTCCTACTGTTCCCCTATATGGTCGATGTCAGCCCCAACAAAATATTAAATCCCTGCGACATATCCCTAATTTCTTCGCACGTATTGTAAAAAATAGAGTGCCAAATCTCCACAACCTACCCTCCGATGATATCTTGTCCTCACTCTCTGTTAATGAACTTGATCATATCTTCCTTAAAACCGATCTTAAACTTATCGTTAGCACACTGAACTGAACCATTGACTGCCCCGACATTGTTCCCTCGATAAATTTCAGAATACCCTCTCGACACACCAGAACTCACTCATTTCTCAATATCCCTACTCCCAGATTATCACTTGTCAAACGCTCCCTCATTTTTCGCCTCTCTTCTCTTGTTAATTCCCTTCCTGTGAATATTGACCTTTTCATCCTACCTTACACTGTCTTCGACAACCTAGCCATTTGCAATTCCCAAAAAAAAATAATTTTTACCATCTTCCCATGTTACATAAGTATTTGTTACCTTCTTCTTGTTATGTTTTTAGGTTTGTGTCCTTACTTGTTTGTAATATGTTCACTTTAAAATGGCTTTATGTCGTATGCAATCCTTTTCAAATAAATAAATAAACAAATAAATAAATAAAAGTACATAGGACGAGGTACCGGGAGGAGGTAAGATAACTAGCATTAGATAGGGAAGGATGGAGGGCTGCAGTCAACCAATCTTAGGATTGAACGACCAATGATGATGATGATTTATGTTTGAGGAAAACGTCATTTCTCAGCAAAGAAAAATGTTTTGGTCCAGGAAGGTTTACGCATATCCCATTCCTTCTTCAAGTAAGATACTCGCCTTAGGTATGTAACAAAATTACGGGGAGGTAGAAAATATTCGCAGTCACGCTATCACATTAAAGTGTATTTTGTAAGTCAGTAAGCCGAGGAAACACCAAAACGCAAGTTTGATTCCAATTTTGCAAAACGTTTTTCTCCAGAGACTGGATGAGACCAAATCCATTCTCACGCACACTAATTTTCAAGCAAAACGAAAACCGATTACAATAAATCAGATTACATGCATGGAGTGAAATAATTTTCCATCAGGAAACAGAATCATTCGCGAGGAAAAATATTGGAACCTTGGAGAGAAACTGGACGAGTACTTAATTGTGCATTGCGAACGCGGCGTCATCAATCACCAGTCTTATATGAGTACATTTTCGATAACAGCGTCGCTGGAAGATTAAAAAAAGGGGAGGTCTCGACGGGCAAAAATTACATACTTAAACCGCACGGACACTAAAATATGCGCGGATCTCATCGAACAGATAAAAAAAATCACCACGCACATTTACACAGCCACACGATCAAGTGAGACCCAATAAGCAAGAGGACTCGTCAGATCTGCACAGATTCAGCTCGAGGGTTTACGACAGCTGGCCCGTCAACCGCAAGAATAATCTCCGACGGCCCGCTTAGCAATTAATCTTTCCAGTATATCGCCGAGCACGGCAATAAAAATGCTCCCACCTTCCGACTAAATCCTTTCGAAAATGCGAAACAATTGAGATAAAAAACCTTTGGGAAACTTATCTCAAAAAACTAACGGAGGGGGTCCAGAACACTACCGTAGAAGTTTAATGCGCGAAATGTCTAATGAAAATTGTATATTGAAAGTCGGGAAAGTGCAATCGAATTTTCGTACCCTCCATAAAGTTTTATAGCTACAGCGGCATTTCTCATTACTTGCGCATGGTTAATATGTCATAGAGCTGTTTTCGGAGCCAACGAAGATCAATTCTTAGATTTCATAGATATTTCACAATACTGCATGCTAACACTATTTTCATATTTGGCGCAAGTGTTCCCAAGCCTGACATTTTCGTCTCTTTTAAAGTACAAATAAATTAGTAAACAACTACGAGACCTTACATCTCGAAATCAGACAGCAGCATCGATGTAACAATGTCAGAAAAAGGTAAACCCTCCTTAACGTCAGGAAAGACGACAAATTGTACCAAAAAGGAAGCGATGAAGATGCCATTATGCTCTACAACACGAGCATTTAAACGGATTTTATGGTATGCTAGCATTTATCTTGTAACTACATTTCCAAGTTGCATTTGCACGAAAATCGGTACACACATAATTCACCTACTATAAAAAATATATATCATGTACCATAAGGCTAAGTTTCGACCTTATAAGCAATGAATAGTGACTTTATTACTGTTGTGAGCAGGGAATTAAGGTGAGAGAGAGGGACAGTATATTATATTTGTCCACGAGAATTTGGAGCACGTCTATGGACCAATATAACATATCGTTCCTCACTCTCTCTCACCAAAATTCCCTCGTCACAATATTACACAGCAATTTCTGCCCGCTGTTTCCTTATTGTTGACATGGTTTCGCTGTAAAGCAACATCATGAGGCCGCTGACGACACTGTAAAGCAACGCGACCAAGAGAGTGAACAATAAAAGAGCCAGTAGAAATTGAAGTGTTATAAATTCACCTTTCAATCGCACGACGGAAGATTTAGATAAATTCAAGCCTAGAAACAATCAACTACATTTCCAAGTTGCGTTTACTTGAAAAAAAGTACACATGTATAATCCACTAGTTACCAAGGAATATATCATGAGCCATAAGGCTAAGTGTTGATAGAGCGCTAAATTGCAATGCAACCAAATCGATTAAATACAATTTATTTATACTTATGTATCTATCTACAGATATCACTAATACGTGCATGAATACAAAGCTGCACGCAAATCAGAGCAAGTATCGCTGTATCCACCTTTAACGTAGGGTGAGGAAGGGGTAGTATGAGTGGGAGGTTGAAAGGTCATCGGGAGTTCGTCGTCTTCCAGGCAACATCCACCGCATCTCCCGACCGCCGTAAGAATGGCAGAGACGTGAGAAAACGCTTTCACTTTCCTCCGACCAATACGCAAGTAGGCACTCCTCCCGCGATGGGCGACGGGCGAGGCGGCGAGATGGCCGATAACGCATCCCCCCTCTCGTGATTTACGCGGTGAAGACGACCCGAGGGATCACTTTACAGCCGGAAGTGGCCTCTTCGTGACCCCTTTAACCCCATGAGTAGATATCAAAAGGGGAAGAGACGCGGACGGATATATACGGAGGGAGCCACTACGCCCATCTAAGGATTCTTGATGGAATTCAATGGGGAAAAGGTGTCGTCATTCTATCTCCCTCTCCACGATAAATATCGACGCTCAAAATGCTAATATTAACCATTCGGCCTCTCATACCTAGAAATGTTTTGCTGTTCCTAATACTTTCCTGACATAGAGAAGAGAATGGCGCTAGCTAAGGAGGCATTTAGTAATAGAGGGGAGCTGATGACGGGGATCTTGGGTAAGGATGTAAAGAGGAGGCTGGTGAAGAACTTGATACGGAGCGTGGCGTCGTGCGGGGCAGAAACGTGGACCCACAGAAAGGAGAAGGAGAATAGACTGCAGGTATTTGAGATGTAGGTGTGGAGAAGGATGGAGACGGTGATGCGGACTGAGAGGAAGGCTAACGAGGAAGTTCTTGAGATGGTGGGCGAGGATAGGAAACTTCTGAATGAAATTCGAGATCGGCAGAGTAGGTGGCTGTAGGATGTAATAAGGAGCGATGGGTTGCTCAAGAATGTGATAAAGGGAAGGATGCTGGGCAAACGGGGAAGGGGAAGAAAGAGAATAGGTTGCATGGACAGGATGAAGTAGGGTAAGAAGTGTAGATCGTATGCTGAGGCGAAAAAGGATACACTGGAGCGAGATAGGCCCCTGAAAGTGTAGAAAACCGGGAGGAGATTCTCTGGCATTCAGCAAAAGCTATCTTAACCGGTAGAATACGTTTAAAAATGCATTCCTACCCCCGTACGGAAAATATAATGAAAAATGAGGAGTAAAATACACCGGAAAAAAAGGGAAAAGAGAAAATATGGCGAGCCATGCATATTGCCCCTGAACATTTTCAAAGCACTGGACTCTTACCTACAGTAAAATTAAAAAAATAAGATGCTGGAAAATTTACACTCCGTTGAAAATACAAGAAAAGATTTGACAAGGAATAAAAAGCACTAAAATACTATCAGGTTTCACTTTTAGACCGCCTTCTCTATGATTATCACTGAAGTTTCTCCCTTCACACAACCACCTTACATATAGCCATGAAAACACCTGAGTTCCAAGTAGTAATGAAGGGTGACTTAATTACACAGCAATTTCTGCTAGCTGTTTCCTTGTTATTGACATGGTTTCGCTGTAAAGCAACACCATCAGGTCATTGATGACACTGTTAAGAAAGGCAACTGAAGTGGAGAGCAATAAAAGAGCCGGTGGAAAGTGTTATAAATTCAACCTTCATTTTTCGATGAAAGATTTACATCAATTTACGCCGAGGGCAATCAACTACATTTTCAAAATGCAATCGAGTTGGAATAGAATAGCTTCTCTAATAGCCAGTTGCAGGAACGACACATGTATTCTATAAAGCATGAATATATATTATGGATTGTTATCTCGTCGCAAAAAACTGTTGTCTAGAATTCCGTAAACAAACAACTTTTTGGAAAGTAGAGCCGCCTAGTGATGAAAGACGGAAGTTCAAATGTAAATACAGTCGACAAATTGTAAATAAACAAGTCTTACCGGTTTTACCATGAATAAACATGGGTTTTACTAACAATTAATCATAATGCAGTTGGTAGTGGATAAAAAATGTAGTACTACATGCGGGACGTAATTATGCACTTTTTTAATATCGTCCGGTCTATAGATATATTTTATTCCTCTCCAAATTTAATCACACAAATGCACAATTAACTTCTTAGCACTTCGTGAATATCGCTATACGGAAATTTAATAATAATGCGAGGTGACTTATGAGTATTCCAAATGGCCATCATTGCAGTGTAGTTAAAAAGAGATACACTTACCGCCGCCTGAAACAGATTCTTATTTTTCAATCCACGTCTCCTATTTTGGGTCGTCGTAGACGCACACCCGGTTTTGCAGCCTGGTGCGAAGCAAGTTCTGTTTAAACAAGGCATTCTAAATTCTTTATTTAAGCCGAATGTGTTCAATGCATTCAAATTAGAATCAGAGTATGGCAAACATCGTCGTCGGCACACGATGGACGTTTCATAAAGCTCTTATACATTTTCTGTAATAAATATTTCCTCTCTAGCATTTACAAAGTAACTTTTATATCACAATAATAGCAAGATATTATTCAAAGCATCAAGTAATTCATATCTCCTCGGTCGTTATTGAATATTCACCACGATCTCACGTTAGCAACAATTAACTACGTCTATTTACAATAACAACTGAAAAGACTAATCGAAGTGGCGCCAAGGACTGGGTGAACTAAAAGTGGAACTTTAGGCAACACGTAGCCTAGGCAACAATTCCAAACATCCGAATCCATAATATATATTCATGTTATAAAGTTATGGGACCCATAAGCCATGGCAACCATTCAATATGTGTTGCGGAACCATTCGATAAACATATATTGGTTCCATAACTTATAGCATGGAGTTATGAGTTCCATAAGTTGCCAAGATGGTGGATGCGCGATGAACCACTTGGAGACTTAGTTACTTGATAAAAGAGTTGTTTTGGGACTAATTACCAGTTCATTTACTCTTGCTGACTAAATATAATGTGCATCAGCAATTACTCATAGGCCAAACTTTCATAAATGTTATCCGGCAGTAGAAGATCAGATAGAATATTCGAAGCAATTAACTATTGGTAAATAAGTTATGTAACTAGTTGATGTGTTCCTGCAACTCGAATATTTTTATGAGATCTATAACTCATAATTCGACGAGAAATATTCAACGGCTCAACAGGCCATTATAACTGATAGGTTAGTTTTCGACGACAAGAGGAGGTGAAGACATTCCAGTCTATGATCCTGGTTATAAGACTTTACAGGATAATTTAAGAAGACTACTATCAGGTGACCGCATTTCGTCTGACAACGATAACATAAACAAGTCAAGAAAACATAAACTATTGATTCCATAACTAAATGTCCTCGACAGCGGCCATTATTGGAGCAGTTTCTTGCATAGATCAGAGGTATGAGGAAAAGGATAAGAGAGAAATACCAATGAGGGGCAATAGACTTCCAACGAAATAATATTTCTGCAAGCAAACAAAAATAGAAAAGTGACCGTCTAGAATGGGGCTTGCCGCCAAACTTTACGGCTCATCGCGACAAGACATAAAGCCCCAGAGTTGAAATGGAAATACAGCTTATTTTATGGATATTCTAGATGAAAATGGGAACCTTGTTTCCTGTCCTCCGGAGTTTAATCCCACCCATAGATGAGGACAAACTGAAATGTCTTTCAACGCCGAGACCCAACGACGCCTATTCCGTAGCAATTCCCGACTCGAGAATTGTGGGAAATAAAATCACTGAGATACGTAACTCAATTTCCATCCATCCATCCAAACTCAAAACATAACAAGGTCCATTAAAGCCATAACGAATAATGTCAACACGTTCCATGCAAGTTCCAGATCAGACCATTTCTCGACGGCGAGGTACTTGTCGGGGTTTTATTCCTCCAAAACTGAGAAGTAAAAGCGATTAAGGGTGGTTTACCCCAAAATGAAAGAAAGCATAAATGAATTATGTTCATTGCGTTGGCACAATTTTGCTCTCTTCCACACAGTTAAGAGAAGAAAATAACTAATTTGAGCTGTTGCTATAGATATCGGTCACTTTCATGGAGTATCGCATGAGAACACTAAATTTAAAATCCATCGTTTTGCAGAAAATTATGATCATATTAAGGTCTCGTCTCGCTTTATTACAGCATGGTAAAAAAGGAAGGGAAACGCTAAAGGACGAATAGAGCGAGAGCAAATTCTCGTGGCTATTTTAAGAGCAGCATAGCTCTCTCACAGCCGTAAACTATGGTAAATCAAGGCGACAATAAACTAGACTGTTTCGCAATTGCCCAGTTCAATCTGCCGTTTTTTCACGAGGGAATGCTATTACTTTATAGAAATTGATACATATTTCATGAAAATAATTTCACAAAATATAACCTAAAACGACAAGGACAGAGTCTGAGTGCGCGTGATTAATTCCCAATGCAGAGTGAGACATCGCATTTTTCCGAAAAAAATATTAGTCACGACCCTCTTTTCCCGACTTATTACAAGGGTAAAAACCTCCGGCAAAATGACAAGTTCGCTGTTAGCCACACAAGCAAAATGAGAAGAGATAAACTCATATTGAAAAAGGAGAGGATAATATTAACCCTCTATGCACCGATTATTTCGTCCACTATGTGCAGTCATTTCAAATGTTACTCCACTTGCGGGATAATCAGGAACTAAAAGTTACGAATGAGGGATACTTTCGTTGCCAAGCTGTACAATATTTATGTCACGAAGGCATATACACGTAAAGAAACTTATTCAGAGATAAAAAAATAAAGTTTCCTATATGTTACCTCCAGGTCACACAGCGTGATAGAGGGTTAATAAGCGTGAATGCACTAGGAAAACAACGCACGATTAACACGGCCAGAGCCAATGCATGCTCCTCAAGCAAGTGTGATTGATCGAAGTTTTCACGCACGGATCCCGCGACGAAAACTGGTCGAACAAGTATCCAGCGAGACATATGCCATCCAGAGGCTAACGCGTGGGTAAAAATGCTACGGAAGACAAGTCACGCTGGAACACAACTCCCCTATAATGAACGATCAAAGCGACGAGTCGCTTGTCGCGGGGAGCCTGAATATGAAGACAATGATGGATGAGAGTCGAACGTCTTCTTGGAGGTAGACTCAAGAAATTTGATGAAACTTATAAATTACCAGAAAAAAGAGGGACATATTGAATAAAATATAAAAATAATATGAGAAAAGACGCGATATGAGAAATCAAAAAGGCAAGACGATTGAAAAGAAAAAATAAATGTAAAGACATGAAAAAGTAAAGAATATCATACATAAAATAATAATTACAAACAAAAAATGATTTTAATACAAATATGAACTCCAATGCACCGTCGTTAGCCACTAAACCCTACGACTGGTTGACTTGCAATCTTGAACTCTGTCGTTTCTCTTGAAAACTTAAAAGAAATATTAGCACGCCAACCAATAACAAACGCTAGGATATACGCTCGGGTAGGATCGTCATAAAAGTTGGAATTACATCGGCTTCTATAACCTGGGCAATAGATATCAACATATTTTTTTCCTTTTTCCATTCCTTCCATTTCCAGCCTCGTCCATGCAAATGAGAGACATTAATAAGAAAGGTTCCATAAATATAAAAGTTCCATAAATCCATTAATAAGAAAGGTTCACTCCTGAGTTATAGTTAATCTGCAGATGTTTTCATGGAGGTCAAGTCAACTGAATTTATTTAAGGAAAACTTCATCCCTTTGGCGTGCACCAGCGTAAGCGGTCTATACTCAATCCATGACAATAGCACAGCTGACAGTCAGAACTACAGCCAATCAGTAAAAATCACTTCTCAATCTCTCGACGACGATTTTCCCCCGTTACAGGAGGCTTCTTCAGGTCGAAGCGGCGTCCTTGGGTGGCTGTCGGGAATTCACTGAGGCTAGTGGCGCCAAACAGCTAAAGTGGTAAACATGTCTAAATCCTTTGGCTTTCCGGGCCAATGCGCAGGTTGTGCTGCGCAGTAGGGGCCACGCAATAGTGGCTGCACATTGGCCCGTAAATCCAAAGGTCCGAGGTTCGATTCCCGGTCCAGGCCGATTTTTCCTCAAGGCAATTTCTTCGTATTTCATCGCCGTATTCGCGGCAGGCCTGAATACTTCATATGTCCAATGCCGCTTTGGGAAGGAAATCACGTGAGCGAAGAATCCATGATGTGGCAGTTAATTAAATCATACGATCGTGAAATAAACCTTACTTATCACCATTTTGCAAGCCAAATCAGTGCATTTGAACCGCGATATTATCTACGACGGACTCCATCTAGAAACGCCCACAACGAAGATTACTTCGACACAAATTTACTCCAGACGGCGGAAAAGAAACAAGCCCTTTTTCATACATGCCCACCTGTCTTCTCTTCCGTCATGCTACAACGCACTCATTCCTCCTAGTTCGTATTCCCCACTTCCCCCGCCTTAACTTGGTGCAAATTGGTGAGACGACGCCGTCCTTCGCATTAAATCTCGCCGCGCGAGATTCAATTCCATCCTGAACTCGCTAATGAAGGCGACAATGGTCCACAGTGTTTATGGTTCCGAGTGTGCGTCTCTCGACAGAGAGGAGTAGGCCCCGGGAATGGCGGGATGAGGGAACGGGAGGAGGTGGGAAGGGTGTGGAGATCCGTGAGTTCCCTGCTCTATCGGGCCAGAAGGGTTCACTGAGGGACGTGACGCGGGTGACTGAGCGAAGGAGGATGGGAGGGGGGCGGGGCCGCTTCTGCAAAGCGTGCACGTGACAAGGGCTCTGATTAACCCCCGCCGGCGGCCAGATGATGACGGACGTCTTCGCGACTCCGCGGGGGGAGGGTGGGAAATGGTGGGAGGGGCAGGCACTGCCAGCGGAAGGCCGACAAGAGGCGCCCCCAAGTCTAGCCGAGGGAGGGACGGGTGAAATGAGGCGGACACGAGTCGCGAAAGAGAAGTAAACCATTTAGACAAAGGAAATGGTTGTAGGCTTTACTTTGTGTAATCTATCCATAATGGACTAAATAAAAATGACTTTGTTAACTCCGCTAGAGATTTATGGGCACGACCCGGGCTTCGAACCTTCGTGTCATCTTCACCAGAAATTTATATATACTAGCTGACCCGTGCGAATATTTCGCACAGTAAGCAGCTTCTTCCTGTTTCTTTTTCTTTCTTCCTGTTCTTCTACCTGTCGAATATTTCGCACAGTATGCAGCTTCTTCCTGTTTCTTGGACAATTATATGTTATTTATGTTTGTGTTAAAGATACACAACGTAAACGGTAAACGGTCACACTGATTGCATGTGGAATGTAAACTATCTAACTAAACAATATGTTAGTAGATGGCGCCTCCTACAGTCATTTAAGCACGTAACCATAGCCAACTAATTAGTTGGTTATATTGTCAACAGGTGGCACTGTCTCATTTCTTAACAAAAACTTTAATTTTAAATTTTTAACAAAAACTTTAATTTTAAACCATTTGTCTATTTTTGGTCAATAGCGGGGACCATAAGCTTTAAAACGATGTTTGAATCATAAATTTTGATGAAGAATTATGGGAGTTATGGCGTTGCGACCAAAAAAAAAACCTTTGAGAAATAATATATATGATTATATAAGGTTATAAAAAGTAATTTGGTCCACAAACCATTTAGAGCTTGCGGAGGAGTGGCTATACAGTAGAACTTGGATAATTTGACCTTAACCCTTAATGTAGTTCTTGTCGAAAGGAAGAATAAATATTATTTTAATTAAAACATGCCGAAAATTTCCCCTGCAGAGCAACCTATTGATCCGTAGGAATCAATGAAATAAGCACCATGTCACTAACAAATACTAACACAGTCAAACCTCCCTTAACGGACACCTCCAAAAAACGGAGTTTTTCAATCCCCGGCAGTAGAACATGGAAACTTATGGAAATAATACCTCCAAATAGCGTATACTCTCAACAATGGACGCGGAAAACATAAAAGAAACATTTTTCCTTCAATTACCTCCACTAACGGTAACACTCGCAACGAGATATTCTGTAAAAATGTCTCCTCTCCTGAACAATAAACCTCATTTCTTGAAGGGACTCGGGAACTTTTCTAGACAAAAGTTTATCTTAGCAATTCAGGTACAATCTTGGTGATGTGCTACTAGCCGCTATATGGATAAAAAATTACTATAATAATTTCATTCCATATTTTTTACTGAAATGTGTAATATTTCAAGATTAACCCTCTACGGACGAGCGAGTCAAATTTGTTACGTTTCAAAATCATTGAAACATCTGCTATCTAAGAAGCTTTTCCATTTATTTGCTGCGCCTGACAAAATTGTAACGCTTCGGTTCAAGTGAGAGGAATATAACGTCTCTTTTGGCGGTTTTTCAAACACTTTGAATAGATGAATGTGTGACGCTATTCACGGACGATGGCGTGCCTGGTGAAGCTCTGAAATTTAATAGTTTCAGCTCTCAAAATGAAGAAAAAATTGGTAAAGTTTAAAAAAAGGTACGTTATGAAGGTAATGTTGAAGCATACCTTGTGTAAATAATATTATGTAAATTATAATTTTCAGTTAAAAATATATAGAGCAATATAAATACGTCACCTTTCAAAATAAATGTTGGTACGGAGGCTTCCGCGGTTATTTAATGACCGTATTCTCTTCGGATTTTTGCTGCGTAGATCCATTTTTTGGGGGACAACAGTTTCGCCTGCCTTCCAACTGGCTTCATTCATTTTAGGACCTGACGAAGCCAGCTGGAAGGCAGGCGAAACTGTTGTCCCCCAAAAAATGGATCGACGCGGCAAAACCCCCGAAGAGAATACGGTCATCAAAATAAATGTTATATCAAATAAACTGCAATTCTTATTTGAAAAATACTTAAATAGTATTTCTTTAAACTAATATAGTAGTAGTATTTTTTTCATGCTGATGTTTCATAATTCCTTTCATTGGATGGAAATCACCTAATATCGACTGGTCGGGATAGAACTGGCTAAGAAATTAGCGGCCGAAGCAAAAAATTACTACAGCCCATGTCTTTTTTACAATCTATGTATAAATTAACATCTACATACTACGCCTGCGAGCCGCCGCATGGGCGTGTGGTAGGGGGTGTTAGGTCACCAGCTGTGTAAAGATGTAATGTTTTGGGAGGTGAAATGGTGACATGTATAATGGGTGTGTATTAAGTGGAGCTCAGTTTTTATTGTGGTCGTTTATTGTGCACAGAAAGAACGAGATTTGTACCTATCTGTTTGTCAAAGATTCTCTCTTATTTTATCGCTTCTTTCAGACCTAGAGATGTAGTGAGGCGCCATGATAGTATTATCTGTGTCGCCCTGAAATACACCAGTTCTGAATTTCTCAAGCAAGCTAAGCCTAGCCTGTACCCTCCAAGTATCTAGGGGCTCCCACCTAAATCCCTCTAAAAGTTGTGAGACATTATATGTTCGCTCGTAGCAGTTTTTAACGAAGCGTGCAGCTTCCCGTGGCATAGTTTACAGACCATAGGGGCATTTATTTTTGGTCGTTCACTATTTGGCCGACTGCACCCCTCCATCTTCCCTATCAAATGCTAGTTCCCTTACACCATGGTAGTTCTCTCCATGCAATTTCTTCTTAATGTGGTCTATGCTCTTATCCATGATGAAAAGATACAACTTGGTTACACAACAAAGATGATACAACTTGGCGAATTCCACAAAAATGTATTAAATTAAAACCGACCCGGGATTTAGCAAGAGAGTGCCATTTTTCACCATCTGAAAATGGCACTCAGGTGATGAAACCTGGGTCGGTTTTAATTTAATTAATTAGTGTGGAATTAACCAAGTTGTATCGTTCCATCAAGAATATCCAAAACTTCCACAATGTAACGCCTGAAACAGTTTCTTTTGTATGTACTTATCTCATGACGTTCCTCTGTGGACTTTTCCCTATATTCTACCTTCAATTACATTCTTCGCAAACCCATTGTGTCTCAGGGTGTGTCCAATCTAGGGATTGGAAATTTAAATCCAGAATCGATTTTCGATTAATCGACTTTCGATTTCGGTTTTAAAAATCGACTGTCTAAAAATTCGATTTTTTTGTCCAAAATAATCGAAAAATCTAAATCGAAATTTTTCAATAGTAAAGTAATTGTCTGCTGAAATACGGATGTGCTGTTCTAACAAAATACGAAATATGGGTTAATGGAAGCACTAGGGATAAGAACTGAATACGGTGAACTTAATTAATACAATTTATTATTTGACAGATATTTATAAGGTATGCAGGAAAGTAATAATCCATACCAGATACTTATATACATATAGGTAATATAACAAGAAAATTATATATAATTTAGTAGCCTAAGCGCAGAAGACGATATTCAGACTGGGCGAATCTATTTTGAAGAAGACGAGTGCTCTGAAGCGATTTATTGAGAAAACGTTTACAAAAAAGGCACAATGTCAACGCGTATTATCATTTCTAATCTTCGTCTCGCGGTCTACAATGTATTACTTTTGAGCGTGAGTCCCCGCCTAGACTAGAAGTATTGTAATAAAAATCCGCAGCCCCACAGTTGGCAACACCAACCTGCCGGTGTCCGATTCACTTTGCCTCCCCACCGAGGTTCCCCCACCAGCGATGCAGAGTGAAATAGCGCGGAGCGGAGTAAAGCGAGGCGGCAAAATTCAAATGCTGTAGCAAGCTAAAAATCGAAAATCGATCGGCTAGAATCGATTTTGAACGATTTTTCAAAATAAAAAGTCGACTACGATTAAATCGAAAATCGGAGTGTGATTATCGATTTTCGATTAAAATCGAAATCGATTTTCCAATCCCTAGTCCAATCTATCTGGTTCTTCTTTTCTGTATGATGTTCCGTATGGTCTTCCACTCTTCTCTTGACTTATTCATTTCTTATTTTATCCGTCCGTTTCATCATCATCATCCTCAAACGCGTGGTTAGAAATAAGAAGTGATGAAGTTTACGGAACAGAAGGAGAGGAAAGACACCGTATGGACACAGATAGTAACACCATTAGACAGTAACAGTCGGGGGTTACCAACGGCCTCCGCTGCCCATCACCCCATGGCATACGCGAAGGAATGCGACCGGGACAGGATGGGGTGGTGGGGTGGGGGAGAAAGGGTGAGGAGATGGGGTGTGGGAGGAGGCACAGGTCGCGACCCGGGGGAAGTCGGTACGCCAAGCCCGCGACGGAAAACACACAGTCGCCGTCGTCTCGCTCGTCATCAGCGAGTCTGCTTAATCTTCCCCGATGATGTGACGGATGGCTCGCGCTCGCAAACAGTCGCCACGACTCCGCGTCCGTCCGTTGACGCTTCCGGGGAATTCATTAAGGGCAACGAGCGAAAAGGGAAGGGAGTAGGGAGGGGGGGGATGAGTGTCCAGTCGACTCGCTTAATTCGTGGGACGAGGCTAGTGAGAAAGGAGGGGGGAGAACAAGAGACGAGGTACGTGGAGAAATGGAGAGACAACTTGATAGAGGATCATCCGCTGTTAAGGGCATATTCTAAAGGCATACGTAGGGTTCATCATAATTATCATTAAGAGAAACAATTGCACTTTTCCACAAAATTGTTTTAATGCGTACAACGCGTTTCGGCTCACAGAGCCATCATCAGGTACAAGACATCAGGTACAGTCTTGTACTTGATGATGGCTCTGTGAGCCGAAACGCGTTGTACGCATTAAAACAATTTTGTGGAAAAGTGCAATTGTTTCTCTTAAATTATGAATAACTTCCACGATATCTCGCCTGAATCTGTTGAATTTATAATTATCATTCATGAAAGAGCGGAACCATCCAGATTTTTGGCGAATTGTAAAGCGTCCTGTCCGAAAAAAAATGGGCAAGGGCCCTGAATTTTAATGCAAGCTAGTCCGGCATTTCACTCATAACATATAATGCTAACATTAAAATCACATGCCCGCATATTGCCAATTCCACAATGATGAACACATTACACTGATGCTACACACTATCTCTCCTAATGATTCCATTTATTCTGAAATACATGCAATGTTTTCAGTAAGAAGATTTTTTGAAAAGTATTCTACCGGTTACGGTAGGTTTTGTTGAACATCAGAGAATATCCCTCCGGTTATGTACACTTTCAGGGGCCTATCTCGCTCTAGAATATTGTTTTTCGCCTCAGCATACGATCTACCCTTCTTCATCCTGTCCATGAAACCTATTCTCCTTCTTCCCCTTCCCGGCTTGCCCAACGCCCTTCTCTCTATCACATTATAGAGCAGCTCCTCGCCCCTTATTACATCCTCCAGCTACCTACTCAGCAGAATTTCATTAAGAAGTGTCCTTAATTGATTCATTGCTAGAGAAGTAGCACGTTTTGGAAAATGTGCCTGGATTAACAATTGAATATATTAATATCACATACATCAAAGTAAATAACGTAGTATTCAGCACACTTTCTCATCTTTTATCCTACCCATGTATTTGATCTCCAGCGTCCGCCCATAGCACCAAGCTTCAAAAGCCCACATTCTCTCCTGCACTAGCTTTTCAGTAATGTCTATGTCATATTCCCAATGTCTCCGATTCATACAGTTCAGTCATACGTTCAACTATCAATATATTTTTCACAATAATTAAAATAGAGTGAAGCAGAACATCGACGACGTTATTACCGAAATTGTTGTTGAGGGTGAATTGTGAGTTGAAAACCACGATAAATTTTCTTTTTCTGAGTCAATTATAGCGTCGTCAATAATATACGCCCGCCTACCTTTCTCCCCTCTTAATACATTTAAATATTTAGCGCTGTTTCAATCACCTCTTCCGACCCTAGCACTGCGTACAGCCCTCCCTTTCCCGAATGCGATGGGCAAGAATACATACCCCTCCACTTTCAAATCCCCTTTATTTAAGGATCTTCAAACAGCAGTCTGTAAGCTTTTATAGTTTTTTCTACGCTTCCTCGCCTCTGATTCTATCCGTCTATTTGATCTCCTACTTTCGCCTCCAGTCCCGAGTTAATAGATAGTTTTATACCTGCATTTGGAACACAGGAGCGAACGTTAATGACATTTTCATTTTTAATCATATTCTTAGGATTCATGGAAAAACGCGTCCTCTATCACAAATTAACGAAAATGCTATCTTTCCACGCAAATCGAACTCGTAATTACATTAATTACAGGCTGTTTGGAGGATGTCTGGATTGTTCCCTGACCAAAGTGCTGGAAAAGTTGTTGCTTCACATACGAAGTATGAGGGCGGGCATTGAAATGAATCAAAACAAACCGCTTTTGAGCATCCCTCGTGATTTTCAATTTAATTCGCCATTTCAAACAAGCACCACGAGGCGTACACGACTATCAACTAACTTAAAATTGCGTCAATTCCTTCTAAATATGTCAGGGTGAGTACCGCGCAGGCGCGAAACCGCGATCGCAGTGCTAAGGTGGTAAAAAAAAACCAACGGAAATTACTTTCTGCATGCACCTCGTAACAAAGCAGTACGACGCCCTTTTAAACTTTTATAATTTTTTATGTGATTTTTCCTACGCAATAAATAATTTTCCGGAAAAATGGCATTCAAATTACATGAAGAAATCCAAAACTACCCCGAGTTTCTCACGCTCTCCTATTTTACACCACGGGATCTTGAGTTTCACTTGCGAGAACATTAGGGAAATAATAATAAAAAAAATTTAGTCTCATCATATAGAGATCAAACTTTTAAAAAACAAGCCACAATGCAAATAAAATGGCGTTCAAGACATTATATGATGATGCATCATGAAAACAGTAGAAGCCGGAAAATGAAACGAACGAAAGATTTAATAATAATTATAATAAACTCGTTTATTGTTCTAGGAGTGAACTCCTTTGGAACATAGAAATGAAATACAGTGGTGTGCAAGACAATTAATATGTGAATAAGCCAATCAGGAAACGAAAAAGGGAAGTTATCATATGAATTGCTAACAATAGACATATACAACATTATCATTTAGCAATGTAGAAAAAGAACTGAATTTCTTCTTATAACATAAAAACGAACATTAAACATATCAATAAACAAATAACACAACTTTTGAAAAGGAAATTTAGCTTTACAAATGAAAAGAAAAAAAAGAAACTGAATTGCTTCTTCTTACGCAACAATGGACATTAATCACATCAATGAACTGATAAATGAGTTACATGGTCAGCATTTATGGTCAGCATTCCGGAAAGTAAGTGTGTAATAATCTTTCTCTTAAATATTACCAGTGATGCACTGTCTTTTACCAGTTTAGGCAAGTCATTCCACAGCTTTGAGGCAACAACTGTAAACGATTTCTGGACTGTAGCTGTCCGGAACTGGGGGGGATACAAAAAACAGGGGTCTTGTCTAGTAACAACATTAGTGTATTTACTACTTGGGAGAAAAAGATCCATTATGTACTGAGGAATCCCATATTTTAGGAGGTTGAACATGAAGCAAGCCATGTTATATTTTCTTCTTGATTTAAGATCAAGCCAGGAGAGCCTTTTAAAATAAGGGGTAATGTGTTCATCTCGCCGTAGATTAAAGATGAATCTCACACAGGAGTTCAACAAACGCTGTAGCTTAATATTCAACTCCTCAGTTAAGTCATTGTACACGAGACTACAGTAGTCTAGGTGAGGAAGAATAAGTGAGGTAACAAGTTTCTTTTTTAACTGAAGTGGCAGTAGATTTCTATGGATTTTAAATTGATGTAAAATTGCATTTATTTTATTGGATACCCTCATCGTGTGTTCTTTCCAGGAAAGATTCATGGTTAACGTCATCATTTACGCCCATGACGAAAGCATTCCCCGTGGATTTAGCACTCGATAGCTATTTTTTTTTATTCTTTGCACAATCCCGAAACCTTTTGGACGAGAATCTTCATTCCACGCCGCGCGACCTTCTTCCGCTTATGCGACCGGGACACAAGACTCCTGACTTGAACGAATTGAAAAACTTTATATCTCACGGCCGCTCCTCTCGCAAAATTCTCCTTCTCCAGCAGCCTCGGAATTTAGTTAAAGCACTTCATAAAAGGACGTTAACCTTTTGCACACGCAGTGTCTGTCGAATTCGTTCGATAAATCAATGAGTAGCGACTTTGCCGACCGAAAGGCGAAGTCGCACCGACTATCCCAAAAGATAACGAGCATTATTCCTCCTCCACTCGAGTACCGGGAGCGATATATCCAATAACAACGATTCGTCGAAATTCAATTTTTGGGGCGGCGATAAAAACAACATGGAACGGCTAATAACAAAGGCGGCCTCTAATGTATGGAAATTCGTTTTCAATATAAAACTGAATTGGCAATTTCCCATTTGAACTCATTTATTTGTTTCGACGTTCATCACCTAATCATTCGGCGCGACTGATTGTTTCGAGAAAACAAATATGCTCGGTTGAAAATTGCGAATTCAGTTTTTTTTGTCATGACTACAATAGTAAGTTTATGGATCACTCTATGATAAAACGAAATTGCATCAGCACTGCCATGGATCCGATACCATAAACTAAATAACACAAAGAGCCTCGCATCGGATACTCGAATGATGAACGGATGTATGATAAAATTAATGCCAGACCCGCTGGTTATCCAATGGATTACAGGAATGCGAACAGAAGCAGGGTATATAGCATTTAAGCAGCTGCCAGAGGAGCTTTAGTATTGAGGATATACAAGCCTTTCGGAGCAGGAGCACAGTTTTGGCTATTTAACACCTACGTAAGCACATGAACGCCCGGAATGACCTCGCTTGGGAATTAACACTCCAAAGACCTAGAGAGGAAAGGGTTCTAAAATTTATCGTCCCACATTACGGACCAATGTAATTATTAGTTTAATAAACCGAAGTATCATTACCAGGAATTAGTAGCAGCTCTTGAAGTGAAAGGTCAGCTTATTTTCCATTGCAAAAATAAATTTCACAGCGTAAAAGGGTTCATTCATGCAAAACCAAAGGATAAATTCAAAACTAACCCTAAATTCAGCAAAAAAGAGTAAGACAAATAACATTCCAAATGAACATAAAGTTTTTACGCACAAAATGCCGGATGAATGAGTTGAAAGAGAAAAAAAATTAACAGGCCTTTAAAATTTGACAATTATTTTACGAAAGCGATACAATTTCCTAATTAAAAAGAATAAAAAGTCATTTCCACTAATTTTTCGCTCATAACTAGTGCAAATTATTTTTAACAAATAAGTTGTTGTCTCGGGCCTAACATTTTGGAATAGAAATATTCATATTTACGAAAAAGTAAATTTTTTGACTCAAAAACAATGATTATACGTAGAAGCGAAAAAATTTTATACTTTTATTTAAAAAATATAAACATCAAAATCGAGAACATCAATAATATATGACGATGAGCACACAGAGATACGGAAAAATGCATTAACTCCCAGCTGCGCCGGTGAAATGAATTAGGTCCGATTCACGGTGTTCACCTCTTCCAATCACCTTTTTTGTCAGTAGTAAATAGACACACACGTGATATGTCGGACGCAAAAATTCCATCAGTGTACAACCCTTTCAGCCAGCTAACGAAACAGCTAAATGGCACAGAGTTGTTATCAATTCTGTTTGTTTTCATTATTAATGCAGGACTTTTAAGAGGCGAGAGCAGGTTGAAAACAGTGATAAAAGGAGGAAAACTGGAAAAGTACGTAAGGGGAGGAATGGAATTTCAATAGGATTTCGGAGGAGACATTTGGAGACATAAGGAGATATTTTCAACCTTTCCAGGCGTTACATAAGTGGACGTTCCTTGTACCTTTTCGTGTTCGGGATGCATACCAACTCTTTTCCAAACTCATCCTCTATTCCAAACTTACCCCGCCCATTACTTTCCAAACCCACATCAGAAAAGCATGAAGTCGGCTCAAACCTAATTTCCGCCAAGACCAAGTTTCCGAGCCGCACGACGCCATTCTACAGACTAAAAGCTTTCACTAAAATATTCTATATTTCCTCAAATTTCCCCAAGCCAATTCCTTTCTCCTCGAAATTGCTTCCTCGTCGAGGAGGAAGGCGATGGATTTTGTAAATCGGGAGGCGTGGTGAGTGAGGGCTGAATAAGGGATTAAGGAAATCAGGAAGGAGGTTGATCGCTCGTGTGTTGGGGGAGGGGGGAAAGATGGAAAGAAAAAGGGAATAAAAAATAAGAGAGGGGGGGCTGATTACGAACGGCCCTCATGAAGCTTTAGATTATCATTTTTCCGGCCTCTTCCGATTATATTTTCCACCAGTCCCGACTTTGATGGAACGATATACATATCCCTTTTCCCGTCGTGCCTCCACAAAAATCCTCCCAAACCTCCCTTCCCCTCTCTCAAGCATTCCCACCCGCCTCAGAGCAGAGGAAGAGAGGTGGAGGAGGAAAAAAATTACTCGCGATGACGATAATAACAATAAAACCAACCCGGCACGGCGCCCCATTCCTTCGGTCCATTAGTATATCTTTTCTTTTTATTACGCTCGTGTGGGGGAGGGGGTTAAATAAATCAGGTCGGCGAGAGGGTTAAGGAACAGTGGAGTGAGGGCAAAATCGTGAGAGACACGCCACTTTACTGGCCCGCAAGAAACGCGGCCCTTTTTAAAAGGGATGGAAGGGCGTGAGGGAGAACTAGAAGATGTCCGAGGGGAAAGCAACTTCAAAAACAAGGGTACACCGCATTTCCATTTCAGCCAATTCAATCCATTTCTAACCATTTATATATATTTCTGTCAATTTCTATCCATTTCTAACCATTTCTGTCCATTTCTAACCATTTCCATCCATTTCTGTCCATTTCCGACCATTTCTATCCATGTCTGTCAATTTCTGTCCATTTATATCCATATTTGTCAATTTCCGACCATTTCTAACCATTTCTGTCCATTTCTATCCATTTCTGTTCATTTCTAACCATTTCTGTTCATTTCTAACCATTTCTGTCCATTTCTATCAATTTCTGTCCATTTCTAGCCATTTCCATCCATTTCTGTCAATTTCTGTCCATTTATATCCATTTCTGTCCATTTCCGACCATTTCTATTCATTTCTGTCAATTTCTGTCCATTTCTAGCCATTTCCATCCATTTCTGTCAATTTCTGTCCATTTATATCCATTTCTGTCCATTTCCGACCATTTCTATTCATTTCTGTCAATTTCTGTCCATTTCTAGCCATTTCCATCCATTTCTGTCCATTTATATCCATTTCTGTCCATTTCCGGCCATTGCTATGCATTTATGTCCATTTCTATCCATTTCTGAACATTTCTGTCCATTTCTAATCATTTCTGTCCATTTCTGTCCATTTCGCGGCCATTCTCAACAAGCGTACACCATTTCTCATAGTTGCATACTCCTCGAAGATGTCCTTATACGAACCTCTTCTCGTCTCCTCTTATGCTTTTTTTCGAATCTAATCGGAATCTCCCTTCACAACGAAAATGTTTAAGATCGACAACAGTTCCAATCTAAAGTATTATCTGCCATTGCCGTACGCGAATCTGTCGTCTATACTTATACCCTGCGTGCCGCCATTGAAGGGTGTGGCATGAATTGTTCGGACAGCAGTCACTTTCTGTCCTCATTATAATCAGTAACGGTGAGCTGAATGAAGGAATTTTTCTTACCCATCAGTTCGGCAGCGTATCTATCTTATTTAATGGCTTTTATCAGTTCTAGGCATAAGGGGTTCAATTAACATCCTACGTGTCGCACTGAAACCCGCCTATTAAGAAATTTCCCTTAAATCAAAGTCTAGCGTGCAGCCTCCGAGTCTCGAACAGTTTCCAACTTCATTCTTCAATTAGCTGTGTGACACTATCTATTCTCTCATAGTAGTTACTGACGAGGCATGCACCTTTCCTTCGTATTTTTAAGTATTGTAACAAAACCGATGAACGAATCTATTAATGCTAAGGGCTCGGCACGAATCTAAGGATTTCAATCTCGTCAAGTTAATATACGTGGACAGTCAAAATGAAGCAAAAGATCCTCATTTATTACGTTTAACATTATGAGATGGTTTAATAATACTTGATTCCTTAGCAGGCGCGGTGAGTGGGCAATTTCAAAATCCCAACGCATCTACATTTCATGAGGCGGCGTCAATAAATGAAAAAAAAATGAGCCTTATCTCTTATTTTCTCAGGGCCCTCCGAAATTCCACACGATCCCATCTCGTTTCCATGCGTGCATTTCGAATAGCAATCTGGCTGATCTGTTATACCTATCCTTTCACACAGCGAGCGGCTGAAATTTACAAGACAGTATACTACCGTAATATATAATTGGTTAACTCCTCACACGCTTTGCACACTGCTTCGCACGATAAAAAAGAAGCAGCTGAAGGTTTCCGGGAAATTGGACACAAACTATGAGAAAGTAATTGGAATAGAAAACGAAATAGTAGATAAGATTACTCAAGAAGGACAGGGAATAGTCGAGCCTCGAAAATGTCGAGATTTAGACGCCAGAGCCTCTCAAACTGTGGTTGGTTTATAAAAATTTAGCCATGTCTACATATAACCACCGAGAATTGTAGCAGGGTGCGTTTGGACACCAGCCCTGGTTCATGTAAGAGATGCATTTATGACCCCATTAGGCAGTGAATCTCCCTTTTATATCAGTTTGGCCCCTTTTTATCTAAGTTCTAGATATAGAGTACGGGTTCAAAATAATATCCTACGCGTCACCCTGAAACCTGAAAAATATAGAGTTTTCTAGTACTGTGGAAATATGGAAACCAATCCTGAGGCAAGGGCGAAAAAACACCTCCAAAACATGGGATAAATCCAGCGAGAGAAGTCGGAGGAAAGGAGACAAAAATGAACGACAAAATCCTACGAGACAATTCGGACACGCCCTCACCTAGGGAGGACAATACACCGGTGTATCTGAACGACAATAAAAAGGGACATTTGAAGAAAAAATAAAAAAATTCAAAAGAAAGCGAACATCGGCGTGGATGTGACGAGTCGTAAACAATTTTTCGTACTCGCGCTCTCTTTCGTGTCACAAATTACAGTGAACAGTCCACTTGGCATAATACAGAGTTCGAGGGTTAAACCCTGGAACACCTTCTATGCAGCGCTGAGTGAGGAAAAGAGCAAACGAGAAATATATCTCGAGAAAGGACAATTTAAGCCTCTTAGTCACCCGGAGGGTTAGTAAAAACAAAAGAGTGCGCTCATTTCAGAGCAATAATATGTTATTCAGGTCTTCGATACCCTTCAATAACATCCAACTGCTAAGAGCGCTGAATGATTCTTCATTTTTCCCTTAACATCATTAACTGACATGTATACTACACGGTATCCTGGGGTAAAGTATGTTAATTATTACGAATCTGAAATATATAATGATCACTCTGGAATGAAAGGAAGCTTACTGTACAAAGTAATACGTAAGATCCAATTTTACACATGGAAAGATTATGAAATAATATACTAATGCACATAGCAGGTCAAATATATCCCATCCAAACCATTATCATGCGTTCATATGTAACTTAAATTGTATTTAATATTTGAACGATATCAAAGTTTGAAAAAACACTTATTTTAAGAGATGTTCGTACGCAGATAGCGATTCACTTTAAAACAATTCAAAATTGAAACTTTTTTCAAAGTAGAAACCTAATCCATTTTCCCTGACGGGTTAGATCTTGCAGAGTCAACTCAAGAAGACGAGCTCAAGAAGGCTCACAAACTTTGGCTGACACGAGCACGCTTCTACATAAAGACTGCAGCACAGCTATGCGCAGGTAATTGGATCATCATGTTCCCAAGCCTTATCGTATTCCTCCCTTTATTATTGGCGTTTTCTTGATTTTTTTATTCGCCACGAAAGTCATTTCGGGAATTTTCACACCGCGCTTCCGCCGACAAGTTTTTTTACGAGGCAGTAAAGTTAACTATCAAGCCTGGAAATAAAATACGATTTAATCTGCTCAGACGCACGACTTTTTCCGCATCGAGTGCTCCTGCTCCCGTTTGTCGGCGCTCTGAGAGGAGCTCCAAGAAACCCGAGAAAGCATTTCCTTTATATCTTCGACCTAAAAAATTTAACATTAAAAACAATTATCATATTAAAAAGTGACCAGCATAGGTTTAAATCATAACCAAGAATGCATAAGAATTTGCATGCCCACTCCCTTGTCTAGTCTAGTCTTGATGCAGTTCGTAACGTATGCGCTGCTATTTGAAAAGCCTAAAGAAACAAGCTAAATTATTGGTGAAATAGCCAACAAAAACAATGACAACATTTAATAATTAAATATTATTAATGCGCAGTTTTTAATGTGTAATCAAAACAATTCATGTGACAATGGCTAACAATACGTAATATCTAAACAGTGAAGATTTCTCTAAATATTAAATTTTTGAAGCAGCAGGGGTTGTGATTAAGCTTACTGTCTAGTGATACGTATAATTTGAAAAAAATGCATAGGAACCCGCCATGGGTCAGTTGGTTGAGAATGCGTATGGAAGTTTGCTTACCATCGACTAGCAAACATCTGGCTTTACTAATGGCTAATTGCAGGAACGAAACATACGTATTCCATAGAGTATTGGGACCTTTAAGCCATGGAAACCATTCAGCAAGCGTTGCAGAAACATTCGATTCATTGATTGGTTTCATAAAAGGCATCATTTGATGCCTTCAATGAGCCTTTGATGGAATATCTTGGAATTACCTTAACTTTTGATATATCGTGCGCATTACACATAGAAAACATATGCGGCACAACATTGAGGTAACTAGGCTTTGTTAAGCGTATAATAGAAAGGGACTCGGATGAAAAATTGAATGAGAGATACTTCTTCGCTCTGGTTAGGCCACACCTCGAATACGCCCCGAGCATTTGGGACCCTAGTCATATTTTTTATAGTTTAACCAAAAAAATTAATAAAATACAAATGAAAGCAGCATGCTTCATTAAAATCTCCTACGAGCGTACATATAGCTCTCACAACCTTTAGAGGGATTAAGGTGGGAGCCCCTAGAGACTCGGAGGCTACACGCTAGGCTTAGGTTGCTTGAGAAATCAGAACTGATGTTTTATCCGAGCGACATAGAGAGTATTATCATGACTCCTCACAACATCTCTAGGTCTGACAGATGCGATAAAAGAAGAGAGATACGCTGCCGAACTGGTAGATACAAAAACTCGTTCTTTTCGCGCACAATAAGCGTACACAGTAAAAACTGAGCTCCACTACATACACTCCTATAATACATGTCACAAAAAAAAACTTACATCTTAACACGGCTGGTGAACTAACAACCCCTGCCACACGGCCATGCGGCGGGTCGCAGGGTACTGTGTAGATGCAGATGTAGAATTATTAACCTCTTTGACTTTGCCTGCCTCGAAAGGTAATGGTGTGACAGGTATGTGCAGGACAGGTATACGAGCTCCAACCATCAACTGTGCTAGGTAGCACACAAAAATAATATGGGCAGAATGAAAAAAAAACATTTTATGAGCGCTGAGAAAACAAAACCTTTCGACTGCAACGGACGCACGGCGCTCATTTGACATTCCGCGCCGGACAGCGACGCTCCTCACGCTTCGAGAGCGAAATTACAACCGCATGAGAGCAGGAGATTTTGTGGACTCTAACCGTAACATCGCTGGAGAGCAAACTAGTACACACACCGCCATATCTCGCCAGTCGGTCCTGTATTAACCGATGCACGTATGAACACCAAAACATCTCATGCGTAAGATAAATGCAAGCGTGTGGTCGGCAAAGTAGAAAAAAAAACTACACGCGACCATCCAGTCCTCTCTCCAAAACCCGGGCATAATATATTATGTCAATAATACACTGCAGATGGGGGCTTTAGCGCTTACCTGAGTGCCCTTTGAAACGATATATACCATCACATGCATACACCTATGAGTGGAAGGTATGTAAATCACTAACTGACTCTCTCATCCTCACATAATTAATCCGTAACGGAGCGAAACCGTTAGTCACGCGACTTTCCTCCGCTGATGAACCCACAACACGCCCGTTAAAGGCTCCCACGCGGTCCCGTGATAATTAGCCGGTCGATCCTGGAGCAATCCCAAAACCGCGCCGCGGACGTGGGAAGGATGAGTGTGGAGGCGTGCGTGCAACAGAGAAACGAACAGGACTACGCTTAAAGGAGTAGTTATGGTCTAGCGACCCTCCTTTCCATCTTCCGCATTTCCGAATTCAGCTCATGGGAGGAAAGAGAGGGAGAATGGGAAACTTTTTAAACTAAAGAGAGAAAATACGCCTTTGAAGTAAAAAATATTCGTACAAATATTCTTGCCACTGGCGATCTTTGTCGTTAAATCGTATATTTTATTTCTCAAAGGTGTTTTTTTGTCGCAAGGCCGTAACTCCCATAATTCTTCATCAAAATTAATGATTCAAACATCGTTTGAAAGCTTTTGTTCCCCGCTACTGACATAAAATAGACAAATGATTAAAAATTAAAGTTTTCGTTAAAAAATGATAGAGTGCCATATGCTGACAGTATTATCAACTAATATTTTGGATATGGTTACGTGCTTAAAAGACTGTAGGAGGCGCCATTTTTTTCACATCGTTTAGTTTGATTGTTTACATTCTACATGCAATCAGTGTGACCGTTTACCGTTTACGTATACGTTATGTACCTTTAACACAAACACAAATAACATATAATTGTCCATGGGAAGAAACAGGTAAAATAACAGGAAGAAAGAAGGAAGAAAGAGGAAGAAGCTGCATACTGTGCGAAAAATTCGACAGGTAGAAGAACAGGAAGAAAGAAGGAAGAAGCTGAATTATGTGCAAAAAATTCGTCAGGTAGAAGAACAGGGAGAAAGAAGGAAGAAACAGGAAGAAGCTGCATACTCTGCAAAAATTCGACAGGTAGACGAACAGGAAGAAAGAGGGAAGAAACAGGAAGAAGCTGCATAGTGTGCGAAATATTCGCACGGGTCAGCTGGTATTTGTATATTGCCGTTATATATTAAGTGCCGTTAACGTTTGTACTTGTACCTGCATGTACTAATGTCGTTGAAATATTTGTACATATTGTCGCTAAAAAATTAATTGAATTATATAATGCATTCAAATAATTATTAAATTATTAGTATAATCAAATAGGAATGCAAACGTCAACAACATTCAATATGTGGTAAAAATACTTGTATAATTACTCTCGTCGTTCTCGTTGTTCTCATTCTTAGTCGTTAAAATATTTGTATATAGTCGTTTTATATTAAATGTCGTCAACGTTCGTATTTTTAAATGAATCCATTGATCGTTAAAATATTCATTACATTATTTTGTACATCGAAATTATTAGTAAACTATTAGCACATTCAAATAAATATACAAACGTTATCGGCATTTAATATAATACGAAATTAATCAAATATTTTAACGACAAAGGAAGTCAACGATATATCGACAAGAATCTTTATACAAATATCAAATTATTTTTGTACCGAAACTAGCCGTTCCTCTTGACTAATTAAATTTAAAAAGAATAAAGTGGCAGCATACAAGTTACACATTCTTAATTTAAAAATGAATTTCCACATTTTCAAGCCAGAAACCTTAGAAATTACAAAGACTTGTATCGCGTTAGCGAAAATTTCAGCGACATTGTTCTCCAGTCACATCATAGATGAATTTTTATAAAACAAGAAATATGAGAACCACATTCGAATTATTATTTTAATCGCGTCCACAGATACACTCAGGAACACGACGACTTAAAAAAGCAGTGGTCGAAGCAGCAATCCGTCTCCCAATACCAACACGACAATAACTAATCGACGGAAATATGAGGATATAATTAGCAAGGAACCACGGGATGAAATATACACAGCTTATTAAGTGATCAACACGGATTAAGTAGATTTTTAAGCAATTACAGCGGCACTGATACGAACTGGACTTTCACAAAGTATTTTGTGATGTTGAAGCATACTCAATTCTATGTGTCCAGTTAGAGAAGCCGAATTATTACGGTCGTCATGGCCATCGGTACAAGGTGAGAGAGATCATGTCTGCCTCCAACAGAGCAAGATATTCCTTTATGGCGAGGACTATTTGAGACTAGAAAAATTTTCCCTGTGAAGCATTTAATTTCCTTTAAATCTCAATGTGTTTCAAGTAAGAATTTGCGCCATATGAAGACATAAAACTAGTTATATGTAATAATTTATTTCAATCACTGATCACGTGATTCGGTTTTCCCGTTGCCTTGTTCGTTTTTTCAACGACTTTTATGTACCTTGATCAGCTCCCTTTGTCACCGGAAATGTAAAATTTCTGTTGCGGATGCACAATAAAATTCTGTTCTATTATATCCTACTCGCAAACCTCAGCGTCAGTCAGGTAATTATAAGCCGAGGAGAGTACACATTTCTCTTCATTATCCCAAGAAATTCATCTCCACTCCAACCCTGGGGTAATGTCTTATGATACATCGAGTGGGATTCTGAGAGGAGAAGCTATAAATCCTATCCTCCTTAACTTTATGCGGGAATGTACGAAGACGAGCGGGCGGTGTAGCCGCCTCGCGCTGGGAACTCCTCTATTCTTTTGAGGGCGCTTCCAAACTGACGTGAGGCCCTTTTCAGGCCGAGGCAATGCGCATGAGTTTGCACCCTTGAGGATAAGGTAAGCCACGGGCCAAGTTTCGCTGGCACGAATATACGACGAGATACACGCAAAAGAAACAGGCTGAAACCCTAGGGAGAGAGAGAAGAGTGGTGCCGCTCCTACGTTCAAGGGCGTACACACAATCACTCCATAAAGACGAAAGGAAGATAAATAGCATAATTTCGCGCGCAATAAGCACATGAATAAACAAGGATGAAAAGTTTTCAACCGAAGACACAAATATTAATTAATTAAAAATAAATTAATAATGGAGAAATTCATCACAATCCGGTGGCGTGGGACAAAAAGAAAGATGACCGCGGCTGAGAGCTGGAGATGCAAATAAGACTCTATTTTCATCGAAGCGTAATTGCATAGATAAAAAATCACCGGTATAATAAGGATAATTACACTCATATAAATGCTTCAATGAGAGCAATTTCGAACTTGACGACGCTGAAAGATCACTGATGACGCTGGAATCATGTCAAGATCATGCGCGATGAAATTCAACGGAATTTCAATTCAAAGTAATTGTAGTAAATAGCATTCGTCTTTGTGAATAAATTAGACTTCCACCGGGCGTCTGGAGATTGTAGGTCAACGTTGGACTTCTTGTTTTATCATCCTCCGTCTGATATAAAAGTCAGTTCAAGGGTGTTTGGCAGGGGATGACTTATCACCAACATGCACCACGCTACGGGTATGCTACAACTGCTACAGCAACTACTAAATTAAACTATACCTGATGTAAACTATACTTATAAAACAATACCTATAAACACAAGGTGGCTGGCAGGGTGATAAGTAAGTGTAGATAGGTGTAGATGAAAAAAAATCGGGAATCCTCCACCTTCCTCAGCCCTCACCATATGAGTCACGTATATACGAAAAAGGTATCGGACAGTTCAGTAATATACAGTCACAACACCCATTGGTAATTCACACTCTACACTGGTAACACCTCTATTCACCAGCAGGTAAAACTAATTCGCACTTCGGGGGTATGCTAAGAAAATGCATTGGATTTAATAAGATATCTGGAAGGTTGAAATAGTATAGATGGAAGTGAAATGGTTCTCCAAACGAAGAGAAATAAAAACAAAAGAAAACACTTATTGACATGTGGGGTGTGGAGACAGCTGGGGCAGATGACGTGGCTAGAGGACGACACGTGTATATATATGATATACATCTACAAATATAAAAATGCAGAGTCGCGGAGGAGTTATTCTCTCTTCGACAAATAAAGTGCTCATCCCACGCGTAAGATTTTAAAACGTCAGACTCAACCACCTCACCACCTCCTCTTCAACGCCAGAAAACGCCAATCGCTTTCAGACCGCCGATTTAAAATTAGACTCCATCATTTATGTAAATTCAATACCGATTTATTTTCATACAATGTTTTCAATATCCTACTAACTCCAGCATACTACGGAAGATCAGATCATGAGAACAAAATAAGGGAAATAGGTTTCAGAAGAGAAAAAGGTTTAAAATGTGGCTTTTCCCGCGATCGATTAGAGACCACAATGGCTGCCACTGAGACTTTGAAGTAGGTTAGTTGACAAGTAGTGTAGCTGATTCTGCCCCATAGTGGGTGTTTCTGTACCTGCCGAGAAGTGCTAACACCATGTTTTGTATGCTACCTGTATGACTCTTGTGTTAGGTGTACATATTTACATTAGGTACAGTTTAATTTAGTAGTTTCTGTAGCAGTTGTAGCAGTTGTAGAATACCCGTACGGTGGTGCATGTTGGTGATAAGTCATCCCCATTACATAATGGATCTTTTTCTCCCGAGTAGTAAATACACTAATGTTGTTACTAGACAAGACCCCTGTTTTTTGTATCCCCCCCAGTTCCGGACAGCTACAGTCCAGAAATCGTTTACAATTGTTGCCTCAAAGCTGTGGAATAACTTGCCTAAACTGGTAAAAGACAGTGCATCACTGGTAATATTTAAGAGAAAGATTATCACACACTTACTTTCCGAATTGCTGACCATGAATGCTGACCATGTAACTCATTTATCAGTTCATTGATGTGATCAATGTCCACTGTTGCGTAAGAAGAAGCAATTCAGTTCCTTTTTTTTTCTTTTCATTTGTAAAGCTAAATTTCCTTTTCAAAAGTTGTGTTATTTGTTTATTGATATGTTTAATGTTCGTTTTTCTGTTAGAAGAAGAAATTCAGTTCTTTTTCTACATTGCTAAATGATAATTTTGTATATGTCTATTGTTAGCAATTCATATGATAACTTCCCTTTTTTGTTTCCTGATTGACTTATTCACATATTAATTGTCTTGCACACCACTGTATTTCATTTCTATGTTCCAGAGGAGTTCACTCCTAGAACAATAAACGAGTTTATTATTATTATTATTATCCCCTGCCAAACACCCTTGTGGTGGCTCCCAGGGTGATAAGTAGATGTAGATAGGTGTAGATGAAATAAAATCGGGAATCCTCCACCTTCCTCAGTCCTCACCATATGAGTAAAGTAAATACGATAAAGGTATCGGACAATCGCTTCGTGTCATGCCCTGACAAAAATCTCAAGCAGATGAGTCGAACTGCAAAATACGAGCGAAACTCAAAAACCGAACTTGACAAAATCTCCAGCAGATGACACAAGACGTTAATGAATTCAAAACATTGACCGTGTGTTTTATTTTGAGGCTTGAAAAGCCGACCTACCTTTCTTTCCACACAAAAGATGGTATAAAAAAACCTGGAATTAGGGGTGGTTGGAGCGGTAATCGTAAGTCTCTGAGCGAACATTTTAATCACATTACAAGAACGTCGAAAAGCAATTCGTGGATCACACCCCCCTTTAAGATATCTGTTTATGCGGTGAAATAACCATACATGTAATAATTGACGCAGGAATCATATTATAAACTTATCGACTTAATTAAAAGCTAGTAATGACTTGGATTCTCAACGCGGAATTAAAAATTTAAGCGAAAATCATAAGTAAATACGTGTTTTTTTATCTTGGTATGATCTCTAGACATTTGATAGCCATCATTATAATTAATTGAAATGTATTATTTCGCGTTTATGAGAAAATATGAGCATTTAGAATCGAAATATTTGTCCAAAACGGCAATTCTACGCGTGAAAATAGCATTAAATTGCAAAGGAACAAAACTGATAACATAAAATAATTTTCATTTGTATACAGGCATATAACAAATAAGAACACGACTGCAAAGTATCACGCAAATCTGTATGTATAAAAAACTCGCCCCCACCTTAAGAATCGAATCGGCCTAGACCAGGAATCGAACTAAGGACACTAAACCACGCCTGGATAGCGTAGTGGTCTGTGCATTGGCCCGGAAAACCAAAGGCCGAATTTCTCGTGGCAATTTCATTTTATTTCACCTGCTATGTTTGAATATTAACAAAGAGGTAGGCTAGTTCGTAGTTTATCAACCTTTAGCTCTCTTATTTCGCTACTTCATGCAAAACAATTGTCAAGAAAGCGTGCTCTATCTTTCACTTATCACATGAATGCATCTTTGAGCTTAAACTATCGATAAAATGCAGACCCACGCTGCAGCAATCAATCACGTGACGTCCTGCATGTTAAATGGCGACGCTGTGTTACACTTTCAAAGAGATCTAGGCGTTATAAACGCCTCATTTTTCTAAACGAAGCCTCTCCGGAAATCATCCCGTACCATTTGGCACGTAAAATGGCTGTTTTTCCTGAAATATCTCGAAAAACAGAGCTGTAAGTGTCGGATATATTGGTATCCTTGGGAAGGTGAGCTATTTTTCGAAACGATACAGAGAACAGAAATGCAAAGCTTACATAGTCTCGCAACGACGATCGCATAAAAAAACTTAAGTTGGGGTGTCGCACACGCTAAATTTGGAACGCGTCGATTTACTTCTGGTAATTACGAATACACTGAACCAGAGCGGGGCGATCCCCCCCTCCCCCCCCGCGATGGGAACACGCGTAACGTCCCCGTCGAAAGAGAGAATTTCTGCGACCATTAACTCGAACGAGCAGGCGATACGGAACTTTTCCGTTGAAAACGGCATCGGAATTCTCCACTTCACGCAGAAGCTCTATCGCTCCTTTACTCCCCCCCCCCCAAGCACCTCGTCCGACCGTACGCATGCGAATGCGACGCTAATGTCTCTTTTGTTTCAAAATGTTCCGGGTGAATGATTTTGCGTTCCGGACTACGCGAATGTTTAAGCCTTAATATCCCCTCGAATGAACACATGCATGCACATTGATGCAAACTTCAAAAATATAAGAAGACTGGTGGGGAAAGGAACTGATATTGGAGTGGGGATAGCAATAGCACAAGCAGAACATTTAACAGGAAATACGTTGGCAGTGGTACCATCCCGCGGCGTCATCCACTGGGTCTCTGATGAAGACGTGGTTTGAACCTGCCAAAGTGGCGAAATTTTTCGGCGAGACATATTTCCATCAAATTTGTTGTTTTCATCTGTTTCCATCAAATATCCATCAAGACTGTTTGTCGACTTAAGTTTGGTTAGGAGGGTTAAAGAAATTGAGCCTCACAAACAAATGGCTTTTGAAAAAAAATGTCATGCTCCTGATAGCGATAAGGTTCCACAATCACTTCTTCAATGAATATACGATCATACCAGAAGGGCGAAGAATCGATGGTGATTAACATACGCTGATCATTAAATTATAATAAAGCAATAATTAATGTACAGATGGCAGATAAAGTCCAATATTATTCCACCAATCAGCGATAATCTGACAGAGAAATTAACCGTGATTGAAGAATGTAAATTACCATTTTATAAGCGTGTCTACAAAATCAAATGATAAAAGATTGATTCCCAAGCATATTGTCTGCAGCTATCAGCAGTGAAATTAATACTAAACACCAAAATAAAATTATTATCGATTCAATCATTCTAATTTCGATGCGAATACCATTTTCGACATCGAGGCTCCACAGGGTCTAGGATGAATAATGTGAGTAACATGGAACTGGGTCAAATCAGATAAGTATCAACGGCCACGAATGAAATAAAAATGTAGACGCGAGAAGATGATAAACCTACGTAAAATTTCGTCTGATTAGATTTTGAGAGAAGCCATGGACGGAGCTAAAATTTGGAACAAGGGAAAAAATGGAGAAAAACTAGCATAAAAAAATTTTGGGCATTTAGACTGATAAATACAGCTATTAACTGTAGTATGTCTATTATCATATATTTGAAAACTAGCGGAAAGTATCCGCTGAAATTCAACGGGTGTGAAAAACATTGAACTTATTTTATACTATCGATTGTAATCGAACTATATCGATATGTGTATCATAATCGATATACGAATTATACCGATCGCGCACAATGTATTTCCTGTGGATTCTTCTATTTCCATTAATGCGTTCTGGGCCTATTTCACCTTATATCCATAATTGCAATTGCAAAATGAAAAATTGCAAAATTAAAAAACTATAATTCGATTTTATTTCAAATGGTCTATGTCTCAACTTTGCACAACCATTATTTCCTATTTAAATACGCCTACGCACAATGTATTCCCTGTGGATTCTTCTATTTCCATTAATGCGTTCTGGGCCTATTTCACCTTATATCCATAATAGCAATTGCAAAATGAAAAATTGCAATATTAAAAAACTATAATTCGATTTTATTTCAAATGGTCTATGTCTCAACTTTGCACAACCATTATTTCCTATTTAAATACGCCTACGCACAATGTATTCCCTGTGGATTCTTCTATTTCCATTAATGCGTTCTGGGCCTATTTCACCTTATATCCATATGGGGTTCGGCTCCAAAAAATGCTATCGGTCGTCAAGGGGACAGCGAACCAAAAACGCTGAATTTTCAGCAATTTTACGATTGTTTTTTTTTAATTTAACGTAAATCAGTCGAAAAACAAAACTCGATTGCAAAATTAAAAAATTATAAATCGATTTTATTTCAAATGGTCTATGTCTCAACTTTGTACAACCATTATCTCTAATTAAAATATGCCAAAGAAATAAGGTCTGCATCCCAGAAAAACAACCTTCACATGCATTTCTTGCGGAAACGCTTTTACTCGTATGGAGTCGAACAGGAGATCATTTGGTAAACAAAAAGTAGCCATAAACATTTCGAGTGACATAAAAAATCATGTTACAGAGTTTTACGTCATTGTGTGCAGTGGCTTGATAGTTATAACTGACCGCACGATCACACTTTCATTTTTATAGGTAAGATAAATATTTCCGGGCCGGATCAAGTATTCCGCTCCATTCTTACGATAGAGATGTGACTTCGTTACGCGGGGAGGCGTCCGAGATTTGAGGTCATAAGCGTTATGAGAGGTAGTTTGAGCGGAATATCATTTTACCTATAAATCAATGAATTTGGTCTCATTTTAAAGAAAAATATCTCACCCTTCCAATGACACCAAAAAAATTCAACTCTTAACCACTTTACTTTCCGAGATATTTTTCCAAAGAATACCAGCCCTTTTACATGGGAAATGATACTTGTATGCACTCCAGAGAGACTTATATAAAAAATAAAGAATTTATAACTGATTTTCTAATTGTTTTGGTAAATATCTCGGAAAATAATGAGGAAAGGGGTTGATCTTTTGGTGTCATTGGAAGGAAGAGATATTTTTTCTTTAAAATGAAACCAAACTCATGGATTTCTAGTTAAATATACATCGCTCAAACTACCTTATAAAGAGTTATCAATGAATACGGCATTCACATTAGAAATAAAAATACCATTCTTCTGTTGCTAGTTTTAAGATGAAATATTACAATATGTTACTTTCTGACCACTAAATGTTGTTATTATTTTGCATTATGTAATTTGCAATAATTTGTATTTGCATTGTAATTTTGCATATTGTTGTAATTAATGTAAATCCAGAAATGTATGCAGATGAATTTGTTATATGATATGATTTCCAAAAAACTTTGCATTCAGCATTGTAAAATGGTATTAATTCATACTTAATTTTTTCATTATGTTACAGTCCAAATTGTTGATTTTGTTCTTTATGTTGCTCAAAAAATGTAAATTGCTTTTGTTCTTAAGGGGTATATCCCCTGGACAATTAATAAATTATTCATTCATTCATTCCACGACCTTTTCCCTTACCCCATCGAATACTATGTAATTACTTAAGCATGGGTACACCGGGGGGAGCTATTCCTTATTTCTTAACTCATCTGCTAAACTATTCAAGAATAACATGATCTAGTTTTGCTGGCCGGCCACTGGCCTTCACATTAAAAATTTAATGTTAATTATGACAAACCTTAAATATTTTCAGCGTAAATGTTCATAATTAATTCTCTCTGATTGTTCTCAATAGGTTTTTGAAGTGGTTATTTGAATTTAAATTACTTTAGCGGGAAAGTTCCATTTCCTTAAATCAATAATACTTTACAGTACTTATGGAAACCCAGTTTTTGTTAATGACACTGTTTTGTTTTTTTTCCGGACGATTCTGTTGGCCCGTCTGTCCCTGGAATCCCGATAGGCTGCTAAGCCTGTCATCAGGTTTTCCCGGGACCGGACCAACGGAACTTGACATACATCCATGCGCTGGGTGGTGAAAAACCGACCCAATCGGGACTCGAACCCGCGACCGTCAGTTTAGCTGGCGAGAGCTTTACCCCACCGGCACCGGGTCCGGCTAACAGATGCTCGCCTTTGGATTATGGTAGCAAGCACACGAGTAAATATGGGGATCGGGTTGGTGTGGTGGCTAGAGTACTGGCTAACCATACGGACGGTCAGGGTTCAAATCCCTGCAGAGGAGGATGTTTTCCAGAGGAAACCCGATCCCTGGAGGGTACTTCAAGTACAGTACTCTGTCTGTCGGATGAGACGTTAAAACGTGGTCCCCTTGGCGCCTATCGTTAAGAGCAGGCTAATGCCGACACCGGGTTTCCATCCACCCTTCCTCCCTTATCTGTTACCTATGGCGCAAATGACCTTAGCTGTCGGTCGCCTCCTCAAATATCCAATCCAATCCAAGGAGTACATATAGCAATGAATCTTGAGAGTTAGTTTATAGTTGCCAAACTGTTGAACACATTTCTAAGGAGTACAAGCATCCCTCAAGCTTGAAAAGAACTATGTAATAGACCAAAAATAAAAACGTCATTTTTGTGGAATCCGGACGCCATTCTAGGCGCAGGGTGCCTCTGCTCGTCGGGATCGGAAACCCGGTACCCAAGCAACCACACAAGCAAAGTCTATGATTATTTTAACTATGACACTGGGCCGATCATTCCCGGAAGGATGGAGATTAGGGAAACACGAGAAAGAGCAAAGTGCGGAAAAGATGGGACGAGGAAAACTAAGACGCTGGCAATGAAGCTATCAGCGCGCAAGAGTTGATTCTGCGCTCGTAAAAATGATAGCCGCGAGGGAATGGTGTGCGTCCCAGATTGTTTATTCCGAGTACACGAGGGGAATTTCATTACACGCGGATGCTTCAAAGGGTCAAAGATCAGGACGAAGAAATTAAGGGGAAGGAGTCTAGGAGAGATAAAGACAGAGAGAGGTATATATATATTTTTTTTTTCTTTTTTTTTTTTTACTACACATAGGATCACTCGAGTGACGAATATATAAACGGTTTGCCACAGGAAGGCAATCGGTAAACACAGAAACACAAAAAAATGAACACACAGATTTTCTTGATATTTCGGTGCCACTAGCACCTTGTGTAGCCACTAGCACCATTATAATATATATAATTAATTAGTTAAAATATATATTAAATAATATATTAAATATAATAATTAAAAATTTAAAAAATATACATGTGTGTCGTCCTCTAGGGAGAGAGAAAATGAGAACTCGTAAAAGGGTCTGCGGGAGTGTGATAAGAGAAGACCCTAGGATACGCCGATGCTCGACCATTAAATCTCGTCTAGGGTCGGCACACCACACGGCAGAAAAGTCAACAGTCACGTGCTTGAGACACAAAAATAAATCGTAGATGACCCGCGATCAATCTCTAAACACGCCTTACCGACTTTTAACTCCCATTTGAATACCATTGCCATTTAAAGGTCGAGGGTTCGAGTCCCACCTGGACGGGCTTTTCACCACCCATAGCAAGGATGTCCGTCAAGTTCTGTTGGTTCGGACCCTGGAAAACCTGATGAGAGGCTTAGTAGCCTATTGGGATTCCAGGGACATACGAGCCAACAGAATCGTCCCGCGAACAAAAAAATAACAAGAAAGGTAGTGTGAGCGAAATATCATTTCCCTTGGCAATCAATGAATTAGGTCTCATATTAAAGAAAAATATCTCACCCTTCCAAAGATTCCTGAATATCATCCCCTCACCGAACTACTTTCCGAGATATTTGCCAAAATATACCAGCCATTTTGCATTGGTTTGCTTTTTCAATTCAAGCTTATGGCATGTCATACATGTTGTAATATCAGTCATGCAAAAGTTATACTTTCAAATTTTCGCCTCATTCAAACCAGAGTTACTTTGGCTTACGGCGCAGATTTCGGAATCGAAGCAAAATTTATAAGTAAATATGTGTTTATAACTCGGCACGATACCATGATATTAATTATTTACCATTATTGTATGAAATTCACTGTGGAAAAATCATTCGCCTGAACTGGGAATCGAACCCAAATCCCTCGATTTTGCGCCGAGTGCTCTAACCAGTTAAGCTACAGCTTGAGCACTCGGCTCGAAATCGAGATTTCTGGGTTCGATTCCCAGTCCAGGAGACTGATTTTTCCACCGCAAATTTCAAACAATTGTGTGATCACCAGCGGGTGACTCCGTTGAAGTAACTGCGCGGCTAGTTCCGTGGTTCGTTGAAAAAATTTACCATTATAATCATATAAAACGTATGTTTTCGCGTACAGGAGAAAATATCTACGTTAGTAATCAAATTATATTGTATTTTCAAATACCATAAGGCTACGCGTTAAAATAGTATCATGTTGCCTAGAAACGAAATGGGTAACATGCATTTCTTTCGATTACATCCATACATATTACTTGTAAGTTCACGTGAGAAAAGTTTCACGCGAATATGTCCACATTCAAAAACCGCTCCAGCCACCTTTCTAGTTAATTCCCAATCGTCAAGCACTCGTGCTATTCAAGAATACAAAAAAAATCTTCCCTAACTTGGATATCTGAAACGATTCCTGACGTTTACTTGTCGTGATTGGGACCCGCCGCGAGACGGGATTCGAGCACGGTTCCTTACGTGGGTTCTTTGACCTTGGTGTCAGAATTCAATGATCGAACACAAGCTGCATGTTTTGCGAAAAAGAAAAGCCACATGAACTTTTCGGACCAAATTGAATCCGCGGACTCCTATTTTGACGAGAGGCGTCCGCGAATACCCAAATTCAGAAATAAAAAGGGAAGTCCCGCATCCGTATTCCGGACTTTTCAGGTCATAGCTTTTCCGCATTAACACTATATTTTTAATATATAGAATATAACGGCTCGAGATTTGGTGGTTTCCGGCGATAATTTGTGGACTTTGCCAACACCTCTACAGTCCCCTGCACACTCTACCCAGCATGTAAGTTGTTGCACCAAATGTCTGGGTTGGCGGGAACTACTGAGAAAAAGGTTGTACTCACGCTTTGACCAGAATTGGTCCGAATTGAACCTACATGGGTCCGGTGATCCCTGACTCGAGGACGTACTTCGGCAGACCGCACGGCGTCAACCCATAAAGTGAGTCAGAGAGACGCCTAATCCCAAATATCTGGGTAACGGGCTCTCTCGGTTCGCAAAGAAGTGCGGTAGGTTTTTGCGAAAGCAAAACCGACGGCTACTCGTCTCTGTTGTTTGGGTAACCAAACTAATACGAGCACTTCGGGGAGGCGGAGGCCCAATTGAGGTCCTTTGGACCTCAATCCGCCTCATTGGTGTCGGCCTCAAAGGGGCTGCGGTTCCGCTATCCTTCCCTTCCAATCCTTTCCTTCCACCTCTTTCAAGTCCCCGGGTATAAGCGAGAGCTTGCAAACCGGGGGCGGGAGTTGTAATCCTGCGGCGAGAGCCGAAACGCCTGTTGCACCAAATGTATCTTCACCTGATGATGATGTTAACCGTCAAAACCATGGTCGTAAGTCATTAAATTCATTGTGAAAAAACAAAGTTTACCCTAATCATTCATAACGGTGAGAGTTTCGTTTTAGATGCCACCAACCCCTTCGAATACCGCGCACGCCCTCGCCTCCGTATGGCGAGCGTAAATACTCAAATTTTCGATCGCCACACGCTTCCAGGCCTTTCTCTCTCTCCGTCCACTATTCTACATAATGTCTTCCGCCTCCTTTGTGGGTGTAACTTCCCGTTCCTCCTTTTCATCCCTCCTCTATCTCTCTCCGTATGGCTGCTCTCGCATTGCGGAAGGGACCGCGATTCGAGGAGGTCCGTGTCAGATGAGTGTTATTGCGTCTTGCGCCACGCCCACGGACCATCTCCGCTTTCCACAATCCCCACCCGTCTGCAGATCCCATTCCCCCCCTCCCCCACCTCACTCTTTCCATGTCCCCCGCGATCCACTCTCTCCAACCGCCCCCTGCTCCCCACTTCCCACACCTCCGACTCTACACAGCCTTCTACCCCTCTCGAAGGACACGCATTGCACACCCTTGTCCACCCGGAATTACAAGATTAGGGAGCAGAGCGACGTGCTAGACTGGGACTAGGAATACGCGCACGATCCGGAGAAGCACCAAGAGGAATCGACAACTACCCCGGGGAGAATGGTATTCGCAAAGCGATACTGAACGCTACGAGGGTAACTCATTAAGTAACTCGCAAAACTAGACAGAGGCAATATTAATCAAAGTAACATCCTGAAATTTACATCACTTTTCTACAGTATGCGCATTAACCTTTATTTCCTGTTCCAAAGGGGATTAATAGGGGGAAATTGTAATTCAGGTCTTTAGAGGTAAGACTCAAGTGATGGAAAAATCCTTCGTGAACCTGGTCATGCACCAAGCCGTGAGGGCTTGCTAGAGGCATGACAATATTTACCCTGTAGATTTCCGGCACTCTTTACAAGTCCTTCATAGCCGACAGCAAAGAAGTCTTGTTTGTTGTTACAGCCAATGAGTAATCTCTCTTGGACTAAGACATCATCATTTTCAAAACGTCGGCCACACAATGATTTCATAAGTGGCCTGAACAGATGAAAATCACTGGGGGCTAAGTCGGTTCGGTACGTTGGATGCTCCGAGCGTTCCCAATGAAATGTTTACGGCTGATACTGACGATGAAACGCTGACGTTTGCGACATTTTTACTGACTTACCCTCGTATAAGTATGTAAATATATCACTTCATCAAGCAGAAAATAATGCGTTCATTTCGACTATGGAGATTGCTGTATACCACGCCCGAAAACTCTCCCGCAGAGCTCAATTTCCTTTTCTTTTATGACCCTTATCTGTCATTTAAAGCAAATGTTTGTAAAGAGCTCAGGAATAATAATTAATATTTACGATAAGTGTAGCAGCTTTCCGCTTTTTGCTCTCTACGTGACTATTTCGACCGCGGAAGAAACGCGAATTTGTCGCAGATCAGGCGATTGCCATGACGCGTACGAAGTATATTTCTAAAATTCTTTGCACTTACTGCACATTTTTAATTAAGATCCTTAAAATACGCATGATAACGCCACAGTGGACATTGTCGTAAACCCGTGCCACGCACTTTCCACTATGCCATCGGTGGCGCTGTTGTCTGGGGCGGAGAATGGAGGGAAAGGAAAAGATCTCTCCCATAGAAGCCAGAAATAAAAGGACATTTTCGGCTGAGGTATACAGCCCGCTTAAGCGTTCCACATTTAGTTGACCGTATGACCCTCGTGGAAAACATTGTTGCCTTGTTTACGCTCCATGTGCTCACCTTCCGGCAACGAAGGTGACCGTCTCCAACAACACGGTAAATTGAATTAAGTTAATTTTGGAAATAATACTAGCATTTGTTGTTACGTTTCTTGCTGTTATTGGCAACATCGCATGTCGGGCCATAACAAGATTTACGCTGGGAAATAGAGAGAGATTTGTTAACCAAATGTGGAACTGACTATAGCACATTTCGTGATGAAAAAGATGTGCACCTCATCAGTTTTATGACGTCTAGTTAGCAAGAAAGAAAAAAATAGTAATGGGATTTTCTAACGGAGAAGCATTGTAAAGTCTAATCCGCACCCGGATAAAGCAGATGTGCCCCCAACCGGGACTCTAGGGAGGCGATTAAAATGCAAGCCGCCACCTTGTCGACTCTCCGGGTGTACTGACGACAGGACGACCGCCGAAATATCGAATGGACAGAGCACGCGGCGTTTGCAGGCACGAGACGAAATTGCTAAACTTTGCCAGACTTTCGAGGGTTATTTTCGTCACTACTGCACAGATATGCGTACCATGAGAACAATAATTAAATTCCATACTTTACATTGCCTTGTTTTCGTTGGAAAATGCCGATTTCACTGATGACCTGCCTCGGCTATAAAACGACAAAGCTAAGGTACCAAGTATGCAGATCATTTGACGGATTTATTTTTTTATGAACATTTTTTTTCCTCCCACGGGAGAAGACTACAGCGTATTTTTGATTGAGTGAACGCATTTTGACTTCAATTCAGCAAATAACTAAAATAATAATGCGGTGATTTGCGTACGTTTTATCTTATCCATTCGCCTGAGAGGATTTTTCTATGGCTTTTTCAGCAGCTTTTCGCAATTATGGGATTAATTGGATTGAATTGGATATTTTGGGTGCCGACCGACATATATGGTCATTTTCGCCATAGAGGACAGGTTAGGGAGGAAGGGTGCATAGAAACCCGGCGTCGGCATTAGCCTGGTCTTAACGAAAGGCGCCAAGGGGACCACGGTTTAAGTCCGGATCACGGACCAGTACTGCACTTGAAGTCCCATCCAAAAGACACTCAAAAAGGGATAGAGTTTCTGGATCTGAAAAATATCCTCCTCTGCAGGGATTTAAACCCTAGCCATCCGAATGGCTAGCCAGTACTCTAGACTGGCATTTATGAACGATAGAAAAACACAATGTTTTCTCATATTCAACTCATTCCCGAATTTATTATCATTTTAATTTAAAGCACAGTTATGGACAAAAAAATCCTTGAATAAGGGAAAAGTTTTTTCTTCAAAAATTACTCTCAACAAATGAAAAAGTAACTTTGTTTCCTTCCACGGATTTATTTTCCTGGTACAACATGTTGCGACACAGCGGTGTACTCTCAACATGAATTAAAGGGGAGTTAGGTCATTTTACAATGGAACCGACTTTAAAAAGCGATAGATTTTACAACAAAACATGTTAGAACGATCGGCTATAAGATGAAGTACATACGTAAATGCAGAAAGAGATGGAATAAGAATTGTAAAAAGCGCCATGAAAAGCATTTTCATTTCAAAATGTTTCCCTAGATATAAAAGACCACACAATATCCAGCGTGATTTCTAGGACATTTCCTGAAGCAAGACTTTGATTCAATCACCTTTACAACATATAAGCGGATTGGATTGGATTTTTAGGAAGGCGACCGACAGCTAAGGTCATTTGCGCCATAGGGGATAGGTAAGGGAGGAAGGGTGGATACAAACCCGGCGTCGGCATCAGCCTGCTCTTAACGAAAGGCGCCAAGGGGACCAAGATTTAACGTCTCATCCGACAGACGGAGTACTGTACTTGAAGTGCTCTCCACAAGACACTCAAGTAGGGATCGAGTTTCCTCTGAAAAACGTACTTCCTCTGCAGGGATTTGAACCCTGGCCGCCCGTGTGGTAGGCGAGTACTCTAGCCACCACACCAACCCGATCCCAACATATAAGCCCAGACAATAATAATAACAGAATAAAGAAAGTATTATAGAACTCAATTGAAAAGAAGAAAAACGTGACTCTCAACAGCTCTATATAAACGGAATACATATAGCATTTTACACCGTTGCCGCATTCACGAAGTATTTGGACATAATGAACGTAGTCCTCCGGTCTTGATATCGGGTGAAATAAATCAGAGCTAGAGTACACTGACAACTTCAGACAGAAGCTATTTCAGAGAATTCATAAAGCACACGCCTAAGTTTCTTAAAGAGTGATATACACGTCGTAAGCACAAACTTTGTAAGGCATCTTGCAAGCATCGGGCACAGAGACGCACATCCACTAATCACCGGGAGAATGGAGGCACGGTAACATCACATACCTGAAACAGAGAGAAGAAAAATCTTACTTCATGCTTTGATGGAAAAACATTATTGGAGTAAACATTAAATATTATATTGACAGAAGTATATAGAATTTTCCAATGAAAGATAAGTTGATCAAACATACACCGTTCTTTTTTGCCGCGCGCGTTTAGAGAGGGCAGAGTCAAAAAAGGTTAATTATTTTTTATATTAATATGAAATATAGGAAAAACAGACAAAAGGGCCTTCGAAACCTGACTCTGAAGGATAACAATGAAGATAAAATTGATGAACAAAATCAGAACTGATAAAGTTTACAGGATAGCGGACGCAGGAAGGTCCTTGTGAAACACCATACAGAAAAGATGAACCGGATGGTCTGGAGACACCCTGAGGCACAATGATTTCGTAAAGAACATAATTGAAGGTAACACAGCCTCCAATAAAACGTAGATTTTTTAACAGGGTGGCTACTGATATCCAATTTTCAAATTCTCTGACCTTTCCCTGACTTTTCCCTGATGGATTTACAGATTTCCCTGACCGATCGCCAAAAGGTCACCTATTATTGGAATTTTTTTCTGCTGAATTAAATTTTCTACGGCAGCTTTAAATTTTCAAATCATCGTATCGTATTTTTAGAACTGCAAGCATGTACTTACCACGAGCTAGTGTACTCCGGCTACTTCTCGACCTGAGTTTCGGAATTGCAGTTCTCTCCATTGTTTTCGGGTTAGCTGCGTCAAGTTTTATTCAGATGACGTTTCGTGGCCTATGCTGGCCACATCTTCAGATCAGGTCTGAGTGCCGACAGATGGAAATGGCTCTGTATATATATACCATCCTCAGGTTGGCCTACCAGTGGCGCGACCAATCAGCGTCGAGGACCCCGATTTTGGCGCGCTTTTGCGTATGAGTCTTTTCCAAGCGGTGTTCAGTCTATGCCCATCATCTCTATTGAAATTGTCTGCTACTTTTTCAATTTCAATAGCCTCCCGGATGATGCAAGGGAAATAATGCTTTTCTTTGGCCAGGACTTTTGCTTTATCAATCATAATCTGATGCCCGGGATTAGTGAACGCATGTTCTGCCACTGCTGATTGTTCGCAATGCTTATAGATATATAGCTTGCCTCGGTGAGATGGGTGGAGATGGCACTGCCTCATTAAACTGTAGCCTGACATCCGAAATAAAAACCATATTTGTTATCCCTGCTCTCTCCTTACATTCCTTTGGATAGCACAACGGAATGGTCGAATTTTCGGATATGTAGCAAGAATATCCACCGCCGTAATTAAAATTTAAGGCAGGAAACACTAGAAACATAAATTGGCTACTAGTGCTTTTGATTCTAATCGATTTTTCCATGGCTTTCACGAGCATTGCGCATTATTACTAAATTAAATTTTCTACATAAGAGTAGATGTGAAAAGGACCATATGGAACACTATACAGAAAATAATAACGAGATGGATTGGACACACTCTGAGGCACAATAGGTTTGTGAAGAACATAACTGAAGACACAAAAGAGGGAAGTGCAATAGAGCAAGGCAAAATAGAGGAAAATAGGAAGAGATACCAGGAAACAAAGGAATTAGCATTAGATAGGGAAGGGTGGAGGGCTTCGTTCAACCAATCTTTGAGTTGAACGACCAATGATGATAAATTTTAATAAATAGATCATATATGTTAGGAGAAAATACATAAAAGAAGTAAATGGATGATAATTTCTATCGAGTTATCGATGGAAAACATCGTGAAATTGCAAAATTAGTGCGTGAGTAAGCGACAAAGGAAAATCGAGTTTAGCAAAGATAGTAGACATGCCAAGCCCACTTTTGAACTTCTGGGATTGGCCATAATAGCAAGCGCCCTCTCTATCAACCTCAATGGTTTGCCTAGTGATCATTAGACTACATCGGAATTTACAATTATTTTGCTCTCCACATGCTAATATCTCATTTTACCTTTACACAAATGAGCGAGTCAACATCCCCTGCCATGCATCTTTGCGGCAATTCGCTGAGGACATGCCTACCTAGCATATTAAGTGCAAAAGTTTTTTTTGCGTGAAAAGAGGTCTTTGTTGTTTTAATCATCCTTAACGTGATCAAACAACACACTCCCATGTCATTTTAATTTTTCAACACTTTTAGTTCAGGGAATACAATTACGACGCCACGTTATTTTTTCCCTCATAGCCTAATTCCTATTATGACGTTAAAGTTTCTTTGATGACCTCCTCCCAGAATTATCCTCGAGGGCGACTCCGGCATAAATACCCGAGTAATTCACCAGCGAGATGGAGGGAGTATATATAATAATTATATTAATAATAATGCGTCATTATTGAGGCGCTATTGAGACTGGTGCTGTCCCTTCTTCCGTCTGACCCCCGGTCAGGACAATGCATGAAATAAGTGAGAAGAAACATAAAAACATTTGTGGGAAAAACTTGAGGAAATAAGGAGGTGATACCTTTAACAAAAAAAACCCATTGCAGAGAAACACCCACACGTGAAGGGGAGAGTGAAAAACCGTCGAAAACCTACTGACATAGAGGAACTTCGGGTATTATGGAATACCGTTTATTTTTGTTGTTGTATATCCAAATTTTTTCGACCAAAATCCAAATTTGTAGACCTCGGTGGCGGCGAGGAAAAGTCCTCGCCTGCCAAACCGACGGTTGCGGGTTCGAGTCCCGCCTGAGTAGAATATTATCTGCCCAGGACATGGTTGTGTGTTTGTCAATATATTACATATCTAGTAATTGGCTTCGGATGTTAGATATAAAGAAATTATTATTATTATTCAACTCATTCTTAGTTCCCTTTTACATTTTATCATTAGCATCAACTATTTAGTATTAAGTACTTGTGTTTATCTCAGTAAAATTTAAAACATTTGCCACTGATTAAAATTGTTTAAATGAAAAGTTGCACTTGGAAGTTAATATGGAATAGTCGGGAAATCTGGAAGAGGGTGGGAAAATGTAGACAATCATGTAAGTTTGAAAAAAAAGTTATTGCATACAAAACGCATTTATAGGATTGCTTTCAACTTGAAATCTCAAAAGAATTACTTTTTAGTGATAGAATAATACATTTATCTATTTGTACAAGTCACAAATATAATCCTCCTCCTCAGCACCTGCACAGTCAAGGTGGGCCCACATTTTACAATCAACGCATCTAACCCAAACTTCTCCTCTTCTATCATCTGAAAACTTTCCTTCACAGAACAAACGTTCTGCATCATCATCTCTTGGTACAGAAGATGGTTGTACAGAGTCCAATTGTGATGAAACGTCTGAGTGAAAAGGTTCTTCCATGCCACTAGAAGCGTCCTTAGAAACAAACCCTAATTTCTGGCAAAGTTTTTTTTCCGTGGCTTGAAGCTCTCTTGTTTTGGTCTTTTATCTGAGTTAACAGGACCACTGTTGTTGCTTTTCTTCTTTCCTTTTTTATTAATGTGCTGTTGCTTAGCGTTTTTGTGTCGGGCAATATGGAATACCTTGTATTCCAAAATGCCCGACACACCACCTTGGATTTCAAAACATCACAACAGAACCAATTGTAGCCATAGCCAAAAACCGTGCAATGCATAACAATCTACGACTCTTTAACTTAATAAATTGCTTAGTTTTAATCACCAGTGTACATTTTCAATAATTATTACATATTTTCGAAAACTTACCAGCAAAAATGTTGTGAAACTACGAAAACAATTTTTCTGCGCCGTAACTCACACGGTGCATCGAGACGAATTGGACTCGCTACAGAGCATTATGGGAACATGTTGAAGTGGTTCATGCATCTCCCGCTTGTTTGCGCCAATTGACGAATGAGAAATCACGGTGTTCCATATTGCCCGATTATTCCATAATACCCGAAGTTCCTCTATTAAGCTAATGTAACACAAACAAAAAGAAACAATGCATGAAATGCACATAATATGAAGATAATAATAGTAAAAGGGTAATTTATACAAAACTGCAAATTTAAAAATAAATAAGTTGTATTAAAATAGAAATAAATGATAAGAAAGTAAAACTAAATTAATAAATAAAATAAAAATGATGCGAATGAACAAATAAAATAAAGATAATTAAATATCAATAAATAAATCATAAACAGTAAGTAGATAATTAAAAAGCTAGTCCTGCTAGACGAAATAAATACGACGAAAAATAAAGAAATGTCACACAATTAACAAAAGAAAGTTCTCAAACATTGCATGTAACAAATGATGTGGTACGAAGTCACTCGCACGGGTGCATACACACCAGGGTTGAAATTCGCTATGAAAAAATAAATTGACTTGACCAGGATTCGAACCCAGATCTCCCACCAAGCCATCTTTATCCAAGGCGAATTTCGAGGGGGGTTTATCCGAACTAGATGTTCAGCCACACACCTGACCGGCAATTAGGAGATCCGTGTTCGAATCCCGGTCAAGTCAAATGATTTTTTCATAGCGAATTTCAACCCTGGTGTAAAAGAAAGTTCAGTCAACTTTAAAAGTACATTTTAAAAAATAATTTAATTAATAAAATAAATTGAGTTTAACTGTAAGCACAGCTAACTGAATCCATTTGAAAACAATCCCTGAACCTTTCAACAGTAATTTAACTACAGTTGAACGTACTATGCGTCTCGAAGCTTACTGCATCTTCAGGTGCAGTTGTTTATTTTCTCAATTTACTTTTTTAAATTGCGAGCGAAATTAAATTGTAATTTTTTTTAAAGCAGAGGGCGAATGGAGAAGTAATCAAACAGGTGGATGGTGTTGTGTACTTAGGTTAGATGTATGCGAAAGATGGAAGAATTGATGAGGAGATAAAGAGACGTGCGAATGCTGGAAGAAAAGTGGTGGGTAGCATGTGGAGCATATCAAGGATTGAGTGCCTGTCTAAGGAAGCGAAAATTGCCGTGCACAAAAGTGTACTTTTTCCCAGTTTGCTATATGGTAGTGAAACATGGGCATGTCGGGATAGACATAAGAGTAGACTAAACGCCGTGGGTTTGAGTTATCTGAGGAGTATTTGCGGCAAAAGTTGGATGGATAAGGTCAGGAATGAGTGGGTCATGAATGAATGTGGGTTAAAAGCTCCAGTAATGGACGTGTATGAAAGGAGTCCGCTTCGTCGGTTTGGCCATGTTGAGAGAATGAATGAAAGTCGAATAACGAAACAGACATATGAGAGTAGAATGAATGGTGTGAGAGGTAGAGGTGGGCCGAGAAAGTTGTGGTTGAATGTGGTTGAGGAAATTCTTAGGAGGAGGAATATTAGGAGTTTTAAAAACAGGAGGGCGTGTATGAAACAGTGTATGAGGGTAAATGAGGCGAAAGAGGTTTACAAGGATACGTCAGTATGGAGGAAATTAGTGAAGCAGAGTTAGGCGTACAATTATGTATTCATTGATGAAACATTTTGAACGGCGTGATGGGTATGTATGTATGTAATGTAAATTTAATTATAATGTTGACTAAACTTTTTTGTTAATTGCATGTAAGTTTACTTTATTTTATTTCGTTTATTAAGACTCACTTTTTTACTATCGTTTTACAGTTTATCATTTATATATAGTTATTCATTCATCTTTATATTATGTTTTTGAGCCACCTTAATTTAATTTACTTATCAATTTTTGTAATATTTTTTGTCACTTATATCATATTTTACCTTGTTTATTTTTTACTTTCTAATCATTTATTGTTTATCATATTAATTCCTTATTTGTTTTCAATATGGATTCTGATATAAAATACATCGACGAGGTGACGCCTGAAGCTATAAAGTCTATAGTAAATTGAGGTTAGGAACATGTGAATGCGAACTCTCTCGGCTCCACACCCACTCAAACTAACTCACTCACATATGCGCACACACTCAAAAACCCCAGCTTAAGAACACACGGACACAGGCAGACTGGGAGCACATGGCGCCAATGGGCGGAATCTCTTCCTCCTTGGGCGGGACTGCCTCCCACTCTCCGACAGCGTCGCGTTTTGCATGGAACTCTTTGTCTCCCGCCATTTACAAATCCTTCCACTCTCTCTATCCCTCTCCATCCTTCCTCCTCTCTGCTTCCCCCAGTCCAACCCTTCCTTTCTCCCCTTTAATGCCCGGAGAGGAACGCCCCCATCTCCCCCCCCCCAAGTCGGGTGGAAAGAGGAGAGAACAGTTGAATGCATTGTCCAATTTCTAGGCGTCGTGCGTGCGAGCGTTATAAGCTGGCTGCATCACCGCTCCAGACCGGGAGAGCGTTGGGTATCCATTTTGCCCATGTCTCACTTTCCCTCTTCTCTCGCGCTATCCTCTTCATTGAAAGCCCCGAAATCTCCCGTTTCGCTCTCCATCCTCACATCCTCATGCTTCCCGCCTCGTTCTTCCCATTCTCCTCTCGTTTCACTTAATTTCTCCACCTTTTCCTCCTCCACGCCCTATTCTGTCGGTGTACTTTGTGCAGTTCTTCACAAAAACCGTTTCACCGTGAGTGTTTACTTGCCGTGGGTTTGTAGCGAAGGTGTCGAGTGCAATCCTCATCGTTTCCCTATCTCGGTGTGAGAATTTCTTGATGGCTTATTTCGTAAGCTATCATATTTGTGATTTTTTATGCACGGCTATGATACGAGACACGTGAAAGGAATCCACTTACTCTAGTTTTAAAATTATAAATAGGTAATTAACTAAATTAAATATCTATTATTAAATTAAGCTTAAATATAATGTCTATTATTATACTCCAATTGGTTTTGCAACGAGTGAGCTCAGAGGTGCCATGTCAATTTAAGCTGGAATTAACCCAAATAAGCTGTGGAAAACACACAATTGTAAAAAAAAAATTTAAAAATTAGCTTTTCCCAAGTAGAACATTTTATGGCACGGGTGGCCGATCCCTCTCAAAAGCTGTAGCGTAAACACTCCCTACAAATTCATATTTCCCCTCCAAAAATTCGGTTATTCCTGCTGGGTTCCTTGTTTAAAATGTAAGTAATAAATAGATTTTAATAACTGTTTCATTCAAAGGTAGTATTAAAAAAGGATTATAAGTTAGGCGAAAATCATTATTTTTATCGGAAAAATCCTACCCAGTAGCTTTTTATGCATGATATTTTATTTTTTTCCATCTCTCCTGAAAACTTTTTTTCCAAATCCCAACCCCTCTTCCCCCAAAAAAAAGTATTCAGAATGCCTCAGGTTAAGTTCAACCTCATCGTGCAGATTTTTAAATTATATTTTATTTACTTTTCCACCGTTCTTATTAAAAGTAATTTTTCAAATTTTCTTCCCTCCCCCTAAAAACTTCAGCTTAATTTCACCAACTTACGCCATGCATGCGAAGTTATTAGATTCTCTAGGACGAAGAAAGCGAAGCTTGTGATTAAAGTTGGAGGACACAAACTAGAGCAAGTAGAACAGTTTAATTACTTAGGTAGCAAACTAGAGGAAAATGGGCATAGTAGGAAAGACATACGGAAGAGAATAGCGCTAGCTAAGGAGGCGTTTAGTAATAGAAGAGAGCTGATGACCGGGACACTGGGTAAGGATGTGAAGAAGAGGCTGGTGAAGAGTTTGATATGGAGCGTAGCGTTGTATGGGGCAGAAACGTGGACCCTGAGAAAGGAGGACGAGAATAGGCTGCAGGCATTTGAGATGTGGGTGTGGAGAAGGATGGAGAAGGTTAGATGGACGGAAAGGAAGACTAACGAGGAAGTGCTGGAGATGGTGGGCGAGGAAAGGAATCTTTTGAATGAAATCCGGGAAAGGCAGAGTAGATGGCTGAAGGAGGTAATGAAGGGTGAGGGGTTGCTGAAGAGTGTGATAGAGGGAAGGATGTTGGGCAAGTGGGGAAGGGGAAGAAAGAGAATAGGTTTCATGGACGGGATGAAGAAGGGTAGATCTTATGCAGAGACAAAAGAGGATATATTAGAGGGAGATAGGCCCCGGAATGTGTAAAAGGCCGGGAGCGGATTCTCTGACATTCAACAAAACCTACCTTTACCGGTAGAATACATAATAATAATAATAACGCCATGCATGCACCCCTGTTCCATGGAAACGTCATTTCAGAGAATTTTCCACATTTTTGTTTGTACTATTAATGTCAGCATAGCGTTGGCCCGCGTACTCTGAGGTAATTTTAGCTGTGGTAGACTTTCGAGAAGGATATTGTCATTGCTCTACGTCATGCGCTAAAATTACCTGTCACTAGAGTAAAAATAAAAGTAAATAAAAGGTAATAGTTGAATCATTCGCGGTTATGGTGTTGCTATGCCGGGGCTGTACACCTTTAAGCGTCCCACCCAAAGGATTCTCTCTCGTGGATATGAATATTTGGACGTCTCTGGGTCAATTCGAGGAGCTATTCGGGGGTTAAAAAAAAACAACCGTGCTTAGGTGCAATCGGTGCATTGCTCCCGTTGCATTATGCATCCCAGCGTGCACCGCCGGATCCATTGCATATTCCTGTCCCAATCCCCGCGGCGCACGAGGCCGTTAGTTATTATTACCAGCCGCGCGATCTTCTAAAGCACGGTCGCCGGAGGCAGAATTGCAAAGTAATAATGTTTTATTTTTTTTCCTCATCTTCGTCCCGTCTCGTAAACGTTATTTTTTTGTTTCTTTTTTTACATCCTCGAATCCCCGTGCGTTACCCGTGAGGGAGCTCCTTTATATTCGCGAGACATAGACTCTCTCCCGCGTGTGCGCCACCCGTTTCCTGGGAACGGGCATTAATGATCGCCCTTAATGCATGAGCCCATGCTGCATGAAATGCACACCTGAACGCTCTCAGCACGCCATGAATAAACGAGCGGAAGGTAAGGGAGCGGGGGAGTAAAAGGAAAGGGAGGCCGAAGAAGAAAGAACTCCGCGAAGAATTAAGGCTGGTTCGCGCTGAGCTCCGGGAACGTAATAGCATTTCGCCCATAAATCAATGAGTGTGGTCTCATTCTAAAGAAAAATATCTCACCCTTCCAAGGATACCAAACCATCAGCCCCTTACCAAACTACTATCCGAGATATTTGCCAAAAAACCTAATAATTCTTTAAGATAATTATTAAATCTCTATTCTAGAACTAGCTGCCTTTTGGTTTTCCTCAAAAGCAAACCGTTGGATACTCAGCCTTCAGAGCGATAGGTAACTGATGTAGCCTTTCGAAGATGGTTACGTCGAAAAAGGACATATATGTCATTTTATTTCTTTACTGATAGAAAAAAATATGTCTCTATTTGGTATGAACATTGAGGTATATGGAGAGGGCTCTAATTCATCAAGCTGAAGCCTGACAACCATACTGTCGCATTCTGCTCTTTAGTGTATATATAGTAATGTGTGGCATACGCTCTGGTGAAGGATACTGTCGCTTGGTGGTGGCTTCTTTGAAGCTCTCTTCTCCCTAGCGTAGCCATCTTTGACGGTCGCAAGCGTCTAAGATCTAGTTCCAATGTATCCACCAAAATTTCCACGAAAATTAGGAAGCCTGGATTGCGTAGCGGTCTTAGCATTGGTCTGGCAAACCAAAGGTCCGTGATTCCATTCCCGGTCCGGGCCAAATATTTCTCATGGTATTTTCATCAGATTTCAACTACTCTTTACTTACTATTCTTTGGATATCACTACGGAAAGGAGGAATTAGCGGATTTAAATCAAGAATATATAACAACTGTTTGGAATTTCAGGCAAGTAACTCTTCAAACATATATATTGGCTGCTTAGTACTATGGATTCTACTCAATTTTGCCAAAGGTTTCACCTGGATTGCAAATTTTAATTAATTTAAAAAATCAACAATTAATGTAAGGAGAATCTACACTGAAGAAGTATGTGAATACTGATTTCTAGTAAGTTATCAAGTAATTAAGTGAGGAAAATAAGGTAAAATTGCAAAATTAGCGCGTTAGCCCGCAATCGTTATAGGAAAATGAGGGTCAACGAAGATGGCGGACTGGTTTCTGCTTCTAGCATTGGCCAGCATAAGCAAGTTCCCTCTCCATATACCGCAATGGTATAAACAGTATTATAGCACATTCTTTTGGAAGTAGTCCAGGGATAGTCTATTCGTCTAGTGCTAAAATGTTTTTAGGTTCAAGTTTATTTATCGAGCATAGGTAAATTTCAATGCCGTTATGTACATTAACCTATACAAAGGCAAATATTTTTAACTTTTCCATCCGAAACCCGTTAGTACAATGCTTTATTAGTTTTCTTTCACAAATGATGACCATAAATATCTCGCGCCCGGAGGATCGCAATTTCTCAATTTTGTCTGATTCGAAAATTATCTGGTAACAGCGATATAATTCGTCGTAGAAGCATTGATGGACGTGTACATTATCCCAATACTACTTCCTCTTGTAAAGAGAGATGTTGCTCTATGTTTTATGATGCCAGTAATTCATTTCACGTCTATTTTGGTTAAATTCTTAGGGATATATAACCCAAAAGTGCAGTTATTAACAAATGTCTTAATTAATATCTTATTTCAAAGAATTCTTCCAATTCTAAGTTTCCAATTTAATTTCATTTTGAATTTTTGTTGAGTTGAAACAACTTTTGTTTACCATTGCAGTTCGCTCCCGCGTCGCTGGTGGCGCATTTGCATCCGCCAAGATTGCTTCTTATTGGTGAACATAAAAAAAAAATCAGTCTTCTTCGCGGTTGGCCTAATTGACTATTCAACTTTTGAGACCAACCCATTTTTCTGTGTCAAGTTACGTTCTTCATGCACTTTCCGAACGCTACCATTCCGACCAACTTTGATGACTTTACATCGCCTTCAGTTACGTACGTTAAATTAAGTCCTCGTGCTTTTCTTTTACCTGGAAGTTTTTTCCCTCCACCCCTCCAAACAGTTTTAGCCAAGATCTCGCATGCCCCTTCTCAATTTTTTTTCTATTTGAATGTTTCCGCGCCTTGGACGCTTGCGTGCAGTTTCTCTTCTCCGGTTTAAACTCCATCGAATGGATGATTATTATTTTCCTTCATTATCATCGTAACCGCAGCCGCACCGCAAGGATGAGCATAAAGCGTATCTCGTCTCCTTCGCTCGAGAGAAATGTCTCTGACCTAGATTCGCCCGGGGTTTTCCTCGCGGGGGAGTAACGGGGAGAGGGAGGGGGTAGAATTTAATCTGGATAAGTTCCGGGCCGATGTCTATATTCATTCAAACATGAGGTTTTGAGAGATTTTCCTTCCTCTCTGCCTACATCTTCCTCTCTCTCCCTACCCCTCTCCCTTGCACTCGTTTCCTTCAAGGACGTGAATTTGTGGAGGTTAAGGGTCCTCCCGCAGGAACGTAGTCACAACTAAACGCGCTCCGAATTTCGCCAAAATCTCGCCCTCTCTCTAACACACTCAATAAAAACTTCGAGAATTGAAATACTGGTAAAGAGATACTCGAGAAATGTCGTCGGGAATACCTGCCAGTGTTTGTACGGTGGGAAAAACTTGTTCCCTCCGCGCAGTGTCATTAAAAGAAACTTCTGCATGAAGGTATGCGCTCACGATTCGTGGAAACTATTTTTTTTAGATATGTATATATGCATATTTTTTTTGAAATTTCCGATTCGCGAACGTCACTCGACAATAAAGTTGTTGCCTGCTTATTTAGCCCTCTTGCCTGTGTTTGTTCGTGCATTGGTTATTTTTTGAGTGAGTTTCCAGTTGCTTCCAAAACGGATGTTGAATCTCTTATGCGAGGGAAATGAATATTTGAAACCTCGCGTGAGTATGTATGCCTTTCCTCTCACATAAGTGCATTCATAGGTACCCATTCCAATGCTAGGATCTCCCGCTTTTCAAGCGCGCACTTTAGGTGGACGAGGAGAGCGTACATGTGGGCCGTAGTTTTATGAGAGGACTGGTAGGAATAGTTCTCGTCATACTGTGTTGGTTTGGTTCTCTGAAACTGTGGAGCTCCAGGGCACTTTAAATTAAAATAAAAATTTTAAAAACTTCTAGTCATCATTTTTCCATCACGTTCCTCAATTCAGCACTCGACTTGTCCCTCTTAACGAGGCGAGTTATACAAATCTATTTTGCACCGATACTCTCTATGTAAGCGTTTGATTAATTAAACTGCTCGGGTCCATGCTTTGGGTCAAATGAATGGGTCGTTATTGAATGTTTGAATTGGAATTGAATCCGGATGCCTAAGAGGAGCATCCGTCATAAAAAGTCGACGATGAGAGCATTTTTGCATTTTTTTCTTTTTTCCTCGCGATCTCCTGGCACGTCCGTGCGAGCTTCTTTTGCAAATTTTGTTTTCCTAACGAAGGGTAGCTGTCAGGTACCTAAGCATTTAGTTGAATGTAATCTGTGTAAAAACGCATGGGATTTAAAATGACGTTTCGTATGCATACGCAAATAAAATATTTTAATTTTCGTCGAGGGTGTTGTAGCGTAAAAAGTTGTTTCATGTCTACTCTTGCCCGAGCTACGAGAAGCTATTTCGTTTCCTCTCAACGGCTTTACCAGGCGTAGTTCCATTATTGAGTAATGGACTTGCATGGAAGACGTGTGCATCGTGTTGCCGTTGAGAGAATATGTGACAGTCAAAAACCCAAGCGAATATGAGAGGGTAGAGTGAATGGTGTGAGAAGAAGGGGTGTACCGCGAACCTCATGGGTGAGTGTGGTGGAGGAGACTCTTTAAGGGGGCCGCACACCAGGACAAAAAAAGCTTCCGCAGACGCCTGTGTGCTTTTATTATACGAATCTACTGGTCTACTTAAAGTAAATGTTTATGCCCAAAACTGTGGAATGATAATTTATACTTAAAATAAGTGTCGTAACTTTTCGCTTATTTGCTTTCTACAAAAATATTTTGATCTGGAAAGAAACGTGAATTTGTCGAAAATCAGGTGATCTCCACGACGCGTATGATGTATATTTCTTTAGATATTTGCACTAATAGTAAATAGGAATCCTTTATCTCTAAGGAGAATCATCATAATGTTGAAAATTAAGCATAATCACGTCACAGTGAATATTTTCCTAAACCCTTGCAAAGCATTTTACACTGAGCCATAGGTGGCACTGTTGCCGGTGGTGGGTAGCGGAAGGGAAGGCAAAGATCTCTGCTACGCTGCGGCAGAAGCCAGAACTAAAAGGCCCTTTCCGGCCGAGGTATAGAGCCACCTAAAGTATGGATACTATAAACTTCCACGATTCGAATTTTGAAACTGTAGAGCTCACTACTATTCTCCATTGTAAACAAATTAAGGTTGAAAAGTCCATAATTTACCTCTTCAAAGCAGAAGTTTTAACCGTGGTCTCCATTTCTGAATAGATACCCGCCTTGCATCGATTCCGAATTGAATCTTTAAAATCGGCATTTCACGACAATATGCAAATATATGTATATGGTTTTTTGACGTTCAACGACGCTATCCGATGCCCAACCGCCATTGGTCTCCATTCACCCACAGGCCTCCTGGCAACTTCTTTTCTCTTACTACCTTGTCTATTTCTTCTCTCCAACTCATTCTGGGCCTTCCTCTCTTCTCCTATCTTGAGGACTCCACATTAATATTTGCTTAGGTCGTCTCTTGTTCATCACACGTTGAATGTATCACACAAGCATTATACCACACAAGCTGTTTCTTTTTAATGTCATCGACTACTGTATGGATGACTCCCATTATATTTCGTATTCTCTCATTCGTGATTCTTTCCCGTCTGTATATACCCGAAGATCGTCTCCAGTAATCCATCTTCGTAACATTTATCAACTGTTTTGTTTTCTCCTTCATTTGCCGTATCTCACTCCCATATGTGACAATGCTTCTTACAATTGAATTTTACATTATTTTTTATTTATTTTTATTATTTACATTACATATAATATAACACAGAATATTTACATTATAAGCTTTGGATACACCTTGACCCCATAAAATGATAATAAACATGGATACTGCCCTTTTTCCTTGCAAATTTCTACCATTGACTGTCTCATCCAGGGTTCCATTTTGAGTTATTTAAACACCCAAGTATTTGTATTCTTGGCAATATTGTATTTCCTGTCCATCTTCCAGCACTATATTCTCTTGCGCTCCTCCGATGCACATATTTCGAGTCATGTAACGATACGCAAATACAGTCGCCAAAGTCACCCACATGCCATTGGTGGAAATGAGTCCCCGGGGGAGGGAGAAATTGGAACGTGCTCCCGGAATTGACGAAGACGAAGGACACCCACGTTGCAACTGCACTCGAGTGCATCCCTCCACCATGATAGAGGAAATGCATTCTCCACGTTCTTCCTAATTTTTTATTTAGTTATAATCATCTCCGCCAGCCGGAAGCGTTCATTTCCCCCCATTGCAGAAAAATGATGGCATTTTTCCTGGGTATGTACACATAGTTGCGTCCCACTCCGCTAGGAAACATTGGAGGCGCTCTCGTGAGAGGGAGGATCGCATTATAGAGAGAGTATGCGTGTGTACGTGTTCATTTTTTCGTCATATCATATCCCGAGCACGAACGCCGCCTGCGTGAAACTGACTTCACAACTCCCCCGTGGGGAGAAAGGCGGCTCTTCGGTTGTTCTCTCTCTTCCTCTCGTTTCTTCCCTCATGCGCATTTGATCGTCTCCTTTTTTTCGTCTGCTTTTCTGTTTTCCTCTCGATTGCACGTCCCGTCTCATCCACTCCGTCCTCAACCCCGCGCTGTGCCCGCGATAGAGCGCCTCCTATTCTTCTCCCGGGAGCCAAGCTCCGCAGGGAGTTGGTGTGTGCCTGCAGCGGCGTTTGGACACCCTTATCTCTCGCAGTACAGCCGCAGTACGCGCGGCGTATGTTCCCTCTCGGCCACGGAGACGTTACCGCAGTCGCAAAAGAACCTGGCGCTGCGCCGAGGACGATTTTTTCACATGGACCTCAGAACTTTTAAAACTTTGCCTGGCGGGGGAGGAAGGTTGTAAATTGTGGAGCGTCAGTGAGCGAACCTTTTCTAGTTGCTGACAACCTTAGCGCCTCGATAAATTCCATGAGTCACAGCTACCTGGCGCCCGGTTTGCAGCATTTTATTCGTACTACCACTTCTTGCAACTGACGAGGAAGTGCATGGGTAAAGCATGGCATAGATGAAGCAAAACCATTTGCCTATCAGCCTTGTGTTTAAGTGCCTGGCAAATTAGTTTGGTTCCCCTGCCTCGTTCTCAAATGTCCCCTTCCCTACCTTCCCCTCCGTCTGTTCACTTCACTCCCTCCGCATTACCTTTAACTCCCCTCCGCCGCGCAGAAAAGCGCCAGGTTCTTATGCTTTTTTTATTGGTTTGGCACCCCTGCCTCGTTATAAGCCGTTCTCTTTTCTACCTTCCCCTCCATACGTTAGTTTCACTCCCTCCACTTTACCTTTACCTCCCCTCCGCCGCGCAGAAGTGCGCCAGGTTCTTTTGCTTTTTATTGGTTTAGTACCCCTACCTCGTTGTCAGCTGTCCCCTTCTCTACCTTCCCCTCCATCCGTTCGTTTCACTCCCCCCAATTTACCTTTACCTCCCCTCCGCCGCGTAGAAGTGCGCCAGGTTCTTATGCTTTTTTTTATTGGTTTGGCACCCCTGCCTCGTTATAAGCCGTCCTCTTCTCTACCTTCCCCTCCATCCGTTCGTTTCACTCCCTTCAATTTACCTTTACCTTTCCTCCGCCGCGTAGAAGTGCGCCAGGTTCTCATGCTTTTTATTGGTTTGGTACCCCTGCCTCGTTCTCAGCCGTCCTCTTCTCTACCTTCCCCTCCATCCGTTCGTTTCACTCCCTCCAATTTACCTTTACCTCCCCTCCGCCGCGCAGAAGTGCGCCAGGTTCTTTTGCTATACGTAAGCTCATGTAGCAGTAAAATATTTTTATAAAAATAGTTTTCCTAACCTTGGTGGGATGCCTATTACGAATGCACGTGAGTGAAATGACACTTTCCGAATACAGTGAAACCTGTCTTATTCATTAACGATTTATTTTCCGACGAATTTATCATTAATACGTCATTCGTTTATTTTCCATTTCCTCTCCGTGCGCATATTGCTTGAGTACTTGTCCCCTACTTTACTAGCAACAACTTGGATGGGAATCGCTTTCAGACCGTCGATTTAAAATTAGACTCAACCTTTTATGGAAATTCAAAACCATTTTTTCAATATCCTACGAATTACAACATACAACGGAAGATCAGAACATGACGATAACATAAGGCAAATAGATAGTAGAACAGAAAGGTTCAAAATGTCATTTTTCCCGTGGTCGATAAGAGACCATACTGGCTTCGCTAAGACTTAGAAGTAGGTTAGTAGACATGTAGTGTAGCCGATTCATTCATATGCTCCCTAATGCATGTTTCAAAATTTGCCGAGTAGTGCTCACACTAAGTTTTGGATGTTCCCTGCATGACTCTTGAGTCGCGTTCACATAATTACCTAATAGATTAGTTTAGTAACTTCCTGTAGCATTTGTAGCATACCCATTGCGTACTTCATGTTTGTAAAGATTAATTTCTTCACTCTAGTTTATGTTGGTGATAAGCCACACCCGGCCAAACACCCTTGATGTGGCTTGCAGGGTAATAAGTAGATGTAAGTAGATGAATGCCAGACCGCTGTAGGCACATCGAGGAATCTCCCCCTCGCCTAATTGCCCACCAGTGCGCCAACTTTTCAGTCGATAACTTTATTACGCAGTATGCTCCTAAAATTCTAACCAGCGCTTTTCCTTTGGCTAGGCAGGAAAAGGATTTCTCCTGCCTTTCGCCAGTCGATAAATGCTAAATCCGCGAGCGCAGGTTTTGTCATTATCTCCATCGGCATTCAACCAATTTAAAGGTTGGTCTTTTGACATTTCAAACCAGCTATTTATCGCTAACGTCGAGAGAACGAGATTTATAGGACAATAATTTTGGCAAAAGTAAACCGCTTATCTCAATTTTCTCGACCAGGAACTGGGTTCCGAATGGTTTTTTGAGACATTGGCCACTCTCCGTGTTAAACATCTGACAAAGGCTTCCCTCTGTCCTACCCCACTTCGTCTTTCCATATTCTGCTGCTAGATGAAATGATTGCATTGGATTAAAGAGCTAAAATCCTTCGATTGATCAAGTTCAGAAAAGGGCGAGAAAAAAGACAACGCATAATAAACACAATAATGTCCAACGACAAGACCGAAAGATACCTCACAAACTTTTTTTCGAGTTTGCTCACGAAAATAGTCCAGTACTGACTAATGCAAGATTTTTACACAAAGAACACAACCTTCTTGATTCCAAGAAACAACTGCTGTCAAATTGTAGAGCTCAAGCAGGATTTCGGCCACATCCTTATCCCCAGAAGTAGCTTGAAGCTGTAATTAAATACTATTAATGAGGCTTGGCATGAAACGTGAGAGCTTTGAAAGCTGAAAACATTAAAACAGATAATCATCATATCTTGAGGCATTTTCAGAGTTTAGTACGCACCTATTATCATCAATACACGGGAAATAGAATCCTGTGAAAGCAAAATTGACGATTAATCTTCTTAATGATCTCCATGACATTACTACTTCTCTCTTTAAGGGCGGATGAGAAATTTTAAGTCCCGTAGACACCGTACGAAAATCCACATAACTTATGCATTCAAGACACCAATGTAAATTCGTTCATTTACTCAATAAAGAACTTGTTCAATCTTATTTTTCACAGTTTGCACTTTTTGCAATTCAATGGATAGACACACTTCATACAAAGGAGAAGTACGTCCGCGAAAGAAGCGTCCAGGAGTAGGGAGAGCCGCGTGGTTCTTGTGTAAGTATGTAAAGAAAAGGCTAGCGAGAAGTTCATTGAGGAGTGTGCTTGTATGATTCAGAAACGTGGAATATGAGAAAAAGGACGCGAATAGACTACAGGAGAGACCTGTGATAGAATGGTGGACGAATAGGAAGATAAACGATTAAGTTCTAGGTATGAATGGCGAGGAAAGGAAACTCCCGTATGAGATTAAGAGGAGGCAGAGAAGGTGATTGGATGAAGTAAAGATATGGCCGTCATAGAGGAGAGGATGTTTGGAATGCGGGCAACGGGCAATATATGCATCAAGGATTGGATGAAGAGGGGTAGATAGAATGTAAATACGAATGAAGAAATGTGTAAGGAAACGGGATAAAAATCGCCCGTAGACATCTCGAGGTTTTTTACTCTTTTCGTGTTAAACCTACCATATCTGGTATAATAATAATAGATTGTATTGGATATTTGGAGAGGAGACCCACAACTAAGGTCATTTGTGCCCCAAGAGACTGGTTAGGGAAGAAGGGTGGAGAGAAACCCGGTGTTGCCATTAGCCAGCTTTCAACGAAAGACTCCAAGGGGCCCACAGTTTAACATCTCATCCGACAGACGGAGTTCTGCACTTGAAATGCCCTCCACAAGATACTAAAGTAGTGATCGGATTTCCTCCAAAAAACATCCTCCTCTCTAGGGATTCGAACCCTGGCCGTCCGTTAGCCAGTACTCTATCCACCACACTAACCCCATAAGGGAAAAACACCTTAAGATACACAGGGTTTCAGGGTACGCAAGAGCACAAACCAACAAGCTATAGACGTACTTAACCGCAGTCGTCAGCCGTCATTTCTTCCGGACTCCATGCAGTATTCGCAGTTGAGGTCAACCACGTTTTTCATTGTGCGGACCCCAGGGTCCCACATCCAAGAGCAAAAGTTAAAGAAACTGCATTGCGAGATGAATATATAATCCGAGCGTCCGAAGTTCCGCATTTCACTTCCACAACAACCCCAACTAACGTATCCTTTCGGAGAATTTCGCTTGCATGCGCCGACGATCAATCAAACCGAATGGGAACGCGTACGGAAGCGATTCCAACACCGCACGGTGAACTGTCGTGAATGTGCTCAGCGATGAAATTAGCCCAAATTAATCAATAAAAAATATTGATCCGTGATTAGTATTCTTGCTCAAATAGGGTTAAAACAGAGTAAAAACAAGGTTTTCTGATTGGCGGTGATTCATTTCACTATCGCCAGTAAACAATAACTGAATTCACGAGTTAAATTCGATAAATCCAGTGACAAACGAACTATTAACTGCCGTGAATATGCTCAGCGATGAAATTAGCCCAAACTAATCAATTAAAAATATACGTCAGTGACTGGTATTTTTGCTCAGCCTCCTCTCTAGGGATTCGAACCCTGGCCGTCCGTTAGCCAGTACTCTATCCACCACACTAACCCCATAAGGGAAACACACCTTAAGATACACAGGGTTTCACGGTACGCAAGAGCACAAACCAATAAGCTATAGACGTACTTAACCGCAGTTACCCCAACCCCAACGTTGAGACGAATAAAGAAATGTGTAAGGAAACGGGATAAAAATCGCCCGTAGACATCTCGAGGATTTTTACTCTTTTCGTGTTAAACCTACCATATCTGGTGTAATAATAATAGATTGTATTGGATATTTGGAGGAGACCCACAACTAAGGTCATTTGTGCCCCAAGGGACTGGTTAGGGAAGAAGGGTGGAGAGAAACCCGGTGTCGGTATTAGCCTGCTCTCGACGAAAGACTCCAAGGGCACTCCACAGACAGAACACAGAGTAAAAACCAGGTTTTTCGATTGGCGGTTAAGGAATTTAATATCGCCAGTTATCAATAACTAAATTCACGAGTAAGGTTCGATAATTCCAGGGACAAACGAACGATTAACTGTCGTGAATATACCAGCTTTGACCAGACAGCCGCTTTGACCAGAATTGGTCCGAATTGACCCTCCATGGGTCCGGTGATCCCTGACTCGAGGACGTACTTCGGCGGACCGCACGACGCCAATCCATAAAGTGAGTCAGAGAGACACCTAATCCCAAATATTTGGGTAACGGGCTCTCTCGGTTCGCAAAGAAGTGCGGTAGGTTTTAGCGAAAGCAAAACCGACGGCTACTCGTCCCTGTTGTTCGGGTAACCAAACTAATACGAGCACTTCGGGGAGGCGGAGGCCCAATTGAGGCCCTTTTGACCTCAATCCGCCTTATTGGTGTCGGCCTCAAAGGGGCTGCGGTTTTGCTAACCTTCCCGTCCCATCCTTTCCTTCCACCTCTTCCTAGTCCCCGTGTATAAGCGAAAGCTTGCAGGCCTGGGCGGAAGATGTAATCCTGCGGCGAGAGCCGAATCACCTGTCGTGAATATGCTCAGCGATGTAATTAGCCCAAATAAATCAATGAAAATATACATACGTGTCTAGTATGTATGCTCGAATAGAGTTAAATCAGAATAAAAACCAGGTTTTCTGAATGATTCGTTTCATCATCGCCAGTAAAAGATAACAGAATCCATAGTAAAGTTCGATAAATCCAGTGACAAACGACAATTAACTACGAACTGTAGTGAATATGCTCAGCGATAAAATTAACCAAAATTAGACAGAAATAATATACACATTCGTGATTAGTATTTTTGCTCAATTATGGTGAAAAGAGAGTAAAAACCAGGTTTTCTGATTGGCGGTGATTCATTTCATCATCGCCAGTAAACAATAACTGAATTCATGGGTGGAGTTCAATAAATCGAGTGACAAATGAACAATAAATCAAGTGACAAATGTCGTGAACATGCTCAGTGATGAAATAAGTCCAAATTAGTCAACAAAAATTATATATCCGTGACTATTATTTTTGCTCTAATAAGATTAAAACGGAGTACAAACCAGGTTTTCTGACTGGCGATGGTTCATTTCATTATCGCCAGGAAATAATAACTAAATTCACGAGTAAGGGTCCATAAATCCAGTGAAAAACGACACAAGCGGTAAGATTGTAAAAGGTAAATGACAAATTGAATCCTTCTGCACATTTACATATCACGCAAGAGAATAGATACAGTCTCCTTTTCGCGCTATTTTCCTTTCGCCAAAGGCAGGACTGAATTAATAAGCAGGGAGAAGTCTTACGGCCCTAAAAGGAACCGTTTGAAGTTGTATGAAATGGAAATGATCCTTCTTTGCTTTTAGCAATAAATATATAAAACTGGATTCCGATGGACATTAGTCACACACACACTGTTTACTGTCAAAGATTTTTCCTTGGTTATCGGAACGGAATAATATTCTATTGAGCGCGTGGTGAAAAATATGGAAACACAGCCATTTTTTTTTCATTACAAAATTATGATTGATGCTTTCACTCTTTGGTCCGACAAATCCCCGTTCTACCATCCACGACGGGAGAAAAAAGGAAAATTATTTTTGTTTCGACCGAGATAACGGCGGCTGGACACGAAAATTCGCTGATTGTGATTCAAATTCCCACCACAGAACCTCGATTTCGCGTGTGTAGTTATTCTCGTCACAATGCCAATACGGGGGAGAAAGGGGTACGCGGGCGCTAAAAGGAAAAATGAGGGGGACATAGCGGGGTGGGTGGTTGGGCATTAAGTCCCTCGATTTGCGTGACAGACAGGGGACCAATAAGGGGGTGTGGCAGGGGGAGGGGGGTGCTTGGAGGTCGATTATAGAGTGATGCTGACGAGTGGTCGTTTCTGTTTGGCTTCCCTTTCATTTTCGGGATTTATGGCCATATCATTTCGGGAGGAGAGGGGGTTTCGCCGAGTTACGGAGGAGGTCCGTTTCGACTCGTCACGAGGATAAAATGTCACGGGACAAGATTCGAACCGAGCGACAATATAGCAGCCCCCGCGGATATAAACACATCGTACAGTTGAAAGGGTCGTTGATCCGCTTCATATCCAAGCACTTGAACTAAGTTCATGATGAACAACACTCAGGCTACTGAAACTCAAATGCCAATACTTTCGGAAAATGCTGAGCGTGATAAGCTTATTTAATTTTTTTTAGTATTCTACCGGTGAAAGGTGGGTTTTATTGAAAGTCGGAGAAAATCCGACCGGTTTTGTAAACTTACGAGGTCCTATCTATCTCAAGTATTTGTTTTCGCCTCTGCATACGATCTACGCGTCTTTAATCCAACCCCTGACACTAAATAACAGCTCTACGAAAATACTTTCTTAAACAAGGAAGACGCATAACAGGGCCAGTTTCCTAATAAATTCAGAGCATTTGCGCTATTATTGTAAGCAGGTAAAAACTTTCCTCTGAATATAAATTACCTACTAATGGTTGCCAGCGAACGAATACAGTAAACGTGCAATATTCATGACGAGCTCGGAACAGATGAGGAAAACAAGGACCATTACCCCTCGAAAAAATTATAAAATATGTAACCTAGAAGTAAGCACGAAAAGCACTCCTCTAAGTTTCAGTAATAGGTCGGCGTCTGTTTAGCCTGGCGGGCAATGGAATATCGCGGAGCGAACAAGTCTTGGAATCAATTTCCGTTTTTGTTAAGGCTTCGATCAGTGTTTTGTTGCCCAGAGAACTCAATAAAAACGCACAAGTAAACAAACGCAGCAAACGTAAAGCACGGAGTATTGCCAAAAAATATATAATTCAACAAATTGTTCTCCATATTACTATATGCAAAAGATTCCGACGAAACTCCACTCCGTTTACCGAGTTATAAAAATAATATATATTATTAAATATAATTAAATGTAAATATACTTAAAAATGAGTTATACAATGATTGACGTAAATCTTGAGAAAATAATAATTAATTAATATATTAATAAATAATAAAAAAAATTATATTATTAAATATATTTAAATGTAAATATACTTAAAAAATGAGTTATACAATGATTTACGTAAATCTTGAGAAAATAATAATTAATTAATATTAATAATTAATAAAAAAAATTATATTATTAAATATATTTAAATGTAAATATACTTAAAAATGAATTATACAATGATTTACGTAAATCTTGAGAAAATAATAATTAATTAATATTAATAATTAATAAAAAATTATATTATTAAATATATTTAAATGTAAATATACTTAAAAAAAATGAGTTATGCAATGATTGAAGTAAATCTTGAGAAAATAATTCTACCGTCTTTGGCGAAAGGAAAACGGTTTTATTTATCCCTCAATAAATCTGGTACATGAAACGCGTTGTTAAGATGACATGTAACTCATTTCAATGTACACGCAGATGTAAGATCAAAACTATAATAAAATTCAAACGTGCACACGACAGATAAGGATATAAAAGCCTTGAAAAGAACGAAGGAGCCATGCATTCGAAGAGTATCGAGAATAAAGGATTGAAATAATAGGAAAATAAAGCGTGAGAGCCAAGATAAAATATTCAGAAGTGTTATACGACCGCAGACGTAACTTTTTGGCGAATATACTCACACATATCGGTGAAAATAAAATAGTCATACCCATCCCTCAGTAACTCTGGTGCGTAAAACATGTCGTTCTGACGGCATGCCACTTCTTTTTCAATTTCCTCGCACATATAAGGTCAAAAATCACAATAAACTCCAAATGCACAGCCGACAGATATCCTCGTATGTATGTATAAAAGCCTTAAAAAAAGAATGAAGGAGGCAAGAGATGCGAAAAAAAGGAAGAGGTGAATACAGCCGAGGAATCCGGAATGAAATCTCCCGACGGGAGCACACGGCAAGACGGCCGACGACGGAAAACATTCGCGGAATGGCATTCAAGGAGGTTTATTTGACAATGCGCAAATGCGCACGCAGACTCCCACATACACACACACGAACGCTCATAAAGGAACAAGACGGCACGAAATGCCTGAGAGAGAGAGAGAGAAATAAGAGGAGAATAAAAGACATTCGACGTCCGCCATTACGAAAGAAAAAACCTCCACCTCCTTCGGATCTCTCGTATCGCAGAGCTTTGAACGCCTTCTTACATCAACTTCCTCACCCCCAGCATATAGAATTCAACTATTTACTCCCAAATACGCCCCAACTAGATTAAAAAATACCCACAAAATCTATAAAATGCCGAATTTCCAATCATTGCATTCACAAATGATGCGGTACGAAGTCACTCCCACGGTACCACATCATTTTTCAATGCAATGATAGGAAATTCTTCAATTTTCGTCGTTATATAAACGATGCTGTTAGGTTTATCCTCCGCGACAGTGGCTTTGTAAGCACGACCATCGTCTCATATGCCATAATGTGGACTTGAGACGCGAACACCCAGTTCGCATTAACCCCCCTCGAAATTCGCATTGAAGGAAGATGGCTTTGTGTCCAACTGGCTAACATACCTGACCGGCAATTGGGAGATCCGTGTTCGATTCCCGGTCGAGTGAAATGATTTTTTTAAAGGTAAAATTCAACCCTTGGGGTCTATAAACTGCATTTCACTTACATTTACCACGCAGTGTTCAACTACTCGAGAACCGCAGCGCTAAAATACAAACCACTGTGTACATTTAGCATAACGGTGCCTTCTTTCGCGTTATAGTTATCCAAAAACCAAACCGCTCAACAGAGGCAACAGTTACTGCCCTAAGTACGCAATGCAGTCAACTATAACTAGTGATTCAAAGCTCCTGACAAAGCTTGAAGAATGCCGATCACGTTGTAGCGCTCGTGAGCGCAATTGAAATGTATCGATAACGCGTGCGCTCGCCCCACTGAATTCCATTCTGACATTTCGTTGATAAAAAATAACTTTCACAAAATCACGTCGGAGGTTATATTCATCAAATTCATGAGATGTTTTCTTGAACTGACGTCCGAGGTTTCTTGTTTCCCATCTTCATTTTCTTTCTCTTCCTCATTCTTTGTCGTCTTCTCTCCATCCTCTGCTCGGCATTCTCTCATTCCTCCACTTTTGCACCGTATTTTTAATGTCCCTCTTTTCCTCCATTTTCTCTTCTACATAGTTTTCCATTCTTCTTCCTTCCGCATTCCTCATTCAATCCGTTCTTCTCAGCGCTACAACTCTCCCTCCCCCAATGTGGGAACCCTCCCGCCCTTAAGAGTAGATGGATCTACTTCAAAGAAGGCGTAATAATGAGAACACATGAGCTTTCATCACCACTGTTGAATGCTAGTGAGTGAAAAAAAATCCATTTTTAACCATCTGGACCTCGAAATATGGGGCAATGGCGCGAGGAATGTTACATACCGTCCTCTGCGCGCTGCATGCCCGAGTAGTGTCGAGTTCCGTATTAACTCTGGGGCCCCGCAGTCCTCCCCACACGTTAAAATCTCCACCTTCAAGGCTGAATTACAGTTAAACTGTCCATGGGAACACATTTTCTTCCTCTCATCTCATACAATGCACTTCAAAGATCCTAGTCTTCTGAAAATTTGGAATGAGTGACCCTGAGACTCAGAGCCACCTTAAGAAATCGTTTTGAAAGGGGCGAATCACCATTCGCATTTTTCAAGTTTCCATTCCCACTGAGATGGTATACAGGAAACAGCCCAGTCGACGTAAAACAAACACAAGAACGAGGAACCAAACAAGCGAATGACCGTGTATGACATGCAATTTTTGCGAAAAATTACAAACCATAAGAGCTGTCGGCAATAGTAGGTCGATCATTTGTTCGGTGTGATGCATAAAGAACCTCGTTTGCACAAAAATCATTCGGCCGATTATTATTTGGACTCTGAGAGAGATTTGGATCCTACAGACTGGGAGGCTACATGCCAGGCTTAGCTTGCTTGAGAAATTCAAAACTGGTGATTTTAAGAGCGACACAAAGAATAATATTATCATGACGCCACACTACATCTCTAGGGCTGATAGAGGCGATAAAATAAGAGATACATTTACGATGAAAAAGGTACAAAAACTCGTTCTTGTCTCGCACAATAAGCGACCACAATAAAAACTGAGCTCCACTAATAAACACCACCATTTCACATCCCAAAACCTTACATATATACCCGACTGGTGAACAAACACACCCTGCCACTCGCCAATGCGGTGGCTCGCAGGGTAGTATGTAGATGTATTTGCGAACTTATCCGAGTTGAAAAAGTCGACGGGCATTACACAAAATGTAATAACGCTAGTTTAAAAAAATGATTTGGCAGAATCCATTGTATGAGCAATCAACTCTCGATTGTTTTTCCAAATTCCGTCGCAAAATCTCTCTCTGTGAATGACGTGCGTGATGCACCAAGGGCATCTCACCATTCACTTTCGGGTTCCCTCGCACAGGCGTCTCATTTCTCCCTTTGCACCTTTTTCCAGTTTTTTTCACATCTCTCTGAATCTCTCTCCTTCCTCCCTTTCCCCGCTATTCATCCTTCCATCCCGCTCGCTCTCTCAATCCGAAAAAACCTCACCGCCTACCCGTCCCTTCTCAGGGCCTTGCTTTGCTTGCTGCCAAGAACCCTCCCATCCTTAAAGAGAGTATAGGAAAGGGCCATCCGCAATGTATTGCGTAGGCGACTTCCTTCCCATTATGCATCGCGGCCGTCGCACTTCATCTTCCCTTTTTTTTCGAACCTTCCCGGTACCTCCCCGATCTGTCTGCGAAAACTTCCACGTACAAACCCGCAACATTCCCCGCCCGGTATAAAATTCCTCCCGCGGGCAAGAAGCGAGGCTCTCGGGCGGCGTGCCTGTGTCTGTTTATTCGTGACGGGCCGCGTGCACGTTCTACAACGGGGTGGGGTTGAGATAGATCGAAGGGCATTATGGGAAGTCAGTAAGAGAGTGAAAGGGGTTGTACAGGCAGCCGTAGCACAGAATATTTTCTCAATGTCTTCAACATGTTATCTGCGTCTAATACGTATCCTTTATTTTTACAAGATATCGAGAGAAAATTCTTAAAAATGAGGCAACAGAATGGGATGTAACGCCTAAATTGGCACTGGATTTTTATTAACCGCACCTTCCACTCATTGGTTGTTCAATCCTAAGATTCGTTGACTGCAGCCCTCCACCCTTCCCTCTCAAATGCTGGTTCCCTTACCTCCTGGTTTCTATTCCTAAACACTTTTCTCTTTTATTCGGTCCATGAACTTATTCCCGGATCTTCCTCCGGGGAATTTTCCCTCCATTTTGCCTTCAGTTATGTTCTTCACTAACCCATTGTGTCTCAGGGTGTGTCCAATCCATCTGGTTCTTCTTTTCTGTATGGTGTTCCATGTGGTTCTTTCCTCCTATACTCTTCTGTACACTTCATCATTTCTTATTTTGTCCGTCCATTTTATCTTCAGCATCCTCCTCCAGCAACAGGTTTCGAAGGCTTCTAGTCTTTTCTGGTCAGCTTTTCCAATGGTCCATGCTTCTGATCCATTGAGTTCCACGCTCCATACGATGTTTTCTCCCAACGCACCTCAAGTATTATATACTTTACACACTTTGAGTATATATTTACGATATGCATAGGAAACGAACATTTACGATATGCATTGGATATTCGTTATTTGGATTGATCGGATTGTATAGGGACAGCCATCGTTTATTTTGTTCAGTATTTTTTCAAAGCATTATGAGGAAAAAATCCATAACACACCCAGCAATTTCTCTTTTAAAAGCCTGTCTATGACTAGGCTCAAAATTTAGAAAATGTATTTAGAATGGGGAGAATCATTGAGGAAGAACCTGTAAAGTATTTGAATTCACCCTATTGTTATTGAATTACAATTAGTTGCGCTGTTCCGTTGTTTTACAGAACGTTATGGGATGAAAATCCATGGCACCACAAGCGACTTATCGTTGGTAAGCGAACCTATAACGAGGCTCAACATTTAGAAAATATATTTAGAATTGGGAAAATCAATGAGGACGAACCACTAAAATATTAGAATTAATCCTATTTAATCTCCCTAGAGCGCAAAATCCCATCAAACCCCTCGTTAACGGATTTTTTTGTAATTATTACGAAAAGGTGAGAGATAAGTGGCCGATATTTTGACATTGTATAAAATATTATATTTTTTTATTAATTACAGTTACATCTCCCACTACCTACCAAAATGGATTGTCAGGGAGAAAGAAGACCAAAGATTATAGATGAATTATTTGTAATGCTCGACCCAATTGCTTCATTATTACCACAAGTTCCAATGGTTAGGTATCACCAGGCGGTACAACGACGCTTGTCGCACGTCATCTACACCAAAATACTACCCTGCGAGCCGCCGCATGAGCGTGTGGCAGGGGGAGTTAGGACACCAGCCGTGTAAAAATGTATGGGATAAGGGTTTGAAGGTGAACTGGTGACGTGTATTATGGAAGTGTACTTCGTTGAGCTCAGTTTTTATTGTGGTCGCTTATTGTGCGCGGAAAGAACGAGTTTTTGTACCTATCTTTTCGGCAATGCATCTCTCTTATATTTATCACTTCTGTCAGACCTAGAGATGTAGTAAGGCGTCATTATAATGTTCTCTGTGTGGCTCTGAAACATCATATCATCATATAACACTCGTTATAACACATTGCGAGGCACGTAAATATAATCAGGTGGACTGCAAAAAGAACTAAAAGCACAGCTAAACTAAAAATATTGTCCTACCACACTATATCGGTGTATAGGGTAAAGTTTATACCAACATGGATTTATGGCCAAGCAGCGATAACTTCAAGAGGAGCAAACCCAAAATATACCACACAGTTCCACGCAAAGGGTACCGGGGAAAGTACTCCAGAAGAGACGTTGCGCTTCGCCGATAATAAAACGTGATGAAAGAGCGGCAGAGGAAGATTTCCCGCGAGCACAGAGGAGGCCGATAAAAGTTCTCTGACAGCAATTATCCGGATGGCAGAACCGTTACGGGAGGGAGAGAAAGAGAATGAGAGAGATACAACGCAGTCACCCGGTGGACAATTCACGAGGGCGGGAAGAAATTATCGAGGGCATGCGAGAAAGACAGAGAGAAGTAATATCCGCGGACCGGAGCCGGGCGTGCAGAAGGACGGAAGGGTGCAGAAGGGTCGCCGCACCCGGAGCGAGCAGAGGGACGGACGGAGATTGAGGTGAGGCGAGGGAAATGAAGGGAAGAGGACGAGAGGAAGGGAAGTGAGGAGATGAGGGAAGGGAAATTACAGAGCGCAGAGAGTGAAAATAAAAAAGAGACGGACGGAGGAACTAAAGCGGAGATCGTGGAAATTGGAGGAGAAAAACACGAATGTACGGTGAGATGGGCGCTCTAAAAACAGATCCACCTCGATGAAAAACTACACCTGGTAGAAAATACATGACTGGAAACTTTCAGGAGAGCTAGCAACCAAACACTAGCGACTACTATTTTCACAGCGACACAGAGAATATTGACGCCTCACTATATCTCTAGGATATTGGATATTGGATTGGATATTTGGGGAGGCGACCGACGGCTAAGGTCATTTGCAGGGATCGGGTTGGTGTGGTGGCTAGAGTACTTGCCCACCATACGGGCGGCCAGGGTTCAAATCCCTGCAGAGGAGGATGTTTTTCAGAGGAACCCGATCCCTACTATAGTGTCTTGTGGAGGGCACTTCAAGTAGAGTACTCCGTCTGTCGGATGAGACGTTAAACCGTGGTCCCCTTGGCGCCTTTCGTTAAGAGCAGGCTAATGCCGACGCCGGGTTTCTATCCACCCTTCCTCCCGTACCTATCCCCTATGGCGCAAATGACCTTAGCTGTCGGTCGCCTCCCAAAAATCCAATCCGTGAACTTTCACTCTCGCCCGAAGCTTCTCACACAGAGTAAGCAGTTTATTAACAAAGTTCATAAAAGCATTACAGCCAAGATCAAAAGTATCCTGAGCATGGGCAGACTGGGCACTGTCAGCTTCCACCACGCACATTGCAGCACGAAACCAGCTTTGTGAGGCGAGGGTGTTGGTTCCCGAGGTGCTCTACCATGCCTATCTTACAATAGACGAGGGGCTTGGGAGATGTCAAGCCGGGGGTTGACAGGATGAAGGAGGGCAGCCGTCTCCCATTGGTGGAGAGAGGAGAGTGGGAGGTTAAGGGGCTAGAACGGATTCCGGGCACTGGAAGTTGCTCCGGCCGCCGGAGATAGCGGAGGGACGCCCGACTCAGAAGTGCGCCGGAGAGAGAGAGGGGGTGGAAAAGGAGGCAGTTGGTTCAGTCGGCAGGCGTACAAAAAAAAGAGGAGTGAAAGGGAAGGCTGGGATGCAAGGGTGGGCAATATGACGATCGCCGTGGGCGGGAAGAGGCGAATGCTAAAACCGGTTTGGTGCGAATCGGAGACAGAAGACGAGCGCAAATACTTGATACGATTCGCATTTCCATTCAACCAAGCCCCGTGCATTTGGCGCACAAAATATCCAGCCGTTTAACATTATACTTTCCAAAATATGGGCTCAGAAACACGTGCAATTTTACATGGAAATTGTACAAAATTCGCATATCCATTCCACCAAGCCCGGTGATGGGGTGGATGCATATGATGTACAAAATATCCAGCAGCTTAACATTATGTTTACCAAAATATGTGCCAAAAAACAATTGCAATTTTAGATGGAAATTGTACTTATTTGCATATCCATTCAATCAAGCCCTGTGACCTCTGGTGGATGCATATGTTGAACAAAATATCCAGCCGCTTAACATTATGTTTACCGAAATATTTGCCAAAAAACACTTGCAATTGTCCATGAAAATTGTACACGATTCGCATTTCCTTTCAACCAAGCCGAGTGACCTGGCGTGGGTGCATATGACGGACAAAATATCCAGTCGCTTGCCATTATACTTTCCGAAATATTTGCCAAGAAACATCTGCAATTTGACGTGAAAACTGTACAGGTGTGCATTACAGGAAGAATATTTATATAATGCGGAATTTCTAACATTTAAATCTCGGCATAAATTAAACAGTCCGTAGTTTATATGCTTTCTCAAATATTTTTTTAATTAAAACAAAAAAAGAACAGCAAATTTACAGAATCGTCAAAAAATAAGGCAATTCCAGCAACGGTGAGGAAAAAAAATGAACCAAGTTAACACATGTCTGTTTAGTCAAATTCTAAGAATTTCAGTACAGCCTCCATGAATTGTGAAACCTCTATTTAGTAGTCACTAATCGGGCCCATGAGATGATGGCCGCTTAAGGAGGTGACCACTGAAGGGAAGGGAAATTTACACTGCTTACGTGTATAGGAAATTCATTCTGTAATGAGAATTTTGTTGGGCGTAACTGAGTGGAATCGATTCATAGTGAGAAAAGTAAACCGACTGGGTAAAAATACACAAAATATTTTTAGTATCATAGTAAAACTGGTTTAACCAGTTAGGGAATCACCAGGTACCAATGCGGATAAAAGGTACGCATTCATTGTACCTGATGACACCCGAACGGGAGAAACCAATTGTGCTGAATTATGAAAAAAGATTTTGTGGAATTCAACCAAGTCACTTTCGTTTTATCATTAATTCAATCCGTTTCCGAAAATATCGGCCACATAGAGGGTTGATCCCGTAACGGAGGTGGCCGTTGAGACAGGTTTCAATGCAGCTGAAAACAATGGCTTAGGGTCCTTAACGTCATAAACATCACTTCATGCCTTCTCTAAATGCTTGGAGGCAAAAACGGAGTTTAAACAAGACCAATATCAATACTGAGGAAAATTTTCGCTACCTTAAACACAAGATTCCACAAATCCTCTCGTATCCTAGCAATTTCCAGTACATACCAGTGGTCTTAAGGTAGTTTGAGCGAAATATCATTTCACCCAGAAATCAATGAATTCGGTCTCACTTTGAGGAAAAATATCTCACCCTTCCAAAAATACCAAAATATCAGCCCATTACTGCCCAGCATTACATTACATTACAGCATTACAGCCCAGCATTACATTACATTACAGCATTACAGCCCAGAAAAAAAAATCAGCCCATTACTGAACTATTTTCCAAGATTTTAGACGAAAAATGCCAGCCCTTATACATGGTAGATGGTATGGGTATGCACTCGAGAGAGACCATATTTGAAACATGAGAAATTTCAAACATCTACATGTTGTCAAAAAATTAACTGTGTGTAGTTTTTATGTTATATCAGGTATTTTCAAAAAAATCATAAGAGACGCCGCATAAATTTTTTTCAGAATCCCAAAAAAAACTTCCCTTGTGAAGGAGTTATAAACTTACTGCGTTAAAAAAGTGAGTTAAGGTAGTCCGAGCGAGATAGTTCCCAAATCATAATAGAGACCATAGTCGAGTTATACGTTTTAATTTCATCAGCTGTGAGACACGAGATAAATATTGCATTATTAATGGTGTAATACTATATTTTTATATGACAGAAATTATAAGTAATCAAATGAAAACATCAAAATAAGTATTTAACTTGACTCATTTTTTTCACGCGGTACGTTTGAAACTCCATCAAAACGGAAGGTTTATTGTGATTTCGAAGAGTTTACTGCGGTGACAATATGACTGATTTTCAAAAATAGTTGAGAAAACACACAAACTACACACTGTTGATTTTTTGACGAGGCCTGAGGGTTAGAAATGCCTCATTTTAAAATAAGGTCTCTCTGGAGTGCGTACACGTACCATTTTCCATTTAAAAGGGCTGGTATTTTTGGCAAATATCTCGGAAAGTAATGTGGTAAGGGGTTGAATTTTTTGTCAATGGAAGGGTGATATATTTTTCTTTAAAATGAGACCAAATTCATTGATTTCTAGGTTGAATTTTTGAGGGTTTAATTTTTTGTCAATGAAAGGGTGATATATTTTTCTTTAAAATGAGACAAAAATTCATTGATTTCTAGGCAAAAAGATATTTCGCTCAAACTATCGTAAGTCTGAGAAAGATGGATATTTTTATTCAATTCCTGAGATATTCAGTCATATAAATGCATATTATTGCACCATTATTTTAACAATATTTATTTTATGCTTCCTAAAGCTGCTGAAACAAAAACGCAAAATTCGAATATGTTCTCCATTATGTCTAGGGAACTATCTCACTCAAACCACCTGAAGGATGAACCAATTCAAATAAGAATCAGACTTTTGGTATAAGCGAATAGTTAACACTCTATTTCCAATTCCAGGCTCGATTGGGAGGAAGAGAGTAACCAACTCAGAGTTCACTACGAAGGTTAGGATCGTCACTGCTTCTTTCGCGGTATTTTCGCCAAGCCAGTAAGACAGCTCCAAGGCCGCACACGTACGATAACCGCTCGAGTTTTTTCATCGGGTTTAAGCAAGATTTCACGCTCCCATCCCGAAGATTGCAACCTTGCGGTGAATACGCGGTAATAGTTGAGAGAGCACCGAACGATTGGAAACAATCGCCCGAGGGAACATGGGATCCCAACATTGCGTGAACCTAAGGGGATCACAACATTGGAGTCCCCGTTCCGACCGGCTATTCAATTCACTTCGCTGCGTCCTTCCGTGAACGGGGCCTGGTGCGGACCGAAAAGCACCACCAGCATATCTCCCCTCCCACATCCAAATTTCCCCCTTTCCCCGAATAAAAAAAAAGTCACTCGGATTTCGAGTGAGCGACCACATAAAACCACAAGTTTCACGCGACCTCTGGTTGTTTCGAGACGGTGAAGTCAAGCGTCTTTATCACTCGTTCCACCGGCGGAAGAAAAACTATTTGGACTCGGGTCACAAATTTGAAGGGAAAGGGAGGAAAAAGATATTCGGTTTCACGCACCTAGACGAAGGGACTCGGAAGGAAAGACGATATTTCCAAAGAAAGAGATAGGACTGGGAAAGACCATCCCAAATGGAGTTATACACGATGGGCTTCTAGGAGCATTTTAATACATAAATATATGCCCGCAATGATCTTAGAAATAGTAAAACCACAGTCTAGTTATACACACTCTCCACATCCATAGTTAGTTTCCCCAAGCAAGTTGCAGCTGACGCTGATGGCACCTCTATCCACCAGCAAGTTGAACAAACCGCCCAAATGGGTATGCTGAAAAATTCATCCAATTTTACGTAATATCAGCCAGAGATAATCCATTTTATGGACAGTCGCAGGAACGATACATATGTACAGTATAAATTTACGAGACCCATCTCCATGGCAACCATTCAATAAATGTTGCAGAAACATTCGATAAATTTATTGATTTCATAACCAATTCCGATATTTCCAATGCCAGGCTCGATTGGGAGGAAGAGAGTAACCAACTCAGAGTTCACTGCGAAGGTTAGGATCGTCACGAATTGGTTCATATGGTCTGTTCATTGGTTCACATGCTCGTTCTAGTGTTAAATATTTTAAATTAAATTTATATAAAATAGTTGTTTTGAGACAAATGACCCGTTATAATTTGCTCTTGCTGACTAATTATTGTGCATCACCTGACAAATGACCTGTTATAATTTACTCTTGCTGACTAAGTATAGTGCATTAGCAGTTATTCATAGGCTAAATTTTCATAAACTATATCCAGCGGTAGAAGATTAGATCGAACATTTGAAGCTATTGGCAATTGGTAAATGAGTTACGTAACCAGTAGACGTGTTCCTGCAACTCGAATATTTTTATGAGATCTACTATTGATTCCATGACTAAATGTTCTTGCAACCGGCCATTAGTTGAGCGAAAACTAAACTGCACATAGACAGCAATATTTGGGTATCTATAATCTGAGCTATTCTGCTGGAAAACGACTTTATTTCTCCATGTTATTAGTACTATCCCTCAGACGTACTCAGTACTGGATATAATTTCACTCAGCACCGTAATATCCACCTCGTAAAACCCTCATCTCTTGCGAAATGGAGGTAAATTAATACTTCTTAATATTTACGGAAAGACTGTTTAGAGGTTTAAAACTGTACAAGTTCGTGCCCCGTGTAAAACGGGCTTAAGATGGGACGTGACGTCCTCAAGATCCGAAATCCTGCAAGTAGGTATATAAATTTGAATTATTCTCTTTCATGAGGAAAAATAATGCTCAGGAATAGGTAAAAAAATAACAATTTTCTAAGTTTCAGTTACAAAATGTAAGCAATCATTACAAATGGTCAAAAGAAACATAAACTCTTCGTGGTTTTGTTTCATATAATTTAACCACTCGAGAGATCCGAAAATCTCAAAATAGTCAAAATGGCTGAGTCCGTCGTTCTCGTAAGTGCCAAAGTCCCGTCGTTCTAGTGTTAACCCTCTTTGGACGAGCGAGTCAAATTTATTACGTTTCAAATCATTTAAATACCTGCTTTCTAAGAGGAGTTTCCATTTAGTTGCCGCGCTAGACAGAATTGTAACGCTTCGGATTAGGTGTGTGGAAAGTTGCGTCTCTTTCGGCGGATTGTCGAACAATTTGAATACATGAATGCGTGACGCTACTTACTGACGATGGCGTGCCTGGTGGAGCTCTGAAATCATCAGTCTCAGATGTCAAGTGAAGAAAAAACTGAGAAAGTTTAAAAAACGGAAGGTTATGAAGGTAATGTTGAAGTATACCCCGCGTAAATTTTATAAAGTAAGGTATTATTTTAAATTAAATATATATAAAATACAGATACATCATATTTGAAGATAAATGTTACTATCACATCAATTGTATTTTTTTATGCTCAAATTATTTTTATCATTGTGTATTCTACCGGTAAAGGTAGGTTTTATTGAATGTCAGAGAATCTCCTGCCGGTCTTTTACACATTCAGGGGCCTATCTCCTTTTAGTATATTCTAATTCGCCTCTGCGTAAGATCTACCCTTCTTCATCCCGTCCATAAAACCTATTCTCTTTCTTCCCCTACCCCGCTTGCCCAACATCTTTCCCTCTATAACACTCTTCAACAACCCATCACCCTTTATTACATCCTTCAGCCATCTACCCTGCCTATCTCGGATTTCCTTCAAAATTTTCCTATCCTCGCCCACCATCTCAAGCACTTCCTCGTCAGTCTTCCTTTCCGTCCACCTCACCTTCTCCATCCTTCTCCATACCCACATCTCAAATGCCTGCAGCCTATTCTCGTCCTCCTTTCTGAGGGTCCAAGTTTAATACTTAAATAGGACTTTTTCAAAAACTAATATAGTGGCAGTATATTTTTCATGCTGATGTTTCATAATTCCATCCATAGAGGGTTAAGCCGCCCTTTACTCGCCTCCTCATCCACTCCTTGACACCCTTCGAAACCCCGCCATTCGAGAGCACTCCGCCCATAGAAGCAGCCTTCGCCCTCCGACCGTTTCCGAGCCTTGCATACGAGCCCGCATCGACGCCTCTGGGCGTCTCGTCTACGGCCTCGCAAAATACTCCCACCGCAATCCCTCCCTTTACCTTTTTTTCCGCCTCCATATCTCTCTCCCGTCTCCCGCCTTTATAATAAACCTTCTTTCGCCCGGAGAAATGAGAGGGAAGAGACGGCCCTTCTCCTTCTTCGCCGCACCACCTTCTCAGACGCCTACCGCTCCGTCCATCTCCACCTCTTCCGCCTCCCAACCCCCATCCCAGCGTTCTTTCCTTCGTCGGCAGCGTCGCGGAGGGTCGAAAAGTTTTCTTTTTTTCACGATACCTTCCATCCTCTATCCTCTCTGTGAGAACGTTTCCTCGCGAGGAGGTGAAAAGGTGATCAGTTACCACTGGCAACACTTGAGGGAGTCCTCCTCCTGACTTCCAAAGGATCTGCCACCGAAATTCAGATAAACATACCTGTACATTTACTTAAGCAGCCCCGAGGCGGAAATAAATAAGGAAATATGACACGGAACTTTCAGATTGAATCAAAGCATTGTGGGAAGGGGGTTAGGGAAGCGTTAAAAGTATAGTCCGCCCAAGATAATATCGCAGTTTATATAATATGCCGATTATAAATACACTGATCTGCCATAAAGCCAGAGGAACTGACTGCAGCACCATTTCTATGGAATATCGACTTCGAATATTGCAGTAGTTAGTTATTGACAAAATATGGCGGTAGGATACGTATATTTAATTTTAATTCAATAACTCTATATTTTTCTTTCCTATTAACAGTTTTTTATGAAAATGCCAAATATATAAATGGACAAATACAATTTACCCTTGTTTATCCTACCATTTTTTCACGAGGAGGTGAAAAGGTGATCAGTAACCACTCGCAACACTGAGGGAGTCCTTCCGACTTACAAAAGGATCTGCCACCGAAATTCAGATAAACACGCCTGTACATTAACTTAAGCAGTCCAGAAGCGGAAATAAATCACTAAGGGAATATGACACGAACTTTTTACGTTGAAACAAAGCATTGTATGAAGGGGGTCGAGGAAGAATAAGAAGTATAGTCCGCCCAAGATAATATCGCAGTTTATATAATATACCGATTATAAATATACCAATCTACAATAAGGCCGTTTTACACGGAACATTTTATTGTACAAACGAATGTAGCATAGATTATACGAGAAAATGAATGGAATTAGAGCAGGTTCTATTACCTGTTCAACCATTTAGACGATCATAAAATTTTCCGATTAACACGGTACAATTTTTCCTCATGAAAGAGTTCATACATTCGTTTGTACAGTAAAATGTACCGTGTATAGCAGCCTTTACAGAGAAAAGAAAGTTAAACAATTTTTTCACGAGCGCATTGCGGATTATTCGGTTATAGAATGCTCTTCCCCAAACAGCATTATACGTTTCTATAAACTGGTGACATTAACAGTCAACTGTGCTATAATCTTGAACGCCTCTAATAATAATTTAACCCAAATATAGTTTCAGCTTGCAATCCTACCAGCTAATTGTCGGGTTTTTGGACAGTCCTTATCCAAATTCTGGGGCATTATTACATTTTCCCCCATAGACGGCTCTCCATCAGATCTTCCATAAGGTTCAAGCACTACGTAAGAAGATTTATGCCATTTTTGACCTCCCCTCTCACCCAATATAAGACAATGTAAGATTTTCCCAATCCCCCCTCTCCCTCTCAGTCTTACGTAAGACGTCAGATATTTGTACCTAATCTTCGTCAAATGCTCGCTTTCTCCTGTTTCACCTTTCCAAAAAAGACATCGTACAGCTTTGAACACTGGATATCCTATAATTATGCAGTGTTGGAGTATCACATTCATAAACAATAAGAGACCTACAGTACCACAGCTGATGAAGTTGCAAACAATGACAGGATATTTAGAAGCGATATAATACATGTTAAAGTTTCAGGCTTTACTTCGTGGAAAAGTGACGCATGAAAAGATAACTCACTTCGTACTTTCCACACTGCTACACACACTTTTATTGTTTTCGACCATGGTTTCGACAAAGCTTTACCATGGTCTAAAACAATAAAACGGAGTGGAAAGTACCAAGTGCTCTTTTCAAGCGATATAATGTTTCAAGACGGACAAAAATCTTACGTAAATTGATTCCAGACCCTCTGCCCCTCCCACACATTAGACAAAGCAAGATGATCCCGACCCCCGAAAAGTCTTACGTAACACTCGAATGGCCCTTATTGTTATCTTATATTAGAATCTCCTCATATCGTCTCCCACTTCTTAATTCGTCCAAAATACTTATCTTCTTCCTTCCTCCAACACGCTTCTCCAGCGATCTTTCCCCAATGTATGCGCATGTGTCAAAATGACTAATTTGTATGACGTTTACACTGTTTTTGGATGGCAAATTGCTTGAGTCAATGTGTAATATTTCGACGCCATTGATCTTTGCATGCTTCAACCTTACAATTCGTTAGTGTTTTCATCGAGTTCTCAGCGGTTTATCCAGCCTCTTAAGTCACCGATGCAACATATTATCAGCAGATATTGTGTGATTCTTAGCGTCTGTAAATTAAGCATCTCGCAAGATGAATACTAAGTTAATAAACAAATTAATGTATAAGTTAAGTAGATCAAATTGAAATTCATTTTTTTAATTGAAAATGAGCCCATTGTGAGATGAGAGATTCAACACGCAGCCCAATGCCGAAGGCGGGACTCGAAGACGCGAACTTTCGGTCAAAGCAAGCATAGTGGAGGCGGGCGTCGTCGGTCGCCCAGCCAGCCAACCTTGACCCGGGGACCGGTCGGTCGGAGGAACGTCCCTCCACCCCTCAGACTTCGCTCAAAATCGCTCACGTATTCCTCGCAACGATCGGGTTCATACCCAACCATGAGTAGAAGTCAGGGTTTTTCAACTCTTAGCCATTCCTCCCCATGCCGTCCACTCAAACACCCCTCTACCTTTATCTTTCTCTCTCCACCTTTCCCATGCTATTCTATTCTTCCTACGTGCATCTCGCGAGATACGCCGTGAACGAGAGATGAGCGCACAGACAAGACACACCCCCACACGCCCCCAGAGTCACGATCCGACGCGGAACCCGTTCCCCTGCCCCCGCCCCACGAGAACTCATCCCTCCCTTTCCTTTGCGGGCCGCACTCGATATCCCCCCGGGTGTAGGTACGTCTCCTACAGACCCAACTTCCACCCTGATCCCTTACCCCATGTGCGAGAGGCAACTTAAAATAAAGGTACACTAAAATGGTATCCGATAGTCTCTTCAAAGTCGATTTTCCTCATTTTACTGTCTAGGCTAGTAATTCTGAGTTCCTAGGGGAAAAGTTGCGCCGGAATTTCAAATATATGCAAATTACAAATTTAGGAATTAACAAAGTCTTTTTCAACCAACATTCTCATTAACTTCCACACCCACCGTGAACTTTATGGATTTATCGAATCAAAGAAAAATACGACTCATGCCGTTTTTTCCCGTAGAAATTGTAGATAAATTCAATTACCAATTCAAGATTACATCTCAAAATTATCTCAGTGGTTTCAAAACTTCAAATAATGAAGCTGATAACAATGATCTTCAACCAGCTCTGTGCAACGGCTCATTCTGCCTGCCGGAAGATCACAAGAACTGACGTCACATTTCAGTCGGCCAATGCTAACACGTTTCATGGTGGGCGAGGTTTTCGGGTACAATAGTTTAGATATTTTTAAAACTTTTCGTGAAATAAGTTGAATAAAAGCACAATGATAGACTTATTAGGTGTTTGACTAATTTCAGTGACGTTTTACAAGCATTTTCGACTTTCCGAAAAATGTAAATGTAAAATAAAAACATACAGTTGTGAATGTAAATATGTAAAAAAAACATACAGTAGACGGACTAGGATCTGAAACATCCTTACAGATTTTTAGTCAAAATTTTGGCACAAAAATTTGTCCGGAGACCTATAATTTTATTGCACACAAAGCTATTGTACCAGAATGGATCACACAGTAAACTTACAATGAGCGTCCAGTATTCAATTTTTGGTCTGACTTTGATTTTGACTTAACTATCCTCGCAAAAAAAAAAACTTAGAGAGAGATCGACCCCAAAATTGTGTGAGGTTATCGGCCGGAATCGACGAGAAATATCTACTTGATCCACCATTACTTACTAATGCGACCAAGTGAAAACATGAGAAGATGGGAAAAGAAAAAATTCCTAACTGTCGAGTTAAAAAATGTTCGCGCGGTGTCGTGGCTTACACACCTCGATAAGCCACACCCCGCCCACAATGGCGAGGCCTCAAATCGCCACAGCGTAGTCGGGAGACATGGCTTAAACCCCCTCACCGGCGACGCCACGAAGAAATTTTATTTTCCCGCCAAGAGCGAATTCCTCTCGCTTAACAAAAATAAAGAAAATAAGAGGGAAAAAAACAGAAGATCGCAGAGGGATCCCTGGAGCTTGGATGAAAATGCAGATAGAGAAGCGTCACCATTTCTTTCCCCCGAAAAAAAATCCCCTCTCTTCAACTTCCTATTCTAAATTTTCCATTAATCTCCCGAGAGAGAAGGAATGAGTTCCGCCGGTCTCAACTATTCTCTATCCGGGAAATGAGTTGCATAAATGCCCTCGCTTCTCGGCTTCAAGTACCATTCTTCCGACACGGGATGCTTCATCCAAACGGTTTTTGTCGAGTACTCGTATCTTTTCGTGGGTCGGAGATGAGGTCAATGTCTCTTATATTTTTTCCCATCCACTTCGCGACGGAAGAAATTCGAGTTTCACTTCGGGGAGCAGAAACATGATCTCAGGCGCCACCGAGTGGACGCGAACGATTCACGTAAAAATACTCTCGTGAAAAGAGTACTCGCGAATAAATGGTCTTCATTATACGTTTTTCAGCAATGACGTACATCTTCGCCTTACTCTCCATTAAGAATTCAAATCTTATTCCAACAATAGGCATCTTTGTCATCGACAACGACGACTTTTCATTTTGACTTATGAGCTGACGATGCGGTAACTGAACTGGAGCACAATAAAAGATGCGCTGGTACAGTTAACCATGACATTTAAATTACCGATATGGTGTTGGTTCAATAACGTCTTCCAGTGAGTCAATGTTCTACTAACTACACCAGAGTCCGGGATATGGTAATGGTTGGCGTTAAATGAAGAATGAAAAACAGGGGACAATTTCGACCATGAACACAGCAGTTGAGTCCAAAATACATCATACTTCCGCTGATGTCATTCAATCTTTTCTTCAAAATTTTGTGGCGAAAAATATTTGCTCAGTAATGTGAGCATACATTTTTGGGATAAATTGTTTCCCCAAACACACTGAAGGTGAACTAATAACGGTGTGACTACGAACAAATAAAAAATCAATTAATTTCCACTATGGTGATAATAAACCGTCTCTATTGTCATCATGGAACAAACATTTATGGATAGAAGTAGGCAAGTTCGAAGAAATGTAGATCAAAGAACATATTTATGAGCGAATAATTTATCAAATCCCAAGGAAAATTATACCGCTGGACCATCTGAAGCTAAATAAACGCGCCTAACATTTACTGACTGCGGCTATTTCAGATAATAACCGCACACTTCCATAGTTGTAGACAAATTTGAGAAATCGCGATTCTTGTAATTATCATAACGAACTTCCACCACGTAATGCCTAAATACGAGGGTAAGTCAATAAATAAGTCGCAAACGTCAGCACTTCGTCATCAGCATCAGTCGTAAACATTTCATTGTGAACGCTTGAAACAACCACCTTACAGTCCCGACTTAGCCCCTAAGTGATTTTCATCAGTCTCCTCTCTAAAAAATCATTTGGGAGGCCGATCTTTTGAAAATGATGATGCCGTAGTCCAAGAGGTAACTCGTTGGCTGTGACAGCAAACAAAAGACGTATTTGCTGCCAGATATCAAGGACTTGTAGAGAGGAGGGATAAGTGTATGAATGTATAGGGTGAATGTGTAGAAAGGAAAAACAAATTTTAGGAAGTTACTTTCATTATTATAGCCTCTATCCAGTTTTGCGAGTTATTTATTGACTTATCCTCGTAATACTTGAATCAATATTAAAACAATCGTTGTACTTTTCATCTAACATTAATGGAAAAGTACAACGATTGTTTTAATATGGATTCAAGTATTTAATACTTCCACGAAGTGACGCCTGAGGGTGTAAAGTTCATCCTTGTAATTTTTTTCTAAGTATGCTAGTTAATTCATTCGTTAGGGTTGGCTGTGACAGCAAACGAAAGGCTTCTTTGGTGCCGGCTGTCAAGGACTTTGTAAAGAAATGGGATAAGCGTCTGAATGTAAAGGGTGAATATGTGGAAAAGTGAAATGAATCTCAGGAAGTTACTTAGATAAATAGTGCAACAATCAAGCTTTGCGAGTTATTTATTGACTTACAATTGAACTTAAGATGAACAACTTTAAAATTAACTTGGGCCACTACCTTCATTTGAGAGCCAACCAAAACTCTGCACAAAGAATCCCCTTTTTTATTTTCCAAAATTCATAACAACACACGACCACTTCAATCATTTCTTTCTGTTTCTGTCCCTTTTCATCCCTTAACTCGTAAAATTTCATATTTGTGAGAAAAACAACACGGAGAAATACGATGATAGAGGATAATCTATTACGAGACCTCTTTCCTTCACGGTCAACACGAGTGTGTATGAAGATAAGGACTTAACGTTCAACCGTAAAGCTTCCTATATTACAGCATTTGATTATCATTTTAACAACAGAACTCTTTGCCATTGACATACGCGTAGGATATATAAACGCGATGATGTTTCGCAAGTATTCAAATGGATTACCAACATTTCTGTCCGCCTACATTCTAATGAGACGAGCGATGATCCCTCGATTCGGACTTCCAAGAACCGCAGTGCGTTTCCTTGTTAAGTAGACGTGCCACGCAATTTGATAGAGATCCATCGTTCACCGTCCCGCTTAAAAGATATAGGGCAATGCGAGCGAAGGAAGGTTCACCGCGACCTCAGTCTCACCAAGTCATTAATCAGGCGGCCTTTTAAGCTCACAGTTCGCCTTTCACTCTCGACCTACCCATCATCTTCCCTTTAACTTACTCTTCCCCGCGGTGAAGAAAAGGCTTAAGGAGTGACGAGGGTCGGTCCTTTTCGGTTAGTCAGGGAGGCAACACGCGAGGAAGAAAAGATCTGCCACTGTCACAAAGAAAGTAACCACATAAAACGCCTCCGAAATACCACATAAATCTTTTTTTCTCTTCTTCAAAAGAAAATACCAGTCTCCGCACGGGTGTCAAAAGCTTGGTAAAAGACAGTTCATCAACGTGCTCATTAACAGATAATCCCCAGGAGAGTAAATATAAAGGAAGTGCACTGCTTCAGCAGGGAAGAAAATCTACACCCAGTTTCAAAACGATTTCAGGGTTCTCATTAACGACAGGGATTCACGCATAAACTGAAATGAATCTCCAGTGGCTTTCAGTTTATATTCAATCAAATAGCACACTTAGAAAAAAAAAATACGAGGGTAAATCAATAAATGACTCGAAAAACTGGATGGAGGCAATAATAATGAAAGTAACTTCCTAAAATTTGTTTCACTTTTCTACATATTCACCCTGTACACTCATATACTTATCCCATCTCTTTACAAGTCCTTGACAGCCGGCAGCAAAGAAGTCTTTTCTTTGCTGTCACAGCTAACGAGTAACCTTTTGGACTGCGGCATCATCATTTTCAAAGCGTCGGCCACCCAAAATGATTTTCTAGGGGCCGGAACAGATGAAAATCACTGGAGACTGTACAGGGGATGTTCCAAGCGTTCCCAATAAAATGTTTTCGACTGATGCCGATGATGGAATGCTGACGTTTGCGACTTATTTATTCTTCTACACTATTTTTATTTATTAATTTTATTTTTTATTTATTTTAGTCATTTTTATTTATTGACTTACCCTCGTATAAATAGAAAATTACGAACTTGAAATAAAAAGAGTATACAAATAAGGCTAAATTGAATGACAGTTGGTATTGTACCTAGTGATGGCCAAGGAATACGTTGAGACACGTTTCGTTTATGTAAAATATAGTGGACTCTAATATATCTTGTGATTTTCCACTTTCGAAAATTCTGTATCATCACACCCCACCATACACGGTTGAATTTTTTTCCGACAAACTTGAAAATTTATTAAATTTGCACACAACGACTCGAGATTCGCGCTCCAACCACCGTAAATCAATCCGCTATCCTTAATAAATCTCTTATTTGACACTCACGATGGAACCTATCTCGATAGCACAGGGAATTTAACGCGCATTTTTCGTCTTTAGAGAAATGACGCCTGAAGCTTTACTCAGGAGGTTTAGCTCATTTTTCAACCTTAAGATAGTTTGAGCGTAGTATAATTTCATCAAGAAATCAATGAATTTGGTCTCATTTTAAAGACAAATATCGCTCCCTTAAAAATATTCCATACTAGCAGCCCCTTACCGAACCAATTTCCGTGATCTGGACGAAAAATACCACCCCTTTTACATGGGAAATGGTACGTGAATGTACTCCAGAGAGATTTTTTTTAAATGAAGAATTTCTAACAATTGGATCAAGTCAAAAAAATTAACAGCAGTTAGTTCGTATGTTTTCTCCACTATTTTTTTTTAATAAATCATACTGTCACCGCAGTAATTTATTTCAGTCCAAAAACCCTACATTGTGACGGAGTTTTTAACGTGTCGTATGAAAAAAAATTAGACAAATTAAAGACTTGACGTTGATATTTTCACTTGATTACTAAGAATTTAAATAATTATTCGTTGGTCGTTTAATCCTAAGACTAGCTGACCCGTGCGAATATTTCGCACAGTACATAGCTTCTTCCTGTTTCTTCCTTCTTTCTTCCTGTTCTTCTACCTGTCGAATATTTTGCACAGTATGCAGCTTCTTCGTTTCTTCCTTCTTTCTTCCTGTTCTTCTACCCGTTTCTTCCCATGGACAATTATATGTTATTTATGCTTGTGTTAAATATACTTAACGTAAACGGTCACACTGATTGCATGTAGAATGTAAACAATCTAACTTTACGATATGTAAATAGATGGCGCCTCATACAGTCTTTCAAGCATGTAACCATAGCCAACATATTAGTTGATTATATTGTCAACAGATGGCCCTGTATCATTTTTTAACAAAAACTTTAATTTTATATTAAAAAAAACTTTAATTTTATTTTTAAAAACTTTAATTTTAAACCATTTGTCTATTTTTCGTCAATAGCGGGTAACACAAACTTCAAAACGATGTTTGAATCATTAATTTTGATGAAGAATTATGGGAGTTACGGCGTTGCGACAAAAAAACACCTTTGAGAAATAATGTATATGATTGGTTGGCTGCAGCCCTCCACCCTTCCCTATCTAATGCTGGTTCCCTTACCTCCTTTTTATCTCTTCCTGTATAATTTCCTCTTTATTTGTTCCATGAACTTATTCCTGGGTCTTCTTCTGGGGACTTTTCCCTCTATTTTGCTTTTACTTATGTTCTTTACAAACCCATTGTGTCTCAGGGTGTGTCCAATCCAACTGGAAGTTCTTTTCTCTATGGTGTTCCATATGGTCCTTTCCTCTTCTACTCTTCTGTACACTTAATTTAAATCATATAAAAGTATCATATTGCACCACTATTAATGTAATATTAAATTTATGCTTCCTATAGCTGCTGAAATTAAAACGTATAATTCGGAATGGTCTCCATTATGACTAGGAAACTTTCTCGCTCAAGCTACCTTTAGATTCAACAGCAATGACACAAACCAAAGCTCCTTCGCTATTCGTCGCCGAAGTTTCCAGAGCAACCGAGTCCCGCCATGCCCCTCTCCTTCGCTTCATCCAGCATGACATGTTCCACTCCTCTCGTCCTGACTTGCGGCGTCATTCGAGCTGACTCCAACACTCCTTCCTTCCTCCTCCACTTCCACTCCCTTCGACTTACGAATCGAGTCAGCCTGGATCCGAGATGATCCCCTAAATGTACCCTCGAGTAATTTCACACTTCCCTTCATTCGCGATGACGGCATCAGGTTTTCCCGGGAGAAGGAGGGAGAGAAACGTGGGAAGGAGAGGAAGAAGAATGTGCCCATTCACATTCAGAACCCGGAGTGTGTCCCAAGTAGATGGAGAAAGAGGCACCGATGCTCAATCGAAAGTCGTTCTCCCCACGAAATGGCGAGGCGCAACCTTTTTGGTCACTTCCACATGCCAAACCTGTAATGCGTGCGACCGCATATTTGCTACAGCTACAAGCATTCAATTATTTAATTAATTACTCTACCAGCTGATTTGTGAGTTTTTGTTAAGTACATATCCTAACGTCCTCATTTCAGGCAAATCGTTTCGTTCCCCTCCTACAGGTGATCCGTCATTAGATCCCTCGTTCATTCCGCATGCCGTCTCCCTGATGGGATATGGGATTAAGGATGCTAAAGATAAAATACTTACTTACTTACTCCTCGGCGCTACAGTCCTTGTAGGGGCTTGGCCTCTCCAACGATGTTAGCCTAGACATCACGATTCCCGGCATGCGCTCTCCATCTTTTAATTCCTATCTTTCTCAGATCAACCTCTACATCATCCAACCATCTTTTCCGGGGTCTCCCTCTCAATCTTCTACCACCAGGATGACCACGAAATATCTTTTTCACCATCCTATCCTCAGGCATTCTCTCGACATGTCCTAACCACCTTAATCTAGTGCTCTTAATTTCTGTCACTATGTCAGAATGTTTGTGGAGTTCCTCGAGTTCTCTGTTTCTCCGTATTTTCCACTGTCCACCTTCCTTTGTAGCACCATAAATATTGTTAGTACTTTCCTTTCCCATCTTTTAAGTAGATCTTCCTCTGCCGTGGTCATGGTCCACGTTTCTGAACCATATATGACCACAGGTCTAATCACTGTTCGGTAAATCTTTGTTTTCAAGTTCCGACTGACAATGAGGTTGCGTGACTTGAGCACTTTCAATAAAGCTCGATAAGCCCTATTGCCTGCTGAAATCCTGGATTTTATTTCTCCATGTATTTCATTATCTAAAGATAAAATGGACGGACAAAATAAGAAGTGATGAAGTTTACAGAAGAGTAGAAGAGGCGAGGACCATATGTAACACCATGCAGAAAAGAAGAACAAGATGGATTAGACACAACCTGAGACACAATGGGCGTGTGATTAATTGATTGTGATTAAAATATATACAGTTAAAGCCACTGCATATATTACAATCAATCTCGTAAATTTAAAGAGTGAAAATACTACATAGTTTTTATGTTGAAACAGACATCTTTTACTCCACGAAATTTAGCCTCAAAAAATCATTTTTACAAGTTCATGAATCGTAAAAAAGCTTGAAACTTTAGTATGACCTACATATAAGTCAAGATTTAAAAAAAGTATTCTACCAGTTAAGGTAGGAGTTGTTGAATGACAAAGAACCTCCTCCCGGTTTTCTTCATTTTCAGGTACCTATCTCTAGTATAGCCTTTTTCGCTTCAGCATAAGATTTATCCTTCTTCATCCCTTTCATGAAATCTATTCTCTTTCTTCCACTACCACGCTTGCCCAACATTCATCCCTCTAACAGTCTTGAGTAACCTATCGCCCCTTATTACATCTTTGGAGAGCAGGATATGAGAAGAATGAGAACAGGTTTAACAAATTTAATATTATCCGCCTTGAATTTGAAAAATGTCTCCGTAATGCTCGGGAACTAACTAAAGCTTTGTAAATGTTACGCAGGATTCCTATTACGCAGACATCTTCAGGTATGACCCTTCAGGTTAAGCCTGAAGACGTCGACTATTCGACACAACCGGTCGTCTTATGAAAATTCAGAGTAAAATTTATTTATTTTTTAAAAAGTATTCCACCGGTTAAGGTAGGTTGTGGTGAAAGTCAGAGAGTCGTCTCCAGGTTTTCTACACTTTCCTGAGCCTAAGTACCTCGAGTATTTCTCTTTTCATCTCGACATACAATGTACCCTTCTTTATCCTATCCAATAGATAGTATCCATGAAACCTGTTGTCTTTCTTCCCCTTCCCCGCTTGCCCAACATCCTTCCCTCTTATCACACTCTTGAGCAACCCATCACCCCTTATTACATCCTCCGGCCACCTACTCTGCCGATCTCAAATTTCATGATTTCTAAAAAATAATATTATTCATAAAATATGATAGTAAAATTTCAAAAAACTTACAAAAATTGTCACGAATTAAAATAATCTTGTATATAACTTAAAAAACAGAAAAAACTGGAGTCATTTAATTGAAGTATAATAGAATATAGAAGTATAATAAACATAGAAAATGCGATTTTATGGAAAGGAAAATTTGCAATAAGCACTACGGTAACTTAGTAATGTCCGCCGTAAATGTTGAAGATGTTCTCCGGAACTTCCAAGAGTGCCAACTTGTTCGGGCACTTAAAGGGAACACTCCGACAGAGCCCAAAGCACGCCAACTCCATTCACACGACCTTTCCGAAATCACATGTATCTTCCCATCAGCTCCACTTCCTTCAGCCTCTCCGGGATTCTTATGTTCTTCCCAATCGCGCCCGACATCGCTTCCTTTTCTTACTTCTTCCAAATTGTCTCTCGACGCCCTCTCAGCATCTTTCTCTCTCTATCTCTCTTCCTTTCTCGCCACAGCCATTCCATCGCTTCCTATTCCATTCCCCTCCTGTCTCTTCCCGTTTATCTCAAGTTCCATCCCATCTCCGGGCATTTCTTTTTTCCCCACAGACCTTTCTACATCCACACGGTTCCTTTCATCAAGTTTCACCACCTTGTAAAATGACATCTATAAATAGCTCGAGAGAATCGTCAGCTGTACAAACTCTTCGACGGGAAAATTTCGAGAGATTTTTCGTTCTCGATTTTACTTAATTGGCCATTAACGTTTGAAATCTCCCATTCAAAAAGCATAAAAAAATTTTTGAAAAAAAGGAAAAATGCTTGGCGCAGCATTTCAAACGAGTGCGCCACCACACGCGAACCACAGTGACGATGACAGATAAAAAAATTTGAGCGTGGAGAGCGAAAGAAATTTTCTCTGAGGACAGTAATCGATCACATTCTTTCCCAATTAGCCTTTCAGTAGTATTCGGGAGAGCCGCTTTCGAGTTCTCACCTCTTGGTGTCGAAAGATAAGGTCCAATGTAGGCACAACGGAGCGCAACTTCCCACGATAGATAGCTGCCACGTTGACACTGGACTCCTGAGTCAAAACAAGCACTGAGGGGGATCGGGTTGGTGTGGTGGCTAGAGTACTGGCTAACCATACGGACGAACAGGGTTCAAATCCCAGCAGAGGAGGATGATTTTTAGAGGAAACCCGATCCCTACTCGAGTGTCTAGTGGAGGACACTTCAAGTACAGCTCTCCGTCTGCCGGATGAGACGTTAAGACGTGGTCCCCTTGGTGGCCTTCCATAAGAGCCTTGGTGGCCTTCCTAATGCCGACCCCGCGTTTCTCTACACCCTTCCTCCCTTATTTGTCGCCTATAGCGCAAATGACCTTAGCTGTCGGTCGCCTCCCCAAATATCCAATCCAATCCAGCAAGCAGTGAATTCCAAAATTCGCAATCACTAGTTAATACTGGAAGTACCGGACTTTATGGCATACCTATTAGTGCTGACAGGGGTCAATGTAACATCCCATAGAATAATATGGTATTTTAATACAATTTGACGTTCTAATTTGAAATAACTTAGGGACTGCATAAAAAATATCGATAATTTATATTTTTGTGAACTATTTTGTAAGAATAAGGTTTATAGCGACGGACCACAATTTGCCATTTCAACACATAGGATGCGGCGCATGATGATTCCTCGTGCAAAGTCTGGGTCTGTCGCGCCTTTGTGCGGCGATTCACCCTAGGGTATTCACGTACATCTCCCAAACTGCCCATAAAATTTTAGCGAAAGTCAGTACAACTATTCTATAATGGAAAAACTGGAAAAAATACGGGAGAGATAGAAGCATAATTTAATATTTTAAATATATACACAACTAGTACCTAAGTCTTCGCACATCTCCGAAATATTGACAATATTATAGGTTACATAAGATTTTGCATCAAGGCTTCTTAAATATTAAGATAACCAGAACCGTGACGAAAACCTCGCTTGGTATATTTTCATCCATTTGAGTACCTACATCAAATATTTTTTGTCACATACAGCATGTAGGTATACCTTTCGCATGTCAATACAATATGAAAATTGACACATCGGCAGGAGAGGATATAAAAGAATGTAGATAGCGCTCCGGCAACTACGTACAAACCACAGGTAATACAGGAAGATTGAACATTAAACATTAACCACGCAAAGGCTGGCGAGAATAATTACGACAGGCACCAAAATCTTATGGCTATAATTATTTCCATCTTACATTTATCCCTTTTGCTCACAAAGTCTCACGCTGCACGCTTTTATGGGCTACAAATGTTTGCGTTCCTGCTCATGAGTGTAAGTCCCAACCAATCGTGATTCATGGTCATATAATGTTCTGTTTTACGCACCCACTACGCGCTCCACAAATCACGTACGTACTCGTACAAGACATATTACTGTCTTGGCAAGAATGGAAACCAGCATGTAGAGCACGTTCGTGAACTTCCTGATGAAAAAAATTTTGCCTCGAGAGCGCTTCCCTTACAGCAGAGCTTCGACTGGAGAGATCAGACGCAAGCCAAGTCACACGACGCGTATGAAAACAAGAAAAAAGTGCATATATATCGCGAAACCTCCGACAGAGAAACATCATCTTGGGTTTGTTCACATTACGTGCCAATTTTGGAGAATGCGCAAAGCGACATCTTTCTCACCGCATACACAGACATGAGATGCCAAGTGATTCGCAAAATCTTCTTCCACGGTGAAGGAGTTATTTCCTGCTGTCAATTTTGAACGCCACAACGTGAGATGCTTAGTGTTACAAGATTTCGCGTGATACAAGATTTTCAGACCATTATATCTCCCTGAAATGACCGATGACAAAGTAATATTTTCACACTATTCGACATAGAAGTCTCTTCCTTTATAATGCAGTGAAACTTGCATTAATCGAACACCGACGGTTGTGCTGAGAAATGTTCGTTCGACATGGGTTGAGTTCCTAGGAGTACATATTATGCAAATGAACTGGTGGCTGATTAGAAAAATAAATCAAAATTCTTGAAGCGACGGTTGTGGTGGTCCGCAGAGAAATGTTCGTTGAGACGGGAAATTTCTGATAGGAGTGGTCGTTACGACTTGCTTCACTGTATATATTAAAATCAAGGCAGGATACAGGGCAAGCCCAAAGTGAAGGTCAATCCAGCTTTCCTGTGAATATGATACTCTTTCGAATAAAAATGGCCCGAATATAGAGCGTCATTAGATAAGCATATGAAGCAGGTGTTGTTCATTTCCTCATAATTGAGTAGCTCTTGGGAAATTTCAATGCACATTAATTTAGACGTAGAAGTTGTGGAATGTTTAGTAGAAGTAACACTGTGATGAGAGAAATTAGAGCAAGTTGGATTCCTTCGCCTGTAGTATCACGTGGGACGAAGTACAACGGACACCAAGCGGAGAATAGCCCGAGCTAAGAAGGCGTTCATGGGAAAAAGACAATTGCTGCGCTCAAAGAAGATAGGACTACACAGAGGGGAATAATACGTGAAAACATTCGTGTGGAGCGTGGCACTCTATGAATCGGAAGCATGGACCATTATAAAAACTGATCAGAAAAAACTAGTAGCCTTCGAAACCTGATGCTGGAGGAGGATGCTGAAGATAAAATGGACGGACAAAATAAAAAATGATAAAGTGTGCAGAAGGGTAGAAGAGGAGAGGACCATATGGAACACCGTACAGAAAAGAAGAACCAGATGGATTGTACACACTCTGAGGCAAAATAGGTTTGTGAAGAACATTACTGAAGGCAAAATAGAGGGAAAAGTCCCCGGAGGAAGACGCGGGAATAAGTTCATGGGCCAAATAAAGAAGGAATGTACATAGGAAGAGATACCAGGAGGTATGGGAACTAGCGTTGACAGTGAAGGGTGGAGGGCTGCAGTCAATCAAACTTAGGATTGAACAACCAGTGATTAATTTCATGTACACACACAGTGAAAACTGAATGAAGCTACCATCGACGGCTCCGCAGAGAAATGTTCGTTGAGACGGGAAATTTCTGATAGGAGTGGTCGTTACGACTTGCTTCACTGTGCATATTAAAATCAAGGTAGGATACAGGGCAAGCCCAAAGTGAAGGTCTATCCATCCAGCTTTCCTGTGAATATGATACTCTTTCGAATGAAAATGGCCCAAATATAGAGCGTCATTAGATAAGCATATGAAGCAGGTGTGACGAAGAAGAACACGGACTGGCGCTCACTGAAACCCATCGATGATGCGGGTTATTTCAACATGCAAATAGAGTCCATTGAAATCGCATCCAGGCAGAATCAAACAATCAAGAGGCTAGCCCGCAGCTGTATAAAAAAAGAATCGCCGGGCGTCATCCATAAGTTGCTGTTATTCGATGAATACATAAAACTCTTAAGGACGCTTTGTTCCCACAGGCCAACAAAAAACTTCATTCATTTGAATACAGCTGTAAACATTCAGTGTATTATCCTCTTGGAAAATAGGTGGGAATAAACGTCAAAGAATTAAACGGGTTTAAACGAAGATTCATATTAATAACGGACACATTCAAAACATCCATCGAAACTTACCTCACTTAAGGCGTAAGAGTAAATAACGATGACTTATACAAGGCCTCAGTTGAGGGATCATGGTTCATTCTTTCTCTCGGTCGTAATCGCTATAAAAACGCGAACCGCTTCAGAGCGGCAGTGCTCAGAGTCTTAAGTCCTAAGAATCCGCACTCTATCAAATAAGGAGGTTGGAGCGCAAGTCGTGAATCGTTGAGTGAACATTTTAAAGCTTTTCAACTAAGTTGAAAAATAGTGAATGGACCACACAAAACTTATGTACATCAATTTTATACGGATGATAAATGTACATAATGTCATGTCAGGGATGCTATAATTATATTTTTAAATATTCGTCTTAGTTAAAGCACTGTTATGACTTGGGTTTACGGCGCAGGTTTCGAAATTTAAGGTAGTTTGTGCGAAATATCATTTTACCTAGAAATAAATGAATTTGGTCTCATTTTAAAGAAGAATATCTCATCCATTTAATGACACCAAAAATTTAAACCTTTATCACATTACTTTCCGAGATATTTGCCAAAAAATATCTGCCCATTAACATGGGAAATGGTACGTGCATGCACCCCAGGGAGACTTTATATTAAAAATGAGACATTCCCTGCACTTAGATCTCGTCAAAAAAACAACAGTGTGTAGTTTGTGTATTTTCTCAAATATTTTTTAAAATCAATCGTATTGTCACCGCAGTAAATTCTTCGAGATGACAATAAACCTTCCGTTTTGATGGAGTTTCAAACGTACCGCGTGAAAAAAATGAGTCGAGTTGAGGACTTATTTAGGCATTTTCATTTGATTACTTACATTTTCTGTCATGGAAAACTATTCTATAGCACCATTAATTATGCAATATTTAATTCGTGTGTCTCACAGTAGGTGAAATTAAAACGTATACATCGAATATGGTCTCTGTTTTGATTAGGGAACTATCTCGCTCGCACCACCTTAAGCGAATACCGTACGTGAATACGTGATTTTTATTCGGCATGATACCCTGATATTTATTATAAATAATAAAAATAAATTGAAACGTATGTTTTCGCGTTCAGGATAAAATTTGTACACATGTCATCGAATGATTTCGAATTAATGTCAAGTGCCATAAGATTATGTGTTTATATAGCATTAAATTGCCAAGAAGCCGAATCGGTAACACGATTTTTTTTTGCTTTCATCTTAATACATTACTTATAAGAACACGAATTTTAAGTTTCACGAAAATCTTAGCATGAACGTCAATCGTTTCATTCACCAGAAGGCCGATATACACGGTACGTTTTGTAAATGATAGTTTTGGACCTTACTTGGAGGAATTCCTTAATAGCTGAGCAAACGAATGCATCATAGATTGTGCAAGAAAATGAATGGAACTAGAGCAGGTTCTATTTCCCAATTCTATTCAGACAATCATATAATTTGCCGCCTTACACGGTGCAATTTTCCTCATGAAAGACCTAATGGATTCGTTTTTTACAATAAATTGTACCGTGTAAAGCGGCCTTAAAACTTCGCATTAAAGGTCATGACAAAAGTCGCGAACGCAAGTGAAAAATAACGATAACGTAAGCGAAAGCGTTTAGGAGGACCGTGACTGCGCCCCGCCAATAAATTGTCGCGAAAACAGAGAAAGAGAGCTTTACAGGGCACAATAGACATATAACCGTAAATTTCTTTAGAAAATAGAGGGATAATTAAGCGAAGAAAAGATAAATAATGGGCAACATTCAAATCATTCACAACAAAAAACTAATCAAACCACGTCAGACATTTCGAAGGGTCTCTAGAGTAACCTCATGTTTAAGAACGAATGGGTAGTGTGAAAGTAGGCCGCTACTTGGATATACGAGATACATATAGCAATAAATACTGAGAAAGTCAAGCGCAAGAGGTGCTTTATAGCCCTTTGAACACGAGAACTGTATCAACTCTGTTATTTGATTATGCTGAAGGATCCCGAATTTTCATCAAACAAACATATTTCAGAATATACATCCCTTCGTGATCCGGAACCTGGGATTCATGAATTATTCATTAACCTTTTACATTGAATGTTAAACAAGTTTGAGGAAATATGCTACTCAACACACAATGAAATGTGAGCGGGATAACAAAAAAAATAAACCGAAGTTTCATTCCTTCTGCTTTTCTTTCCAGAAATCTCGGTGGCTGAAAAGTTCAAGATGACGAGCTCGCGTTCTCATCCGGAATACAAAGCAGCTTTAAAACTTTGCTCGCTCGACAAGAGAGGACGTGATATCGTTATTTTTCTCAAAATTGAGTACATTTTTAAGCAGTCCAAAATGAAGTACTTTTCTTCGCGACGGAGACGTCGGCTGAATTTCAATTGATGGCTTCGTGGAGCGCGGTTGGCTGGCGGAAACTACAAAACTAGGACTGAGGGAAGTTCAGGGGGACCTTGGCGAGTGGGACGCGAAACATTTCTTCCTCGCAAGGGTAATATGTCTGGGGACGTTCTAGAGTGAAATGCGCAAGGATAATAAAAAGCGGACACGTGTTCCTCCACGAGAAGATGGATAAACAAAACCACAAGATTCTGAACAGTACATAGCTAAGTTATTGGACGAAGAGCAAGGAGAGGGAGGCTACCGATATCCAATTTTAAAATTCCCTGATTTTTCCCTGATGGATTTACCAATTTCCCTCACCTAATCGCCATAAGGTCACCGATTATTGGAATATATTTTTTCTTCTGAATTAAATCTTCTACAGCAGCTTTAAATTTTCCAATCATCGTCTCGTATTTTTAGAACTGCAAGCATGTATTTACTATAAGCTAGTGTGCTCCAGCTACCTCTCGACCTGAGTTTCGGAAGTTAAAATAAAACGCGAGGTAAAATTTTCCGAACAACACAGACTACGACTCTTTGTGTTGAGCGTAGTACCATGTGATCATAAATTTTAACACTACTAGGCAAATATCGCAATAATTATATACAAAAGGGATACATTGTACATCTGGTTCACAACTAAATAACTAAGATTCACAACTGAACATTTCACGAATTGATGGGGCTTATTCCATACACGTCAGCGACGGACTTCAGCATCAGTTGGTGAAATAAAGGGCGGGAAAGACTGGCCGATAAACGTTATGGTTGAAAAATAATGAGGATTCATATCCCAGTTTCCCTCAGATTGGAATTTCGTGAATTTTCCTTTACTTTTCCAGAAATTTAAAATTCCCTGAAAATTCCAGGTTTTTCCTGACGATCGCTGCCCTGAAGAAGATTATTAGATGTGACTGCTCCCCTTTCTTTAAAAATCAGAAGAATGCCGAATAATGTGACTGTGTAAGGAAATTATTTATGCAAATAAAAATAATTTAAGTAAAGAATACAGAAGTAAGAATACATCGGAGAAGAGCATCTCCACTACTTCTACATCTACATCTACATACTACCCCGCGAGCCGCCGCATGGGCGAGTGGCCGGGGGTGGTAGGTCACCAGCCGTGTAAAGATGTAAAATGTTTGGAGGTGAAATGGAGACATGTCCTATGGGGGTGTATTTGGAGGAGCTCAGTTTTTATTGTGGTCGCTTATTGTGTAATTCCTCGTATATAAGCTGAAAAAATGGGCTATTCACATATCACTCATATTAAACAGTCCGTATTGCAGTCGTCTTAGGAAGTCTGTGTTATGAAGTCATACCCCAAGCACCATAGTCTTTCGAGTAAAATTTACTGAATTAACTTATAGCTGAATTGCGGTGGAGGCGTTGCATTTCACGAGAAGCCAAGATCATTATTTTATTACGTATTTATTTTTACTATCCCGAATACAGCATATTTGGCCAATTTATGTCGGGTTAATAGCAACAACAACTGACAAAGACAAACACCCATGCCCTGAGTAGTGATAATTCCATCCAGGCGGGATTCGAACCTAAGACCCTCGGTTTAGCAGGCGAGGACTTTATCCGTCGCCACCAGGGCCGACTTAATACAAATCACAACTGACCTCTCAAAAGCTCATTTAGAGCATTTCGTGTTGGTGAACATATCGTTTGCACATCAGTAGCTAGCTGGCATAGTAATGCGAAGATAACATATGATAAGATAAGGCTTTATTTGCTCTAGTATTAATTACTTTTGGAGCATGAGTATATAGCTTAGCAACTCAGAGAGGCCTGATCAGATAAGGAAAAAACAATCAGATGCAAAGTAATCAACATTAAATTCAATCACATTTGAGATATTCACAGTCAAAATAATTGCTCACAACAAACAATAAATAACTACAAAAGCAATTCCTATGCATGGGAGGAATTGCAACGAGCGAATATGTTCACTCATTCGTTTCATTCAGAATCTTCATATAAACATCAAATTTCATATAATTAATATGAAAACAAATGTTTTAACTGAATTAGCACAGACAATACCAACTATGTTTCAATCCACAGAGATGTTATTGGTGTAACTAATTTCAACGCTACTGCGTCATCATCAGGTCCCATTTTGTTTGGGTCATCGGGTACCTGATGGTGACGCAGTAGTGTTGAAACTAGTTACACCAATAAAAGACTCTGTATATTGAAACATAGAAGGTATTGTCATTATTTATTCAATAATTAACTCCACGAGGTAACGCCTGAAAGGATTGAATTCATTTTTTTAAACTCTTTCTATTGCCTTCATGTTCTTCAAATATGGAGAAATCGAATTCAATTTGTGAAAAGGTTTTACACGAAAGGAATTATGGTATGTACATAGCGGTCCTCAAAGAGGGTACTATTAATTACTTTTTTCTGGTATTTCTAGTTTTTTTAACTAAGTTATCTAAATACGGCTAGAAAATGTTGGAGGGAGTTTCAGTTTTTGAAATTTTCTATAAAAAATTCTCCCATATGTAGCGTAGGTGAAGATCAATTGAGTTTTCAACCCTATCGTGACTTTAAGCGCGCAGCGAGAAACGATGACAATAAGAACGTGAATATTAATTTTAAAAAAAGGATGGGGTCTCCACTCTTGAACGTCCATTTAACGATCGTGTTCCACCCGGGACCGGGATGGAAGAGACGCACAAGGGGGGAAAAAATACGATCCCATTCATTGAGCGTAATGAGGGCAGGTCCTAATTACTTCCGATCCCGCGAGAACCTCCGAAGAGAGATAATATAATGATCCAATTGTTTACCCGGGAAGAAATCATTCAAGACGACCGAGAAAAGGAACAATAACCACTGCTGGGCCGATGAGGTTCTCCGCTTCTCTCCGTGCATCTCTCCCTCCATAGTATTGAGGAAAGGGTTGGAGGACAGGCGGGGTTGGAAGGTAAAAATAAATTACAAATTAAAATCAGTTAAGAAATTGTCTTCGGGTTTGCCGAAGCTAAAATACCCTTCTCTACTTTCAATTTAAAAAAACGTAGTTTTGGTCAGATCCGACCCATTTTAGAACTGTGCCGTCTGTGGACTACTAGAGGCTTATGACCCAAATTGGATTGGATACTTGGGGAGGCGACGACGGCTAAGGTCATTTGCGCCATAGGGGATAGGTAAGGGAGGAAGGGTGGATAGAGACCCGGCGTCGGCATTTGTCTGATCTTAACGAAAGGCGCCGAGGGGACCACGGTTTAACGTCTCATTCGACAGACGGAGTACTGTACCTGAAATTCCCTCCACAAGACGCTCAAGTAGGGATCGGGTTCCTGTGAAAAACATCCGCCTCTGAAGGGATTTGAACCCTGGCCGCCCGTGTGGTAGGCGAGTACTCTAGCCACCACACTAACCTGATCCCCTTATGACCCAAACTTCAGCTCGATACCTCAACTTCTACGGCAGTTATCGTGCGAAGAGACAGACAGACAGACTGACGGACAGACCGATAGGACATAGCTAGATGGACTCGTAAGGTGATGCTGATCCTAGCTAAAAGTATATACTTTTCCATACCTGCCACGCCTCCTTCAATGCGTTACATTTTATGCTGTGACAAAACCAATATATCCCACCCACGTATTGGTGTAGGGTATAATGAAAGAAACCACCACAATTATCACAGAGGAGAGCAGGAATGGGGTATTACGATCGCGAGAGCGAATTATGTGGGATTCTTCCACGCACAGACACGTTATTTCTCCACGCGGGAAACCACACACAATCCACTCTTTAGCGGTCATTTAACACTTAAGAGGGATAAAGGTGGGAGCCCTTAGAGACTAAGAGGCTACATGCTAGACTTAGCTAATGTGTTCAGGATATACGACTCCATCACCGAAGCCCCTGCGAGAAAAACGCGGTCGGAGAAGCTTATTTAAATTTTACGAATGATTCAATACAGCAAAGCGTTTAACCATTCGTCATTGTAACGAGTGTCTACTGTATACAGGATATATAGTATTACACAACTTTTAGATAGATTAAGGTGGGTGCCCCTAGAGACTCGTAGGCTACACGCTAGGCTTTGCTTGTTTGAGGAATTCAGAAATGGTGAGTTTCAGAGCGACACAGAGAATATTATTATGACGCCTCACCAAATCTCTAGGTCTACACTCAACACTTTCGTGGTCATTGAGGAAGGGCTGAAGCCACACAGCAGGAACCGCTGAACCATAAGCTTCGAGTTTCTAGCGCAATACCCCTGAGAGGTAAGTACACTTCGGCCGAAAACGCGCTTTGAATTCAGACTTCTACTGCAGCCTATAAGAGTGAATGAGAAATGATTTGGTCTCATATACAAATAAATATATCTCACCCTTCCAAAGATACCAAAATATTAGCCCCATATGGAACAACTTTACAAGATTTTTCACGGAAAATGCCCGCCCTTTTACATGGGAAATATTACGTGTATGCACTCCAGACCTTATTTAAAAAAATGCGGAATTCCTAACACCTTGATCTCGTCAAAAAATTTGCAACCGGTAGATAGTATGTTTTTTCCACTATTTTTCAAAATAAATCATATTCTCACCAAAGGAATTTTTCAGCATCACAAAAAGCTTTCCGTTTTGAAGGAATTTTAAACGTACCGCGTGAAAAAAATGAGTCAATTCAAAGACTAATACAGATACTTTTATTTAATTACTTAGAATTTCAGTCTTATAGAAGTATATTATTGCAGAATTAATAATGCTACATTTAATTCATGTTTCTACAGCTGGTGAAATAAGAACGCATAATTCGAATATGGTCTCCATTAAGACTTTGGAACTCACTCGCCAAAACTAACTTCAGGAATGAAGAACGTAAAGGTAGCTTAAGGTAGTTGAGGCAGAAGATAGTTCCCTGGTTATAATAGATACCAGATTTGATTTCTACCATTTATTTTCTGCAGTTCTAAGAAGCATGAATAAAATCATATATATTATTTCTCAAAGATGTTTCTTTGTCACAACGCCATAACTTCCCTAATTCTTAATCAAACATAATGATTCAAACATCGTTTTAAAGCTTATGTTCCCCACTGTTGACGAAAAATAGACAAATGGTTTAAAATTAAAGTTTTTGTAAAAAATTTAAAATCAAAGTTTCTGTTAAAAATTATCCAAAATTAACAGGACCATCTGTTGACAATATAATCAACTAATATGTTGGCTATGGTTACGTGCTTAAAAGACTGTAGGATGCGACATCTATTACCATATCGTTTAGTTAGATTGTTTACATTCTACATGCAATCAGTGTGACCGTTTACGTTATGTATCTTTAACACAAACATAAATAACATATAATTGTCCATGGGAAGAAACAGGTAGAAGAACAGGAAGAAAGAAGGAAGAAGCAGGAAGAAGCTGCATACTGTGTGAAATATTCGACAGGTAGAAGAACAGGAAGAAAGAAGGAAGAAACAGGAAGAAGCCGCATACTAAGCGAAATATTCGCACGGGTCAGCTAGTATTGCATAATTAATGGTGAAAGAATATACTTGTACATGACTAAAAATTTAAGTAATTAAATTAAATATCTATGTAAGACTTTAACTTTACTCATTTTTATCACGCGGTACGTTTAAAACTCTTTCACAACGGAAGGGTTTTTGTAAATTAAAAAAATACTGCGATGACAATATGATTTAGATTCAAAAATAGTAGAGAAATGATACAAACTACACCCTGTTAATTTATTGACGAAATCTACGCCTTAGAAATTCCTCATTTTTTAAATAATGGCTCTCTGGAGTTCATTCACGAACCATTTCCCATGTTAAATGGCAGGTATTTCTTAGCAAATATCTCGGAAAGTAGTTCGGTAAGGATATTTTGGTATTTTTGGAAGGGTGAGATATTTCTCTTTAAAATGAGACAAAATTCATTGATGTCCAGGTGAAATGATGTTTCGCTCAAACAATCTAAATACTTAATAATAAACATAGTCTATACACCGATTTTTTCTTCCACCGTGTGCAATAATTTCACCTCCATGTGCAATAATTTCTCCCACTCGTGGGAGAATCAGGAACTAAATGCTACGAATGAGAATATTTGCGTTGCCAAGCCGTACAATTGATGTCACAAAGGCATAGAGACCTAAAGAAACCTAATCAGAGTCACGAAATAAATTCTTCCATATGTTACATCTAGGTAACTCAGCGTGATAGAGGACTAACTGGCTTAAGCACTCGTCGCAATGTCGAGGGATCCGGGTTCGAGGGCCGATCTGGGGAAATGATTTTTCCACGGCGAAATTTTCGCACCTAGGTCTAGAAGATGGGATTCCGGCACTCAGCCCACAAAAATCAGCCCAATCCCCGCCGGCGTTCTTCGTTGCCTCCCACAAAACGACCCCCCAAACCTATTGATCCCCAAAAACCATTCTATCACGGGACGAACGGGGTGAGAAAGAGTGAGAGCTAGGGAGAGAGGAGGAGAAGATGGATGAAAGGAGGAAAAGGGAGATGGAAGGAGGAGCCTATGCCATTAATGAAAAGGAGGAGGGAATTGAAGGATGGACGATCTGAAAGGAGAGAGAGAGAAGAAGAGCAGGAGCCGGAATGGAAAAAGTTCATCAGAACAACTCTTCGGGAAAAGTTGGATGAAGGGAGGGATCGAGGGGGGCGGGCGGAAGGGGGGTTAGCAGGGCCGGAAATCAAATTCAGCCCTGGGATGGGAGTGGGGGTACCCTACAACCACCACCCCTGAATGGAAATCACGCCATCGGGGGAAAAAACCGCCCCTATTCCTGTAAACCCTTTCTCCGTCGCTCCTTCATTTCAACTTCCTCCCCAGCCATTCTTCCAATATGCATACCCAAAATAGTCTCGCTAATCCGAGGGTCGATTTGCCCAAGTTCCGTATTATCTCCTATCTCCTATATTATATCCTATAAGAGATACGTGCTATTTAGTTATATCACCACATTTTTATCCCGTTTAGTAACTACTGTAATCTAATACTTGGCAGCTCAATTCGGATTTACTAAAATTTAAGAATTTTTCGGGCTCTTCCCGCGAAGCAGCATTTCAATGGACGACCGTTTCACCAACATTCCAGTCGGCATTATACGGTCCGAATGTTCAGGATATTTGTCGGCCTCAGTTCGTATAGGGCTCTTGGAGGGCTATTCTGTTTGTACATACGCTATCATAACGCCGTGATAATATAGCGTTTGCCAGTGCTGGCGAAGCACCACGCGCGATTCTGTTTCTTCAGACGCTACGACCATAGCAACAAAACGATAAAATAGTGTTGGGCACGCTAACATGGCGCGAGATTTGAAAAACAGAATTGTATTGTCGAGAAGATACTCACTATTTCACCATACGCTCGCGGCGCTATGGCGTTATGGAGAAACAGAAGCGAACCCCTGGTCCGTAAAATATCCGTTAGGATCTAGTCCGGAGCGGTCCGATTGACTGAGGAGTCGGACGGTATTGAATTGTTGAAAATCCGTTTGAAAGTATAGGAGAGCGGATAGACATTTTCCCTGTTGATGTTATTCGGATTCTTAGCTATTTCGACCGCCTGCCGCATCAGCCGAGGGAAGAACTCATTTTCCTCAGCGCTGATTTTACTTTATTTAACATTTATTACGGGGTCGGGTACTGACAAGGAGTGTTCATCAACAGCGGAATGGCAAAATGGCTTCTTTTTGGTCACTCTCTGATGTTCTAACTATGTTTATTTTTTTTGACTCAACACTTTTCATAAATGAAAATCAGTCGTAATTTTCCAAGAGTTTTATTCAATACAATAACACGCGCTCCGATTAACCAAGCCATGCTCTGATAAATACTTAAGTGTTTTACTATAGGAGCCTTGGAGAAAATTACAAGAGAGATAAAATTGATTATAAAGTTGAACTTCAAATAAATATCGCCTCAAAAGGTCGATTTCATTCACTTGTTATTTGGAGGATGCCAACCCCGCAGGCGTTTTCTGATGAGATGCTTGAAGACGAAGGAGAAAATCAATCAGAATGTATGCATATGAAAAGCACTGGGACTTTAAGACGGCGTCTCAATATCTGAGATCATTTTCAAATGTAGTGCGCAATACAACGTGAAATTTAATTGCCTGCGATTTGTGCGTGTGCCTTTTCGACCTTCTAACAGCGATTGTCAGACAATTTGCTTCCTCAACACATTACTCACATAAGAGAAACAAATTTGACACGTTCTCCGCTGTTGATTTGTACTAAGTACTTCTTTCCGTCATGATAGCAGCCTAAACATGCACAATCACCAAAATTTTCTCACCTAGCACTTGCGAAGACCGGTGCTGACCTTTATAATCAGACTTATAACGTGCCAAGTAGTACATCGAGAGATCGCAGGATTATACACGGCCTTGACATCAATAAAACTAGCGTCCCAGGGTTACAAAACTGAGCCTGAAAGGTGGAGTGTAGCAAAAGCATTGGGAGAACTTGAAACATCAAGTCCACCACTATAGCAGGAAGGCCGAAGCTCGACGCTGCAAGACGATTGGCAAGTCCGTTAATATCTCACGAAGATTGCAAAACCCCTGGATGATCGCATAACCTACACCTGGGGCCTGTTTCTCAGAGCTGTACGTCTAAAAACTTACAAGTCACAGGTATACGTCACAAGGCGGATTTGTAACTATATATGTCAAACAGGAGACTGGTACCTAGTCCGAAAAAATGGCGGATGTTATCAATGCCATACTTTACACTTTTGAACTACTATTGAATTAGATTGGCATTGATTTGCAACGTGCTACCAAAAACGGAAAGGCAATTCTTCAAAGATTGTTCTTTGTGTAGCTTTGCACTGGTTACTTCATTCATTAATAACTGGGAATAAGAGCCGCAACCTTCGATAAAGAATCTTAAAGTCATCATACAGTACATTACCATAACGTATCGTCATAATATTACATTATGAAGCCATTAATAGTGGTTCAAAAAAGATTAAACCAATTCAACATGACATCTAGACAAGTAAGATTTATTAATAACTTCCATTTCGAGCTCATCCTGCAGGGATAGAAGAATTAACACTGCAGTGCCACATGGTAATAGATTTAATCACACGACCGGTTTCGCTGCTGAGCAGCATCATCAGGTGATCTGGTGAACCACTTCATGATGCTGCTCTGCGGCGAAACCGGTCGTTTGAATAAATCTATTGCCATTTGGAATTGCAGTGTTAATTCTTCTATCCCTAATATCAAGGAATTCCACCAAGTAAGGTCCGAAACTATCATAGAGCTCAACCTTCAAAAATGTAGCGAAATCAACGAATATTTTCGTGTGATGTTAGGATTCCCCGAAAACTCGACTTCACTTGAGACCCTTTAAGGTAAGTTACGGAATTGAACTATATTTGAGCATATATTTAATCATTTGTATTTGTATCAAAAACGTGGAACCGACTTTTGGATAGGAAATATTGCAAGGTGCACTCTCAAAATATATCGTAATCATCAAAATGCGAATTATTCATGGTCTTAATTAAGTCCGCCATTTTTTTTTGGACTAGGTACAAGTCTACTGTTTGGCATATATGAGTTATACACATCCGCCTCATGACGTAGGCTTGTGACTTGTAATTTGTATACTTGCAGCTCCTAGAAACAGGCCCCTGGTCGTCCAAGATACCAACATCCTTGAAAGAGACCCACAACACAGGAAAGAGGGCAAGAAAACCCTCCAATACCTCCTGCTAAAGAAGCTAAAGATGAACAAAGTCGTGGTATTTGATTTGGTGGGCAAGTTCCGCACTGAAGTGTCTTCCGACCACATTCACATTCCCCAGTTTTTTCGCATTCGCAAGACACAGCTATGTCAGTGAACATTTCCGCGCCCTCTGAAGTAAAGAATCACTTTGTCGAAGCACCACAAAGCCATAATAAGCCTCCCACTTCTCCAGCTACAGATAGAGAGAGGCGAAAGAGTTCAAGACCCTGGTGAAAACCTCTCCTTCTCTCTCTCTCTTTTAGAGGGAAGTGGAGGGAGGAAATTGGGCGAAAAGGAGAAGAAATTACCGGCATGGGACTTTTCCCGCGGAATTGCTTCCTCTTTTTTTTTTAAAATAAATGAGCCCTGCCGGAAATTAACGCTTTTAGCGAGGGGGGGGGGATAATAGACGGGACGCCATCAAAGGCGAGAGTTTCGGATTGGTTTTCTTTCGATGATGCCAAAAAATCTTTCAGATCCGGTGACCTGTACGTCATCGGAATATTGCGATTTTTTTATCAATCTTGGAAAGCTTGTTCCGTCACTATTGTACCTCTAATGATCAATCGTAAGGAAACAATACGGGGCATGATAAAGAATTCTTACGGAACTTCTCATCTTTCGTTTTCGCATACCCTGTAGTCCCACTTCGCTCGTTTCATGTGCAGCTCTTCGGTATTCACTTCCTCCTCTCTGATTATCCCAATTAATATCTTTTCAAGCGCGACTTTTCTAAGTCCCTGGCAGTATGCTCCACCCGCTAACTAATTTTCAAGAGCGGCAAAATTGCAGTATTGCAATGGTAGAATTTTGTTACGGTAATCAGTATTGATAATGTTAGGCTCTGGAAGATATCGAACCAGGAGTATTTCACATTACTCATGGAGAAATAACTAAACCAAATTTCAGCCTAATTTTAATCATTTTGCAAGGCAAAACAGCATTTCATTGTCAATGATTTTGATATCATAATCATGAACTTTCGTCACGGATAAATAAGCGAAAAATGAAAACCGAGAGATCATCATGAACCATTTATTATCGAAAAGCAACGCATACTTCCAGTAAACAACTTCAACTGGAATATTTCCACGCCATTGTATATTCGCAGCATTTCCTAGAGAGATGGTATCGGATATCGAAATTGATTGATATCAGGCAAACTCGATGAAAGTCAAGAGATGCTGAGTAGCGATCCTCCAGGGGAACTAGTTATAAAAAGAAATGGTCCATCTCATAATTCCTCAAGTTTCAGCTAGTCATAAATGTCATTCCAACAATATAAGATATCTCATCCTACAGTGTCACAGAGGCAATTGAAATCGGTTACATAAATTTTTGAACCATCCCTTTAAGTTCTGCGGCGGTTTATTGACGAGGCTCGAAATTTTATAAAGAAAAAATTAAGTATTAACGATTATGATCGACTAAATTGCCCAAGGAGCATAACTTTTGTAAAAATATGTAGCTAAGGTATATGACACTTCATACGCAATACACATAGAAAAATGAAAGAAAAAAGAGCGGAAGAAAAAGAATACGACAAAACAAAAGCACAATTTACCCGTAATCCTAAACTTTTTGACAAGATATTCACCAGCAAAAGAAAAAATTTTCAAAAATAATAAAAGGTTTAGTTTAATCTGAACATTCTTCACGCTGTGTACAGAGTAGATATGAAAGACACAAACAAAAACAAAGGATTTTCTATCGAGGCTGGTTGTTCGTTTTCAAGCAGATGAATTAAAAATCAATTATTTAAAAAAAAAACCAGCCCCTTGTGTCACCGCGCGGTTCCACATCACGCGACCACTCTTCACTCATTTCCCTACACAATGTCAACAAGCAAGCAAACACGGCAATATGGCACTAATTACGTTCTCAACTTCAGACACCCACTCTGATTAAACCGGAGCACCGTCCACTTCATGAACAAGTTCCAAAAAACAGTGGGATGGCAGGGAGATGATATAAAGAGCTCCGCATTCGAGTCAATCCTCGTGTGCAGTTGGGGTCGTCGCTACAGCAACGGCGCACGTTGAGAGGGTCGTTCATTTGACTACGCTGAGAGACCAGCTTACTTTATGATCTAAAAAGACCTGTACAATAACAGTAACAGTATACTAAACATCTGTACTATAACAGTAACAGTGTACTAAACACCCGTACTATAACAGTAGCAACCGTATTTTTTAACCCGGAAAAAACCACTTACTAATAAACAAATGCAATAGCTCGTAAACAAATTAATTTTTTAAAACAAAGTATTGAGGGCTTCTTAAGGGAAGCAAAAGGCAACTTTCATGCAAGTTTTGAGATTATTTATGCTTTTTTCTCAATTCATTGCAAATTCAAATTTCGACAGTTATTTTTCAATTATTTAAATAAATTATTAATCAATTTATAAGGGCTAAAATGAAGCCTTTTTTAAACTTATAGACATTTTAATTTATAACATTTCAATCAATATTTAAAAAATGATGCCGTCATTTCTTTTCACCTTAGCTTTGATTTTAAAAAGGTCCCAATCTGAAACGAAAAAACATTATCATTTTTCTTATATGACTGGGCTACAGCCCTTTCTTCTCTATAATTCCGTCATTATGCAAACGGTGTTGTGTTCTATATAATCCTTGGCTCCAGAGCTTCATATTCCTACATTTTCCATGACTTGGCTGCAAGCTCTAGCCTATACACCGTATGAACTTCGATTACATATTTTTCACATTACAAGCGGAGAATATAGGGCGCAATCCAAACGCTCAGCATACGAATAATATATAACTACAAAAGGCAGTACAGCATTCCGGAATCGGACGCTCGTTCTGATTTTCTCGATTTAAGTCTATTTGCAATACCAAAACCAGCTCCACGATCATCAGCTACGATCAGTTTCCTGAACAGCATAGTAAACCGGTAAAGCGAATTTTAAAAATTATTTTTCAATTCAATCGACGGCGATGGCCATCTCCAATTTAAGCCGTTCACACCTAGAGTCACCTAGAAAACACTCCTTCAAGACAATCTCCTAAGCATGCAAATAATTCACCTGTTATTCAAGGTTATTAGTCAATTCTTCAGTCAGAGACATTCCATGTTAAGGAACACACTAACAGGTTTCCTCGATCTTTGGCTTGATTGAAATTGTTTTCGTTCTTTCTCATTTTTCTTCTCAATTTTATTTGTTATCAAGAGCAATCGTAGTTTTTCATTTCTTACTTTATGCATGGAGAAATAACAGGTCTCTTATCACTCAGTTCTTGTCATAAAGTAATAGAATGGTCAGAAAAGATGTCGAATTTTTTCAAAACGGATGGCGATCACGCACGCATCGCTCAACCCTTCACGCCAGATTTAACTTACTTCAACTGCCCTCCGCTATCCGTCGCGCATCCCACGGAAAAATATCCCAAGAAGAAGACAGTGTTGTTAGAGAACAGGAAAGGAAAAAAATTAACTCCCGCCGGGCTCACACACGGAGGAAAAATAAGAGCGGGAGCGGGTCAGAGTCTTGTCCTCAGAAGAGAAAGATAGAAGAGGAAGATACAAAATGAGAATAAAACGAATGAATGAAAATTCACGCCCTCCGCATCCGCGAATGGAAGGGAGGAGCCGGTTGACATGTCCCTCGTTCTTCATTCCCTTCTTCCTTCTCTCGCTTGCTCGCTACGAGCGGCGCGCGGCTGCAAGATCGTCGACCTGAATCATCTTTCCACCTCATCCTCTCTGCTTTATTTCTTCTACAATCCCCATACACTCCCTCATCCTTCTCCCAATTATTCCCGCTCCTTCTGTAAGTGATGGCTTCATGCGTAACTTTGTGGAATAACTTGATGATTATACATAGATTTATACCTTCCATGCATTTATACTGCCATGTATACTTTGCGTAAAGGGTCGGGTAGAATGTTTCGTGCTCACCCAGAGGTTGTAAATTTGTTCTTTTACATAATAAAGGAAACAACGCCGCAAGAAGTGACGTGGACTTTCGTGCCCTCCGAGCACAACCCGGCCGACGCACAGTGGTCAATATGCCCCGAAAGTTGGTCACCATGAGAAATAGTATTCCAATTTGGATGAAAATTTGAACAATTATGTCTTTGAGTGTGCTAAAACCAAATCCGCAATCAGAATTGCAAAAAAATATCTGGACATGCCGATCAAGCCGTCACGATCATAAATGATCCCAGCTCCAAGGACGTCATCGTCAGTCATAGACTCTGCAACCAAAAAATTCACTTTGTCGACTTTTTTCCAACTTGTGAGGTATTTAGTTCGTAAACTGAATAGATAATTAGTGTGTTTGAGGCCGAATACGATTGAGCGCGCGCACGTTCCGCCAGAGGGGAATGAGGTAAGGGAAGCGGTAGTCGAGTGCAGCATGCTCCAAGCTAAGCTCGTTTTTCGGGACAAAAATCGAACTTTATTTTATTAATAACTATCGAATTAGAGGATTTTAGATGCTATTCTTTGAGCTAATGTTAAGTTAATTAAATTCTTAGCAATGTGATGTATCGTTTATATCAGAATTATCTGGAATTCATTAACTTTTGGTTAGTCGAAGCGCGGATTTTCGCTCAAAAACACCATTATTTGAAACGGCCATTTTAAAAAGTATATTTCAAAATTGAAAATTTAAATAATATAAATTTATGGTACTAACTTTCTATTGGAGACTCCATCTTTCAGAAATTAATTCTCTTCGCCAGGAACGAATTGGCAGCACTTCAAAAATAGGTTTGCTCTTATTGACGCTAGCTCGATGCACTTATTACCCGTAGGGCGCTCGTTGTCCATGTGAATAGTGTACGCAAGTGGGCAAGTGTTTACCCAACTGCTGTGACTTTCGACTTTATAGCCTTTCCTCTCACCGATCCAACAATCAAAATCTTCTATGTAGATACTTTATTTTTCTTACCTTGGCCAGGTTTTGGGGACTTTGGACGACTGTGCGACGAGTCCTCGCGGGCCGTACCTCCGTAATATGTAAGCGTGGGTTATATGGGTCGCTCGCATTCATATTGCGGGGACGCGACTCCGCGTGGTCGAGTGTCTTGCGGAAGTGTTCGGAGGGGACGTTGGTACCAGCAGGGAGAGATTTGTACGGACAGGTTTGTAAATTACCTGATGATGTCGCACAGCGACGAATCCAAGGTCGTGAAAATAAAAATCCACATGTGGAGATGGCAAAGTTTTTCAATCTATAACCCCCTCCTCATATTATACGCTCGTTCACAACTTCTCATTCAGCAAAAGAATGCTCCGTTTTCGTGTTTTAACGTCGTGCCTGCCTTTGTTTGATTCAATTTTTATTTATTTTTATTTTATTTATTTAATTTTCGTTCGTTATTTGGGTTTGCCTGGAATTAATTTATATGTTAATGTATGTTTACCTATGTTGATGTTTTATATTGTTTATTGTTTGTGTAAAAGGTTGCTATGTTGTTGTTGATTAAAAGAAGGGAGGTTTGTTAAAAAAAAGAACGTTGAAGTGGAGAGGCGTGTATTAAAGTGGGGCAATGCCAAATTAATATTCCAAAGGAATTTGTTATAATTTGAGAGATCCCGACGTCACAGTGTCTCTCTAACAATGACACACATATCTTAAGCAATACATAACTCAAACAAAATATAAATAAGAAACTCTTCGGGCCATAAATTATGATTTTTTTTAATGATAAAATTTGGGAAAAACACGTCAAATTTTAAGAAAATCTGACAAAGCTACGTTAGATGTTTGCGCGATCTACTTTGTGAATTTAAAACAGTTATTTCATACCCTCTAAGAATTGGTAGGTGGTAAAAACCCACAGAAAGTAAATAAATTTGACGAATAGTTGGCTTACGTCCGATCGTTTTCTTAAAAATTTTACCAATATCCCAAAACAACATTTTTAAAGAAAAAAATTAGTAAAACCATAAAAATAGACTAAAATAATAAAAAATCAAACAAAAGAGCAAAAAAGGTTAATACGAATGTTTAAAATATACAGAAAAATTTATTTCCCTAACATGTCTTAAACGGTCCACCCACCTTACCAACCATTGATTTTTCTCAACGGTCGTAAATTAGACCCCATTCCAACTTAATTTTTACATGTCAGCAGTATGACGAAGAATTCATTTATCATAAAAGTATAATAATATAACAGACACAATAACTTAGATTTATTCGACTGAAATTCTTTTACATCAATGCTATAAATTCATACGGCTTTAAGTTGATTCGTTTGATTCAAGATGAAGATGAAAACACCTTCAGAAACGAAACTTTTTTGGCAATTTTGTGCAATACTTATTGTGATGAGGAACGAACTTGTATATTTTTAACAGTCGAGGAAACAAACGAACGACACACTGCTAACTTTACGACAAAATTTATGCGTTAAAACCTCATAATTTTTCAAGAAAACTCTCACTGGAGCGCATGGAGCCATTTCCCATAGAAAACATTTAGCATTAATTTGTCAAAAATCTCCCAAGGTGGTATGGTAAAAAGGTGGATTTTTTGGAATTCCTTACAGTCCAAATGATACTATTCTCACAAGAATGAGGTCAAGCTCACTGAATTTTATGCGTAGATCGAACCACCATTACTGAAGTACAACCACGATGTAATTACATTTTACAAAAAATCTATCACGGTCCTCCGGCCTCTGATACCTGAAGATATGACCGGTGGCACTATTCGAGCCTCAGCACATTTTTAGGGAACTCAATTATGTAATGTTACTTTAGTTGAACTACTTTCCATTAAGTTTACCAAAAAACCATGAAACAATCTCCTTTGATTGCCACTTTCTGGAAATGTAGTCACAATATCAAACAGAAGGGGATGGGGCTGGTTTGTTGCCATAGGCGCCGGACGGCTGCCTATTCCGAGGGCACGGCTTCGAATGCCGAAAGCTAATATCTGATTGATATAAGAAGCATTTTGGTTAAATTCCAATAAAATTAAGACGAAATTTCGCCGCACTTCTTGGGTTTTTCACGAACTCATCATGATTTTCCCAAAAACTGATTTAATATCGTCCAGCCGTAAAATAAAAGTTAACCCCAAGTGCAACATTTCAGAAAATAGTACGACGATGTTTCCTTCACACCTGTTTATATAAGCATAATCCGACTACTTTTCCTCGATCAATATTATTGGGGTAATCTATCGAGGATTAAATGGAGGAGACAGAGAGTTCTCTTGATTATCGCAGGCTCTTAGGCAGGCCTTAGCTTTGACAAGATTCCAACCAAGTAGGAATTATTTCGTCATAAGTGTGGAAGATATTTTTTCTTCATGTTTGAGACAATTATCCACAAAGTTACCCCTTCAACCATTAATTTTATACAAATTGAGAATGAAACAAAAAGGTGCGTTTCTTGCTTTCTTAGCGGGAGAAGTTTTGATACTACCTGTTGGGTGCTACAGCAAAACCCACCTCCAGGATCAACATGTGTTTCATAATGCAAGGATTCTTACCTGAAAAGAAAAATAATCATGAGTTAATACGTGAGTTAATACGTCAGTATAATAATATGACGGTAAAACATATTATGAATGTCCTACTAAATAAACAATTGAAGCACATTAAATTTAAGGCACATACTTCGTCATCCTCAACCACGCCAAAGAGCACACACAAAACCGAAACTTCTGCACCCAATGACACAAGGATTAAGAGGACAAAAATCGGAAGGAGACACAGTAAGTGGATTGAAGAGGTAATTAGCGGTGAAAGCATGCTGAAGGCAGCACTGGAGGGGAATATCTTCACTGAAGATGACCACTGGACTTCTCAACAGGTAAAAGATGATGTGTTGCGATCTAGGTCCCGAAGGACTACATAATCATGGTGATTACCTAATGATGAATTAGCTCATCGAAATTTTGGTCGCAAAAATTTATTTAATCAGTCGAAAATTGCAATTTTTTTATTCATCATGTAGAATTTCCACCACATTACGCCTGATACTTCTCTTTCGGGGCGGATGTTTGGAGAGCAGGAGAGGAGAAGAATGATAACAGGTTGAACAAATCAATAGTTTACGCCTTAACTTTGTAAACTTTCTCCACAACGCTTAGGTATTAACAAAAACTCTATAAACTTTACGCAGAATTTTTACTACGCAGATATCTTCAGGTTTGATCCCTCAGGTTCACCCTGAAGATATCGACTATTCGACGAAACTGGTCGTCGTACAAAAATGCTGTGTAAAATTTATTCACTTTTCTACCTTACCGTACCGTTCTAGGTATTCTACCGGTGAAGTTTGGTTTTGATATAAGCCAGAGAATATCCTTCCGGTTCTCCACACTTTCAGAGGCCTATCTATCTCCAGTATTTCCTTTATCGCCTCAGCATACGACCTACCCTTCTTCATCCCATCAATTAAACTTATATTCCTTCTCCGCTTGTCCAACATCCATCCCTCTACCACAAGGTTGAGTAACCCATCACCCTTCATTACTTCCTTCAGTCTCCTAACCTTGATTATTCAGAAGTTTCTTTCCTCCTCCACCATAGTAAGAGCATCGAGGTAGGTCTTCCTCTCCGTCCACCTCACCTCCTCCATCCTTCTCCACACCCACATGTCAAATACCCACAGCCTATTCTAGTAATCCATTCTGAGGGTCCACGTTTCTGTTCCATACAACGCTCCACATTAATCTCTTTCAGTTATGTTGATTCCTAAGCATGATAACAGGTTTTATGGACGGTATGAAGAAAGGAAGGATTTGCAGAGATGAAGTAAGGTATGCAGAGATGAAGGTATGAAGAAAGGTATGCAGAGATGAAGTAAGAAATTGCACATATAATAAGTAACATCAGGCTTCATTTCGAGAAAATTTGTTACGTTCATGATAAGCTATAACATTTTTACAATATTCACACTTTTTTAATACTCACCGACCAGGTTTCAACACACAGTTTCATAATCAAGGTACCTTTATCGAATATCAATATTATGAAGGTATCAATGTACTTTGATAATGACACTCTGTGTTGAAACCTGATCGATGAATAATAAAAAAGTGTGAAAATAGTAAAAAGTTTATTAGTTATCATGAATAGAGATTGCACAGGTTGATAGGAGTCCACGAGAGTAACCAATCTAGAGAAATTTTACCCTCATATTTAAGCCTACTTTAACCGGTACGTTACCCTAATAATGTTGATGGAGTTATTTTACGGCGGAACTAACTTAACTACGCTGGGGAAAAGCTTCTCAGGGAGATCGTCGACCTGAATTCTTTCCTCCCATCTCCTTATTTTCAGCGTCCTCCCTCATCTGTCTTTCTCTTTGTTGTCCTACCCCCACTCCCCCTCCGCCCCTACCCCCAACCTTTTGTCTCGTCTTCCACTCCCTTTTTTATTGCCCGCTCCCATCCCTGCAACACCCCCTCTTCTCAGTCCTCCCCCATCCGCTATACACCTCCTTTTGTCGCGGCACGAAGTTTAATCTGCTGCCAATCTTGGAAGAGCCATCTCTCCCTCTTTCCCCACCTCGTCCTTTCTTTATTGTGCGATCCACTCCTCTCTTTGCCCTTTTACGGATGACGGGAGGGTAATCGAGGCACGTACGAACGTTCATACCTGCCCAACCACCACTGTGCGGCGTCGTCCTCTCAACAGGCCTGTGGGCAAACCAGGTGCATGCACCTTCTCCCTTACACACCAGCGGCTGCGGTGGAGATGAGCGTCGCGATGCCGGAATATCGCGCGAGGCGGGGCGAGATTCGAACGGAGGTCATCAGCCACCAGAGTGAAGACTGAACGGTCTGTTGTCGTCTGTTTCTACATCAACATACTATCCTGCGAGCCGCCGCATAGGCGTGCGGCACGGGGGTGTTAGGTCTCCAGTCGCGTAAAGATGTAAGGTTTTGGGAGGTGAAATGGTGACGTATATTATGGGAGTGTATTTACTGGGGCTCAGTTTTTATTTTGGTCGCTTACTGTGCGCGGAAAAAACGAGTGTTTGTACCCAATTGTTCGGCAGAGTATCTCTCTTATTTTATCGCTTCTGTCAGACCTAGAGATGTAGTGAAGAGTCATGATAATATTCTCTGTGTCGCTCTTAAACACACCAGTCCTGAATTTCTCAAGCAACCCGAACATAGAGTGTAGCTGCATAGGCTACACGCCTATAGGGGCTCCAACCTTAATCCCTCTAAAAGTTATGAGACACTACATAACGAAGCGCGCTGCTTTACTTGTATTTAATTAACTTGCTGCTTTCTGCGTAGCAACATTTTTATCAAGTACTGTTGGGTTTTCCAACTTTTGTCCTGTGTTCCATTCCTTGAGGGAGACAAACCTTTCTACAATTTCCCCAATTGTCTGCTTTACAATGGTTTCCGGTTTTTTTGTATTTATATACATTTTAACAGAAGCCATATCTTTCCATGTTAATGGTATTTTCTTTTAATTACTTATGTTCCTCTTTGTTGCTAGTCCCGAGTTTTTTTAAATAATACTTTGCCAACCCGGATATTTCTTCAGAATTTGTTGAATTTTGGCACATCAGCAACTATCTTTGCATGAATATACTTCTCAGATATTTCCTTTCGTGAACTTCCAGTTTTCTCTACGTCCATTTCGTAAGAATGCCTTCTCATGAAGGTGCTCCACGTAGTAGACATTATTGATGAGTATATAATACTCATTATTTGGTGCCGCGTAGCAACTGCTCCTTAGGATTGGTGACAAGCATGCCCTTATGTCAATAAAATCTTTTGATACTACAATTGACCAAACACTCAAGAATCTTTTAATTAGCAATAACTAAGTTTTTCGACCAGGGTTGAAATTCGCTATGAAAAAATCATTTGACATGGCCGGGATTCGAACCCGGATCTCCCAATTGCCGGTCAGGTGTGTTAGCGAGTTACACCACCAAGCCATCTTCCTTCAAGGCGAATTTCGAGGGGGGTTGATGCGAACTAGATGTAGTCTACATTACGTAGTCTAGTCTAGAACATCTAGTTCGCATAAACCCTCCTCGAAATTCGCCTTGAAGCAAGATGGCTTGGTGGTGTAACTGGCTAACACACCTGACCGGCAATTGGGAGATCCGGGTTCGAATCCCGGTCAAGTCAAATGATTTTTTCATAGCGAATTTCAACCCTGGTGTATATGCACCCGTGCGAGTGACTTCGTACCATATCATTTGTTACATGCAATGTTTGGAAATAAGTGATTCGAGTTTGCCATACCCCGAACAGGCATGTACGCATTAAACCAGACGGTTCTTTTAGCTCTTCGACAAATCAACTTCACCGACGAACAAATCTCTCCAGTTGGAGCGATTTCAGAGAAAATTAGCTCAGAATAAAAGAATGAATGGGTAATTATGATGATGACCGGTAGCTGATTCAGTGAGGGGGAGTGAGGGGCGGGGGTGAAGGGAGGAAAATAAAGATGACGAAGACAGTTGTAGATAACAGGAAGTCAGATAAAGAGGGGGAGGCTGGAAGACAAAAGAATAAAGCGGGAGTTGCGGGCGTGAGGGAGGGGAGGCGGGGGGAGAGAGATAGGAGCGGTGGAGAAAATGATTTATCCAGATGTTTTATGAATCCCATTAGAATTCTAAGGGAGGAAGGCGGTCCGGGCACAAAGGAAAGATGAGAAGGGGGAGTTAGACGAAAGAGTCTCTCGAGTCTCCCTCTCGCGAGTCTTATGACCGACCACACCCCACCGTCTAGTCAGCGGGGAATATGAGATATCCCAGGCGCAACTTCTTCTTCAAAGGAGAAAAGGCCTCTCCCGCCTGCTAGACCCAGCACCCTATACGGGATACAAAGATACGGTTATATTTCTACAGCCACATGCTACTAACCCAGCGATGAGCTGCAGGGGCGTGTGGCAGGGCGTACTACGTCACCAGCCATGGAAAAGGGAAGGAATAGAGGGAAATGGACGATAGTCAATTGCGCCTCAAAGGAGATTCTTTCACATCCACAACTAAATCTACATAATGCCCCGCGAGCCGCCGCATGGGCGTGTGGCAGGGGGTGTTAGGTCACCGGCCGTGTAAAGGTGTACATTTTTTTGGAGATGAAATGGTGACATGTATTATGGGAGTGTATTTAGTGGAGCTCAATTTTTATTGTGGTCGCTTATTGTTCGCGGAAAGAACGAGTTTTTGTACCCATATGTTCGGCAGTGTATCTCTCTTATTTTATCGCATCTGTGAGACAGAGATGTAGTGAAGAGTCATGATAATATTCTCTATGTCGCTCTGAAAAATATCAGTCCTATATTTATCAAGCAACCTAAGCCTAGTGTGTAGCCTCCGATTTTCTAGGGGCTTCCACCTTAATCCCTCTAAAAGTTGTGAGACACCATATGTACGCTTGTAGCAGTTTTTAAAGACACCTAAACCCGCCTTGAAATTGGAGTGAAGCAAAAATTTTCAATTTTATCGATAGATGTCACTAATGATGATTCGATTTCAATTACATTTGTTCGGTACATTTATCCTCTAATCCATTGTTCCTTCGTAGAAGTTCTCCAAGAGCAACTCTATCTATTGACCAAATTGAAAAATGAATATTTCCTCGTCCTTTACCCACTGAAATAGCAAAAATCCAGGAACAAGGAATGAAATTTGATATTTCATGCATATCTACATCTACATACAACACAGCGAGCCGCCGCATGGGAGTGTGGCAGAGGGTGTTAGGACACCATCCGCGTGAAGATGCAAGGAATAAGGTTTTTAGAGGAGAAATGGTGACGCGTATTATTGGAGTGTATTTATAGGAGCTCATTTTTTTATATGTAGCTTATTGTGCGCGGAAAGAACCAGTTTTTGAACTTATGAGCCACCTCACCTCATTTATCAGGGCCCCATCAGTTGAATTCGAGGCAAATAAAATCCACAAATACCTTCTTTTAAATGATTTACACAGCATTTTAATGCTGTATCCCTCTTGATAGAGATGTTATATATGAGGAGAACATTCTTCAAAAGAAACCTTCTACTGACAATTTTTAGAATTAAGAACGCTAAAATTGAGACGTCGACGGTCATTACCTCATTTTTTCCTGGCTTTTCTGTGAAAACATGAGAATTTCATGTGAGAAAAATTCTTAATATGTTCTCAATCATTCATACTACATATTTCCTCTCCTGGAATGCCTCGTTTGAATCACGAAGGCCAATAGAACTATCTCATTTCACCCAATACTCCTCTACGTCAGAAAAAACACAGACCTAACCAGTCAAAGAAACCCCACAGTTAGTGTCTCAAGACATGCCAGCCCTTGGAGCTCGGGACGGATAACAATCAACATTCTGCGAAAGCAGTCCGTACCTGCGTACTCTTCTCCATTACCGATTGCACGCGGTGAATGCTCAATTCATAAAGATACCAGCGGGAAGACGCTCCTCTAAGAGATATCTGGAAAAAATAGCGACGCAAGCGAGATGGAGACAATGAACTCCGAGCTCTGGAGTGTTGCCGCTTCCCTCGTTACGAAAGCGTTCTAGGCGACAGATGATTGGGAGCAAAGTATTTTGGTCGCGACCTCGGGGAGCACAGCCAACGGCTTAGACGGAGACACCCTCGTTTGTTCGCTTGCCATAGCACAGCTGATGCCGGAACGAAAATATTTGGTAGGGGCGGGATTGAATTTAGCGCCAACTGGGATGAAGTCGGAGGCGGAGGAATATGACCAGGTGATCACGCGGCGGCACGAGACTATTCGACGCGGCGGAACAGATTCGGCGAGCACGTGTGAATGGTAAGATTTACACAGCTCAAACCGTGATATTACGCTTCTTAGTGTGCCCTGACCCGGCGAACGTGATGAGATAGCCTTCTTTTTTGGTTCCCTTGAACGTATAGAGCGATCCACAATCAGTTGACCGTTTGGTTCTCATGCAGAGCGCTGTTGCCCAATCTACGCTCCGATTGCTCACCCCTACGCCTACGCCAAGAAGACAAACATTTCCAACAGCGACCTACATGAAGTACATGAAGTGCATGAAGTGCTTGTTCATCTACATCTACGTAATACCCTCCGAGTCACCACGAGGGTGTGTGGCAGGGGGTAAAGATCACCAAATATGCACTATTGCCATGCAAGTAGGATATTTAAGGGAGACATGCTAGAGAACAGGGTCACATGCAGCTAGATGGTTAGAATTTACATAATAATATTGGTTGTTATTACATGCATCATGCACTACAGACTAACTATACTTCACCTACCTATCCCTTTGCTACGCTGCCTATTGTTCTTTTTTATGGTACGCGGGAAAAATGACATTTCAAATCTATCGGTACGACAATCTCTCTCTCTAATCTTGTTTATCTGATCAAACCTAGCATAATACGCAGGGGTTCTTAATATATAGCTAACGTCATCTGTGAACAAATCGGTTTCGAATTTACTTAAAAGGTTTAACCTAAATTTTAACCTGCGTTCTGATAGTAATTCCCATCCTAGTTCTTCTATTAAATTCGTAACACTTATACAATTATCATAACGGCCTTTAACAAATCTAGCGGATCTCCTTTGCACACGCTCAAATTCTTTTATCAAACCTTCCTCGTACGGATCCCATATACTATCGGCATATTCTAAATGAGGCCTAACAAGTGTAAAATAGCTTCTTTCTCGTACTCTCTCATCGCATTTGCCTAGAACCCTTTTCACGAATCCTAATCTACGGTTTGCTACACTAGTTATTTCCCTGGTGTGTTTCCCCCATGACATGTCTTCAGTGATGGTGACGCCTAAGTATTTAATAGATTCTACGATATATATTTTCTTGTTGTGAGAAGAGAAAGGGTATTTCACATAATCTTTTGTTTACCTGTCAAATTCTAGCTGATTAGTTAGAGTTTTAGCGGTATGTAGGGATACTAGTTACTTGACGGAAAACAAAGTTACTTCGCGGAATAATACTCGCATATTGGAAGACTCCAGGTCATGCAGAAACTATTGTGGATATACATTAGGGTGGACTCCTGGATATACAGTTTGTGGATTTCTCCCACTGATATCCACAACATTGCACACCCAGTATCATAGAGATTTACGCGGGGAAATAATCCCCTATTGAATCATGCGGTCAGCTCAACTCGGAACCCTAAATAGGCAAATCTGTATTAAAAGATATCTTTTTTGGGGTTTGGGCATGGAAAAACATCGAAAGACCGAGCAATCTTGGATGAAAAGAAAACAAATGAAAAGTTAGACATACGGAGGCAGAAGAAAGGCGAATGGTGACGGCAATTCGAAGGAGACAGTATTGGTGGGTGGATGACGAGCTCAAAGATCTACAACATCCGGGAAACTTGTTCTGGGGCCCTTCCAGGATGGCCATGGGATTTCCGATCCTCAACGTTGACTCAATGTACTCGACTCACTTAATACTGAGTCGTCTTTCCCTTCCGAGATAGACAACGTCAAAGAATTTAGTTATTGCCCTAGAATAGCCCTAGTTAGCACTTGAAAACCGGCTCTCTTTAATGTTTTCCTCTTTTAAGCAGGGTTTACACGATGCATGTGTAGATGCACGAACACAATCACCATTAAAATAGAACCGTCTACACATGCAAAATTGCGCAAATGCATGAACGCGTGGCCATAAAATAGCCCCGTTCTAATTTGGAGCATTTGTCAACGCATCGGCCCAGCCACGAACTTTTGCGAGCGCATGCATCGCGTGATCACACCTTTAAAGACCATTTCCGCTTTTCTCACACACATGCAGCGTCTTACGCACGTTCTCCTTTTCTTAAGACTCATAATATTCAACCTCTTTAGAGCCCCTTCTAACGCATTCATCCTTGACTTTCGCGGCTACCGCGTCCTCTCACGCAAGTCATTCCATTATCATTTATCCGTTTCGCTACTTAAAAATGTTCTACTTCTAAACCTGCAAAGTAAACTTTTCATATGTGCCCATTACTGTAACATTGAACCCCATTGTGCAAATCAGAAATCGACAAGAAAATCCTCGAGAACTTCTCGAAATCTCTCCGAGGCTGAGATAGACAATAAAAAACCCATCAATAACGCCAATGAACTCCCCCACGTTTATTTGAATTTCTTTTTCAATCAGGTCATTCTGTCACCTGCCGAATCATAAAGTAAGTCACTTAAGTGATTGACTTTAATCTCGTAGATACTAGATATTATTATTCCGAGGAAACATTCGTCAATTTAATTTCGCGAATTTCTTTTGTCTACGTCCAACAAGTTACCTCAAAAAATCACCGAATCCGCGACATTTATTATGGAAAGACGCTTGCGAGAGATATTCATCGCAGTAATCCATTTTGGAGTATCTGAGAAGCAATCAGTGAACCGACGTATAAACTCGTACTTCGAAGATCTCCAACGCTTTCACTGAAATGAGACGACAGTTTCAATCTGGACGTGCGTCGGAAAAAAACATGAAAAATCCGAAGCAGTTGTCAGAGCGTCGGACGGAAAGATATGACTGCTTCCAGGAAATTATAATGCTCGAACGATAAAAGATATTCCGCCGTCAATTACAATACGCCTTATCGGTTTGAAAACCAAAAACAATAACTTTCACAGCGCATTTGGACAAGCGTCAAAAAAATGCGTCCGGAGTTCTTAACATTCATCAACCTTGGGAGTTACGGGAGTATTATCAAGCCGCTCAATCGTATTCCTTTGGCAGGAAAGGACTTCAAATTGAAATGCAGACAGGCTTTGGACGTTAAACACGATTTTTATTGTACACTTCCGCCGCAAATGACCACCGTTGTCGCTCAGCTACCCAAAATAACCAATATTAATCAGTCGAGAGATTACGTTATTGACCATGCATATTTAATACGTTCAGGTTTATCTGGAGACCGCAAAATGAAAAATACTTTAGCATTACGTGCGCAGTTTCACAACAGCCAACAGTACTACAAATAATACACGGTGATCAGACAATGAGCAAAAGTTATGTTTTCAATTACACAGGAGAAATAACGCCCATAAAACAACAACATTAAAAAACTAAACAAAGGTATGGCGTAATTTTTAAATAATTTACGGTATTTTTGTATTGTGTACGACATGCAGATAATGGATAATATTCAATATATTGATAAAATTTTGAATGAGCACGCCACGCGCAAAAAAGTTCGGTCCGTTTATTGTGCTCTGTGCATTTATGCCGCCCCAGTGATACTTCAGTGATGTACCACTAAGTAGCGAACATATATTTCAAGAGTCACTTGACTAAAGGTAGTCCGAGCGAGAAAGTTCCCTAGTCATATTAGAGACCATATTCGAATTATACGTTTCAATTACACCAGCCGTAGGACACATCAATTAAATATTGCATTATTAATGGTGCAATTATATAGTTTTATATGACAGAAATTGTAAGTAGTTAAATGAAAATATTTAAATAAGTCTTTAACTTGACTCTTTTTTTCGCGCGGTGAGTTTGAAACTCCTTCAAAACGGAAGGTTTTTTGTGATACCCAAGAACTTACTGCGGTGACAATATAATTAATTTGCAAATATAGTTGAGAAAACATACAAACTACACACTGTTAGTGTTTTTGCGACATCTAAGTGTTAGAAATACCTCATTTTGTAAATAATGTCTCTCTGGAGTGCATGCACGTACCGTTTCTCAAGTAAAAGGACTGGTATTTTTTGGCAAATATCTCCGAAAGTAATGCGGTAAGGGGTAGAAATTTTTGTGTCATTGGATAGGTGAGATATTTTTCTTTAAAATGAGATCAAATTCATTGATTTCTGAGTAAAATGATATTTCGCTCGGACTACCTTAAATTTCAAACAAATATACTTGATTTACATCCGCCAATTCGTCCATTTCGTCGTACTATCCATAAGAAAGTAAGGAAATAGCAGGGATAACCAATATGGCCGTTATTTCCGTAGTCAGGCCAGTTTGTTGACGTAATTCCCTCTCCTTCTACCTCAATGGTTACGCTAAACCAGAGCACGGAAGACGGAAATTTTACGCGACGATTGTCACAGACGGTGGGTGTCATTTGGGCCGGCGCAGGTGGAAAGAAACGTGACCCGGCCGAATTACCCAGAGGTAACACGGCAAAGCGATCCACGCAAGGCATGTGAGGAAGTAAATGCAGCTCACACAAAGGCCACGACTCGCCGCCTTAATCGAAAACAACCGGAAGACAATCCTAAGCCCGTCCCAGTTCTCGCCGCCGACGTTCAAGGCCCACAATACGACCAAGACCGATATTAATAGTTCGCCCCCGTCCGAACACGACCCGAATTACTTCGCGCGGCGGAAGGACGTAACAATTGAATAGAGAGGATCCGGCGTCGTCGGCGGCATTACCAATATCGCGCCGCGCCCGTCCCTTAATGAAGAGGGCGTGACTACTACTCTAGCCTCCCACACCCGTTGTGGCGGCAGCAGCGGCGTAATGTCGCTCGTCTGGATAATTCGATACCAGGGGACGAAACGGCCCCAAAGGGCCACCACGGGGTAGGGGGCGGGCACATACAGCGGAGCGAACAGTGATAAATCTACACGATTGTCGACGATTGTACTTTGTGGACTTTAGATATAGTAGGAGAAAAATTAGTCCGTATTTTCCGCACTTTTTATTAAAATACCTTACCGGTACTGATGTTACAACTTCATCTGCAGAGGCCGTGTGTTAAGTACAGGTGCAATGGCTTTATATATGTACGGGGAAGGTTTAGGGGAGGGTTACTGGGGGGAGGGGAAGGATCATCGGGAGGAGGGGAGAGGATTATGTTGGTTAACAAAGCGAGGGCGCTATCACAGGAAAGCGTAAAAACAAAAGCGTCAAATATTCAAGATTGGGGGAGAGGCACAGTGATCAATCTATACTCTTTAAAATTTTACTAATTCGCTCAAAATCCATCGGTCCATCTCTCTGTCAGTCACGACCGTTTGAAGATCTTCCGAATGACCGAGGAAGCTGAAAATAGGCAAAAATTACTGATCGTGGCTGATAAAACTGCCCTGAATAGCAGTGAAAACCCCGAATTAAAACAAATTTGTATTTACCGTCATATTGTTAAAAATGAAAAATACTCGGTGTTGTAACCGTGCAGTGCAATAGTGTACCTGTACAGTACAATACAGTGTACCTAAAAATTGTCAAATTAAGAGGCGAAACACGTGTAGTAAAATTTGAGAATCAGAAAAGTGGACAGTATAACATCGAGTATTTTTCATTTTTGATGATGCAATTCCATAACACCTCGCCTGACACCGTTGACTTCAACATTTTGTTAACTTATAGCCTTGTAGGAAAAGCATTGGATCGGTGCAGGAGTTTCTGTTTTAGGCATTATTTATACCTTACACACATGAACGACGGTATTCGAGACTGCCGCAAATACGGCGGTGAATACACGGAGGAAATTCCATAAAAAAATCTGCCGGAACCGGTAATCGAACCACTGATTATGCGTTGGAACTCAGCATGAAGACAGTAACGGTAATGATCCAATAATTATAGTATAGTACGCATTTCTCCTTCATTACAGTATGTAATGAAAAGAGCTTTCACCGCGATATTCGACATTTATACGAAATGATATTAAAACAAGCTGTTTTCGAATATTGCACATAGCGTGAAACCTTGATACCCGAAAACTCGCAAGTGCTTGAGTAGTGACACCTTCATTTTGGTAAGCAACCATTATAAATGTTATAAACATATTATTTCCCATTTAGAAGTGAATCTGTACAGATGTAAACGAACAATTAATAATTATGTGCCACGTTCCATAAGACTACGTGTTTCAGAATATCTTCTTCTCTAGTTGTCAATCCATCAGCATTGGTTTGGAACAACCCCCCACTCCTAAAGCTCTATCCTCTGCCATCCTCTTCATCTCCAAAAACCTTCCACATCCCATGTCCTTCATTACCAGATTCCAAAACTCCAGTCTAGGTCTTCCTCTATACCATTTTCCTTCTATCATCCCTTCGAAAATCACCTTCACCAATCCCTCATGCCGCAGTACATGACCGATACATCCGTCCCATTTCCTTCTCCCTTCACATGTCTCATTACCTCTCGGTTCGTTACCCGCTCTCACCAGCTGATCTTACACATTCTTTCAACACACCGCATCTCAAAAGCCTCTAGATGTTTCTTCTCCGCTTGTCCCGCAGTCTCTCTCTCACAGCCATACAACAAAACACTCCACACAAAGGTCTCAACTAGCTTTTTCCTCAGAAACACATCGACGGAATTGGACATGAAGAGATCTTTCTTACTATGGAAGGCAATCTTGGCTCAAAGCATTCTACCCCTTATTTCTTTTGTACTATTTGTCATAATCAACTTTTCCACTTTGACATATTGACTAATGTGCCAGATATTTAATTCCATTATTTATATAAAATTCGGCTGACAAGTAGGACGTGACCAGACTCCAGCAAAGACACATCAGAGCAACCGGACACCATGCCGGGTCAAACAAGAATCAGAGAGGATACCAAAGAGAGGAACGCAAGATTATTGACCAGCGTGTCTATAACAATAAATGCATATGACAACGTTTTGACCTGCTAGTCCAGACTAAAGGCTGGGACACAATCAACGTATACGTGTAACGTGAGCCGTTAACGGGAATACTCGAAAAGATGGCTGACGGGAAAGTATAGCGAGCGGAAACAATCAACGTGTGCGGGGAGTACGTGTACGCGAGAGATTTGCAACATTCATCTCCCCGTGTCCCGTAAACGGAAAACCAGTCAGAATAGTCCCGAGAATCCGGGAATGGGAGCCATCTGTCGGCAGATACATCCAACTGCTGAAGATAGCTCTTGGCGAAGACAACTTATTTACTTTCACACTTGTTTACACCTGATCTCTTAGCTGCGCCTGCGTTAGTCAGTTGTTACTCCGGGCCGCGTTAACGTCGATTGTGTCCGCTGACTTGCGTTTCCCGTCTCCCGTTGTCCCGTTAACGTCTCGCGTCACACGTACACGTTGATTGTGTCCCTGCCTTAATGAACATTAAAAAAGACAATGAATAGATGTATCTATGCTAATGATCATTGAATGAAACTGTACTGATGAGTCTTGGTTCAGGGAAGAGGGGTCCACTGGGCCTCATCTGGGCCATGTAAAATAAAAAGAAAGTCAAAGTCCTTCCGTCATAAAATTTCAAAAAAAAAAACAAATCGTACGATGCAATTTGTTCACTTTTCCAGATTTTAAGCTATCCTGGACTAGCCAGGGAGTTCCACTTTTACGGAGTCACCCGCAATGCACAATTGTGCGAAATTCCACAGAGAAAAAAAATCATCCGCCTTGACCGGGATCCGAACCCGGACCCCTCGATTTCCGGCCAAGTGCTTCAGCCAGTTAAGCTACCGAGCACTGGCTAAAGCACCCGGCCGGAAATCGAGGGATCCGGGTTCGAATCCCGGTCAAGGCGGATGATTTTTTCCTATGTGGAATTTCGCACGATTTTTCACTTTTATCTACTTGGGCATCAGCAATAAGAGTACACATGCAAAGAACCACGCCAATCTGTACACGAGTGAAAATCTCTCCAAATACCTCAAGGATCGCATGGAAGAGGGAAGGGGCATGCAGGGAAAAGCAACCCGGCAGCGTACACCAAGTACCCGAAGGCACCTACCCCACCAGGTGAAGTCCAGAGGCGGCCGACGCCACCGCGGAGGCTGGCGTGGGAAGAGACCGCGCCATCGGACAACACACGCGAGATCATAAACGATGCGGAGGACGCCCGTATACGGGTGAGGACAGGAGAGGATCTCACCATTCCCCACTCCAGTGAGGACGAGATATTCAGAAATTGCAATACTACACTAACTTGGGATGAGCACCGTTAGTGTAAAACATTGACGGTTGGGATTCAACGGTGTATGCTTTATAACGGTATCTACCATTGAGGTGCTACATGTAGGGGGCGCTTGCTATGCCAGCCAATGCTAGAATATGAAGCCAGTCCGCCATCTTCGTTATCCCTCATTTTCCCAGAGCTCTCGCAGGCTAACGCTTTTGCAATTTTACTATGTTTTCCGTCGATAACTTACTAGACTATCAATTCATACCTTCAATTCATATGCATAACATAATCCATATGAATAAAGATGACATAATCCATATGAATTGAAGGTGACACGGAGGGAAAAGTCCCCAGAGGAAGACTCGGAAATAAATTCACGGACCAAATAAAGAGAGAAGTACAAAGGGAAAGATACAGGGAGGTAAGAGAACTAACATTAGATAGGGAAGGGTGGAGGGCTGCAATCAAACAATCTTTGGATTGAACGACGAATGAATGAATGCATTCCCGGTGAAAACTATGTTAACTAAGTATGAAAAAATAGGCAACTCCCACTGCTCTTCGCTTTTTACAGCATCTTCACCTGAAGATGCTGTAGAAAGCGAAACCGGTCGGAATAAATTTAATCACAGTGGAAGTTGCCTATTTTTTCATACTTAGTTACGTTCCGATTCCACTCCATCAAGCCTGAAACCACAGAAAACTAAGATAAAATAGAGTAGAATCCATAGCAATAAGTAGCGATGTATATTTCAGGAGTTCCTTTCCTTAAATTCCATACAGAAGGTTGATATTCCTGCTTTAAATCCGCTAATTCGTCCATTCCGCTGTGCTATCCATAGGAAAGTAAGGAGAGAGCAGAGTTAAATAATTTGTTTGTTATTTCGGTAGGTAAGCTTTATTTTGATGACGTAGTGCCCTCTCCATATACCTCAATAATACAGAAACTGATGACGCGTCCTCTGGCGCCACCGTCGGCGGAAGGAACCTTGGCGTCGGTGATACTAATGCACATGCAACCCCCCAGTATCACCTCACATACACCCTATCCCTTCTCCTTCCCCCCCTCTACCCACCCCGCCCACTCACGGAGAAACGCAGGCAGATGGACAAACACACAGCGTGCGTTACGGCCTTAATGCCCGCTCGTCCAGCAAATGGGGTTGGCGGAAGGGGGAGGGACGTATAATTGAAGCACTGAGTGCGAGAGCCGGGGTGGATCCGACGGCGGGTGGAGGAGCGGTTATGGAGGCAGAAATGGTTCGACGTGTGGTGCTGCTGCTGTGGGTGGCAGTGGAGTCCATTCACGCATGTATGCGTCCTCTCTTTTTCTTCCACTGCCATACTCCTGGCCATGCGTCGGTGAGCACGGGGGGGAAGGTAACCATACCGACATGTTTTGGGCACTGAGACACACTACCCGCAAAGAGAGCTCTCATCTTAAGGGCCGCCGAAGTCAAGTCAAAATATGTTTATTTTCACACCAAACAATACAGAATAACAAATAACAAAAACAACGGTGTGAGCCCCGCTTTAGGCTATCGCCTCTTCATGGTATTCACTGGGTATTTTACACTGGTGCGGGAAGATATTGGCCCGGCATTCGCCCTAGGACGGTGGGAAACCCGCTAAAACCACCGCCAGGCCACAAACATTCTATATCTATATATAACCCTGCACGCCACCTGAAGGGTGTTTAGCAGGGGTGACTTACCACCAGCATGAACTAAAGCGTAGAAATTAACTTTCACCAATACGCATCACACTATATGTTTAATACAAATGCTTCAGAAACTAATAATAATAATAAACTCGTTTATTGTTCTAGGAGTGAACTCCTTTGGAACATATAAATGAAATACAATGGTGTGCACGACAAATTAATATGTGAATAATCCAATCAGGAAACAAAAAAGGGAAGTTATCGTACAAATTGCTAACAATAGACATATACAACATTATCATTTAGCAAAGTAGAAAAAGAACTGAATTTCTTCGTCAAACAGAAAAACGAACATTAAACATATCAATAAACAAATAACACAACTTTTAAAAAGAAAATTTAGCTTAACAAATGAAAAGAAAAAAAGGAACTGAATTGCTTCTTCTTACGCAACAATGGACATTAATCACATAAATGAACTGATAAATGAGTTAATTAACTACTGAATTAATCAAAAATGCGACAGTGTAAATCTAACAGAAGAGTAATGCTTCTTCTTGCAGATATCAATCCTTAGATTGGTTTGAATATAGACCTCCATTCACACCTTTTCTGAGCTTTCTTTTTCATTTCTACGTAGAATGTTGCCCCAGCATCCTTCCTCACTTGCGCCAGATATTGTTCCCTTGGCCTCTCCCTCTGCATCGTGCCCCCTCCGCCATTCCCTCTAACACACGCTTTACTAGACTCTCGTGTCTCAATATATGTCCCACCAATTCTGCTCCTCTTTTCACAATACTCTTTCATAGTTCATTCCCCTTCTCTCTCCCTCTCTTGAACACCTCTTCACTTTCAACTCTGTCTATCCAACTGACTCCCAACATTCGTCGATAACACCACACAGGGCTCACACATAACAGTCATGCAGGGCTCCCTAATTTCATTCTGATGATCTGATCTACCGCAGTACGTCGGAGGGGAGATTGAAGCATTGAAGCATTGAAGCGATCGGAGCGACAAAATATCTGACAAACACAACCCAACTGATTTTTTAGTATCATTATTATTTGGTGATCAAACAGATAAGGTGGCTCTGGTTCGACTACAGAATGGACGAATCAGCGGATGTATCGCAAGAATATCAACCATCTGTTTGAAATTTAAGGAGAGTAACTCTTGAAACATATTTTAGCAGCTCGCTGCTATGCATTCTACTCGATCTTACATTAGTTTTCATCGGGAATGAGGACGATTATTAATTTAAATAAATAAACAATATCTGTACAATGCATGTATAATATGTAAGTGCAGAAATATTTCTAGTACGTTATCGATGGAAAGATCGCATGATTGCAAAATTAGTGAGTTAGCCCGCAAGTTCCTTTACTCCTATGATCCCTATCCTCCTTGTTTTCAAATTCCCACCCTCACCCTATGGGTACCTATACATCTGTGACCATTGATCTCAAAATAGCCCTTGGAGGTCAGGAGACGACAAACAGGACGAGGGAACTTCATCTAATTCTTCACCCTTCCTATGATTCGATACAGTTGTTTGTTTGTGGGCCCGATTAATTTTTGTCACCCCTGTGACCTTTGACCCCGGAGTAGCCCTATAAGGTCAAGAGATGACAAGAGGTATCTGAAGACCTTACCATCGACCTTGGCACCTTTTTAAAACCTATGATTCGAAACATTTGTTGGCTCGATTCATTTTTTGGTCCCCCCTGTGACCTTTGACCCCGGAGTTGCCGTTTAAGGTCAAGGAATGACAAGAGTGACCTGAAGACCTTGCCGTTGACCTTGGCACATTTTTAAACCTGTGATTCGACTGGTTTGTAGGGGCGATTCACTTTTTGTCAATCCTGTGACCTTGACTGTGCCACTTCAGGGGTCACGGTTGCATTTTCGAACTCGAAAGCTCTTCTAATGTGTTTTTCGTGCCCGAAAACCTAATAATTGAAAGTTTTGAAAAATAATTCTGTCTTTTTCGTATTTCGAAAAATTTAACATTGAAAGCCCATAAGGCAAAATTTGGATTTTTGGTTGGACCTTATTTCTGGGGTCAAAAGGTCAAATTCATAAAATTTTGCTTACACTCAACAAAACTTACAATTTTTTTCTACCCAGGTACGAAATTTCATTCATATGGCATAAAATATAGTGTCTAAAATTACAGGTCAAAAATGACACACGATCAATGGGACACTCTGTATAAGTGTAAGCCACGTAACTGCTTATACCTGATGATGGCATAATAATTCGAAACCTAGGTCATGTTGCTTTAAATAAAGTGTGGAATCATAACCAGGTGTCTTTTCGTTCATTGTGAAGCAGGTCCACCGAGTAACGCCAGAGACAGTGTCTTAGAAACATTAGATTACTTTACATTTAAAAAATTGAGGAAAGATCAACGAATGAATTTCATCGGAGCTGCACGCAAGGTTACTTATGCTTCTACTTCTACTTATTTTCCTGCTACCTACCACATGGGTGCTTGGCGGGGGGTGACTTATCACTAACATGAAATACAGAGAAGAAAATTACTTTCACCAACATGCAACACACTATGGATATGCTACAAATACTAAGGAAACCACAAAATTAATCTATAATGTGACTATCTAAACATGACATACGATACATGCAGGGAACATGAAAAACATGGTGTTAACAGTACTCGATAGATTTATAAACATAAATTAGAGGGCATATGAATTAATTAGCCACACTACCTGTCAACTAACTTACTTCTAAGTCTCTACGCAGCCATTGTTGGCTCGTATCGATCTGTTCTACAATCTATTTCCATGATGATCGCAAGATTTCAAAAGTAGTGAGTTAGCCCTCAAGCTCTGTAGGAACCTGTAGTATGAGGGCCAGCATAGCAATTGCCTCAATGGCTCTGACCATGAACTCATGTCCATAGTCAGTCCCAAGGTAAAAACATAAATTAAATTTCTTGTAGGTTTAAAAAAATGTCATTTCTCCAATAATTGTACATCATAGTCCAAATGATGCAGAAATAAATCTGCGAAACGTTGTCAGCACGTGAATAAATCCCGAGATCAATCCTCCAAAATTATTGTGCAGATAAACAGAAACTGGTCAAAATCTCCTAAAATTGAAACATATTACTAATGAAACAGTTTTATTACTCAAAAATGTTCCGCGTACAATTCCCCGAAGTATCACGGCATATTTGAATATATATTGCATTCAAGTCATTTCACGGCGGCATCATTTGAAAACATGAACTGTCAGGTTGAAATCCGAATGAGCGAAGGTGATATAGAAAACAAAGCACGACGCCAAACGCGCATCGAGATCGTCCGCTTTCCACGCGGCGCGGCGCACTGCACGAAGTCCATTTCAACTCTGTAACGGGGATGATGCGAACGTTACACAATGGCGCCACCCTGAGGCACGCAATATGCATATAACGGGGGGAGGGGAGCGTAGGGAGGCGGGCAAAGAGGAAGCTGCGATGATTTGGTTCGATTACCTCAAACACCAGAGGACTCCCGCCTACTTCCATCCGATTACACACCTCCTGCCCCTCGCCGCACGACCGACTACTGGAGAAACCCGAGCGCTTAGCACCCCCCCGGCTAGGGTTTGCCGACACATGAAGGGTTGATTCTCGGAGAGAAATCCGCTCCGAAAGTGAGCGATCCCGGGATCCTTATGTCCAATGTATGGTCATGACCACCGCTCACATGAGCATTCATCTTACTAATATATAAAAATCTAGTGGTGTCTGTCTGTCTGTTACTCAATCACTCATAAACCACTGAATCGATTGAAACCAAATTTGGCAGGAAGATATTTGATACAATTGGTTCTCGCATAGGCTATAGAAGAAGGGCCTTGGGGCCCTAATAGGCCCTCAAGTGCCAAAAATTGGCCCAGGAAGATAACTCTTCCCTGTATTAGAAACACGTAAAATATACCTATACTGAATGTACAACAATCATGGGGCCGTAAGTCACGCTGGGGCCCCAGAGGGCCCAAGGTTCCAAAACAATGCTTTCTTAAAGCCTCATAAGTATTGAACGAGTGAACCGATTTTAGTTAAATTTTCACACATGGGTTGGAACCTACAACCTTGGTATCAGCATCAATCATCTGAGGCCAATTCGGTAACAAATATTCGAGCAAGGTTTAAACAGATAAATATATATTATGACCCATGCGCGCTAAATGGCTAATTTCTTGAAAATACGAATACTGATTTCTTCATCGTATATTTATTTTTATATGCCCTGTCTTTCCTTCATCCCCCGTTGAATTTCAACGTGTACCTTTGCTAGTATTGAATAATCAGCACATTTTCGCTAAATTTGATTACACACGAGCCGTATGCAACATTACCAGGTTCAGTTGCTAAAAAAACTGATATACTTGGGTAAAATTGGAATGGATAAAATAGGACACGATAATGCATGAAAGCTCTTTCACTTATTCCGGGACCGAAAGTTTTCTTTCTCCAACTGAAGACATGCCTCACAGTAACTGCCACTGCCCATTTCCCTTACAGTCCCGGAGAATACAGTAGAACCCGGAAAATACGGGAGAGTCCCGAAAAATCCGGGAGAGTCCCGGAAAAGACGGGAGAATCCCGGAATACACGGAAAATTCCCGAAAATACGGGAGAGTTGGTAATTCTGCCCACATTGTGCACGCCCGGGAGCGAATGGTCCATGAGTTCTCCCCGCCTTAGCTTGTAGATACTGTGCAGTGCGTGAAGGTACATGAACGCACGGACACCAGAGAGAGACTAACGTTTCACCTGTTTATGCATGCCGTCAATTTGTTAGGGCATTGCGCAAACGGCCGACGCGTTTCATCCCAACACAGCCACCCCACTTCCGTCCCCCTGCCACTCCTCCCAGGGGGTCAAAACACCCCCCGCTATCCCCCTGGGGGGCTCACGATGTTTAGATCTGAGTGCACATGAAGGCAGGATGAGGGACATCGGGTTGGCAAGGGTAACGATCCCGTCGCCAGCGGGGAGAAACGACGGAGGAGAACAAAAAAAAAAGATCTCAAATTTCCTCAACGAGAATTAACTCCAGTTTATCACACGAAGCATGTAATTGCGCATTCAAATGCATGAACATACTCCGCTCCAAAATTGCATTGAGTAAACGCGATTAAAATCCAAGATAACACACGGCAACATGCAATTTAAGAAAAAAAAATGAGCCCAGGTTGAATACTGAGATCGCTCGTTCTCGTGATCGCGCCCACCGGCGTCGTGCATTCACATGCGCAATTACATGCGTCGTAAACACAGGGATTTACGGAAATTTGGGGTAGTTCGAAAGGGAACATTACGTATTCCCGTTTATTTTTCCTCCGTTCACTCGCAAAAAAACGTACACGGGGGAAACCGCAGAAATTTACACAACACGCCACCCTCGAAGGGCAAAGCAATTATCACACGTCGACCCATTAGGAGCTGGTGCACGATTTCACGAAGCTGATGCATCGGGAGGAAAGCCTCGGCCATTGGCGGCCTAATGCTCGAGAATTCCGAGACAAATGAATCCAACTGATACGACGCGTAGGGAAATTGGAGATGAAATCCTTAAGATACGCACATAAACGGATCTGCTCACAGAGGTCCGTGAAATGAGCCAAAATCATCGCAGCCATTAACACACGTTCAACATTGTCAAACAAATTAATTTTGAAATGGAACTACCTTCCAAGGTCAATCAGATGAGCATAGGATATTCTCATATAATTGTTCCATTCAATCAACTACGATTTTTTCGGATTCCAATCTAAAGTAGAAGACATATTTTTAGGCGGGGACGATATGGACTCTTTTCACTCGTTATTTAACGAAATTTTTACATCATTTACTACGTAAAAGCTCAAACGATTTCGTACTGTCTACTAATTTTTATTTCACCTCTTGCTACACGTGTTTCAACTGAACAACAGTCATCCTCAGGCAAGACTGAGGATGACTGTTGTTCAGTTGAAACACGTGTAGCAAGAGGTGAAATAAAAATTAGTAGACAGTACGAAATCGTTTGAGCTTTTACTCATTATGCTGTTCTACGATATCTCGCCTGAGAAAGTGGAGATCATTTACTACATTTTTGGCGTCCGGTTAAGAACAGTGTTAGCGTGTTCCACTCCCGTTCCGAGGGTCGCAGGTTCGAGACCAAGAGACAAATTTTCCTGGCTGGCCAACCAACTTCTGCACGCTACTCGACCCCACTACTGAGAGGCAGTAGTCTCAACAGAAGGCATTGATGGCGCAGATCAAGGAGATCGGACCGGTATCAACCGCTACAGCTTCGGGCGAGAGTGAAAGTTCACGGATTGGATTTTGGGGAGGCGACCGACAGCTAAGGTCATTTGAGCCATAGGGGATAGGTAAGGGAGGAAGGGTGGATAGAAACCCGGCGTCGGCATTAGCCTGCTCTTAACGAAAGGCGCCAAGGGGACCACGGTTTAACGTCTCATCCGACAGATAGAGTACTGTACTTGGAGTGTCCTCCACGAGACACAAGTAGGGACCGGGTTTCCTCTGAAACACATTCTCCCCTGCAGGGATTTGAACCCTGGTCGTCCGTATGGTTAGCCAGTACTCTGCCACACCCACCCGATCCCCCGAAAGTTCGCGGAATCGGTCGGGGTACTGCGATGTGGAAGGCAACTGGGAAACCACCACATTAGTCTTCCTAGACGATGCAGCCCAGAATTCTTACTATAGATGAGATAGGGAAGGGTGGAGGGCTGCAGTAAACCAATCTTAGGATTGAATGACCAATGATGACAACTAAATTAAAGGAAAAAATATAATTGCTTTGCGAAAGAATGGATTACATGATCTACGATAAGTCGAGAATGATTGTCGAATAAATTTCATAGGAGCTGCACGAAAGGGTACTTATGCTAAGCTCATAGCCTTTTAAAATAAACACATACTTAAATTATATACACATAATATACACATATAACACATATAGAAATTAATAAGACCAATCAATGGAACGTCAATATATTTCAGCAGTGTTCCAGGTATAGGTAAGTAAATCGAATATATTTTTGATCTGCAAAGACAATGAAGCTATTACGATCTAATATTTTTACTCACAAAATTATTAAAAGAATCGGTAAACCAGAATGGTACTCGCGATTAAGCTAACAAGAGCCTTGCGACACCAACGTGGATTTCGTAAATGAACACCGACAGTTGATTTAATGAGAAATGGATTCTCAGAGATCATTAAATACGATGTGTGCAAACATGTCGCACTGGGTTTTTTCATTTCGGATACGAAAGTCGTGTATCCGTATTAACTTCATAATCAGCAGGTATATGACCATTGAATTTATATAAATCCATTTTAATTAATGTTAGCGATTACAACATTTTTGCCTGCGGCTGGATTTTCAACGTTTTATAAAATTAAATTACGAATACAAACAGGGTTCAAAGGCAACAAAAAAGTTGAGAAATCAAGGCTTACTACAAAAAAACTCACATTTCAAAGCGTCATCGTCAATAATCAATAGCATATTTTATCGCATATGAAACCACCGTTGAAAATGAAACGGCTGCAATGCGCACCTTTGATTTTTCTCGCTTGTGTTGCCAGCAAATGAATTCGAAGAAAATGTATCACTAAAAACAAGGAAGTTATTTTTTCTTCCCAAATATTCACACTGCACAATCATTGGTGCTCACTGAAAAGGATTTCCGTGAGATCGACTACAGCCAATATTGGGAGACTACAAAATGTCACAATTTACACGGTCGCCACCGCCGTCATCTCAACATTTTTTGGCACTAACTTTTTGAGTGCGGCATGACGTGATTTCACGTCGTGGTTTTCTTTACGCTGGCGCATATGACGTGATATTACGTCAAGGGTACCGTGAGTGTTCCAGCTTTCACTAGGAAACTTTGACTAGGCCCCCTAGTGCAAGCTGGAACACTCACGTTACCCATGACGTGATATCACGTCATTAGCACCAGCGTAAAGACAACCATGACGTAATATTACGTCATGCCGCACTCAAAGGGCTAATTTGCCATTTATAATACGAAATAAATCCAGAAGTACACGCTCCTCTAAATAACCGCTCCGTATTTTCCATAATCTCACGGAATCGAAACATCTTCGGCCAGGGAAAAGAAAGAAGCAGGGAAGAACATATGAACGTATGATATTAAATGAAGCTGATGGAAAAAAAGAAGAGATGGTCTTGACACATGAAAGTGATGCCGGTTATTTAATCGTGAGCATCGGCCCACATGGCCACCGGGCGAAAAACTTTGTCCATTACTTTATACATACTGTAGTGCATTTTTTAAAAATCATCCAGATTAAACTTTTCTGGAATAATCACCAGGGTACCCCGACAATTTCGCAAATGATACATTCGTGTAATAACACCTAAGTACAAACAATACCTCGTATCAGGCGCATACAACGGAACGTGTGATAAATTCAACATGGCCGATTGCGCATTTCAATGGCGTCAATATTCCCTTGGCTATCCTACCGTACTATTACATTTAGGTTTCCTCTCCTTTAACACATGCCTAGAAAAAACAAAGATGCTCGAGATTTCGAAAGTTAAAGACCAAATTATGCAATTAACGAACAATATATGGACGGCGAGTAGTTCGCATCTTAATGAACACATTCAAATTCTACCGTTTTATCCTTCTTCTGGTAATATTCTAACTTGCCATCGAAGGTATGACACCTAGGTGAATATCAAGCGAGTTTTCTCCGGACAACAACCCCCCAGAGTTTCAGCTGCGGTGTGCGCGGACTCTAAGTTTGAGTGCAACTTTTATAGTCGCGAGAAATCGGCGGCAGAACATTGACAAAGAAAGGCTTCATATTTTTTGTTCCTTTTACAACCGAGAGGATGTTTTAGGGCCCCGCCATCCACGTGGAGCGGAAGATAGGACAACAAAAGGTAAAACGTTTTCGAGTTATCGTTACGTGAAGCATGTTTCGTCCCTCTGAATCGCATCAGTAATGAAGCAGCGCAAACACTTTGAATGGTCCTCCAGGCTTTTGTAGATGGATACGGGGATGAGCAATCAGGCCATTATCATATTTCATCCGCAAATACGCTCTCAAACAGGGTAATGCTTCCGCAAATCTGCAAGGCAATAGATAATTCGAGCGAGTTTGCCAACAGAGAAAATTGATGCGGCTAACAAGTCCACACTCAGCCCACGAGGTCAATGCCTACGAGTATGCGCTTTTGTGGAATGTTCTTTGTCGCCTATGCGATGGGTATCATGACTAATTGAAAAGACTTTGAGAGTCGAAACACGGGCTCTCGAAACCGATTTCAGTCACATTACGAGTAATCAACAATGGGTATTTCATTACGTTTGAACATAATTTAGCGGAGTTCGGTCTAATTTGCATATCGAACCGTTAATGAAAATATTAGACCTAGTGGCGTGGCTGAGTTAAGGGCAGAGGACGCAAATTTAATTAACTACGAATAAAAGGATATTTAAAAAGACCTAGGCTCAAGGCTTAGTTATTCTACGGTGACGTCTATGGATTACCTTGACAACTTACGAACTTCGACGAAAAAATCAGAATACTAAAAAGAATTCGATCAGTTTTACGAAAGAAAGCTAAGTCAAGCGACAGTATTCACCCTTCAACGTGCGATATTGAAAAAAAGACATATAAATATTGAATATGAAACCGATATTTACCACCTATGAGCAAATACGCATTAACTGACCAACAGAAACAAACAGCTTATCGAGCATTTTCTAAGTATTCTGACGGCTAAGGCGACGCATCACACCCGCTCGATAGGTCGGATTTGTGATAATTTCCGACCCCAGATTTTTCCCCAGTCTTACGCCATCAACTTGAAATTTTTATAGTATAAATAATAGACCTTTGCCAAGGGAGGCTCGTATCTGAAACATGAAAATTTTATCCCGGAGCATAATTAAACCATCGGGAAAACGGCAAAATGTAGGGTATATTTTTATAAAAAACTATGATTATTATTGACATATCTAAAACTAATGGAGATGTATCAATCCCTCCTCTATCGGAATGCTAAGTAACAGCCGTCACGGTTATAAGATATAATCTGTAATTGGTATATTTCGACAAGCTACCTGAATGGTTTTCGGCCATGATGTGCTCGGACAGTGATGAAATTAGTTCAGTCTTCTTTCACAGATCTAATATAAGCGCTGCCTGTACTTACGCGCCGGAGACTTGGCTACAACTTACCGACGACTGTTGCCTTGTGCGAGAGTTATCCTGGAATAGGAGACTCCTGACGTCAAAACGCCTCGATCGGGTGCGAGTGACGCCATCTTGTGGATTTTCGACAGAACTTTTCCTTACCGAAGGGTATGATGCGTCCTCTTAAGATAGGTTTTGTTGAATGTCAGAGAATCGCTTCCCGGTTTCGTCCCGGTTTTACTACATCCTTTTTCGCCTCATCATACGATCTACCCTTCTTCATTCCGTCCTTGAAACCTATTCTCTTCTTCCCCTCCCCCGCTTGCCCGACATTCTTCCCTCTCATCACATTCTTCAGCAATCCCACTCCCCTTATTATATCCTCCAGCCACCTACTCTGCCGATCTCGAATTTCTATAAGAAGTTTCCTTTCTTCGCCCACCATCTCAAGCACTTTCTCATTAGTCTTCCTCGTAATAAAATGTTGAAAATTTATTGAAATAGTATACGAAATTACATTAAAAATTTGACTTCCATGACGTAATCACTGATGTTGTAATATTGCATAAGTTATTGTAACCTGTTGCTAAGTATTGTTTTCTTTAATTTCACATTTTTTTAATCTTTGAACATTGTTTGTTAATCGCCTGGACGCCAGTGATTTGTTGGGACGTGTGTTAATTATAAAGACGTTTAATGAGTGACCCCTTATGAAATATGCTCATATGGTAACACCAAAAACGGATTATATCCATTGGTGTACTGAATTCCACATAGAAAGTTTGGTAAAATGATGTTGTGGCGAAGTTGTGTCGCAAATGTGGAATAAAAATGTATTATGATTATTTCTACCAGCTAAACAGGGACGGACAAGGCGAATTATACGAAAAGAATCAACAACACGACCCATGAATCATTACAAATGCGTCTACGCTAACCTTTAAAACGAAGCATGGCACGTCATTCTAGAAGTCTGCCATACTTTAAACGAGCGAGACCACAACCAGTTTCCTCACGTGATGACGATGGAGTAAAAAGCAGATCAACGGAACCAAATAACAGCGGAAATCCCGTAAACCATCACGGATTTGATGGTAAATTTACACGTTTTTCTCCAACTAAGATCATCGGTCGGTTTCCACAGGTAAACAGAACAAAACAAAACCCAGGGAGGGTTTAGAGAAGAACGTTGCGCTCTCGTAAACCATCATGGGACAACGCCATAAACTACGCAGTTCTCTTCGGCTAAGAAAAAAATAATCTTAAATAACAGGTACCGATTAGCGCCGAGAAAGTTTCAACCGTAGGTCTTTCAACTCCATCAAGCGGTAGGAGGTAGCGAAAGACTAGCGTCAAGCAGGATCCCACACACTCCTGCCCAGCATGGGGCGAAGAAGAAATGAGTGTTACACGCTGGAGCGAAAAACAGCTCACTGTCTCGACGCGTCCTCGAAGGAATCCGGAAACATCCGAGGTTTCCTCGATCGAGTGACTCAACGCGTGAAGGCGCCCGGCCAACTCCGGCCCACGCGTGAGAGAGAGAGAGAGAGAGAGGGAAATAGATTTATCTCTCCAGATTAAAAAACATTTAAAAAAAAATAAAACTCCCCACGTCTGCCACAACTTGACAATAAGCATAGACCGGTATGAATCAATTTTATTCGCATTCAACCTTCCTTTTAAGGTAAGGGACTGAATCGTGCTGAGACCGTTACACAGAGATGCCATCGTAAAAATATGTACTGAATGTCATTTTTTCCTCGCTGGCGCTACTTATGGTAAAAAACCATCTTGTATTAGATAGAGTCATCAAAATCATGTTTTCTTCATTATAATTTTTCCAAATATTGCAATAGATTATGCACAAGCTTACGGTTGTTTGAGCGAGATTGTTTTTGAGTCGCCATAGAGACCATCTTCATATTTAATCGATTGCAAGAAGAGTGAAGCCAAAAAATTGTATTGCTGACGACGCAAAAGCCTTGTTTTATATGAATGAAACTCTAATGGCCAGTTGCAGGAACGTAACATATGTATTCCATAAAGTTATGGGACCCATAAGCCATGACAACCATTCAATAAGTGTTGCACAAACATTCAATAAATTCATTGGTCTCATAACTTATGGCATGGAGTTATGAGTTCCATAAGTAGCCAAGATGGCGGATGAGTAATGAACCGCTTGGAGTCTTAATTACTTGATTAAAGAGTTGTTTTGAGACAAGTGACCAGTTTGTTTACTCTTACTGACTAATTATAATGTGCATTATCAATTATTCATAGGCTAAACTTTCATAACTTTTATCCGGCGGTGGAGGATTAGATCAAATATTCGAGGCTAGTAACTATTGGTAAATAAGTTAAGTAACTAATAGATGTGTTCATGCAACCCGAATATATTTATGAGTTCTATAACTTTATGGATCTCATAACTATTGATTCCACAACTAAATTTTCTTGCAACCGGCCATAAGTGAAAATAAAAAATACATACGTTAACTTTAAATTGACCCATTTATTTCACGCCACACGCGGAAAAGCTATCAAAATAATAATGATATTAGTTAGATATTGTACTCCATTATATATATATATATATTTAGCAATAAAATAGCATACAGGTTCTCACAGCCGGCTAACTTAGTATTGAAAAATCAACAAGCATTAATATAGACATCAAAAGTCACAATTGAATCAGGAATTTATACAAGAACAGTCGAAAGTGACAGTATTGTCAATCAAGAAGGAAAATTTGTGATGCATCAGTAAGAATTTTCTGCAAATATTGGCGTAAGAGAGAAGAGAAGGACCTCATATCACCAAAACATTTAATAATGCCATTTTTATCAGATAATATATATGTATTTTTTATTTTGAAAATTATCAAGGTATGTTTTGATTTTGTGCGATTTTGTCTAAATGCTCTTTCAATTGTATATAATATTTGGTAGGGAACAGATCAGACTATCCCATCAATTACTAAGCATACCCTAACGATACGTCACGTTGCCTGTGAGTGAACTTCATGTTACCTGAGAGTCCGGGTTTCACCACATTGCACCAAATTTTGGGTTAGTTAGCAACGCACCAACCACTTTTCATATCAAGAATATATTCAACCGGAGATTATATGACCGAGCCCCAGCTTAATACCAACAATAAACCCGCGGGATGATACGCTTGACTAATGGCCAGTTGCAGGAACGTAACGTATGTATTCCATAAAGTTATGGGACCCATAAGTCATGGCAACCATTCAATAAGTGTTGCACAAACATTCAATAAATTCATTGGTCTCATAGCTTATGGCATGGAGTTATGAGTTCCATAAGTAGCCAAGATGGCGGATGCGCAATGAACCGCTTGGAGTCTTAATTACTTGATTAAAGAGTTGTTTTGAGACAAGTGACCAGTTTGTTTACTCTTACTGACTAATTATAATGCGCATTATCAATTATTCATAGGCTAAACTTTCATAACTTTTATCCGGCGGTGGAAGATTAGATCAAATATTCGAGGCTAGTAACAATTGGTAAATGAGTTAAGTAACTAATAGATGTGTTCATGAAACCAGAATATATTTATGAGTTCTATAACTTTATGGATCTCATAACTATTGATTCCATAACTAAATTTTCTTGCAACCGGCCATAAGTACTCATTAAGAATTAAAGAACTTCGTCAAGAGCGAGCAAATCTGATGCCGGGCAGGTTTCCATCCATCTTTACTCTTATTCACCGTAAAATCTCTCCAACTTAGTATTCTTAAGGTAGTTTGACCGAGATATTTCCCTAGTCATAATGGAGACTATATTATAACTATTTTGGAGACCTATAATAACTATAATGGAGACCATGTTACGCTTTAATTTCAGCAGTTGTAGGAAGCAAATATAAAATATTGCATTGTTAGTGGTACAATTTAATACTTATATGCAAGTGAAATTCTAAGTAATTAAAAAGAATATCAACACGAGTGTTTAATTTGACTCATTTTCTTTAAACGGTACATTTAAAACTCCTAAACAACGGAGGGTTCTTGCGATTATAAATAAATTACTCCGGTGACAATACGATTTTATTTCAAAAATAGTTAGAAAAATATACTTATTCCACACAGTTTATTTTTTGAGGAGACCTAGGAGTTAGAAATTCCTCATTTTTTTAAAAAACGCCTCTCTGGAATGCATATTCGTAACATTTCCCTGGTAAACGAGCTGGTATTTTCGTCAAAAACTCGGAAAGTCGTTCGGTAACGGACTGGTATTTTCGTATCTTCGGAGGGGTGAGATATTTTTCTTTAAAATGAGACCATATTCATTGATTTCGAGGAGAAATGATATTTAGCTCAAACTTCCTTAACGGTGCAAATGATTTCAGCAGTCGGTCACATTCCAGTAAGACCTGCACGGATATAAACTCCAGAAATTAATCCGTCACGGGCCGCCCTCTGTGGCAAAACTTTCTACGAAATTTTACGCCTATTATCTCCGCGCTAAAGAACGAGAGTGAGAGAGAGAGAAGATTAAATCAAATGTTTTTCTTATTTTACAAGGGGGGGAAGGTTATTACTGCAAAACAATGCATTCCGAGGCATAAAAAATTCCGAATTTGAGGCTCAAGTAAAGTTTACACGACCAAATTACCGCTCCAGCGTTCAGCCTCCGGAGATGTCCATCGAAACTGCCCGAATCGTCCGAATAAATTAACATATGTTTCCCGGGTCGCACCGCCATCGCGACGCAAGTCCTTGACCGAAAGCGGTTTTTCCCCCCTAAAGGAACGAGACGCAGCACACGCCTCTGGACACCGCGAAGGGAAACTCTCACAAAGAGAGGTTGCGAACACTCCCCGCGGTACTTGCAAGCAGACAACGCCGGACGGGGAAACGTTTTTCTGAGGTATCTCCGCTAATATGTAAATGAAGGCTAAACGAGGAATCCCATTCAAAATTTCCAGTAAAACCCAAAGCTTAGGTGTTTTTCCAACGTTCTTTAATCATAATCATGATTCGCGTTTAACTTTAAAGTCGTGTTAACACGATGCATGTACCCGCGCGAACACATTCACCGTTATAATTGCATCGTGTAAACGCCCAAAACTTCGCAAGTACGTGAACGCGCGGCCACAAAATAGCTCCTGTCCTCATTTGGAATATTTTTCCACGCATCTGTCCGGCCACGTACTTGCGCGAGTGCTTGCATCGTTATAACACGCCTTCAAGGCCGCTTTTTATTTTACAAAAGAATTCATGAATTCTTTCATGAGGAAAATTGGAAAGCGGCAAATTGTATGATTGTCTGAATGACTGTACGGGAAATTGATCTTGCTCTAAAAACATTCATTTTCTTGTACAATCTTTCATACATTCGTCTGTGCAGTAAAATGTACTGAGTAAAGCTGCCTAAAGGCGATCTTCCTGCCTCTCCCCTCAGTTTGACGTCGACTTTTAACTAGCATATAACAGATGATCCTGATCACTATGTCTGAGTCAGCCGTTGAAACGTTAACAATTTTCAACTATATCACCCGCTGTGAAACCCGATAATTCTTTACTCAATTAATTTGCCCGGAAAACCTTAAATCTTTTATAACACATTTTACTTACTTCGGATTAAATTTGCAAGGGTTATCATAGATACGTGGCAAAACGACACTATGAACATTGGTTCAGAAAACTTATTAACGAAAGAAATACCTTCGAACCGAGCTGACACAATTTGAACATTAAAACAGAAAAAATTGCACTAATCCACAAGGTATTTTAACGCGTACTGCGCGTTTCAGCTAACAGAGTCATCATCAGGTACAAGAACTCAAGAACAAGTACTCTTGTACCTGAAGATGGCTTTGTGAACTGAAACGCGTTGTACGCATTAAAATACCTTGTGGAATAGTGCAATTGTTGTTTCTGATTTAATATGACGAACTTCCACGATACCTCGCCAGAATCTGTTGAAATAATTTTGAATAATTTTGATCCAAGTTTGACGAAGGGCTGAGGAGAAATTGTAGAGGGCCATAGAAGAAAACACGCAAAAAATAATAAAGGCGAAAATACTTTTCGTACACCATGAGAAAAAACAACCAGATTAAAACAATCACAGAAGAATGGACGGGGTAGCTAAAAATAGTGAAGACCAAATCCTACACCACGATGTTCATTTAGATTTTGAACGAAGCTGTTATGAAAAACAAGGGCCAACTTGCCGGGATCCCACGGATTCTCATACTGTTGACATCAGATTAGCAAACAATGACTGGGTAACTTCACGGATCACGGATGTAAAGAGCAAGGTAAATATTACGTCACAATATGTGTTGTGGATGAGAGAGATTATTAATAATAGGAAAAGCTAACACTATCACCAACAGGAGAACAATTATTTAAACATGACAACCCTAGTGAGACTGAAGATAAATTGGACGGACAAAATGAGAAAATATGAAGTGTGGAGAAGAGTAGAAGAGGAAATGACCATATGGAACACCGTAGAGAAAAGAAGTACCGGATGGATTGGACACACCCTGAGATACAATGGGTTTGTGAAGAACATAATTGAAGGCAAAATAAGTCCCCAGGAATAAATTCATGGACCAAATAGAGAGGAAAGTACATAGGAAGAGATACCAGGAGGTAAGGGAACTAGCATTAGACAGGGAAGTGTCCAACCGTCCAACAACCTTAGGATTGAACGATTAATAATGATGATCCTAGTAAGAGTTCAATACTGTTCGCTCTGGTGCCACAAATAACGAAAAATGTAATAAGGCACACACTTCCAAACATATTATCAGCTCAACGTTTAGGCTGCAATTAGGAGAGTCGGGACTTTACAAAAAACAATCATTTGCAGAAAGTCATCGGGGTTTTGCGATCAAACTTACTTTAAGAAACTCCTAGGACAACAATGGTGAGAATAAAACACTCTTCAATTTACAAGCTCACTTGTTACGTACCAACAAAGGTCTAAATACTTGGCGTCATTTACTGCAGAATTGAAAAACTCAAACCAAACAATTAAACAATTTCGTTAAAACTAAATTAACCCGGAAACGCTTTCAAGTATTTTAAAGATTTACGATCATTCGTACATAGCGGTTTCTCATACCACACAGATTGCCTCAGCGTATGAATCATGGAATACGCATTATGATAACTATTTGGCAACCATTGCGACGGAGAATCTTTCCGTATTGTTCCAAAACATTTTTACGGTATGGAATGAAAACCTGCTGAAAATCACTAATCTTAATTAATCAGAGAGGGCTCGTAATTTTCGCGGACTTAGGCCATTTTTCGACGAAATTATAACGTCTATACATGATAAAATTCTCATTTTGAGGATCTTTAGTTCACTTTGGCAAGCAGGCAAGCAACATAGAGCTTTCCTCGCAAGCGAGCGAAAGCGCAAACACATTTGGCGCACCTCAACGCTTCTGTAAATCACGTCATCGCCACGGATGGCGTTGGCGATAATTAAAGGGATTCAACACGTCCATACGCCTTCACAATCAGATACAAGGAAACGAGCAGAGGGCGATAAGCATCAAAATGATGGAAATTCAACATTGGGATATATTTACAGCGATAATATAACCCAAAAAAATAGAAACTCTCACAAAAACTAAATGAAAAAAAGAATTATATCTCCCGACCATCGGAACCATAAAAACTCGCGCTCTCATTTCCGTAACAATATTACGGGACCATTAAAAAAGTATAACTTCGAGGGCAAGCAAAAAAAATATATAAGATGAAATGGAGCCGGTGTGCAGTGCAGTTATAAATCACAGCAGGGAAGAGGAGGAGAAGGAAAGAATTGATGGAAGAGGCCTCTTCGGATCGAAAAATCTCGGGCGAAACTCGAACGCCGTGCAAAGGATGGCGGCAAGTGAGCGAACAAGGGATGGAGTCAGGTGTGGGAACAAGGGAACAAGGGAGAGAGAGCAATGAACGCTGTTGGCGTCACGACGATTTTAAAGGGACTGGGCGAATATCCATCTCCCCAGCCTACCTCGACTCCCGTCACCGCAACGACCCCAGGCGACAAAGGGGATGGGAAAAATGCGTCTACTTCATTCCTCATTTTAAGAAGGAACCAGGATTCTTCGATTTACTCTTTTCTTAAGAAGTATAGAATTTGCTGTAACGTATAAATTAAATTAAACAACTTAATGCCACCTTATAGATTTTTAAATCTCATGTAAATACTCTGCTAAGTTTGAGCGAAACTTCATTTTACCAATAAACCAATGAATTTCGTCTCATTTCAAGGAAATATATATCACCCATCCATTAACACCATAAATTCAACCCATTGCCGCATTACTTCCGGAGATATTTTCCAGGAAATACCAGCCCTTTTATATGAGAAATGGGACGTGTATGCACTACAGAGAGACCTCATTCAACAAATGAGGAATTTATAGCACCTAGATCTCGTCAAAAACTCAACAGTGTGTAGTTTGTGTGTTTTCTCAACCATTTTTTGAAATTAATCATATTGTCACCGCAGTAAATTCTTCGGGATCTCAATAAACCTTCCGTTTTGACGGAGTTTCATACGTACCGCGTAAAAAAATGAGTGAAGTTAAAGACTTATTTCGATATTTTCATTTGATTACTTACTATTTCTGTCAAGTAAAACTATATTATTGCACCAATAAGAATGCAATATTTAATTCGTGGGTCTCACAGCTGGTGAAACTAAAACGTATAATTTGAATATGGTCTCTATTATGTTTAGGGAACTATCTCGCTCGCAGTACCTTAAGGAGGAACATGGGCTTCGATGTACTCTTTTCTTAAGAAGAATATAATTTGCTGTAACGACTAAATTCAATTAAAAGATTCAATACCGCCTTATAGACTTTTAAATCTCATGTAAATACTCCTGGTAAAATCTTATCGGACAAAGCGTTAAACCGAAGCTTTTACCACGTCACGTAAACCAGAAGTTATACCGACTTCACACTCCATTACCGTATCGGCAGGATTTGAACTCTCAAGATTTTTTGAACGAACTGAAGGAAACGAATAATTATCTTCATGCTTAAAACATTTAATAATCCAATTTATAGATATGAATGTTTGTTTGTTCGTCTTCTATGCGTTCCAATATCATTCATCAGGTTACGATGATACTTCGGTGAGTTGTTGGGCGCGCACCCGCAAAAACTTCTGATTATTAAATCGTAAAGTAGGTGGAGCGCGAGTCGTTTCAACAAATGAGTGCTGACATGCGAGCTTCGCAAATAAGCGAGGAATGACAAGCAAGCAACGAAGCAGATCGTTCACGAGTTGCTCAATCTCGTGAATCAGAAACTATCAGTGAGACATAATATCGCGTGCATCAGAATCATATTAGTGAGGCATAATTTGTGTTAAAAGGTAGGAACGTAATTTATTTGCACGTAGAATAGGATTTGGTGCAGAAGTCTCTTTGTTTGCTCCTTTATTTAATTCTTGCATTCAATTTTCGTATACGCTTCGCATTTTCCTAAAACTGGATTTTTAAGCTCAAAAATCTTACATTTTTGCGCTGCTTGAACAATAGAATATTCTATTTACTTGGAAACCGCATTATAGGCATCGAATGGATACTCATGCCATCATTTGTGCGTGACGAATCCCCGTGTAGGTACGAGAAATCATTTGGACTAGGTCTCAAATTCGTTGGTTTCTGCTTTGTATAATTGTGAATACATAGAAAGAAAAAGGGGCAATACAACGCATGCCGGGCACAACTAGTATAGGATAAAGCACTATAAATTTTATCTTGCGAGAGAAGATTAGACCAAATATTCGAAGCAATTGGTCATTCGCTGATAATTTATGCAACTAGTAGGTGTGTCCTGCAACCCGAATATTTTCATGAGTTCCCCAACTTAATGAATGTCATAACCATTGATTCCATAACTAAACGTTCTTGCAACCGAGCATAAGAGTAAAAAATATGATGGACTTGAAAATTTACCAAATTACTCACAGTACGCACCACACGAAGTCAAGTCGAGAATGCAATACCACGGATGCCTCTTACCTGGAAAGAAAAAAAAAGTAATTTTAGACAAATCTCACAAATGCAAACTTTCAGGGCTCAAAGGGGCCAATGTAATTTTTGCTTCACGCATCACCGCATGTTTCAAAAACGATAATCACCTCCTCTGGTGAAATTATGACATTAAAACCATACAGTGATAAGCGTAACGAACCAATATGAGAGACGAAATACTTACTAACGATATAATTTATAACATTTTTACCTCTGTACTTAACGCAGTGTGGAATTTATCAAGTAATTCTCCCCGACAGAAGATATGTTTCCATAAAGTTTAATGCATAGTATTTACGACTGGCGCCTAAACTTTCCGAAGAATTTCTTCGAAGGCTTCCGCGACTCATATACTTGTTAATATTGCTGTTTTCAGGTATTCTCGTCGCGTGTTTAGTTTTTCTGACTACAGTTTCTCCCCTCTTCCTGGGGGCGTCTTCAGGTCCGTTGGACATTTTGTAATTGCAAAATGTCCAACATTACAAAATGTCCAACGGACCTGAAGACGCCCCCAGGAAGAGGGGAGAAACTATAGTCAGAAAAACTAAACACGCGACGAGAATACCTGAAAACAGCAATATTAACAAGTTTAATGCATGTTTACATCACGCTACGAGCATTATCGGACCTCTTGTATATAATAGATACGTGATTTTGATCCAGTTTACTAAGAAAGTCGGTAAACAATGTAAACAGCAGAAGTTTCCCTTGGCAACGTTGCGAATCATCACAATCAACATCTACATACTATCCTGCGAGCCGCCGCATGGGCGTGTGGCAGGGAGTGTTAGGACACCAGCCGTATAAAGATGTCGGCTATGTTAGGGAATCGGATTGGTGCGGTGGCTAGCATACTGGCTAACCATACGGACGGCCAGGGTTCAAATCCCTGCAGAGGAGGATGTTTTCCAGAGGAAACCCCATCCCTACTTGAATGTCTTGCGGAGGGAACTTCAAGTACAGTACTCCGACAGTCGGATGAGACGTTAAACCGCAGCCCCTTTGGCGCCTATCGTTAAGAGCAGGCTAATGCCGACGCCGGGTTTCTATCCACCCTTCCTCCCTTACCTATCCCCTATGGCGCAAATGACCTTAGCTGTCGGTCGCCTCCCCTAATATCCAATCCAATCCAATGTCGGCTATGCGGTCCAATGAAAATCAGAAAGCAGTAATTTAAACCTTAAAACTGGGGTTATATTTTCCATGACCTAAGCTGAAAAAATATATAAGGTATCTCAATACATAGCGCATGTTATACAAGTTTTTGAGCAATGTAATTCGGGCGGCAATTGAGATTGAATAGGTATGAGAAGAGATGCTATTGCCCAGCCATTACGGCAATGGATTCCAGCGTTAAATTTCATCATTTTTAAACCAATGTCGAAATGCCACTGCACCAAATCGATTTCCAAAAATTTATGCATTGTCATATTTGATTTTTGTGTATAGTATTTAAAAAGCTGAGTGACCACCATTCTAATTGCCTATTTGCAGCACATTACTCATGACGATACTACAATACTCTAGCAGACTTACGCTGGCAGGTTTTAGCGTGGGAAAAGACTACATAAAGGGTTTTATTGCAATCCCAACCACACCAAAAAAAGTGTAACTGATTAAACGGCTATGTTACTGTCCTCTTCTACATTTACTGGGGACACATCGTTGAGAACTTTATTGGGTAACTACGGCGACTAACAGTGAGAGAGAGAAAGAGGGAAGTTAAAAGAAAAAAAAAAGAAAATCGGAAACGTGGGCGTGGGCGAGGAAGTCTTAATGAACCTTCCCCCGTCGTCCATCCTTCAGCTCTTTCCAATCTAGAGCGGAAAAAAAATCCCGAAACCACATTAGAAGTCAAAGCCGGGCACAGAAAAAAAAACGACGAGAAACAGAGAGATCTTAACAAGGCTGACACACCCATTGCATATTGAAAACGTGTGGTCATTTTCGTCACGAAAAACAGCCGGGCATATTTACCGTTAAAATCTTAAATTTATTAGTATTAATGCCTTATGTTTAACAAGACGAAAGTAAAAGATAAGAAAGCGTCCATGATGAAAAGGCGACCACAGTGTCAAGAGAAGGAAGGACTGCGAACGAGGAAACAGCGTGTGAAAACATTCGAATGTGTGGCAACGTATAGATAAGAAACGTGGATTATTGGAGAAGCAGACCAGAACAGACTATTCATCATAAAAAACTCTTTTTCTTTTAATCCACACTATTTATTTAATAAAACCGACCCGGGTTTCGACATCACAACTGTGTCATCATCTGGGTCTTGGCACAGTTGTGGTATCGAAACCCGGGTCGGATTTATTAAATAAATAGCGTGGATTAAAACAAAAGGAGTTTTTAATGATGAATGTTAAAAACTTTTACCAGGTAAAGCTGGAGTAAATTACTTATGTTCAGAACAGAATAGACGAATTCAAAATAAGATATTCGTGGCGGATGCTGAAGATCAAACGGGCGGATGAAATGAGAAGTGAAGAAGTACTCAGGAGAGTCCAACAGGAAAGGACCATGCATAAGGGGTAAACATAAAAGAAAGTAAAGGAAAGGGCTAAACAGAAAAGAAGAACCAGACGATTTGTACACACCCTGAGGCACAATGGGTGTTTGAAGAATATAACTGTACATACAATACAGGAAAAAGTCCCCAAAGTAAGGCCAAAGGATAAATACACACACCAAATCCAGAAAAAAGAACAAAAATGACCAAGGATGAGAGAACTAGCAATAGATGCGGATTGACAAGGGGCTGCAGTCAACCAGTCTTGGGATTGCGTGACCAATATAATGAATGTCATGCAGTACAATAAAATGCTAGTCCTTGCAGCACGAGCTACAAAATCTACCACTAGGAAATGTAGTATAAATTAATGGCAGAATTGCCTGCAGTAACATATGAGTCAAGTTAAACGACGACAAATTACGAGAAAACGATTAAAAATAAAACTACGACAGTAAAAATTCGGGTATATACCATGATCGGGCTGCAAGATCTCAGGTGTCAATGGACTATTTTATCATCCGTCATAAATAAACTGATCGTTTTCATTGTGGTCTTAGTGACAAATACATTTTATACAGCAAATTTGTATTAAATGATTCTCCACTTAAACTTTAGTACTCATCGACAGATCTTAATCCATACTAGAAAAAAAAAGATTATTTTCATTAATATATACCACTAATTTCTTCCAGAAAGTCTTCTAGTAAAGAAACAACGCCCCACAGCAATTATAATTCCGATTGAAATTCTAAAACCCGGATGTAAACCTGCTCATGAACCATAAGGACGACCCTGACGGAGAGGCGTCGAAATTGGAAGACGGCTTTGGAGAAATGGAGCGTTGCCCTCCAAAGCTTCGCACCGAATAGGAGGCTGTGGGATGATAGAAAAAAATTGTAACGCACGACAGTCTTAATCCGCTACCTTGATATAAGTCAATTAGTTCCACTCCCCGCCACCAACACGACCAAAGGCGGGACGCATTGATGAAGAAAAAACTAACAGGCAGACTCCGCCGCACCACTGTAAAATTTTCACAGCGTAAATGTCGGAGATACACCTTACGGTACTTAAGATTGTTATTACGAGTTACTTTATGACAGTGGTCCAAGTGAATTGCTGCTCCGAAGGCGCGATGGCTGAACTTCTACTGGTTAAGGTAGGTTTTGCTGAATGTCAGAGAATCTCCAAATGGTTTTCTACACTCTCACAGGCCTATCGCGCTCTAGTATATCCTTTTTCGCCTCAGCATACGATCTATCATTCTTCTTTCTGTTCATGAAACCTACTCTCCTACTCTCCCTTCCGCGCTAGCCCAACATCCTTCTCTCTATCACACTCTTGAGCAACCCATCGCCCCTTATTACATCCTCCAGCCACTTACTCTGCCGATCTCGAATTTCATTGAGAAATTTCCTTTCCTCGCCCACCATCTTAAGCACTCCCTCATTCGTCTTCCTCTACGTCCACCTCATCTTCTCCATCCTTCTCCACACCCACATCTCAAATGCCTGCAGCCTATTCTTATCCGCCTTTCAGAGGGTCCAGGTTTCGGTACCATACAACGTTACGCTCCACATTAAGCTCTTAAACAGCCTCTTCTTCACATTCTTACCCAAGGTTCCCGTCATCAGCTCCCTTCTATTACCAAAAGCCTCCTTAGGTTGCGCTATTCTCTTCCGTATGCCTTTGCTACTATGCCCGTTTTTTTCTAGCGTACTACTTAAGTAAAATGCTCTACTTTACCGAGTTTGTGTCCTCCAACTTTAAAAACCAGCCTTACGTTAATTGTCCAAGAGAACCTCATTACTTTTGTAAAAAAAACTTCACCCTTCCTCACCTCATCCAAATAATATTTCACACTAAACCATAGTAGTGGACAGCGCAACCAATCGAATTGTGTTCACAATACCGATTGATTGCTTGACAAGCGTAACTCCACATGGACGGCCAACATTAATATACTAAATCAGAGTTATTCACATAAACTTCCTACCACCCCATGTCTCCAATCAAATCCAATTGTTTGTAATTGTGTATATCACATAACATCAGCATATTTTGATTCTCAATTGCTTCGGACGTTAACTCTGAAATTAAATCATTAAATCACTGGAGTGTTCGAAGATGCATACGTAAATTTATACCAAATCAAATTCAAATATGTTTGTCTCGAATATAGAAACTGAAGCGTCATCTTGATACGTGTTACCAACTATTTGATGATAAGAAATGAAACTCTCTCTTGAGTCACTTGGTAGTATTCCATGTTTAACAAATATTTTTACTGTACTCTTTGTTGTACTGGATTCTTTTTAGGTCGATTTTCATCTTCCCTAGGTGTCGATAGTCCCAAGGTCATAATAGTGCGACTTTCCCCTCTGGTTTCCCAACAGTGATGTTTTAACACTATCGTTTCTGAGCATTATTTTCAACTAATCTCATTGACTACATGGCATTTTTGGCGTGTTTCATAGTTTTCGAGAAAATTCCCTATCATAACCTCAATAACCATATACAAAAGCTTGAAACGAAAAAAAACTTTTCACTTGTCCATCTCAAAATAAATATTGAAAATCATTTGAATGTAAAACAAATCGCTTATGTTGGAAATTCACCGGAATATTTCATAAAAACTTGACGCAAAATGTTGCCGATTTTAAAGCACGTTAATTGACCCCTGCTAAAAATTCCTTAGACACTGCTCTGTAGACCGTAAAGACTTATACGGAAATGGACGTTATTTCAGTAAAAACCAGTTCATTTCCGAAGGATCTGAGCGGAACATGACAGCCTGGCTCTTCTGTAGAGTTACTTTTCTGTACAGAAAAAATATTCCTAGAAAAAGCTGTTCTGTAGAACTTAAGCAATTCTACGGAAATGTGCCGTGTTTCTGTAGAGCCAGCTTCTTTTCAATGGATCTCTACAGAATATCCGCAAACATTTTCCCCACTAGGGAGGCGCTGCAATCGGCGAGTGCCTCTCTCTATTGTGAATGGCCGGTGTTGATAAGGATACACGTGAGTTTGGGACACTAATTTCCTAACAGTTTAAGAACTACTTATTTTATTCGGTGTACCGTCCGTAGAGTGAACCTCATTCTTTGGGAGTTTATACGTCACCTCGATTGACGAGTTCCGCATCTAAAATCATTAACGAATTCGCAGTCACCTGTAGACTCAAAACTTTTATTTCCGACCTAGGTTTCGACTGTCTTGCAATCATTTTCAAAGTTGCAAGGCAATGGAAACCTAGGTCGGTAATAAAAGTTTTAAGTGTGGAATTTACTGAGAGGTTTAGCTTTTTCGTCATGTCTACGGCAACCTTCCACAAAGTTACGCCTTCAACCATTAAAGGTGGCGGCGGGGTAAAGTCCTCACCTGCTAACCCGAGGGTCGCGGGTTCAAGTCCCGCCTGGGTAGAATACTCACTGCCCAGGACATGGGTGTTTGTGTTCGTCAAAGATATATTAAAACACTTGTAATTGGGGAAACCTGTAAGTGTTAAAGAAATTATTATAATTATTATTATTATCATTATGAATTCTTCACTTCTCAGCCTTTTTAAGGGCTGGGAAACATTCACCTATCCCGGGTGCAAGGCACCAAAGGGATTAGGCTCAAGTACTGTTTTAATGTTCATTTAAAAATCTTCGTACTATGGAGCACGTGTTAATTATTGCTGTTTTTTTGAATTTTCATCTACAAATGATTTTCTATTCCTATTGTTTCCAAGCTTATGTTTATTATTATTATTATTATTAAGTTTACCTGTAGACTCCTAACACACGAGCACATAGCCTTCTCCTCCTTGAAGTCAGACTTTACCAGGGCGACTGCCACCATGTTTTGTCACTACTGTACGATAAAACCCGCTACGCGCTTGCGGATTCCGTCCGTCACTTTTTCTCCACTCTCTCTCTCTCTCTCTCTCTCTCTCTCTCTCCCACTTTTCTCCCTGCCGCTGCCCTTGGGGGAATTTCCCCTTCGATTATACGACTTCCTCCCCGCCTTTCATGAACACACTCCGTTCACTCGACCGAACGAACGCTCACTCACACCGAGCCGCTTTCCCTCTCGTCCGCACTTTTCCGCGCGCGACCTTGTCGAAAGGCTGAGAGCGAAGAACGACTCAAGTGAGGGAGGCAGAGAGAAACGTGCAAAAAAATAAATTTCGCGCGAATAATGTCGCGTGCGAAAAAAAAGAGACGGAAAGAAAGGAGCTTTTCAAATAAAAAAACAGAAGGGAGAATGCGAGGAGGAGAAGGCGTTAACTAGCGTTCATTTTCTTTCTCCCAGCTTCCTTTATAACGCTCTTCACGCGGGTTGCGTGCGAAACTGAGTCGAGAAATGGTTAAGCGCCCCACTCATTCGTTTAATTTCCTACGACCGCTCTCTGAGGAATGAGAATAATTGAAGAAAAAAAAGAAGGATCAAAGAGGGAGAGGAGATATTAAAAGAGGGAAGATCAAAGAAGACACGACCATAGACGAGAAAAAAAGATTCCTACACCACTCAACATGGCGCCCAGTACTCTATCCAATTAAGTTACACAGGCGCACTCACCCAAAGTTACTTTCATGAAAGCTTTAAGAATAAGGAGTGTTCCCTCGAGGTACCGTGTCATTAACTAACAGTGCTCGCGCACAGAGCGCCATTGTCCACAATATGATGCCAACATTAAACGAGTGTGTTTCCCGTAGAAAAATTCAAAGAACTAGACAAATCACCTTGCAGAGTTATTTGAATTTTAGAAGTCAAAAGAAAAATAAGGATCTAAGAAGGATAAGATACATTAAGTGGGAAGAGCAGAGAAGACGAGACCATAGATGAGAAAAAAATTATTCCTAGACCGCTCAACATCAACAGTTAATTTCATGGAGGCTTTAAGAAGCGAAGTGTTCCATCAACGTACCGCGTAATAAAGTAACCGTGCTCGGACGCACAGCACCACTGTCCACAGAATGATGCTAACATCAAACATGAATGCGTTTACCGTAAAAAATACTCAAAGAATTGCAGAAATTACCACGTAGAGTTCAGTGAATTTTTAGAAAGCAAAAGAAAAAGAAGGATCCAAGAGGGCGTGATAAGATTTATTAAGAGGGAAGAGCAAAGAAGGCGCGACCATAAACGAGATAGCAGTAAATCCGCGAAATGCACAGAGAAATAAATGATTCCCAAGCCGGTTAACATCACGTCCGGTACTCTAACCAATTAAATTACACTAATTCAGTCATACACAGTTTATTTCATGGAAGCTTTAGAGAGCGAAAAGTTCTCTCAAGTTATGACAAAATTAAGTAACCGTGCTCGTGCGCAAAGCGCCACTGTCCTCGAAATGATGCCAACTTTAGGAATGCACGTGTTTCCCGCGGAAAACTCCAAAAAACTGCTGAAGTTACCAAGAAGAGACATTTGAATTCGAGAAAGAATTAGGTACGTGGACACATCGGCGTGAGACAAGTCCATAAACCAGGAGAGGACCGTTGGAAATGCGGACCAGAAAAGAATAAAACCCTAATAAATTAACGGGCGTACCCTTAAATTCCATGGTACGGATATGGTGAATTTATTCGGATTGAAATACTGATGATGATGATGGGATGAAGAGAAAGCAAACAGGTTACAAGAATGAAAAAAAACAGCAACGGCTATCCTGGCGCGTAGCTTTTTAAAGTGGTTGGATAGCGAATCTTGAGCCGTTGAGTGCACATTTTAGATAACTTTTCAAGTAAGTAGAATAAAAATTCTTGGAACACACTTTACTTAATTCCACCTATTTATACGTTTGAAAAAAACCTTAAATGCTGTAACATAAATTATGTCCAAATCATATTTTTAAATTTTTGTCTCAATCAAAGCAATTGTTATCTCTTGGGTTTGCGGCGTGGCATTCGAAATATAAGAAAAAAATCGAAGGTATAATACGTGTTACTTAATCGGTAAGATACCTTAATATTTATTAGAAACAAATACAATGGCATGAAACGAAAATTACCGTGTTTAGAAGGAAACCAGTACATGTGTTTCAGAGCGACACAGAGACTATAATTATGACGCCTTACCGCATCTCTAGGTCCGACAGAAGCGATAAAATAAGAGATAAACATTGCGGAACAGATAGGAACAAACACTCGTTCTTTCTGCGCACAAAATGCGACCACAATAAAAAACTGAGCTTCACTTATTACACTCCCATAATATACGTCACAATTTCACCTCCAAAACCATATCCCTTACATCTCTACACGGCTGATGCCCTAAAACCTCCTCCCACATGCCCATTCGGCGGCACGCAGGTTAGTGCGCAGATGTAATGACATATTTAAAAAAAAAGGCAAGTGTCATATGGACACGTGTTAAAATGACATTGAATTGCCAGGAAACCAAATCAGAAATACGCATGTTTCTCCGCTGTTACGTATTCATACATCTGTTATTCATTCATGTATTTAAATAAGTAGATAATTGTAAGGTTTCACGCAAATGTGTACCTTAACTTAAATCACTGAGTCTTGAGTGAAGAGAGAAGGAGGGCCTTAGCAAGCGTTCCATCGCGGCGCAAGAGGGCGAGAGAAAACGGAAAGTGAAAGCGGTGAGGAAGAGACGGCATGAACGATCTCCGAGACAAATGAGAGAGCATTGGGTCCAGCCGGGCGGCGGTGGGTTATTAGCCCACTTACATTCCGAGGGCGGAAGCGTCTCGGAAGTGAGGGAAGGACGCCTCACGCTACTTGGAAGCATAAAACGACTTGGAAGCATAAAACGATTTCATTTAATTCAGATTATGACGATTAGATGACTACGTTTCCAGTTACGGATGCAGTTATTTTTAACCCTAACTGGCCCGAAATGTATATACATTACAGCGATGTAGTTATTTCCTCCTTATCATTAAATAATAAGGGTTTACAAAAAAAGATCATAAATATTTTAGATACAAAAAAAAATTCATGTTCTCATTTGACAAAAATCAAGCACACAGAGCATTGGTAAAATTTAATGAACTTCTGTGATAAATCCAAAAGCATGTTCCAACTCCGGCACACACGTTGTTATGCATTTGATTTGTGTATATTAATTGTTAATAAAGTTGGTTTAAGTTGTTTTTTATTTTTAAGGTAATTTGGTTTATTTTAATGCTGATTTATTTGTGTTGAATTTGGTTCTATTGTTGCTTATTGTCTCGAGGACCGGATGTCATTAATAAAGCATTAAACCAAGAGGCAAATCACTTAAGTTTCATTACTAAAAATTAGCATCCGCCATTAACCCTCTTTGTGCAGTCTATATCCAGAAGAGTCGTTCGGAAATTCCAAGGCCAACTGGTAAACAAATTGTAAATCTTCAGAAAACAACAGCAGTATGTTTTAAAATAACAACCTGCTGTCTACTTTTACCGACTCATTTCTGTTAAATCGCTCACAATATCTCATTGTTCATTACACTTGTTAAAAAATAAACCTTAATTAGTTATAAAGATTTTACTATTTCCACAAGTGCGAGCCAATATATACGTCGGAGGCATTGGGAGATTAAAAGGGCGAAAAGAGAAAAAAACGAAAGAACTATGAGCTGTATGTAAGTCCAGGAAAGGAGAGAAAGATATGCGAGACCTTTATGATGATAAGTACCGGTATTTCAATCTAAAGAATCATTTCACTTTGATTCCGGTCTCAGGAGATGAAATTCCGCTCTCTTCCCCTACCGAGAGCACGGGATTGACTCCCGGCAGTGGCAGAGGTTCATCCGTGTAATGCCGTATCCCATTAGGGAGCTGTCAAAAGCACTTCAAGAGCAGCACTCCGCTCAACAGATGGAACGGAAAGATGTAAACCTCTTGACACCTAGCTCCATTGTAGCGCTCGTGCCAACGACGAATTTCCCTCTGCAATTCCTCTATTCAAAATATAATCCTTCCTTCCTTCCCTGGCTACAAACCTATTCAATCTATATTCAGGCTTCACTTCGTAGAGGTTTATAGTAACCATACTTAGGACAGTTTGAGTGAAATATCATTTCACCCGGAATTCAATAAAGGTCTCATTTTGAAGAAAAATATCTCGTTGGTGGTTTCCGGCAATACTTTATGGCATTGACTAAATATTTTGTATGAATAGAGTAAACTTTGTTTTTCTGCAATGAATTTACAGTCCCCTCTACCTCTGCAGTCCCCTCCCCTCTCTCTAGTCGGCCCCGGTGGCGGCGGGGTACATGAAATTTAACCTTTCATTCAAAAAGACTTATTTTTATCTGAAAATTTAAATGTCGTTGCAATAAAAAACTCCTTTTCTTCTCGGAGTTTTTTTCAAAAACTTTGATTCGGAGAATTCCAAAATAACTTAAATTATTTCTCGAAAATACGAACTTCTCCTTCAAAAAAAGACGGAGAGAAAGCAATTCACGATTTTCTTTCTCTGAAAAAATATTCCTGATATTTTAATTTCAATTTTTTTTATATATTTTTCAATTTAATTTTTTTCTCTTTTTTTTCTTTTTTAAAAAAATAAAAGTCCCCGCCAGCTAACCCGAGGGTCGCGGGTTCGAGTCCCGCATGGGTAGAAAATTATGTGCCCAGGACATGGATGATTATGTAATAATTTATATTAAAGAGAGGGCTTGGTAGCCCTAATATCTATTAGAAATAAAGACGACATTCACCAAATTTGTTTCACCAAAATGTATCTTCACGTGATGATGACGTTAATCGTCGACACCATGGTCGCAAGTTATTAAATTCATTGTGGAAAAACAAAGTTCACTCTGTTCATTCAAAATGAAAAATATCTCACTCATCCAAAGACGCCAATATAGGTAAGTATCAGCCCCTTACTGAGCTACTTTCCGAGTTATTTACCAAAAAAACACTAGTCGTATCACCAGGGAAATGGGACGCTTACGCAATCCAGAGAGATGTTATTTGAAAAAATGATACATTTATAACAACTAGAGCTCACTAAAAAAATTAACAGTGAGAGGTAAGAATGTTTTCTCAAATATGTAAGTTTTTTAAATTTTTTATTATTTAATCTTATAGTAACCACAGTAATTAATTTCCGAATGGCAAAAAGTATCTTCCATTCTGATGGAGTAATAAACGTATCGAGTGAAAAAATAAGTCCAATCAAAGACTTAAATAGATATTTATAATTCACTACTAAGAATTTCAGTCGTATAAAAGTATATATCATTTCACCATAAATACTATAATATTTCTTACTATATTATTTACCATTTCTTATTAATACTATATATTTAAAATATTTGGAAAACACTTTAATATTTACTCCACGCTTCTAACAGCTGCCGAAATTAGAACGCAAAATTTGAATACGGTCTCCATTTTGACTAGGGAACTATCTCGCTCAAAATACCTTGGAGAATACAAATTGTACTATTCCACAGATTATACTTAGCGCGCTTCGCCGACTTGCGGCATCATGTCTTGTGGTCTCATGATGCTGCAAGTCAGTGAAACGCGCTGTACCAGCTATATACATCTGTGGAAAAGTACAAGTTGTATTCTTAGAGCATGAATCAACGGACAAACATTTAACGGCACAGATGAGCCATTTTTTGATCGTCAACCTTATAATCACTATCACTACTCATCTTCATTTGAATCATTAGGTAGCGCGCTAACAGACCTACAAGGTAAACTCCACTTTCTCAGGCGAGATATCGTAGAACAGCATAGTGAGTAAAAGCTCAAACGATTTCGTACTGTCTACTAATTTTTATTTCACCTCTTGCTACACGTGTTTCGACTGAGTAGCAGTCATCCTCAGGCAAGACTCATTAAGTCTTGCCTGAGGATGACTGCTAGTCAGTCGAAACACGTGTAGCAAGAGGTGAAATAAAAATTAGTAGACAGTACGAAATCGTTTGAGCTTTTACTTAGACCTACAAGGCCTTAAAATACCGTAACAGTACTTTATGCATGTAATTATCCAGGCAGTCACACATGCGTAAAGAACGAAGTACTTATACAGCCGAGAATAACTGGCGACAGCATCCAAACCATGATAGAACATCCTGCCTGTGACACAAACAATAAGAGATATTCAACCATTCATTAAATGCAGACCACGCCGAGGAACCACAGCATAACTGAGTTATACTAAATGGAGATTAAATTATAACGAAAATTCACTCAGGATTTTATTAGCAGACCGGTTCCTGCGATACCGTCATCGCTGTCAGCTGTTCCTTGATAATGATGACGTTTGCGTCGAAAGTGGTCGGATAATGAAATTCAACGAGGAAAATTAGAGTGTTTTTTCTCCATCCTTATATAATGTAACAATTCTTAAAGGTATCAACGCCCACACTGACCTCGAATCAACGGCAGGCAACGTCACGCCCACTGCCATAAGTCGATATAGGCGATGAGCAGGGCGCGTCGTATTCCCTAATTTGGGGAATTGATAGCTCGTAAAAGTCCATCATCATGTTATCCATTGGATTGGTTGGATTTAGAACTTACGAGTCCGTCTTCATTTCCTCATCTCGGTGTTTCTATAGCCATTTTACAAATTTAGCATACACTAGTTTCCTTCCACATTAAACCTGCCCTTGGCTCTTCGTTCGTCTCGCCTCAACTCAAGTGATCAAAAATTCCGATTCTTCACAAACGTATTCCGCGCCACCACAGCATACATTCTACATTCTTCTTCGCGCCCAAATCATAAGGCCTTATCCAAGCCTAAAATGCTTAAAAATAATGATCACCATGCCATATCATTGGGGACACGCTTTAAGTTGATTACTAAGTTTAGAGAAGAGTTAAGGGCAGAAAAATTTCTGATTCGAAGAAATTTAGCCTCTCATATATTAAAATAACGCATTAGTTTGCTCAAACTTCTGCAGTTACTCCGTTGTTACTCAATTAGCAAGAGTAATACCTTCATGTAATTTAACAGTAAAACTTCGCTTCTCATGCCAACTTTTTCAGAAAAATGCCATTTGCATACGACATTAAAAACAATATTTTTCTTCCTTGTTCACCCATTTTGTCTTGAAGCCGAATGAAATTTCAAGTTCAAATGAGGACAAAGTGCAATACAATCTCTCCCACCGGTCGTCTCAGGCCCACTGACAACTCTTAAGGCCGTTTTAACCGAGGCACTTCATTGCACATTCTGATGCATATTCGGATGTGCAATGAAAGTTGTATCATGTAAAGCGGCAAATTGCGAGAATAGATGCGCAAATGCATGAACAATAGAAGGGAAAATAGATCCTGCTCTCATTCCGTGCCCGCGTTCTAGAATTTCCTGCGCATCAAATAGTGAGATATTATACATCCTGTAAAAATGTCTTCGCAAAACAGGACTCAAATCCTCAGCTGAGTCACATGCAACTTCGCTTGGGCAGACCCGTTCAAGCATGGGCACATCGACTCTTGGAAACGGAACCTCTCCTGCTCTCATTCCGTGCCCGCGTTCTAGAATTTCCTGCGCATCAAATAGTGAAATATTATGCATCCTGTAAAAATGTCTTCGCAAAAAAGGACTCAAATCCTCAGCTGAGTTACATGCAACTTCGCTTGGGCAGACCCGTTCAAGCATGGGCACATCGACTCTTGGAAACGGCACTCCCATAGGGAACAGTTTTTTTTAAGAGGATATTTTTATGGGTTTCTTTCAATCAATATAACTCCTCTAAACATTTTTACTCTCTCACAATAGCAACAATGTTTTGAGGCAGCTTTTTAATTACTGCACAGAGTCTAGAAGAAGGTTTCATTGATTTTGTGTGATTGAGGATTATTCTTTCTACGATTAACAAGGTGGAAGCACCTTAATGAACTCGCTCAGGATAAATGAGTCGCCTATCGCTCTGAAATAGACGGACCGGGTGGAAATCGGAGGGACCATTTGGTCGGATTTACGAACGGGCTCGCGGGAAAACACACTCATATCCGCCCACAGCTTTCACTCGGGCGAACGCTGTCCACTTCAGGGCGTGGTGTGAAACGGCGACCGTATCATAATCCCGTACTGAGTCACCACGGGGTGACAGTTATTAGCCCGCACTCGTGGAAACGTCCGCTGCGCGGCGCCGGTGTCGAGATTTGTGAATCAGTCGCACGCAGGATAGTCTGAATACCTAAAATCCGCTTCAAACCAGGGATTTTTTCGTCCACAAATCCCTTCTAACTCCAGATAGTTCAAAATTAAATGCATTTTGACCCGGAAATGACGTGGTATAATGGGTGCAGCAACGTGAAGGGCAAAGGTAACGAAACCGAATCACAAAAGACGGAAGGGAAACCAAATAGGACTAAACGCCTTTAAAGTAGTTGGGAGTGATTTTCATTAATCTACATATTTGCGTGAAACTGTACATACGCGTACTTAAGTAATGTGCAGGTACAAGTAAGAGCGAAAAAAATTGCTTTTTACCGATTTGGTTTCTTGCCAATTTAATGCTATTTTAACTCGTATCCTAAATTGCACTTAGAAAACATTTCGAAATAATTCGAAAAATATGTAAGTACCTACAGATTTTCTCCAAAACGAGAGTCACAATAAAAGAAGGCTGTAATTGAAGAAGAGACAGGCAAAATGAGCCCACCGTTAAGATGGCTCTGGCTCCACAACGTGAGTCAAGACAAATACTATGTTAAACATATTAATTGATTTCGTTAAAAAAATCCTGCTCTCGCTGAATAAATGGGATACCCATTGAAAACCACAATTAAGCTACAAAATATGCGGATTATTCCATAAATTTATTTTAATGGCCACATTTTCCCAGCCATAGTAGCGTCTGCAGCGTCATTTGCGTGGAACTATTGCATTTTGGCTTCAATTACGGTAGTAACTCGGAGATGACTTAAACAGATACGTAGGCTATATATTTCCAAGGGCTCTACGCGTCTAATAAATAGTTTGCATTAAAAAAGCTTTAATATGCTTTCTCGTACACCTTGATGTTTTTATGCTGTAATCGGAGCTATCTCAACAAGAGCCAATGTTAAATTCTTTACTTTTTAGGCTGAATTACGAAAAAACTAGCTAGGAAAACCTTTTTTTTTCATCTTTTTCATTTTGAACCCTATTTTATTACCATTGCATTTACACTCCGCTGACCTCTTCTCTCCACCCTCCGCTTTCAAATCCTTCCTTACACAACATGTGAGCAAATTCTCCCCACTACACTTATCGCTACATCCACCCACATCCAACACATCAAACCACTTCACTTATCACTAAGTCACCGTCCACGTTATTCTGTTCTTTTGTATGTTTTCCATTCTATGTTATTATTTTTATATGTTGTAATCGCTTCTAATTTATTCGCTTCCTAGTAATCCAATTTGATAAACTTTTGTCCCATTTTGGGGGCTTTTTCAAGTAAATATATCAATAAATCTCAATTTGTAAAAAGCATATAAGTAATAAATTCAGGCTTCACTTTGTGTAACCTATCCATATCGGAAATCAAAACATTCAAGTAATGGTCCACTAATATTTTTATTATTTACGACCTGTGTTTCATCACGTAATGACATCTTCAGGTTCAGACCAGAAGATGTCATTACGTGACGAAACACGGCTCGTAAATAATAAAAATATTAGTAGACCATTACTTGAATGTTTTGATTTCCGGTTGTAAAATGCACTTCAAATATGCCTCATCGAAGATTTCAGAAAATCTAGAATAAGTGACCACAAAAGCCGCTTTACACGGTACATTTAATTGTAAAAACGAATGTATCATAGATTGTACAAGAAACTGAATGGAAATAGAGAAGTTTCTATTTCCCGTTCAGTCATTCAGACAATCATACAATTTGCCGCTTTACACGGTACAATTTCCTTCATGAAGGAATTCGTACATTCGTTTGAACAATAAAATGTACCGTGTAAAGCGGCCTTAAGGCAGGAGACACCTTACGGAAGACGAAACTACCATGTGTCCCCAAAGTAGCAATTAGAAAACAAGCGGAGGCGATGCTTCGGGCAATGTATCTTGGGAGAAGGAATACGTTAGACTTCGCAGTTTACCACCTCTTTGAAACAGAGGTCTGGATGATTCACCCGCTGACCGCGGTGGCTGGATGTAGTGCGTGGCCTCACGTTCCACGCACAAACATCCCACAATTACACCTATGCCTAAACGTGAGCGAATGTGGAAAACTCTCCGGGGTAATAGCGTGCGAACAATCTCAATTGTCAAGTGCCTCTTAACGATGGAGTACACACAACAAAGGCGAGAGAGAGAGAGGGATGCAGGAAAAGAAGAGGAAGGATTTATCGGTTTCTCGGCTGTTTGCGCCGTTGATGTGGGGCACGCAGAGCGATAGGAATTCCTCCCCGCGACTGCATGATTTTTAAACTCTTGACGTGGCAAGGACAGGCGACCTCCTATAGGATGACTTATCGTTATTGGTCGTTCAATCCTAAGATTGGTTGGCTGCAGCCCTCCACCCGTCCCTATCTAATGATAGTTCCCTTACCTTCTGGTATCTCTTCCTAAATACTTTCCTCTTTTATTTGGTCCATGAACTTATTCCGGGGTCTTCCTCTGGGGACTTTTCCCTCGATATTACCTTCAATTCTGTTCTTCACAAACTCATTGTATCTTAGAGTGCGTCCTTCCATCTGGTTCTTCTCTTCTGTATGGTGTCCCATATGGTCCTTCCCTCTTCTATTCCTCTGAAAAATTCATCATTTCGAACTTTGTCCGTCCATTGAACCTTCAGCATCTTCCTCCAGAACCAGGTTTCGAAGGCTTCTATTCCTTTCTGGGCGAGTTTTCCGATAGTCCATGCTTCCAATCCATACAGTGTCACGCTGCACACAAATGTTTTCACATACTGTTTACTAGTTGTCTTTTAGGTAGTGCGAGAGAGATAATAGATAGAGTAGATAGAGAGAGTAGCCTAATCATAACAGAGAACATATTTGATATTAAAGTTTTAATTTCACCAACTGTGAGACACACAAATTAAATATTGCATAATTAATGGTACAATAAAATAGTGTTACATGACAGAAATTGTAAGTAACCAAATGAAAATATCTAAATAAGCCATTAACTTGACTCATTTCTTTCACGCGGTACGTTTGAAACTCCATCAAAACGGAAGTTTAATTGTGATCCCGAAGAATTTACTGCGGTGACAATATGACTAATTTTAAAAAATAGTTGAGAAAACACACAAACTACACACTGTTGATTTTTCTCGAGATCTAAGTGTAAGAAATGCCTCATTTTAAATATAAGGTCTCCCTGGAGTGCATACACGTACCATTTTCCATATAAAAAGGCTGGTATGTTTTGGCAAATACCTCGGAAAGTAGTGAGGTAAGGGGTTGAATTTTTTGTCAATGGAAGGGTGATATATTTTTCTTTAAAATGTGACCAAATTCATTGATTTCTAGGTAAAATGATATTTCGCTCAAACTACATTAACCATGAATGCTTTCTTAGCTTGGCCCTAATATTGTTCAGAGGCTGTGATAATTCCACATTTTCCAGACGATGGTGACATTAAAATTCATCTAAGGTTAATTATTCATCAATTCAAAGCTTAACGGTAAATAAACTCTATTGAAAATTTATTTTCTTTCTTTTTAGACGAAGTAGATATGACACGCAAACCAAAGTCTGGGTAATGGGAGACTTGAATATTTATTCAGCAAGTGCTTTCTTACCTATAAAATCAAAAACTTGAAGCAAAAATCCATTACCGATGAGCAAATTAACAATCTCTGTTTTCACCGCTATTCCAAAATCCTTGAGCTACACAAGAAGAACTGGGCCTAATAGACGAAGGAAGAAAGTAATGAACTCAAAAACAGAAAGTTGGCTGATATATATAAAATAATAAGGAATACGCTCAGTTGTGAAGCAAGTCAGGCGGCTGAATCATAGATTAACAACAATGGCGAGGAGATGGAAGCTTAAGTCTTCACGGGAAAACAGGGAACTGATAACAGAACTGTAATGAGTGTTACCTCACAGAACGTCCCATTAAAGACAATGTTATTCGGAGTATAGTTAAAGAAATTCTCAGTAAAAATTAAGGAAAATCCGAGAGAGGAAAATGGGGAAACGATTCAGTGGCAAAGCATTGGATACCAGCATACTAAGGAAATGCACACAGTGGATGATTATAAAAATGAAATACTCCATTCAAAAATAGGATTTGATGTTTAGCAAAGGACTAGCGACAGAAAGGTATGTGTAAGTTGTTAATGGAATTTCTTGAGTGTTCCTTAAGTATACTAGAGTAAGACTTCGCTTGATATCCGTTGAACTTATTTCGTCCCAGGTTAAGCTATTTCCGAGATAGGTGAAGGAATCTACTTGCTCCAATTTCTCTCCTCTCAGTGTGATTTCTGCATTCAAGTTTTCTCTTCCGCACACTAGTATTTAATTCTTCCTCTTATGTATTCCCATGTTGCATATTGACCAGAGGAAGACTTACGCCGCACAATATTTAGGAAGCAACACTCAATCCAGCCACGATCCATTACCTTCATTGAAAAGTTCACAATCCATGATAATTATAAAATCACACAGCACTCGCGTTTAAAGAGAAAAAGAACCGCGTTATTTTTCCCCTTTGGGACCGAAAAAAAAACATTCTAATTTAAATATTTGCCAGAGTCGAATCATTAATCAAAACCATGAATATTAACCGCATTTGATATTCATCCCCTTGCAACTCAATTTGAATTTTAAAAAACGGGATAAAATGAACATTAGCGACATGATACTTGATCAAACAAACCCTGTGTTAACCGATCTGGTGTGGGGAAATAGTATGTGGATAGACACAATGCAAATATTCCAACCTTTATAAATACTATGCGCGAGTCACTATTGACCCGAAGTACTCAACCAAATAGGGGAAGGCTAAAGGAGTTCATATCCATTAAGAGGACGCATCATACCCTTCGGTAAGGAAAAGTTCCGTAGAAAATCCACAAGATGGCGTCACTCGCACCCGATCGAGGCGTTTTGGCGTCAGGAGTCTCCTACTCCAGGATAACTCTCGCACAGGGCAACAGTCGTCGGCAAGTTTTATCCATGTCTCCGGCGCGTAAGTACAGGCAGCGCTTATATACGATCTGTGAAAGAAGACTGAACTAATTGCATCACCGTCCGAGCACATCATGGCCGAAAACCATTCAGGTAGCTTGTCGAAATATACCAATTACAGATTCTATCTTACAACCGTTACGGCTGTTACTTAGCATTCCGATAGAGGAGGGATTGATACATCTCCATCAGTTTTAGATATGTCAATAATAATAATATTTTTATAAAAATATACCCTACATCTTGCCGTTTTCCCGATGGTTTAATTATGCTCCCGGATAAAATTTTCATGTTTCAGATACGAGCCTCCCTTGGCAAAGGTCTATTATTTATGCTATAAAAATTTCAAGTTGATGACGTAAGACTTTAACAAAAAATCTGGGGTCGGAAATCATCACAAATCCGATCTGTCGAGCGGGTGTGATGCGTCGCCTTAATGCCATATACTCCACGCAATAATGACGAATAATTCGCCCTTTCCTTCATTCGCCTCACAGCCTGATCAACAGGGCGTTGGCATATGAGCGAAACGATAATCAGAAAAACTGGAAACTGATGAAATAAGCAACAGGAATCTATACCTGTATTACATACCTATTACCTACACCTAATTTTACCCCGTTTTCTATAAACAATTGGAACCCAGATTGCCAAGCCATGTGTTGATGAAGTTGAGAAAATTTTAACACTTAGAAATATCGTTACCATAGTTCTTTTTCTTTGTATTTAAAGATTATTTTCCGAAACCATCGAAGATAACCATAAATACGAAAAGAAATTGCTACGGAGTTAATAAACACAAGCAGAGAAGATAAAATATGAGTGACTATGAACAATAGGAATGAGGCAATTACAGGAAATGAAGGATATGACTAGTGACAATGGGTATTCATGATGAAACTAAGATAAGAGACGAGAGACAATAGGTACCCCCTCTTATATGTCATGCTTCAATCTCTGCCCTTAAAAAAAAGTTTACATCGGACTAGATAGCGGCAGTGGTCTAACAGGCTATAAGAAACTCGAGCGGGCGCATGGAATATTCAACTGCAGCTACATACTACCCAGCGAGCCTGCGCAGAGGCGTGTGGCAGGGGGCATAAGGAAACCAGGCATGGAAGGGGAGAAAATAGGGATACGGAGGAGGTGGAAGACATGGTCACAACTGTATGCTAACGAAGCTTATGTTAGTACCACGCTGTTTACTCACACCATCAATAGTGGCGCGTGGAAATATAGAATTCTTGTCGAGAAAATCTATATCTTGCCCTGCCATCCGCCACAAGGATGTCCGGCAGGGGCTGTGAGGACACGAACAATGAAAAAGATAGGGTATAAGAAAAATAAATTAGAAGACGAAAAGGCAAGAATGTATGTTCACTCTCAACCTATGGTTTGTGTCGGTGTTTGTCCACCGTCTCCTTATGGTTTCGCAGAGTCTCGTCTATAGCGTTGCGTGGAAAGTAACGTTTGTACTTATCAGCCACAGTAACTCTCTCATTTTACCGCGGATATGTAGCCTAAGTGATGCAATGCGGGGTTGAGATAATATTCTCAATGCAACCCTGAAAATCTCACGAACTGTATTTTTCAAGTACCCTTGGCCTAGCGTATAGTATCCGGGTCTCTGAACGGCTCCCAATCTAGTTCAATCATCATCCGAGTCGCACTGTCCTTCACTCACAAAAGTTTATGACAACAAATACGTCATTCCTTCGTCGCAAAAAATCTTAGAGCAATATAAGCGGCTTTCACATTTTTTTTCCTTTTGTTTTTTTTTCAAAGAGGGAAGATTCATTATAACTACAAAATCAAAAAAGGAAATAAAAGCTGAAAGTTACAAATGAAATCTCGGTAAATTGCAGTGATCCTAATCAGATTCTGTTGTGTGTTCCGGCATAATGATTTGTTAAAGGCCGTGATGATAATTGAATAAGTGTTACGAGTTTAATAGAAGAACTAGGATGGTAATTACTATCAGAACGCAGGTTAAAATTTAGGTTAAACCTTATGAGTAAATTCGAAACCGATTTGTTCACAGATGACGTTAGATATATATTAAGAACCCCTGCGTATTATGCTAGGTTTGATCAGATTAACGAGATTAGAGAGATAGATTGTCGTACCGATAGATTATAAAATGTAATTTTTCCCGCGTACCATAAGAGAGAACAATAGGCAGCGTAGCAAAGGGATAGGTAGGTGAATTATAGTTAGAGTAGTCTGTAGTGCATGATGCATGTAATAACAACCAATAATCCCTGTCTTATTATATAGATGCTAACCATCTAGCTGCATGTAACCCTGTTCTCTAGCATGCCTCCCTTAAATATCCTACTTGCATGGCAATAGTGCATGTTCGGTGATCTTCAACCCCTGCCACACACCCTCGTGGTGGCTCGCAGGGTATTACGTATATGTAGATTAATCAATGTTTCTACCATTTTCATTTTCTTATTGTTTATATTTTTGGTATCCACTAACCATTTTTGTAAAATTATTTGTAATTTTCAACACGGTGACTGACTTTTGTTGCTATCTATATTGATGAGATTTTGTTAGACAAAGGACAAAACCCCAAACAGGACGTTATCCTAAGGGGAACCTATGTCCCTCGTTTTGAAATTTAGTAATATTTACCTTTATGTGTACGTGCTTATATGAGGAACAAATAAATTAAAAATAAATAAATGCTTGACTGAGTACTCACTGCAGATAAAAAAAATAGACCCAGGAATGGAAATTTTTAAGAGGATGAGCGATATCCACATATTGAAATAAGCAAAATGGAAGGTGATAAAGATGAGATAAACAGCAAAAGAAATCGCAAGAGATGTGGTGACAGAAAGAGTGAGAGAACTATTTGAAAGAGACTTAGCAGAGAAAGAGTAGGTATTTATCTCCAGATAAACAGCTAAAGGTGAAGAAAGAGTCCTCAATCCTAGAGTGTACCAGACCACAGAGAAGGAACTCTCTTCACATATTCTTAAGATCGATAAAGAATATAAGCACGAAAAGCGATGTTTCTTCTTTAGAACTCCCATCAAATAAAAGCCTCGAAAGGGAATAGAGTTGAAAATAAGTCGGCGAATGAATGGAATGCCATATTAATCAATGCGGAACAAGTCTGAAGCTCCGACACGCAAAGTCGAGCGAGGGAACGGTACACGTTCTGCGATATCAAACGAGATGAATGGATCGCACACTGGCCTCTTAGATCCACAGGGACTTAAACGTATATAAACGACCGTCAGATAATTGGAACTGAAGTAGGTACTGCCCACTAGGGGAAAAAACAACCACGTACTAGCGAAACAACAATTAATATACAGATGACAAAAGCTATACACAACATAAAATTCATTCAGTTGGATGCAAAAACTTCATAGATTTAAACCAATGTTAAAAATAGTGTGCGAGAAATTTCCTATACAGTCCTCTTGAGCTCATGAAGTGCTTCATGAGAAGGAAACAACAGCAGAAGAAAAAACTGACGCAACTTCACTCGAAAATTTATCGATTTTTATAAATCAATTTTTATCAATTTGTATGGTTATATTACATATATAAATAGATGATAGATAGGATAATATGATATCTCTAAGATAGCAGGTTTAACGAAACTAAGTTTGATGTTACCACATCATCCTCGAAAAGGGCTTGAAGGTGATGTAGTAACATCGAACTTTTCAAATTAAACCATTTTTAGTGGCAACTTCAAGAGTTTTGCTTCAGTCATTATGGGCCAGTTACACAACGTCACACCTGAAGTTTCATTTTATAAATAATGATAATTACAGTTGAAAAGTTCACCAGATAAAAGCTTTTATCTAGATACCAGAGCGATAAACATATTCAGCTACGTGCGTCCCAGTGCTTTCACCATTTATATCAAAACTGATACAACAAGCTAATAACAGTTTCAATAGCAGAGAGAAAAAAGCAATGTGATAAGTTATTTCAAACGTAAATGACTGTATTTTCACGAAAATATATACCATAATGATTTATTACCACGAAATATTCATGAGCTAATCATATGAGCTGAATTAATTAATCCGCGGTATTAATGGGAATACTGGAATGATCACATCAATGCAATTTACATATAAACGAAAACGGGGGAATAAAATCCTTAAATGCTATGATAGGCACGTGCAAGCGTTTTTTTGGCGAGGAGTTGAGATGCCTACATATACTCTCGTGAATCCAAGAATTGCCGCGGCAAATCACCGAACATTCAAACCGATAAGGATACAAAATCGGACAACGCCATTATATGCACGTACACGGGAGTTTGCTAGATATCTACATCAATGAGGTATCCTAAAAGCCATCAATAGGGTGTGTGGCACGTGGTGATTCCACACCAGGAGTCCAGAACTCGCCCCGGTTCAAATTACAACCTCGCACGTTCCTCTGCCCGCTGGGCGCACACCAGAAAACAACAGCGAGAATAATACGCGGTCCAATGAGAAACTAAGACATTGCTAAGATGACAAACTGCTACCACACAGACAACTGTTATTGATACAACTGAATTGTATGAACAAAAATGATAAAATAAAAAATATCTTGGCCGACGAATTTGAACAATACCCAATATTCAGTGCGTGAAATTTGAGATAATGTAATTGTTGGGTGGCTAACAAACTCGCAACGTGATGTTGGGTAAGCATTCTTAGACCAGGAGCTCCAATCCTCAAACATGCTAAAAATAATAGGCTTTCTCTGAAATTTTCCACCCTACAACTGCGGTATCGAGTAGAGATACCTAGCTAATGATTTATGATTATAAATATAAAAATATTCGGAATTGGGTATAACACGGACATGCTGGTAAAACAGTGTTACTGTCACCTTGAGGGAAGGGTATCCATGCCAAATTCAGGAGCAATTCATTTAAGATCATCATAAATAAATCGTAAAAACTTATATAATTCACAGAAGAAATCCGTATATAAATGCAGACATTTATGCTGGAGCTGTTCACCCCATAGATGTAGGTGCCTCCTATACTTCGATGAGTTTCCACCATAGACACCTTCATTGTAGGTGAAGATATACCCCTTCAGGCTTCACACTCCCGCGTGAGTTGCTATAAATAGGAAAGAGACTAACTAAAGGTCAAACGACAACTATACAGGAAGAAAGGATACGAGAGATGGAATCGAGAGCGTTTTATACGTATACATACATCGAAGAAGGGCCCATCTTGAAATCCGGCCAAGACCGAGAACGGAAAAAGGTGGTCGGGGTCAAATGGGACGGTTTTGGCGGGTGGGCACGATCGAAAGGTCGCAGGGTCGATCCTCGCCTCGGGATCGGGACACGAAGAGGCCAACGATTACGAAGATCCAGATTGAGACGATGATAAAGGCAAATATCAACCTCAAAACAAGGCTCCCATCATTAGATCGTCTCTATAATTTTGAAAAAAAGTTTTCCTCTCTCGGAAGAAGATCTTAGTCAGGAAATTATAACGTTCTTCTCTCCTTTCAAACGTTTTGAATGCACAGATTTTCTTCATCAGGGTTATCACTTAGTGCCTGGATTTTACTATTCTTTAGTCCCATTAATAATACTAATTCATAGTTGTAAATAGTATACTGCATGATAGCATGTTCGTACACGTCGGACTACCATGGTTTATATCTCACGACCGCATATTGTCATCCTGACTGCTTTTGGCATCCGGGCGAGCGTGCGCGGTTCTGATTTCAGCTGGGATGAGTGTTGCATGCCTGGTGTGGACCCACCCCGTGCCACACACCCTAGTGGTGGCTTGCACGGAATTTAGTATATGTAGATGATGTAATCTTAGTATGTACAAATTATTTTTTTTAATTCTACCGGTAAAAGGTAGGTTTTGTAGAAAGTTTGAGAAAATCCTCCCGGTATTCTACACTTTCGAGGTCCAATCTATCTCTAGTATTTCTATTTTCGCCACTGCGTACTTATGATATGCTCTTCTTCGTCCCGTCCTTAAAACTAATTCTCCGCATTCCTCTTCCCATGAACAAATTCACGTAAAATGACAAAAATACACAAATGTAAAATTTCACTTAAAATGTAAAATATGCGACGAAATTGTTTGATCACGACTTACTTAAAAATATTTAAAATGTGCATTTAAGGTAGTTGGAGCGAAATATCATTTCGCCTAGAAATCAATGGCTTCCGTCTCATTGTAACGAAAAATATCTTACTCTTCCAAAGATACAAAAATATCAGCCCCATACCGAACTACTTTCTAAACTTTTTGAAGAAGAATACCACCCCTTTTACCTGGAAAATGGTAGGTTACGCTCTCCAGAGAGACCTTATTTAAAAAATGAAGCATTTTTACCACTTAGATCGGGTAAAAAAATTAATAGGGTGTGGTTTATATGTATTCTTTACCGGTTCTTGAAAATGAAATACTTTGTCACCGGAGTAGTTTTTTCAGAATCGCAAAAAACCTTCCGTTGTGAAGGAGTTTTGAACGTACCGCGTAAAAAAATTAGTCAAATGAAAGGATTATGTAGATATTAGCATTTGATTACCAAGAATTTCAGTCATATACAAGTATAATATATCACTATTACTAATGCAGTATTCACTTCATGTGACTAGGGAACTCTCCAACAAATAAAACAGTATCTTTGTTAACTTGGTCGTATGTTCCCATAGTCATATTTAATGGTAAATTTTACTAAACCACAAAAACATTTTTACTAAACCACAAAAAAAAACAAATTTTTGGGGTATAGTAAAAGTTGCCATTAAATATGACTAGGGAACTATCTCGCTCGAACTACCTTAAGGACTCACGATTGCCACGTAAGTAAAACACAAAACTTCCAGCCTCCCCCTTCAATAAAAACATGCTTCGTTCGTACATAAGTCGGCCGCTGAGCTGAAAATACGCCAGATTCGGTCACGAGAGCGTAAGAAAATCGCGTGGGCATCCCGCCCAACTGATGCAAATGACGCGGGAACCACGTGCGGGAGGTAAGCCGTGCGGCAGGTGTAGAACACGCCGTGGAGAGCGGATGCGGAAATGGCGGGAGAGATAGTAGGGCAGCAATTATGAAGCTCAGCGAACGATAGCTGTCGTGTTAATATTGCATTTCTCGTTGCCAAATTTGCACCGCTTATACCAATAGAATATTCTTATCCTCCCCAAGTTGAGAACAAACATTCAGTGCAAGACGATGCCGTAAATTGGCAAAACACCTCGTGCTGCTAAAAGATTGCAGGAAAGAACAGTGTATTTTGCTCAATTATGAAAACGATTGTTCAGAACTTCTTCATAACTACAGAACTTCCAGAATATCCTTCGAAACCTGTTGCTGGAGGATGCTGAAGTAAAAATGGGGGGGCCAAAATAAGAAATAATGAAGTTTACAGAAGAGTAGAAGAGGAAAGGACCATATGTAACACCACACAGAAAGGAAAAACAAGATGGATTGTACACACCCTGAGACACAATGGGTCTGTGAAGAACATATTTGAAGCCAAAATAGAGGGAAAAGTCCACATAGGAAGATTCAGGAATAAGTTCATGAACCAAATGAAGATGAAAGTACATACATAGGAAGACCACCCAGGAAGTGCAGGAACTAGCATTAGATAGGGAAGGGTGGAGGGCTGCAGTCAACCAATCTTAGGATTGCACGGCCAATGATGAGAACTTCCTCGGATAGAAGCTAACAATTCTGAACATGAAATATATCGAAAGAAATCCATTTGTTAAACCAATCATTACATTCCGATAACGTACTCAACAAACGACCTGTCACAAGTCTCTCTTAATGGTGATTTATAACAAAAAACGTGCATAATAAGACTTAGCCTTTTATAATTACAGCAAAAAACCCATAACCGGAAAATTAATTTTGCCGTTCCATTTCCGGAAAATACAAATTTTCTTCGCCGTGTGACCAGGAATCGCAGCATCGTAAATAGAAGGCAAAATAGAAGCAAGTCTACTTTTCGCATACAACAGCAGTCGATTACTTTAGGCGTAGCAAGTTTGGTGGCGCCAGCTTGCATAGTTATTGGCTCCAGGGGGAGGAGATCACACATGACAGGAGGGATAAAGGCACTTAGGCTCTCTATCTCTCTGAAGGAGCCAACCTAAACCATTCGAGACCTCTCTCCGCTAATCAACGCTTAATTATTCCACGGCGGCCTCTGACTCTCCACTGGCGACTTCCACCAAGTCTCGCTATGCCTATATTCCACAAAATCGTCACGTAATCCCATTAAAGTCCGAGCTCACACATTGAATTACCATTTGTACATGATTTCTAAGATTATTGTCGCAGGAGTAGCTTCCAGTGGGTGAATCCGCCAGAAGATTTTTGTCGTATGAACATACAGGGATGAATCAAAGAGCAATGAAACACACGTGTTGGAAGGAGCTCTTAAGGAGTTAAATGGAGTCACATGTGTAATAATGAGCGGAAGGATACCTATCCGATCGTTTACTCAAGCGTTCGTCCACCTTGGGCGTCTAACTTTGAAGGACTATTTGATGCCAGTTCATGTCTATATATCACTCACTTTCGTCAGTCTCACTTGGTGGTATTCCATCATTAAAAAATTTAAGATATCAACTTTTACAAAACCACTCGATTTATTAAAACAACGACCCAGGTTTCAATGTGCATTCACATCATCAAGATATATAGACATGAAAAATTTAAGATATCAACTTTTACAAAACCACTCGATTTATTAAAACAACGACCCAGGTTTCAATGTGCATTCACATCATCAAGATATATAGACATGAAAAATTTAAGATATCAACTTTTACAAAACCACTCGATTTATTAAAACAACGACCCAGGTTTCAATGTGCATTCACATCATCAAGATATGTGAATGCACATTGAAACCTGGGTCGTTGTTTTAATAAATCGAGTGGTTTTGTAAAAGTTGATATCTTAAATTTTTCATGTCTATATAGGTACATCCAAGACCGCGACGCTCCCTTTCCCTCGACGGTAATGCTTTACTAGCAGAGCACTCTAGAGGTCAGGTGCTTTCCAACCACGATGACCCCGCCAAATTTAAACCAAAGCACTGAAACCTTTGAGCGATAGCTTATAACATGACCTCTGCATTCTTCCGATATTGGTCCAAATGATGAAAATTCACGAGGTCTCCTGATATTTGATATTGTTTCTTAGGTTTGGTGCATAATTTCCAATGAAAAGAAACCAAATGGAATTCACACAAACTTTATTGTGAATAATGATACTGAGGACACAACTTACATTATTAACATAACATTTGAAACAATGAAGTGGAATTCATTTTCAAACTTGACATAAAATCACATAAATCCTCGCACAGCCATACTATAGGACCATAGGCCAAATTAATTAATTAGATGTCAATACAAAAGTAAGAGCAGGCTTCGGTCATAACTGTAAAACGTCTAACCATCTTATTCACACCGTACTTACCTCGCTAAATCACGCGGGAAGTTGAAAAATGCATTTTTTTTGTCTAATCTGCAGCCAGAAAAATTATTGCACCAACTGGCTGAGCAATAATGCCGCACGAGTCGCTTCTCACATTCATGACTTGCCGACATGATTGTTATTTTGATACGGACCACGCAGGCCACGTGACTTTTTCCTAACGAAATCATAACATAGTTTTTTGTTAACAAATTCACTGAGTATAAACAATTAAAATAATTATTTATAAGTTAATAACCTATTATCGTCTTATTTAAAGATCTTTGTTTAATTTGCGCCTGAAGTAGATGACGCTAAAGTCACTACATACGATATATCGCAGTAAGCGACGTAGCCTTGGGTACATCTACTTGCGATATCGCCACAGCAGACGTCGGCCCGCATTGACACGGGGAACGTGTGATCAGGCTCTTTCGCTATATTCTGTTAAATATACTAGTTGCCCGAATTGCCAGTGTACTATCTTCATTATACTCGATGCTTCGAGAATATACCCTTTCTTCCAAAACACGCGGAAGGTAAGGAAGAGGACGTGGGTAGGTCTATCACAGGCGGAGTGCGTCTCCGATCCATCCCGACCGCTGGGACTAATTGAATCCACTGCCGCACGAGCCGACAGCTTCGGAAACTCATCTCCAGAAACCATATGGTCGCCGAACCTCTCTCTCCCTAGCTCACTCACAGCAGTGTCGCAGCCACGCTTTATTAACCACCGCTCTCTCTCTCTCCCATTCGGCGGGAGTCGACGGGAGGGAACCCCGGCAGACCGCCCGCCCGCCTCCCCTTTCCCCCTGCGGCGGGCGGCAGATATGCACGCCAGGCCACAAGTACCACACTGAGAGGACGGGGTTGAGCGCCTCGACGCGTCGCACGGGTGTTAGAGTTGATACCACAGGGGTCCCTTCATCTATACCCCCCCCTCTACGCTAAAGATTACCGTACGGTAGTCGAAAAGCAAATAAAAAATCACTTTTTAAAATATTGGCATGTTGTGACCTGGGTCAAGATCCCATCCCTTCAGGATGGAAACCTTTTTTTTCCTCAATCCTTAGCCCTCTATGGACAAAATTATGAAACATCGGCCTGAAAACACAACTGCTACTATCTATTAGTTTTTTAAAGGTGCGATTTAAGCATTTTTAAATTTGCATTTGATTTGATAATAACATTTTTATTTTGAAATATGACGTATTGGTATAGTATGTACATACATACACACATACCCATCACGCCGTTCCCTTCCCGGGTAGACACAGTCAAAATGTTTCACTCATCAATACATAATTGTACACCTAACTCTGCTTCAATAATTTCCTCCATGCTGACCTATCCTTGCAAACCTCTTTTGCCTCATTTACCTCCATACACTGTTTCATACACGCCCTCCTATTTTTAAAACTCCTAATATTCCTCCTCCTAAGAATTTCCTCAACCACATTCAACCACAACTTTCTCGGCCCACCTCTACCTCTCACACCATTCATTCTACTCTCATATATCTGTTTCGTTATTCGAGTCTCATTCATTCTCTCAACATGGCCAAACCAACGAAGCACACTCCTTTCATACACGTCCATTACTAGAGCATTTAACACATATTCATTCATGACCCTATCCATCCTACTTTTGCCGCTAATACTCCTCAGATAGCTCATACCCACGGCGTTTAGTCTACTCTTATGTCTATCCTGACATGCCCATGTTTCACTACCATAGAACAAAGTGGGGAGAAGTACACTTTTGTATGCGGCGATTTTCGCGTCCTTAGTCAGGCACTCATTCCTTGATATGCTCCACAAGCTACCTACCACTTTCCTTCTAGCATTCGCACGTCTCTTTATCTCCTCAACTAATCTTCCATCTTCATCTTACCCAAGTACATAAAATCATCCACCTGTTCAATTACTTCACCATTCGCCCTCAAAATACAGTTATTCTCCCCATTCTCCTTATCAAAAACAACTACTTTAGTCTTGCACGCATTTACCTTCAATTTCATTCTCTCCGCTGATTCACAAAACTTATCTAGGAGCTTCTGTAATCCCTGTTGACTGTCTGAGATCAAAACAGCATCATCCGCATATAGAAGAACTCGCACGTTTACTTTTCCAATCAAAACACCGTCGTTTTCACTACATGCGTCTCTAACACATTTATCCATAAATAAATTAAAGAGCCATGGAGACATTACGCATCTTTGCTTTACGCCCCGATTTATTACAAACCAATCACTCAGAACCCCGTTAAATCTTACACTTGCCTTACTATTGTCATACATCGTCATCATAACATTCAATAACTGCCCATTTACTCCATAGTCTCTCAAAACCTTCAACAACTTCTTTCTATTTACTCTGTCATCCCTTCTCTAATTCGACAAACGCACTGTACACTTTCTTTCGGACACTCATACATTTTTCTATCACTTGCTGAAGTGCAAAAAGCTGGTCTCCACATCCTCTCCCAGGCATTAACCCACACTGCACACCCCATATTCTGTCGGAAGTACTACTCCTCACTCTTTCGATTAATATTTTACTAAACACTTTTCCCGGGATACTCAATAAACTAATGGCCCGATAATTATTACATTCGGCCTTTCCTCCCTTCCCTTCGTACAACGGAACTATGATGGTGTATAGTATGCGTAGAGTATATTATTACAATTTACTGCTAAACGCCAAAATGTGTAGTATGTATTTAATTTAAATTTAATATGAAACATCAGCATGAAAAAAATACTGCTACTATATAAGTTTTTTTAAAGGTGCGATTTAAGCATTTTTTTAAATTTTTAATTGATTTGATAGTAACATTTTTATTTTGAAATGTGACGTATTTGTATAGTCTGTATTTAATTTAATTTAATACTAAACATAATAATATGTATACAAGGCATACTTCGAAATTACCTTCATAACGTAACTTTTTTTAAACTATCCCAATTTTTTCTTCACATGATAGCTGAAACTATTTGTTTCAGGGCTCCACCAGGCACGCCATCGTCTGTGAATAGCGTCACACATTCATCTATTCAAATTGTTTGACAAACCGCCGAAAGTGACGCAACTTTCCACACACTTAATCCAAAGCGTTACAATTCTGTCTAGCGCAGCAACTAAATGGAAAAGCCTCTTAGAAAGCAGACATTTCAATGATTTTGAAACGCAACAAATTTGACTTGCTCATCCATAGAGGGTTAAGCATGCATTCGATGGATTTCTCTATCTATATGTCTGTACTGTTATATGGTAGAGCTCAGATTAGCCTAGAGAAACTGTCTCGGAAGTGTGACCTTTCACTTTCCTTAACGTCAGAATTGTCACCTGGCCGAAAACATCCGTCTCGGCTTTCCTATATAATCGCACGGAGATTTGGCCAATGGTCTGTAGGGCCCTGTCGGGATCAGTCGGATCTTTCCGGTTCTTGGTCATAATTTAACGAGTAATGCTTAAGAATAGAGGAAAGACACTTGTTTACATCTTGAAGAGATAGGATCTTGACCACTAATATCCAGGTCACAACAGGTAATACTTTACCATTTTCCTCATTAAGTATCCGTATCATTCAGCCATAGGAAGTACAACGATATTCTATACGAGCGTGAAAGGCAAAATCTGGCGAAAGCAAAGGAAGGCCCAGATTGAAGTGGGAATACGAATACGAGGGCAAATGTAGAAAGATGAGGAGCACAGTGGGCTAGCGTCAGGGTGATGGGTCTTGACCGTACTAAATGGCGCACTCTTTGCAAAACCTGGACACCCAACGGGAATAAGAGGGTAACAGACTGACTAAGGAGAAGAAGATTTTTCTGACATTCTAGGGGACATAATATTCCCACTCAAATTTTAATGGAGGCATTTTCCTCCACGTTGGCAGAATTTCACACATTTTACAACATTAATCATGTAATTTTTGGAATGCGAAAGAATATTTTCAATAAAAAAACTATTAAGAATACATCTGTCAATCTTATTCTAAAATCGCAAGTTGAGATGTCGAAAGTATCCTAACCAGAGCGAAGTAGCATCTCTCTTTTACTTTTTCATCCGAGAACCTTCCTATTATACGTTTAACAAAACCTAGTTTCTTTAATTCTGTGCCACACATGTTTTGTATGTGTAATCCCCACGATATATCAGAAGTTAGACTAAACGTTCAGATAGGGGCAATCAGGAATAACGCGCTTTTTGCAAATAAAATTTGGCAAGTTAATATCGAGAGAGTAGCAGAACACTAAGCGCTCCGATGGAGGCAATTAGGTATAACGTACCAAAAAACCGCTGTTTTTGCACATGAAATTTAGCAGAATAGCAACCACGGCGAGAAAAAGTATCAACGGGCAACTATAAACGTAGAGATGAACAATCTTTCCGACGCATTTTACTGTGTTTAGCTCTTTTTCCTCGCTTACAACAAATACCTTTCAAACTTGGGTATCTCGACTTGGCTCCACGGCCCGATATTAGCCTCTCCTCTACGTTCCAGCGTGAGGGAGGACCACACAGTCCCCGGGCAAGGCGAAGGTTGCACAACGCAACCCACCGCACCTGGGCGGAGCGTAAAGAACACATTGAGGCCGGCCCGGTCGAAAGAAAGACATGGTGCACGGTGTGAACAAGCTTGAGGGAGGAGTATGTTAATGAGCTCGGAAGACCCGGAGGATAATTCAAAGTTTCTAAAATGTCAGCAAGATAAAGTATTAGTGGGTGAAAGCTTACCTCTGCCACACACCCTTGAGGTGGCTTGCAGGATATTACGTGGTTCAATTAGAAAGTGCACCTCTAAAACAATTGACAGACAACGAAAACCGTATTTCACCGCATATTCGTCGCAGATTTTATTCAAACTGTTTTCGCTAAAAAGTAGGGTGCGACCATTATGAGGGGAAATAAAATTAATAAAATTGCGCCGGTATTAGTTATACATAAGTCATTTATTACGTACTTAACTGCCTTTATTGCAAAGCTAGGATCTCATGAATGGTAGGCCTACATTAAATACAATGCATTAAAATTTAAGACTACAAATCGACACTATTTTCTCCCTGTTTAGCGTATACCGTACTTTTTCCGGCCTAAAACGAAAAGTTAACACATTTTTATTTTATTTCATTTATAATGATTTTCCATAATAAATTGCAATTTATTATAGACGAATAGTGTTTTAATGCGCTATCACCGTTATTTTATTGAAAACGTTTATAGATGAAAATAGAATATAAACAAGACAAAAGTGTAACCAAATAGCCCCGGTCTCCCCTACTCTGTATTTGTGAATGGCAGGCAGGAATTTATGTCAGCTAGAGTGCAAAATTAGAAAAAAATTTCCATTTACAGCAAGTATCGTGAAGAACAGATTTAACATGCGACGATTATGCTGTGGAATACGGTATGTGAGATATGAGAAAAAGAAGAATTTGAATATGAAACGTGAGGTTTTAAACGATCCCAAATGAAGCGTTATCAGAAAAAGATCCTCTTTCTTCTCCGTCACATTGTCCGAGAGGAAAGGTGAGTGAAAAAACTCACCGAAAATAAAGAAGGGGATAAGTACACAAGAAATATGCGTAAAGGGAGGAAATGGAAATAAAATTAATGATAAATCTACTGTAAAATCAGAAAACTTTAACCAACAGATGATTTCGTTTTGAGGGAGCGAAAATGATAATCCCGGGAAAAGGCGATGCCTTCTTTCAGTGGGACGAGCGATAGAGTAGTGAGTAGGTCAGGAACTGGCGGAATTTCGGGCGGACCAAAAGGTTTCACGTGGGGAGAGGATGGCATTGTGAACGGGGAGTGACGAGGAAAATGGGTAGGAGGAGCTATTTGAAAATGGTGGGTCGTCCGAATAAGAGTCACTATGGAGAATGTAACATAACGCTGGCCTCGCCATTTTTTATTTTACCACCTCATGGTTTATAATAACAATAAGGGACCCACCATATTGTGAATTTTGAGAATAAACAATAGACCTAAGGAGTGGAAGCGTCGGCAACAAAAGGGGATTGTAGAGGACACCGTCGGAATGTACGGTCGTGCAAAGACAGCACGCAAATAGCGGGGTAGATCAAACCCTTGCAGTGAACGGACGTGCAAAGAGAGAGCACGCAAGTTTTTGGTAGAGGGAAGTTCCAGAGTGTGGCATCGTGCGAGACATAGCCCACGTAGAAAAGGAGAATTGACAAAGGAGCTGGAATTGAGGAGAGGAACGGGAGATTTTACAACAGGACGAGACCCAAAAAGCTGAGGGCCCGCCAAGGACGAACACCACGCAGGCTGAGAGGATTTTCCAGACCACAGAGGGACAAACCAACCTGTGTCGTCGAATAATTGGGTTGTAACTATAAACTTTTATTTTCATATAAGATACAAGAAGCCATAAGGCAAGAGGTTTTAATTGGCTAAGCATTAAGTTTGTGACTGGTATCCCTTTGTATCAAGTAATTGGATTTTGTGAAAAGTTTAAGTGATGAAGTGTGGCAAATAATTAGACAATATACTTAAAAGAAGGAATAATTATTCGTATACCAAATTTGTGTCTAAATTAGAATATACAGTTGGTCATGACCTAAGGGTATAAGGAATTATTTTGATTATTTCAATTGTCTGTAAATTGAATATTTCATTTTGTCAAGTAAATTGCAACCGTATCTCTAAACCTGCAATTTTTCATGTATTTTCTTTTCCGACGAGCAAGCTGGGGCAAAGTAATTAAAATATAACGTACGAGAAGATATTGCAATTGTGGTTTATTTCCAGGTAAAAGAATCAATAGTTTTTCGTGTTCCATGTTTATCCACAACGTGTGGCATTTCGCGTTTTAATTAATTATTATTAATTATCATTAATTTGTAATAACACCTTTTACATTTGTGGCTCCCATGACGTGGGGCATAATACAAAGTAGAAAAACAACAAAGAAAATACTTGTTACAAGAACCAACTGTTCCGCGCATAAGGAAAAATGAGTTTGGAACATATTGGCACAAAAAAAGAAGTATCAGGCGTGATATGGTGCAATTTCAGCATAATGAATCACAGAAATGATAATTTTCCACCAAAAAAAATTTTCTAGTGGAACATATTGGCATTATTAACCATCTTAGTGCCACCGAAATTTGGTGGTACCAGCAAATAGTACCAGCATGAATTTGGGAGTTTTGTAGCACCTTATGAAAAAAAAAAACAATATGAAGTTACTATTTTTGATATGAATGTAATTTTTTTTGCTAAAAATGAATTAATTGTTGTTTATAATATTCTGATACATTTCATAAAGGATAAATGGAATTATTACAACAAAATTAGTTTGAAAAATAATTTGTGCACGAGCCGATATATCGGCTCATGGCACTTTTCGCCTGTGGAGCAAAAGCCGATATATGTCCCCAGTCTAAACTTCACGAAAAATATTAATCCCAGATACTTCCAACAAATGCGCCCAAAGAACGTTTAAATACTGCTCGTGGAATTTAACTTTGGCATATTACCGTAGATGTCACTTCCATCATTGAACTAAAGTTCAAAAGGATAACAACTCCACCTAAAAAAAACAATTATAAGCACCATACACGAGGGACTATTCAGTATAGCTCTTAGAATAGCATTAAAATAGAACAGTGTAAAGCATAGAACTACTGAAATCGATCATATTGGTTATTCCTGAGCCAAAGTGTTTCAAATATGGGCTACCCATCACTTTTGTTATACATGGTACTGCAGGTAAGAAAGTACCATTTTCATTTTGCAAGTCGAGATCATTTATTGCATAGGAAAGGACGATATTGATTATACTAAATTAAATCCAGATATAGGAAACTGAAAAAATGATATTTTTAGTTGAAACGCTTTCACAACTGATTGAAAACCATTCACTATTTTAACAGCGATGCAGGTTTGAACGAACTATTTTCATAATCAGGAATTCCAGGTACGTCATTCACTAAATCGGTATCCATTTAATGACAATATGAGAAACGAAATGGATCCACACCGAGGATACAAAGAATTTCGGCCACTCTCACCTTCATTTGAGCGGAATTTTAACTTTCACGGGCGGATGCAACCTCACATTAATAATTTACATGGTGTTTAAAAAAACCTCCAAAACTTTTCCTGGAGCAAATATTTTTCGCGAGCCAAAAAATAAAAAACACAGGAGAAAAAAATGGAAAAAAGTACTCGTCTCGCACGTTCGTTCGGAGGGAGAAAGAATGAAAAAAAAGCAAAAACACCAACCACCATTTATCGCACCAACCTGACAAGTGCTAGGGCTATTCATTACATCTCTTACAATGCGGAGAGACGGACAGGGGCGAGGATTATTGAGAGGAGTGGGGGAAGTGCTCAGGTTATTATATGGGCTGCACTACTTTAGTTCCCGGGCGAAACCACAATGGCTGGAATAACACAACTGGCGTTTCGCGTGGGGACTTCAAAATAAAAAAGACGGCGACCCGGGCATGCTTTGTCTCGTCCTCCCTCACTTTCTCTCTCTCCGCGAATTGAGCGCAGGTGTCACGTGGTCGTTCCTCGCGTCCGCGCTCGCAAGAGGGCGTAATGAAACCACGTACGTTTATAGTCCGCCATTATGTCCCGCCCTCCTCTCCTTGTTGTCGCCTTTTGTCAGCTGTACGTACGCGGTGGAGAGTGGGAGGGAGAGGAGAGGGGGGTGAAAGACGGAGCAGACAAACGGCGAGCGTGCGAAAATTAGCACTTCCCGCTCCGGGACACTGACCGACGCGACGCCAACCCCACGGCACGGAAAGAGAGCGGTGTGGAGGACCCGGGTGAAGACAGTCCGACCGAAGTCTCACTCCACGTACGTACACTTGAACGAATTTGGCATCGTTTTCAAGAAAAAGATCACATATTTCCAATTTGAGCAAAATATTAGCCAGTTACCGACATCTTTTCCGAGATATTTGCCAAAAAAATACCACCCATTTACGCAGGGAAATGCTACTCCAATGTGAATTCATTTAAAAAATATCATAAATAAATAAATAAAGTATAGTAATATCATAAATTTTCATTGCATATGATTGCATTGTTATCCAGTTCTGAGATATGTTTAAAGTTTCAAGTGTCCAGCTCATCGGGAAGTTAGTTTAAAGTAGATTGCAAAGTTTGTACAGAACAGACAAACAAACAGACGGACAAGAAAGCGAGTTAATAAATACCTGGTGATGACGAATTTTCCTGAAGGTTAGAACTTGTCAGAAATTTAACGGTGCGTAGTTCGCAGGCTTCCTTAAGAATTCAAAAAGAGATATCAGTTACTCACCAGGGTCTTAAGCATTCCACGTGAAAAACTGAGTCAAGTTTAAGACTTATAAATGCGTGTGGAGCGAAATACTGAGAATTCCTGTCACACGAAACAAAATTTTAGCGTCATTAATGTCAGAATACAAACTTTACAATTCTTACTGTTGCCTAAATTTGTAAATAAACATCGAAAATGCTTTCTAATATGACTAGAGAAAAATCTCTCTCAAACGACATGAATAGGAGACCTCCTGTCACGGTCGTATTTTCCATCCTATTTCGATCAATCTATCTAGAACAATAAATTCAAGTTCGAGTTGTAAAATAAATTTTAAAATGCGAGATAATCTGATATACTAATCTCGTGGAACCTGAAAAATTCTTTAATTCGTCAGCCCCAAAATTACATCCTTAACTTCCATTACGTGACGCATGAGTTCAAATAAAACATTCGTCTAAGTTATGCGGCTATGCTAAACTTGAACAAAACTGAACGCTTCCATTTGCTGACATCTCATTTAGGACATCACTACAAGATTTCTCTGTATTATAAAGTACTAAAAATTGCAATAACTAAGCAAAACTTAAGGCTAAACAAAACTTAAGGCTCGTTAAACAAACACACGGCATTTACTAGTTGCAACAAGCCAATCATTATTGTTGTCGTATTTATTCAGAACTCGCGAAATGAAAGCAATGGCCAATGAAATTGTAACACGCTGATGATGATACAAATAAAGGGAAAACTTGACACATTCAAAAAGTAGTGAGCATAGACGTAAAAAGCCATCACTTTTTCATGCACTCCACTCGTTCATGGCAAAAATTATACAGAAAAATCAGGTAATTTATTGACGGTGTTCTCACGCGGTACTGTGATAATCTACCCGAGAAACGCAATATTGCAAGTAAAGATTAACGCTAAGACAAAAAACCTTGAATTCATATGTCAGAGTTTAACGGGATACAAATAGAACAGGAAAAGTCTTATCGATGTTCAAGTCGAGTTCAACCAGTCCTCAGTAGCCTTCAACAATCTCACTCGAGATCGCAGCATGATCTACACTCTACGAGATCGCAGTGCAAACTCCACAGAAAGATCACAGAACGAACTCCACTGAAATAGGGGCAAGGTCGTTCAATATCGATTGTGTTCTTCCTTCGATACAGGTCCTCGGAACATACATAAATCCGCCATTAATATGCTTATTTTTTGTATTTTCCACGAGCATAGTATAGGTCGTTCGACGTTTTTGTTGACTTGGCAGTGCATTAGCATTTTTCGAAATGGCAACTTGTGCCGCATATTCGTAGATTTCCTTGGGTGTGTAATGGCAGTAAATGCTCAAACAGCACATTAATGACGGACACGTGGTGAAAATGGTTGCGAAGACCTATATTGAAGGAAGAATACATTCGAAATCGAACGACCGTGCTATAGGTGCACGAGCCTCCGACCTCCGGTGGGGAAATTCGGTGGAAAAAAACACTATCGAACTTCGAGACAGAATTTAATATACGTGAACTTTAAAAAAAATCAGTGGCAATAAATAATAAGTACTAATATAAAACATTCATCGACAGGATCAAGGGCCCATGCCTCGTTCATTTATATCTAGTGAAAGCTACACTGTATAACCATATAAAAGAGGGTTTAGCGTAGTCAACTGTCGGAGCGTGAGTAATGTATGAGAGGGTGAGAGGGCTAGACGAGAGCACTAAGCGCAGTAAGGCTACAAGGCCGTCTTCGAACCCAGTTCCGTAACTAAGTGAGAGGTACTTTTGAGTTTTTCAGGAGACTCGCGAGCGTACATCACGCGAAACATTCGTATTGCGTAACTTGCTCGCACGCTGAATTACACAAGATGAAGAAGGTAACAATGGGATGGTGAGCACGTAATAGTCGGAACGATCTACGAGATGAAATTATGAATACAATTGACCGAAAAGTAAATCAAACTCAGCCTGCCCCACAGACACCCCACGTGAATATAGTCGATAATTTACACGTTAATGGCTAAACAGAAAAAATAAATTGATAATCTTATACCTCCGTTTCCAAATCATTCTCACAAAATATCGCAAAATGGTAAGAGTTTTTTGATTTTGTTAAATTCCTGATAATCCGTTGTCCGAGCATTAACAATCTAGAAGATTAAATTTAGAAAAAATAAATGATACGCAGTGGAAATAGAGAGAAAATTAAGATACCTTCGAAAATATTTCTTTTTTTTTCCTCTGCACTTTAAATTTTCAAAATAACATGGGATAAAGAGAAGGAAACATGCATTCTGATGTCACAGATGACTCACCATTCGTAAACGTGAGCGGTCAATCAGTTCCACTTACCTGAAACGAAAAGAGAAAATATATAATGAACATTTCAAACCGAGTAACAACAAATGTATAAAATAGTATTCATAAATTATTTTTATCCACATGTGAGTAGTAAACCCCGCAAATGGGTTACAAAAATTATTGGCTATTCAATTCTCCAAATTTGTAATAACACTTCGGGCCCAGATCGATAGACATGGAAAAGTACTGGTTAGTCATTGGTATTCCATCGCTCTCCTCACAATAATGGGCAAATGTGGAACCACCCGCAACGTAGTTAAACAGAGATATGACAAAGCATAAAGTTTAACATTAACTCTTTGCTTCTCTAAATATAACTAATATTTATTTTCTAAATTTAACTTCACCAATATCTAATGATCCAAAAAATATCAGCCACTTATTGCACTGATTCGTTCATTCACACACATGCATACATAATTCATCCATAGAAAGAAAACGGATAGGAACACATAAATGGACGGTCACAATGGTGGCGTGAAGATGGAAAGATGACCGATTCAAAATGGAAATAATTGGACTGGACCGAGAAACGAACCACGGACCTTCTGATGTCGCGTCAGATGCTCAGACCACCAAGGTACCCAGTCTACTAAAAAGCCACTGGAATCGGCGGGGGATTCATGTGAAGGGCCTTTAATTAAGTACTTATCCCTCATTCTTACATCAATCTCTCATTGTTAACCCTATCAATTATAATTTATATTTACGCATAAATGTTTATACAGAAAGGTAGAAAGAAAGTGGATAGGAACACATAAAATGAACAAACACAATAGTGGTGTGAAGATGGAAAGATGGCCGATTCCAAGCAGAAAAAATTCGACTAAACCGGGAATCCAACCACGGACCTTTGGATTTCGCTTCCAATGCTCAGACCACCAAGCTACCCAGTCTACTAAGAATCCACTGGAATCGGCGGGGGGTTTATAGGAACAAACACTCCCCAAGGCATGACCCACAAGAGAGGCCAATAGATGGCGCCAGGGCTGCTTTTCACCCACCGGCAGAGAGAGAATGACACACACAGAAGGCGAAATGAAAGAATAACTCAAGCACACAGACAGTGGGGAAAGATATAGAACAGGCGTTTCGGAGTCCGCTAACCCAAGTAGGAAATGAGCCGTTCAGGCCACACAATTTATATTTAGATATTTATACGGGAGACTTTTAATGGAAGAATCCAGGTCATTTTATTTTTTCATCAGTATTTTTAAAAGAATTTTGTAACGCCTAGTCGAGCGTTGAACTCGTATACAGGTAAGACTAAATTCCACCAAATCACTGCCGATACTTCTCTCCTCGTCCGTTTTCTATGCAGCATAGAACATGTTGAATGTTGATGTGCGTATCTCTTACGCTGTAATACAATCACTGATCACACGCCGATATCGCCAAGACGGAAGTCATTTTTGACAGATTCTATAGCCACATACTACCATACGAGCTGCCGCATGGGGTGTTAGGACGCCACCCGTGTTAAGGTGTAGAAGATAATTCTTTGGGAAGTGAAACGGTGAAGAAAAATATGGAAGCTTTTTTGAGTGGAGCTCAGTTTTCATTATGGTCACTTGTTGTGCGTGGAAGGAACGAATTTTTGTACCTATCAGTTCGGTAATGTATCTCTATTATTTAATCGCTTCCGTCGGACCTAGAAATGTAGTGTGTCGTTAAATAGATATTTTCTGCGTTGCTCTGAAATACGCCTGTTCTGAAGTTATCAAGCCAGGTAAGCCTATAGTTCCTTCCAGATGACTTGGTGGGTGGGAAGGTGGGATCACCTGGACGGAGGAGCTTGAAGCCGGTCATGTGGGCCGTTATAGCGTGTAGTCTCTGAGTCTCTAGCGGCTACCAACCTAGTCACCCTCTAAAAGCTGCGAAACACTGCAGACCATATTCATAGAGTCCTAAGTAGGCTACTATTGGCATAATAACGCACTTACTATTTGCTGAAAAACAATATGGTATTCATAGTTAGCTCCTAAGCTTATCAGAGCCAAGAGTGCCTCTATATTAGTAGTTGGTTCTGAAACACACTCATGTTTGACTGGTTATGGCTAGCATTTTCATATTTTCTTCGTGCTTCTAATAGCAGCATAAATTTAAATTATAAATTCGACCGTGGTCTCGATATTATGGCTGGAGAAGAATCTAATCCTCAATATCTTAAAAACACACCCCAAATGCCAGTGCACGGAAGTTGAGCAATCGATCGTTGCTAGGCCTCTGGCTCTCGGGGACCCGGTCACCCTAAGCCACCGAAGTTCGACGCTGGCCTCCCCTACCGCACACACCTACCTTCCTTCCCAAACCACGAGCGACCCCAGGCACGGCCGATCCCTATCAGAGCATTGGCGCGGACACTTCGCACACAAGGCGAGACCGGCTTTTAATGTTCACTCTCTCCAAGTGAACCATGCCGCAAAAGTCCATCAGATGCGGACGTGGTCCCAGAGATATTGGGGAAGATGTAGCAAAGGGAGTTGCAGGGAAGAAAATCAGGGAGTTCCTCTTCCAATCCGTGGCTTTCCTCCCCCCCCCCCCCCCCCAACGCCTCAACTCTTCCTCCGGCCAACTACTGCGGTATATCGGAGCGTGGTGTCATTTTTTCCCCGAAGAAAAACCATAATATTTGTACAGTAAAATTGCCTTCGTTCACCCACAAATAATAATAATTGCGATAGACAGCATTGAAGGTACAATGGCTGTAGTACACACACAGCAGAATACAATAAGCACTTCATGATTGACTATTTCTTTCATACACTGCTAGCATTTCATCCCGCAAGAATCAGTTTAAGTACCCCAACTCGTATATAGCACGCTAGCTAGTTAAATAACTTGGAATTGTCTTAGTTAATGGATTAATCCTGCATCGTCCTGCTTATAGTTTTTCGGTCCACGCTTTGGGGCCATGATAATAACAATTGCTATAACTTTTTCAATCAGGAACAGTATGTGGAAACCTTCGTGTGGTGCGTAGCGCTCTATGGATCGAAAGCATAAGATAGTTGGAAAAGCTGACCAGAATAGACAATAAGCCTTTGAAACCTGGTGCTGGAGGAGGATGCTAAATATAAAATGGATGGAAAAAATAAGAAATGATGAAGTGTACAGAAATATAGAAGAGGAAATGACCATATGGAACACCATAGAGAAGAGAAGAACGAGATGGTTTGTGCACACCTTGAGACACAACAGCTTTGTGAAGAACATAATTGAAGGCAAAATAGAGGGAAAAGTCCCCAGAGGGAGACTTTGGAATAAGTTCATGGACCAAATGAAGAGGAAAGTGCATAGGAAGAGATACCAGGAGGTATGGGAACTAGCATTAGAGAGGGAAGGGTTGAGGGCTGCAGTCAACCAATCTTTGGATTGAAAAACCAATGAGAGAGAACATTCAGGCAACAATCCTTCTAATTTGCTTAGTTATAAGCGAATGACAGAAATGGAACTGAAATGAAAACAAGTCAATTCAATGGAAACTGCTATGCAGTCAGCCTCTATGACTGGAGAAAATATTTATTAAAATATGTTCGCCGAATAACCTGAAAATTTAATACTTATGAAATTTAGTTTTAGTTGTTAGGTAGATAAGGGTGGAGGGCTGCAGTCAACCAATCTTAGGATTGAACGACCAAGGATGTTGATAACTTTTTTACGAATCATTTTTATATTACTAAAACGACTAAACGTTAAAATCAAACTATGGTGAACAAGTACGGTAAGGCGAGTGGGTAGGATAAAGCGAGGGTGGGTTGGGAGAATGCGAGGGTGGGTAGGGTAAGGCGACGAGAGGACCCTAAGGGGTTTTCCTCTTTCAGTCATTCGCCATCCTTCACTCCCTCCTCCCAACTCCTGCGGTTTACCCGAGCGTGATGAGGTGCAGCGTGGCGAGGCGAGAATAAGATTGAATGGGAAGACGGGTTGGACGGGAGGACTGGAGGGAGGGTTTTCTGCGTGAAGAGGAAGGCTAGAGAGGTTGGAAGGCAAAGACTTTGGAGGTCTAAGGCGGACAGGGGGGGGGGGGGGGTTAAGGAATGGGGTGGGATAGGATGTTAGGCTCTAGATGGGCCAATGAGAAGTGGGAAGGACGGAAAGCAAGGCGTAGAGGAGATGAGAGTTCCACGGCATCGGGGGAGAACCGACCGAGGCATAAGGAGAGACACCTTGCCTTCCGACACGTCAGGCATTCCCCCGACGAAAAAAAGGGGCCGGAAATTCCTTTAAAAGGGAAGAAGAAGAAAATAACACAAAACACCCCACTACAAGCGTGTAACTGCTTCCCTTAAGGGGCCTTAAATGTTCGCGCCCTCTGTGTATAAACTCTAAAAACATCCCATTAGGTTTTATTTCGCTTCGGGGAAACAATTAAGGCTAACCGCCCCTTGTTGAGCCATTCGAATCACCCGCAGCTTGCGGGTGAGAATCACGCCGTAGTGGTTAGATATTGGGCGTCGGGGCGACTAATATGAGATTGTGCCTTGGATGGCAACTCAGATAATTATCCTACACCAACAGGATGAAGCTGAACTGTAGAAAAGTACTTAGTATTTTATTTCATACGAACACTAGCATTAAGATTGTACTTTTATTCTCATAACTTTGCTTGAAGTAGAATTAACCACCACATGAGGTGGCAAGACTCAATGCTCATAGTAATAAATGAGTCAAAATTGATAATTATTTCGCATTAATTGTTCTTAGCGTTTTTTTCATTTCTCACAATAAAAAAAGACAGATCATTGTCGAGATCGTCCCGAATAATGTTTGCCCATGAGCTATCGCGCTATTTTTCCGCACGTAGTGAATGTTGCAGAAAAAATGAATGCCATAGAAATACATTCTCTAAACTCACGGAGTAAGGGTTAATGTAGGAACTGAAAAAACTTTAAATAATTAACCCCATGTTAATAGCCGCTAAAAATATCGGCACTGTTAATTTCAATTTCAACAAATCAATTTCCACACTCACTCGATAAATCAAAATCCGATAAACAGGTCATTCGATCCTAAGATCCGATCCATAAGATCCTTGGATGCGTTGATGATTGGTGTGATAGTTGGCAGCTAGAATTAAATTCAAAGAAATGCGCGATAATGAACTTTTGGAAAAAGAATGGCTTTCCCCGGAATAATTATTGCATCAAAGAAAAGAAAATATCTAACGTAGCATCTATTAAATACTTAGGAGTCACCATCACTGAAGACATGTCATGGGGGAAACACATAAGGAAAAAACTAGTGGAGAAAATCGTAGATTAGGGTTCGTAAAAAGAGTTCTAGGCAAATGCGATGAGTGAGTACGAGAAAGAAGCTATTTTACACTTGTCAGGCCTCATTTAAAATATGACGCTAGTATATGGGATCCATACGAGGAAGGTTTGATAAAAGAATGAATGTGTGTGCAAAGGAGATCTGCTAGATTTGTTAAAGGCCGTTACGATAATTGTATAAGTGTTACGAATTTAATAGAAGAACTAGGATGGGAATTATTATCAGAACGCAGGCTGAAATTTAGGTTCAACCTTTTAAGTAAATTCGAAACCGATTTGTTCACAGATGACGTTAGATATATATTAAGAACCCCTGCGTATTTTGCTAGGTTTGATCAGATTAACAAGATTATAGAGATAGATTGTCGTACCGATAGATTTAAAATGTCATTTTTCCCGCGTACCATAAGAGAGAACAATAGGCGGCATAGCAAAGGGATAGGTAGGTGAAATATAGTTAGTGTAGTCTGTAGTGCATGATGCACGTAATAACAACCAATAATCCCTTTCTTATTATTAGATACTAACCATCTAGCTGCATGTGACCCTATTATCTAGCATGTCTCCATTAAATTTCCTAGTTGCCCGTCTATAGTGCATGTTTGGTGATCTTCAGCCCCTGCCACACACCCTCGTGGTGGCTCGCAGGGTATTACATAGATGTATATGTAAGGAACCTCGAAAAATCTCCACGTAAACCTCCTTTATCCATGCTTCAAGCTCATGCTTATCATGCTCATGCTCCATATTAAGCTCGTGCTTTTTTCGCTCGGTCTCCCTCGCGAGTATCTGCCATCCATTTTCCCTTCTTGTATGCTTGTTACAAAGTCGAAGCTCCTATCCATCTGCAGCTTGTCTTCCTGACAGTGATCCATATGGTTTTCTCTTATTCTTCGGTATACTTTCTCGCCTCTGATCTTAATCCGTCCGTTTGATCTTCAGCCAGCGCCTCCATGAGCAAGTTACAAAAGCCACAGCTTACTTTAGGAAAAGGTAGGACCATAATGTTCACAGCGACTAATAACTACCAAGGTCTGCTACTTCATAGGATCAGAAACCACATTAGAAAGACCGAGCTAATGGCCCTCTGCAGCACAGTTTTCCTCCTCAAAAGTTTTTCACCAATTTAGGAGTGACGTACAAATATAATCAAACTCGCATTATACTTTTAAATGTCAGGCATATACAGCCTAAAAGACAAATTTTCACCGCTAATGAGTCACGAATACTGCCAAATTAAACCAGAAATAATAGTCACACTGCGAGGAATATGAAGATAGTTACACAAAAGTAATCGTAAAGGTTACTCTACAATCACGGAAACTTGATCCAAAGTCTCTGAAAACTTTAATATAGCGTCTTTGAAGTGCAATTTATGAGAAGAGATGAATAGTGAAAAAGAAAAATTTGTTTGATGCAATAAATTTATTTTAAGGTACGACTAGGTACCTTCAGGTCCTTCCTTCCTTCAGGCACCTGAATATGGCACCGCTGCGTCGAAATAAGTCGTACCTTAAAATAATTGATGGAACCAAACAAAGTTTTCTTTTTCATAATGAACTTCTTATTCATAATAAACTTCCACAAAGTTGAGCCTGAAACCATTGAAATAGACAGAAATGAAATTAAAATTGGGCTACCTGACTAGTTTTACCGTGATTACGAATTTAAAGTGGAGTTTTTAACATGGGTTCCTAATAAGACTGCTCAGATTACAGCAGAAAAATGAATTTGAAAGAGAAAGCATGTTCAAGGTAATAATTAAAACTGTTAATAAGATGCGATCAGTCCTGGGAAATTGAATTTAAATAATATATACATCTTACCTCCTAATTTTTATCAATATTAGCGAATTACTGCTTTCATTAAAATCAAAATGCAATAATTCTATGCAAATGGCGCTGCATTCGACTCCTATAGCTGAACAGATGACGTCATTAAAAATATATTCGTGGAACAACATGAATATTTTGAACCTTAATTTTCGTTTTCAATAGGTAGCCCATTTCATCAACGGAAGCAGGATACTTTAAACTGAAAGTACAAAATTGACTTTCTCTTGACTGACTCAGTCAAGACAGAGCCACTTAAACTGCCGCGTTGATGTTGACACCGCAGGCACTGCATTGAAGTACTGTCGACAGCATATTTGATTCAAGTAACGTAGCAATCATGCTTTCAATTTCCATCTAATTTTTTTTTTTAATTACGATATGCCGCAGAGGAGTGATAATGTAATTCATCCCATTAGAAAAACGTTCAGCCAATCACGCTGGGCTGCCAGAGTCAGGTCCGCGAGAGAGATTAATGAAGCAAAATGTCGGGGTTAAAAACTTAATTCCTCCCAAAAAATTAATATGAATACAACTCCCAACTTGATCAGTAAATTAATCCCCTCGTCTCTGAGGGTGCGTCTCGGCAAATATATGGCGATGAAAGGCTATATTTATGGAAATCGAGGGAAATTTTTCCGAGAAAAATGTAAATACAATCAGGGAGTAGGCGCTCTGGAGCAAATCTCCCTCACAACTGATAGTGATTGGCAAGGGATACTCATGGCTATTAATTTTTCTTTATCCACCAACAAACGTTCCGGATTTGTAAACTGGAAACCAACTTTATTCCTCAGAGTATTAAATATACATGCATACATAACATTTAACGTTGAGATAACTTAAACTAAAAAAAAATAAGGAATAACAGGTAGAAATTGATTAATAATACCCTGTTACAGGACATTCACGTACCATAGTACCTTCCATGCAACATCCTGTCATACATGGAATACGATTTCCCTAGATTTGAAGAGGATTAAGACAGTACTATTACTACTACCCGAGATTTTAGACGAAAAATACAAGTTTCCAAACATTGCATTTAATAAATGATATGTTACGAAGTCACTCGCACGGGTACGTATACACCAGGGATGAAATTCGCTATGAAAAAATCATTTGACTTGACCGGGATTCGAACCCGGATCTCCCAATTGCCGGTCAGGTGTGTTAGCCAGTTACACCACCAAGCCATCTTCCTCTGACCGGCAATTGGGAGATCCGGGTTCGAATCCCGGTCAAGTCAAATGATTTTTTCATAGCGAATTTCAACCCTGGTGAAAAAATACAAGCTCTTTACTTGGGAAGTGTTAAACATACGCAATCAAGAGGGACCGTAATTGTACAATGAAGAAATTCTAACCCCTAGATCTCGTCAGATAATTAACAGAGATTAGTCTGCATGTTTTCGATAATATTCATGAGCATAAATCATAAAGTCACCGCATTAATTTTTATAGGATCACAAATAAACCTTCCTCTGCGAAGTAGTTTTAAAAGTACCGCGTGAGATAAATGAGTCAAGTTAAAGAATCATATTTTATTGAATTACTAGCTGTACCCGGCATGCGTTGCAATGCCTCTTTTCCTTTCAAAGTAGGCACACACAAACAAAGCAGACAAATTTACATGTACAAAATAAATGGAAGACTATGATTTTTTGTAGTCCAATGAATTCCTCGTACCTACACAGGAATTCGTAACGCATAAATGATGGCACGAGTTTCCATTCCACGCCTATGCTGCTGTTTCCAAGTAAATAAAATATTCTATTGTTGAAGTAGTGCAAAAATTTAAGATTTTAGAGCTTAAAAATCCAATTTTAGGAAAATGCGAAGCGTATACGAAATGAAATGAATATCTAATGAAAGAATTCAAAAAAGTAAACAAAGAGAGCACTGCACCAAATCTTATTCGACGTCCAAATAAATTACGTATCCTTTAACACAAATTATGCCTCACCGATATGATTCTGATGCACGTGATATCATGTCTCACTGATACTATTCTGATGCACGTGATTGAGCAACTCGTAAACGATCTGCTTCGTTGCTTGCTAGCCGTTCCTCGCTTGTTTGAGAGGCTCGCGCGCCAACACTCATTCGTTGAAACTGCTCGCACTCTACCTATTGTACAATGGGTTTAATAATTAAGAAACCTTCGCGGGCGCGCGCGCACATCTCTCCAAAGTTTCATAGTAACCTGATGAATGGTATTGGAACGCATAGAGGACGAACAAACAAACATTCATTTTAATATATTTAACGTAGAATTTCAGTAACATAAATGTATTTAATTTCGACATTAATGATGGAACATTTATTGACGATTCCTACAGCTGCTGAAATTAAAACGTAGACAGCGAATATAACCTCCATGACTAGGGAACTATCTTGCTCAAACAAACAACCATGCAAATATCTCGTAATCTCGAAGTCAATCTAACGATCAACGGAACGGAAGTTTCTCCTCACTTCCCATCAGGCAAAGAATGCCTTCCTCTTCCTTCACGCCGATACCCAAATAGAATTCGACTAAAAAAGGAGAAGAGAGATGCAGAAAAAGTTGGAATGGGAGAGGGGGAATGGGAGGGGTCTGATGATGAGGAAGGAGGAGCACCCTCAGGGACGTGGGCGAGAAACGGGAGGCCTTCCTGTAGGGTTAAGGAGAGATTGGGGGGAGGGAAGAAAATCGAACAGACGTGAGGGTTAGACTCGGCTGGTGAGATAAACAAGCCCTCATACTGGGCGATGGGAAGGCGAGCCTCTTTAAAATAAAACCTTCTCACACCTCCAAAAAAAAAAATAAACGGAGCCGAAGAAAAAAAAAGTCAGACGAATGCGAGAGAATCCCGGCATTACAGCAGAGGAGAAGGACGAGGTAGGAGATAAGACTGGAAGGGCATTGTTGAGGGGAAGAAATCTCCCCGAGAGGGTTGGTTGAGGCGGTTTGGTAATAATTATGATGATGACGGCACACAAAAAAAAAGATGAGTGGGAAATAGAAGAGCAGGTCTGTGGAGTGAGATGATGAACAGGCAGGGTACACATATATCTGCCACGGAGACGCATGTGGCATTAGAGGATGGTAGTTAGGGAAAACGAGTCTCGAGAAGATTCGACGTGTTTAGAGCCTGGATGATGGGAAGTGACTCTTAACATACTTAAGGCATTGCGAGGTGTAAGGATATTTACCAACCATGCGTTTATACATACCTCTCTCGCTCATATTTTAACGGATGCCGCATGATGTTTCAGAGCAACACAGAGAATATTATCAGACACCTTACTACATCTCTAGGTCTGACAGAAGCGATGAATATAAAGTAGGGATGGTCGGATCGGATCTGCGGATCCAAAGATCTGCAGATCATTAAATGAGATGACATACTAATATCGGATCCAAATACTACAGTAAATCAGATATGTATCAGAGAGTTTTAAGCGATTGAAGTGCCGGCTGTCGTCGGCTATCGGCGGCTTTCTGCCGAACAAATAGAATGCTGTTGATGTACTTCATTCGACAACCGACTTTTGCTGAATTTAAATCAAATTCACCCTTTATTATCCATCTCATTATTCTCATGAATCAAATCTCAAGATGTGGTATGACAACAGTCATTGCATCAACGTGACAACAGTGAAGGATTAGTATTATTGTGGCATCGACATTGTCTTTATTTTAATATTAAAGTTTAACAGTTTTAAACTTGATGTTGTTTATTTTCAATAAAGTCTCCCAGGCTTAAATTCTATCATCATTTGTGAATTGTATATACCCTTGAATACATCCAAGGATCCGAAAATAAGAACTGAGATCCGGGACCCGAAATGAAGGATCCGGATCCGGATTTGGATCCGAAAAAAAACCTGGATCTGCCCATCCCTAATATAAAGAGATACATTTCCGAACAGATGGGTACAAAAACTCGTTCTTTCCGCGCACAATGAGCGACAACGATAAAAACTGAGCTCCACTAAATACACTCCCATTATACACGTCACCATTTCACCTCCCAAAACCTTATCCCTAACATCTTTACAGCAATGGTGTCCTAACACGCCCATGCGGCGGCTCGCAGGATAATACGTAGAGGCAGATTATACTGACCGCGAAGACGAAACTCGAATGAAATGAAAATTTTGCGGCGGAATCGCAAAGCAAAAGCTGGTGAAATAGTTATCCGTCACATAACTGTCATTTCTCAACTAAAAGGAATGCCAAATACCTCACATGTGAATTTATCTCAACAAACCAGTTAATTAGGGGCGCATTGCATTGTCGATACGCATTGAGTGACCAGTACACACCAATACGGATGACGGAAAAGAGGAAGCCCGAGAAGAAATAAATACTATCAGCATTAGGGATTTCCAGAAGGACAATAAGAACAGGAGAATTTCATCGAAACGTACCTTGAATCTAAGAAAGCAATTAGAAATAATATGTTTCCTTTTTGTGGTGGTGGCACGATGGTTCTATCGAGATTTATAAGTTATTATATAAATGCTAATAAGTAGTAGTATCTTAACCCGTTTACTGTCAGTTATGAAACTCATTCCTCTAGTCTCTGGTTTGCCCAACATTGCTCAGGAAACTGCTTTACGGCCTCTGTATAGCGAGAGCGTCACGAGGGCGAGTAAGGTTCCCCATTGAACCGGAATGAGTGATGCATGCCTGTCGTGGCATCACCCAGTGCCACACACCCTATTGAGGCGGCGCGCATGGTATTTCGCAAATGTAGATGGAATTTATCCTGGCCGCACAGTACCCTGTGGAAGGGCCATGCCACAAAGTACAGCAGTACCATGCCACTCACCCTTTAATGCCGTTAAAGTGGCTTAGAAGGATGATAGTGAAATACGTGTATGTAGATAAAAAATTATCAGAAATGATGACTAACGTAATGTAAACCATGAAAATACCCCGGCCACACTGTACCAAGTAGAAGTGTCCCCGCTATATGGTCATCATCATCTGGTGTTCTGCCTTCTGGCAGGTCCCGTCCACCACTGCTGTCTCCATCCGCTTCTGTCCCGAGCTTCCTTCTTTGTTTCATCATAGCTGATGTTCTTCACCTGATCCACCAATTTAATTCCTCTCCTTCCTCTCTTTTTCTTTTCTTCAATTGAACCCTCAAGTGCCACAGTTATTATACTTTTCCCTCTCATCACATGGCCCAACCAGTTTCCTTTCCTTTTCCTTATTTCCTTTAGGAGCGATCTTCCTTCTTTTACTTTGCTCAAAACCTCTTCATTTCTCATCTTATCTACCCATCTTATTTTTTCCATCCTTCTCCACACCCACATTTCATAAGCATCTATTCTATTCCTCTCCCTCTTACCTAATGTCCACGCTTCACATCCATACATGAAAACGTTCCATGAATAACATTTAGCTAGTCTCTCTCTCAGCTCCAGATCCAGGCTTTTATTGCATAGCAAGTTTTTCTTCTGGCTGAAGGCCTCTTTTGCCATTGCTATCCTTGCTTTTATTTCTGCAATACTTCTCCAGTCGTCTGTCACCACCGTTCCTCGGTACCGGTAGTTTTTCACTTTTCCTACTACACCTTCATTTATTTTCACATTCGTTTAATTTTCAGTTTACTGGCATCTATATGGTATACATATAAATCTATATAATACCCTACCACAAACACCAGCTGTACTACGCACCCCATCCAGAAATATCCTGTCATCCACCCTTTCAGGTAGCTTACAGGGGTACTGAAATTCACGTAATAAGAACAAGAATCACAGTTTTACTCAGAAATTAATTATAAATATTACAAGTTTGGATTCACACGGTCATCATCAGGTACATGACCAATAGAGTCATCATTAGGTATAAGACAGGAAGACACTGAAATACGCGTGTATGTAGATGAAAAATTATCAGACGCAAATGATACCTTATGGGGGCGTAATGTAAACCATGAAAATATTCTTGACCTGATGATGACGCAATGAGTTAAACTGCAAAGTACTTATAGTTAAAATCTGTAGAAAAAAGAGCGATTGTTGTTCTCATTATGCCGAACTTTCACAATATAACGCCTGGATGGGCTGACCTTATATAGGCGTAGATGGAAGATGAAAACGACGCCCAAGGCGGGCGAAACGTAAACCATTTACGGTCTCAGTTCCCTTCCGGAGAGGCTAAACTCCGTTTTCGTCTCCTACAACCCACTGGCCATCCCCGCCACAACCTCATCACCTCGCATCCACACGGATTGGAACTCCAGACGAAGAGGAGCGCATTACGTACGAAGAGACGAGACGGAGCGAGCGAGGAGGCATAAGGGACGAAGCTAGAAGGGGGAGGACGAGGAGGATTGCTTGGGGGAGGCGGGGGGAGAGGGAGGAAAAACTGGAATGCCCGCCGCCACTGTACGAGAGCAGGCAATGGGATTTCGTGGAACGAGAGAGGAGAGAGGGGAAAGGAGGCTTGGAATGGGTTAGGATACACGGTGCACGAGGGGGGTGGGGAAGGTAGGAAAAGGTATGATGGGTTCGGCGGTCGGAGACGCGGGGATGAGACCCAAGGATGACGGTGGGAACACGAGAGATCAGCGATCCAAAGGCCTGAGAGAGAATAGGCGCGAAGCCGGAGAACAGAGGAGGAAATGCACGCCACTACCACGCTAATCCTTAAGGTGGCTAGGACTGGACTACGTGAGTTAAGACAAATGCTGAAGAACACATTTTTCTGTATTCTATTTTTTAAAATCTTGATTTTGAATAAATATACAACACATTTAATACTAAATTTAAGATACTGATTTTGCAAATTATTTCACGAATATATTTTTAATGGCCATATTTGTCCAGACATAGGGGCCGACTGCAGCGCCATTTGCACGGAACTACCGCATTCACTACCGGAGAACACGGAATACGCGTCACTACTACGCTCAACCTTGAGGTTGCTCAGGATTGACTATGTGAGTCAAGACAAATGCTTAAGTACACACATTTATTTATTCCATTAAAAAACAATCTGTTTTTTCTGAATACATTGGTTACCTATTGAAAACCAAAATTAATGTACAAAAGACGCAGATTATTCCGCGAATATATTTTAATGGCCACATTTGTCCAGCCATAGGGGCCAAATGCTGCACTATGTGAATGGGACTAGACCGCATTTCGGCTTCAATTATCGCACTCATTTGTTTATACTTAAAAAAGAAGACGATAAGATGTCTACATTATATTTTAATTCAATTTCCCAGTACTGTTCACTTCTGACAAACTTTTAAGTAATGCCTTGAATATGTTTTCTAGTTCAAATGAGTATTTTCTGCTGTAATCTGAGCAGTCTTATTGGGAATCCATGTTAAAATCTCCACTTACGATGCGTGATTACGTTGAAACTGACATGTAAACCACATTATACATATTTTCATCTCAGTTTACAAAATGCTCTTCCATGACGCTACATTCAAATTTCCAGAAAATCTGGAATTTCATTTCCGATTTTATGAGGCAGTGCCAGTTACTCATTAGCGGTGCAATTTGGTCTTAAAGACTGTATATGTGAAGGATTTATATACATATCATGGCATGATTATTTTTTATAATATTATCATAGCTTCTCAGAAATAGCTTTAACTTAAAACATAAATATGCTCTCTTGCTCAAATTGGTATTTTTCCTCTGTAATCTGTGCCATTTCCACAAGAGCCCATGTTGAAATCTCCACTTTCAGATAATTCAGGGATAAATTACAGTATAACTAGCCAGTAAACCTATTTTATTTTCATCTCAGTTTATAAATCAAACTTAAAAGATGATATCTTCACTTTTTCAGAAATCTGGAAGTGACCCTGGGGCCAGAGCCACCTTAACAACGGAGTACTGCCAGTCAACCGAGAATTAAGGCCATGTAACGAGATAGTTCCCTATTCATAATGGAGACAATATTCGAATTTTAAGTATTGATTTCAGCAGCTGTGCGAAGCATTAAGTGAATATTGTGATATTAATGGTGTTATAATATACTTATGCATGACTGAAATTCTCATTAGTTAAATAAAAATATTTATGTAAATCTTCAATATAACTAATTTTTTCACCGCGGTACGTGCGAGGAAAGTTTGAAAGAAGGAGTAATTGAAACTCGGAGAAGTCGACGAGATAGACTTATCCAGCACATTTTGCGATTGAAAACAATAATGGACGGCGGAATCAATTTCGGCAGAAAGTTGAAGTGCGAAATACCACAGAGGAAAAAAAATCACTCACCTCAACCGGAACTCGATGGACATTGGATATTTGGGACTGCTAAGGTCATTTGCGCCATAGAGGATAGGTAAGGGAGGAAGGGTGGATAGAAACCCGGCGTCGGCATTAGCCTACTCTTAACGAAAGGCGCCAAGGGGGCCACGGCTTAACGTCTCATCCGACAGACGGAGTACTCCACTTGAAGTGCCCTCTCCACAAGACACTCAAGTAGGGATCGGGCTCCTCTGAAAAACATCCGCCACTGCAGGGATTTGAACCCTGGCCGCCCGTATGGTGGGCGAGTACTTTAGCCACCACACCCACCCGATCCCCACCGGAACTTGAACGCCGATCCCTCGGTTTCTGGCCTAGTGCCACGAATTTTTGTGGGTTTTAAAGGAACAAGGTGTTCAATACTGTCGAACATACAATGCAACGAGAAGTAATGGGTGTGCGCTAAGCACTACAGTTCTCCAAGTCACAGCCAAACATAGAACACAAGAGGTGCTCGCACTTTTGATAAATTTTGAGGATACCAGGATTTCCTAGAATCCTCAAATTTTATAAAGCTAAAGGTTAAGTAGACGGTGAGGCTCGACTAATTTTGGAAACGGATTTTTCAAGATTTGAGTTTAAAAAAAGCTAAAATTTGAGTGCAACGGGCTTAAAATACGTATTAAGCTAACTGGAGGGTCCAATGACAATAGTTTTAACTCTAACTCCCAGACACCACTCTACATCTTAGAAGAGGCAGTCGGAGAAAATCACTTATACTCGAGCTGAAGGAGATAATGGCTCTCACTCCCAAAACACCTTCCTCGTCCGAAATCGTAAAGATGTCACGGCGCGTTAGGTAATTCGGAAGGGAAAGTTACCTCTCATCCAAACGAAGGAACTAAAAGGGAAGACTAATGCGCCACCGTTCGACTGAGGTGGGGAAAGAAAGCTTTAGCCACGGAGGGCGTCTAAAACAAAGGGCCGAGTTTGCGGAAAATCACCAAGTTTTACGGCGGATAACAGGGGAAGATAAAAAGGGGGGAAGTGTGAAAATCATTCGTTGCCCGCTTCTCAATTGTTCTCCCTACGACCGAAATATTTATATCCGGGCTAAGAAGGATAAAGCAGAAAATATTGCCATATATATTTGATTCCCATTAATCTGATCGAGATTACTAATTAAATAATTGATAAACTAAAGATCACTGGATTATTAGATACATTGGGTGAAGCTTGATGCCATGATTAACCTTTGGTAAGCGCTACGTAAGAGTAAGAGCGTAATTGAGGAGTAACGAAGTACAAACACGAAGGGTTTGAGATTTTGATGCATTCGAACCACAAATAAAAATCTCACGCAGCTTCCCCCATCCAGTTTTCCTCGCGAGAATATTATAAGGAGCTAAACGAGAAATTTAATACATAGATCATTCCCTATAATGACGACCATTATACCATGCTTAGAGCGGTCGCGTACGTAATACTTAAAATAGAGTTTTGCTCTTTGACGTAGGTGGAGAGGTCATTACGTCATCAAAATGTTGCCTAACTACCGAAATAACAACCATATTGTTTGACCCTGCTCCCTCCTTACTTTTTCAATGGATAGCATGACGGCATGGAAGAATTAGAGAATGTAAAAGCAAGAATATCAGCCACCAGTTTGAAATTTAAAGCAAGTAACTCATCAAACACACATCGGTTACTTAGTGCTATGGGTTGTACTCGATTTCACCCTAGTTTTTAGAGGGAATGCGGATTATATTTTACTTAAATAAATAAACATTACACACAAGGAGAATGCGCATTAAAGAAGTAAGTGCAAGCTGATTTCTAGAAAGTTATCGATGGAAAACATAGTGCAATTGCTGAATTAAATATTATCCCACGAGCGCTATAGGAGAATGAGATTCAACAAAGAATGCGGACTGGCTTCGGCTTCTAGCATTGGCCAGCATAGCAAGTGCACTCTCCGCATACCTCAAAAATCCCTGCTCCTTCCTTACTTCCCTTTGCATAGCACGTGGGATACGGACGATTTCGCGAATGTATAGCAATTATATCACGCCTCTTCGGAATGTAAGGAAAGTGACTCCAAAAACATACATTGATTACTTAGTGCTATTGATTATTATCTTTTTTCCCGTAGTTCTTACGGAAAATGCAGGTGTTTATTAATCCAGCTAGTAATTCATCGATGGAATGCATCGTAAAATTCTGAAATTAGCGTGTCAGCCCGTATGCACAAAAGGCAAATCGGGATTAACGAGTATGGAGGACTGTCCACGCCCACGTTACAGCTTTTAGGATTGGCTACCATAGCAAGATCCCTCTCCATGTACCTCAATGGTTTCGCCTAGGCATAACTAGTAACCTGTGGCCGAGGCGTTCATTACCATTTATCACGTCCTCCACTCGTGGATAATATCAGCGAGAGGACAATGACACCGGGACGTTGAAGGGCGAAAAAAACACTCGGATCGAGAGAGAACTTTATGCACGCGGGCAAAGCCTCGGCAAAGGGGTCTCAGTGGATGAAAGCGAAACGGCAGCAGACAAAAACGTTGACAAAGTTCGTCAGGCGGAAAGGGAGAGGGGAAGGATAATGAGACAAGAGCGAAAGAAAGGATGCCCAGACTCGGCTGCGGTGGTGATGACGTCTGCGATAAAAAAATGATGAATCACGCACACACGAATTGTTTTGTGGCAAATGCGTGATACGCACGTGCGTTTCGGAGACGTGCCACACACACACGCACGCGCGCGAGGCGGAATGACACGGCAAAGAAGGCACGCGCTACATATGACTGCAGCATTGAGTTGAAGTCCTCCTTTCGACGATGTCCTTTTTGAGGAAGGCATTCGTCACGGAAAGGTGGAGAAATTTACATTGAACGTGTTAATTTTCTCCGCTGTAGAGGCAGGCAGTATCACGCGCTCGGCGGTGAAATGTCAACAGATCCGCCCACAATGCTCACGCCACATCATTGCTGCTGCAAAAGTTCCTGGCGCAGACCTGCGCGGCATGGAGGCGAGGTAGAAGTTGAAGGAAAAGGACGTTAGGGAAGAAAGGAAGGCGACTGGATGGAGAGAGATTGAGTGAAACCCGGGAACCATAAAGAATTTTTAAGCCGATACCATGGTGGGGAAGCTCGAAAGAAAATTGTAATGGATGCTAAATTCAAACTTGCCGTTTAATGAGACCGCTATTTCCCGTCGAGACGGATATAGTTAATGCCAGATTTATATGTAATGGAAGGTAAAATTTTGGTATACCTATGAAAAACAAATCTTTAAACATTTTTAGCGATACCAGTCATGTATTATTTTTGCATCTTAAGGAAAATTAGGCAAATTGCCACAGTTAGGTTTCCAGATGTTGCCAAAAATACAGAAGAGGTGAACCAAAGAATGCATATATTAAAGAATTTGTTGAACTTTTGACGGTTCTGATACACATATACGAGGATATACTTATGTATAAACTACTAACGTTTTACAAGCATCGCCTCTCCTTTTTACGGCTGGTAACCTAGAACAGCCACGGTTTAGGACTACGGATGACGAAGTATTGTGCGAAGATAAACGCAAAGAGCGAAATGCGAAAGAAGTGACGCACAAAAGGCATCACGACTTCGAACGTAAAGACTGCCATCCAGAAGGAAAGAAAAAGTCTTCAGTGACATTGGCGGAGTGATGAATTGTTTCCTTCCGTGGCAACAAAGTGTGGATTTAATTTTATGCCTGGGGCTTAATTAGTCGACACCCGCACTCTGCCTTGATTTCAGCGCATGATCATTCTATCCATCTATCATTTGAAACATTAGTCTTTCTCCAGCTTAAATATAGCGCTGTCGTCAAATGAATTTTATAAAGTGTAAACGACGTTGCGGATAAGAAAAAGCTTTATATGATGACGCTGAGGAAAGCTATTCAGTAATTAGAAGGTCTTACGTCGCAATTGCTAAGAGAATACAATTGCGCATTTTTTTCTGAAAAGTTTTTCTTTCCCTCGGATTTCCTAAAGGGTTTTCTCTTCTAGAAAGGTTCTGGAAACGTTTAAGAAAAAGATATGCATCCATTTATTTTCTTGTGGCTATTTCATCGTATTTCACCACAGTATTTGCGGTATGCTTGAATACTGTCTTAGTCGATTCTAGCTTCACCTAGTAAGCTCCACGGGTCTTTTCTTTAGCTTCTGTGGTGGTTATTGGAGGAGTTCTGTGATCTATCGCAATTGGCCTCGTTGTTACAGCTAGTTTACGGGGTAGTATTATACAAAGTAACTAAGCTCAACATGAAACTGTATTTACTAGCCTCCAATGAGGTCCGACTCAGTCGATTGTGTAATCGTGGGTCGAGTCGATCAATGGTTAAGTTTCGAGGTGACATATCTTCAGGCACCACGAGTCTCGATTCCCCAGGTTCCCCGCTTGAATTAACTTCGTTGAAGCTATGTTTCATCCAATTTGCTGGAGGGCTTCATGGTGCCGAACATCAGAACGCGTCTTCTTGGCTACATTTCTGCGTGAACTTGAGTTATTGCGACCGACAGCGTATTAATTAGTTCTTGTGGCGTAGTCAGTGGAATTTCGTAAATGGTGCACAAAACTGCCCTGCCAAGCCAAGAGACGATAACTGACAAAAATACACATTTTTAGCGTAGAGCTGGTTTTTCTTATTTTCAACCTTGAGGATTTCAGAAAAATAAACAAAAAAACCGAATCTGGAGCGGTTTGCCTGATATCACTTTCTGCTTTCACCGTTCGTGTTCAATCCCAAGATTAGTTTACTGCAGCCCTCCACCCTTCCCTATCTGATGCTAGTTCCTGGAATGGATTTCCCCCCTGGAATCTCATTCCATGATTTTTCCTCTTCATTTGGTCCATGAACTCATTACTGGGCTTTCACCGTATCTATAGTATAATTGTCGCTTCGTCTCTACCGTATGAAGGACAGGTGAGAGTAACGACAAGTCTCTCTCCTAGAGAATCTTATTACATTAGTTCCCTTATGATTTATGCTCATTCCGTATTTCCAGCACTGAAAATCTGAGCATCAACTGAAGCTTGTAATCTCTTCGAAGATGGAATAGTTGAAGAATCGAAGACACGAAGATGAAAACTTTAGCATGTAATAACTGAGAACCAACATTGATGCAGTTAATATCTTTTACCTTAGCTGGGCACAACGTGGGCACCCCCACGTTGATTCCGAGTCCGTAACTAAGGAGTCACGAAGGATAACAACGAATGGTTGGAGATTTTTAGTAAGTTTTCAGGCAACTTAATGATCTATGCATTAAATCTCTTTTGCGTTAGGTGCTTTTTCAAGGTGAAAGAGTCGTCCTTCGAAACGTCCCAGTCCACTAAGATGGAGAGAGAAGATGGCGGCCATAAACTTAAGCAGCAAAAACAGAAAATAGGTATTCCTATTTCCAATAAACCTGATCATGACATCACAATCAACAAATAAAATATGTATGTATACCAGCAGTGTCGGCGGCTCGAGGATATGAGCGAAGTATTGCTCAAGAATGTGATAGATGGAAGGATGTTGGGCGAGCGGGGTAGAGGAAGAAAGAGGAGAGGTTTCATGGATGGGATGAAGATGGGTGGATCGTATGCTGAGGCGAGAAAAGTTATACTAGAGGGAGATAGGCCCCTGAAAAAGTAGAAACTGGGAGGAGATTCTCTGACATTCAACAAAACCTACCTCTACTTGTTGAATACACAAAAAAAAACGAATATAGTTGTTTCTCGAGGCATCCTTATTTGAGATTCTTTTAAAATCACAACTGGTCTTCAAGTAGAAATCCACCTGAGTTTGACGAGGGATATCCCATCCTGAGATTAACATTTTCGGCGGGCGCTTGAACCACGCCAACTTTGGGGTGAGGAACATATGGTCGCACGCTTCTGTCGACAGAAAGGTCTCAATTCGTGAAAGCGTAATCATTAAAAGCGGAAGACCCAGCGGGGTTGACTGAGTGGGCGTGAGACGGCACAGCTGGCGGTCACCACTCAGTCAAGTTCTATCGTCCAGGTGAGGTTCACGCTTGACGTGGTCACCAACGGATGAATGTGAGGAAGCAGTTCAGATCTCTCGCTTCCGGTAACCTCTTTTCACTGCTTACTGCACGTAACACTTATCGTATTTCATCTTCGAGATAGAATTTTATTTAAAATTAGTGACTAAGTAATTTGTCCAAACGGAAACACTCGAAAGAGATTAAAGTTGGCTTCTACCTGAAGGACGGTGACGCTGTCAGCTTGACTGCTTCGATATGAACTACTAATGAACATGTAATAGTAATGGACGCGTGTCACTTATCGAACCCCATCTTCAAGGTAGACTTTCATTTAAAATTAGTGATTAACCCTTTGAGTGCGGCATGACGTGCTTTCACGTCATGGTTTTTTACTCTGGTGCTGATGACGTGATATCACGTCATGGGTACAGTGAGAGTTCTAGCTTTCACCATGGGGGCCTAGTGAAAGTTGCTAAGTGAAAGCTGCAACACTCACGGTACCCTTGACGTGAAATCACGTCATCAGCACCAGCGTAAAGACAACCATGACGTGATATGACGTCACGCCGCACCCAAAGGGTTAAGTAATTTGTCCACAGGGAAACACCCCAAAGTGTTAGAAGTTTGGCTTAAACATGTAGGACGGTGACGCGCAAGGCTCGACTGCTTCGATATGAACTCCTTGTGAACAGTTTCAATTAAAAGCTTGTGCTGCACGCTTTCTCGCTCAAATTGACGTTTTTCTTCTATAATCTGAGCAATCTCCATCAGAGCCCACGTTAAAATCTCCACTTTCAAGGCTGAATCACAGTACAATGAAACCTATATAAAGCGACGGTTTGGCTGAAAAATAGTCGTTATAAGGGGTGGCCGTTCGACAGGGGTTCAGTTGCTAGGAGTACATACATAGAGTATATGCAAATGAACGGACGGCTGATTTGAAAGAAATGAAATAAACTCTTGAAGCGACGGTTTTGTTCAACCTTGCACAGATGGCGTTTATTTCCTCATAATTTAGTTGCTCCTGGAAATTTTTAATGCTCATTACTTTGACGTGCACATACAGTGAAACCTGAATTCAGCGACCACCGATGCGACGGTTCCTCTGAAAAACGGTCGTTGTGAGGGGTGATCGTTTGAAAGGAGTGCTCGTTAAGAGGGGTTTCACTGCGTAAATATCTGATAGGGTAGACGAGGAGTATTGAGATGACGGATGTGCCCACGCTTTGACCAGACTTGGTCCGAATTGACACTCCATGGGTCCGGCGGTCCCTGATTTGATGACGTACTCCGGTAGATCGCACGGCGTCTACTCTGAAAGGGAGCCAGGAGGACACCTAATCCCAATTCTTTGGGCAACGGGCTCCTCCGGTTCTCAAAGGTGTGTGGAAAGTTTTCGCAAAAGCGAGACTGACGGCTACTCATCGCACATTGTTTGGGTAACCTGACAAATACGAGTACTTCGGGGAGGCGGAGGTCCAGTTAAGGTCCTTTTGACCTCAATCCGCCTCATTGGTGTCGGCCTCAAAGGGGCTATTGGCTCGCTAACCTTCCCTTCCCACAGCTTCCTTGCCTTGGAGATAAGCAAGTAGCTTGAGTCCGAGGTGGAAGTTGTAATCCTGCGGCGAGAGCCGAAACACCTGCGTAACTATCCGCAAAACTATATTTTATTAAAAATGTAAAAGGTTGATATAGGTTTTCACCTCATTTTTTGGGTCAACTCTTGTTGTTGAAACGTAACCAACTCCTTAATATCGTAGAGCTCTGAAATTTTGTTAATAAACCCACTTCAGTTGAAAATATAGTAATCAATCTAAATATTAAGGACAATAAATTATTTGCATGTTGGCTAAAGGGTCTTCCAGAGCATGAGCTGTTTGTCCGCGTCAAATCTTGTAACCAAAATTTTACCAACCTTCCTATGTTTTAGAGCTCGGAAATGTTGTCCATAATAATAATGCGTCTTTTTTCTTCCCTCCCTTCTTCCATCTAACCCTCGTCAGAAAAATGACACGTGTACAATAAGTTATACATATTTTTGGGAAAATCATGAGGAAATAAGGAGTTGATATCCTTGACGAAAAAACCCCAAGCAGGAAAACACCCACACATGAAGGGGAGGGTGAAAAACCTGAGAATATCAACAGACAGATAAAGCTAACGTTCCTCCAATAAAAAACAACGCATAAAAAACGATGAATAACTCACAGACCCACTTCCCGAGACAATACAGTAATCAATCAATACCAGCCCTAATTGATTAAATAAGCGTGTATGTGACTCTATCTTTCCAGCTGAGCTTCAACATCCTTCTGTAGAGCCACATCTCCAGGGCTTCTAGCCGCCTTCTCTCTTGTTTTCTTATTACCAATGTTTCACTCCCGTATAGGGCCACACTCCAAACAAATGCTTTCATCATCCGTTTCCTTATTTACAAACTAATGTTCTTGCTGGTGACTAGGTTCTTTCTAAGATAGAATGCAATTTTGGCCTGATGCATTCTCCTTACAATTTCTTTCTGGCTTCTACCATCTCTTGTTATTCTGCTCCCCAAGTATGCAAATTCCTCTATTACTTCTAGCTTCTCTCCTCCAATTCTCATTATATTGTTCTTCATTACTACAAACCATCACCTTGGTTTTGCGTTTGTTTATTCTCATGCCATACTGTTTAGAGAAAATCCTACCCATTGTGTTGAGCATCCTTTCTAGATCTTCTTTGGTCTCTGTGATCACAGCAATATCATCTGCATAACGCAGCATATCTGTCTTCTGTCAATTAATTTTAATGCCCACCTCAGTAGTTTCACGAACTTGGTCTATAGCTTCCTGAACATTATTTTCCCTTAAAAGACATATCCGATTCTCTCTACAGGGTCTCCTGAACGGACACCGAAAATGTAGCCACGAAACAACAGGCAAAAAGAAAGACGGGAGGATATATCTGCGTTGAAGTAGAAGAACGAGAAGGATGGAGAGTTCCCTCCCAGATAACCTTCCCATTCAGGAAGGCCTCGAACTTCCAATGGCCTCGACGGTGACGTGTAACATTGATCCACATCCTCACACTCGTTGTCTCTTCGGTTACTTGAAGTTAGTTCAGACGTTGCAATTTGCTGTGGAAGTTACGTCTCTCAACTTTTAATGGGCCGCATTTGAAACTTACGACGTTGTAGCGGAAAAATCATGTCATACGAAAACGTCACGTCGCATCCAAGACCAATTTCAACTTTGAAAGGGGCAATAATTGAAAGTTTTGGAATATATCACGTCGTATGACGTGACGTCACGTTTAAGACAGTTTCAAACTTTTAGAAGGTTTTGGTTTCACGGTTACAAGTTGTGGCGTCACAATTACGTGAAACGACGACATTACGGCGCAACCACGACAATTATATACTCTAAAGCGGTTAAATTTGAATTTTTTAGAATAATGATGGCAAAATTACGCAATTTGTTGACGTGACGTCACTTTAGGGACAATATTTTCAACTTTTAAAAGTTTAATGTTTCACAATTATGAGGTTGTGGAGTCACAATTACGTTATAGGACGACAGGACGTCAAAACCACGACAGTTGAATACTCGAAAGCGGCAACATTTTGAAAATTATTAGATTTATGACGGGGAAGTTACGACACTTGTTGACGTGACGACACGTTCACGACAATTTTCAACTTTTCAAACGTGTAATCAGAAAATTTCAAGGCTGCAAGAGTCAAAATTACGTCATATGTGAAGTCCGCGACCAATCTTAATATTTTTATCGGCAACATTTTTTAATGTACGTGGTTGTGACGACGAACGTTCTACGTCACTGTCGAGGCGAGGAAAATCCCGAGGCCTTCCCGAATAGGGCACCATCTGGACCAATTCGGATACGCCGAGGCTTCCATGAGTACACGAGAAGGCGTCATCAGCTCGACTCCGCCCTTTCCTCTCTTTAAAAGGATGGGAAGATCAAAAAGATTTCGCGAGTACTCGTTGAATATTTCACGGCGCCGCCGTCGCAAGGAACGACGGAAGCTGAGACGGTGCTGATGCAGAGGCGAAAAAAAGAGCGAAAAAGAGAACGGAGCGGGGGGGGTTCAGCTCCTCGAAAGAAAAAGACGGAGTTGACACACACATACATACATCCAGCGATCATTTTTTTGAAGCAGCTGGTGCCCCACCGCTACTCGACGCATAATGGCACGGGGTCCTTAAAGAATAAATTCATCACCCGACCAAGTCACATATACACCGGACGAAACTACCGAGCAGACAAGCATCCAAGTTTTCTGAGCATCATGAAAAATTCTAAAGCGTCTCCGGAAGAGAACAGCATCTCTCTTCTCTCTAAAATCTGTCGAGCGCGAGAGAATAACCGTTCTCTCGTCCCGCGAAAATATTTTCCTCGTCTCCTCGCGAGAGCGCCACCGCGGGACGGGCGACGGCGTCGTGTGCTAATTTTTATCGCCTATATTAACGAACAAAATTCATATTAGTGTCCATATTGCAAAGGATACTCTATAATTGTCTACCTTTTTTGTAATTATTACGACCCGTTTCACTACACTACAGCATTGCCAGGTGCAATTGTTTATGTAGTTGTTTTTATATCAAACATTGTACGTGACGATACGGTGAAGCTGTGAAACGCGTCGTAGAAATTTAATAATTCTAGACAAGTACAAATTGTTCTCTGCAATGGGTACTTCATAAGTCCTCATGTTTATCAAAATACATCATTACTCTTTATCTATTACAGTTTAATATTCTCCTGGATGGTTCCAATTTGGGTTAGTTTTCCTCGAGGCGTAGGCATGTACGTACATATGAAAGAGATTCCTTCAGGGGAATGAGTATTTGCGGCATAACAGGTAAAATTCCTTTTTATTTTCGCCCAAAGTTCTCAACGAGCAACTTAACTTTATACGGAATCTACAGTTTTGTTTAATTACATTTATGTTGTAATATTACCGAGAACATTGAGGTAGATGAAGAGGGCATTATGTCGTCAAACGGTAACCTACCACGGAAATAGCAACCATATCATTTAAGGCTGCTCTCTCTTCTTACTTTCCCATGGATAGCACGACGGAATGGATGTATTAGCGGATGTAAAGCAAGAATAACGACCATCTATTTGAAATCTAAGGCAAGTGACTCATGAAACATACAATGGTTACTCAATGCTACGGATCATACTAGATTTTACCGTAGTTTTCTCCGGGAATGCGGATAATAATTAATATTGACAAATTAAAAGAATATCAATATTAAAGAAGTAAATACGTGCCGATTTCTATTCAGTCATCGCTAGAAAAAACTTGGTAAAACAAAAAAAATAGTGTATCAGCCCGTTAGCGCTGAAGGGAAATCTGGGATAACAAAGATGGCTGACTGGCCACGCCCATGAAACAGCTTTCAGCATTGGCCACCATCGCAAGCGCCCTCTTCATCTACCTCAATGGTAATAAACAATCAGACATGTGATACAATTACATACTTCCCTATCTTGCACTCCAACAATAAAATATATTATTCCTCGAGGAATTTGAAGCAACGAGTGAAAGATGTGAGTATCCAAGGTGTAGAAGGTAATTCCTTTTCTTTCCGCAATTTTGTTTCCACAAGCATGTATCCACCGTTATTATTAAATTACACTGATGTTGTAATACTGCCGAGGCTAAATTCGGCATCATAAACCAAAGTTGGCCGATTTTCAGCGGAAGGTAATATCTTTTCATAAATTTTTTCGATCGAAAACTGAAATAACAGAGTACAAAATTTCATGTTAAGAATAACATTGCTATACACTCGTTAAAATTAATATTCCGGTTTGCCTGGTAATATATATTTACTTCCACGGTAAATGAGTAAGATTTCGGGGTGACTTTTCACTTAGGGGAAAGATGAGTTCAATAGCGATGGGGTTTAAAGGCACTGCTGGCCTCCGTATATCGCGACGAGTGGCGAACATCAAGATCCAAAACACGCCAACGTCGCATCAGCGACCGTGTTCAAATGATAAGGGGTATTCGCTCGGTACAAAAGATAGCATTTTCCACGAGGCGCTTCAAACCGCAAATGACACCCCATAAGCAGCCCGATGCACCACCATAAAACGATGGTTAATCGTAAATCAATTTACGACCACGGATTTAACAGCGAAGCTTATTTTTTAAGTAACGATCGGTAAACTGCGAGTCTAAATTCCATTTTTATGGCTATGCACTCGAGTTTTCCCAAGGGAAGGAATGGTCTTTTTTTTACACTAAATTTATTTTATTTTATAGATTTGCATTGATACAGAAGAATTTCCATTATATTTGTAAAGAAGAACCCTATATTTTCATACCACCTGCTCCTTCAGCCCGGCAATGTTCCTACCTCGCCTTTATTAGGGGAGGCGATCGGTGACTGAGGTCGTTGGCTGCATTGAGGATGCTATAAGTACCTGTTTGGAACCCTCTGTGAACATTACTGTAGGTGAACTTGTCAAGAGATGCACATTTTAATAGATATAGTACTATGAATCACTAAAATGACATTTCCAAAAGCAGTAAAAGTAATATATTTAGTTCTAAAAATATGCTGATTGGTAATTTAGACGGGCGAAGGTCATCACACACTGGTGCGATATAAAAAATTTAACAACGAGATAACGTAAAAGTTACATAATTTGGCGTAAATTTTAAGCAGAAATCATAAAATCGTGATTAAGTGTTACATATTAGAAAAAAAACATTTTTCTCAAGAGCAAAACTGGTGAGTTAAGCTTGATTCTCTACCGTCGGTCAAAAAATCCATTCACGCCCAAAATTATCACAGCCCGCAATGAGGAACATACACTACCTTTGAAAACTATTTGTACGCATATTTCCCATTCTTGAAAAAGCAGGACCAAAATTTTGCTACAAAGTGAAGCAATCAAATGAAAATACTTCTTGCAAAAAATATCGCGAGGTATGCGGCTTCAAAACAATACGTCATTGGAAACTAGATAGGTTACAAATTTCCAATAACTGCATGTAAAAATGATATGGTACAAAGTCACTCGCACATTTGTATATACCTACCAAGGGTTGAAAATCGCCATTTAAAAAAATCACTAGACTTGACCGGGATTCGAACCCGGATCTCCCAATTACCGGTCAGGTGTTTTCAAAATTCGATACCCGCCTTGAAGGAAGATCGCTCGGTCGCGTAACTGGTTGACACAGCTGACCCCAATTGGGAGATCCGGGTTCGAATCCCGGTCAAGTCAAGTGATATTTTCCTTGCGATTTTCAACCCTTAGTAGGAATATGACGTCACGGGGCGTTATCGCTGCCATAAACATGATGTATTTCCAAGTAAAGTTGGACCGGTTAAACCAAAGTGTCGAGAACAATTATATTCACACATTGGTTGACGTTGAACCGCGGATGATTTTTTATCCTTCCAGTTGAAATACACGTTGACGAGAGTAGGGCTACTTTATAGTGACGTCATACAAAGGAGAGGCACTTTTTAGATCACGTGACTTTACCAAAAAAATCATATTCTATTCAAATGCCATTAATATGTTGATATATATATATATATATGAGTTCTTTAGAATACCTGCAATGGATTGTGTACATCATTTTAAAATGAGTAAATTTAATGCGCGTTCACCATTAGTGAACCACCATTTCACCAAGCTCGTTGTGCAAGAAGGCTGCAAAAAAAATTAATCAAGATTGAATGCAAACGTTGACTCCAAACGGTTAAAACTGCATTTGTGTCTCTCCGCGAGCGGATAAAAGCGATAGGGAAATTCCTGGTTCATACTCGGGTCACCATTATGTTTCATTTTATCGACTTTCAGGTCGATATGTGTTCGATAGGCTGGGAATTACATCAAATAGTCAGCGACCGCACTAGGATTTTTTGAAATATGAGGAAAAAGCGGAGAGACGATTAAGACGAGTTCTTTTGAGACTTAGCAAAAGTTTTGAGGAGAATAAAGAGTCATTATCCCGAAGTATGGGAGGTCAGGCAAGGTCATGCGATGAAGGCGAGACGCGAGGAGGGCGGAATGCGTTCGAAGACGCGGACTGAATGGGGAGAGATGGGCGGTATACTATTATGAACACATTCGGGAGATTAAAAAGGCATTTGAATGGAGACGCTTCATCTAAGACGTCGTGAGCGAATGAGAAATGTAAGTAACACCCACGCAGTATCAGTATTTCATCAGCTAAAGCACGATTTTCTGAGCCACATAAAAATGTGAAATTTAGTATTGGTTTTGACTAAAGTAGCCAGATTGAAGGCACCTTAAAAAGACTGGAGATTTCTCGAGCCATCACACACACATTCATGCGAGGAGTACTTTTTTTCCTTATCGGCTGAAAAGATTTATCTTCGAGGCAAGCAGCGACTTTTGGACGTCAAGACGCGTTACACAAGGAGATTGGAAGGAGACAAATAAGAAATCTGTATCCAAGAAGACGAAGAGATTCACGAGAGAGATATCGAGTCCCGCAGCACGTCTTCCCGAGCGCCCTCTGGAAGTCTACCGAGATTAACGAACGGCGAGGGCGGAAAAAGATTTAAAGCCCTATAAAGCTGGCGACGTTCGAATAGTGATTGCCTTCGGCTGACTACGGGAGGCGATTTGCTCTTATTTCCGAGTCGATAGGCGACCGAGTAGGGGGGATTCGGAATCGAGTAAGCAAACCGGGATGTCGATGGCGCACTCGGTAAACTTTGAACCCAATGCGACAAGGGAAACTCACTCAGGACGGAACGCGGAGAAAAAACTTAGGGAGTTACAGAAACTTCCGCAGATTTAACAAACTTGAATCTGCCACCAGGTTTCGTCGAATTGTCCACTTTATCGCATGATGTCAATATACTGACAGCATGGGAACTTATACCGACCGAAACATCGATACAGATATGACACTTAATGGCGTCGGTTGCTCAACTAAACTTGGTCGTAGATAATTAAACATCTCAGGAAGTTTCCCAGTTTTTTCTGGGAGTTACTAATTGAAATTCCTCTAAAACGAGCCGAGAAAAATTTTGTGTGTAACTCATAGGATTTAAGGTAGTTTGATCGAAATATCATTTAACCTATAAATTAATGAATTTGGTCTCCTTTTAAAGAAGAATATATCACCCTTCCATTGACATCAAAAACTCAACCCCTAACCACATTACTTTCCGAGATATTTGACAAAAATTCAAAACTCTTTTATATGGTAAATGTTTCGTGTATGCACTCCAGAGAGACCTTATATTAAAAAAATGAGGCCTTCCCTACACTCAGATCTCGTCAAAAAATCAACAATGCGAAGTTTGTGTGATTTCTCAGCTATTTTTAAAAATTAATCATATTGTCACCGCAGTAAATTCTTCGGGATCACAATAAACCGTCTGTTTTGATTAAGTTTCAAACGTACTGCGTGAGAAAAATGAGTCAAGTTAAAGACTTATTTAGATATTTTCATTTGATTACTTACAATTTCTGTCATATAAAACTATATTATTGCACAATTAATAATGCTATATTTAATTGGTGGGTCTCACCGTTGGTGAAATTAAAACGTATATGTCGAATATGATCTCTATTATGATTAGGGAACTATCTCGCACGCACAACCTTAAGGTAATGTGAGCCAAATAGTTCCCTAGTCCAAATGGAGACCAAATTGAAAATATGCGTTCTAATTTCAGCAGATGTACGAAGCATGAAGGGAATTATTGGATTGTTAATGGCGCAATAATATAAATTTATGCGACTGAAATTCTAAGTAATTATATAAAAACACCTATAAAAGACGTTAACTTGACTAATTTTTTCACATAGGATGTTTGAAACTCCTCCACAACGGAAGGAAGCAACTCAAATTCAGTATTCATTCACCATATTCATTATCGATTCAAAATTACAGAACAAATAGCATCAGTAAAACTGAAAAATCACTGCGGTAATAATAATATTTATTTAACAAAATGCTTGAGAAAAATTATAAACCACACATTAATCATTTTTTGACAAGATCTAGGAGTTATAAATTCCTCATTAATTAAATTAGGTCTCTGTGGAGGGCTTAAGCGTACCATTTTACGCGAAAAAGGTCTGGTACTTATTGTCAAAAATCTCGGAAAGTAGTTCGTTAAGGGGCTGACACTTTTGTAACTTTGGAAGGATGAAATTTTTTTCTCAAAAATGAGAATAATTTAATTGATTTCCAGGTGACATTATCTTTCGCTCGAATGAAATGAAGCAATAATTTATTTTGTCATGTATTAAAATGTGAGGGAAAAATAAACTTCTGATAAATAACTCTGTAGCTGAATGCAACAGCGTCAAAACCAGCACTTACAAGCAATGGAGAGAAAAAGGAGAAAATTTGTGTTTCATTAATGCGCAATGTTGTGAAAAAACAGCTTATAACATAAGTAACTTTAAACATCATATAAATCTCTGGTAAACCTGCAACAGACCCAAACCTGTCACTTTCTGATAAATAAACGCCCACTAAATCTAAAAATTGAAAATACGTATTTTAGAAACTCTTGGCAACTACTGAGCAGTAAGGGTGCATTCGCTTCATAAAGCAACTCAAATTCAGTATTAAATGACCATATTAATTATTGATTGAAAATGAAAGAACAAATAGTATCAAAAATCAAATGACTCCTCGGCAATACAAAATAGACCAAGAATAGTTCATTAAGAAATATAGGCTGAATCAATGACTGGTGAAATACAGAGAGCAAAATGCATATAGGAAAGCAAACGTTTTTCAACTGGATCGACATTTCCAATTAACTAATCTTCTATTTCTCATTTTCATCACAATTTACAGGCCATCTTTTCTCACGGAAAACTCAAACTTGTACGCATTCCGACGTTAGTTCAACGACCGTGATCGATTCAATCGAACAGGAACTCGGGAATAGTCCCGTCTACAAAATATTTAAGGGCCTTTCGCGATTGACTTGAGAATAATTAAACTCATAAGAAATGAAGCATTATAATCTCCAAACGCTTCAGTGATTTTCAAAAGCTCAGTAAAGCGGAAAACAGAAATGATAAATACCTTAATTGGAAGGAACTTTCTGTAGCGAGGATTAGGGGAATATATTCAAAGCCACATTACATTCCATGGACACATGAATCATTCTGAGACTTCCTTCTTTTTCCCTAAGGTGGTTGGAGAGCGAATCGTGAGTCATTGAGTGAAGATTTTGATAAATTTTCAATCATTTCACTTTCAATCATTCAATTTTTGGATCACACTTCACTGAAGTGCTTTTACTAATAATCGAGAAAAAGATGAGTAACGTTTTTCCTCTTCAGTTCACAATATTGTGACAAACACAGCTCATCAGTTAAGTTTAAGTAACTTTATACATCATGATAATCTGTTGTTCACCTGTTCGGGACCAAAACCTTTTTCAATAAATAATCAGCATGATAATTCAATACTGGATTTGAGTTGCTACACAAAACTTGTGCACCCATACTGCTCAGTCCTAACCTAAAACAAATAGACCAAGTAGTTTCAATTGAACAATAACGGACATTATATACCGTTAAGTAACAGATTTGGGTCTAGAACAGATGAACAATAGGTTAATATGATGTATGAAGTTACTCACTTACCTCATAAGTTGTGTTCGTCACAATAGAGCGAACTGAAGAGGAAAAACGTTACACATCTTTTTCTCCACCGTTAGTAAACGCTGGTAACAAATTTTATTTAATACACCGTCAATAACCGTTCGGCAAAGTTGTTTGTCAGTGGAATGTTTCTAGGATCATCCAAAAATTTCCAAATCATTGTTTCAGATTTCAAAATATTTTTTGCAACTCGAGAAGCTCCTATTGTTTCAGGTAGGTGGAATATCTTCTTCAAGTAATATCTTGTACGCTTTCGCAATTTTTTGGCACGACATGTTGCAAGTAATGATGCAAGAATTATACTTCAAAACTTTCGTCTCGATTAAAGCACTGTTATGACCTGGGCTTACGGCACGAAATTCGAAGCGTAAGCGAAAGTCGTGCGTAAATACGTGTGTATAATTTTGTATGATATCTATGTGTTTGCTAGGCAACATTTTAATTAAAAGAAATGTATTATTCCGCCATATATGTCATCGAATTATTATGAAATAGATGTCAAGTGTCATATGGCTAATGTATGAACACATTAAAACTGCCAAGAAACCAAATCGGAGAAAAGCAATTTTTTCGCATTTATTAGATATTTACATATTAATAAAGAGTGGGCACATGCAAAGCTTCACGTAAATCTGTAGGTGAAAGAAAATCGCTAAAACATGAATATTGCCAGGATAGGCCTCAAACATTTCCGCAGGAAGGCTGTTCCAATCCACAATAGTCCTGTTAAGGAACGAACATTTTTTAACTAAATAAATTATTTCTATTTCCACAGAATGAAAATTTATGCGGAAAACTAAGTTAATCTCACTCCAATCACACCCTTGGAAAGCTTAGCAGAATAATCACATGCATTTAGATATGTAAATACGTCAGTACTTCAAAGAATATGCAGCGGATAATTAGTCGTATCCAGTTATACAAAAACGTTGGGTAAATAAAATAAAAAAAATCAACAGAAAAAATAAAAAATAATAATTATTTCGGAATGAATTTTAGGTGTCTTTTCTCAAAAAACATTAACACTGCCAGGAAAGGCCTCAAACATTTCTGCAGGAAGGCTGTTCCAATACACAATATTCCTTTTAAGGTACGAAAATTTAGTACAAAGAATGACAATTTTTTCCAAGTAATGAAACTTAATGCGGGATAACTAAGTTAATCCCATTTCAACCACACCCTTGGAAAGGTTAGCAGGATAATGAAACATATGTAGATATATACATTAGTATGTCAGAGAATATATATTAGATAATTAGTAGTTTCCGCTTTTGCAAATCCGTGGGGATGCATCCTTTCGTAATGAGCCGCCTAGGGCTCAACAATTTGCAAATCCCTTCAAACCAAGGCGCCAAAGAGCGCAAAGGCATTGACCTAACAGGGTCAATAACCAACTCAACCAACCAACCAAGCCCCTCAACCGCAGTAACCGACCACCGTTATGAGAGAGCGGAGACATACTCGGACGCTGGGGTGGAGAGACGCATGAGAGAAAAAGAGAACGCATTCAAAAGCAGGGACGGCGAGGAAGGAACGGGGAATGGAAGATAAGGAGAGAATAATATAAATATAAAAACGAGGGGGAAAAGATAGCGGCGATAGATTAGAGACAGAAAAAAAATATCCCGACTTAACGCCGAGAGAGAGAGAGGGAGATGCCTCTTTCGGTATTCCCGCACCGTCGCCCCGGTAACCAACGCGTCATAATAATATTATGTGACGGTCATATCTCAAGTCACATAACGGTGGGAGGGGAAAGGGGAGAGATTGGGTGGGCGGCTAGATGGCTGGCTGAGCCTTAAGAATGGACGACGCGGCGGAAAAAGAAAAACTCCACAGGGTTAAGGGGAGATAAAGATTTGATAAACGGGTGAAGGGAAATCACGAAGAGGGATGAAGAATCGACTCTTTCCTTTTAAAAGGTCGAGGTAGTAAAAAAGGGAAGGGAGCAAAGCGTTCCGATAAAATACGTTCATACATTTAAAAGGGTTTCACTCACTGCATATAGAATGCGTTCTTATGAAGCACTCGGTCGAAGGAAAGATGATTCCACTGACCAGAAACGAATAATGAGCACTTGAAAAGTATGGTGCCGCGAAATGCTTTTTAAAATAAAGACGCTTCCGCGTTTTGGCGATGGTAACTTTAAAAATGTGTAAATACAAATGATTTCAAACCCATTAAATGAAGTAGGTGCGGAATTAGAAGGGTGGATCGTATGCAGAGGCAAAAAAATGACATACTAGAGGTAGATAGGACCCTGAGAGTGTAGATAACCGGAAGGAGACCCTCCGACTTTCAACGAAACCTACCTTTTACAGGTAGAATAAAAAAGGGTACCGTATGAGCGAACAAAATGCGATTAATGTCCGAAAACTACCCAAATATTAGTAAGATCAGATATTTTCCAGGCGTACGAGTTTCTCAAACTTTTCTCGGGCTTTCGTTAAGGTGAGTGGGTCAATGTTGACCTATGTTTCGATGTTCGACTCGAGCCTCGCCAACATGGAGCCACCCACCCGCAGGGAAGCCCGAAAAAACTTTGAGAATACACAAATATTAGTCTAATTTATTGATAACTAGCTGAATTACCCGGCGTTGCTCGGGATCATACTTCCTTCATACTTCCTTTATATAAGAGTTAGTAAGTAGTTGTGATAAGACTAAATTTCAAGTAATTGTTTTATTAAATTAATATTTTCTTCTGCAGAGCATCTATACAATTGTGAGACAAAAGTAAGTAAACAAGGTGACAATATCTCCCATGAACAATAATAATTATAAGTCAAATGACTGAAAAATTGACAGAATGATAAAAATAACATGGTAAAATAAAAACAATGAAATTTGTAAAACTTGTTTAATATAGAGTAGAGAGACAATTTTTTGAAACCCTTTTCTGTAATCATACTACCTGCACAGCCAGGCTAAGAGAACATTATAGTTAAGTACATAATTCGAGTACTTACTTGTTGAGTAGCTATTCAGAATTTCATTTTCGTTTATTAAGATTTGACTTAATGTTTATTTTTGTTTGTTTATTTGGTTGTCAAGGAAAATGCGTAAAATAAAATCGATTGAAAAAGAGAGGAACTTCATTCTTTCGGGCAAGATATCACTAATTTTAGTAGTATCATGCTTTCGGGTATGCGATAAAATGAATTTAAACTCTCTATCTTTAGTTAAAGTTGTTTTAAAAAGCGAAATAATTAACCGCTGCACAAATCCCAATGCTTAGCATTCCTAATCGGCTCAACTAAGCAATATGAATTCCAACAGCAATGACCGAAATCTGGTTGTCAAGCGAATATGGTATTGTTGATTTCACAGAAAAATATGTGTTTCTGCAGCTAAAAACGCAATTTTCAGTCAATTACGAAGTGAAAAGGATAATTAATTGCAAGAATTTAAAACTTCATTCTTTCAGACATTTAATAAAAAAATTCCAACTCTCTATCTTGAGCTGAAATAATTTAAAAAAGTAAAAAATGAAACCACTGCACAAAACCCGATACGTACCGCGAACCACCTGAGGGCCCCTTTTTGGGACCTTTATGGGCCCTGAGATCATTTTAAAGTAGCCTACAACTTTCCTCCTGCCTTGAGCTATTACTCGGCAAAATTTCAGCACGATAGGATTAAAACTGTAGTAATGCACTTACCCATCGGGCGTTGTTGCGCGAAAAGTATTCGAAAGATGAAGAGGACCTTGAGGGGCGGGGCCGAAATTTAAAAAATTTTTATACCTAAAACCTTCGAAACCTTCGCAAGAGTGAACTCAACAACTTCTTAAAGTTTTTTGGCGATCGGATCAACAGTGTAGTAATGCATACAGGACAGACATACAGACATACATTCGTTTTTATATATATAGATGGCTGGTTATTGAATTATGCCGTGTTACAACATTAACAAGATACTCATCAGCATCAGTATCGATGCCCATATTAGGCATTTTCAAAATAGAATGAGAGTGCATATTACAAAAGGGAATGAAGAATGAGAATTCTACTAATGACATTGATCAGGCCGGCACACCGCGCCGTCGAAGTGCCTGCATTTCGCCGTGGCGGTCAACAGTGAATTTCGAGGTCGGTAAAATCTTTTCCTACTGAATTCATTGATTTCCGACTTAGTTATTCTCACTTTTTCCTGACTCTTCGCGTAGTTTTCCGAAGTCGTTACGATTGACCCATGAGATTCAGGCAAAGACCCAAATTCTGTCGCCACGCAAATGCAAAATAATAATTAACAGCATAGAGGTAGATGGAGAGGGCGCTTCCTATGGTGGCCAATGCTAAAAGTTGCACCGAGGGCGACGCCTGTCCGCCATGTCTGTTAACCCCGATTTTCCTTAAGCGTTTTAAGGCTGACGCGCTATTTTTACTATTCTACGATGTCTTCCATCGATAACTTACGATAAAATAGCATGCATTTAATTCTCAAAAATTAATTCTCCACAAATTTAATTTTTAATTATTTAATTTAATAATAAACCGCATTCCCGATAAAAACAAACGTAAATAAGAATTGAATCCATAGCAATGAGTGGCGGATATATGTTTCTAGTGTCATTTGCCTTATATTTCAAACAGATCGTTGATATTCTTGCTTTACATCCACTAATTGGTCCATCGTGCTGTTCAAGTAAGTAATTACGAAATTATTACGAACGATTACGAAAAAATACGAAAGTAAGGAATGGGATAACCAATACGGTTGTTGTTTCCATTGCCAGGCTACAGTTTTATGACGAAATGCCCACTCCATCTACCTTAATGGTTTACAATTACAGACAGATAACATGAAGTGCAATGCAACAGTGAGAAAAAATAGAACCGCAACAGGAGGAAATAGATATTAAACAAACTGAAGTACAATGCTAGACTAAGCTACATGCTGGCTCAGAAGACTCCCAGACTGGAGGACTTGGCGAAATCTGAAAATAATATGGCGATGGGAAAACGCACCAGGGCTCATGGCGAAACATATCGATAAAGAAAAGAGATAAAATTGTAAGTATGTATTAAATAAAAGGATACTTCTGGTTATAAATGGCCTCGTGAATATTTTACGACCAGATTGAGTGACCAATTCCGAAGTGAAAAGGGCAAAAAATAAGATAATAAGTATATCAAAGGAAGTAAAGGGAAGCATTTTCGGACGAAATAAAATTATGCTCCATCGATTTCCTAAACATAAGAGAATAATTCTATAACAAATTGTAACGATATTGGGGTTCGATTATGCAAAATTACATCGACCACAGAGAAATATGGCTAGAAAAATAGTAAATTTGTGAAAACCTGTCACAGCGCACATTTACGTCTGACAAAACACCGGGGTCTTTCCGTTGTTGAAATTATGATGTTATTCAATTGCACCCTTTAGATAAAAAATTGCGACCACAATACCATTGGTGAGCCAAAGCCTCTGCACTGATGACGAGAGAAAACAACAATGCAAGAAATTACAACGAATATCTTCGTGGCGAATATAGCTTTATCTAGAAAATGGATACAATTTACCACAGGAATTTTTTTATAATTTGCTCAATCACCAATAATTTCGAAACGATTGAGTAATGAATAGGCTATCGCTCTCCACATGGCGACAGGCAGTTTGAGCGAAATATCATTTCAACTAGAAATCAATGAATTTGGTCTCATTTTAAAGAAAAACATCTCACCCTTCCAAATATACCAGAAGATCAACCCCTTACCGAGACTTATACTTTCCGAGATATTTGCAACAGTCAGTCTTCATGGGAAATGGTTACGCGTTTACACTCCAGAGAGAGCTTATTTAAAAAAAAATAAGTAATTTCTCACTTCCTGATCTCGTAAAAAAATTAACTATGCGAAATGTGTATGTTTTCTTCACTATCTTTCATAATAAATCATATTGTTCCCGCAGTAATTTTTGCCATGATCGCAAAAAATCTTCCACTGTGAGGGAGTTATAAACGTAACGCGCGAAAAAAATTAGTCACATTAAAGACTTATATGGATATTTCTATCGAATTACTTAGAATTTCAGTTATATAAAGTATATTATTGCACCATAAATAATGCAATATTTAATTCATGTGTCCTACAGCTGCAAAAATTAAAACGTATATTTCGAATAAGGTATCCAATATGAATAGGGAACTATCTCGCTCAAACTACGTTACGCAACAGTAAGAATAAAAACAAACAGCATTTTTTCAAATGCGATTGGTACGGTTTTCTTTGTGTAAATTAAATGGGGAATCAAAGAGGCTTAAAGCATTCTTTCCAGATCGATTGAGCGAACAAAAAATAACACCTTAAAGCAACGTCCACGGATTTTTCAGCCGAGTTTCGAGAGGAGCACTAAATTCAGGGAAATTGATACAATATCACCACTTTCTGCGGCCGGCTTAGACGAACGGTTGGTTTCTTTTATTTTCCTTTCGAATTCTCCTCCGTGCGGTTTTCGCGAACAACAAACTCTCCCCGTTTGACCACCGCCACCGCCGCACGGCCCAAAAGCGGAAGCTCTCCTTGGATTACCGCGCACACCTTTGAACCCGAAACGAACACACACACACAAAGGCCCATAGGAGCACTCGAGGAGAACTAAGGGATTCTGAGGGATGCTGTCGGAGGGATGACGAGGGAACCCTCCACCAAACCGCTGGACCGCAGCCGGAAAGAGGGAGGGGGGGCCTCCACTCTCTCATAAGAGGACACGAGAGGTAAGGGAGAGTGGGGGGGAGGGAATATATATACTCCCATCGGCGGGCGACGACCAATGGCATTCGCGCGACGGAAGAATTCCAAAGCACACACACACACGCATACACCTTCCACTTCATAACAAAAGAAGGCGGACTAGTTTTGACGGAGAGGTGGAGATTAGGGCAATGAAAAATAGGGCAGAGTGAAATCAATGGTTGGCGAGTTCACTCTGTGGAAATTATTCATCTTTGCCCTTTGAGTGCGGCATGACGTGATTTCACGTCATGGTTTTCTTTACGCTGGTGCATACGACGTGATATTACGTCAAGGTACCGTGAGTGTTCCAGCTTTCACTAGGAAACTTTTACTAGGCCCCCTAGTGCAAGCTTGAATACTCACGTTACCCATGACGTGATAACACGTCATGCCGCACTCTAAGGGTTAAAAATGAAAACACTTAAGCCCCGTTCACAACAACTTGACTTGGATTAAGCTGTTCCCGAGTGCCAAACGGGGCCTGAAATTTCCAACCAATCACAGCACGCCACTTTCAAAGTCGATATTACAATCGATTGATGGATTTTGTCGATATCGTAATCCCGATTACTTCCGCACCATCGATAGTAAACCAGGCCTTGCTATTGGCTAGGATTGAGAGAAAGTTGAGAAATGCTCAACTCCAAGACTACGCCAAGTCGAGTTAAGCCACTTTAAGTTGTTGTGAACCAGTGTGTTGCTTTCTCACGGACTCAACTCCTACGTCACGCCAAGTTAAGTCAAGTTAAGTTGTGGCCTTTTCAGGCCATTATTATCTACTATATTATTATATTATCTTTCAGCCACCTCCCTCTCCTTGAGGTCTCTTATATGAACTGTGCTGTCTCTTGGTACTTTACTCTGTAATCTTGATAATGGCCTGAAAAGGCAGAAACCGGTCGATTTGTATTTTTAATACATTGGTGGAAAAAACTAAGTGTTTTCATTTTTAAGTTAGGTCAGAGTACTTCTACCCTCATTTATTTGCCTGCGTTCCGCCACTCTTCATCGAACCCATAATGCTTATTCCCCATCTTCCACTTCCTCGCCTACCCACCATCCTCCCCTCCATAACGGACTTCCCCATCCAACTGCCCCGCATAATTCGTTTTAAGTTGGGCCCACCAATTATTTTTTGTCATTGAAAACGTAAATGTTGAATGAAAACGAAGCGAATAACAAAATCTCTTTAGAGAATTAAATACTTCCTTTTTTCGGCAATCCAATGGTGAGTATTTGAACCCTATATATTGAATGGAAGTAATTTTTTTTAAATAAAAAAAAACCCTGCACTAATTCCGAGTGAAATAGGGGCCCATTTTGGGGGTCTTGGGGCCATTGCAGCCCCGAGGCCTTTGGTCCTATGGATTCCTCGTGCCAGAAAACTTACCGAGGGAATGGTTTCAGAGTTTTTTTCTCGCAAGCTGAACTTAAAATTACATGGAGTTTAATGAAAGCAATAGTAGAACTTTCTTAACCAACAACCCTTCCTCCTACTAACCTCCCCCAGCCTCTATTTGCTGGTTATTTGAAGGAATAGATGGAAGAGTATTCACCAATAATGTTGTCTTTTGAAGGAGCAGGCATAGAGTAAGTATACATAGTAAGGGTATATAGAGTGGCAAAGCAACGCTAAAAACTGGACAAATTTCTGAGAGCTTTGGGAAGAATTTCTCAGGTGCCACCACCTTAGGGGAGGAAGAATTTTGGCTTACGGAGAAGGCCACTTGGAGGTGCTAGTGGGTGATTTTGCATCAAAATACAGAAGAGTGGATTTACCATGGCTGTTGTGTGCTTTTAATCGAGTATCAATTGTTTCTTCGTTGCTATGTTACATCGGTAAACAGTTGACTCCGTGTTTAGTAAACGCGTGTCTTATCATATTGACGTGAATTCGATTCATTATAGACAATGCTCATTAATGCACATTAAAATGGCTCATTAAAATACATGTTTAATTTGGTTTCGACGACTCAATAAGGCTTGTTTCCGTTTCTATGGGTCGATTAGTAAACATCCAGGCACCGAAATCATCGTAAGAACATCATGTGAGTTATGCGACACTAAATGAAGTGGCCGTGTGCCAAAGCTGATTTGTTATGGCTTGTCGTGCAACTTCGATACACCTCTTCCATCTATCGGCCGAAGTATTATTTAAAAACTCATATCCGAATCTCCCTATCTCTTTGCCACTCTATATGTACTTACTCTATGGAGCAGGTCCCTATCTCCTTACAACGCATCAATCCTCCTCTCTTCATCCCACTCATAAAGCTTATTCTCTTCCTCACCATTCCCTAAACACCCAAAATATCCTTTACTCCATCGTGGCATTCAGCACACCATCGGCCCTCATGACCTCCTACTACCATCTACTCTGTTCCCTCCTAATCTCCTCCATACTTTGAGAAATCATTATCATAGGTGACCTACTTGCTAGAGGGACGTTTACATGGAAACATTGGCCTCTTCTCGTCCGCTGAAGGAGCGGACCCTTATCTTCTTACACGACATAAATCTTCCGCGCGGAATCCCTCCTACCTCTTTTCTTCCCGTCCATTAAACGTCTTCCCTCTCTTCCCCTTTCCCGCTTATCCTAAATATCCTTCACTCTATTACGCCCCTAGTATTCTCTCTAGCCTCTCATTACAAGACCCGACCTCCGACTCAGCCCCCTCCTCAGAATGCCCATCAAAAGTTTTCTCTCCGAAAGGGTATTACACTGTGGAGGAAATCATTATCGCACAGTAAGCTATACGAGTCAATCACCGAGAGAAGAACTTCTTTGACAGCGCTTACACTGAAAGAGAAGGGCTTGATGGGAGTGCAGTATGTAAAACGCTAAGCTCGATATCAGGCACATTAACGTAATTGATAAAACACTTGCAGTTCCTTAAACTTAAAGCAGTATGGGCGAGAGCAAGACATGACATTAAAAATAACCCCCTGCCAAGTACACCCTTGAGGTGGCTTGCAAGGAAACTGCGTATATATACAAGGACGACGAAACTCTTAACCAAATCCCTGGGCCACGTTCGGGAAAGATATTTCAGGACTTAGGGCAGAGTTGTTAGCGTTCGTCTTTCGTTCGTGTCATTAGAACCGATGCAAAAGACTCATGGTAACGTGGTAGAGAAAAATAAATAATTTAAAAAAATACGAATTATGAATTGTTTACGAAAAATAATATTTGATTGATTGGGTATTCTATTCGTCATTTTTTATAAAAGCCATGGTGGAAGCTTGTGTAAATTAAACCACTTTTTGTCATAAGTATGAAATTTCTCATCTATTATTTTTCCAATAAACTCTGAATCATAACAGGTACCTCTTCATTCTCAAAGTCTACAAAACGGTAAACAGCCCAATCTTAGATAACATATCAAATAACGTAACAAAGTATTTTATAAATGCTTGGGTTGCAAATACTCGGCAATTTTTGACTGGTTATCAGCAAGTAAGTAATTAAAAAGATAGACAATAACCTGGCAGATATAGAAAGCGAGAGAGAGAGAGAGACGTGAGCTACGCCAAACAAGAGATAACAAACTTGTGTCACACTAAACATGTGACATACAAATCTTATTCAGACCTGGAGTCGGCGGGGTAAAGTCCTTCCTATCTACTTCAATGGTGGCGGGTCCGATTCCCGCCTGGATAGATATTTCATGACTTAGTAGCGGTTAGCGTTCGTCCTTGGTCGATTTTATAACACCCGATGCTAAAGGCCTATAACTTACTAGAGGAAAAAAATTAAATAAAATACGATTTGTACATATTTTACATAAAATAATACTTGATTGGCTGGGTATTTTGTTCGTCATTTTGGACGGGTCATAATCGAGTAAAAAACAACGAATGAAGACAATAGGCTGCCAGGAATAGAGAGAGAGAGACACGCACAGAAGACATGGAAAGAGGAGGCAATGAAAAAAAAAGTCGAAGCACTTCTCTCCTCCGTACAATCCACTCCATTCCCTCACTACATCGGCCTTCCACTCCGCGCGGCCGGCACTCGAGAGAAAAACGAAGACGAGAGAGCGGGAGAAAGGGAAGACCTAAAGGGTTCCCTTGAAGAGAAGGGAATCGGTCTCTCGCGGTGGTAGGATAGGGCGTCACCCTAAAGTGCCCCACCTCCCCCGGACTCATCCTCACAGCATCCCGTCTCCCGTTCCCTCTCCTCACATCTCCGCGGAGCACATAAGACGACGCGACGGGCCCTTAAAAAAAATCCAGACGAGAGAGAGAGAGAGGAATGCGCTTTGTCAAACCGCAGGAAGAAGGAGGAATAAAAATATACAGGGGGATTTTATACATCCATGCGTACATAAAGAGGGAATATAATGGGAGGAGAAGGATAGCCGGCACGGAACAAACGAAAGGGAAGAATCGACTAAGGGAGAAAATAGAGGTGGTGAAGAGAGGCATTGGAATAAAATCAAGATGTAGCGACACGGCTAAAGAGGAAATCTGATCACTATTGGATACTCTTGGGCAAGCACAAATGCAACAAGGTAACGTGAACGAATATTTAAGGGTACAGTAAACTCCCGTTTATCCGAAATGATCGGGACGGCGGCCGGTTCGGATAATGAAAATTTCGGATAAACCGAAGTCCCACGTGAAACACCCCGAATTGCATCAATACTGCGAAATATTATCGTAAAACGTGCGTACATAAAATGCTATTAATATGGTTGTGAACAAGCCTACATGTTTTTGATTGAAAAATTTTTGTTGACGAGTTAAAAAGGCGCCAAAGTATGATTGAAAAGTCAAATATTTTAAATGCTGAATAGAAAAGCTCGTTTATTTTGCGTTCACACAGAAAAAATCCACCTCATTTGGCAGCGGGAAAAAACAGGAATTTTAATTATGAAAAAATAAACTACAAAATTATTAAAAAATACTAGAGATAAATCAAAGATACGGAAAGTTTGTCAAGAGCACGGAGAAAACAGTGGTTTTTTAATACACAAACTTTAAAGTAAAAAAACAAAAAACTTTTAACTATTAAACCTTGAAGTTCTAGGACTTTCCATTAGAATTTATTTTTTGGTAAAAAAGTCTGTAATGTTTTTTTGTTTTTTCGCTTGAGAAACTTTTGTTGCGGCAATATTACTCCAACGTTGGAAACAAACTATTTCGGGATAGGTCGCCTCCTCCTGTTTGCATTCCCATGGTATTCATTGGATGAAGATCGGGTAGGGGCAGTTGGAATATTTTGTTCGGATAAAGCGGATTTCGGATAAACGCGATTCGGATAAACGGGAGTTTACTGTATATTTAAAATTAATCATTCAGCGAGAGAGGCTGCGTTAAAGGATTCTTATCCTCGCATGCGATATTACTTATAGCTATATATACTGGTATGCTTATATGCACTCTTATATAGAGGGTTCCACATTTAGTTGACAGTATGAGCCGTGTGTAGCAGGTGAGAGTCACGTGATCGAGCAAAGAAGGCATTAGCCCTAGCTGTTTAAGGGATGGTCTCCTCAACGTCTCGTCACATTCGTTGGTGACCATCGTGGGTTCCCATGAAGTTCACCGCATGGGCCTCATAGAGTACATTGTTGCCAAACTTACGCTCTGCGTCCTCACCCTATGGCAGCGTCGGTCACCATTTCCAAATCTGTGCTAAATTTAAGCAGGTCACTATAAGGAATTATATTTACACACCGGATGACTCCGAGATATGCACCAATGATAATGCGTTGCACTATTGTTATTTCCCTGCTCTCAATGGCAACAATGCACCTCCAGCCTTGCGTACATTTATGTGCATTATCATTCCCTCAATCAACTAACAATAACTTACTTTAATTTAGGAAGGACTTGGAAATGGTTGTCCACTAGGCCATGAGGTGAGCACACGATGCATAAGTTTGACAACAACGTTCTCCATAAGCCCCATGCGGCCGACTTAAAGTGAACGCACTATAGTGACCAACGCAGATGACGAGACGTTGAGGAGACCATCCCTTAAACGGCTAGGGCTAGTCTCTTCCTCGCTCGATCACGTGACTGCGTCACGGTAGTGACTGTTGGAAGGGAGGGTGGTCGGAGATGGGGGGAAGTGGATTTGTAGGGGAGGGGGGAGGCACGCAAGAAATAAAAGGAGGATAGCAGGGGGTGGAGAAGGTGAAGGAGGAGGAAAGCTGAAAAAGGAATCGATGCCGAAGGGTTAGCTCGCGCGCTGCGGGCCAACCGCACTCTTCTGTTTTTTTAAACTACTTTCTTCTCTCTCCGTCGGAGGCGCGTCTCACCGAAAAAAAATTCGTGTATAGTGCGCCAGCCGACTCGAGTTTGGGGGCGGGGGGGGGTCAAAAAAAAAACTTGATATTCTTCATTCTTTTCGCAAAGGCCACCCAAGGGGGACTGTTATTACTTTCCGACGAAAAAGGTATTACGCGCACACCCGAGTACGAGGGTTCCTTAATAAATCATGCGAAGGTACCTACATGAAGGATTGCAATAGGCACGCAGGTTCAATTGCGAGCGCTATCTCACACAAATGGAAATTCCGAGACGTGGATATTTTTGGGCACATAAGTTTCTTTTTTGCTATGGACAGCCGGCGAGAGAAGAATTTCCCACAGCTATTCTACTGTGCATTAAAAATTAAGAAAAAAACCTGGAAAAATAAAAGCTGATTTCCTATCGGTCATTAAAAATAATAAAGTACCATTATCACAATAACGAAGACGGATATTTCGGGATGGATATCCAGGAGAAGCATACGAGTCTTGCACAGGAAATTTATCACTGCTGCTCTTGTTACAGCAGACATGGATAAGAAAACTTATCATATTTTTCTCCCAAGAATGTCAGTGCTCATACGAACGGAAACTGCGATGTGACAGGATGGACGTGCACATCCACTTCTTACACGCAAGATTTCACTCGCGCAAGCCTATTTTCACACTTTGTTCTCCTGCTAAGTATACTTCTCATCTTCCGTTTATTTCATCAAAAATACTAAGTGGGAAATAACCATACACGTTGTAATATAGGATTGGATTGGTCTTCGGGGAGGCGACCGACAGCTGAGGTCATTTGCGCCATTGGGGACAGGTAAGGGAGGAAGGGTGGAGAGAAAACCGGCATCAGTATTAGCCTGCTCTTAGCGAACTGTGCCAAGGGGACCACGGTTTAACGTCTCATCCGACAGACGGAGTTCTGTACTTAAAGTGCCCTCCACAAGACACTCAAGTAGGGATCGGGTTTCCTCTTGAAAACCACCTCCTCTGCAGGGATTCGAACCCTTGCCACCCGGATGGTTAGCCAGTACTCTAGCCACCACACTAACCCGATCTCCTGTTGTAATATAAATGATGCAAGAATTATATTGAAAACTTTCCGTCTCCTTTAAAGCATTGTAATAACTTAAATCTACGGCGCGGAATTCGATATAGTTACTCCAGCGAAAACTGTGAATAAATTTGTTTCCTATTCATTGATAATAAATAGGAACCGTTATAATGACATGAAAGGAATGTTTTCGCGTTTCGGAGAAAACCTGTGCACATGTAACCGATATATTTCGTAACATATGCCAAGTGCCATAAAGGCGGGTTAACACATGGAAGTCGACTTGACGGAAGTAACGACAGTAGCGATATCTCGTATCGTATCGCCACCAGCTGGGAATCGTTTCGCTTACACATTAACTACTGGCTCATTCCAAACAAATGTATGACGAAAGTAAACAATGAATATGGTAATTACGAGAATCACGCAAATTTGGCAACAATTACGTTCGTTTATCGCTGTTTGAGTCCAATAAGCATTCGCGGGTTTAGTAAATTTGTATGAATTACAATAATAATGCATTATTACGTCTAATTCAAAGATCCAATTTTGACATTAATGATTATTATTATCTGATAAGGAGGTAAGTCAATTAAGCGTACCTTAGGGGCTCTTTAGCATTTAAAATATTTTCAAGTGCAAATAAATATTTACATAAGCAACAATGAATCCTCCTCCTACTAAGTTATTCGTTGTCGACATTTTAAATCTCAGTTTGCTGTAATGTGACCAAGAATCCACCGGATTCGATGCATTTTATCGCAGAATCGATATGCAACTTGCAGGCAAAGTATAAAACCAGCCTATTATCCTTGCAAGTACGAATGTCTGTCGATTGCTACCACCATCGACCCCTACTGCCATGGAAGTGCGTGCTTACACATCGAAGCGTCGATTGTAAGCGACTTCCTAGGCTAATGTCTTAGATTGACTTCCAGGCATAAGCCCGCCTTACGGCTGCGTGTTAAAATAGAATTGAATTGCCAAGAAATAAAATTGGTAACATGCATTTCTTTCGTTTTAATTTATATATACTACAAATACGCGTATGCAAATATTTTACGCAAATCTGTTTATAAACGAAAATTGCTTCAGTCACCTTAATAAGCGTTCCGCGAGCTCACATTGTTCCATTTTAACGTCGTTCGTTTGCACTGATTGTGTTCCGATCCGCACTTACGTCAACAGACTGATTGGAAGGCTCCGATTGATTTAAATGTCTTTCCGGTTTCATTCACATCTCGTGAGCAAGAAAAAAACAATTGACAGTCGGTCACCGTCACGTGACATGCTAACACGAGAGCCGGCTTCCGGACTCCCGCGGTAAAAAAAAATACGAAAGAGAACATAAAGACATCTTCGGTGAACTTCCGATCAGAGAACATCTGAGAAGCCGAAGGAAGTTTCGCCAAGGATTCCATTAGTCTTCACTTGAGAAGCCGTCGTCAATCAAGACACAAATAAGTTTTCATACATACGCGTTCATAGGGGAGAAGGGATATAACCATCATCTTAGTTGGGACACGGCCACTTCAGAACATAAAAAGGAAAACTCAAAAAGTTTGGAACCCTATTGCCTCTCATACGGTGCAGGGATATTTCATAAAGGTCAAAGAACAATCGTTTCACCTTAAGAGCTCTTTAACTCTCCTCTCATGGAGTCAACAAACCGAAGCGTACTCCTTCCAATCTTGTATCCAAGAAAGCAATAAAGACTTCCAGGGAGTTTGGGGGGACCAGAGATAACTTCATCACCGACAAGACAATTAGGCAACCTTGATGTAGCAGTGGCTCGATCACTCAGATTTGATGGTAACACACAATGCCATTCGATTCGATATATGTTTATTTCCGCTTGGATACAGAAATTGATACAGGAGTAAAGATTTTACAAATAGAGCAACAAAACAGAATAACATTTTAGGCGGGCCCCGTTCTAGGCCTTGGTCTCTTCATTGAGGAAATATTTTTTATTTGGCTTGGATTTATGCTCTCATCCTACGGGAATGTTTAAGCCCGGCATTTTCCCAATGGAATACGTCCTATTAGCTTTAAATACCTACTTATTATTTCCCGTTAGATATTCCAGTAATGGACGTGTATGAAAGGAGCGTGCTTCGTTGGTTTGGCCATGTTGAGAGAATGGATGAGAGTAGAATAACGAAACAGATATATGGGAGTAGAATGAATGGTGTGAGAGGTAGAGATAGGCCGAGAAAGTTGTGTTTGAATATGGTTGAGCAAATTCTTAGGAGGAGGAATATTAGGAGTCTTAAAAACAGGAGGGCGGGTATAAAGCAGTGTATGTAGGTAAATGAGGCAAAAGAGGTTTCCAAGGATAGGTCAGTATGGAGGAAATTATTGAAGCAGAGTCACGTGTACAGGTACGTACTTATGATTGAAACTTTGTCACTGTGCCTACCCCGGAAGGGAACGGCGTGATTGGTATGTATTTATAATGTCCTCGCATAATTCGTGATCAACGCGAATGCTAGGCAAAGAATTGCAGTTAAATGTAACTAATTTATGATTCACAAATGCATGGTGTGCCAGGATAAGGCAGTGTTCCCTGCATTTCAACATCCGCGTCCCACAATCGTCCACAGATCAGCGCCAGTAACTTTTTCGATAGCTATGCAAGCCATTGGGTGGATAAGGGGATGGCCGAGGAGGGGATGAAGGTGTACAGGAGGGGAAGTCCGTTTGCGGAAAACTCAAATGACTTGATGAAATTACTTCGAGACGAGAAAATCCCCGTTGATTGGGCGAGGGGTTCAACGGCCACGGGGAATCTCTCCTGTACTGCGGCGGTAATACGGGAAGAGAGGGACACGTTCAGACCGACCACGGGCGGAATACGAGAAGAGCGATTTGAAGGCTCTCCACGGGAGAGACATACACGACTCGCAACCCGATTGGGGAGACGGGGGCACTAAAAAAACCTGGGAGCCCTTCGTGAAAGCCCCCTCGTCGACTACTTGCGCCGTTTTTTTTCTATAAACTCAGCAACAAACGAGAACTTCGTAGGGGAAGTTCAATGCGGGGCCGAGAGGCCTCGCGAAGCGCGGCAGTCGAACAAATGAAATCATCCATGCGGACTCCCCGATTTAAAAAAAAAACAGAATTGGGCCTCTTAAGTTCCGGTTTTAAAATATGCGGTCAAGGCAGTTTTGGCGAGACATATCCCTCTTCATTAAGAAGACCATATTCGAATTTTACCTTTTATTTTCAGCAGATGAGGGATGCATAAATAAAATATTGTAGGAAAAATTGGCAATATTAACTTTTTTTACGATTGAAATTCTCAGCATAGACTTGAAAAAATCAACTTTTTCGCGATACTGCAAAAAGACTCCGGTGACAATACGATATATTTTCAAAAACAGGTGAGAAAGCATAAGAACTACACACTGTAAATTTTTACGAGGTCTAGAAGCTAGAAATTCCTCATTTTTAGAATTATGTCCCCCTGGAGTGCACGCACGTACCATTTCCCCTGGGAAACGGCTTGTGTTTTTCGTCAAAAACCTCGTAAAGTAGTTTGTTAATGAATTGAATGTAGCAGTCGCAGTGGTGCTATGAGTGTCGCAATATGCCTCTCCGCTCCATTTAGTCCGCCACTTGATTGCAGCTCTATATGTGTGGAGGAGCCACCTAGCCTTGGCCAAGGTCTTCGTCGAATATTCAGAGGATAAGAGTAAGGAGGTTAATGTTAATGGCTTTACGGGCTAGGAAGATAGGGATGAGGATATTGAGGACCTTGGGCGCGATGTGGTGGTTGGGAAGCGGCAGTGTGTGCTGAGAGCGTTATGGCGAACGGTCGTGTCTTCCCTTCGGGGATTCTTATGCTATGTATTACCTACAGAGTGTTGAAAAGTATTAATAAATGTAGTGATGATCCTGACAGTTCGGCGCTATTCCTTTTGGACCGCTCGACCCGACACACACACATCTGTGTCGTTCTGTCCTACATGATACATTAGTAACTTCGAAGGGTGAGATATTTTTCTTTAAAATGAGACCAAATTCATTGATTTCTAAGTGAAATGATAGTTCGCTCAAACTACCTAAATTGACAAATATAATTGGAGCATCAAATTTATATGCAATGATTTTCCATTTAAATTTGAGTACACCATGGCGGATTCCTAACTTGATCCACACAAAACAGCAAGAGGAAATTTTTTATCGAGATCTACCGCTAATTTGTTCGACAAATTCCTTATGGGAAAGAGACAACTCTCCACAATAATTCAATTCCGATTCAAATTCTAAAACCTGGACATAAAACTGCTCATAAAACATAAGGTCGAGCCTAAAGTAGAGGCATCGAAAATGAACGACGGCGTTGGGCTGGAGCGTTGCCCTTCAACGATTCGCACCGAAAAAGAGGCTGTGGGTAGAGAGAAAAATATTGCAACGCACGACAATCTTAATCCACAACCTTGATATAAGTCAATTAGTTCCATCCTCCGTCACCAGCACGGCCAAAGGCAACGATTTATCGGCAATACGATTTATTTTTAATAATAGTTGAGAAAATACAAAACATACTGTCCATTCCCTAGGGCCGTTCCGACGGCACAACACACGACCAAGAAAGGAGTCACTCAATCTTTTTCAATTTTCGAGGCTACGTCACGCCCTTAGGAACACGACAATACATACTAATTTTTAATGAGATCTAGGTTTTAGAAATTACTTATTTTTTTAATAATATCTCTGTAATACATACACTACCATTTTCCGCTGTAATTTATCTTAGGAACACGACAATACATACTACTTTTTAATGAGATCTAGGTTTTAGAAATTAATTATTTTTGTAATAATATCTCTGTAATACATACACTACCATTTCCCGAGTAAAATGGCTGTAATTTATTTAGCAAATATCTCGGAAAGTAGTTCTGTAAGGGGATGATATTTTGATATCTTTGGAAAGGTGAGATATTTTTTATTAGTATAGTATTTGTCTTGACTCACATAGTCAAGGTAGAGACACCTTAAGCAAAAACACATACATGCTTTCACTTCCCTCTAATAAGTCACAAAAACAAGAAATGGCGGAAAACAAAACAAGTAAGAGCTCGCGCAACAATAGAAATCCTTTTTCGCTCTTAGGAAAGCTCAGCTCCGGTATAACACTTTTAGAGGAAAAGTACAATAATGATTCACAAAGCACATATTGTGATGTAATGATAAGATCAAGAACACAGAGAGAGAGTTTTCAAGGCGCAGTTGCGATGAAATACGAAATACAAAAATACCCAAGGGAAAACATAAATGGTTGAGTGACCACGTTTTCACGAGACAAAAAAGGAGCAGCTCCGCCGACTCCCAGACGTAGAGATTGACATAATAACTGACTACTCAGACGGAAAGTAACAAGCCGCACTTAACCGGGCGAGTGGCTTCGAAAGAGCTCAAAAGCAGCGAGAGAAAGGACGCATCAGCAGCCACTGGACGGGAAGAAGAAAACTGCCCAGACTGCTGTTCCCAAAGAAGACGCGAGATGAAAGAAATGGAGACCAATAAATCGGAGTCTGTTTGAGGATGGTTTCATAAATTCAACGCGCCGATACTCGTCAGTTGATAATCGTGTCCCATTTATGGAAGATGAAGCTTTAACCTCGTTCGAATCCAGAAAAATGAAAAGTATCACTAACGGTATATTTAAATCAACTATAACTTTCACGACCAATCCCTTATTGAATTCTGTGTTTTTTATTTTATAAAAAAATTTACGATCAACGCTGATGTTAACTTTGATTTTACATTTGTGTTATGTGTTTACAATTGTGAATTATTAGTTGAATCTCCATTCATTTTTTTTATTCACACATTCTTTACCAAAATTTGTAAATGGTTCATGTTAATTAAATTGTTGGTTGCTTGCATATTTCCTTACTACTTGTAATCGTTAGTTACTTTGTTATTGTTTAATATTAATCTCTGTGATAGGTAAATGTACAATTCCTCAACTTTCGTACCAATTATGGTGTAATTAGCTTCAAATTGTGAAGTTCTTACACGGTGGTAGGTCGAAATTGCAGTAAACAAAACCTTGTCTTCCACAGATTTATTATAACAAGCACAACTGGTTTCAGCAGTTGCGCCATCATCGGGTATACATACCTGGCTGTTTGTTTCTTTGTTCTGTGTTGCAACGCCCTGAGGAGCACGATATATTTGGCGAAACGCTGGCTGTGAGTCTAATACATTAATGACCAAATAATCAAGAATGTTTTACGAACTATAATATTCAAACTCCGAGCCACGTACCTAAAGCTGCTAGAAGCAACATTAGGGTCTCTGGAGCGATTTTGGTCCATGTACAGATTTGCATGAAACTTTGTAGACGAATTCTCATAGGTAATATGTGCAAATAAAATTGCAAAAAAATGACGGTTACCGATTTTGTTTATTGGCAATTTTATTTTATTTTAGCACAGTCTTCTCGCTCTTGGCAAATATTTCGAAGTAATTCTATGTTATAGGTGCATATTTTCTCCTATGCGAAATAACACAATTATCGCTGTTATATTCGACGTACAATAGGGGACCGAAATAGTTGCGATAGATCAGTTCTGCGAAACCTTTACCCTCACCCGGTAAAGTAGGTTTAGCACTTGTGCTAAATGTCTGAACTAAATTATTAGCCACTAACCCCGCAGCCGGCGTAGGTTTAAATGTAAAAATTAAAAAATAAAATGACAACACGAGAAATACAACCCGAAAATCCAACTGATTCAACCAGACATCCGCGGAACCCTCCATAAAGATTAACTACTCTCACAAAGTCTACATAAACTTACAAAATACGTCTTCATGAATTTTTCGTAGAAGGCACAGTGGCAGTATCTCTGAGAAACCGTCGATAAAACAAAAATATGTACGTAAGTATATATGGGGATCGGGTTGGTGTGGTGGCTAGAGTACTGGCTAACCATACGAGCGGCCAGGGTTCAAATCCAAGCAGAGGTAGATCTCTACTTGAGTGTCTTGTGGAGGGCACTTCAAGTACAGTACTCCGTCTGTCGGATGAGACGTTAAATCCTGGTCTTCTTGGCGGCTTTCGTTAAGAGCAGGCTAATGCCGACGCCGGGTTTCTATCCACCCTTCTTCTCTTACCAATCCCTTATGGCGCAAATGACCTTAGCAGTCGGTCGCCTCCCCAAAAATCCAATCCAATCGTAAGTATACATTAAACATACTACTCACCTAGACAACACAGCGTTCACAAGAGGCATTTAGATTCTTGATGCCATAGTTCGTTTGCATTCGTTTGCACAGCAAAATGCACCGCGTAAAGCGGCCTTTGTACACAGCGGTGCCCAGCAGCATGTTCTCCCGCTTCAACGCGAAATAGAGGGCGGGGTATATTGGGTATCAAGGGCCCACGAGACGACAGATGCGACGGGAGTGCATTTATTCCGATCGGCGGACGAGCGTGGAGGATTCCGGAAGAGGAGAACGCCCGTTGGTGACAGGAGTGGTAAAGGAGGAGAGAGAAGACTAGAGGAGAGCCTTTCACTTTCACTCGAATAGACGCGCCCTTCGAGTAGTGCGCTTCCTTCCCTTCCTTCTCGAGAGAGGACTTCCACCACCCACGTCTTTCTCCACTACAACTCTACGCCTCCCCCTCCCCCCGCCTACCCGTCCCATCTCTCCTCACGGCCACGCCAAGCCGCACTCACCCCCCGCGATGTTTCCAGCACCCCTCCTTCGGGCCACGAGCCAAGGATCCCCGGGGAAAGCACAGTGGAGTGGGATAAAGGGAAGGAACGAGATGGGAAACGGGAGAAGAGAAGGCGAGGAAAATGTTCGCATCGGGAAGAGGACGCGAAATAAAGTTAGTACGAAAGAAAAGCAGGAGAAATGACGTGTATGCGAATATGCGCGGGTGGATTTCAAAATAATTTCACTTCGTTAAGACATTAATCCATACTTTTCATTCATTTCAAAGTTCGGCCGCTTTATCACACGTCTCTTGCATAATTTCCTCTCCAGTGCATCATGCTCTTCACAAGCGGGTGCCATCATATTTAGCCACCCCAACACCACATTGCCTTGATGTTACTTTGAAAAATATGCATGGACACGGTACATGCAATTAATACAACGATACCGGTTAGTAATAGAACTAAAGTTGCCAATGCAGGTTCACCACCTTGTGGACCCCAATAGTAAAGCGCATAATTACCTTACTCTCCCATCAGGAGCAAGTTCATATACAATGGATCATTCATTTGATCATTTAATTAGCTGATTGGAAGGCTTTTGGATAGCACTTATCGTAACCTCCTAATTTCCGGCAAATCATGTTTTCCATATTGTACGTGATCCACCATTAGATTGGGTTGGATATTTTGGAAGGCGACCGACAGCTAAGGTCATTTGCGCCATTGGGGACAGGCAATGAAGGATGGATGGATAGAAACCCGGCGTCGGCATTAGCCTGCTCTTAACGAAAGGCACCAAGGGGGCCACGGTTTAACGTCTCATCCGACAGACGGAGTACTGTTTAGAGTTCCCTCCACAAGACACTGAAGTAGTTATCACGTTTCCAATGGAAAATATCCGAAAATATCCTCCACTGCAGGGCATGGGCGTAGCCACAAGGTGTAGGGGGGGGGCAGCTGCCCCCCCATCCCCTGGATGATAGATTTCAGACCAAATCTGCTACACGGAGCCGGCAGGATGATGTCCTGCCCCCCTGGCATGTATCTACAGCCACAGATAGGTGTCCTGCCCCCACCCCCTAACATAAATCCTGGCTAAGCCCATGCTGCAGGGATTTGAACCCTGGCCGTCCGTATGGTTAGCCAGTACTCTAGCCACTACACCAAGCCGATCACCTCCGCTATTATACCCCTGTGAAATTCCTCATATCATCTTCCTCTTCTTATTGAGTCTAGAATTCCTATACTCTCCCTTCCTCATCCACGTTCCCCAGTGTACCCCCTATATTACCCTCTACCACATCTATCACATTCCCAATCATACCAGTACGTCCTCCATCTATCTTCTCAACCTCCTCCAAACCTCTGCCACAAGCTTACTCTCCAACCATACCCACTACCTCCTCGCTCGTCCTTCTCACCACCCAGCTCACCCTCTCCATCCTTCTCCACACCCACATCTCATATACCTCATTCATCATTGGTTGTTTAATTTTAAGATTGGTTGATTGCAGCCCTCCACCCATCCATATCTAATGGTAGTCCCCTTACCTCCTGGTATCTCCTCCTATGTACTTTACTCTTTATTTGGTCCATGCACTTATTCCTGGGTCTTTCTATAGGGACTTTTCCCTCTATTTAACCTTCAATTACGTTCTTCACAAACGTACTGCGTCTCAAGGTGTGTGAAATCCAACTGGTTCTTTTCTCTATGATGTTCTATATGGTCATTTCCTCTTCAATTATTTTGTACACTTCATAATTTCCTATTTGTCCGTCCATTTTATCTTCAGTATCCTCCTCCAGCACCAAGTTTCGAAGGCTTCTAGTCTTTTCTGGTCAGCTTTTCCAATGGTTTATGCCTCCGATCCATAGAAAGCCACTCTCCACACGAATTTTTTCACATATCCCTCAAGTCAATGCATATACATCCCCCCTTAGCAAAGACCAAATCTTCGACCAAGACAGCGCACCGCTCCGTATTAATTTTCACCGGCCTTTACGTCTCTACCCAGAACCCCCTTCAATTCCGTCCGCTTAAAAGACTAACCAACTGAAAAATACAACTGCCACCATGTTTCGCCACCACTGCAGTCCAATAATTCCATCCTGACCAATCCATCCGCCCGTATTCAATGGAGCAAATCACCTCGGCCGTCAGCCGACTATCCAAAATGCCAACGAAGCACATATCGAGCCTCGCGCGAAAGAAATGATTTTTTTTTCCGCCCACAATTCGACAGAAACGGTCGGAATTCCGCACCGGTGAGAAGTCCCATTCGACGAAACAAAAGGGACCCAAATTGAGTGGGAGGAGAACGGAAATAAAACTGGGACCGTAAAAATAAATTACCTCAAAAGAGGATAATTTATCCGCCGGGTCGAAATTACGCAACACGCAATGCCGTACGGGAGGAGGAAGAAGGGAGGAGAGGAGAGAGAGACTCTGGCCTCACACGCAATGCACTAAATAATTCACAACTTTTCTTTTCCGTGAAATAACCCACTCTCTCCACCCCCAGTGTCAGTCTTGAACGAAAATTTATTGCCATTTAATATTTGAGAAAAACATTCATGCTCTTTTTTTGAGATGCCCGGGACGAATTTGGTCAATCTTATGCAAGGAAAGTGAACATTGAAAAAGGCAAAAACAAGAGAATATTTTTTTCAATACAATGAAAAGGCAAATAGCACACGTATGCACGCGGCCATTGAAGTACAACGCAAGTCGTGGAAAAAGAAGAGAAAGGCCTTGTTTTTCCACTGTCTTACGCCGGCGGGTAAGAGGGTCCGTTAACATCTAACGTAAAATTAAGTCCACTCGTCTGATCTTGCCCATATCACTATTTTAGCAACTCTAAATCGCCGATCTAAAAACTACAGTTTTAGTAGCTCCTCCAAAAGGAACCTTTATTTCCACTTAAGGAACGGTAGAAGTGTAATATGTTAGTGTAAATGAAATACGAAACAGGATAAGGCGTGGATGGCTGAACTAGAGAAACATCTGTGGAGTACATTGCGATACAAAGGTGAACTGCAAGGTGAGAGGAAAGCTATTCAGGTTTGTGGCGCGGAGAACGGAAGTAAGACGGGATGCCCAGCGAGTGCATTACTTCGGTACGAGAAAACAATGGCAAATAATAGCTTGAGCCTAACGGCAATTGGATGAGGCATGAGTGAACAATGAGAATAATTAAAATAAAAGGGAAATGTACAGGGAAACGGGAGAAACGAGAAATAAATTACAAGAAAGAGAGAAGTTCGCAGCACAAAGAGAAGAGTCGCGTGACTTCCCCACGTTTAAAAATGTAGGGCGTACTAAGCCTTTAAAAAAATGTCAAAATGCTGAGAGATGTATTTTTTCATTATTAGCTGAATGAACACTAGCAATTTTTTTTGCTGAAATAAAAGAATTTTTACGAAAATTTATCATAAAAATGTACAAAAAAAAGCTGCACGAAGAGGCGACATCATTGCTTTATTTCCCCTATTGTACGAATGCATGTGCCACTGATAACGGCAAGTCACGCACGCGAAGAGACCTTTATTCTTTATTTTTTTAAAGAAGGATTTATTTTACGCTTACGATTGATCGCTAACGCTCACACCAAATGTCGCAACTCGCAAAACCCAGGCATTGTTCGTTCGCAAAAAAGGAAGAAAGAAAAAAGAAAATCGTTGACGGATTTACGGCTCAGTCCTAGGCACTGATGGCGCTAACCGATTAGCGACACATCACGACGCGGGTACGAACAGTGCGGAGCGTTCCGTTCGACTGGACTGTTTCGTCCAATCAAAGACGAGAGTGAGGGAAATGAAAAAAGAAGAAAACCTATGGGGAATTCAATGAAGAGAGGAGGGAGAGAATATTAAAGGTGACGGGGAACACACGGAACGGAAAAAGGGAAGGCGATCCTTTTCAATTGTCGAAACGAAACACATCACCGCCGTCATAAATATTATGATCGCCCGTGAGGCAGCGAAAATCATTGTGATTCCCACGCTATCTAACATCGATTCTCTCATTTTTTTACCCAAATTTTCCCTCATTTTATTACACCCCCAACCATTCACGATCACGACAGAAATCTCCCCTTAACCCGCAGTGGGAGTGACCGACCTTTCGAAAAATTTCCCCGGACCCACACAAAAGCCCATCAATCTCAAACCTCCCTTTAAGCGATCTGGCCTTCCCATCTATTTTAACTCCGTAATGATATCTTCGACGACTCGCAACGATCGAATATTTATGCGTTTTGATGCCGCGATACGGCCGCGTTTATGCAGAACGCTCGTGCCGGACGACAGAGAAATCCCCGCTTGAATTGGGACAGGCTTGTCATACGTATCAATTCTTCGACCATTTTTTTTCTTTTTGGAGGGCTCACGGAAAAGGAATTGTATACGCTTATCTCTGAAGAGGGCGCGTGGCGCGACATAGAACAGAATACGGAAAAATATGAGTATAGGTGAATCGTAAGATCATTGATAAAAGAAACGAATAGATAAAAACCACATGGCTAGACCGCATGAAAGAATATAGGAGGCATAAAGAATGAACGGCCATATTGATGCGCTATTTGTGCGGCAAATTCTAGGGTAGGCAATATTTTTTTTTAATGTTGCGATTTCGTAATATTTTTTCTAAAGATAAGGAAGCCAAAAATATTTCACACAAAACAATGAATTTGAAAATATTAGTATGAAAATAATTATGCATGTTGGCTACGTGTTAGGTGGTAACGGAAATGTTTCGCTTTGGTTGATTGCTGCTTCTCTGTCGGAGATGTAAGACTCCATCAACGATGCCCCAGTGAGAAAAACGCGATCAGAATTCACGCTCGAATTTACGAATGATTCCAGTTTTCACCAAAGCGTTGACCCATTCGTGACTGCACCATGTGAATCTTTGGTAACGCGATCGAAATGATTTCGAAACGGTTCAAACACAACCCTCCAGATGCACGAATGTAAGTCATTCGAATAGTATACTACGATCCTAATACTGTGCTCTGTAGTCCTGACTGCTTTTGGCCTCCGCCTGACATTCCGGGGTACGTGCGTGGTTCTCATTTGAACTGGGATGAGTGCCGCATGCCCTATGCGGAATCACCCTATGCCACTCGCCCTAGCGGTGGATTGCACGGCATTTCATTAATGTAGATGTAGTGCTATGGATTCCACTCGATAATTTGACTCGAATCGATGGTTATCAATTTAAATAAATAAAAAAAACATGTAAAGAGAACTCAAATAGTGTAAAGATGGCGGACAGGCCGCAGTAGGTGTGACAGATGCGATAAAATAAGAGAGATACATTGGCGAACGAAGAGGTACAAAAATTCGTTCTTTCCGCGCATAATAAGCGGTCACAATAAAAACTCCACTAATTACACTCTCATAATACACGTCACCATTTCACCTCCCAAAACCTTATCCCTAACCTTCAAACGGCTAGTGTCCTAACACCCCCTGCCACAAGCCCATGCGGCGGCTCGCACGGTAGTATGTAGATGTCGATGTAGATGAGTGTATCCTTAGTTACGTCTTCGAAATCATTTCGAACGGTTCAAAAACAAATCTCCAGGTGTACGAATGGAAGCCATTCGAACAGTATACTACGAAGGAAAGCCATCACAAAGATGGGGTGAGCTTCTTACGGCTAGACAATGAAATAAAAGACAGAAAATCTCCAAAAGCCGTCAAAAATTGGCACCCTTCGTCAATATACACCAAATTTGCTGTCTTGGTATGCTGGGAAAACCACAGCCTCTCAACCAAGAATACCCCCCGTGTTGGTTTACGGGAATGTTACTTCCTCGCCAGGGACCAAACACAGACGCACACACACAACCAAATACGATCCTTTGCAAGGGCTAATGGGACCCCGCTAAGGATGTTTGGGTTATAACCTGGGATCCTTCATAAGGCTCATGAGACCCCGCTAAGGATGCCCGGTTATTTACGCAAGCACACTCACAAGCACACAAAAACACTCACACGCACAAATGGGCCCAACTTCTGGGAGAATCAGCTCAAAAAGAGCGTGGTCAAATCGACACAACAGGACGAGGGTGGGGGTCGAATGCGCGTATTTCGGCTAAAAAGTAGCCCTCTTCAGCGAACCGAAGGTAACGCGTCACTTCAACGCAGGGTTGAAGTGAGGTATTCAGGGTTGAAGTGAGGGTTCTTTATTTCAGCATACTACGATCCTGTAACTGTGCTCACGCATTAGTTAATTTTTTCCGCCTTCACCGAACGATATTTGTCTTCGGATACAATTTTTATCACCGATCTGGTGCTTAAAAAAAGAAGGCCCGAGTGATAAATTTCCCACGGATCTGCGCAACGTAAAGATCCAACGATTTATCAAAATAAAATAAATGATACGCGAAGCAAACAGGCCGAGCCACGTAAAAAAATATCGGCGGGTTAGGCAAAGGAAAGGCATTGGGAGAAATTGAGGCGGGATTAAGACGACCCACGCCACACATTACGAGCGGGAAAGATACTTGGATTACTAACCGCTGTAAAAAAAAAAAGAAAGAGATGGGTGGTGGATACACATGGGGTCACGCGTATTTTTTTTTTTTTTTTCACAGGCGGGGCAAATATATGTACCCACACGATCGCGTACGTACGTATTTACTTCCTGATCCGCTTCGAAGAGACTTTTCCGACCGCTGCCTGCGGAATGATATATGTTTGAACGAACGGGAAAAGGGATATTCGACGGGGATGTAGAAGGGCGCGCGAAGAGAACGCTGGAGAATTCTCGAGAAAATTACAACACGTGGGGTACGCGAAGGAGGAGGTGGAGAGGGGAGAAAGAGGAGAACGAAATCTCCCCGGGGAGGGATTACCTGGAGAAGGCGGATGAGATGAAGAAGGAGGAAAGTAAACAAGATCTAATACATACGTGGATCGCTACGATACCGCCGCACACCGCTCTAGAAAGCCCGATTTTCCGGACAAAACTCGATTTTACGAACTTGTTCATATGACTCCAAAATCATGTTTAATGGAAAGAGAAAAGATTATTTCACAACGTACGACACTTTTCTCTCCTATAACACAGTTAATTTCTGATATACAGAGCTGAATTCAAGGGAAATTTATCGTAATTCAATTTATGACATTTTTAATGCTTTTGTGCTCCATCCATAGGATGAGTCTACGCTTTATTTGAAGTGTCAAATGAGTTTTAATGGCATATTTGCCTTGTATTCATTTAATTTCTATCGTTCCTTTTGTAATAAAGTCTTTAAGTCCCTTATGACAGTGCTTAAATTAGTCTCAGACGGAAATTCTGTTCGTGTGTGCAAAGTTGGCAGAACAAAAAACCATCCATTACCATCCTGTAAAAACAATGGCATAATGGAAAGAAAAAAATATGTATTTAGTTATTGTTTAAAAATCTTCTGCCTTTTTCGTGATAGCTCGCCGATTTGTGTTACTTCGCCGGGTCTCCGGAACGCCATATCACGGGCAGGCGACAATTATGGTCTTGCAAGGTTCGTAAAATCGACTTTTGTCCGGAAAATCGGGCTTTCTAGACCACTGTGCGCCGGGTGGCGTCATTCGCCACGATTCCGTTCTGAATCCAGGAGGCACTGATGATTTTCAACTAGAAGCGGCTTCACTAAATAACGCTGTTTCGATCGCGAGGACTTTTAACCAGAAACATTGGCATAAAACAACATTGCGGGTCCGAAAAGGTTTTTGCAAGAAATGCTTTTATAACACAATATTTCGTAGAATCAATGGTATTTGCAGTGACTTTGTGGAATTCCTTCATAGTGAAATGATGAATCACTTAGTTTTACACAAAAAAATTAATGGTGATGGAAGTAACTTGGGGGGATTCCTTCATAATAAAATCATGAATGAATCACGATTCTTTCTGAATGAATAATGTTGAAATGGATGAATGGTACGCAGTTTTCCACAAAAGATTTTCCAAAGGTTTTCTTGTGGAAAAGTAAGTAATTCCTCATTTCATTACAATATTTTGTTTTCCAAATGCATTTCTATAAAGTAATTTCATATTTCAAAAAAGTATATCTAAAATTATTTTGTTTCCTAAAAGTTTTACCGCCAATAATTTCACGAGAAACATTTTTACCGACCAAGATCGTTCATCTGCAGTCTTTTTTTTTTAATAAGAAACGTTTTCCCCAAAACAGTGAGGCTATTGATTTGTAACTTGAATATAGTAGGAGTAGTAGTTTTGGTGTTGTAGGGTGCGCCGACGGCTAGGTCATTTTGCACCGCTGTCCGTTGTCCGTTGATAAAAATAATAATATTCACAATAGTGTACGCGTCAAATACATAGATTGACGTAAAGAATAAAACAGGCGGATATGGTCAAATTATATTAAAAAGTCCAATCTCTTTGAGTAATAAAATTATACGGTTTAAAATAATAGGGTCGTCTCCTAGAATGGATTCTAGGTCTCCCCCCATATTGAACTGTCTTCGCGCGTCACGATACTTGTCACACTCCGGTAACTAGAAAATCTTTCATTATTCATCGTAGTCTTTCCGCAAACATTTTGTCCAGAAAATAAAAAAAAATACGTGGTTCACACGGAGCTATATACTCCTTCTCCATTTACATTAACACTTTGAGTGCTATGATCGTCATGGTATGTCCTACATTTTCTGATAAGGACGATGGACGTACTAGGACGTCCATGTAACCAGTATTCAACGGTAGTTGGAAGTAAACGTATGGCTGCAGTCTTTCTGGTACACATACATATAACCACAAATTGCCAACATGAATTTTAGAAGTAAATAAAAGTTCATTAACCTAGATTTAATAGTCTTCTTTCGCAATCCAAGTAAGTGTTTAATAACTCATTTTTTTCTGAGAGGACCTTCAATTTAAGGTAGTCCGAGCGAAATATCATTTTACTTGGACATCAAATAATTGGTCTCGTTTTAAAGAAAAAATTTTACCTATCGAATGACACAAAAATTCCACCCGTTACCACATTACTTTCGGAGATATTTGCCAAAAATACCAGCCCTTTTACATGGGAAATGGTACGTGCATGCACTCTAGAGAGGCATTATTTACAAAACAAGCTATTTCTAACACTTAGATTTCGTCAAAAAACTAAAAGTGTGTAGTTTTTATGTATTCTCAACTATATTTGAAAATTAATCATATTGCCACCGCAGTAGGTTCTTGGGTATCACAAAAAACCTTCCGTTTTGAAGTAGTTTCAAACGCACCGTGCGAAAAAAAATGAGTCAAGTTAAAGACTTATTTAGATATTTTCATTTGATTACTTACAATTTCTGTCATATAAAACTATATAATAGCACTATATGCAATATTTAATTCATATATCCTACTGCTGGTGAAAGTAAAACGAATAATTCGAATATTGTCTCTATTACGACTAGGGAACTATCTCGCTCGGAATAACTTAAAGCCCAGCACGCAAAGTGTTCAAACCAAACCGTTTTGACTTCGCAGGGCATATTCAGTTGGCGAACTTTTGGCGGAATGAACGTATTCTACAACAATGTAAGCCATTAGAAGAAATAGCGAGCTTTCTTTGGAGGGAGTCGAATGGCTTCCCAGATAAAACGCACTCCAAGATGATAGTATTGAAGCCGTACATTTATTCCAATAATTTCAATACCTGACTCTTTTTCGTAACAACTTCTTTCCCATCGCTTCACAGAATATGAACGTTAAACTAAGTCAAAAATTACGTCGAGTGAACGGGTAACATTATCCGGGAACATTCAGTCAACTCGAAATACCGAGGACCATAATACGAGGCACATATTTTCCACTTTCACGAAAAACAATGTTTATTTAAAATGGCCTGGATATCGTGGGTAACATATTCCACCCATAAAAAGCAGTCTTTTTTTACATTACAATACAAACGAAGCATCTAAATTCGACGATAAATGATTCCCGCTTTCCATTTAAAGAGCAAACGAAGAGAGGACTAAAATGCATCGCTCAGTATGTTTTTATTGACGCTAGTACAAGCTTTGGTATTTGCCATGTCATTTCGTCACTGCCCGAAAAAAAATCGTCAATTGGGCAAATATTCATTATTTGGCGGGAATGTGTCATGAGATCGACCATCGGCAACAGGCTAAAAGCGACTGAATGACCTTAAAATTCAGACTATTTATTAAATGCGAAGAGTAAAAAATCATTAAAGAGCATGAAAACGATATGCGGTGAAAGCCAATTATTTGCCATTCGCTCCCGTACAAAATCGAAGAAGTACTTTTTTCACATAAATACAGTAATTGCACTGAAGGTACTTACTCAGAGCAATGTTTACTATGTTTACAATGAGTACCGCAGCAGTTTGTACAGTAGCTGAGTACTAAATGCCTGCTGTAAACAAGTTGAACGTCACGAGTACCTTTTCTATGAGCTTCGATATTTACGTCAGTTGCCGAACATTGCCACATGACATGCCTTCCACAATAGTTCTATTACATACGAACAGATTTTCTTCTTAACTTCCAATCAAAAACGAAATAATTAACTCCTTATCATCAGACATTTTCCTAATCAGTATCAAGATGATGTCAGGAGCGTGGCACTCTAAGGATGGACCATTGTAAAAGCTGACCAGAAGAGACTCAAAGCCTTCGAAATCTGGTGGTGGAGGAGGATGCAGAACATCAAATGGACGGACAAAATACGAAACGATGAAGTTTACAGAGGAGGAAAGGAGGAAAGGACGATATGGAACACCATACAGAAAAGAAGAACCAGATGGAGTGGACACACCCAGAGACACAACGAGTTTGAGAAGAACATAATTGAAGGTAAAATAGAGGGAAAAGTCCCCAAAGTAACCCAGGAAAAAGTTCATGGACCAAATAAAAACCACATGAAAATAAGTAAGACGAAGACAAAAATCCTAGTATGCGGAAGAGAGAAGATGAATGCAGAAGTCACTTTGAGAGGAGAGAGATTAGAGCATGTGGATTCCTTCACCTATCTCGGAATTGCCATCACGTGGGACAAAAGAAGCGCAACGGACACCAAGCGGGGAATAGCCCACGCTAAGAAAGCGTACATGGGAAAAAGACAACTGCTGTGCTCAAAGAAGATAGGACTACAAACCAGGAAACAGTATGTGAAAACATTCGTGTGGAGCATAGCACTCGATGGATAAGAAGCATTGGACCACAGGAAAAGCTGACCAGAAAAGACTAGAAGCCTTCGAAACCTGGTGCTGGAGAAGGATGCTGAAGATAAAATGAACGGACAATATAAGAAGTGATGAAGCGTACAGAAGAGTAGAAGAGGAAAGGACTATATGTAACACCATAAAGAAAAGAAGAACAAGATTGAGTGGGCACACCCTGAGACACAATGGGTTTGTGAAGAACATAATTAAATGTGAAACAGAGGGAAAAGTCCCCAGAGGAAGATCCAGAAATGAGTCTACGTACCAAATCAAGAGGAAAGTACATAGAAGGAGATACCGGGAGGTAAGGGAACAAGCATTAGATAGGGAAGGTTGGAGGGCTGCAGTCAACCAATCTTAAGATTGAACGACCAAAGTGACCCGCCGAGTCCACTAGCCGAAAACAACATATTTCAATGTAACGTTGTCTAAATTTCGAATATCGCCCCGAAAGGGTTAAAAAAGATTTAGTTGTCATACCCATTACTACCTGTGGCCTGAGTTCCAATAAATAAACAGACGTACCCAGGTGAAATGCAGTGCAATAAGTTTTTTGTCGAGTAAGCACAGAAAAGTCTTCGAAATGCCCAGTCAATGTCCCACGATAAACGCTCCTGCCGCCCTAAGTCGACCGCGTAGCGATGTAGATAACGCAGAAGGAAGAAAGGAAGGATGCACAACAGGAGAGGAGGAGGACGCGACGGGATCAAAGCGAGGGTCTTAACCAGCTTCGGACAGAATAGAAAACATTGGAGGGGCGGGAGGAGGAGGCGGTCGGGGGAGGGGAGGGGGGGTTGAGAAGCGGATGACGGGAGGAGATGCGGGAGAAGGGAGAGGGGTGAGGCGGAAAACGATTGTGTATGGGCACTGAATACAAAAAAAGGAGAGCTAGCGGTTGGAGGCGGGGGAAAAATGCATGGAATAAAAAGGGAAAGAAAGGGATGCATGGGTTCTAGAGGCAGGAGGAAAGACGGAGAGGCCTAGGAATGCATACAAGCGAACGGATGCGGAGTTCTATTACACTCCATCTACATCATCCACAGTAGTTTGCACAACAGCTTAGTATTAAGTGCCTTCTGTAAACTAGTTGAACCTCAAGACTACCTTTTCTATGAACTCAGATATTTACGACGCCAATTGCCGATCATTGCCAAACGATGTATCTTTTGCAAATAGTTCTATTGCAAATTAGTTCTATGTATAGATATTTTCCTCTGAACTTCTAGACTAAAACTTAATAATAAATTTCTAATTACAATGCCTTTTGCTAATCAGTATCAACGTGACTATATACAGTTATTACAAAATACTATTTACATTATTATAGTTCCTATATAGAAAACAAAAGTAATGAGATTCTCTTGGACAAACAAAGCTAGGCTGGCCATTAAAGTTGGAGGACACTACTCGAGCAAGTGGAACATTTAAATTACTTAGGTAGTACGCTAGAAGAAAACGGGCATAGTAGAACAGACATATGGAAGAGAATAACTATGGAGGCGTTCAGTAATAGAAGGGGGCTGATGACGGGGAACTTGGGTAAGGATGTGAAGCCGAGGCTGGTGAAGAGCTTGATATGGAGCGTAGCGTTGTATGGAGAAGAAACGTAGACCCTCAAAAGGAGGACGAGAATAGGCTATAGGCATTTGAGATCTGGGTTTGGTGAAGGACGGAGAAGGTGAGGTGGACAAAGAGGAAGACTAACGAGGAAGCACTTCGAATGGTGGGCGAGGAAACAAACTTGAGAATGATACTCGGGAACGGCAGAGTAGGAGGATGAAGGACGTAATGATGGGTTACTCAAGAACGTGATAAAGGGAGGAATGTTGGGCAAGGGGGAAGAGGAAGAATGAGGATAATTGACAGGATGAAGAAGGGTAGATCATACAGTAAGGCGAAAAATGATATACTAGAGGGAGACAGGCCCCTGAAAGTGTAGAAAACTGGGAGGAGATTCTCTGACATTGAACAAAGCCTACCTTTATCCGGTATAATACTTTTTAATAATCCTATATTTGTATTACGTACGCGTGCATTTAGAAGATATGGACGACAGGCAACAACGCCGGACTCTACACCCCAACGGAGTAGGGTATGAGAAAAGTTAAAATAAATAAACATCAATTCTCATAATACTGGTACTATTCCACCATCACCTTTAATGTATCCATAAAGCTAAAAACTGGAGAACACAACGGTTCCCCTACATGTTACAGCCGAGTCACTCGTTTCGAAAATAGCAGTAGTTTCAAGATTTTCACAAAAGCTTGTGCAATTTTCGTCATTGAAAATTGCCATAACTTAACTGATAAGAATATACCAGCCTATTCCACGTCAAAATCACACGTGAGTTGATAAGTAACAGAACAATGAGCACTCGAGTAAGGGCGGTTAAGTTTTGCATGCCGAAAACTTCGATTTTTTTCAGAATATGAACGTTTTCTCATCACTTTCAAGAATATGAGCGTTTAACCATGTCAAAACGTGCGTCGAGTGAGCGGGTGGCATTATTCGATGCCATCCTCTCATTTCGAAAAAATTTAAAAAAATACCGAGGACCATTATATATGCAAATACTTCCCGCATTCATGTAAAACAATGTTTATTTTAACCGGCCTGAATATCGTGGGAAACATTTTCCACTCACTAAAGCTCTCTCTTTTACATTACAATACAAATAATAGCGACTGAATTCGACAATAAATGTTCCCCTAATTACGTTTACAGAACAGACGAAGTGAGGATTAAAATTTGTCGCACAGTACGCTTTTCTTGCGCTAAACCCGCTGAATTAAGTCAAATCACATCGCGAAGCGAAAACATTTTAATCCACATCAATGGGGATATGAGCAAGCTTTCAGGCGCATTTAGCATACATTTTTTCAATATCTTCCGAATAATATCGTTTTCAATATATTACGAACTCCGACATACTACGGTAAATCAGATCACGTAAATAAAATAAAGAAATAGATTGTAGAACAGAAAGGTTTAACATTTCGTTTTTCACGCGATCGATAATAGACCATAATGGCTGCGTTAAGACTTTGAAGCAGGTTAGCTGACATGGAGTGTAGCTGATTAACTTATATGCCCCAAAATGCATGCTTCTAAATCTTATGAGGAGAGCTAACACCATGTTTTGCGTGTTCACGTTTACATAATTACAGTATATATTATTTTATTAGTTTCTGTAGCATTTGTAGCATACGAATAATGCGGTGCTTGTCGGTTAAAGTAAATTTCATCACTCCAGTTCATGTTGGTGATAAGTCACCCCCAGCCAAACACCCTTGTGGTAGCTTGCGGGGTAATAAGTAGGTGTAGATGTACATCATTACAATAATTTTCCTCGTTTATAAGATAGAGCATCTTAAACTCCGGTATCTCGATTATTTTTACAGATGGGATAGGTACACATGGAGGGTATACGAAGGAGGTGTACGGTAGTAGGCTGTGAGAGAGGGAACGTTGGGAGGCTCACAGAACCTGTTTTCTTATCTCAGCCGACGCAGGCCTCTTTCGAATCCCCACCGCCTCACCTCACACCTCCATCCCCAACTCGCATTCGCACCCCCCTCCCCCCGCCCCCCAGCATCCAACAGGCGAGCTCTCGCAGTATGCCCACACACCACCCCTCGCCGTCTCTCTTCAACCCCTTACCGACCCCTTCAGCCGGCGGCCTCCCTCCGCCGCGGCTCAACCCGAACCTACCCGCTCACCTCCCCCTATACAACTCCGCACACATACGCGCGTATAAACCTTAAACCTCTCCCCCCACCCTCAAATACTTGTCCCATATCTTCCCCGCCGCCCCTGCGTCGCCCCCTCTCGTGCCTCCCATCGGAGTGGTGGATGCGGTAACAAAAGGACGCGGCGAGGAGGATCGAAGCGGGGCCACAGGGAGGGCGGGCAAGTAGGGACTGACTATACCTGAGGAGAAAGGGATATGTGGGCGTTTCGGATTGCAAGCAGCGAGGCAGGCGGCGTCGCTGCCGATATACGGGACGCGCCGGCATAAGCTATCGCAAAAGCACCCAGCGCTTTATGATGGAAGATTCTGGGACGCGGGCTACTGAACTTTCAGGGTTCTGTAAAGCGGGGAAGGCAGGTTGTTCCGTGCGTGAAGGCCTTCCAGTCGCTGCCAACACAAGCACTTCGAGAATAGGGGAGGCTCACCTATCTAAGTGTAGTCCCATTTCGAATAGTCTTACAACGAGACCTCAAGACAAGGGTCCCTAGTAGGACGGGGGAGAAAGGTCGTTCAGTGCGTGGAGCCCTGCTAAATTACTGCCAACACAAGCGCCACAAAAATTGGGATGCTCCTTTATCAAAATGTAGTCGCATTTCGAATAGTCTTACATTGAGACCTCAAGACAAGGGTCCCTAGTAGGATGGGAGAGAAAGGTCGTTCAGTACGTGGAGGCCTTCTAATCCCTGCCAAGACAAGCACTTCCAGAATAGGGAAGGCTCACCTATGTAACTGTAGTCCCATTTCGAATAATCTTACCACGAGACCTCAAGACAAGGTTCCCCAGTAGGACGTGAGAGATAGGTCGTTCAGTGATTGGAGCCCTTCTAATTGGTGCCAACACAAGCGCCAAGAAAATTGGGAAGCGCCCTTATCTAAATGTAGTCCCATTTCGAATATTCTTACAATGAGACCTCAAGACAAGGGTCCCTAGTAGAGTCAACCGCGATGGATGATTTAAACCACTAGCCAAAATATTTGCGTTCTAGCTTATTTCGCAAAATATTCTAATTTTTGTACCTCAGTTTGTCAATGTATTTCCCTTATTTTATCACTTCTGTCAGACCTAGACATGTCGTGTGGCGTCAAAATTATATTCTCTGTGTCGCTTTGAAACACACCTTTTCTGAATTTCTCAAGCAAACTACGCCTACTGCGTAGCCTCCGAGTCTCTAGCGGCTCCCAACCCAATCCCTCCGTAAGCTGAGAGACACTACATATTCGCTCGTAGCAGTTTTTAACGAAGCGCGCAGCTTTCCTTCGTTGGGAGTTAGGGAGGCATGGGTAGTGATGGAAAAATGTCGGTCAAAATCGATTTTTCGAACAATCGATTTTTAATCGAAATGAAAAGCTCGACTTTTCAACAAAAATCGAAATTTGAACCAAAAGATCGATTAATCGAAAAAATTGACGGTTCTTTCATGAGAAAAATACAGTTGGTACAAAAACATGTTTATTATTCATTCGAAAAACGCTCATAATACATATTTGAATAGTATAAAAAATCCCTAAAAATCTACTTAGAATACATTCTTGAATTATTAGTAGTAAAAATTTACAAATGCACGCACATTAAAGTTTGGGCACCACCGCTTGGAACCATTCGGCTTCACTAAAATTTTTGAAGAAAGATCAACTGATTGAGATGCTTTCTTGATGATCTAGGGCGTGCCTTTCCAATTTTACCGGCCTTAGAGAAAAGTCTTTCACATGGGACGGATGACGTTATCATACTCAGCACTCTGATCGCGAAACGGTACGAGAGTAATCGGTACGGTGTGCTGAGATCAAACGAAATGGTCAAGATCGAAGTTGAAAAATCGAGTTTGGATCGAAACTCGAAGATCATGGCTCGATCTCGATTTCCTTGATCTTTGACTATTGAAACTCGATTTTCGATTTTAATCGAAATCGATTTTTCCATCACTAGGCATGGGGTCAAAAACGGAATGCACGCTGCACGGACAGGGTTGAACTGTTCAATTGAAGAGCGACGCCCGATCACACATGGGTGGGCGGGGATAGTTGAAGGGCGCGAGTGGCGGAGGATGCATGGCACAAATACAAGCGTGGAGGACGAGATAATCTAGCGACCTCCCAGCGACAACACACCCACGTCCCAGGAACCAGCGCAACACGGAGTCGCCCGTTAGGAATCCAGACGAGTGTCTTTCTCATTCTTCCTCTTTCCATCCCTTGCATGCCGCGGGGTACCGCAAAGAAAGGGGGAAAATGGAATTCAATAGTTTAAGGCTTCACTTCGATAAATTTCATGGTGGGTTGAGTTAGTAGAAACTCTTTTCTTCGTCAAAGGATTTTTATTATCAGAACGGCCGGTTGAGTGGAAAAGTCAATATCACCAATTTTATTATATTTTAAATCCAGTGTCAATGGTGACAGGAAGTCAAGTTTTGCAGAGCATTTGATTGATAAGGGTCATAGGTCCAACTTTGCCCCGAGGCTGTTGCATGTTTGTGAAAGGGGGAGGAAGTTGGACTTCCTGGAAAATTTTGAAATTCTATATTATCACAGAGTGCACGGGGAGAGACTACTTAATGACATAATCCCTTCAACCGCCTCAGCCTTGTTCACTGTGCCAGTACCCTCACATCCATCCCCGTAGTCCTTGAGCCTGGCGTCACCACCTGTTTGTTCCTTCCCTTGCAGTTTGCCCAATCACCTCTCATTCCCCCCCAGTACTCCCCCCCCTTATTTCAACCACTTCCCTCTCCTTGAGATTTAGTATATAAGCTGTCCTGTCTTTTGGGTATTTTTATTCTGTAATCTTGATAATGGCCTGAAAAGGCCGAAACCGGTTGATTTATGGTTAAATATATTGGTGGAAAAAACTAAGTACTTTCATTCTTAACATGAATCGTAATTTCCTCAAAGTGAATTCGCCAACCATTGATTTTAATTATTTATCTTTTGATTAGAGAAAAAGACCACATACAGCAGGAAGCCATTATATAGTGAACGTATTCATCAGACAAAAACCATCCGATGAGAAGGAGTTTTAAATGTGCCGCGTGGAAAAATAAGTCAAACGATAGACTTAGGTGGATATTTTGATTAAATTACGTAGAATTTCAGTCACATACTAGTATATTATTGTACCATAAATAAAAAGATGATTACTTCATGCTTCCAACAACTGCTGAAATTGAAACATGTTTAATAATATGGTCTCCATTATGACTAGGGAACTGTCTCGCTCAAACTAACTTGAACGAAAGTGATCTAAACAACGGAATATCGCAATTCCGGAATGCATCTCGTCTTGCACATTCTGGACTATTCATCTTCTACTGAAAAACATTCCTCCCAAATGTTGTAATAGAAGAAATCGCTGATTCGGAGCATTCTCCGAAGGGATCCGAGAATTCAAAATGAAGATAATGCGTCACCATTCGGCTCATTTTCTGATGAATGCTCATGAAAAATCTTGATGGATTCCCCGGTAGTAAAGAAGAAATATGCGTGAATATTAATCCAGTCTGAAGAATTTAAACTGAAACGTGCCTCACAGGGCCGGGAGGTGCGGAGGAGTTTTTTAAACGCAGACAGAAAAAACCAGGTTGGAAAAACAAAAGTAATTTATTTACCAGAAAAAGAAAGACAACAACGGTCGTTAAAAATAATCCCCCCCAGAATTGTGACCTGGCTGGTAAAAAAAAGGGCAGACTCGGGATAAGAGGAGCTAGGAATTTTTAGGTAAGTTGTATACCTTGGCTGCGGGAGGTAGCGGTGGTCTTCAAAAGGTGCCGTGCGTCCGTCTCTCGGGAGCAGCTCTAATAGACGTCGAACACTCGACGCGAGCCTCAGCAAAGCAATGCCCGCCGCTCGTGTCAAGTCAAGTCAAAATACGTTTATTCCACACCAAAACAAATACAAGTATAACAAAAAACAAAAACAGTGGGACAACGATCCTATTTATACGTGGGGCCCATTTGCCACCAGGTATGATCGGCCCCTATTGACCGGGTCCCGGCCCTCAGCCAAGCGTAGCTCGGGAACAGAATTCGTGGGCTGCAATGTGCGTTCGAAGCTTCAATGTTCAAGTGTCCTGCAGTTCACAATTCGACGCGCAGTTTGCTGCGTCCTTCGTCAATCCACGAGCCGAGTGATCCACCGTTTAGGATTCCCTCAGTGTGAGGCACGGCTCAAAACTATTGATCCTAAAAAAGAAACTGTTTACGACTGAACGAAAACATGATAATATTGATGGCTGATGTTGAATCATCACAATTTACGACAAAAAACTTGGAGTAAACCACGTTTACTTATTCTGAGTAAAACTGAAGTAATATATTCCTTAACTTTACAAACCGCCAAACATCTCCAATTTGTAACAGTACCATTGCGTCTTATTAACAAATCACTCTAACAATTGAACATTAAATCCGCGCTCGTTTGAGTGGAATATATTATACGGAACGTTGCCACATTCCTCGATTAATTCCTTAGAAGTTCATCGAACAAGTGAACTCGAATGGACCATAGTCAAGACGGTGAAGATGACTCGGATCGCATGAAAAGGAGACAGGTAAATGAGGACAAAAACATGTCCTCCTCGAGGGTAAGAAATAAGATGATATAGGTTTACCCGCCTCTCTCGTGGAAGAGGCGATGTTACTCGAAGCATCGAAAGGGGGGAATGGTGAGGCGGGATGGGGTGGAAAAGAGGGAGAGAGGGGTGGGGGGAGGACGAGCGTGCTCAGATTGAGGCTTCAGTTATCCTTCATCCCCCTCTCACTCCCCCCTGCCACTATCATCCCCGCGCAACTTCCCTGCGGTCGGATGGGTGCGCGGCAGGAAAAAGGATCGTCGCCCTTTTCAAAAATAAAGAACGAGATCTCGAATGCTTCCTAGAAGGAGGAGAGAGAGAGAGAGAGAGAGAGAGTCCCCCCCTCCCAATTTCTCCCTTTGTGGTATCATTCCCACCTCGCATCTCCCACCCCCTCATACCGCCCCCCTCGCCCTCTCACCGCCCCAAATGTGAATGGCATGCGAAGAGGATGCGAGGAAAACTGATACTCGCACGTGAGGCACAAAGGAGTAGAAACACGGCGATGGAATTCTCTTTTCTACTTCTTCTTATTCTTCCTCTTCCTCGTTCGAGGAAAATTGAACTTTTTTTCAAATAAATGTCGATTTCATTGCAATAATCTACAAAAATAATATTTCCCTATGTAACACTTATGTATGTTTCCTTATATAACAAAAATAATGTTATCCTTCCCATATATTTCCTAAATCCAATATGATATCCTACAAAGTGAAGCCAACGGTATACCAAAACGAAAAACATGCGTAACGTGAAGCGTACCGTCAAGAAGACAGTCAGGGGAATATTTTTAAAAAATAAGAATTCTACCCACACTTTAGTGTTCGCAAAATGTACGCAAAATGGACATTGGGCTTAGGAAAAGGTCGGCAAAGTGTAGTGTTTCGAGCGTCTAACTGTATGGTTGTGAGACATGGACGGCTTGTAAAAAGGATATAAAACGACTTGAGGCATTGGAGATGTGGATATGGAGGAGAATGTTGAGTAATCGTTGGGCAGGCAGAGTGAGAAATGAAGAGGTATTGACCAGAGTGGGGGAAGATAGATGACTGATAAAGACAATTAAAAACAAGGAAGCAAAACTGGCTGGGACATATATTAAGAAGAGATTGTTTAATGAATAAGGTATTCGAAGGGATGGTGGAAGGAAAGGGTAAACGCGGAAGAAGAAGAAAGAAAATGACGGATGATTTGATAGAGGAGACAGACATGAGGAAGGCACAAGGCAGAGCTGTCTGGAGGAGAGGCTTCTGAGGACCTGCTAAACAGCAGTCTACCAATGATGTTGATGAGGAATAATTATAAAAAATACGTAGTTCTTGTTTTTCCTTTTTCGGATCTGCATACGATCTACCCTCATTCATCCCATCCATAAAACCTATTCTCTTTCTTCCCCTTCCCCACTTGCCTAACATCCTTCCCTCTATCACACTCTTCAGCATCCCATCACCCATTATTACTTCCTCCATCCACCTACCCTGCCTACCCCGGATTTCATTCATAAGTTTCCCTTCCTCGCCCACCATCTCAAGCACTTCTTCGTTTGTCTTCCTCTCCATCCACCACACCTTCTTCATCCTTCTCCCTACGGTCTATTCTCTTCCTTCTTCCAGAGGGTCCACATTTCTGCCCCAGACAACGCTACGCTCCACGTAAAGCTCTTCATCAGTCCTTTACTTTTTCACATCCTTTTTGAACTTTTGAATTTAAATTGAACTTTTCTCCAAAAATACAAACAACAAAGTCTAAAGCAATGTCCCTCTTAGGCCTCCTCTATCGTTTTACCGAGATTAATGACCCCGGAGTACTTCGAACTTTCTTTTCTTTCATTATTCTTCCAATTCTTACCTATTCCTGCCCCATCTGGTCTATCTCTTCTCAAAAACTAATCTTTCATCGCTGGATTGTGACTGCAGCTTCTTTGCTAAAATAGTTAAGAATAGATTACCACAGTTCAGTGGCTATATGTCCACCAAGGCTATTCTATCCTATCTCTCCATCCCTATCTCCCTACCCATAGACTCACAGCAATTAAAAATTTATTTATAATACTCTAAATTCCACAATCCACTCCCCTGAATAGCTCTTCTTAATCTACTTCAAAGTTCCATCCCGCCCCACCCGTTCTCACCCTTCACTCCCTTATGCCAATTCCCAAACATTCGATCACGAAACGTTCTCCTTTCTTCCGCCTCTCCTCTCTATTGAATTCCCTCCCTCCCTTCTCACATCGATCCTTTTGCTCTTTCATCTAAATTCTTTACAAGCCTTTCTCTTACGTGTCTTTCGCCTAAGTAGTTATTCCCCTATTTTTTTCTTTTTTTCATATTTCTAAAATTTCTACTTATACCCTGTTGTTAAATTTGTCTGTATATGTTCGTAAGTTTGTGTATTGTTACATGGCCACTATAAAATGGCACCCTATCTGTACGTGGTTTTCTTTCTTTAAACAAATAAATAAATCCTTACCCAGGGTCCCCGTCATCACCTCCTTTCTATCACTAAATTCCTCTTTAGCGAAGGCTATCCTCCTCCTAATTTTCTCCCACTAAGCCCATTTTATTTTAGCGTACGCCCCAAGAAATCAAAAGATCTTGTGAAATATGTACAAATGTGGAAGAGCGAAGTTGTTCTTTCTGTCATTCAAAAGTGGCCCTCTCATTAAAAATTTCTCAATGCCACAAAGCCAGCTCGCCAAATATAACTTTCATTCTCTTTCAGCTTTGGGTGGGACCGATCTCCTTCACCGGGGTCAAACATGAAACGAAAAAACCGGAAAATCGAGCGAAATTTGCTTTGTTCTGGAATGAAAATAAAACAAATACACGTATACGCGTATACAGAACAAGCGTCGACGGAACACGAGAGGTAAAGGTCCGGAGGAAGAGATCCGCTGTCGCCCTCATGCGGTCAGGCACGTCACATCCAATACCTCGACCCACATGGGACGAAGAGACGTGAGCCCATGAAACGAGTAAAATAAAACATATTTACGGTAAAATTATGCTCGAATGGCTGTGTCTTGACCAGAACACAATCGAGTCACGAAAATTGAAATGGGGCTGCAAAAGACACAGAAAGCAGCCGGAGCGCAATTTTGTTTCGAGGCAATAAAAATAGCCGTTCGCCACAATGAAAACCTAATTTTTATGCATTTCTTCTTTCAATTTTAACGGCACAAGGAAGGGAGCGGAAATACTTGTTTCTCGCATAAAAATGAGGAGGAAAACAACTTGAACGACTCACCTCGAAGAAGAGGCCGAATATTCACTTCAGATGAATAACTACAATGAGCAATAGTAATTTATTTCTGTTACTTCTGTAACTTCCCATTTATCTAAAAAAATTAGGGATAATTTCCTTCAATGAAACTTATTGAAAAATTGATATGATTTGGTCAGAGAATGTTTTTGAGTACGTTCTCCAATACTGACGCATATACACATGTTCTTTATTCTTCGTACGAGAAGGAAAAATACCCACATGAGCACTCATGAATGTTGCAAGATTTAGGTGGCGGTATTATCACCCCAGCCTCTCCATGTGTGGATATTGAATGCTAAGTAGTACATGGATTTTGTACGTCATTCTAGATGGATCCAACCAACCCCATGCAACAATTTTATTTTTTCTTCATTCCGCCCCGTCTTATACGGTCACCATCGTCTTCAGCGTAAGGAAAAACATTTCAACACCACGCTGGGATTACTTCACAGTCATCAGAATGAAGAGTAGGTTGGTATGCAGGTATAGGAAGAGGGAACACTGAAAACATATCCCAATAGGGCAAAAGTTTTACATAACTAACCGTTCACACACGAGTTCGCCAGCAAAGCTAACGGGACGACCACGTGTGGAACTACATGGTCAGCCTACCCGAAAATAGGAGGGCAGAATTTGTTCCTGTCATTTCCTAAACCCCGAACGGGGTATCCGAATGGTAGCAGGGGGTCCACATGAGAGAGAGAGAGGGACAAGACGGTCCAGAGAAGAAGAACGGATCACGTGCACAAAGACCCAGAGATATTTTCTCCCGAACGTCTCAAAGGAGTTGAATAAGGTAGTCCGGTGACCGACGTCGAGCGCCATTGACTGGACGTAGGAGGGCAGTGGTCACAAACGCAAGTCGTCCTTTTCAGGGATTCATGCCCCGGTCCGCATTCTCCTCACGTCCTAAAAGACCCCTTTCGTATTAAAAGGCATTCGCGAGGATCCTATCTGTACGTGATTCACATGGCCGCAGGCGTCCCCTAAGGGCGGCTCGCCTCGAATATTTTGACGTGAAACGTCATTTATTGGTTAGCGTGGGTGGGAGGCAACTATTACGAACGGCGATGCACAAAAAAACTGGCGCGACAAGCATTTCTATATTCATACATGCATTTATTTGTTTGAACTTAATGATAAATAGTCTTTATGATCTTCACTTTTGGAGGAAGTTAGATATAAACCCTCTATGGACGGAATTACCCCCTCGAAACCCCCCTCGAAATTCGCCTTGAAGGAAGATGGCTTGGTGGAGTAACTGGCTAACACACCTGACCCGCAATTGGGAGATCCGCGCTCGAATCCCGGTCAAGTCGCATAATTTTTTCATAGCGAATTTCAACCCTGGTATATGCACCCGTACGAGTGACTTCGTACCACATCATATGTTACATGCAATGTTTGGAAATTCATCAGAAGATATTTAAAAAATCAACTGCTACTAAATTAGCGTTATGAAATTACTTATAAGCATTAATTTTAAAGTGCAATTTATTTGATAATAACATTCCTTTGAAAATGTGAGGTATTTTACAGCATATATTTAATTTTAAATAATTATTTACCCAATAATATTAACACAAGGTATACTTCAACACTACCTTCAAACCGTACTTTTTTTAAACTTTCCCAATAGTTTATTCATATGACAGCTGAAAATATTTATTTCAGAGCTCCACCAGGCACGCCATCGTCCCTGAATAGCGTCACACAATCATCCATTTAAATTGTTTGACAAGCCGCCGAAAGAGACGCAACTTTCCACGCACTTGATCCGAAGCGTTACAATGCTGTCAAGCGCAGCAACTAAATGGACAAGCCTCTTAGAAAGCAGAGATTTCAATGATTTTGAAACGTAACAAATTTGACTAGCTCATTCATTGAGGATAAATGTACAAAGACGAGGTAGAACCCGAAAGCACTTTCCGAAGATACAGGTCCATCGCTGCAAAAGCTTACGATCCAAATGCACCATCCGTACTCGATAGAAGACGTTTTATGTAACGATCATCAAAATTAGCGTCGTGGACGTTAAATGTAAATTTTTCTTATGTACATTTTGACCGAAAGGCTTATTATACACTTACAGAGACGATTACCACAAAAAAAGTTAATCTGTTATAGCCCGAGGCCCTTTCAAGTTGGCGAGCTCGCTAAACGCCGGTATCCATCGATCGCTGATCTTGATAAACTAAAAACATAATCTCGCGGATATGGAAGAAATTGAAATATAGACCGCTCTAGACGTAATCAGTATGAAAAAAGCATGGGGTGGACACTTGTGAGTGACAGGCCCGGAGCGATACTGGATTTCCGTAGAGGACATCCGCAATCAAGATCGTTGGTTTTCTCTGGAACAGTTCTTTAAAGGATTAAAACCACATCTGGGACTCCACTACTGAATTTCACAGTAACATTATCGATAACGTCTCGCGGGTAATGTTCCATTATTCAAGATGAGGCGAGTGAGAATGGAGACTTCCGGATTCTAATAATTTTTTTCACAGTGAAACACGTAAAGCCTCGATATGAAAAATTATAAGTACATACACTTACAAAAATGTAGGTTAGGATTCGTCAAACAAAGGAAAACAATAGCGACGGATTTCTTATTTTTATTTCGTAAAATCGTAGAATATCGAGAAAAAAATAAGACATTTGTCTTAAACCCTGAAATCCGAAAGCAAAACATATTTTATGAATAGACTCACCACAGGCAAACCATATCCCCAACAGAAACAAGACACCAGCAGTTATCCACTCACCTATAAACGAAAGGAAATACGTGTTAGTGATGGACATGTAATAAGCATTAATCAAAATACATCTGTTCACGAAAATGTACGCAAAATTGATAGAGAAAAATGAAACAATGGGATTTCACTAAATATGGGCGTGTGAATTAATTGATGGTACAGGAAAAGTGTTATCTTTTTACACCCTAAAGTCTTTGGTTATCATAGATCATCATTTAGGAAGGTGCTATATTAATCATTCATATGATTACGCTTGTATTCACAGCAATAATTATTTATCTTTCTCCGAGTCTACAACGGATGTTTTCTCTAGTGACGCAACATACCAACCACCTCGTCGTTTGTATTCCTTTCCGTCCACCAAATTTGTTAACAAAAATACAGACACAATGTTCCTTATATGTTCCTCAGTTTTTCAACAATAACAATTAGTCAATTTTCAGGAAACTAGCGTTTTATAATTGATGCAAACCCTCGAAATAAAATCGTAATTATTATTACAAAATAAAGACTGAACTTTTATGGCCTCTGCGTATTTTTCACGAGCATTTTAATATAGAGCTGTCTCTTTCAAGCCGGCGTAGTCAAAAGTTTACTTTTCTTCAGAGATACCCACAGGCCTATTAAAAACCCACTATGGAGTACAAAAAGCGTGCACGGCATACAGCTCTCTAAAACACAAGCTAAATTTTTTTTGAAACATCACTTTGATCAAAGCGTATAGAGAGATGGCGCAAACACGAGAAAAACGGGATGGGGAGCTCAAAATTAATTACTTCTGAAAAATGATTTTTGACAAGACGGAGAATTTAAAATTTAAAAGAAAAAAACATCAAACCATTAAGTGAATTTAAAACCGAATACAAAAAAGAAAACCGACGCAAACGCCCTTTTGAAAATATAGCAATTTCAATTAGCGTAACCCCGATGGAAGAGGGTCGTGACCTAATCCCACGAGAGCAAAATACCAAACCTTTTTCATCCTTTTTTCCGCCCGACGGCGAAAACCCTGGGTCGAGTTCAAAGGGACGATACTCTCCGACACTTTCAGAGGACTGACTTGCTGGCATGAGAGCCACAAGGGAGGAAGATAGGAAGAGAGGGAAGGGGGGTTTTAGTTGGAATTGGGGGAGCCTCCAAGGAGGGGAGAGAGCGCGTATTTATAACCCTCCCCACCTTCCCCCACACTTCTCCCCCTCCGGCTCAAGAAATGCCCACGCGAAAACACGGAGAACAGTTGAAACGCGTTCCGCGAACACCTTGGGCGTCGCCTCGCTTCGCACAACCCAGTTTAGTGAACTTCAAATCCTGGAATTACGAAAACGTAAGCACACAGAAGCGTTCATGGTGATATAGTGGCAGCGAATCATGGCGGCAGTTGCGCAGAAGACACTTCCGGAGGAATAGTTCATTTCAAACTAACTAGCTCCGCATGGTGGAAGAGTAAGTTGAATTCTGGGTTTTACTACTACGTTCCCGAGGTCAAAAACCGCCATTGCCAACTTAAAAAATGCCAAGTTTGTGATTCACATCAACTTTCTAGCGCTCGATGACTCTTAATTCGTATGCTAAGAGGGCTTCTGCGATGGGTACCTACTTAGCGATATCAGAAAATTATGATACCACTTCGTCATGGATCGTAAATATTGTCAAGAGAGCGCTTCGGGAACTTTCCTGCAATCGTATGCTAAATTCTGTTATGCTGGCAGCGATATCTACAACATGCTATCCACTCCCCTTTACTCTTTAGTCGATCTCTTCCACAAGATCCCTCTCTTCTTGAAAAACTGATCCCTAATTGAGTGTCTTGTGGAAGGCACTTCAAATACAGTACTCCGTCTGCCGAATGAGATGTAAAATCGTAGTCCCCTTGGCGCCTTTCGTTAAGTGCCGATGCCCGGTTTCTATCCACCCTTCCTCCCTTACCTGTCCCCTATTGCGCAAATAACTTAAGCTGTCGGTCGCCTTCCAAAAATCCAAACCAAACCTAACCAACCTAAAAACCAAGCCGGCCCCAGTGGCGGCGGGGTAAAGTCCTCGCCTGCTAATCCGAGGGTCGCGGGTTCGAGTCCCGCATGGGTGGGTTATTCACCACCCAGGGCATGGATATGTGTCAAGTTCTGTTGGTCCGGTCCCTGGAAAACCTGATGACAGGCTCAGCAGCCTATCGGGATTCCGGGGACATACGGACCAACAGAATCGTCCTGCAAGCAAAAAAAAATCCCTTCTTGACGTAACACTCAGCATAAGCGAAAGCCACCATGTTTCGCTACCACTGCAGATGGATACTGTAAGTCACAAGTAGGCAGGGTAGTTTGTGGACCGAGAAAATTTTTTCCTAATTTTTCCGCCGGGAAATCAAATCAACTAAGAAGCTGCGGCTCGTCGAGGCTTCACACTTCTGACGCTTTAACTTTCATCTCTCTAGAAGCCCTTCCGGCATCAGTCCGTACAGGTGCGGTCAAGGCTGAGGGGAATGAGGACTTTTTAGGGAGCGGAGATGTTCCTGAGCACGTGAGAGTGTAAAAGGCGACGAGGGGAGGGTTGAGGCTGTAAGCGATGGACCTCTGGCCCTTCAGCGGGGAAAACTCGAGAGAGAGTCTACTAATCTGGGAAAGGGATGCTCGCGGAAAATTCAGGAAACTACCAAACCCCACCCACTGCCACTGATTCCGTGGGAAAGGGAAACTTGCATGCATGTGCGTAAACCCCCGAGAGAAAACCAGAAAGCACGCTGTCTCTCATCCTTCCGCCCCCCCCCCCCCCCCCCCACTCACCGCAGGCTCCAAACTAAAACCCCTGGCACGCAGGGCTGAGAGATAAGAGCAAGTGTAGCACGGGGGAGATATGGGGTCAGCAGGGGCTGCGGAAGGCGAGGTGTTAGGCGGGCGAAAACCAAATGATGCGGATGAGATTATGTGGGGGGAGGGGGCGGAGGCTGGAAGGCATGCTTTCCATTCTTCTTTCGGGATTCGGCCGCGTCGTTGTTTTTCTGTCAACGTTTCTCCTCCTATCCTTGAGGCGTCTTCAGGTCGAAGATGCAGCACTTCTTTTTGGTCCGGTTTATATAGTAGAGTAGATAAAAAAATAGAAGCGCTGCATCTTCGACCTGAAGTTTCTTAAATAAATAAATATGTAGAGCTTCACCACAGGCAAGAAATTTTCAAACGTCCCATCAGCGGAGGATCCCCGACGTTACGACGGCGAAACTTGAGTAAATAAGATGACACCACACGGAAGATATGCCGGAATTTCAACAGCTTCAGAAGATTACTTCGTGGAACGCTCCATTGACACCCTTGAGACTATTTTCAGTGTTGTTTAAAAATAGGTAAATAGTATTCGAACCCCTGATTATCTCTCTATGGGTCCAATGTCAAAACCCTAAACTTTTCTACCTCTACTGAGAACACGCAGAAATAAGGACGAGCACAGAAAAATAAAAAGTGGAGAAAGCTAGATATGGTACAATTCGGAATACAAGATCTATCAAGATGGACCATCAGGTCAGTTAAATGAAAGAAACTGTGGAGAGCAGATAATTTTTTAACCAAGGAATAAAAGAATGCACCAGATATCATGTGTACACAAAATGCATTTGGATCTCTCCTTGCCTATTCCTCTACATCTGGCGCCGTGGCTTAGTTGGTTAAAGCGCCTGTCTAGTAAACAGGAGATCGTGAGTTCGAATCTCGCCGGTGCCTAACTTTTTTCCTCTTGATAATGTAAATTTTTAAGTTACTCGTTGGTTAATCATGTTGTCCTCAGATCGAATACCGCTTGGGTGGTTATTTATCATGGCTGCGAGACTTTGAAGGTAATGTCACATTATACCTCATGGCTCTGTACCCTTCAACCACCATAACATTACCAAAATAGAAATTATACGCGAAAAAAATTAGTAAAGAATCTACACTTTATGGCTCAGATAAGAGGACCGCTGAAAAGACGGAGCAAACAATAATTGTCGCTTTCGAAACTTAGAACTGGAGACGGAAGCCAATAAAGGTGATGGTTTCCGGCATAACTTAATGGAATAACGAAATGATTAGAAATTACATACGCAAATTACACATTAAGAAATTTATGACGACCTAGGTTTCGTCGATGGGCGACATCATCAAGACCTGTGTGTTGATACACAAAGTTTTTTTTTATTTTAACCCCAGCGGAAGCCGATAATCAAATCAGTGCATGGCATAAGATACGGAGAAGGGCATTGAACAGAAGAAGATTCGAAAACGATATTGATAACTATACGGAAAAACAAGGTTCAGTTGGTTACCTTATTTAAACAGAATTTGGTGAGGAGATAGAATTTCATACATAATAGTACCGGGCAATTCATACCCTCATCTTAATGTCTTCCTCTGTTCCCAGCAACCGGCGCCGTGGCTTAGTTGGCTAAAGCGCCTGTCTAGTAAACAGGAGATCGTGAGTTCGAATCTCGCCGGTGCCTAATTTTTTCGCGGACTCGTGGAGTTTTGAGTCCACGAATATGTTGGTAAATATCGTCGGCTCAAATCTGGATTATTTTCCATCTGACGGCTTGAGGGTATTTAGCAATCAATACATATTACATTAATCCTTACGGGTCTGTTGAGTTACCCTGCAGAGTTTACGCTCATCGTAACTTGTGATGCTCGGAAAAGAATCCCAATCGTCAGAGACATTTCTACACTCGTCCGCCGATTAGTGAATCACAATTCACACAGTTGATTCAAACGAGTATCGATATCGAAATGCAACGAATAAAATTCACATGCCCGCAGAGTTTTTGTTTAAACTATCGTAAGGCTTCGACGCGACGACCGTTGATACAGAGGCAATCGATTAAACATTTGAACGTGACATTGCACGCAGAGCTTCTCGAGGAGAACTGAATACTCCAAAAGGAAGGAAATACATGAGGGAATTCCCTGGAATACATTAAACGATCGTAAGGCTTCGACGCGACGACCGTTGATACAGAGGCAATCGATTAAACATTTGAACGTGACATGCACGCAGAGCTTCCCGAGGAAAAATGAATACTCCAAAACATCCCCGTGCCTTTGAGAAAATGGTCCCAATTCGCCCATTCAAAACTAGCCAGAGCGATCTAATGAACCGACAATTTGTCCGAACACACCCGCGACACATGTATTCATTTTTCGCCGACCACCCGAAATAATTGAAAAGGCGAAATCCAATTGGATCAGGAACACACGAAAGCACAAGGGTGAGTGCGCGGTCTGCCATCTGAGTTTTAGAAATTGAATGTGTGAGAGAGAGAGAGGAATTGGGAACTCCCAAGAATTTTCAATTTCGATGAACATTCGTTTTCCCTTTCCCTGGATCCCCAATTTGGTCAACGTGCTAAAAAAAATCCCCCACCATCCCTTTCTCATCCCCTTCCTCCACAGTGCTTCCACCGTAAATTAATTAACGTCGTTAATGAGCCGAAGAAAAGGGACTCCATTAAATAAATTTCGGCGGGTGAAAAATGGTGGTGTGTGGAGATACGAGAAAAAAAACGAAAAAGAGAGATATACGGTACCACTGCGCTCGGGGAAACCTATCAAAAACGTAAACCGAAAAGGGTTGGAAGTCTAGAGAAAGGACGACCCTTCGCAACAGCCAACCCTGAGAAAGATGGGGCAATAATTCTACAACTACATTTTATCCTGCAGTCCGCCGCATGAGCGTGTGGTATGGGGTGTTAGAACACCAGCCGTGTAAAGATGTAAAGGAGTTTTGGGGGGAGGAATGGTGACGTGTATAAGGGGAGTGAATTTATTGGGGCTCAGTTTTTATTGTAGTCGCTTGTTGTGCGAGTTTTTGTACCTATCTGTTCGGCAATGTATCTCTCTTATTTTATCGCTTCTGTCAGACCTAGAGGTGTGGCGTGGCGTCGTGATAATGTTCTCTGAGTCGTTCTGAAACACACAAATTCTAAATTTCTAAAGCAAGCTAAGCCTAGCATGTAGCCTCCGAGTCTCTAGGGGCTCCCACCTCCCATCCCTCTAATTCAGGCTATTTACAAGTATATCTACATTAAATCGCATGTTATATACATACGAACAAACCCATCACGTCAGAATGAAGGTGGAAATCAAATTACGCAAAGGGTACCATTATTTCATAAAATTTTTTAAATAAAATTTTTCAAAAAAGTGATATAAATTCACTGTTTTCTCATTTGCGACGGACAGAATGAAACTAGATCATCTCATGAAGCATACCTCTTTCTTTGATTTACGTGGAAAGAATGAATTATTACCAGCCAAACAAAATATAACGCTTTTCCAAATGTGTTTTCACTATTCACAAAAAAAATATTTAATTTTCTCCCCGATGACATCAAAAAAGAAAAAAAAAAACACAAGAAAAATTATCCAGGAGGAAAGGGGTGAAATTGGTGGCCGGGTATAGGTGATATTGGACATTCATGTAGTAATCTACATGTTGTTTCTCATATGAGTAGTTGATTTCCATATAATTACATGCATTCGATTGTTCAAGGTTGGATATATTCTATGCATGTATTAGGCATATGTGTTATTGGACTGAACTTAAAAATCTTCAAGTTGTTTGTTTTATGTAGAAATGGGGTGTCTTTTATTAATGATTTTAACGCAAACAAGTTGATGAAAAAACTAAATAGTACTCAACACCGTAAATGTTAATACAATCCCCATATTTATTACATTTATGTATAATACATATAAAATTAATGTATTATAATTTAAAATTATTAATGATATTACGGTTTATTCAAAGAGAACACTAGGTATTTTTCCACGGTACGACTGGTTCCAGTTGGACATATAAAGTGTTCTCTTTGCCTTATCATTAATTTCCGCAAAGTCACGTCAGAATTCACCGATTCTACGATTATTCTTAGACTGAAGAATGAAATGTCGAAAGCTGCCTGTTTTAACGCCCCCGTTTCAGATATAACAGTCTCACTTGAGTGACTGTAAACATGCGAATCGATAGACCAGGGTGATATAATTAATGCAGCGAAAGGGTCCCACACCCGTGGGGACATATTTATCGATATTTTAAGTTAATGACTAATATTAATATTTCATTATGGAAAATTATTAATGATTTTTACAATTGATTCAAAAAGGACACTTGGAATTTCTTCCAAGGTTTATTTGCCACGGTACAACTAGTTTCAGTGAGACGCAAAGGCTTCATCTTTTGGAGATGACGCCTTTGAATTCAAACTCGTTTTACCGTAGAAAATAAACTGAGGACATATTTTAAGTAACTACCTAATATTAATATTTTATAATAGAAAATTATAAATGATTTTACGATTGGTTTGAATAGGACATTTGTATATTTTTCACAGTTTATTTTCTACGGAACAACTAGTTTCAATTAGACCAACCGACTTTTATCGTAGAAAATAAACTGTGGAAAGAAAACCTAGTGTTCTCTATGAATTATGATTAATTACCGCGTAGTCACGCCTGAATTCATCGATTCTACCATTACTCTTAGAGTTAAGACTGAAATGTCGAAAGCTGCCCCCAGTTTCAGATAATATCTGAAATTGGGGGGAAAAACAGGTAGATATTATATGAAACGGGGGGGAAAAACAGGCAGCTTTCTCCATTTCAGTCTTCGCTCTAAGAATAATCGTAGAATCGGTGAATTCAGGCGTGATTTCGCGGAAATTAATCATAATTCAAAGAGAACACTAGGTTTTTTCCCCTCAGTTTATTTTCAACGATAACAGTAGGTTCGTCTAAATGAAACTAGTTGTACCATAGTAAATAAACTGTGGAAAAAATACCATGTGTCCTCTTTAAATCAATCGTAAAATAATTTATACTTTTCTATTATAAAATATTAATATTAGTTATTAACTTAAAATATTGATATATATGTCCTCATGGGTGTTGGACCCTTTCGCGGCATAAATTATATCACCCTCGTCTATTGATTCGCATGTACACAGTCACTCAAGTGAGACTATTATATCTGAAACGGGAAAAAACAAGCAGCTTTCGACGTTATATTATTGCAAGGTCACTTGAATGACTCTATACATGCGAGCCGATAGACCAGGGTGATATAATTTATGCCGCGAAAGGGTCCCACACCCGTGAGCTTTCATTCGGTGATTCCCTCTCGCTTATTGAATTAGATCGGAGTCTCCTCGCTGAGGGAAGGCCATAGCTGTTTGCTTTGACGCGCGCGCGGAGAGAGAGAGAGGCTGAAGTCGTCGTCTCGTACAAATCGAGCTTTTGAGCTCAAATGGGGCATGAGGCAGACCCCCCCTCCCATCTCCTCCATGGGTGCGATTCGTCGCCGGATTCACTACCCCCTCCCTCCCCCACCCCTTCAACCCACTTTTCTTTATCGTCGGACCGTTCGCCAGAGACCGTATCGATTGATTGAATTGTTATCTGAAAGAAAGTCTTCCACCTCCCCTTTCTCTCCCTTGCGATAGAATTCTCTGTCCTCTGAAACCAACGACCCCCCCCCCTCTATTTTATGTCCCTCTGTCCTTCACACCCCTTCCCTTCTTGCCCATCCCAGGCGGCTTAACACGTCTGCAATAAACTACCCTTAAAAAACCAATTCTGGAGACTGTGAAGAGAATTTCCCTTTCTTCTGTTTTCTCTTCCCTTCTTCTATCTCTCTCGTATTCCAAACACACCTCCCTATTACCACGAGTAATGGCTCTTTTTTCTTCTGTCTCCTTCGGTCTTTTTTTATATGCATGCAGCAAGTTCGTAGTAATCAGAGAGTGTAATGTTCCAGGTTGGCACGCTCTGTATTGTATTCCACATTAAGCTGATACCACGAGCCTAATGGAGAACACCGATGCCAAATTCATGTCTCTTATGCCCTCCTCAAGGCCAAGAACGCACCAATTCCAAAACCGCGCTGAATGAGATGGAATTCCTTTGGGGAATAATACTTTCAAAGTGAAAGACTTATAGTTGGGCGGGTAGAATACCGCATTGCACTATGTTGATTTTCCCGCGTCTATTGGTGACATCATACTTCCGGTTTAATTGGCCACCAGGGGCTCGATTCCGGAAATTCCTCGATGATTATCGTACGCGCACACAACAAACTATCGTATTAATTCGCAGATGTATCTCGTGACGCACGGCTGCTCAATAATCCCCTACCATTATACATTTTAATGCAAAAATTTTTACTTTTTCAGCACTTTATTGATACCCGCGACCGGCTTTAAATAAATGAGGCATTATAATCCGACAGAAGATGGTGACATGGGTCGCAGATATTAATAAAGTGAGGAAACCATACAATTAAGTTGTGTCATTACAATGGATAACAGTAACTTCCTCGATGTCACGCCCTAATACCTTCAACTTTTCGTCAAGTCGTTAATGATCGCATACGGCCAAGACGCGACGACCCGACAATGTTGAATCGACGACACCAAGCGATAAAATAAACATTTTCGACAGCGATGAGACTCCCAGAAACTAGCAATAAGGGCACAAAAGAGATATAACCACCCCAGCCCGTGGTTTGATCGTTCTTCTACCACACGTAACGACTCATAATGGAAGCGGAAGTAGTCGTCACAGGGATGGGATCTCGTAAACGTGGACAATTTAACAATATCTACTTCACTGCGGCTGCTTCAGAGTTTTCACGCAGTCGTATCAGCGTAGCCGGAACAAGTGAGGCCAATAAGAAGGGGAATTTCCAACTCAGGATGCGTTCAAATAAAACTCTCTCTTCAGTTACATTATGTTGCTCCATATTTTCACAATATTTAATCGGAAATAGCTTTTACAAAGACCACACTAAACTCATCCAACACGACCCGGGCTTCAACGATTTATCGCCATGTGATGTCGTCCAAACACCTGATGATGACGATAAACCGCTGAACCCCGGATCGTTTTATATGTTTCATGGCCGCTTTACAGGGGTGCATTTTATTGCACAAACGAATGTATCATAGATTGTGCATGAAAATTAATTAAATTAGAGCAGGTACTATTTCCCATTCAGTCATTCAGACAATCATACGATTTTCCGCTTCACCCGGTACAATTTTCCTCATGAAAGACTTCATACATTCGTTAGTACGATAAAAAGTACCGTGTAAAGCGGCCTTTAAGTGTGGTCTTTGCAGGATGAGTTCCCTGCGGAGTCCCTTTAATTTTCGACGCGGCCTGCATCGCCGAAGGTGCGGTAGGGAGCGAGGATGGACGCTTTCGGCCGTTCTTTTGATGTCCACGCGATTCTTTTCCGAGAGATCGTGGGTCATCTTCAGATTTTTGACAAAGGTTAAACTTAGGCCAAACCATCGCTAATACTCCCAGTAAAACATCGATTCCTCTTGAGAAATTCCTCAACTAGGATTACATCTCCACGATGAATTCCCGCGATTTTTCCGCGAATTTCCCGCGATCGATAAGACACCGTAATGGCTGCGTTGAGACTTTGAAGTAGGTTAGCTGTCAGGTAGTGCAGCTGATTAATTCATATGCCCCCTAATGCATGTCTCTAAATCTGTTTTCGCATGTTTCCCGCATGACTCTTGAGTCACGCTTACATAGTTACATTATAGATTATTTTAGTAGTTTCTGTAGCATTTGTAGCAAACTAATCATGAGATGCATGTTGGTGAAAGTAAATTTCTTCACTGCAGTTCATGTTGGTGATAAGTCACCCTCTGCCAAAAACCCTTGTGGTAGCTTGCAGGGTAATAAGTAGAAGTAGAAGATGAACAGGACTGAACGCACCACGGTTTTCCACCGTCTTCTGATTCCCCCATAGGCTGTCGCATTCCACGAAAGCGGGCAGTGTTGCGTTTGCGTTGGACGCACAACGTAGCGACAAATCGACGCAGAAACGGCAGCTTGAAAACGTAGCTTTACCTTCACTTCCATTCCTATTTCTGAGGAACGCATTTCCTATCAAGACAAGACGGAGGAGCGACCTAAAGGTCCTTCCCCCTGACTTCTGCAAGATTGGGTCCCTCACATTTAAATGCAAACGTGAGCAGATGGGAAACCATTTACATGATTCCAATTCCTTATCGGGATCCCTGGAGGAAGGAGAAAAATTCCGAAACAAAGCAATCAAGAAATTTAAGCGAGAGGAATAAGAATAAAAGATTTGCCTTCGCTACGTTCTTGGTATGGAAAATCAGTACATCTGCTTTCGCAAACGAATACATCTCATACTAATGTATTACAACAAAAGACACAGTATAAGGATAGGTGAATCTTAAAAAAAAAAAAAAAAAACTGAGACATCCTCGCCGTTTCAAAGAACAAATGTCAGCCTTTCGCAGAAAAAGCAATACAATCTAAGTTACCCAAACCACAAACTGTAAGTAATAATGACATCATCGGGTCCACAGCGAAAAACTTTGAGGAATGTTTTTCGCGATATACACGGTGATTCAAAAGTCTAGCTATGTTTACGGAAAATCAGTACTTTTTTGTTTTCAACATACATGCATATATACACATCCAAAGATGAAAATGTTACTAAATACATCAAGTTTTCGCTTCATCCGCTTTTTTTAACTTGATGTCTTTAGTAACATTTTCACCTTTGTTTCATGTATCAATGTGGAAAATAAAAAAGTAGCGATTTTCCGCAATCATTACTAGACTTTAGAATCACCCTGTACTCTGCAAGTCTTTTTGCAATTAAATGGTTAAAAAAAAAGTACCCTCGTATCTTCAATCTAAATGATTACATATTTAGAGAATTCAATATCAACTACCACATAAAACGTGCCTCGTCATAAATAACTGGTGACCTGTCCTGAATGTTTGGTCATTTTAGCAGTTTTGCGGTTTTAAGAGATCGTGATCACACAGGAATTGCTCCTTCCCTGTGTGAGTGCCTTTCTCGCGAGGTAATTACGTTCTCACTCTTCCCCTAATCTTCCTCCACCCCGCCTGCCTACCCTGAAACCCTACTACCAAATGTTTCTACTAACCCTGAAGGGAGGATGTATACATAGACTTAAGGCGTTTGAAATGAGGGTTGGGAGAAGGATGGAGAGGGAGAGAAGGGTGGCGAGAAGGACAAACGAGGTGGTATTGGATATGGCTGGTGAGGAGAGGAAGGTAGTGGCGGAGGTTTGGAGGAGGCAGAAGAGGTGGATGGAGGACATTTTAGAAAGAGAGGGAATGCTGAAGAGGTAAGAGAGCATTGAGGAAGCGTGAAAGATAATAGGAATTCTGGACGAAACATGAAGAGGGAGACGATATGAGGAATTCAAGAGGGATCTATTGGCGGACCATCCATAGGAGTGAAAACGGATTAAGATAAGTACAATTACCGAAGGGTACGCAACTTCAAAAACGAGTGTACATCGCATTTCCATTTCAACCATTTCTGTCCATTTCTATCAATTTCTGACCATTTCTATCCATTCCTATCCATTTATGTCCATTTATATCCATTTCTGTCCATTTCTCAACAAGCGTACACCATTTCTCAGAGTTGCATACCCCTCGCCAATTACCTAATTGAACACTTAACCCTTTTAGTGCCGTGAGCCAATATATCGGCATTTGCTTCTCCAGCGAAAAGTGGCGCAGGAAGATTCCACGAACGTGGCAAACAATATAAAACTTTGTCACAGGGTGACACTAAACATAAAACATATAAAAAGCAAACTCACGAGTTTAAAATTTTTGGTGGGTCGCCCGGGTCGATTTTATCACTGATGAAGGTGCGGGCGACCCACCGAAAATTTTTAACTCGTGAGTTTGCTTTTTATATGTTTTATGTTTAGTGTCACCCTGTGACGAAGTTTTATATATATATATATATATATATATATATATATATATATATATATATATATATATATAACGGAACTTTTCGGAACTAGTCCGTCTTCAAGGCGTATCACGCCTTGAAGACGGACTAGTTCCGAAAGCTAGCGATGTAAGTGTGATCGTCTCTTTTTTTGTGTGTCTATCTCCTCCATCCTATCCACATCGTGTGTTCATCGCCGCATGGCTGACTCCAATCCATCAACGTATTTATATATGGGTCATTCCACCACAATTCGACCAGAAAATTGGCAAAATTGACCCTTGAGGTAACCGATTTCGACCAAATTTGGCAAATCGTCTTCATTTGATTACAAAATGAAAACCCCAAAGCCATTTTGTAATCCATGCAACGGTTTACGAGATATTGCAATGTTGTAAAACAAGAATTTTACAAAAGCGTCGTCGCATTTGACAAAATATCTCCGGAAATAAGGAAGATAAAAATGCATGCAATGCCTTATTTTAAAGGTATGAAATTAAGAAAGATAATTAATGGATTATTACATAAAATTTAAACAATTAAATAAAGTTTATAACAAATTCAAATGTTCAAATCGATTTTTGACGATGTAGCTATGCCTTCGATTTTCCTCATTTTTTTATATGTTGTAGATACAACCCTCCTCTACAAGTTAAAAAAATTTGGTAGTGGTAATATTTCATTTAAGAAAGAAAAAAATTTTTTTGTGAAGGCGTAACGCCGGTCTCCCGCCGCGGCGGCGTCCGGCTCTCGCGCCGAACGTTCAGTAGTCGGTTCTCCAGATCTCATCAGCGCGCTTCCTTTTCCATCTTCTTTTCACCAATTTTAACTGTATACCGACCCTTTGATTCCCTTTACCCATGTCATTCGCTATTTGCTTCCCACTGAAGTGACCGTCGCTTTAGAATCTAGGACTAGCGACAACATGCTTAACAGCGGGGGCGACCATGGGCCCACCAGCGTCTGTGCTCGTAGAACAATAGACAAACCTCGCCCCGTCTTAGACCTCCAATGCTACTTTCCTCTCTTCCCCTATCTCATTCTCCTCACATACCCTTTATTTTGTTCTGAGAAACATTTTTACAACCATTGCGCCCAGTAGCCTTCGCCCACCCTCACTCATTCGCATATTAACCCCTGATAAAAAAACAACGGTAAATGCGAAGAGACCATGGCTTCTTTTCCCTCACTAACTATCGCATTTGAAGCAATTCGTCAGTTGCCGTCCATCCTCCGTCAGTGACGTTTCAAAACTCTCCTTGGTCTCATTTGTAGAGAGCGCGTGTTTCAGTGGGAGTAAACATTTCTTGGTCTTCAGTGGTTGATTATGATATGTTCAGTTGGTGATGCTTTAAACCAGAAATGTTTGAGTGTAACAGTATTGAGGAGTCTCCGCAGCTATTCTACTCGTGAAATTGAGCTGATCGATTTGAGAAGTGGTGTGGATGCTGTACTCAGTGTGTGCAACCGTCATTGTAAGGATTATTTACTCTTCCAGGAGGTTTGTCAAGAGCGGTGCTGCAATCCCTTGAATTTGCATAGAAACATTCGCTTGATTAATTTATGGACAATAACAAGCGAGTTCCACAATTTCTACCATGACACAGTGCCTGTTGTAATAGAGGGTAGATGCTCTGTGTTCAATGTAAAGTGGGTGTGAAAAAATTCAACAAGCCAGAAAATGTTGCCTTTCTGATGATGACTTTCTTTCTACCTTTCTGTATAAATATGTATATATATTTTTATCCCCCACTTTCGCTACATTGTTTCTTTCTCCCGAATAGGTCTTTGGCTCCTTCCCTCCCCGCCCTTCCCCACCCCTCCTACCTGCTCCTTCCCCTCACCGCCCCTCCTATACGATTCTTCCTCCTCAATCCTCATTCTATCACTGACGAAGGTGCGGGCGACCCACCGAAAATTTTAACTCGTGAGTTTGCTTTTTTATGTTTTATGTTTAGTGTCACCCTGTGACGAAGATTTATATATATATATATATATATATATATATATATATATATATATATATATATATATATATATATATATATATATATATATATATATATATATATATATATATATATCGGCTCATGGGTTGATTACTTTTTACGAAATTACGACTCTGTAGTAATATGTTTAAAAATTCTGAAAAAGCTTTAAACAGTATAATGCAGAAATACTCTTAATTCGATCAAAATAAAAATAACGGGTAGATATCTTCATAAACAAATTCACAATGCGTTTTTTTTAATATGATACACTTCACTGAGAATTGCCTCGGCACCTCTCGCTAGTACCGCTGAAATTCGATGGCACTAAAAGGGTTAAATAAATGAATGAGCATTTCCGCGCAGGTCTGTGCCAGGAATTTCTGCGATACCGACACACTGTTTCGTCAGTGCCGTAAAACTAAAGCATTCCACGCCATTCGCACGAGGCGGAGCTCGTTGATCGCTCCCCTCGCGCGCGAGAAAAAGTTTTAAAAAAACGCAGGGAATTGAAAAAGGGGAAGAAAAGAAAGCTCTCTGACAGATATAGTACCCATTTCTTCCGATGTCCGTAAGAGTTTGAAAGCTCTATCACTCGTTCTTCACATTCGACAGAGGGACAGAGAGGCATCGTGAGCCCACAAACATACATGAACACTCGCATCGCCAGTTTTCAGACGTTTGCTGAACAAACAACCAATCAATCACCGCTGGCACTTCCAATTTCGAGTTCGGCATCGTATGGCGCAATTTGATTACCAAGGCAAACAAACGAGGACCTCTCCTTCGTCCCTCTGCGCAAGGGAAACATGTCGGAAGAATACGCGCGAGCGTGAATATCTCTATTTATTACCTAATAACGGATGTGCCAAATTGTGAGGAGCTGGGAAAAATTTGCATCCACACGGGAGGGAAACAATTCTCAGTTCGACGACCGAGCGGACGGGCATTCGATTGCGGGAGAATCCGAGGCATTAACCCTTTGAGTACCAACCGATTTTCTAGGTACTATGCTAAAATTGCCAAGGCATTTTTGCTTTAAGCTTCATAAGTAATCTGCATTTAGGTGCCATCAGCGAACAATCAGTGAAATACCAGCATCTAAAGGCCTGTACACACGGCGCCTTAGATTGTGTGGTCGGTGGCGCATATTCTGGCGCCAGATAAGGTATGATTGGACGGCGACATTTATGGTAGCAATCTCTTTCGCTTCTGTGCACACACGGTGCCACGAGACGGTGTTGAAACAATTGAACGTAAGTATACGTTCGAAAATGAAATGAAATCACACATGACTCACTGAGAGTATACTTAAATAATTCATCAAAACCAGAAAATCATATCCAAAATCTACTACTCTGCTCCTTTCTAAATATACTTCAACAATGTCATAAACCCAATACGGCAGCTAAAAGTTTTCTAAAAAAAATCACACACTTCTAGTTCTAGAGATCCGACACGACTGCTCGCTGTTTATAGTTGAACTTTCACGGCCGGTTTCGATATTGGTTACTCTTTCAAGAGAACCCGCCAAATTATAAGTATATTTAGACGTAGACTCACTCTCTGGCTGTAAATAATATGTTCAGGTGAATGAAAATCGCTGGTATTTTGCTTTCTCTCGCGGCTGTTTACTTTTTCAAGTGGTGGTCGCTATGGATGTAGGTAGCGATATGGCAGGGAAAATGGTACACGCTCTATCGCTGGCAACTTGCTTGCGATTGCCTTGCATGCCACCAGATATCTTGCGATATGGGCGTACACACGGCGACATCTGTCGCCGACAGTATCGTAAGCAATGCCCGGCAACAGAAATCTCTTCGTGTGTACAGGCCTTAAGAGTGACATTGCAGGAGACAGGAGGAGCGCGATAGCGCTCCCCGGCACCCTAAGGGTTAAAGAATCTAGGCGTTTCCACCGAGAAGGGACATGAATTTTAAATTATTCATATCACGGATACCCATAGAAGGATATGTCCTATTCCAGATTGGAAAAACGAAATCTTACGTTCGCGTGCAATTTTTTCTCGCAAAATTAACTGGTGGAAATTCACATGGTGTTAATCGGACAATGGGACTGGTGCCTTACTCCTTAATATCCAGATTGCTTTCCTTCCTTCTAGCATGCCTGTCATTTCCTAGTGTTTTCAAGGGAATAACTATGCTCTTCCTAAACTTTGCTCATTCACACTTAAAATTGGTTTAGCATGAGTCTAGACACAAAAAAAAGAAGCCAGTTATTTTTTGCTAAAACTATTCCGACAAACATGACCATAGGGCCAAGTTTGTCAGTAGTTTCATATAAACAAATGCAGGGAGTTTTCAAAAATTGTTTCCCGCTTACATTTTTCCAGATTATTCATTACGGTACCCCAAAGATTCCGTAAAGAATGCCTATCTATTATGCGTATATTACGGTACGTGTGATGCATTCAATACGGCCGATTGCGCATTTTAATGGCTTCAATATTTTCCTGAGCTATCGCGTTGTACTGCTACATTTAGGTTTTCTCTCCTTTAATATATGCCTGATACACGCAGTGCCTCCGTGAATTACGTAGTATTAGGCGCCTGCCAGGAAAAGAACACGAAGAAGTTATTTAAATAAGGGTAAGGAAGTGTGGTAGAAGGATATTCTCTGTTCCATTTGAGTCTAACTTAACCGGCTATTATCAGAAGTCTTTCTATCTTTAGACTAATTGACTGCAGCCCTCAATTCTACTCTTATCCCTGCATACTTCATTATGTCCTAATTGCTTTCCTGGTTCATGTACAGTTTTATTGGGCCCATATATTGTTTCCATTATCTTCCTCGAGAGTCAATCTCTTCTTTTCTCACTATCCTTCCTTCCAGGGCACAAGTCATTTTATCTCAGTGATAACGGAGAGATAATTCGAACCTTGATTAGGTTCCTTCTTGTAGGGCAGTCTCAGCGGTTTCGAGCGGTCTCAGATGAGATGTCAAGTTATGTGACGCTTACGCTCGTCTGTTTAGAAACAACGAATGCGTGTGCCCGTATTTCAGTAGAGAAACTAAGAGAGCCCAAGAAAGCAAATGCCCTCCTTGACTGACTGGTCTGCGCATTTACCCCAACATTCGCATCTGGATGGAGATATCTGAATGAGAATTCTACACACCAGCTCAGTAATTTCGGAGAGTAACTATGCTGGACACGTAGGTCTAACATCCGAAACACATCTACCTTTGAATTGAATCGGTTATCTTTGACTATTACTCGCGAATGTAAGGCTGCTAATCTTTCAATTCGCCAGGCTTTTAATACTGACTCGCAACGCAATGTATTCGACAAAACGTCAGTAAATGAAGGAGTGTTGTCGTGAACTGAATGCATTGTAAAGAACTGATTTTCATCCGTAATTTAGTCATGACAAGATCTTATAATAGAATAGGACCTGAAACCGTATATTAAGGATTTAAACCATAGAGTAAGACCTTAAGCATAGAGTGAAACCTGAAACGTACGGTTTTAGACTTGAAGCTTAGATTGAGACCATAGATAAAGACCTTAACCCTTTGAGTGTCAACCGATTTTCTAGGTACTATGCTAAAATTGCCGTAGCATTTTTGCTTTAAGCTTCATAAGTAATCTGCATTTAGGCGCCATCTGTGAACAATCAGTGAAATACCAGCATCTAAGAGTGACATTGCAGGAGGAGCGCTGTCGCGCTCCTGGCACTTTTCGCGAGAGACAGGAGGAGCTCGATAGCGCTCCCGGCACTAAGGGTTAAACAACAGCATGGCATAACCAAGTGTGGAAAATAAGGGAAATTCACCGTAAATAAATCGTCGACTGTTGATACCTATTTGAGTACTAGATTTCGGATGATAATTCACTATAAAAATCATGCAATTCTGCACACTAACGTCTTCAATCGCGCTAATTATGTACATCTAGGGCCAAAATCAACACGTTTTTATCGATTGGATCAACCTGCAAGCTTTTTACCTTGAAATGGTTTTTGAATGTGATATATTTGCGTCGAAATAAGGATTTCGTTTGCCACGTTCACACTTCCCATCCTTTCAACTCAATACCTCTCCTCCAATCGGAGACTACACGATGAGAAGATAGTATCTACACAACTGTCCCTTACAACACATCACATGATAAGGAATCACAGCGCACCACTCCGCCGGGAAAATTATGTCACATTCAATCGGCATTCTCCTTATTCAATCTAGGCGCATTATAGACCGTTCCACATTGAGTCGACAGCATCGGTCTCATGAAGGGCGCTGTTGCCAAATTTTCTCTCCAAGTGCTCACCTCTAGGGCGCGAAGGAAAACGTTGCCAAATCTACTCGTTGAGAGCGTTACTTTTAAGAAAATCGCATTCGCATACGGAAAGACTTATTATGAAATCCTGGATGATGCAATAAAAGGAAGATACTTGCACGGAAAAAGAGCAACATCCATGTTGAATAGCATTTAATAGGATTAAATTATATTCAAAGCAAACAAAAAAGTATATAATTCAATTGTAAGAAGCACCATCTCATGTGGGAGAGAGATATGGCAGATGAACGAGAAAACAAAATAAATGGTTAACGTTACACAGCTGGATTATTGGAGACGATCCGCGGGGATATCCAGACGGGAAAGAATCACGAAAGAGAGAATAAGAAATATAATGGTAGTCACCCACACAAGAGTTGATGACATTAAAAAAACAGCATATTGGTATGGTCACATACACCGTATGACGAACGAGAGATTACTTAGGCAAATTTTCACATGGAATCCTTAAGGTAGAAAAAAAGAGGAAGGCCCATAATTAGTGCAAGAGAAAGACAAGAAAAGGCAATCAGAGAAAAGCAGTAGCCAGAAGGCCTATGGATTAAAAGCGAACAATGGCGGTAGGGCATCGAATAACGCCGTAGAACGTAAAAAAAAAACGATTATACCTACATATTGGAAGACTCGTACAGGAGAAGTTTGTTTGCAGCACAACACGAAGCTAGTGTTCCTACTAGCACTGGCATCGTCGCACTTTCGCTCTTTTCGAGATTTACATATACTGCAAAACCTATAAATTTTCAGGTCATACAAAACTAGCTGAAATTCGGTAAAATGTCTTAAATTCAGCTAATTCTCAGAATTAAACTTTTCAGACTTTTTCCGTAGAAAAAAACTTACTGAAATTCAGCAAAATGCCTGAATGATACAGTTACCTTAATTTAATAACCATTTTTGTCAGTTTATTTACTCCTCCATTAAAAAAATAATTAAGTCTTTGGGTAAATGTGCACTTGATCATTGCTTCTTTAACCACTCTTAAACCTAAGTACAAGAGAATTATTTTTTTGTCTTGATAAGTAATTAATCCAGCACTCTCTTACAATTGCCTTTAAAGTAATAACTAAAGCTTAATGGCATATATATTTTAACTTTTCAATAAATATTTTTGAATGTTATGTTGTCGCTCTTTTGTTGCGAGTGAAACCCATTCCGAAATTTCGGTTAATAATTTCCCGTCAATATTTTCCGTCTTAAGATTTTCAGGAAAATTTTTCTAAATTTTAAGCAAGGAAAACTTGCTTTTTTCCCAAGTGTTGCTTGCTGTTTTCCCAAGGAAAACTTGCAATTTTAGCAAGTTTTCCTTGCTTAAAATTTTAAGCTTTCCATATCTGCTTAAAAGTGGGTACAACCTCGGCTATGGAAACCTTGCTGAATTTCAGAAAATTAGCGGAAAAATATTTTACAGCGTAGGAAACGGATCCCCATAAGATTCAAAACTGTATCGATTAATGTGGAACGCTCAACAGAGTCTATAGTCGGAATGGGACGATGGGGGTAACACGACAACGACTTAGGGCACACCAATCCAGACAATGCAGCGACCATGAAACCTAAATTCTTAAAATTCTAGGGGTGGTATCGCTTTCATATGAGAAGGGGGCGCTAAGAGGAAAAACACAAAAAAAAAGAAACTCGTTTCGCTCCGTTGGGGAAGAGAGGTCCTCCATTCCTTGAAGGAGCATTTCACTTGGAGCGAGCTAGGGGGATTAATATTCGATCTGCTCCGAAGGAACTCTACCCGCCCCTCACCCCCGAACTCCTACAGGAAAACGCCCCGCCAGAAGATGAAACGAACTCTTCTTAATGGAGAAATTTTTCCCTTGAGGGGAAAGGATCTTGGATAGCAAGAGATAGAGAGAGTGACGTAAGAATAAATACAGAGAGAGAAGAACGGACGAATAGAGAAGTCACCCTGCCCTTTCCGGCTCTCAAAAGAAAGGGTTAATAATGGAGAAAGGGTACCTACACCAGGAGCGGAATAAGGGTATCCGAGAAGTTCGATGAGGGCCGGACCCTTGCTCTTTCCCGTATCGCTCCTTCTCTTTCGCCCCCTCCCATCTCGAGCGGAATTGCTCGTCGAAAAATCAAAAGGAAGGGAAGGCAGCCGAATAAGACTAGAATACGCGAAGATTTTTAATTTTCAAGCCAGCTAGCGAAAGAAAGGGATAAAAAAAGGGTGACGGGCTTTGAAAAAAATACGAGAAATCCAGACGGAAACACTGTAACGGCCTTCTTCCAACACGGCGGAGCGGAATGGTTTTCGCCAAATTTTCTTGGAGGAGGAGTCCAGAGTCGGAAGCCACGGGTAGTGTAAAAGACGGCTATACTTGTGGTTTGATGCCAATTAATTTGCTAATTTTATCCATTGACGAAAACTCACAAAATAACTGGTTTATATTTAAGGGAGTTTGAGTGAGATAGTTCTCTAGTCATAATAGACACCATATACGAATTATACATATAGCTGGGTCATATAGCTGGGTTTTTGGGAGGGATTAATCGAAGGGGCTTCACCCGGATGTGAACCCGAGAACCTCTGGTTATAACAGGACGTTCTACCCGCTAGGCTACCATACCGCCCCGTGTACTTTATTTGACTACATCGTGAGAACCGAATAATTTCTGCTCGTATTACTTAAGCTAGCCCGAGCGTGATAGGTCCCTAGTCATAATAGAGACCATATTCGAATTACACGTTTTAATTTCACCAGCTGTAAGACGTGCGAATTAAATATTGCATTATTAATAGTGCAATAATATTGTTTTATATGACAGAAATTGTATGTATTTAAATGAAAATATATAAATAAGTCTTAAACTTGACTCATTTTTTTGCGCGGTACGTTTGAAACTCCTTCAAAATGGAAGGTTTTTTTGTGATCCAGAAGTATTTCTGCTGTGATAATTTGATTAGCTTTCAAAAATAGTTGAGAAAACATATTTACTACATACTGTTCATTTTTTGACGAAATTTAGATGCTGTAAATTCCTCATTTTTTAAATAAGCTCTCTCTGGAGTGCATATACACACCATTTCCCATGTAAAAAGGTCTGGTATTTTTTGGCAAATCTCGTAAAGTAATGTGGTATGAAGTTGAATTTTTGGCGTCACAGGAAGGATGAGATATTTTTCTTTAAAATGAGACCATAATCACTTATTTCTAGGTGAAATGATATATTGCTTAAACTACCTTAACATGGAAAATGTTTCCTCTACGAGTTCGATGCAGGAATTGCATCGGTATAATACAGACAAGTTCACGATTACTAAAATGTTCAACTTATTTCACTTCCACAGGAAACTTTACAAGGATTTTAATTCGTAACACGTTTACTTCAACATTCATCCATACATATAAAACTGAAATTCAGTTCATTTAAATGACATTCAAACTCCAAGACCGATCAGACGAAAAGTTAGGCAAACGTGTTCGCTAAGCCCCCAGAAGGATTAATTAGCCAGGTCCCAATAACCTCGGGGATCCCTGTCTGAGTATTTATTGCTAACTTTTACTTCCTTGATAAAAGCATTGGGTGCGGTGAAGTGGTTTTTCTTTGTTTTTTTTGTATAGGTGATTGCACTTGCACTCGTGATAGACTTGCCTTGGAGTTTTTAGAATTCGATGACATTTTTTCGAATAATTCCTGCATTTGATTTTTGTGTACCCTTATTTCTCTTCTAAACTTTGGGTGTCTCCAAAGTAACGAATTTTTGCACAACTTCAAGAAAATTTTTTTTAACCCTTAAAGTGCCGGGGAGCGCTATCGCGCTCCTCCTGTCTCTCGCAAAAAGTGCCAGGAGCGCGATAGCGCTCCTCCTGCAATGTCACTCTTAGATGCTGGTTTTTCACTGATTGTTCACAGATGGCACCTAAATGCAGATTACTTATGAAGCTTAAAGCAAAAATGCTACGGCAATTTTAGCATAAGTACCTAGAAAATAGGTTGGCACTCAAAGAGTTAATACTTGAAAACCAACCAGGAAAAAAAAATGCTTTCCTTGGATTTGGAACTAACTTATGGCCGAGGAATTAATGGCTTAGGTCAAGTGAGCTACAGAGCAGAATAACAGAGAGAATTTAACTCTTTGGTTGTTTATTAACTCATTAAAAATCGATATCACAATGTGGGTTTCTGATAGCAATTGTTATTAAAAACTGCTGTAAAGAGCTTCAAAACAAGATCAGGATCTTGTTTCTGCTATTTTTAACAACCAAGAAAAAGTTGTTTCATAAACTTGATAATAACTTTTTTATGGCACATTAGAAAGAACTACAAGTTAAAAGATACATTTAAATATGTTTTCCTACTCAACACTATAGGTTCAATACGATTAAACTTCAAGTTTCTTCAATATTAAATGTCACAGTGAGCGTTCCGTTCGAAAACGCCAAAAAATCGGACCTTTTTTTGTTCTCACCGCAATAAAAAACCAAGAGTGTATTGTAAAGGTATTCGACAACCACCGTTAGAAGCAAAATAAAATAAGCTAAAATTTGGTGTAACTTGCATTCACATAGATACCACAGTTCATTTTTAATCAGTGTCCAAACTCAAGTCTACATAATTTTTGCAACGACAGTAGGGGAGAATTTTTCGCCCCAACCTCTCGAGGTGCGGTAAAAGACAGCAACATCGAACATTCATTTTGCCAGTCATTTTGAGAGGACTAATTTATACGCATTTCTTTCTTCCTCCCGTATAAATCATGAGGCACTATTTTCTACATAGTAAAGTAAATCCAAGATACTCAAAGAAATGATGGACAATCATAATTGAAGAGGCGAGGAAAAAGCAGAGACGCCTTCCTCACTGAGTTACAAACATGATCGGCTAAACAGATCAGTACACAGTCAGAAATAAAGCGATGGTAGAGCAACATTTAAGGGAGATTGAATACCATTGAGATACTTTCCAGCAATTTGCCACGCAAAAATCCTTCAGAAATTGTGTACAGGAATCAATCAGATCCAGTCTAATTTTATAGTATACATAACCAAATTATACGACTATCTGAAGAATGAAAACAGGCGAATTATATAGAGCAGTCCTATAAAATTCCAAAATTTAGGGAATATTTTTGGCGCCACTTCTGTCACGACTAAGACGCTGCTATTTATCAGATGTAAATCAGCTCCAGCAAGAAATTTAACTCATAAAATATTCAAAAATTTCAAACACTTTTAATAATTATATAGCATCCATTTTAAACTGTGTGGAGCAATGGCGATTCTATGAAGATTCGAACACATTAAAAACTTTAACTTTCATTTCGTCATTTTACCATTGTAAAAGCTGACCAGAAGAGACTAAAAGCCTTCGAAATCTGGTGCTGGCGGAAGATTCTGAAGAAAAAATGGACGGACAAAATAAGAAATGATGAAGTGTGCAGAAGAGTAGAAGAGGAAAGGACCATTTGGAATACCATATAGAAAACAAGAACGAGATGGATTCCAGCTGGATTGGACACACCTTGAGACACAATGAGGTTGTGAAGAACATAACTGAAAGAAAAATAGAGAGAAAAGTCCACGAAGTGACCCAGGAATAAGTTCATGGACCAAATAAAGAGGAAAACACACTGGATGAGATACCAGGAGGTAGGGAAACTAGCAATAGAAAGGGAAGAGTCGAGGACTGCAGTCAACCCATCTTAGGATTGAACGACCACTGATGATGATTCGTCAATTGCAGATCAAGGTTCCTTCATTTATAGCATAACATTTTCAAAAACTACACTAAAATCGCGCTCAAGACGGTGGAATACTTTTGAAACACATAGTTCTCAACTTCATTGTCTCACTCATTAACAACAGAGAAGAACTCACGCAGATAAAAGTCCCTTGAAGATCTGCTGTTATTTTATATTTGCAAAAGTTTATTTTTAAAATATAATAAAAAATTTTCCCTCTCTCGAGGCCCATTACGAGGGTACCTGATATTGTATTTCTTCCGTTGTTTCAACTATCAATTCCATCGAGTATTCATCATCATGTTAGCTATTTACAAATTGGATAATAAAACGAGGAAGCACAATAAATTCCACTGAATGCAAGAAATCTCGAACCGAGAGAAGGGCACTCGTTTTGATCCGCACGTCAGATGGCAGTTAAGACTCGCGGAATCTTGAAAAAAGAAAAGACACTCGAGGATGGAAATGTTTCCGGGGGAAAAAACTGCCATTCATCGGAAGAAAGGAACAAGGAAATTCCACGGGATATTGACGGTGACAGGGAAGCGACGGGAACACAAAAGGAAGGGGCGGACGAGAGGGAAGCGCTCGAAATATATATCCAACATCGGCTATTGGAAGCGACAGGGAGCAGGGAAGCAATCTTCGGAAGCCAATAAAAAGTAAAAAGGACATCAAAAACAATCTTTGAAAAGGGATTCGGCGGCACCGAGATTTTTACGCGCGTTTTTTTTTATTTATTTCACCGGCAACAACGTCTTTTGCTTCCAGTTGTAAACGTCACGGCACCACTCAGCAACAGTAGGCATTTTACAGCGCCACTCCCAGTGGTACCCTTTTGTTCCCGGGATTTCCGATGCCGATACCTTTAAAAGCTTTATGCTTTGTACATACGTCTCACGTTGCAATACAAAGCATCACTCATTTTTTTCTTCGAATGCCCAAGGAGAGTAATTATGTAAAATGCTTTATATAGGGAAATGTAGAGGAAATACACAAATGATTACATTGTGCAAGTAAAAATGTACGAGATTTTTCCTTTACGGATTATTCTCAAAAATATGTCCCTGCTTCTAAAATGGTCCTCCTCAGAGTAATGACATTTCGTGCGTATTTAAACGCAATTAATGCTACCAACGGCAACGTCGAATGCATGACAGGTAAAAGTGCACAGAATGTTTACTTTCGGAACTATGTTTACTTTCGCTGATTGATTAAAATCACGAATAGTTTCGTAACATATTCAACATCATCAGGTTTAAAGCGTTAATTCGCTTGTAACTATGAAATTTCACGCAGTTGAGCCACAAACAACAAATTTATAATGTACTTTATAAATGATGAACCATTCAAAACCTAATTTTAGAGTTCCCATTCTGAAATTTAACTACAAGGGGATAGGTAGCTCTAAAATACTTTCAAACCTGAAGACTGGCGAGTCAGAGCCGAAGGGTAAGGAACCAAGAGTTAAAGTTTGCCTCCATAGTGTTGGAAAATAGTTTGATTTTTAGCGAACTAGGGTCACCATTTTAACAATTGCAACCTCAAAAATGAGTAATGATAGATATTCCTTACGTATCGTATAGAAGAAAGATGTCGCCAGAGGTTGACAGTCTTAAGTTTTCAAATTTCTGGCTGAGAAGCGAGTTTTTATCAGCCAAAGTTCAGGTAAGTTTCCTCACTAACCCAGAGGGATAGAAATTTTTCTTTTGCGTCTTTTGGAATGATATCTCTGAAACCAAATAAAGACAACCCGAAGTCAATATCTTTAATAGTTAATGGTTGAGTGATACGTAAACACGGGTAGAGTGAAAATGAGGCCTGAAACGCTTGCCTCAGCCATCACTGCCATAACGCCTTCAGATGAACTATTTTCTACCGTAGTGAAATGTAAATAATTTTATATATCACTTGTATTTGCCCTTGGCTTTTGGGTGATTAAAAAGTAATGATAGGAAATTCAATGTTCTGCCATCCTACTTTCATTTTTGTGTAATGGCCCACCCATCCTTAGTACTTCTCCCTTTCTCCCTCCCAGCCCCTTACGCACCCTAACTGTTTTCCCAAAGATAAACGATATTTGAGCCCTATTATGACCAAATGAGCGGTGCTTTGATGATTAGCCACTGATAGCAACATCCTGAAGCCTGGATACACGCGAATAAAAGTGAAATGGTTCCAATCTGATGACTCCCAAGAGGAGAGAAGACGGACATTGCAAGTGAAAAAAACAAACCAATGCAAGTGGGAGTAATTTACAGTATAAAAAGACCATCTCTGCCAGGAGGTGAGTCACTATTGTCACTGTAGCGGCTATTTCTTCTGAACTACCTTTACGTTCGCGGGGCGATGTATTTCACACAATACTTGGTAGAAAACGGCCTCGACTTCATGGAAAAATCGACCGAAACCACGAGTTGAATTGACGATTTCAGTTGAGAGACCAGTTGGAAAACCGTGGTTAAATCATTAAGTAATCTGTTTTTCTACAATCAAAATACTGTAAAGCATCGATCAACCGAGTTAATATAGAACGGGACTACCTCGGATAATGCAAAATGGTCGTTTGGTGCACGTTTATTACGAAATAAACACGCTAAATATACGTCCAGCTGTAGTGAGATTCTCATTCTTAAAACCCACTTTGAATTAACGGCTTCTAAAAACAAAAATTTCTTCTTTCCTCAAGGAAGTTTATGATGTGAACTGCCTGGAGACAGCTATCACTTTTTTTCTGCGATTGTCTCGACGCATCTCATCAGCGAAACGCCTCAAAGGTAAGTATCCTCCAACAAACTCCTGTATGTAATAAGAAAACCATTGGAAATTCTGATAAAATAACAAAAAATCTAATTACAGATCAGACATTACTGCCTAAACAATAGGGTGCTAACTAAATATGAATGTAACATGGAAAATACAGAACTTAAGAGAAACGGGACGCAGGTAATCGAGACCCTACCACTGGAAGCCTTGTTTTCTCTGCGCGTAAAACACATATAATTAAAAATCGGTTTTGAAGATACAAGTATACTATACTAATTTTTCTGTGCATATTTGCTATACTGACGTAATTGCTGTTACAACGTTATAAATCAAACCACTATCGTATCGTTTACTTTCGGAACTAGCCGAGGTTTACAACTTTTACAACAGTTCGTGTATAAACGAATACATTAACATTTTCCTTCCTTTATTATGTTAAAAACGTGTTTAGCTAATTTATGTCAGATTCTCCAATCTCTATCCTAAATATTTAGAGAATGACGATAACATAAAGTCGGTCTATCGGATTTGAGCGCCAAAAACAGTGCCTTTTTTCAAATAAAATATCGTATAAGTACAGATAAGGATAGGAAAACATTTCTATACGCATCAATAAACGTAAAAATGATCATTCTATCAAATGCATTTTAATTCGTTAAAATCGTTTGACCCTACTTGAAGATACAGCTTCCGAAACTCAACGGACTTGACATTTTTCATGGGTAGTAGAGTATGTACTAAAATATTTTATAACAGAAAGTGGAAAATTATAACAGATTCTTAAATTATTTAACAGGGGAAAGACATAGTGAATGCCCGTCGTTTCGCCGTGCCAAATCGAATCAGGACGCACGAGGCTACGGGCGAAATTCTAAACCGGTCTCGACCCGCGGATCAAGCAGAACACAGTGTAACCTCCCTCGACGCTCCCTCTCCATCCACTCCGGCGGATTCAAATTCCTCCCGACGTCCAGAAGGATAATGGCCTAAGCGCGGCCACGCCCCCCTTCCTTCTATCCCTCCCCATCCCAATAGGAGAGCGAGCTTATGCCTTCCCGCAATCACCCCCGTGATGACCGTCTTCTTGCACCATCATCATGCATCCCCACATCCCAGGTGCATCGCCGCTCCCCTTCCCGCGAAATGTGTCGACTCACGGGCGGGCGCAGTTTATGCGGGTCGCCCGTCGAGAGCGCACATCAACGCCACGGACAATGGATGACCTCCTCTATGCCCCCCGCCCCTCTCATACCACCCGTTGACGGATTTCACCCTCCCACCCTCATCTTCTCACACACTCAAATGCATAGCATAACTATTCCAGCGAAAATTCGAGATCGGGGCATTTTGATATGTTCTACCTCAACCCGTAACAAGTTCTTAAGACATAATCGTGTTACTCACCTTTGAACCTTTTTTTTCCTTTGTTAAATCATTTTTGGGAGTGAATCATTATTTATTTGACTATGTAAACTATAAATTGTATCACATTGACGATTTTTCTCATTTATTCCACCTTTTCAATTGTTTGCTGTATCATATACAAATATCAATAATAATTTAAATGTTATAATACTGATTGTTTAATCGATAGTTCATTTTCTATTGTTTCTGTTTACTTTTTGCTGGTTTCCTTCTATCTGTTCGTTTTATTACATATTTATTAATGAGATATTTAAATCTTGTAATCTTTATGAGAGTTCATTTATTCTAATTTACTATTTCGTTCTCACGGGGCAGTTGCTTCAGAACAACAAAATATACGGTCACTGTTCTATACCTGGGCGTTCAATCAATACCGGAAGGTTCTCGGCAGACGGCTCCTACCAATTCTTTTTGGTACCGCCTCACGAAAGTAACTCCAGGCTCGGCATGTAAATATTTTAAATATTTATTTATTGATACATATTTTCAAAATATTAACTTAATTTTTATTGTTAAATAAATATTTCCAGAATATTTACAACATCATTGATTCACATTTTCTACTCTCAAAGGCAGGTGTGTCAGTCAGAAACTCATCATCCTCTCCTCCCTCTTGCCTAACAGCTGTAGCACGATAAAGTAGGGAAACTAATCGATCGCAATGAGATTAACAGAAAATTATATAGAGTAAATATGTTAATGACTTTCAATAGAAAAGGACATCTGTATATCATAATATTATACCTCTAGTGGGATTTGATTTCTAGTAACAAGCTGTTGTTTTGACGAAGAAAAACAGTGGCAGCACTTTTAACGCAGGAAACGAAAATACTCTGCTCATGGGTGCAAAATATGTTAAAGTAATTTAGGCATTAACTGAAGGATAAAAGCGGTATTAGCAAAATAAAACGTCATGACATCAGAATTACAGTAAGTATTTTTAAGCAGTAAAATACTATGCCCTCTTCTTATTTTAACAGGTAAAGGAGAACTTAATGCATCAATTTGTGGGCTGTTTTTGGCTAGAAATAAAAACGGTGTCAGTTTTAAGTAATTGGGTCTGAAAAGGTTTATTTGAGATGCTTAAAATTACAACAAATTCAGCTCAATGCTGATTTTCATGAATTTTTTCAGCCGTTACACAACATTGGCAATAAAATTAAAACCGATACGTCCATTGCTTGAAACTCAACGATTTCTTCATTTAAAGATGAACAAAAGCTCACTCCTTCAGGTGAAGAGAGGCTATGAACAGATGTCTTACTTGACAGCGTCTCAGAAGGCCTAACGACCAAGGCGGACAGCCTGGGACACCCCCAGACTCACAGAAAAGGATGCAAGCTATAAACTGGCCAGCGCCGGCATTCACGTGGGTGGAAGGGAGGGGGGCGTAAACCGAAACCCTGAGCAGATAGAGAGAGGAGAGAGAGTAGCGTATAGTGAAGAAGGAGACGCCACCAGGTCTGAAAACTTAGGCGCCTGGCTGACAGCTCTCTAATATAGCAACCGAGGCGATCCATCATCACAGGCCGAAGTGACGGCCTGGCGAGGAGGGCGTGAGGGGGAGAGAGAGAGAGAGGGGTCCCCTTGTAGTGTGGAGAGTATAAGAGGGGATTTATGGCCAACCAGGGGGGGATGAACATGGAAGGAGGTAGAGAAGTCAACGCGGCGGAATGCGAGGAAGGGGCGGCGTGGGGAGACACTACAGAGGTGAAGAGAATCGAGGGGTCAAAGGGATGTGATGCTGGAGGGGGGGACGAGGAAAACGAGACAAAGATGGAAATGATGCGTGGAGAGAGGGGGAGAGAGATGACGAATATTAAAAATGACCCAAACAGGGCGTGTAAGAAGGCAGAGGGGGACCTTGGTTGGAGCCATTTGAAGAGTGAAATGGAGTGGCAAGATGACGCATTAAAACGGCAACTTGAAAGACTGCCCGGACCGAAACGCATGTGAAGAGAAGTACACTGACGATCATATTTAAATCGACACTAGGCAACGCTCTCTCGTGGCATCTGAGCGAACTCCCTAGCGCGACTAAGACCGCTGAGGAGGGTTTACCGAAGTGAAGGGTCCCCTTGTTTTGTTTCTAGAGCATAAGAGGGTATTTATGGCCAACCAGGGGAGAGGAACAACCATGGAGGAAGAGACTCATTTAAATAGCAACTTGAAAAACTACCCGGACGAAAACGCATGTGTTCCAACGTACACAGACGATCATTTTTAATCGACACTAGGCGGCGCTCTCTCATGGCTCCGGAGCGAACTTCCTAGCACAGTAAAGACAGTTGTGACCGTACTCGGCATAAATCTCATACGTCATAGTGGAAGCTTTATTCCACCTCCCCAGAGACTATTCTCGTCCAGTAAGGCCGCTGGAAAAAAGGAAGTCTTCGTACAGGCAAGGTACAAATGTCGCTTTATTTATGACCAGCAATGAACGTACACGAGGGAAACGCAAAGATAACAAGGAAAGGGAAACCTAAACAGCGGGGCGGTGTAGCGACATTGTACAGGATTTATTACGAGAGGGTAGCATTTGCATCTGTCTCATTTTGGCCATTAAATTCCATTACATAAATTATAATTTCAAGGCGAATAAGTAAAAATAACATAAGCAGCATGAACATTCAGCCATAAATTTTGAGCGTAATTTTAGTTTAGACACACTCTTATCTCCCGCATTAATATTATTCCAAAATTTAAATTGAAAAGAATACGTAAATTTACATAATACAAGCTAAAAGTAGCGGAATTATCATAATAAATTAATATATAACATACACACCAATGGATTCAAAAGGAAACGGCTACGAAACAGACGAGGATTCGGCTAATTTCCTATCTCTTCGCGGAAACTCGAAACACAAAACGTAATCACTTATGCATTGTCAATCGGCGCGATAATAACGGTAATGGAATTCATGAGGTTTTGCAATTTCAAATTGAATTGACGAATGATGGTAATATTTTTTATAAAGAGCGCTGATGAAAATTTAAAAAATGCACTCAATTTGCGGGAGTGTGATTAGGGAGAATTCATATACATTGTGTCCACGTTCATACCTTTGGGTCGGGACGAAAAAAAAACAGGATGGGACAGGTCGTCGCGACTTCCACGCTGACGCAAAATTAAAAAAAAAAGAAAAACACCTTCTCCAAAATGGAGGACGCGCGATCGAAAACAGAAGAGGAATTTGCGACGGAAGAGAGAGAGACACACAGACACGCAAAAAAATGAACAAGGAAAACCTTTTATACCAGGACGGTAATGAAAAGGACGAGGAAGGAAAGACAGAGAACGTGACGGGAGCGGAGAACGAGGGAAAGCGGTGAAAAGCGGGGCGTTTTGCGGTCTTAGGACAACGTATTTCGCATCAGACCCTGGACAGTTTTCTGCATCTCTCCCTCTCGCTCTTCCTCTCACTCCAAACCTTTTACTTTTTATCCCGCTCAACCTCCTCCGCCCAATTTTTTCGCAGCAGCATTAAATATAAAGACGGAAAGGGCAACGGTCCTGCACAAGCTTTGTAGTGGATGACGGGATATATATATAAACGCCCACATATATATATATATCGCATGAGGGAGTAAGAGCAGCCAGCGGTCCGGTAACATGGCAGCCGGCGTGAAAATCCTCTCGAATGCTGTGCTGACCCTTCCATGACATGACCCACCCACACATTCATCCCTCGTCCCCGCGGACGTAAAAAAGACGCGGAAGTAGAAACGTGAGAGAAAGAGGAAACGGGAGAATTGGCGAAAGAATCGAGCGGGGCAGAGGGGTGAGGGGGGAGGGGGGGGGGGCGCTGTTGAAAGGGGACTGGCGCGACGGGGTTGAAAGGCGAAAAGGAGACGAGAGGCGGTGGACACAGGAAAGGCGGTAAAAAAAAAGTAGGGTGTATTTTTTTTTGCGAGGAGAGGACAGAAAAGGGAAGCAATATGAAAGAGGATGCTTCCTCTGTACATAGAGGAAATTGCAAAAACGCCTGGAAATTTCAATAGGGACGATGGATACCACCTGACAAACACATGGAAGAGACTTTTCCCAAAACCGACCAATCACAGCACAGCGCGGGAGCTCGAGGAGCTATATAAGCACGGCCAAAACGCTGACAGCGGCACTTCGACCTGAAGACGCCTGGTGGAATCCGGGCGAAACTGTCGTCAATCATGACAAGCAACGCGGCGAATACCCGAAAGATGGAGAAATCATCGCATTCAAAACGTCGCGGGAAACTACGAGACAACATAGAGGTATATGAAGCGGTAAGGTGGATATGGAATATCTACTGTTGGCTTTAAGTTTCGAGGAAGTGTTGAATATTTCTGTCTGAAATTTTCTTGAGAAAATAAAAAATTTGTTATTACTCATGAAAAACATCGAGATTTTGTTCTGTTTTTTAAAATGGAGATATCAAAACAACTTTTACAATCCACAATGGTCAAAGTAATGTCACGATCCGGAATTCGACGCTAAAGCATTTCATCAGGTGCTAAATGACGCCATTTAGCACCTGACGACGATGCTTCAGCGTCGAAAGTCGGATCGTGCATGTTGCTTTTGACCATTGTGGATTGTAAAAGTTGTTTTGATAAATCTATTTTTAAAAACATGGAATTCCACAAAGTTACCACACTTAGCATTTCATTCGTTTTGTTCTGTAATTTTCAGGTAATATTCATTGGATTAAATGTAAAAAATGAAACGTTATTGTAATACTATTGTTATAGTAAGTATATCTGATCATGTATTTGTGTGTCTCATATTTTTTAACCACTGTATATCACTCTGTATATCTCCGAGTCATGTTTTTTATTAGTTCATAATTCTTCACTGTATTGTTAAACATTTGATTGCAAAATTTTAAATCATTTTTGTTTGTTGCTATTGCTTTTTGCATGGATTATCTAATAGATACAGGCTTATCCTTGAGGGTTACCTATGTTGTTCTATTCTGTAATTCCTGAAATGAATTAAATTATAATTATTATCATATTCATATATTCGAAAATTATTAGACATCTCGTTTTCGCTGTTGCATCACTCTCCCGCCTTATCCCGTTAAATAGTTAATCTAGACAATTTGAACAACACCTTGCCTTATCCCGTTAAATAGTTAATTTAGACAATTTGAACAACAACTCGTTAAATAGACTATTTGAACAACACCTCGTACAATTTGTCATCCTAAAAACGAACAATTTTCTGCACAATTTTAAGAATAAACTATATTTCCTCATTTCAAAATCACTAGTTATTTGGATGAAAGGTAACAGAAAACAAAGCGCTAAACAGAGTGTGTTAGGCTTTTACCGCTTCTTAGGCATGGAAGTAATTTTAATTTACGCCAGTAAGCGTGGAAATAAACTATTTTTCATGTGCCTTTTACTTGATTAAATTTCTTTTTCTCTTTTCATTTAAGGAGAATATCTCAAATCCTAAGGTAGTTGGTCATGTCAAATTAACAATAAAAATTAATTAACAGGAGAGATATTCAGAACATTTTAACATTTTACTCAAAAGCCGCATACAGAATGGAAATACGTTTTCTTCACGTAGCGGCAGTTCCTCAATCAATTGGACACAATTTAAAAGTATGGAACGTCAAGAACCCTGTTACGCCATATGCTAAAACATGGGAAAGATAGCGATGTAAGAGCCCAGAGGACATTTTTACAATTTTCCTTAAGTCGCCTACCGATTGGAGATACGTTTTCTCCTCATAGCGGCGATTCCAAAATCATATGGACACAATTTGAATTTATGGCACACGACGCACTTGTAACGCCCGTGGCTAATACATGGGAAAAAAAGCGATATAAGAGCCCACAGCGAAGTGATAACATGGAATACACTTCGTATTGGCATAACGCGCCTAACTGGCCTCATTAGGAAGCCAAATTTTAGTAGTGAACGCTGTTTTTTTTAACTCTTCACTGGATGGGGTGCAAAAAACATCCATCAAAACCCACTCAAGACTAATCAAGACACAAATACATACACCTGTATGTAACAGAAAGCACGATCGAGAGCGTAGCGGGTGAGAATGGGAAGGAAGAGATGCGACAGGCGAACGAACGGGGGAGGGGTTGAAGGAAGGTCGGTAAAAAAAGTAGGGGATGAATTTGAGGCGGAGGAGGGGAAGGAGGGTGTCACGTGACTCGCATCGATTTACGGCCGCCACCCCCTGTGACCTCCCCCCCTCAAATCCCTCCTCACCGGCACGACACCCCTAAAAGGTCCACTCCCAACCCCCCCCCAATCGCCCTCCCGCCCCCCCAATCCGCACGAGGCACACCGGAAGCACTCGTGAGGTAGGGGGAGGGAGCAGGGGTGCCCGAGAAAAAAAAATTGGGGGGAGATAACGCACCAAAATGTTTAAGGGTACGCATACGGCGAGGACAAAACTGAGGGGTATAAACAGGGGGATGTGTACTGAGGGAATGAGAATTGCGTGTGGTGTACGACCAATGGTGCGTGGAAGGAGCGATTTTTTGTATACACCTATCTTTTCGGCAATGTATCTCTCTTATTTTATCGCCTATATCAGACCTAGAGATGTAGGGGATCGGGTTGGTGTAGTGGCTAGAGTACTCACCTACCACACGGGCGGCCAGGGTTCAAATCCCTGCAGAGGCATATGTGTTTCAGAGTAAACCCGATCCCTACTTGCGTGTCTTGTGGAGGACACTTCAAGTACAGTACTCCGTCTGTCGGATGAGAGGTTAGACCGTGGTCCCCATGGCGCCTTTCGTTAAGAGCAAGCTGATGCCGACGCCGGGTTTCCATCCACCCGTCCTCCCTAAGCTATCCCCAATGGCGCAAATGACCTTAGCTGTTGGTCGCCTCCCCAAAACCCAATCTAGAATAATTTAGTGCCCAACAGTTATGGTACAATGTTGTGTACTAATATCACTGAACTTTAGGCAGCCTCAAATGTCACTGACCTGTATGGAGACCGCCTTCCATAAATGAAATCAGACAACGAAAATGAATTATGGTAGTTTGAGTGAAATATCATTCCACCAAGAAATCGATGAATTTGGTCTCATTTTAAAGAAATACACCTCACCTTTCCAACGATACTAACACATCTACCCCATACCGAACAACTTCCTAAGAGGTTTGACGAAAAATACCAACCCTTTTACATGGGAAATGATACGTGGAAGCACTCCAGTGAGACCTTATTCAGAAAATGAGGCAATGAGGGCATTCCTAACACTTAGATGTCGTCAAAAAAATAACAGTGTGTAGTTTACATGTGACCACGACGATTGGGTCATACTATGCATGCGAGTACTTATTTGTAGTAGGTGTCGGTTAAAGCGAGTGGAATTACATGTCATCGATTTGGTTTATTGACATTTTAATGGTGCACTCCACAGCTTCAGGATTCTCTTCGTGGAAGTTTATAGTATCCATGCTTAAAGAATACAAATTTTTCAAAGATTTCATTAAAGGTAGTTTGAGCGCAATATTATTTCACCAACAAATGTGAGAATTTGTTCTCTTATGAAGGAAAAATATCTCACCCTTCCAAATATACCAAAATATCAGCCCATTGACGAACTACTTTCCAAGACATCTGCCGAAAAAACCAACCCTTTGACATGGGAAATAGTACGCAGATGCACTCCAGTGAGACATTAAAAAATGAGGAACATCTAACGCCTTGATCTCGTGTGCAATTTGCGTGTTTTCATGATAATTTTTAAAAAATAAATCATATCATTACCGTAGTAATTTCTCCAGAATCGTAAAAGAAAACATTCCATAACGAAAGAGTTTTAAACGTACCGCGTGAATTAAATGAGTCAAATTAAAGACTTATTGATATTTTAATTTAATAACTTATAATTTCAACCATATCAAAGTACATTATTGCACCATTAATAAATCAATATTTAATTCATGGTTAATACAGCTGCAGAAATTCAAACGTATAATTCGAATATGGTCTCCATTATGACTAGGGAACTATCTCGCCCAAACTACCTTAAATGTCATTCAATAGGTTTCTACGGGAAACGTGTACTCTGTTTGATAGAAATAATTAAAAATTCCCTCTCGACTGCGAGAAAAGGCATGATTTCCCGATGTGAAGTTGACAAATCTATGGCGATAAAAGACAGAATGGTGTAATGTGGAGGAAACAATGCTTTTCTATCGAATGTAAATGCAACTTCTGCGCAACAGCTCATCTTAAAAGGTAATAGACCACGGAAAATAGAATGCTAATAACATTCAGGCACTCTATGGATCACTCTTTGGATCAGAAGCATGGACCTTTGGAAAATTTGACCAGAAAAGACTAGAAGCCTTCGAAACCTGGTGCTGGAGGAGGATGCTGAAGATAAATTGATGGAAAAAATAAGAAATGATGAAGTGTACAGAAGAGTAGAAGAGGAAAGAACCACATGGAACACCATACAGAAATGAAGAACAAGATGGATTGGACACAATCTAAGACACAAAGAGTTTGTGAAGAACATATTGAAGGCAAAAAGAAGGAAAAGTCCCCAGAGGAAGACCCAGGAATAAGTTCTTGTCCAAAAGAAAGAGGAAAGTGCATAGGAGGAGATACCAGGATGTATGGGAACTAGCATTAGAAGGGGGAAGGGTGGAGGGCTGCAGTCAACCAACCTTTGGATTGAAAAACCAATGAGAGAGAACATTAAGGCAACAATCCTTCTAATTTGCTCAGTTAAAAGCGAATGACAGAAATGGAACTGAAATGCAAACAAGTCAATTCAATGGAAACTGCTATGCAGTCAGCCTGTACGACTGGAAAAAATATTTATTAACATATGTTCGCCGAATAACCTGAAAATTTAATACCCCAAATTTGTTTTCTAACACCAAAAACTTCTCGTTATTGTAAGCAATATTTTATTCAACAATGAAAAACGAAAAGGTGAAACTCTACTCAATTTTATTCACACCACCGTGGTTAAATATCCTTAAAGAACAATCATCTCAGTTCATTCCTCTAGCTCGACTAATAAATACACCCGTGAGTCCTAAGCGCACTTAAACACGTAACTGCCGCAACCCTTCCATTCTCATTGGAAGAAATTGTAGAGAAAGCCCTTCTCTCCTTACTAACTACATCAGAAAAATATCCCCTTTCATGAAGTAAAAAATCCAACGGGCCTAAAATCAATAGTTGCAGGCAAAACTATACGAACCCATTTCTTACAATAAATAAAAACATTCATTTGTTAAGTACGCTATAAACTACCAGAAACATGACCCCCATATTGACGTTGCACAAACGTCAATATCGGGGTGGTGTTTCGTCAAACGTCAAAAATCTGAGTCGTTTTTTCACAAATTTAAGTTAAAAATACCACTTTACGATGCATTATTCTAAAGTTACTCCATAATTACCTCATAGGTAAAATAAATTATGCCTCGTTAACCTCCATATTCGTGGCCTGGCATGTTTTCGCTCGATCGAAGTCCACCTTGTATTCCAGGGCATAGTTTTTACAAATCACACTTTACCTGTGCGCTCATCAATTTTCATTGGCAGACGCCGATTCCACAGGTGATCGTGTAGGCTGAATGGCGTCATCTTTCCGTGAATTGCGATACGTGAATGTCAGAATTTTGCTTCTAGGCTCGATGGGACTTTATGTCGGCAGAATGTAGCTAATTTTACTTTATTTTTTGAGCCTCTCACTTATTAAGCGCTCACTATCATAATTTCTATCCTCTTAGGTGAATTACCTTCTCAACTACAACGGTCATATGCTACTCTATAGCACGAAACACCTCAAACAAAGATTTATTGAATTCCCTAAAATATTAACGGGAACTCTCCAACCTTTCTCGATATTAGGCGATATTACCTAGTATTTGTGCCTGTTCATCCTAATGAAAAAGGTAACTTAATATGATTCCACACTTAATTTCTATAACTCGGCCGGTTTTCGGCATATTATGCCATTTTCAAGGTCTGGCGAAACCTTAAAAATGGCATAATATGCCGAAACCGGCTGGGTTAGAGAAATAAAGTGTGGAATCAGATTACCTTTTTCATTATAATCATTTCAATTGAATACAAAAAATTTCCACCGAGTTATGCCGGAGTTAATATCTGACATTTTTCCCTAGTCCACTCGCCAAGGAGAACCTAAACAATTCCAAACATTATGACTGGAATCAATTACCGGACAAATAAACTTTACACCTTCAGGTGTCACTTCGTGAAGTATTTTATATTCGAATCCATTTGAAAATAATTTGAATTTTGAAAATAGGTATCGTACTTTTCAACATTTATCAATTGTAATCGAACAACGCGTTCCGCTGCTTGCTGCATAATCAGGTACTATTGTTTACTTAAAACTTTACGTAATTAAATTACGTAAACAATGTACCATAAGATATAGCAAGCTACGAAACGCGTCGTGTGTCGTACAATAAATAACTGTAGAAAAGTATAAACCTATTTTCCATATGGATTCGAATAATTACAGGACATTGTCAAACATTCCAAATTTGATGTATGCGACAGAAAATATTTTTAAAAAGAAAACCCGATCCCGACTTGAGTTTCTTGTGGAGGGCACTTCAAGTGGAGTACTCCGTCTGTCGAATGAGAAGTTAAACCGTGGTCCCCTTGGCGACTTTCGTTGAGATCAGGCGAATGCCGACGCCGGGTTTCTATCAACCCTCCCTCTCTTACCAGTCCCTTATGGCGCAAATGACCTTAGCTGTCGGTCGCCTCCCCTAATATCCAATCCAAAACCCTAAACCTTTCAAAGTTAGACAATAAGCATCATTCATTCCGTTACAATTATAACTTAAAAATGAACTATTTACTTATTTCATGTCCCTTACATTCACCAACTACACTTGGAATCACCTATATACGAAGAGAATCTTCAAATCAATAAAAAATTGACAGTACTTCACGGCGTGAAGATGAACGAAGTCCATTACCCCACATTATTAATCACTTTGTTTGGACCGAGGACGGACGGACGGGAGACATACCTTCGACACACAAATCCCCCCCACCCACCCCTTTTCATCCACCCATGTCGGAGCGAGAGAAGAGCAGGGGGTCTCAAGTTTCGCGATGATCTCCCTGGGCCTCTTCCTTTTAATGGGCTTTCGACTCCTGTTCCACCCGAGGATTACCGGGCGGCAGGAGGAAGAAGTGTATCCAGTCAGTTCCCCACGTCTCTATCCTCTCTCCATCTATCCACTCCTGTCTTTCAACATGCGAGAGGGAGAGGGGGATAGCGAGAGAGGGAGGGAGAGGAGACGACACGTTTAAAGGGATGCGTAGAACTTCCGGTTGAACCCTTAAGACTGTTCCCTTGATCGGAATGGGGGAGAAAAAAACCGACTTAATTTCGCCAAAGGAGGAGGCTATATGGAGTGTGAGAGATGATTTACGGAACACATGAGGTGACGTCGCCGTGTGGAATGGGGGAGGGGACAGAAATTGACGTCGAAGAGGGGTACTGAAATTAATGTCCGCACGACACAGGAGAAAATACGAGCAGATCGTTCATTAGTCGGCTACGCTCGAAAAAAAAAAGAGGTCCGCTCCGCTTTTAGAAAAAAATCCTTGATGTGGCCAGCACATTAATTTCACCCGAGGAGGAGTGATTATTCTATTAATTTGCTTTTTTTCTAGTCGTCGTGACACAAAAAAGTGACCCTGGCATTCCCTAAACGGTTTTTTCCCGACGCCTTCGCTGCGGTGGCAACCGATAACGTTTACGCCCTAGATGCGAATTCCCAGGGTTTACGACTTACAAAAACTCCCGAGAACTGCCGTTCGTCTCAATTGACATGTTTCAGTTTCGCAGCATATAAAACTTTGCAGTAATTTTTCCTTTGAAATGACCATTTTTTTATTCAATTCATATAGCTTCATATCTCAAGAATAATTATACATATAGAATAATATCCCGCCATCGAGCGCAGACATGTGTCTTTTGGGCATTCAGGAAATGTTTTCGTAGATATGGATTCTAATTTACCTGTTGTGAATTATGGTGAAAATATTCCAACGAAAGAAATTGATTGTAGATCTTGCAGCAATAATCCTAAATTCAACAAGAACAGATTACACAATGATAACTAAAAGTTTTAAAAAATCTTAAATAAAACTTAATGGCCACGAAAAAGTATGTACTCAAAAGAATAAGTCGCTATAAAACGATAAATATATCGCAATAAAATATAATAAAAACCACTCGATGAAAAAAGAACACATAAAAAGGACTTTGTTTTTGTAATGTGTACCTGATGATGAAGTGCCACGTCGAGTCTCGTGTTTTATATTTTTAAACGATGGTTTCACACCTCACTCGGTGGAATACCTTGATATCAGGGATAGAAGGATTAACTTTGCAATTACACATTGTAAAAGATTTATTTTATATGTGTGTGTATTTGTGTGTTTGTATAAGTTGTATAAGTTCGTATAAGTTTGTATAAGTTTCTATAAACGTGTAATTGCAAAGTTAATCTTCTATCCCTGATTTTATATTTTTCTTTGGAATAATAAAGTTATTTCATTTACAATGTATTGCAAAATCCATGAAGTCACGCCGGAGACAACTTAGTGCAAAATATGACGCTCAAAACGGATAGTTATTTCAAATTTTCAGAAAGAGAGTAGTCAGAAAACATTGCGAAAGCATTTATGGAATCTCAAAACGTTTTTGCCAGTATCAGACAAGCATCTGAAATGTTTTCGCGTTAAAGCAAACAGCAGTACATTTGCTCCTCAAATACGCATGCAGAAGGCAAAGAGGAGATTCGAAAGAGGTTACTTTGAAATTTTCATTAAATCCCCGACATCTGTCCACAATTACAATGTTTAATAACATCGTTCTGGATGCGAGAGGAGTAATGGCGCGGTTTGCCTCGTTCCGGAAGATATTTTAGAAAAAAATACGAATGAGATAACAGTGGCGGTTAAAGGAAACTTTCATTAATGCTATTTTTCATTAAAATTCATGAACTACGGGTGTTTAATTAGAACAGCGTCCACATACTCTGGACACCCCACCGTGAACGTAACGTGACGAATGAAATGTTTCCGCGAGTAAAAAGCCCTTTTCACGAAGAGCAGTTAATTTTCACGAGCAATATTTTTCTCCAGATTTTACATTTTACAAGTTTTATGCACGGCCGTAACGAATATTTAGAAAAATTAAACAACTTCGCGAATGTGCCTCTTCCCACTGACCGTAAAAGCAATATAGCAGTCATATAAATATAATATGAAGAGAGACATTCTCTCAAAAGAGGAGACTTTGAATCTAGATTATTAAAGGTTCTAAATGAAACCGTACAGTAACTAGCACGACGGCATTTGAAACCCTAGTTTTCGTATTTTATTACCATACTTCGAGTCATCAGCCGAATATGAGGAATGGTTTTAATAACTTTCATGCAGAACACTTGGAGGCAATAACCTATAGGAATGGGACATTAGGGCGCGGCCATTTTCGCGCAGGGAAGTTTGGGCGCGAGCCGTTAGAGCGCAGGGACCTTTTGGAGCAGCCGTTTGGGCACGAGACCGGACGACAGACGTCCAAACATTTCGCGCCCGAACGTCCCTGTGCCGAAATGTCCTAGACCCATAACCTATGAGCTTTATAGCAGCTAATGTCCAAAATACTAAGTTATATCGCTGAAGTAGACACAAAAAGTATTCATATTGCGCAAAATAAGAATATTCAACCAGAGACATGACGAAAAAATATCTTTGTATATTCCACACTTTAAATGTTTTTATGCTAATTATCGACCCAGCCTTCGACTGCCTTGACAATGATTGTTTAATTTCGAAGGCCTTGATAATGATTGATGAGCAGTCGAAACCTGAGTCGGCAATAAACATTTAAAATGTGGAATATACTACGATCATTTTTGGTCATGTTTGAGACCATGTTCCACAAAGTTACGCCTCCAACCGTGAATATTATCAACCAGGTTATGTCATGTCTTTGGGTCCTCATTTAAGAAAAATAATATGAAACGAAATCTTCATTTGAACCTTACTTACACGAAGGGGTCGTTAAAATATACACCAGGCGCCTTTGATGATTAGATATGAGTAGAAGATGGGAAGTCACAAGCAGGCAGACAAATATATTAGCAAAAGATAAACTTTCACCGAGCACTCAAAAATATTAAGACAAACTTTGAGAAAATGGCACGAGTCACGTCGACCGGGGTGATGGAAGTATTTTTTTTCCAATAGGCTGTCACCATCCGATCGCAAACATCAATGGGAATTAAAGTTTCATCCATCACGGCATTCCCTTTCGGGGTAGGCAAAGTCAAGTAACTTAGTTCTAGCTACTATGCCTCTCTTTCAATAGTTTCCTCCATAATTGCCCATTCTTGAATACTTCATTTGCTTCCCTAACACTCACGCATTGCTTCATAGTCTCTCTCCTGTTCTTAAGACTCTTCATGTTCCTTCTCTTTTGACTCTCGTCCACATCATTCACCGGTGGACTTCTCGATCAATCCCTTCCTCTCACACCATTCATTCCAATTCCATTTATGTATATCTGTTTTGGTAGGAGCGTCTGAAGAAATTACAACTTGGCTGTTTCCACATGAGGTTTTATTTTTACCGACCATGGTTTCGTTACAGAGTAACATTATCAAGGTAAAAAAATTTTCAAAAAATGAGCAGTATGCAGAGTGTCCCATTGATCGTGTGTCATTTTTGACCTGTAATTTTAGGCACTATATTTTATGCCATATAGATGAAATTTGGTACCTGGGTAGAAAAAGGTTGTAAGTTTTGTTGAGTGTAAGCAATATTTTATAAATTTGACTTTTTGATCCCAGAAATAAGGTCCAACCAAAAATCCAAAATTTGCCTTATGGGCTTTCAATGTTAAATTATTCGAAATACAAAAAAGACAGAATTATTTTTCGAAACTTTCAATTATTAGGTTTTTGGGCACGAAGAACACATTAGAAGAGCTTTCGAGTTCGAAAATGCAACCGTGACCCCTGAAAGGGCACAGTCAAGGCCACAGGAGTGACCAAAAGTGCGTGACCTTTGACCCCGGAGTTACCCTTTAAGGTCAAGGAATGACAAGAGTGACCTGAAGATCTTACCATCGACCTTGGCACCTTTTTAAACCTGTGATTTGACTGGTTTGTAGGGTACTTTTGGTCACTCCTGTGGCCTTGACTGTGCCCTTTCAGGGGTCACGGTTGCATTTTCGAACTCGAAAGCTCTTCTAATGTGTTCTTCGTGCCCAAAAACCTAATAATTGAAAGTTTCGAAAAATAATTCTGTCTTTTTTGTATTTCGAAAAATTTAACATTGAAAGCCCATAAGGCAAATTTTGGATTTTTGGTTGGACCTTATTTCTGGGATCAAAAAGTCAAATTTATAAAATATTGCTTACACTCAACAAAACTTACAACCTTTTTCTACCCAGGTACCAAATTTCATCTATATGGCATAAAATATAGTGCCTAAAATTACAGGTCAAAAATGACACACGATCAATGGGACACTCTGTATATAGGCAAGTCAAGTGTTGGGGGAGGTGGTGGGAGCGTGTTGAGGACTGGGAGAGTTCAGGTGTTGAGGGGGGGGGGAGGTTAAGGGGAGGTAAGGGTTAGGTGGCGGTTGGGCTCGGTGCTCGGGTGACTTCCATGAAGTCACGCCCGCTACCATTGCTTATATCTGTTTTGTCATTCGATTCTCAGATATGTTTGTTGTGACCATTTATTGACTTGAGATCGGTTAACCGCAGTATTCCTTTATATTTCCAGGTTCAGAACGCTCAAGAGAACCAGCTATCTTAATATACGCTTTCCAAGCTGTTGAGTAATCCTAATATGAGCAGCGATATTTTATTGGATATCATTGTTTCCGTTTTTTTTTAAATCAATTCAAAACCGAAAACAGCAAAATATGAAAGTCGTGGCGGGTAACACATGACAGAAAGAGGTAAAAAATCATAACATCCATAGTCGAGAAGATTAACAATGACGTGTGAATGATCGATACCTAACACGCAAACAACGTACAACTGTTTAAGCCCGCGTCACGACGGGTTTTTGCTTCCGCGTGACATTGATTGTAAATCACGTCCGCTTACGTTTCCGGACGATGCGCATCGACCAAAAAAATCACGTTTGGCAGACTCGACAACTCGACGACTATAAATCTCATCCATCCATTTCAGACACGCTTTTGTTTCGATGGAACCGAGGAATTCTGAAATCACTAACAGCCAACACAGCAAAGAAAAAAATACAGGTCAAACATGCAGAAAATACTTGGCCCTTCTCTTAAAATGAAAATGGAACAGCTAGAAAAAAATGTCGCAGTTCTCATCACGACTGTCAACGCAGACCCGGGGTGAAACTACTGGGACGCCTGAAATTGTTCTTAACGAATCCATACCAAGCAAGTTTACGCGCAATTCTATGCTTTTTAAGTTCAACCAGCATAGTTAATAATAAAATTAAGTAATCAAACTGACAAGTATACCACTTAACAAGTGAAACAATCAGGAGATTTAATTCCACAATCAAATAACTGTCCAAAATTAAAAGTTGAAAGTCGGTTTCATTTTTCTGCTCGACTAGCCTCGTACAAATCAACCCACAACGTACTACCTTTTAAGCCTCCTTTGGCCATGTATCTGGGAGTATTATGTCGCAAAACATATTAGGAATGGGATAAAAAAATGGTAGAGGACAGGGATTACGAGAGAGTCGTGTTTCCTTGTAATTCGTACCTCAATTGACTTCGCTGTAGCCGTGAATGGTGAGCGGAAAGAGATTATTCTCGCGTCAATCCACTTCACAGAACATTCTCTCTAATTCAAGGTTTAGTGATATCCATACTGGCATAATGAGTTCAGATTGGAACACAGAAAAGCTCAAGTTTTCCGACTAGGCAGCAGTTCCGGGAAATTGCATAAAGATTTCCGTCAAAGCACTATGAAATTACTCGCAAGACAAAAATGACGAAATGCTTTACCCGATAAGAAATAAGCAATTTGCTCACGGAAAGTCTAGACAGGAATTCACCAACGGAGTGCCTCAAAGTACAGGTAGTGCGTCTGAGTGTCGGTGTCAATCGCTGCCCAGACTAAATAACCCCGAACCCTGCGGTTTTTCGCATTCGGAGAAATGTGAGAGCAGGCAGACTTTCTCAGAAGACGCACCGCTTCCTCGAAAGAAACAATCTGCGTCGAGAACTGACATATGCATAAATAATGCAGCGACGGAAGTGCTCGGAAGAGGACGACGAAAGAGTGGGAAAACCAGGAAGTAAAGGAAGTATTAAAATTTAGGATTCCGAAGACATCAAGTCGTAATACGACAGGGTGGGGAGGGGAACAACAAATCGCTCGTTTGGAGGCATAATAGATTTTTCCTGAAACAGCTAAAATCCATGCCTCAAGGCATGCGTGTTTGTGCGACGACATATTTCACACAATCTCATGTACAATAAACTCCTAACCGGGCACTCCCGCGATGCGAGCAACTCTTGCAGAGAAATGTGTATTTGTGTGAGACTATAAAAAAAGTGGGACAAAATATAACACATACTTAAGGTATTTACGGAAGGTGGGATCGCAAAATACTACAGCTGAGTACGTACACTGATAACGAAGCCGCCTTTCGTTTGATTCACGACGAACAGGTAAGTGATCTTTCCATTTGAGGCGATAGCCAGCGACAGGCAGCGATCGCTACGGCGTACGGAAAATTTCTTTTCGCCTACTTCTAATTGACGTATCGCCTTAAAATTAACGTCTCGTATATAGCAAACCTTGAGCATTTGTGAAATATTTTTATTTTGCCTTATCTAAAGTCTAACAGGAATAGGAAGCATTCAAATCAGAGAGGTGCTTTTTTTTCCTGTCCGCCTTGACAGCGTGTCGCCTTCTTCCCCCTACGTGGCGCAGCGATCTACCAGTAGCGTCTCAACTACTCCGTGGTCTCAACACTAAACGCCTCGACCCTGAACGCTTCTTCCCGCCTTAGACATAAAATCTCCCCAGTTGACGGAATAGACGGCTATCGCCGACTATTGTTAGCTATCGTCTCCAAAGCGAGCGGAACAAAACGCGCGTTTGTTCGAAGCTATCTGCCACAGCTTATCAGTAGACGATGCAGACTGCGCACGTGTGAGATTGCCGCTTTCAGCTGTTTCATTTCAATTTTTCGTCTGGCGATTGCCAATCGCTGACTCCAACAGCCGGCTATCTTCGCACGTGATTCATAAGCACTATTTAAGGTCATCCCACCGCGACTGAGAGAGTCAAAACAAACGCTGAGTTAAAAATTTTTTCTAACAGTTTTGAAAATTCTGCTTTCGCTGATGGAATGCGTTGGCTATTGAAAACCAAAATTGAGGAACAAAAAAGCCAATTGTCCCACGAATATATTTTCATGAACACTTTTTTGTAGCCATTGACACCGACTACAGCGCCATTTCCATGGACTTAGTAGTAAATAGCCCATACTCACAAAAAAAGACGGTATGATGCATCTATTTCATTTTTTTCTCTGAGATTTCAGCCACATTTCCAATAATAGTTCTCGAATCATCTTCTGCTCGTTTCATTCGGATCATGTCACGCGCAGAACACTTTCATTGGTCGTGGGAACCTCCTACCTTGTATCAGTAGTACCAAACACAGGTAGTTGCATTAGTATCCATCAATCCATTATATAGCAATCTCGTTTGAAAGCGAGTTTCTCGCATTTGAAAGGACACGTATACGGCCGAGATTAAAAGAGTGGCTGGTGCTTTTGATGGCAGAGAAGGGAATAGGGGGGAGGAGACTACGCACATATCTCTCCCGTCATATTTCATCGCCGAAGAGAGCGTGACGATGCGGCTCCTCATTGGATTATGGGGACCGGCATGAAACAGCAGAAAAGACGCCCATTTCCTCGGAAATATCTGGAACAAACGACACTTTCCACAGAAGAACGCCTTCGTCTTTACACCACGGTGCATTAGCCACATCCGTTGTAAAGAAAAAAAGAAGACAGAAATATGTAACTCCAATGGCGGCGACCATGACCCTGGAGAATCACCATCAAACGGGAGGGATATAGAATTATGAGGGAAGATGACGATGGATTTGAATGATGGGATTCAAAGCCATACAATGGAACGAACGCAAGAAAAAAGCGTTAATTTTTCCATAAAACGCATATTTTTTATAAAAAATAACCCCCGTGGTGCCCGCATTGGGAAGACCTCGAAATTTAGGAGTATAGGTGTTGACGTCGCGAGCTAGAAGAACTTCAAATAATGCCTTTTAGGGTAATTTTAGCGAGATTTTTCCCGAGTCAGAGCAGAGACTAAATCATAATCTAAAATTTTTACATATGATCACATACAAGAAACAAGAAGAAAATATTGCAACATTAATAACGCCCACATTTTGCCTTAAATCACTGGTATTTGAAAAAAAATAGTATATGAAGGTGCGTATTTTCAAAACTACTAATTTTCGATGGGGAATTCGTTTTTCATAATTAGTTTCCGCAATAATGGAGCCTATTCTGGAAAGCAAAATAAAAGTTATCCCTTGTTTGGCCCATTCTCGCATTCAACACAATGTCATTCCAAGTTTAAATAAAAGGGACGACTTGAATATAAAATTTTATGCCTCGGCCCCGGTGGTAACGGGGTAAAGTCCTCGTCTGCCAGTCCAGGGGTCGTGGGTTCGAGTGGATTTTCCACTACACAGGACACGGATGTTTGTGTTCGTGCATTGTTAATACACCCCATGTAAGAGGTCAGCACTGCTGTTTTTTGGGATTAGATCCCTCTGAAATTCCGAATCAGAAGATAAAGAACATTAATACAATGTAATTTAAGTCTTTTTATGGCGGAAAAAGATAAAAAGTTGAGGTTTTAAGGTGGTTTGAGCGAAATATAATTTCACCTAGAAAACAACGAAGTTAGTCTCGTTTTAAAGAAAAAATGCCTCACTCTTCCGAAGCTATCAATATATCAACCCCTTACGGCACTACTCTCCGAGATATTTGACGATAAAATACCAGCCCTTTAACATGGAAAACGGTATGGATATGCACTAAAGAGAGACATTTTACAAATGAGAAATTTCTAACACCTAGATCTCGTCAAAAAACTGAGTGTGTAATTCGTATATTTCCTGAACTATTTTAGAAATAAATCATATTGTCACCGCCGTAATATTTTTAGGATTGCAAGACACCTTGCGTTGTGAAGGAGTATTACATGTATCGCGCGAAAAAATGAGTCAAGTTAAAGACTTAAGCGGTTATTTTAATTTGATTACTTAGTATTTCATTCATGATAAAGTACGTTATTGTGCCATTAATAATTCAATATTTTATTCATGTATCCTACAGTTGCAGAAATTAAAATGTATAATTCGAATATAATCTCCATCATGATAAGGGTTCTATCTGGCTCAAACTACCTTAACCCTCCATACACCAATTTTTTTCGACTACCATGTGCAGTCATTTCACTTCTAACCGCACTCGTGGGAGAATCAGGAACTAAAAGTTACGAATGAGAGATATTTTAGTTGCCAAGCTGTACAATTGATGTCACAGAGGTATTTAGACGTAAAGAAACCTAATCAGAGACAAAAAGAAAAACTCTTCTATACGTTACCTCTAGTTCACACAGCGTGATAAGAGGTTTAAAGAGGTCTCTACCGTCACATCCACGATATCCCCGAGGTTCGACAACGTCGAGTCCTTCCTGAATAAGGTCCCAGGAGGAGTGAGAGCAAAGGGGGAATTCCCATGAACGCGGGGGAGCGTAAGGAAAACGAAACCCGCTTCGGGACTGGCGTAGTCGTCTCGTCCTCGACGAGAACGGGAAGACATTACGAGAGCAATGTCGCACGCCCGAGTGCCTTCATTCCCAAATTTTATGCGTCCCGATGATCGTTTACGCACCCACCCCCAACCTCCACTCCAACTCATTCCCCTTCCTCTTTTCCTTGGAATGTAAACGCAAGGGGACGAAACGGGGGAGGAGGAACAGCAAGATAAAAAGGGACGACGATAAAGGCCGGGGAGAGACACATCACCAACTTCGTGAGAAAGCGGGCGAGGTAGTGACGGACACAAAGAGAAAGTTCGTGAAAGATGAGAGAATCTGCATCTCGTGTTTCAACCTCTCTAAATTGAACTCAAGTGCGTTCGTTCCAGGTTTTAGTTTTATTATGGGGCTTCTACGACTTTATCCACCCCACGTATTAGCGTAGGGCATTACGAGTAGGCTTGTGTGATGAGTCGATTAATCGAAATCGTCGATGACGATTTTGATCATCGCGATGCGATGAAACTAATGACGCCGGCGCCGATGACGACGGATGTTATCGACGAGACGAGTCGAAGAAAAGTAAAAAAATTTCAAAATCGAAAATTTTGGATTACGACTCGCATTTGTTTCTCTCAACGAGCGTGAAAACTGATTTGCTTGCTCTTCGCACCACCTTGTAATGGATGCAAATTGTACGTCCAGAGTATAGTAGATGCAATATAATTTTGTTTCGCACTCCCTTATATAAAGGCCTTCTTGTCCTTCCAAAAATTAGTATAATCCAAATCAATCTATGCGTACTTGATGGACTGTCCTAAATGAGACATTCTTCAACGACCATCTACAGTCATCGATCGTTGATGTTCTTTAAAATTCATCGATCATCGTAAAATCCCTATTTGTTAATCGATACAACCATCGAAACCGAAGCATTTCAATGAATTTTATTATTCGAAAATCGATAAGTCAATTTTAACAATGCGCAAGCCAATTTTCAAGCACAGTGTTGCTATACCTATTAGCTATGACATTTATTAACTCGGCATAAATATGGACTGTAACCAACATTGAGATGGATGCAGAAGACAATACGTCATCAAGCTAAAGCCTCACAACCGACATAACAACAACATCGTTTAACAAAACTCTTTCCTTACTTTCCTATAGATAACACGACAGAATGGTCAAATTAGCGGATGTAAAGCAAGAATTCCAACCATCTGTTCGAAATTGAAGGCAAGTAACTCTTGAAATATATATTGGCTGCTTACTGTTATGGATTTTTCTCAATTATACAATAGTTTTCATCGGGAATTTGGATTATTATTTATTTAAATAAACTAAGAAAATAAATAAAAAAGGAGAAAAATAGGTTTAATTTTTTACGAAAATTTGATGCAGACTTTTTTGCCGGACGTTCGAAATATGTTGCTAGAAACCAAACTATTATGGTGGGAACGATCACAGGAATAAGATTAAGGAAATAGACTGCAGAACCGATAGATTCAAAATGTCATTTTTTCCACGCACAATATGGGGCCATAATAGTTGCGATAGATCAGTTCTAGGATACTGACTAGTTTAAATAGGTTTTTTCAGTAGTGCTAAAAATATTAGCATGAATTATAGATACTAGCCTCGCATGCAATCTCCAGCATGATCTACTCTTGTATGTTTTATTACCTTGTAGCGCTATTTATTTGTTGCATCAATAATACCAACCAGTAGTTGTATCATGAGTAGTGCACTGCATGGTAGCATGTTCTTTTACGTATCACTCTCCTGGTTTGTGGTCTGACTGGGTACCGTTGTCCTGACTGCTTTTGGCCTGCGCCTGGCATTCGGGGGAACGTGAGTGGTTCTGCTTTGAACTGGGATGAGTGCTGCATGCCTGGTGTGGAATCGCCCCGTGCAACACACCTCAGTGGTGGCCTGCACGGTAATTCGTAGGTGTGGATATATAACAAAAATCCACATTAAAGAGGTAAAACCACGCTGAATTCTAGAAAGCTATCGACGGAAAACATAGTAAAACTGGAAAACTTATTACGTTAGCACGCAAGCGCCATAAGAAGATGAAGGCAAACAAAGATGCCGGACTTCTTCTAGCATTGGCTATAATAGCAAGTGCCCTCTCCATCTTTCGGATTGGATTTTTGGGGAGGCGACCGACGGCTAAGGTCATTTGCGCCATAGGGGATAGGTAAGGGAGGAAGGGTGGATGGAAACCCGGCGTCGGCATTAGCCTGCTCTTAACGAAAGGCGCCAAGGGGACCACGGATTAACGTCTCATCCGACAGACGGAGTACTCCACTTGAGGTGCCCTCCACAAGACACTCAAGTAGGGATCGGGTTCCTCTGAAAAACATCCACCTCTGCAGGGAAGTGAACCCTGGCCGCCCGTGTGGTAGGCGAGTACTCTAACCACCACACCAACCCGATCCCCTCCATCTTTCTCTTGGGTAACTAACAATATATAAATTTCATAATACCCTCTCGACACACCGGGACTCACTCATTGCTCCATATCCACACTCCAAGATTATCACTTATCAAACGCTCCCTCATTTTACACCTCTCTTCTCTTGTACATTCCCTTCCTGTGAACATTGACCCTTTCACCCTATCTTCCAACGTCTTCGCTAACCTAGCCATTTGCCATTCCCAAAAAAAGTAATTTGCATCATCTCCCCATGTTGAGTTATAATTTGTTACCTTCTTCTTGTTATGTTTTTACGTCTGTGTCCTTATTTGTTTGTTATACGTTCACTGTAAGATGGCTGTATGTGATACTTTTGTTAAATAATTAAATACAATGATTTGAAAGAAATGAAAAGCTATGAAAACAACAAGCGTTTTTCTCAATAACTTTTAAGAATGTTAAATGCATTAATTTTTAATTCAAAGCACGAGGGTTTCCTTCGTATTTTTTTAAAAGAGTTCACGAATAAGATTTGTGAATTGGGGAATAAATCGGAGAGAAGGGCGAAGGGTGGTAGCAGAAGTGAGAGTAGAGGAGTGAGGGGGAAAACTATGAATCATGTCACCTGTCTCAGAAGCCTATAGGGGGGAAGGAATATATATAGGAGAAGTTTTGGTTTCAGAGGGGGTGGAAAAGATGCAGTGCAAGAGGAATGGGGATGGAGAAACGGGGGTAAGTGACAAAAAGAAGAAGGTAGGGCCGGGAGGGGGGGAGAGAGAGGGATGAAAAGGTTACGGCAAGGTGGCTAAAACTCCATTCGTAAGATCATACATCAACTGATGAGGAGTTTGAACTTTTAACACGCGCAAATCCCCCGGGGGAAAGAGCCTCGATGCAAACACAGTCACGCAGGGGAGACAGCCTTACAAGGCGTGCTCTCCAGAGAAATCGAACAAATTCACCATCAAGTTAGTAAGAGCGAAGTATCAGATCACCTATAAATCAAATAATTTAGTCTCATTTTTAAAGAAAAATACTTCACCCTTCCTAATACACCAAAATATCAGCCCCTAAAGGAACTACTTCTACTTTGAGCTATTTACCAAAAAAATACCAGCCCTTTTACATGGGAAATGGTACGTGTATGCACTCCAAAGAGGCATTATTTAAAAAAATGAGGAATTTATAACACCTACTTCTCGTCAAAATATTAACAGTAAGTAGTTTGTATGTTTCCTCAGTTATTTTTATAAATATATAGTACAGTCACCGCAGCCATTTTTTCATAATCACAAAAAACCATCCGTCGTGGAGGAGTTTTCTACTTATGCGCAAAACGGAACCGTAAAAAAAGTGGCATATGTTGATACAAACAACAAATTTACAGTTCAACATTCACTTAAAGCAACGATGTTTGCATAATCATGACTCAACCGCAAGTGTTCTGCAAGTATTCATACAAACAGCCATATTCGAGAAGCTAATAAAATGCGAATTTAATGTGGGCAGTCTTATTTCATTTAAATTACAAACTAGTGTGCTCCTTGAGGACATAAAAGCCAGTCAACTATAGCGAAGACAACACAGAATCTAGTAAATTATTAGCACCTAGAATTCTATCCTATTTGAATCGAAAGCTCCCTTGTAACATAATTCCTGCGATAACATCAGTAACTTGTAATCCTAGGAGTTACCTTCCGCTTACCTCCGGCGATCGCAGTCTTAAAACTTACCTCAACGCGGTGGCACGCCAGGAATAACAAATAGGGATAGAGAAGCAGGGCAGAAAATGGAGGGGTGGAAGGATCCGACCAGGGGTGTCACGCTGAGAAAGGGAAGGACGCCACGTCGCGGTGTGAATGGAAATTAATCGTCGACCAGAGAGTAGACGAAATTTTCCCCCCTCCAAAAAAGACAGAACGGAGAGAGTGTGGACGGAGTCAAAAAAAAAATCGCCCTCAGACGGTAGGGAACGCTATCGGGAGGTTTATAATACGATTTTCCTCCTCACGGCAGAGAGAAAAGAAGAGGAATCGCGGTGAATTCAAGCATTTCGTAAATGGTCCCCCCATGGAATTTGAATTCCCATGAACCTTTTCGGTCAATCGAAACGGGTTTCCAACCGCCCGCCTATATCATACGACCACCAATCGCTGGCTCGCTTGTTCGGAAAATCCGCGCAAATTAACTCTTCATTCCTCATGGCCCCGAGGTTGAGCGCAAAATTTATGTCCCCGGGAAGGAAGCCGAAAAAAAATGAGCGTGCGCTTAGGGGAATTTTATTCATTTTCCGATCCCGACAAAAGCCATCTAAAAACAAAAGAATCCCCAAATTAACAGATTTTTGTTTCCCCCGTTCAAAAATAAGCGTCGCTGAAATTTATGTCTCTCTAATGAAGAACAAACATGACTGACTCCGCAACCATTTCTGGTTTCGGAAAGTCATATTTAATGTAAATTGTAAAAATACACAATCATCACTTTCTTCCGCTTCGTAGACGACATCATGCGATGCAGACAAAAGGCACTCACGTGAAAATTAACGATGCTCAAGTTCCGGGGTATAAGGGTACGAGGAATCTATTGGACCAAATTTTACTACTGTAAAAGTTAGGTTATAAGTTACCTATTACGTAGGGGCTCATTAGCGAAGAATACATAAGGTATTAACACTAAAACGGGGCCATTATCACAACGAGACTATTATGGCAACGGACTGTTATGTAAACAACACTAATAATGATACCAGCGCTTTACACGAAACAATCTTACTAACGTGGAGGTATTTCTCCTCAGTTCTTCATAAAGTAAGAATTGTATTGACTTGAATATAACACTTTTACAAGGTCTTACCTCATTCTTACCTGTATATAATAACCGTTTTTTTATTTCCATTGAATCGCCGAAATCAAACCATTACGCATATAACCGTGTAGTGTCTCATAATATTAAACGAGCATACAGGTCCTAACAATGTGCTCCTAATTTACTCGGAACGAATGCAGAGGGTTTTTTTGCTATTTGAAATCACTTGCAATCAAGATGAAAGGTTTACATTTTCACTACTAGATGGTAGAAAGAATGAAGTATTTCATTCTTGCAATCGAATTTTCCTTACACTTCCTTTTTCCTTATAGTTCTGCCCATTAGTCCCGGGTTCGTGAGAAAATTTCCATTACACTATTTCGTCCCGGTCCAATACTTTACGTTAAAACCTTGTAACTTTTTTTTAAGTGCGTCGTGGACGCGGGCGTAAAGGCGCTTGCGGCTATCAAATGTGGATCCAATGACGTGTGTTCAAGACTCTACAGTGATTATTTTTTTTCGTTCGAGCATGATTAATAAACGACGAAAGATGTCTTACGCCGCACGTGTAAAATAGTAACTATAGCTTTTTTTGCTTTTTAACCTATTTCCTGGATTTTCAACTGAACCTTTGGGACAAGTGCTGTAGACAATCTTGGAATTCTATGCCTTGCCCGGAAAGAGTCACAGGTGGAAGGATTGTCATGGGCCGAGTATTTTCTGATTTTGAAATCAGAGGATACTTTTTCGGGAAGGCATATCTCCGATCGGTCGTGGGACTTTCTTTTCGTTAGCTAGAGCCAAAGGAAGTAAACTTTTAGGCCTATCAATGGAAAAAGTGCAAAATGAAACAACATTGAGGCCCGTATCGTCAGATTCTCCTTGAAGGCGACCTTCACCTCCTAACTCTCCTTAAGGAGAGATTTCAGTTCAAGAGACTCTCCTCTCCTCCTATTAGGAGTCGAAGGAGGCCTTCTAATCGAAGGTTACCATGGCCAATGCTTCTATTAGAAGGTCTCCTCCTAATTGTTTACAAATGGCCGCGGACTGGAAGTACCAGACGACCATCTCGATGATTTATTGGAATATATTTGCAACAATTTCCATGATTTTATACCGATGCAGCGCTTGATAGATGGTAGAATGTGGTGGAATCATCTTCCGATATATTTTTTAGGCCTGTGACCAGGTTTTACAAGTGACAATTACTGATATACGTATGCTAATGTTGTCGCTAGCAAACAGCAATAGACGTATTATGTACGCCACCGATCATGAAGACATGGACAGCCCTGTGGTTTTTCCGCTTCCAGCAGCTCTCAGGTAGGAGAAACTTTTTTCACTTTCAATATTATCGAGAAAAATTAATGATGACATGAATATAATGTGACCTCTACGCTGTGTACGAATGTTATCAAACGCTAATGCTGCCAACAAGTTTTTGACATTTTGCTTTATTTTTATAATCCGACCGTGACAGTGTTTTGTGCCAAACTTCACGTAAATATTTGATGTATTGATTAAAATATGATTGATTCGCATGATTTCAAATTAGATAATGACGTCCTATGAATTATTCTGCGAAAGTGCTAACCAAATCGCGAGAACGAATACCTAAATATCACTGTTCTCCAGTAAAAGATAGTTTCTATTAGCTTATCATAGTACCCTAAGTTCATTCTACGTAATGCATTGTTCATAGTATTTAATTTCAATAAAGTGACTTTTCAAGATTATCTTTGTATTAAATACATGGTTATTTTGTTTACAGATTGCCAACGCTGACTAATAACAGTTGACGATGTGCATTGGGCGCAGAAAATCTGGTGGTATGAAATCATGAATTGTCTTCATAAACATGTCAGTACATATATGTTCCATCATTATTTGGATATGTTGATTGAAATAACTCCTTACCAATTTCAATTGGATCTACGAAGGCTGAAGTGATACCTCCTGATGTAATTCATATTTTTATTGCCAAACTAATAAAGTGTTAAAATAGTTAAAACTGCATTTATTGAAACAACATCCTATGCAAATGCGAACGACATTGGCGAGTGGAGCTAATAGCGGTTGCAAAATGGTAAGATTTCAATATTCACGCACTAATAAGTTGAACCACTGTCATTTACTGTTCCGGAAAATCATACCTACATCAATTAATTTAGCATGAACATTCTTTTAAGGCACTATTCGCTAGAAAGTAATGGATCACAAATCTAATTACCTGCAGGTCATCATAACTTGCAGCATCATGTTTCCGCAACCAGTAAGCATCGAAGCAGGCTCTTTATTAACGGTGCTATTGTACCTGGAACAAAGTTCTTAAATAGCCGTAGCATCAAATGAAAGGGAAACATATCGGGACAAATTAAATTTTATTCGCAGAAATTAGAATCTTCTTGTAGAATCACAGGTATAATGATGTTCACAAAGTTCAAAACAAGAACGGCACTCCAACAATTCAGTGAGAATACAATGCAAGGTAAATTAACTGGAGACTTCTCCGGAACTCATGGGAAGAACATTCGGACGAAAGGAAATCCAAAGGACATCAATGAAGAACTCGGGACAGCCTTGATTTACAGTAGCACCATAGAACTCTAGAAAGAGTGATTGGAGAGTAATCAGCGGTTTGGATTTTTTATATGCATTGGCTATGTAAAGCACAGTTGTTCATATAAAATGCCGGTATTTATGATATCGCGATAAGGTCATTAGGTTTGACATGTACGCGATCGCGTACTCTAACCGTATATTAATATCCCACGATACACCACTCGTCGGACAAGAGAAAACAATTCACCGTCGAGATATCCTTCTAATGTAATGCTAACTACTTTGATTAACCTGTAGCACATTACATACAACGGTACTTGCCAATGCAATCACAAATACATCATCACCAATATGCCAGACCAATAAACTAATGTATAATTACCTCGTTCATGTTCCCGTTTCCATTGAATTCATCTTGCAGCTTCACCCAGTACTTTCCGTTGGTCGACAAAGTAACAGAGTTGGTTCTAATCTTCAATTATATTAATATATTTTACGAAAAAGCATACCAGCTAAACTTCCTCGTTTCAGTGATTTCGCTCCACAATGAAAATTGTTGACTGTTATGTTAGTAACGCTGCGTCTTTGTTTGATGAACTGAGCGGATCTCGGAACGGATCAGTCTGTGAACGACAACAATCCCTCCTTCTATTGGAAGGTGAAGGTGACCTCCGTTAAGGTCGATCTCTTGATCATAATATCGTCCTCCCAATAGGAGGCCGCCTTCCTGAAGGAGAGATTAGGAGGAGAGACTGACAATATGGCCCTGAGTTCTTTTCACCGTCGGAAAATACGCGAGTTGGTCGAAGAAGAAGGAGATTTTGCAGATTGTTTGATAAGACTTGGAAATGGAGATTTGTTGGTTAATGCGTTAGAAGAGATAGAAATTCCAGAAGATATTATCTCCAAAGGAAATTAAATTGAAGATGTTTTTGTTTATTGTCTTACCACCAATAGTTACGGAGAAATGAAATATCGATGAATAGGATCACATCTTTTCAAATGATCTCTTGAATTGGGCGTATGACTTTGCAAACATTTCCTCGATAACTACCGCACCTATTCTCCTGAGAGTGGATATCTTTGTTGTATGAGGAATCCATTGGGCCAATTTAATTCACGTAAAATCGCTCTGTTGGCTTAGAAACCACGTAGAGATTCAATGGTGACGAACATTTTCGGTATTATTATGAAAACGAAACTATTATTACAGAGAGAATATTATGACCACGGGCTGTTATGAAAACAATTCAGAAAATGAAACCAGCGTTTAATACGACTGGTGTCCTAACAGCCCCTACCTTACCCCATGCGACGGCTCACATGGTAGTATGCATATCTGGAAAGTGTCATACTGACGTGGAGGTTAATCTCGTGCACTGTAAATTGAGCTGTATTTGTATATACGCATGCGCTATGTAATTATTTTATCAAAACTGGATATCCGATCTACCCGAATATTGGCATTTTACAGTTTTGTGGTACGATATTTCGATAGGCATAGGTTCCATCACCCCAAAAAAAATCTGTTTTACGCAGAAATGAGAGCCCAACTTCCCATGAGATGCGCACAGACAGAGACATCGATTACATTTGTTTGGCTCCGCATTTATTTATTTATTCGTTTATTTTGCTTCTTCAGATGAACCGTGGAAGACCTCTTAATTGACGCGTCCATTATATTAGCAAACCTTCACAATTAAATAATCGTTCTGTTACTGTTTTGTTTTTGAGCAAGCCTATATCGGCGATATTAATGAGATTTTGTAAATTTATGATGAAACACATAAAAAATTATATTACACAATATAGATGTCCATTTTATTCAAAAGAAAATGATACATATTGTCTAGCGAGCAAAGCTCGGTCCCCAGGAACTTACTGTAATGCATGATAACGATGCTTAAACACTGCTCATATTAATATGATACAAACGCATATCTAAGCGGATTTGCGGAGGAAAACGAGTTTTGGCATCTGGTTCCAATATTTCAAACGAGGCAAATAGTTAATCATAAGATAAATCCTAATCGAATCGTCTCACAATAAAACCGGATACAAAATAATACCTATTGGCGAACTGAAAATTCAATTTTGTGCACTGACGTCGGAAAATGTCCCAATTCAAAACTCGCGATAAAATACAAATTTGGAGAGTGCCCGGATTTCCTCTTCTGCGCCCATTAAGCTGGGAGCGTTACCCCATGGTTTTCAGTCGGGGAAGTAAAGGAGAAGCGTCTTCTTTTGAGCGACAGATAACATATGAAGGGCGTTTCCCGCACCCATTCCGCACCGAGAGGAAGAGATTTGCGACGTGGGCGATAAATTGAGCGCCCAAAAAGACGCCGAGCACGGACTGAGAAAAAGAGGAATCTTCCATCTGCCTTTTTTGGGATCCTTTTAACGATTCTCAAGAGCTATGAGAGAGAAGCAGTTCGTATCTCCAGTCTCAGCAATTATGATGGTTGAAGGAATTTTCGTTTGCGTGCAGATTCGCGAGAAATTTGCACAAGTGCACTAATTAGTAATATACATGGCTAAAATTGACAAAAATAGCATGTTACCGATTTCTGTTTCTTGGTAATTTAACGCTGTTTTAACACGTAAACTTGTGGAGCTTCATACATATTTCAAAATACAGCACAATTCGCTCAATACAGATTTTAGGGGACCGGCCTTTTATTATGTCATAAACGGTATTCCATTCCATTCAAACTTCAGCATTTCTTGCCGTCACATCGTATGATCCCACGCTCCACGTCGTTAATCGTCTGCGTGGCGACTGTTCGCTGCTAGCTGGTTGGAGCGCCACGAGAGAGGATCGACCTGAGGAAGCTGTCAGGGATCACCAGGGAACGACGTAAATAAACAAGACACGATGCGATTGTTAATGAACTTAGGACGCGCCATTTCTTACTTTCGGAATAAATCGTTTTCATCTAATAAGTCGTATTCTTATTCACTCTCGCTCACTAAAGTGGCGAACCCGACGTGATTTGAACACGCAACCTTCTGATTTTGTAAAATTGCACGCAACCTTCTGATTGTATAAACGATTGGATTCGGAGAATTTTAAAAATTCAAATGATTCCACGACAATTTTAATTGTTGAACACAATGTCAACAAAAGGAAATGTTAATCGTCTGCGTGGCGACTGTTCGCTGCTAGCTGGCTGGAGCGCCACGAGAGAGGATCGACCTGAGGAAGCTGGCAGGGATCACCAGGGAACGACGTAAATAAACAAGACACGATGCGATTGTTAATGAACTTAGGACGCGCCATTTCTTACTTTCGGAATAAATCGTTTTCATCTAACTTCGTTTTCTTATTCACTCTCGCTCACCAAAGTGGCGACCCCGACGTGATTTGAACACGCAACCTTCTGATTTTGTAAAATTGCACGCAACTTTCTGATTGTATAAACGATTGGATTCGGAGAATTTTAAAAATTCAAATGATTCCACGACAATTTCAATTGTTGAACACAACGTCAACTAACGGAAATGTTAAGTACATTCATTTGAAAATCACGCCAAGGACGCTGTAATCATAATACAAAGTCTAGAAGAAAAGGAGAAAAGTCAAAGATCCAAAACATGGAGATTAAGGCCCAATTCCATTAAGTATGCTCTATTCAATAGGCATACAGTCACTAACGGCATGTAACAAGAACTTTTTCCAGCGAATTTTTTAATCATTTTCTTTTTATCCTTTCATTGCTTATTTTCATTTTCTGTGTGATTGGTGAGTCCCTGACAAGGGAAAAATCCTTGCAAACCCTGAGTGTGTGTGTGTGTGTGTGTGTGTGATTGTGATTCACATGGGTCACTGTTTCCCAGCACACCCAAATGACCGAGTGCGTGTTTTTCCTTTTCCTTTCCTTTTAGATCGCTTGCCCTATTGTTACTTGCCTCCCCCAAAACTAGTTCCTATCAAGTTTACGGCCTTTGGTTTTCTCATTCTTTCCCTTGTTCCACGTCCGCAGGTACGTTCCTTGTTCATTGCATTTGTTTTAGTTGAAAACTATCATAACTTTAGTTGAAAACTGTCTTCCATGCAGTTTAAATGGGAGGAGATGGAAAGAAAAGGCTAATACATAAAACGATTACACACTAAGGTGGAAATAGGAAGAAATAATACGGATTTAGAGAACCCGATTACAAGCCAAAAAAGTTCCGACTTCGAACCCGGATCTTGAAAGGAAAGCGCCTAGTTGGATATCACCACCAGCTCAGACAGTGTACGGGCAAAAATTAATAATGCACCTGGGGGGTTGTGTTTGAATCGCTCGAGTTAATCTCGATCACGTAACTAAGGAGTCACGTGGTACAACAACGGACGGTTCTAGATTTAGGCATGTTTAAATCACTCGGATGGATATCTTAAGCAACTGGAGCGTGGTTTATTGTGCCTCTAATCGGGATATAATTATCAATTAACGATTATACCATGGGAAAAACTCGGTTGAGAAGGCTGCGTGAAATTTTTACAAGTGGTTCAAATACACCCAAATCTCGAACCGTTCGTTGTTGTACCACGTGACCCCTTAGTTACGTGGTCGAGATTAACTCGAGCGATTCAAACACAACTCCCCAGGTCCATTATTAATTTTTGCCCTTACACTGTCTGAGCTGGTGGTCATATCCAACTAAGCCCTGACTTTCAAGATCCGGGTACGAAAGCGGAACTTTTTTTGGCCAGAACGAATCCAACGTACATGAAGAAATAATGAAAGAACCAGTGGCGTTTGATTTGAAGTATAAGAAAGATGGCTGGTAACGCACGATCCACATAACTCCTCACATACCTTAATTACAGTCCCATTGGATGGGTAGAACATCAAAGGCGGAATCGTCATTATTCACATTAAGCAACGGCCTTTCCGATTATAAGTGCTCGCCGTTCCCGAGATAAAAATCCCGTGTTCGTATTTCAGAAAATTCGGAAATTCGTATGGCAAGAGGTACGATTCGTTCGGTAAAAATGACGGACAAAGGGGAGGGTGGTGACGAGCAGAGAGCACCCAACCACACAGTTTCCCGAATTATCTTCACGGAGATAATGACGGTCCAATTACGGGGATAATTTCAGCACAATCTACTCCTTCAAGACCGTGTGCATCATCATATCGGATGCCGAATTCTTCAGAGGAGCGCGAAAATGCAGCCTTTTGAAACGGATCCGCATTCGCGTGCATTAAGCCTTGATTTCTGAGGCTTCTACCAAATTAAAGCCCACCGGAAAACGAGAACATCGCAAAAAAAGCGAGAATCGTCTTCCTTTTTGCTCCGGCATTTTGAATCAGAATAGATTAAATACGGAAAACCACTCGGAGTTCTTAAAGGATATGGTCTTAAAGAATTAAGTTGGCTTCAGAAATATACAGGGTGTCCGTAAATGATTTTTCCGATTTGTACATTTCATTACTAAGCTCAAATTAAGGTTACACTCATAAAAAACATACCAGCTGAAATGCCAACTCAAGAAGTTTTACATACATACATGCATATCAATCACGCCGTTCCCTTCAGGGGTAGGCACAGTCACAAATTTTCACTCATACATACATATTTGTACACCTAACTCTGCTTCTATAACTTCATCCATACTGACCTATCCTTGCAAACCTCTTTTGCCTCATTTGCCCCCATACACTGCTTCATACATGCCCTCCTGTTTTTAAAACTCCTAATATTCCTCCTCCTAAGAATTTCCTCAACCACATTCGACCACAACTTTCTCGGTCTACCTCTACCTCTCACACCATCCATTCTACTCTCATATATATGTTTCGCTATTCGACTCTCATCCATTCTCTCAACATGGCCAAACTAACGAAGCACACTCCTTTCATACACGTCCATTACTGGAGCATTTAACCCACATTCATTCATGACCCACTCATTCCTGACCTTCTCCATCCTACTTTTGCCGCAAACACTTCTCAGATAACTCATACCCACGGCGTTTAGTCTACTCTTATGTCTATCCTGACATACCCATGTTTCACTACCATACAACAAAGTGGGGAGAAGTACACTTTTGTACACGGCGATTTTCGCTTCCTTGGTCAGGCACTCATTCCTTGATATGCTCCACATGCTACCTACCACTTTCCTTCCAGCATTCGTATGTCTCTTTATCTCCTCATCTATTCATCCATCTTTCTTAAGCATCTTACCTAATTACACAAAATGATAAGGTTCAATAATTTTTATTGAGGTAAATAAAGTCATTGTTAAAGTTCAATGTGGTCACTTTGAGTAACTCGAACGACATCATAGCGATATTCAGTCTCCTGCCACACGCTATGCTTCATTTCTTCATCAATTCTACCAAAGGCCTCTCTGATCGGTGCCCTCAGCTCCTGCATAGTAGTTGGCAGTGGAGGGACGTATACATTATCCTTCGCATAACCCCACAAAAAGAAATCCATCGGCGTCAGATCAGGGGACCTCAGAGGCCATTCCATTTATAGGTGTGTCTATATAATTATATGACTGACAATTATTAACCTCCACTTTAGCAGGTGTACCCCGGAGTTTTCTCTCCATAAGTGAAATTAATTCTACTTTTTTATCCATGATAGCAAATCACTGGACGAGATCAAAGTAAGGCCTCACGTGAACTATCCACATCGATACCGTTACGATAAGAGAGTAAATACATCAACATGACTAACTATATACACCAAGAGGAAGAAACTCGCCATGAACTTGGCCGGACCTGGATTCGAACCCGGATCCCCAAATTGCCGTTCATACTAGACTATATTAGTGGACCCCAGAAGTCAAGGGGTCTAAGTGACATTTAAAAAAAAACAAGTTATGTACAGGAATGGGACGTGAAAATATAAATCTTTTTGGTGGTAATGGGATCCAAGTGATTTTCTTGACAGGTGATGCTATCTAGGGTAATGCCTCTTAACTATTTAGTGGGTTGTACCAAACATTTTCAACTTTGACTTAAGTTTTCTCAAAACAGCGATTTTGTAACTTAGACCCCTTGACTTCTGGGGTCCTCATTTCAGTTCTTAAATGTTCAGCATCTTGACGAACATGTAAGGGTCATGAGCTGGAGGACACAATAGAGTAGGTATACATGCTTTTCAGTTTTCTGCAGATTTTCTTACATACTGAGCTGAACGTAAGCTCCAGCAAGCAAAGGCCACCGCTCACTTAAACGACACTTAAGGTAGTTTGAACGAAATATCATTGTCGATATAAATCAATGAATTTGGTCTCATTTTAAATAAAAACATCCCACCCTTCTAATGACAACAAAAATTCAACCCCTTATCACATTACTTTTGGAGATATTTGCCAAAAAATACCGACCCTTATACATGGGAAATGGTACGTGCATGCACTTCAGAGAGACAATATTTATAAAATGAGGAATTTCTAACCCTTAGATCTCGTCAAAAAAACTAACAGCGTGTATTTTGTATTTTTTCTCAACTATTTTTGAAAATTAATCATACTGTCATCGCAAGAGGTTCTTGGGTATCACAAAAAACCTTCCGTTTTGAAGGAACGTAACGCGCGAAATAAATGAGTCAAGTTAAAGACTTATTTAGATACTTTCATTTAATTACTTACCATTTCTGTCATGTAAAACTATAATATTATTGCACCATTAATAAAGCAAGATTTAATTCATGTGTCCCACAGCTGGTGAAATTAAAACGTATCATTCGAATATGGTTTCTATTATGACTAGGGAACTATCACGCTCGAACTAGCTTAAGTAATACGAGCAGAAATTATACGGTTCTCATGATGTAGTCAAATAAAGTACACGGGGCGGTATGGTAGCCTAGCGGGTAGAACGTCCTGTTACAACCGGAGGTTCTCGGGTTCACATCCGGGTGAAGCCCCTTCGATTGATCCCACCCAAAAACCCAGCTATACGACTTCTTGGCTGCGACATCTTGGTAGAAAACGGAAGACGGCACACGGAAAGTAATTGGCCGCGCTTCCCATTGAGTATTTAAAGCTTCACAGGTTACATAACAGTATAGATATGCAGCCGCAGGGCGAGATGGCATGAGAATATCCAAGCAATTAAAATGTACAATTGGCCATAATCAGGAGATCACTCATGGTGTAAATTTCCTAAAAATATTCGGAGTTAGTGGACGAGTTTCGAGTTATGGCGACAATTAGTCCAATCAGATTATTATAATTAAAGCAATCTTCCGGTTAGAGGTAGGTTTTCAATAAAGACAAAGAAAAAAATCCGCGAGATTTTTACACGCGCAGGGCCCTATCTACCTCTTAGTGTTTTCTCCTTCACCTTAGCGCACGTCCTGCCCTCTGCTTCTCGTGAGGCCTCGCAGTACACCAATAGTATACGGGACCCTTACGAAGTAGCACAAGTTTCAGATATAGACAGAATATTGCGGAGAGCAGCAAGATTTGTTAAAAATTATTTCAATAAACTTAGCAGTGTTACTGAATTGTTGAGGGAATTAGATAGGTAACCTCTATCTGACCAAAGCGAAAAATGTAGGTTAAATCTTTCACAAAAGTTTGACGCAGACTTGTTTTGCCGAAAGTTCAACATATTCGGTTACACCCAAACTATTATAATAGAAACGATCACCGGCATAAGATTAGGGAAATAAGCTGCATAACCGATATATTTCAAATGACATTTTTTCAACGTACAATAAGGGACCATAATAGTTGCGATAAATCAGTTCTATGATACTTTGACCCCCACTAGCTAGAGCAGCTTCGCACTGGCATTAAATCTCTTATCATCACTTTTACCACAAACCCCGCATGAAATATCCAGCATGATTTGGTACCTTGTAGTACTATTTATCAGCCGCATAACTAATACTAACCAATAGCTGTATGTTAAATAATTTACTGAATGGTAGCAGGTTCGTCTACATAGCACTCTTTTAAGTTTCTGGTCTGACTGCGCACTGTTGTCCTGACTGCTTTTTGCCAGCGCATATCGGCCGGGGGAAAGTGTGCGGTTCTGATTTGAACTGGGGATGAGTGCCGCATGCCTGGTGTGGAATCGTACCGTGCCATACACCCAAGAGGCGGCTTGCGCGGTATTTCGTAGATGCAGATGTAGATGAGCCCTTCTCCATCTCGTCCATATAACCTATTCTTTCTTTTCCTTCTCAGCTAACCCAACATCCTCTCCTCTATCACGGCCTTGAACAACCCACTGCCCCTAATAACCTCTTCCGCAATCCTCACCAGCCATGTTAAGAGAAATCGGATGTGAAATTAGAAGCGATAATGTGAAAGTGAAATACTTTACAAGGGAGAGAACATTTTAGATTAAGTTACTGGGAAACTAAATGCGCAACAGCCATGCTCGCTGGAGACTCCTCGAACAAAAAATCAGGTTTCCCTAGCGTTTATCAAGACGTCGATTCCATTACTTTACTATTTATGGAGCTAGTCCATTCGTGAGATCTTCCATCGCACATCCCACCAACCTCAACATCGACGAGTAAATGAAGTGAGCATTATTCACTGTTTATCCGTAGGACTGCCTTTCTATCCAACAAACGAACTTGCTACCGAACAATTGAAGAGTTATAGCCTCGTCACCAGACGCCGCGATGGGCACAAGCAGTCGAAAATCACGAACCGCAGTTGGCGAACGCACAAGGGGGACCTATTTTTTTATACCAACAACAGGTGCTGTGACAAATCGTTCGGCGGACGCCAGAAGGAAAAAAAACGCACGAAACGACGCAAAAACGGAGAAGGATGCGTCGTGTTTCGGCAATCTAACGGATACGGGAGCGATCGAAGGTCAATATAGCACACGCGTTTGCGTTATCGAGTCAATTTTTTTCCAACTCTGTGCATGCTTCGAATATCGGGTAAATATGTTAAGTAAAGGTTGGAGAGAAGCCTGATATGGAACGTAGCCTTCTGAGTTAGCTAAAACGAGGACTAGTGGGAGAGGAAGTTTATCATAGACTGGAGGGGTGGGTGAGGGCTGGTTGGTGCGATACGATAGACGAAGAAAAAAGTGGCAGGAATGACAGGGGAGGAGCCCTAGTTTCCAGAGGTTATCCAAATAGGGGAAAGTAGGCGGACGGAGAAATTGATAATGGGAAATATAACGCTGAAGTACTTGAATCCATATTAAAACAATCCTTGTACTTTTCCACTAATATTTATTAATGTACTACGCGTTTCGCAGCTTGTTGCATCCTCAGGTTCAATTGTTTACATGCTATTTATCGATAATTACGATATTAACCAACGCCAATAAGGTGGGGTGGGGGAAGTACAAGGATTGTTTTAATATGGATTGAGGTATAAAATACTTCCACGAGGTGACGCCTGAAGGTGTGAAGTTTATAATGCTTAAGGCAATTATGGTGTGTAGGTTTCCACAGGAGGGGGGAGATGAAAAGCTACATTTAAGGTAGTTGGAGAGAAATATCATTTCACCTAGAAATCAATGAATTTAGTCTTATTTTATAGTAAAATATATCACTCTTCCAAAGATATCAAAACTCGCCGGCCCCGGTGGCGACGGGGTGAAGTCTTCACCTGCTAACCCGAGGGTCATGGGTGGGATTTCGTCTCATTTTAAAAGAAAAAATATCTTACTATTCCAAAGATATTGAAATTCCGATTCCGCCTGGGTGGGAACACTGAGTTCGAATCCCACCCAGGAGTTTGGGTTGGTGTTGGTGTTATTCCCCCAATATAAATTGGCCAAATTCGCTGTTTTCGGGGTAGTAAAGATAAAATAGACAAAATAAGAATAAAACAAAATATCAGCCCATTACCGAACTACTTTCCGAGATTTATGACGGAAAATACCAGACATTTTACACGGGAAGCGGTACGCGTATGCACTTCAGGTACATCGAGTTTAAATGGAATGAGGAATTCCTAACACGTATTTCTCGTCTAAAAATTAAGTGTTTAGTTTGTATGTGTTCTCAACTATTTTGACAACAAATTACATTATCACCGCAATACTTTCTCAGTAAGTTCTTCGAGAACACAGCATGAAAATAAGTAAGACGAAGACTAAAATCCTAGCATGCGGAAGAGAGAAGATGAATGCAGAAATCCCCCAGAGAGGAGATAAATTAGAGCAAGGAGATTCCTTCACCTATCTCGGAAAAACCATCACGTGGCACGGAAGAAACACAACGGACATCAAGCGGAGAATAACCCCAGCTAAGAAGGCGTACATGGGAAAAAGACAACTGCTGTGTTCAAAGAAGATAGGACTACAAACCAGGAAACCGTATGTGAAAACATTCGTGTGGAGCGTAGCACTCGATAGATCGGAAGCATTAGACCAATGGAAAAGCTGGCTATAACAGACTAGAAGCCTTCGAAACCTGGTGCAAGAGGAGGATGCTGAAGATAAAATGGACCGACAAAATAAGAAATTATGAAGTGTACAGAAGAGTAGAAGAGGAAAGGACCTTATGGAACTTCATACGGAAAAGAAGAATCAGATGGATTGGACACACCCTGAGACACAATGGGTTTGTGAAGAACGTAATTAAATGTAAAACAGAGGAAAAAGTCCCCAGAGGAAGACCCAGGAATATGTTCATGGACCAAATAAAGAGGATAGTTCATAGGATGAGATACGAGGAGGTAAGGGAACTAGCATTAGATAGGGAAGGGTGGAGGGCTGCAGTCAACCAGTCTTAACATTGAACGTCCAATGATGATGAACATTCTCAGAATCGCCAAAAAAAACCCTGTTGTGAAGGAGTTTTAAAGGTACTGCGCGAAAAAAATGAGTCAAGTTAAAGACTTAATAGAAATTTTTCCTCAATTACAGATAATTACAATTTCATAGAAGTATATTATTGTATCATTAATAATGTCAAATGTTTAATTCATGCTTCCTACAGATGTCGAATTCAAAATGTGAACTTCAAATATGGTCTCCATTATGTCTAGGGAACTAATTCGCTCAACCTATCTTAAGCGGGAGGCAAGTGTAGTCGAGAGAGTGCGAGTTGTGTGTACACTGGCACTCGAAGCTGAAATGGTCTTGGAGTGGTGTGCACTAGTGCAAGGATGGTTTCAGCTCTGCAAATTCTAGGATATTCTCCCACCCCGTTGCTTTCTCTAAGACTTCCCGCGCTCCCACTAGTCTGGGTGTTGACGGAGACACTTCATTGTTCTTGAAGAGGGAGAAGCAATAATAGCGGGAATGGGTTTCGAGGGTGTTTCCGTAGTGGGGGACAACTGTTCTTAATGGTTACAGTGGATGCAACTGCCTGAGCGACGCCTTCGGGTGAAGGGTGTATGGAGTGAGATTTCGTTGTGTGTCTGTGTCGTTAAGGAGGCGGGAGATGAACAGGAGGAGGAATGGGCCGTAAATGATCAATCATCAGAACCGACCCTCCCTCTCGTTTTTAGCAGTTTGTCTCTCGTCCATCTTTCCCGCCCTCCCTCAGCCGGAGACATGCACGCCGCTCCCCGCAGCATCATTTCTCACACTTGTCTGTTTTCATATTGTCCCATCTCGTGCCGGAGGGCCGCCGGTCGTCGCTGTTTGACTTGTTCGTTGCCCTCAATACGTGCGGTACACAACGTGGTGCATTCATCTCAAGCTCTCCTTGTACGCCCGATTGCTTTCCCATGCAAGGATCCCACTCTTATTGCTCGGTAGTTTTCATTATCCTCTGTATTTGACCGCCGTTGGGGTATTTTTAAAATAGCGTCAACAAAACCGCACTCGTTATGGAGGGTCGTGATCGTGCCTCTGCTCTTCGTCGATATCACTTTCTGCAACGCGAGATCTTCGCTGCTCTCAGACACAGTTCTTGCGATTTTGTCTTCAGGGTAATTCGGTCTTCAGGGCGCTTAGAATTACCCGGAGATCGGATTTCCCCAGTTAATATTTGGTTCTTATTTTACCGGTCACGTTGGAGTTTAGATGTATTTCTGCTTCTCTTCCATTGATCCTTCGAGAGTTCATCTCCTGAGTTAAACTTCTTCCTTCTTTTTATTTCCTTAAGATAGTTTGAGCGAGATAGTTCCCTAGTCATAATGACGACCACATTCGAATTTTACGGTATAACTTCGGCAGCTGTAGGCAGCATGAATTAAATATTGCATCAGTAATGGTGCAATAATATACAATTATGTGACTGCAAATCTCAGTAATTAAATAAAAATATCTATTTGGTTTCTTTTTTTAGAATGTTTCGATACCATTTGAACGCCAAACTCTACATTCTACACTTCCGCAACATTTCCTCCACATTCTTGCACAAGGGCTAGAACACTAGCTTACTACGAGATACCTTAGATATTCCTTTCAGTACAGCATACTTAATAAGGGCTAACATGAAAACTTTATAATAGAACTTCTATCCGAATCGACAATTTTAATATACTAATTTTCATGTTCAATTTTTCTCTTTCAATCTTCTACATGAATTGCACATGCTTTTGAATGAAAACTAAAATATCATGAAGATTGGTTTGTTAAAGTTGGTCATCAAAGCTACGGTAGAGGCCAGGAAGAAGTGGAAGAAATTGTACCCAGTACTTAGCAGCGATGCATTAATAGCACCTGTCCATTTAATGATGCCTATATACAACTGCCATTTCCCCAGCACGTTAATGAACGGTTTCAGAAATATAGTTTCAGGATTTTAGCTATATATGTATCTTTTGTAAAAAAATAATTAACTGCACTTCCATCAACTAATTTACATAAATGGCAAATTAATTAAAATCAATCTTTATTTTAATTGTTTCTTGTTGTTTTAAGCGAAATATGGTATAAAGAAGACTAAATATCATGAACTTAGTATTACTCGTACTACTATTACTGAATGCCTCGATACCAAGTTTAACTTCATCACCTCAAGGAAAAATGGGTGAACTAAACTTAGAGCGGAATTGAGAGCCGCAGATAAACAATCTTCACGTCGATGACGGCTGCAGATGATGATACATACTAATGGTAATTAGTCACATTACCCGAGGGCAAAGTTTCACATTCTGAAAACAAAAAAAAAACAGATCAGAGGTGGAAACTAGCAAAAAGATCAAACGGAGACAGACTTTATTAGCGAACGGAAGAATTACTTCATGAGACTCGAACGGAAATGCTGGGAAGGAGATAGGAACGCCTAACTTCAAATTAGTTCCGGGAACTGCCAAGTATATTATAAGAAGTGAAAGTAGGAAAAAGAGAAGGAAGGGAGGTAAGAAGAGTAAATGGCCATGGAGCTGGGATTACATACACATATATACATATGTGCATACGCCCTCAAAAGTCTTCGGGTGAGAAAGAGGAGGCACAGAGGAACTATGCGCAAAACTGTCCGGACCCTCAGAGTCAATTATCCAATGCGAAACTTCCTATTCTTCTCGACCGGCGAATTTACTGGGAGTCAACGTGGACGGGATCGCGGGGGGAATTGCTTCCCACAGGGGGATGGAAGGACAATGCGGAGGTTAAAGGAGAGAGGGGAGGGGTGGATGGGATAGGGGTGGGGCGAAGAAATGGGGAGAGAGGCGGCGCAGAACGTAAGATGGATAAAGTATGGCGGAGGTCGGGTGGTGCAGTGGGGTTGATGAAGATGCCGAGAGGAATTCGGGCGAAGGCACGTGCTGCGTGTGGCGGGAGGAGCGGAGGAATTGTGGGATATGGGAGGAGGAGGAGGTGGGGGAATGGAAACAAAAGGGAGGAGGGGAGGCGGCAGCGGTGGAATCATGTGTTGCGAGGTTGGGAACGCAAATGCGAAACTTAAAGGGAAAGACGAGACAAGAAAGAGGAGAAGAAGAAGAGGAACCCGGGGCAGGAGCGGAAGAGAAAGTTGGAAACAGTCGAGAAGGGTTGGAAATCTTAAAAAGAACACCGCCGACCGAAACTCAAAATAGATTTTCGCGATGTTCGTTGGGGGGCGGGTGTGGGAGGATTTTGCCACGACTGAATACCAACCGAACACGCTTGTTTCGGGGTGGTTCACCGTGAAATGACTTAAAAATATCATTCACCGTGCTTTCCGGCACACAGGATGCACTGTGATTTCTCGGGTAATATTTCAGAGGAAAAGAAAACTCTAACCAACACCCATCAAGTTTGAGCAAAGGAAGAAAATAGAGTAGTCAACTTAGAAACAAAACAACTGCACTGACATAATTCATCCTAAAATTTCCGAAATAAATTAAACATGGCGGGCGCACCTTTAGTTTGCTGCGGCAACTCTGTGAGTGGTGATATTGAAGATATGGCCACCGCCAAAGCTTCGCAGAATCGGATTGTTGAAAACGCAGCTAAATCCATATTCTGCCTACTTACAGAAAAACGTGTCCTCTATTTTAGAACTTCCACCAAAATATACCTATCCACGTCATTTCATTCTCAAGTTGAACCTGAATGTACATAGCCGTAAATTCGAGAGTGAAAAAAACATTGCGAAAATTGTTTATGCCAACTAATTCAAAACCATTTTCGCGAAAAACTCTTTCTGAGAAGCGAAAATCAACATGAATTGCGACTAATATTAAAACGTAAGCACCACACAATCTTATTTTTTTGATCAATAACAATTTCCGGCAATAGTTTCACTCAAAATACGGTGATTCGATGGAATAAGCACTGTAGTCGGCACTTCTGGCTTGAAAGGAGTGGTCATGAAAAGTATGTTCGCATGATGAATATTAATTTTTTTACAGAAAAGGCAAGTCATCGGTGAAAGTCGAATTTCTTTAAAAACAAGGCAAACACAAAGGTTTTAGGCTTTGTTTCATCAAAATAATCCACCGCGGAGAAAATGAAAAATAACTTTGCGTATGTCAATTAAAGAGTCAGAATATAGACAAGGAGTTCTTAATTATACCTTGTAGAAAAACATCCAGCAGAGTCCTAGAATATCTTAATATTGAGTTCAAAAAACAAAGAGGAGGCATATACAGCACATCTTTGCGTTCATTATTCATAAGCATGCACGAATACAATTATTTAGAACGAAATTCCAGGCTTGTGCGCTTGGAGATTATGGGACGACGAAACTATAGGAGTATTCTTCAAGAGCCAATGGTATGCAGAGTGCCCCCCATGGAAAGAATTCTCACGACTACGGCGGACTCAATAAAATTCACTTATGCAGCTAGACTGCTAGGAAAGACGATCCCCACGAGCGGTGGAGACATATTTGTGGAAGGGCAGACGTAGGTATGCACGCTCGTAGCAACGAGACTCCCCGTCCAATTAAACGCAAGGCGCACATATTATGTGTTCCAGCAACGAGATGGACCTCTCGAATGTGACTCGGATGATCGGGATGCAAGTTATGGACCGACGGACTGACAGACGGACACACACTCAGGGCCTCGCGAAGAACGAAACAAGCACGAGGGAAATTCTGACCACCCCATATCTCCGCGGGGGGTCAGGCAAGACGGTCGGGCGGGAGGGAGGGATCTCAGATATGCGCGAAGGAATGAAGGACACGGTATATATAGAGGGCTGCGACGAAGGGATTAAGGGTCAGAGGGTGGGGTGAGGTGAATTAGGGGAGTAGGGAAATGGCTGGGATGTTCCGCGTAAGGGTATAGGTATGGGGAGGAGGAAGTGAGAGGTTGGCATGCGGAAGATTCATTCGGGGAAGGAATTTGACATCGCAGTGTTCGCATTGAAACGGGACAGGGTGCGGTTAGGAGATGGCTGTAGAGGATAAAATAGGTGGAAAGCGGGAGCAGAAAGGACGAGAATCCTACAGCACCCTGCAAGTTACCTCAAGGGTGTGAGCCAGGGGGGGGGACAAGGGTGACCAAATTAGATTGCACCGAGACTGGCAACAGAGGTGCTCCGAAAAAGCTAGGCTAACGTCTGGGGTCTCACAAGGTAGCGTCCTCGGGCCACTTTTCTTCCTAATATCCATAAATGATCACCCGGATAAAATTAATTCCCATACAAGACTTTTCGCCGATGATTGCATTATCTACAGTAAAATTGAAAATGAAAGCGATCTTGAAGTCTTAAATATGATATAAAAACAGGCAGATTGGGCATTAACTAATGGAATAGAAATATAAATAAAAAATAAATGTATTACTTTAAGTAAGAATTTTGATGTACTAACGTCATTAAATCAATTTTTTTATCAATCTGCATGTATTAGTGTACATTTCTCGGGCTCGCCACCGGGTAAGATAGTCATAGGCAGCCGACGTTTCGGGTTCCGACTTGTTACCCATTCTCAAGGCTCAAGGCTATAGCCTTGAGAATGAGTAACGAGTCGGAACCCGAAACGTCGGCTGCCTGTGACTATCTTACCCGGTGGCGAGCCCGAGAAATGTACACTAATGTTATTCGCCGGGAAAGTGTTAAATCATACATAATCTGCATGTATTTTATTTCAATTCTGGCAACATAAAACAGCGAGTCTCCATCTTATCGCCATGCGTACCAACCCCTCCAACGTTAAAAATAACAATGAACGAACTAACTTATTCATACATCAGAAATCAACGATAAAAATAGCAACAAAATTAACTATTTCAATGCCATGATTTTAGCGCCTTTATGTGCAATTAAGATACGAGTGTTTTATCGTATATTATTACCCTATAATAACAATATTACGACAAGTTAAATACAGCTGGGAGAGACTAAATATTTTCAGGAAAACTTATTCCTAAAAGTGAGAGGTGTAAATACTGAGTGGTGTGTTTAAACAAAGATAGGGTGGGAGTTAAAAGTGGAACACATAACAAAAAAAAATCATTTATAACATACCTTACCTTTCCTGTGAAATGAGGTGGAAGCGCACACGCTCGGGATTTCGTTCCAAACAATTGTATTCATGCACGCATATGACTAATAAACGCAAACATATGCAAGACTGCTCTTTGTTTTGCGAACGCAATTTTAAGATATTCAAGGACTCTGCTACATATTTTTTACAAGGTATAATTAAGAACTCCTTGTCTATATCCTGACTATTAAAGTGGCGTTGGCAAAATTATTTTTCATTTTCTCCGCGTTCGATAATCTGCGTGAAACGATAGTAACAGAGGAACAATCCTAATCAAAAGAACAAAATCTCCTCCACCATGCGACATTTAGTCTAGTCTTCGTAAATCTCGATAGGCATGCCTATACAATGTAGGATGTAACCAAATTCGTCTTTAAATACGGATTGGCTGACCACAGTGCCATAATTTTGTACCCCATGGTATCGCACCATCGTCCTTGAGTGCGGACGGAATGGTCCGGAGGTAAGAGGGAGTGTGAGGACAGGGGAGGAGAGTAAGGACAGGGGTGGCAGTTCGCCCTCCCACCGCCCACTCACATGACACCGAGCACACATAACGCGTACGCACAACTCGCATGAGTGACCCCTCGTGGAGTCAAGCGAGAGATGTGGGCGGGGCATACGACTGCGACCCTTCGTCGTCGCCTTCCCTCCCTTTCCCCTCGCCCCTCCCACCCAGCCCGCAGAAACCTCATCACGGCCAGGACACACGTCACCACGTATGCTTTCCCTCCCCCTCATTACCATAACTCCTGCAGGGGGTCCCGTGGGGGTGATACCAGGGGTGCAATGGGGGAGTGAAACCGGGGGGGGAATGGGGGGGAACCCACCCCCTGCGAGACAGACTCCCTCCTGCGTAGAGTGCGAGTACCCCTGCAAACGGCTCATATTCGAATTCAAATACCCCTTTTTTCCCTTCATCTTCCCGCTGTTCTCATGTTCTCCATCCTCAGAAAAAAATAACAGATTCATATTACGACATGCCCTTTCTTTCCCAGGTGAAGAAAAAGAAGTTTTTCTTACCTCTTTTATCACCGCACCCAGTCCCTTCTCACTTCTCTTTCCCGGATAAGGGGAATGCCTTACTTAACATAACTAGAACATTCAACCCACTCAACCAGGCAAGCGTAATGAAATCTGGAGATCTACAAGATCAACTGAGCGTAATGGATCGGATTCTATCACAGAAGTAACGGAATAAATCAAATAAAACATTTCGACTCACAGACGGGGACAGTTATACCACCACTCATCAAGTTAAGTGATGATCATTTAAATCAAGAGAGTTATATCATCTTCGTAATCAAATGATAATGAAGAACAGGAATAGCTATTTTCCACTTAGGGGTCATTCCATATCAGTTCAACCAAGAAAAAATAATTTTTTCACCCACCACCTCAGATTTTAATGAAACTTGGTATGTTTGTTCTATATGTAGAGGTAAGTAACCTCAACAAATTTCATTTTCATTCATTATCTCACTTAGTTTTTGAGTTATGGCACTTCAAAGTTTACACATTTTTCAATCCCCGTGCCTAGGATAATGCCAAGCAAAATGTGTTGGAGAAAAGAAAATAATTTCCCATTTACCTTTATGACACCCTATCTTGATGAAACTTTGAAAGTAGATTCTTATAACCACAAGGAATTCAGGAAAAAATATATCAGTAACCTAAGTTAAACCTAAAATGTTTAAAAAAATACATTTTATAGATTTTTTTAGTTTTAAAAATGCGAAAATGACTTAGCATTAAATTCAATATCTCAAAAATGGAAAGAGTTAATCAAGAAATTTTTTTTTGAAATGAAATGAAATTTGATGAGGTTACTTACCTCTACATATAGAACAAACATACCAAGTTTCATTAAAATCTGAGGTGGTGGGTGAAATGGTCTGGTTGAACTGACGTGGAATGACCCTTTGATAAAATATAATTGAACCATGGTATCGATGAACTACATCATCATCACCTGACGATGATGTCATGCGGCGAAACCATGGTCGAATTCAATTTTATCCAAGTGGAAATTAGCAGTTTTCTTTCTTCATTACGCTGAAATTCCACCATATCACGCCTGATACTTCTTCAATCGAGAACCGCATTGCAAGTCCATTACAGGTCTCACGAACAGTCATGAGCGCGGGTGTTATTTAATAAGCCAGATAACCTCCGAAACTATCCGTAATAACACCTGTTTTTCACTTTTCAAAGCGAAATATAACTGCGAAATTTAGAGCACCAGGATTAAATTTAATTGCTACTTCTTGATTCATTTCTTCCCTGGTCATAAAAGCTATCCCTATATGATAAATATTAACCGAGTGATATCAATGGCCGTAATTGAAAATTGGATAGAAACATAAGTTTATCCTCAAAATATTGGATAGTTTCGGGCTTCCCTTGCAGAAAATCCATAATGGAAAATCAAATCAATTAGGCTACTTTTTTCAGTTTTAATTTAAACTACCGGCAACATCTTCAGCATTCAATACCACGAGTTCTACAATGACATTGCCATGAGAAAAAAATAGCCAAAGGTCCGTTTCATTGAATAGGCGAGATCTTCCTGAACAGAAAATATGCAACTTAAGCTACCCCACGCTCCCACCTCCACAACTGACCTCCCCTCATGCCATACCTTTTCGGTTTTCCCTACCATCCTCCTTCCCTTGTTCAACACGCATACTCTGTACCAGACTGAAAATATGCACCTGAAGATGAGGCATATTTGATGAAACTGATCGTTTAGAATAAAACTGTCAGAAAAAATGGCCAAGCCCATATGATTTTTCTCAAAATATTGGCTTAAGGCACCGCACGAAATTAGGGTATATATTTTACCCCTCCATTACAGTATCCACTGCAACATATTTAAAAAAAAAAGAGGGATGTTAGCGAAAATATTATGCTCTAACGATGAAACAGAACTCGTGGCATTGAATGCTCAATCGGAGGCTCAAGGAATTTTAAATCATGCTTTGGACACGAAAGAGCTCGTCATACAAGTCGTAAAAATTTGTATCGAACGCAAATTCAATAATATCAACGCAACTACCACTGCGACTTTCGCCCGAGCTTGTTTATAAGAAAATAATCTTGAAACTATTCGTTTATAATAAAACTGCAAAAACTAATATGTAATTCCATTCGCTTTTCTCAAAATTTTGGCATCAGACACTGCACCAAATCAGGGTTTGTATTTTATCACCCTATTACGCTATCCAATGGAATATTTTTAAACCAGGGCCATTACGGAGAATAGTATACTCTTACGATGAAACAATTCGTGGCCTTGAGTGCTGCTTCGGGGATGTATGTATTGCATTTGTCCTTCCTGACTGATGTACCCTTCCTGGTAGTCCCCATCCGGAGGACTGATTGGGGACTATTTTACACCCGGAATATTTTACTGAGAGGTCATACACATTTAGAATGCCGGGTTACATTTATAAGGAGACTAATGCTGTGGTTTCCCCGTTGCCTTCCACAATGTATCTATTATACGTTTTCAAATCATGCTTTGGAAACGAAAGAGTTGATCATACACGTCATACGAATTCGTATCGAACGCAAATTCAATAATATCAACGCAACTACCATTGCGAGCCATGACTCCGGGGGTATATAGAATCTCATGCGAATGTGGTGAAGTCTACGTGGGAGAGACTGGGCGAACTATATCCACGCGTCTGAAGGAACACCGTAGGCATTTCCGGCTTGGTCAACCGGAAAAATCAGCAGTAGTTGAGCATAGCCTGAGTCGGGACCATAAGATCATTTGGGATGACACGAATGTTCTTTGGCGATCCGGCCAATTTTGGGATCGCTTAACCAAAGAGGCGATAGAGATAAGGTTGGAGAAGAAGAATTTCAACCGGGATACTGGTTACACGATCAGCAACTCTTGGAATAGAATTCTGAGAAGAATTCAGAACGCCAGAGCTAAGTCCCCGCTGGTCAACGGTCCTCCACCACAACAATCGGGGCTCGACCAATCCCGCCCCGCCTAGCGCCCAAGTAAACAGTCTTTTCAAGCTCGCATCAGTAGCCTTGAGAATGGGTAACGAGTCGGAACCCGAAACGTCGGCTGCCTATGACTATCTTACCCGGTGGCGAGCCCGAGAAATGTACACTAATTTAATTCGCCGGGAAAGTGTTAAATCATACATACCATTGCGAGCTTCATCCCAGCTCGTTTAAAAGAAACTAATAAAGCTCCGGAAGGGTTTTTCTCCCATTCGATTCAGGAAAGATTCCACTCGTTGCCCTCGCGATGAATCAAGCAAAAAACTTTCGAAGTCAACCCACAACTCAAAAGCCCATCTTCGTCCGGCGTAGCGTGTCCCGGTGGTTTCGTGGATTTGCCAACCATCTCACGTAGGTTATGAGAGCGCACCCCCGAACCCCAACCGAACTCCACCCGTTCACAATGACCGCCCAAACCCTCTTAAAACTCCTTATGCATCCCTACATAACTTTCCACCCTCTTTTTTTCTTTTACTCTCCCCCTAACATTCTCGCGACCCCCTGTGCACCCTGCTAAAGGACATTTCCACTCATTCCGTCCCCCATCCACGATCCCTCGACACAAATTTCCCCGAAAAATACACACACGATCACCGCAACCGCTCCATGCAAACGGACGAACGATCGCCATTCGGACTAGAGGGGGGCCGTTTGAACCGCCCGAGATGATACCGATCACGTGACTTAGGGAGTCACGCGGTGTAATCGTGGAGGGTTCGACATTTCGTTGTGTTTGAAGTGCTTGGAGCTGTAATCGAGGGTCATAGAGCACACATTTCGAAAGGACCATATGGAAAACCATGAAAAAAAGAAGAACAAGATGGATTGGACACACTCTGAGGCACAATGGGTTAGTGAAGAACATAATTGAAGGTAAAAAAGAGGGGAAAGCTCCCAGAAGAAGACCAAGGAATATGTTCATGGACCAAATAAAGAGGAAAGTACATAGGAAGAGATACCAGGAGGTAAGGGAACTAGAATTAGATGGGGAAGGGTGGAGGGCTGCAGTCAACCAATCTTAGGATTGAACAGTCAATGATGAGAGTACACATTTAAATAACATTTCAATCGCGTCGAAAAAAAATCTTTGCCGCATTTCACTAATGCGTTGGAACTCATCATACCGACCGAAACAAAAACGATACAGCATTTAAAAAAATATTTTTCCTTTACTAAAGCAGGTTTTGAATTTATAATGAAGCAATAATAATTAAATACAAGAATAATAAGGAGTCAAACTACGTCAAAGGAAAGCGATCTATGACAAAAACTATTTTTTTAAACCTTTCATATGCTGTACTAAATATATTAATACCCCACCAACTCCAATAAAATTTTATTTCAGAAAGATCGGACATGCTATAATGGCAGACAAAGATGGAGCACATTTCAAAGTGCAGTGATAATCATAAAATATATAGGAAGATGTAGCAGAATGCATGAAAAATAACAAAAATTTTTATCGTGAAATCGGGTATTTGAAACGCATAACGACGTATTTTTGTTTATTTTCCTTCCCTACTCTAAAACCTCCAGCACATGGCAAACTTTCCTTTTCCCTTCCCTTCACCCTCCCCCCCCCCCCCCCACCAATAAAATCTTTCATACCACCACATCACCCGGGAAAATATACACACCCAACTCATATCCGTTCGACCGCTCCATGCAAACGCACGATCGCAATTGAGGCTGTCCACCCCATCTCTTTTAATCTCCCCACGCACCACTGTCGGTCGGCGCACGCGCAGCACCCTGAGCTACTATGCACCCCCCCCCCTCTAACCTAATGTCCCCCACACGGAACACCGACCATAAGACCCGCCCTCCCTCCGCGATACCCGACTATATAACTCACATACACGCCCCGTGCCACCGGCGGGCACGACCAAGTTGCCCCGCCGAAACCCACCCCGGCGTCGCCCCCTTTGACCACCCGTCCTCATTGTAGCCTCGCGCGCGTGAAAAGAGTTGAAGGGGGGAGAGAGAAAAAAATGAAAAACTGGGCGCGCGCGTATGTCCGTGTGAAGGCAAACGAAGTAGGAGAGGGGGACAGTCACTTTCCGAATCGTTATTAACGATTATTTCGGACTCTCAACAGAATGTTTTCCTCCCCTAATCTGCAGCACAACCCCTGAATAGGGGGGGAGGTGACCAACGGCTGGGGGTGAGAACGCGATTTTTCTCGCATGCGTACGGGGATGGAGAGCGGTGTCTCTTTTGTGACCGGGGCAATTGTCTTGATGACACGATTTCTGCGACAAAAGCCGAAAGCGCACACTTTAAGGAGAATTATCACGTGCTTAACCGGCTGGTATACTGTATTTGTGCTTAGGTGGGGACGAGCAACAATAGCAAAAAAAAAAGGAGCGGTTGGCGAAAAACACCACCAGGGTGCACGATATCAGACGAACGGACACGGACGGGAAAACATTCACACAGGCCCGCACGGAAAAGTATCATTGAAAAAACGTCGAATGGACGAATGGGTTGTCTTGGAAAGTTAGGCACGCGCGGGAAAACTCAGCCAATCACATCCGCAGAAAGATGTGATCACCCGGTCAGCGGGAGAAACGTTTACAAATTCGCCACGTCTTCTCCTCGATCCTGAGTAAACGGAATAATAACATGTACAGGCGTAAGAGCTTCTGATATGTCAGACAAACAAAAGGGAAGGATAAAAAACAGCAATTAATCGCCGGAAAATCGAGTACATTTATAAAAGTTCACTTTTGTTCCTCGATCCTAAAAAAAACTTGCAAATGCGCATTTGTTTCATAAAAATTATAGAACCGAATAGGAGCGATCTAGGACCCAAATTTAGAGCCAGAGCTTCTGTCATTTGGTGAAGATTTGGCTAGTTATGTTGGAATTGAACGGCTTCCCCGATCATATTCACCCAAAGAAGTGAGCACCAAAAACTGAGTATAACTTTTATCAATTTGCCACTCCTTTAAGTCGACCTTATTTATAGAGAAAAGAAAATTATATCCTCTTAAACCATGTGTCCAAATGCCTTAAGGGTAATCTCATGCCTATATATCGTCCACCGCTTTCTATCACCAGTGAAATCCAACAATTTCATGAACATGGCGATTCATTGAGGCTAGTCACACCAAGGATTACTGCCTTCCTTTTAATTACCAGGTGGTTTAAGGCCCCATTCCATAATTTTTTGTTCTCTTTTCCACACTATTACGTATTTTTTAATTTTTTTTGGAGAAGTGAAACTAGAAGCCTAAGATGCTCGGCTTTGAGCCAAGTTTAAGGATTTAATAAACATATTTTACATTTATCGAATATTTTATCCGTGGGATATGAGTTACATGCATAACACTGTGCAGCTTATGCAAATGTGAAGAAAGAATGCATTTTTAGCCAGGTATGCTATGACTATGTAGTAGCTTTCTTAGTTCTAATTTATTATTTCTCACATCACAAATAAAACAACCATTTTCCCATAAACTTTTATTTAATGCATAATTTTATTCCAGAGCAAAACCATAGATTACAAACAGTAAGAAAAAATTCACGCACGGAGCAACTATGAATCACCGTATCACAACATACTCCTAGATAAATTCATTTGATTGGTAAACCGCCAATAGTATCAGTTAAAGCCGGTTGCATTTTGTTATGGAATCAATAGTACTGCGATCCAAAAAGTTATGGATCTCATAAAAATAATAGGGTTATAGAACACATCGACTAGTTACATGACTTACTTACCGATAGTCAGTAGCTTCGAATATTCGACCTAATCTTCTACCACCGGATCAAATTTATGAAAGTGTAGCCTATGAATAATTGCTAATGCACATAAAAATTAGACAGCAAGAGTAAATTAACTGGCTATTTGTCTCAAAACTACTCTTTTATCAAGTAATTAAGTCTCCGAGCGGATCATTGCGCATACACCGTCTTGGCTACCAATGAAACATACCATCAGTTATGAAACCAATACATTTATCGAATGTTCCTGCAACACTTATTGAATGGTTACCAAGGCTTATGGGTCCCATAGCTTTAAATAATGCATAAGTGTCGTTCCTGCAAGTGACCATTAGTAAATAAGACACTCCGGCGTCATCCGGTGGATACCGGTGATATTCTTCCAAATAAAAAAGGTAAATTTATCAGATTCCACGAAAAAGGTAACTTTATCGGATTCCACAATTCATTTCTATAACCCACCCGGGCTTTGGGGTATTTGGCCAACTTCCAATGAAAAACGGAATAGAACTTGTAAACTGACTTATGTAGCTTGAAAATGGCATAATGTGCCAAAAACCTGGTCGGTTAGAGAAATGAAGGGTGGAATGGGACTAAGTGACACTTTTCATTAGAAGGAGAGTCCTAAAGAATAACATTATTCACTGATTTTGGTCATGGCCCCATTTTTTTTTTCTTGGGTCATCACATTCTGGAAAATTCAATCGGTTGGACTTGTAAATCTGCCGAAAATCATTCAAACATTTTCCTATTCACTAATATCTTGGTTTTTGATTCGCTGACGCGTCCTTCTGTCATCACAAATAGTGGAGTATAGACTAGTTCAGCTGAATGCACCACTCAATTAAGATCTCCCCGGGTTAATTTCAGACAGGACCGATTAAAGTGCTGGATAGACGAGGCCAAGCAAAAGGAATGACGGCAATGAGAGCGGAGTGCAGTTATGAGGGAAACACCGGTTTGATTGATTACGCTTCTAATCCGAGCCAACTGAACGAAGGGCAATCAATTTCAAATTTGATTCGCGTTAAAACGGCCCAAACGCCTCCCCCCCGCCAAGTTTAAATTGAAAAAAAAACGAACATTCACGCTGCCTTCCTATTGCCTCTCTGATTAATACTCCTGCGAATTACCTCCGCTCCCGAGGCGCTTATGATTCTTCTATTAATATTCCAAGACGTTTACGGTGATTTACTCGACGAGCGTAAAAAAATGAGAAAAAATTACTCAGTTCATTCCCAGCGGAAGAAGCAAAGACTGAGAGTCTCTGAAAATTGGCTATGATCAAAATGAGGTACGATATCACTCTACTATGAAGTAGCTGGTGCAAAACATTTAAAGAGGAACCGTTATTTACGGCTTTTATTTATCAGGGATGCACAATAAACTATATTGATTTTACCAAAATTATAAAGTCAGATTTCTACTACCGAATGGGGTAAAAATATCAATAGGTCGTTGGTAATTTAACCAAGATTTGTTTGTTTTAATGTGGTGAAATTTAGCGCTGCAATAAATTAAAGAAATAGCAGTGCGATTTCATCTCTTCACGTTACATTTTATCTCAGTTTTCCCCCGAATAATATCGTTCAAAACCTTTCGTAATATGCACTCTAAATTAAAACACCTGATATATTTTTTGCCTTCCGTTGTGAAGGAGTTTTAAATGTACCGCGCGAAGAAAAAATGAGTTAACTTCAAGACTTTTAATATTTTTATTTGAATATCTGGACTTTCAATCGAATAAAAGTGTATTATTTCACCATCAATTATGCAATATTAAATTCATGCGACCTAAATCTGCTGACATTAAAACGTAGACTTCCAATATGTTCTCCATTTTGACTAAGGAATTATCTCGCTCAAACTAACTAAATCAGCACCGTCTTATTAAACGGCACTAGATAGACAATTAATAAAGGATCGGGTTTCAGTTGACGTTATCAAATTGCATAATTTTCAGCTTACCTCAACGATAATAAAACACGAGTATTTATCAAATTTCAAGCTATCCGGGACTAACCACGGAGTTCCACTTTTACGGAGTCACCCGCATTGCTCACATGTGAGAATTTCCACAGAGAAAAAAATCGTCCGCCTTGATCGGGATTCGAACCCGGATCCCTCGATTTCCGGCCCAGTGCTTTAGCCAGTCAAGCCTGCGAGGCGTTCTCTTCTCCCGTGGATTTTTAACATCTAGTCCCGTAAAGGTCACAAAAATCCCCAGGGGAAGCGGATGCCTCGGTAGCTTAACTGGCTAAAGCACTCGGCCGGAAATCGAGGGATCCGAGTTCGAATCCCGGTCGAGGCGCATGATTTTTTTCTCTTTCGAAATTCGCACGAGTATTTAGGTTTAAATAACAGACTTCCGGTTTTCGTCGAAGCACATAGCCGACATATTGTGACGAATGTGGCAGCGTTGATAAGGGAAACCTCTGCTGTTTACCTTGTCAACCAAATTTATTTATTAATGTATATTTATAAAGTATAATTATAATTAGACATTTTACACACATTGTTACATTTTTAAGCCTAGAGATAATTATACCCTTTCATTTGTCTGTAAAAAATAACCAAGATGATATATCCTGCGAAATAGCAATGGAGGCTGGAGAGAATAATAACTGGATTTCGTCACGTATTAAAAGCCTCGGTTTAATCCTTTGTCTTATACGATTTTGCTCAAAGGAGTATTTGCTACAAATTTTAAAAATATGAAAGTCAGTGCTCGCTAAGCCTTGATTTTCACATTACAGCAAATTTTGTGCATCTTAAAAAGCTTACTTCGAAGCGCAGGCCCTTCCTTGAAACGATGATACTTTCTCCCAAAGGAAATATACCATGGAATCTACAACAAAATTGTTACGATAAACTCTTCAACGGAGGAGGCTCCTTCAAACAGCCAAAAACATCAGGATAATATAGCATGTCGCACAATCATTTTGCGTCCGTTCTTAAAATTGGAAAAGGACTTGTAAACTGATTTATTAAAGATTTCGCCACAGGATGGCCTCTTACTTAACGTCTATCAACATAAATATTTATATAATTTCTAAATCCAGACTATCGCATATCGCTTTGTAGGAACGCGTTCTTGTGAAGTGACAAAATAATTTTGGCATTCCCTCACACACACATTTCCTTCCGTAAGCCCGATATTCAGACATTTATGAGACAAAATACTCGAAATGAATAAACATTTGGAATTTACTAAGTTATTTTATTACTTGAGCATTCCACTGTCTTGAATTATACACTAAAAAATATGCAGACGATACGTCCGCGTATTTCGTCGTAATTACCCGAAGTTAGAAACTGATGAACCACTTAATACTCGCACTTGACCTACACCATCGATGAGTTTAATGAAGAGAACGAGCCGATCTTATTACACATTATTCCCGTAAACACAAAAATTGCCACACTGCGAAACCTACATTTCCCAAATAAGAACGGTAGTGACTAATAAAAAAATTAACATTGTACAATAAAAAAGAGCGTCAATGTTTCTATTTATGTCGTTGTTTAACACATATTTACACCGGAATGTACCATACAATTCTAAAACAAATAAAGGTCCATGGAATAAACCCCGCATGGAAGAACTACATACAATATACTATCGAACATCTGCATACACTATGTTTTTCCATGTCACCTCTTGCGAAGTATGGAATCAATTGTCAGAAGACGTAAAAAAAATCTGAAAATGCAAATAAATTAAAAATAAATATCATGAAATGTTACTTCAAGTGGACTACACATCAAAGTGAACTAAACATTGTGCTATACTGTACAAAATCTGATTTTTTTAAAAGTATTTTTTGATTTTGCCGTTTAGTTAAATAGTAGGTATGTCGGATACTGAGATATTAATACATCTTGTACCTTGCTATTTAATATGTGTTTTACTCTAAAGATATGTATAATTATATTATGTTCCTACGGGGCACACTTGTCCCGGAATAATAAATTTAATTTTCCATTCTATTCTATAGCAACGACTTAACTAGGGGAAAATAATGAATTGGGAAGGGGTCTTAATAAGCTAAAATCGGAGGCATTTTGCTGTGATAACCGTCAAAACAAATATGGTGTCAGCAATATATTTAGAAACTGCATACCTTGATGTATAATCACGAACGCCATTAATCTTCGGAGTTGACTTCCATCACCACATAGGACTACGCGAATCTGTCGTATGCAGGGTAACAAGCTTGAACAAGAGGTGAAGTAATTTTTCAAAATTGAAGAATGATGGACCACAGTAAATTTACCGACCACCATCACACCACACGCAACTAAGTTTGCTCCCAGAATGGTCGGGAGGCGATACTGAGCGGAGATAGCGCTTCCGGGAGAAATCCTAGCGTAACATCCGATTCATATTAGCGCCCGCGAAGTTTTGACGTCACTCTCGACCCGAAGTCCAATGAAAAGGGAAACCCCCTTCCCCCACGACCCTAATTATTCTCGCCGGATGCACCGAAAAGGCTTCCCGATCTGATGCCCAGGAAAAGGGGGCCATTTTTGAAAAATTGCGCAATTACTCACTACTGGATGAAATTCACGGAATACGTCCGCGTGAAAGGTCGTCGATTTGAACTTTTTTTTCCCCACCCGCGACCGTGCGTCGGCATGGAAACTGCCAACGGGGGGTGTTGAGCGTCGAACGGTAGGGAAAGTTTGATGGGGCTCGAAAAATCGAAAGGCATTCCACCATTCCCGCGTGCAACGGAACAACTGAAGGGAGAGGGAACAAAAGCAGAACGATTAAAAGCTTCAACGTCCAGAAAAAATTACTGTAAGCTAGCGAACACGAAAAAGTGGAATGGAAAAATTAAGAATCTTTATCACAGACGATTACAACAAAAACAGAGCGAGAAACCAAGACATATCTTAATTTTCGCACTTAACCCTTCTACCTCTACATGTTACCCTGAAAGCAACCTCAAGGGAGTTTGGCAAGGGGTGATTTATCACCATCATACACTATAACGTATAAGTGACTTTCACCAGTTGTGGACAACACTAAAGGTATGCTACCAATACTACAGAGACTATTAAATTAATGTTGCATCCCACTACGTAAACAAGATACAACAGCCATTCAAGGATCATGCAAAACGTGATGTTAGTGCCAAGTGACAGATTAAGAAACAATAATTTTAATTTGGGAACAAAACTAAACAGCCATACTACCTGTCGAAAACCTCTTTTTTCCATATTCCCTCATTTTTCAACGTTGGCATCCCAAAATGAAACCCACACCGTTAGCTCAAGCTGCTGCTCAAAGGGTAGAATAAAGGTGTGAGCCAATATTTCATATTAAAATCCCAATATTCCCACCAACCAAAGAATTCGTTCGTTAAGTTTTTTGAAACTTACAGAAAAAAAACAATAATATAACCGGAAGAGCTCATTTCGGGCGAAAAGGACTAATACATCAAATAGACAAATACAGAGACAGCGAATAAAAATAATCTTGCGAAAGGCATTCTCCAGGAACGGAAACGATTTTCAAAGATTACTTGGCACGAATTTTCTGCGTCAAAAGTAAATACGTTAGACATAAAATCGACCACGCAAGGACTACTTCACAACGCAAATCAGAAAATCAGTTGAAAAGCAAGAAAAAAAACTAAAAATTAGAGTAAAAACGGTCCACAAAATGCATCTAATGAAATAGAGGTTGATTGTGTTCTTTAGCAATATCGAATTCCATCTGAATCGAACTGTTAGAAAACTTAAAAAGAAGGCAAGCGTGACGCATTATAAAACTGCCACACACTCTGTTTTCCTCAGACAAAACAAAACACGTTACTTAAATAAGAAAGGTGACAAGCGAAGTGCAAGATAAAAGAGTGCGTCATAAAAAAACAAAGTCAAAATATCTGTAATCAGATATTTACCCTTAAAATAGAGATGTATTCCATTCATATTTAAAACGACAAACGTAGGGCCCCAAAATATCTTTGAAAATGTTAATATATTACTAAACATTACCAAACTGAGACAACTATTACCTAAACAAAAACACAATCACATAATTAGAACGGATCAATCATAAGTATGATCACTTATGTATCGTTTAACTTATCAATAAACTTATGTATCGTTTAACGGTATCAAGTTATCATTTACTTTAGAAGTAACAACATATTAATTCCATCATAACCGACGAGAGTATTTCCCACAATCTAAAAAATAAAGTTTTAAGGCTTAGTAACACAGAAAAAAATACCCAAATTGGGCTGCAAAAGCCAAACAGCATGTATACACAGTCTCTAGCATTATCCCGCGATATAACCGCTCTCGTGAACAACGAAAAAATTAAAAAAAAAAGAAGAGCGGGGAAAGCTTCATCGCGGGCGAACAAATGAGCGCTAACCACTACATAGGCGAGAGAGAGAGTATTATAGACGATATATATGGTCATAAATTTAAACTCGCCCTCGTCGGAAGGCATTCTTCCCGGTACCGTCCCCAACCCGCCCGAAGTTTATTTTGCGTAAATTTGAAAATAGCTCGGGAATTCACCGTCACGCATACGCCACGCGGGGCAGGATGGGCCCCACGGATGATTAACGACCCTCCCGTGCTGCGGCGCTGCTGCACCCATCAGTTTATTCCGAATCCAATTACGCACGGAATACGCCGGGGGAATGCGCCCCGGGAAAAAAAAGACGAACGGAAAAGAGGAAGTGAGTGGGGGGCGCGGGGGAGTTACCGCCGCACTCAAAACTCCACCACGATGCTGCGACATGGAAACGATAGTTGGCCGACGATAGCCGATTTAAGGCGGTTCTTCCGTTGAATGAATTAAATGCCTCATTATTCAAATACTGGATAGCCTCAAGGAAGTGCGAGCGATATAGTTCCCTGATCATAATATACCATATTCTATGTATACGTTTTAATTTCACCAACTGTGAGACACACGAATTGAATATTGCATAACTAATGGTGCAATAAAATAGTTTTACATGACAGAAATCGTAAGTATCGAATAAAATTATCTAAATTAGTCTTTAATTTGATTTATTTTCTTCACGCGGTAAGTTTGAAACTCCATCAAAACGGAAGGTTTATTGTGATCCCGAAGAATTCACTGGGATGACAATATGATTAATTTTCAAAAATAGTTGATAAAACACACAAACTACACACTGTTGATTTTTTGACGACATCTAAGTGTAGGAAATGCCTCATTTTTTAATATAAGGTCTCTCTGGAGTGCATACGCGTTCCCAAATAAAAGGGCTGGTAGTTTTCGGCATATATCTCGGAAAGTAATGTGGTAAGGGGTTGAATATTTTATGTCAATGGAAGGGTGATATATTTTTCTTTAAAATGAAACCAAATACATTGATTTCTAGGTAAAATGATATTTCGCTCAAACTACCTGAAGAAAAACGTATCCACTGTTCAGAACGAGGTATCATCGAGTCAAAACAGAGACAATTTTAAAGTTTTATTTTTAAACTCAGCCATAAGAAGCATGCAGCAAAACATTTAAAACATATAATGTAAGTAATTTACCGGTAAATGTAGATTTTCTTGAATGTCAGAGAATCTCCTCCCGGTCTTTTACACATTCAGGGGCCCATCTCCCACTAGTATATGCTTTTTCGCCTCAGCATACGATCTACCCTTCTTCATCCCGTCCATGAAACCTATTCTCTTTCTTCCCCTCCCCGCTTGCCCAACATCCTTCTCTCTATCACAGTCTTGAACAACCGATCGCTCTTTATTACATTCTTCAACCAGCTGCCCCCCCTTTCCCGGATTTCATTCAGAAGCTTCCTTTCCTCGCCCACCATCTCCAGCACCTTCTCGTTAGTCTTCCTAGCCGTCCCCGCACCTTCTCCATTCTTCATTTTTAACATAAAAGACGCATAAAATTTGTTTGAAATTATTGAAATTCTCGGTACCACATGACCAAAATATTCATTCATAAGGTTTTAAAGGAACTCACTTGCACAGCAATCCTTTCCAGTAAAAATGTAGAAAATATGGAATAGGGAACGAAAAATCGTGAAAGAAGGTGCTTATGCCGATATATATGTATACATAACCGTTCCAACTAATCGGAAATAAGGATTTGCTAAAAGAGTACATCTACATCTACGTAAGACCCTGCGAGCCACCACGAGGGTGTGTGGCAGGGGGTGAAGACCACCAAACATGCACTATTGCCATGCAAGTAGGATATTTAAGGGAGGCATGCTAGAAAACAGGGTCACATGCAGCTAGATGGTTAGTAACTACATAAATAGGAAGGGAATATTGGTTGTTATTACATGCATCATGCACTACAGACTACTCTAACTATAGTTCACCTACCTATCCCTTTGCTACACTGCCTATTGTTCTCTCTTATGGTACGCGGGAAAAATGACATTTTACATCTATCGGTACGACGATCTATCTCTCTAATTTTGTTAATATGTTCAAACCTAGCATAATACGCAGGGGTTCTTAATATATATCTAACGTCATCTGTGAACGAATCGGCTTCGAATTTACTTAAAAGGTTTAACCTAAATTTTAACCTGCGTTCTGATAGTAATTCCCATCCCAGTTCTTCTATTAAACTCGTAACACTTATACAATTATCATAACGGCCTTTAACAAACCTATCGGATCTCCTTTGCACACGATCTAATTCTTTTATCATACCTTCATCGTGCGGATCCTATATACTAGTATTTAGCAAGTGCAACGTTTTCCCTCATTAGTTCCCACTTGAAATACACTGCCAGTATTTAGGATCTTCATGAGTTAAGACGCAGAGCAGAGAAGATCAGCAGGATACGTGAAAGGTCGTTATAACAACCTCAATTGTCTAACAAGCCTTCTGCAACAACTGGGATTGGAATCGCTTCTATAATGTCGATCGAACATAGAATTAATCTCTTATGTATGGTCCAAACCGATTTATTAGCTGAAGACGTCAATAAAATCTCACAAATTCCGATATACTACATTAGATTACTTCATGAGAATAAATTCAGGGAAATAATCTGCAGAACAGACAAGAGTTTTAACAAGGTTTGCCGGTGGGTAGTGTGGACGAAGAGTGGATTTCCTCCCTAATGATTGCATCCTTATCTAATGCGTGGCACCAACAGCTATACGCAAAAAAAGCCCACGCAACCGAGAAATATAAAGCAATACTGTAAAAATTACTGTGGTAAGTAATAGGTTTATTCTGAAAAGTATCTGAGAAAACATACAAACTACATACTGCCTAATTTCTGACGATATCCATGAGTTAGAAATTCCTCATTTTTTAAAAATAAAGATCCCTTGGAGAGCAGGATCGCACCATATCCCGTGGAAAATGGTCGCTATTATTTTTCGTCAAATCCCTTAAAAAAGAATAATGATAGATAACTGATATGTAATTGGAAATATGAGATCTCATTCTTTAAAATTAGGCAAGATAATCGAATTTTATCGTAAGTCGTATCCAACTGAAATACCTTTATATGGAAAGGAAAAAGTCTACCTTTCCACGCTATTTTAGTTAACTGGACTTGAAGTTATGCTGTATTAAGTGCTAAAAATGGGTGACACATGGGGGAAAACAACGCCCAGCAATTTTACCGAGCCTAATAATGGCATAATAGTGCATTGCGATACTTAGATAGACTTAAGTGGCTCATTAGTAGACGGCGTTAAGTTAGCGTCCGAGCGAAGCGGGGGCGATATTATGCCGTGTAATGAGAGCCACTTAAGTCACGAGCATGAATATACACCATGGATTCTCCTCATCTCCAGAAACTGTTGCCTATAATTACGTTAACGAACAACTTTGTCGATGGAGTCGTAGTAATGAAAGACGGCAGTTCAAATGTAAATATAGTCCACAGATCGTAAATAATCACGTCTTACCGGTTTAAATTACCAGTAATCATAATGCAGTGGATGCGGGACGTAATTACACTCTTTTTTAATATTTTCCGGTCTACAGATATATTTAATTCCTCTTCAAATTCCATTACACCCATGCATAATTAACATCTTAGCACTTCGTGAATATCGCTCTAGGGCAATTTAATAACAATGCGCGGTGAAAAAAGTAGAATGAATTAGAAGACGGTTACAAGTACTATAAGGATTTCAAAACCAAGATCCGACAATATCATCTATGGATAAGAAATTGCGCCAGTAACTATCATTTTAATAACAAATAAATGAGAGATTGTTTAGCCTACTCCAAGGCCACACATGAATAGTAGGTTACACATTAACATCCACATTAATCTATCTAGATCATACCTTCTGATTCCTAAGGCTCTCGACAGGAAAAAAAAAACAAAAAAAAAATGTAGCTGTAAATTGACAGTAAAAGATCCACACAGCAGAGAAAAGATTCGCGATGGAAGTTTCATATGCCTCTTACACACTTCCTGAAGTAGATATATCCTCTCTAACATTTACAAAGTAACTGTTAGGTCTCAAAAATACTCAGTATTATTCACAGCATCAAGTAGTTCATATCTCTTCCATCGTTATTGAGTATTCACCACAGTCTCAAGTTAACAACAATTAACAACGGCTATTAACGAAATAACTGAGAAGACTTTTTTCCAAGTGGCGCCAAGGACTGAGCGAACTAAATGTGGAAATTGAGGTAACACATTACCTAGGCAACGATTTCAAACATTTAAATACATAATACATGTTCACGGTCACTAGTATCGTAATGCATATACTATTATGCCATTGAAAAGCGTGACTTAAGTGAGAACTTATGCGACTTAAGTGAGAACTTAAGTCACGCAGAGCTATAAAATACCTTAAAGCATTATCAATTGAAAGTTGATTGAAAAGGTGACGACTAAATGACGGAAATGCTAGCAACAAAGACAACATCATTTTGACGCCACACTTCATTTTTAGGTCAGGCAGAAGCGTGAAAATGAGACAGATACACTGCCGAACAGATAGGTATAAAAATTCGCTCTTTCCAAGCACAATATGTGACAGCAAGAAAAATTGAGCTCCACTGAAAACACTCCCATAATACACGTCACCATTTCACCTCCCAAAACATAATCCTCCACACGACTGGTGTTCTAACACCCCCAAATAAACGCCTATGCGGCGGCTCGCAGGGTAGTGTGCAGACGTAGAAGTCAATGTCATATCTTAACGAGATACAGAAAAGCTCCTCAGGGCGTTTTTCTCAACATCCATGGCATGTTCGTTCGCTCTGCCTCGTTATAATACCTGAAGCAAAGCCCAAAGGGGTTGTTCACTGGGTAATGGAAAATGAGAAAATGACTAAAGGGTTCAGGGAACATACCAAAAAAGCCGAAATGCCATACGTATTCCGCCGCTTTTGACAAATGGACCGATAAACCGATTGGCGGCGCCGACAGTTTGCGTCACAATATCGTTCCGTTTCGTACGGCTGGAAACTCACCACTTCTCTCCCCCCTGACTACCAAACGAAACGAGCTCCCAGGGTTCCCCACACCACAATTCCATTCGCCCCGGCCGTTATGGCATACAGGGGGGTGTGTTGCTCGCCCGTTATGGAAATTATATCTCGTCCGGTCACCGTCACTCCAACCCCGCCCACGCCTCTCAAAGCCCCTCCCCCCCACCCCCCACTCTCCCATCAAGGCCACGATCTCCCGTGGAAAATCCGAAACGGTTTTCACACCCCTTCCCCGACCGGCAACCCACGGCTCCCAGATTGTCTCCAACATCTGAAATGGGACTGAAACCTCAAATTATCAAACTGGAGGCATGTGTGCTCGAAGACTGTTGCTGGCATATTTCCGAGAGTAAAATACGCCAATATATTTATAACTCTCTTATGTTATTTTTTTCGATGATGCTTTTCCCAATTACGACCAATTCTAACTATTTGCAGCCACACTGGGCATCGAGTACGTATATCTTTGCTTTGGCAGCTATCCGCTTCAAGTGAATTTTAGCGAAAAATTATTTCACCTAAAAATCACTTGATTTGGCCTCATTTCAATGGAAGACACCTCGCCCTTCCAATAATAGCCAAATATCAGCCCCTTACCGAACTATTTTCCGAGATTTTTGACGAAAAACTTCAGCTCTTTTACATGGTTAATGGCACGTGTACGCACTCTAGAGAGACCTTATTTTCAAAAATAACGAATTAATAACAACTAGATCTCGTCAAAAAATGAGCAGTGTAAAATTGGTTTGTTTCCTCAGCTTTTTAAAAAAATAAATCGTACTTTTAACCGCAATCATTCGCATGCATCCATCCTAAATCTCTATCACGTCATAGTTTCCCATAAAAATCTTCGCAGGAAGACATCTCACTGATCCATTAAGATAAATACTGAGTAAATAAATATTAAGTAAATATTGAATACACATGAAAATAAATGGTGCACTAAGCCAAGGCACTCCAAAGTTCCATCTTATAACACTAACCAGAGTTTTCAACTTAACCCTCTATCACGCTGAGTGACCTAGAGGTAACATATAGAAGAGTTTTTCTTTTTGTCTCTGATGAGGTTTCTATACGTCTATATGCCACTGTGAAATCAATTGTACAGATTGGCAACTAAAATATCTCTTATTCGTAACTTTAAGTTCCTGATTCTCCCACGAGTGGGGGTGACATGTGAAATGACTGCATATGATGGACGAATAAATCGGTGTATAGAGGGTTGCGGTGGCATAAACTGCAGCGCTCACATCATACTAAACATTCAAATGCCAAAGGTGTTGTCACGCAATTTAAACTCGCGTATCAACGAAATTACGCGATGAAAAACTACCCCGCGACTATTTATTTTGAAAGAAAAAATTTTCATTAAATCCGGCATCCAACATGTTCTCCAACGGCCCCAAAGAATGAGGCGAGACGATAAATAATACCGACCCATTATATTTTTTAAAAAAAGCAGCTGTCTTTCCCCAAAATGCATAAGAAGGGGAAAAAATTGGGCCATTAGGCATGTAGATTGCTGCCTTGGGCCTCCTGTCAACCATTAATCACTATAGTTTGGGTTCACGTGTTTGTTTTACAGGCGTAGACGAGGACGGCGGCAGCAGTGTATATACTATATATAAGAACGTGTATATGACGTAGGTTAACTTGCGGGCAAATTGGGTTCTCTCCCTAGGCATTCTCCCTTCCGCTCCGGCTACACCTCAAGACTTTAACCCCCACGCCCTCCTCCCTCTGCCCTTCCCCGCACACCAAGAAGTTGTCGCCCTGCCGGCATGAAGACATGAGCCGTGGTGAACGCCCCCAGGGAACCGGGGCCTCGACGTCTTAATTGGGCGCCGAGGTAAGTCAAACTCTTGTCGGAAGTCGTGCTGAGGAGGGGAGACGCCGTGAACGCCGCGGGCGCAGAACGGATGATTCTCTATACGGCCCTCGGTTCACCTCGTGGATCGTTAAGCAATCGGAGTGGGCGGGCGTCAGAACTTTAAGACGCGAAACCAAATCATTTCGAGGCCGCCATGAACAATCGATGCATTCGAGAAAAAAGAGCGACCCGGAAAAGCGCAATTGCCCTTAAGCGTAAACAAAACGAAAGCGACCACCGATCAGAAAAGTAAACTCATAACTAAAAGGATCCTAGACTTGATTCTGTTCGCCTTGAGCCTTTATCTTTTTCTGAGCCCGATGCACGGCTCTAAAATTTCAATGGGGGCATATTTAGACACAAGAATCCTCGCAAGAAGTCTCCAAACCCTTAATGGCCACAATTAACCGGCAAAGTACGAACAAATGCTGCAGCACGAACTTGAAACGGCGATGACAGGTACGCTCACTTCATAAATAATATTCAAAGGCCAAAAGAAGCATAGGGCTCTTTAAGCTCGTGATTTTCAACGGAACAATGTATTACGATTAGGGACCATAATAGCTACGATTGAAGCCTCCCCAAGTGCTCGGGATGTTTACAGTAATTATCATTCTAACTAATACACTCTAATAACTAACTAATCCAAATGTTCAAAACCACTCACTGATATTAAATACTTAATGCGGTTCCGAACCCTAGCAAAAATCATTCTGGAATTCCTTCAGACAAAATTTAAGTATGAAAGCAACAAACGAAAATTTAACAGGCAGAAGTGCAAAGCATTTCAAAAATTCCAAGGATTGCACTTGTTGGCTAAGAGGACTTCCTCATTTTATCGCTTTGAACAGACCTCTCGATGGCATTGGTACAAGAATTACGTTCTACGAATCGGATAAAAAAATCAGTATTCACATATCCAATAACTACTATATGATTCTAATTCAAGTCAGCGATAGAGCTGAGTGAGCAGTACTATTCTACAGCCATACTGTTGTAGTATTTCTCGAGTTTTGCGGGCCTTTTCTTTAAAAAACTACTCATCTAACGACTAATATCACTTTTGCGTTGTATTTAAAATACTATCAGCTTAATTAAAACATGGAAAAACTAGAGAAACACAATAAAAATTTGATGAAAACCTTATTTGGAAATCTCACGATTTTAACGAAACACCCAGCTACCCTTAGTATATATCTTTAGTTAAATATTTTTCAAAATTGATGTAGGCCAACAAATCATCCATTCACAACCTCCATAGAAAGAATAGGATCGAGTGAGGTACAGAAATAATTTATCCTAGGTAGGGAATACTATAGAGAATAAAAAGGAAAAATCGCCCCAAAAGCAATAGGCAAGAAGGCAGGGCATTCGACGAACGCACAAGACTGCAAACCTCCATATCTTTCCCTGTGCCTGCAAAATCCCACTCTAAAGAAGCAGGGTTTTCGTTTTTATGACCAATCCAACAACCGCGATACGAGGGACTCGACTGGGAGGAGGACATAACCATTTTACATCAGCGGCAAGGAATAACGCAGCATAACTCGGGACGTGGGGCTCCTTGACATGGAAAAGAGTGGACTCCTGCTGGAGGCGAATGGTCTCTTCATACCTCCAGGGGAAGAGGGAGAATGCAGCAAGGCTGTCTACTATCTTGAAGTTCCAAAATTGCTGTATATTTCCCGAATGAGCTGCGGGAAAATAAAAGTAACGTATCGAGGAGCCGTTGCATAAGAAAAATAACCATCTGCTTGAGTTAAACCCCTTCTATTATTAACAATACACCCTTCGAGAACATCATCTATAACTTTTCCATTATATTCAACATGATTTAAATAGCATACTTAGAGCTCACAAAGGTTAGGTGGCGTTTTTGGTCTTAACGTAATTAGATATTTATTTTAATATATCTCAACCATCCGCATTCGCCACCAATAAACCCACTTTGGTCTTACTACTTCTTTTCTAAATATTTAAGGATTAAAACTAAAAATTATACCTCAAATGATTCGAAGGGAATCATCATAAAACCACAACTAAAAAGAAAAATTAAATACCTGCCTAAAACGATCCCAAAAAATGTAATTCACTTTAATCTAGCTAAATGATCCCAACACTTGAATTCATCCGATTTATGTACCTCAGGACGAGGGGTTAAAAATAGGAGCTCCGATTCAGCCATAAAGCATCTTACAAAATGGAGAAGATGAGCTTCTCGGCTTCAGGTGTAAGAACACAGGGCTATAACACCACAATGGCCGCATTAAGTTTAAGCCCCACACATCAGAAAAACAGGCACACGCCAGAGACTATAATTATTCCCGTTTAACCTAACTGTGGGGGTTTGAGATAAAACTAATCTCACGTAAGGGTGACCAACTACAGACAGATGGACCACGAATTATTTCAGTTTCTGGCGGGAGCCAATTCTTCCACCGTGTGGTGCTCAAACTTTTTTTATACGGCCATTTAAGGTAGTTTGAACGAGTTTGTTCATTAGTCATAATGGAGATCATATTCGAAAAATACGTTTTAATATCAGCAGCTGCAGGATACATGAAATAAATATTGCATTATTACTGTTGAAATAATATACATTTACATGAATGAATTTCTAAGTAATTAAATAGAAATACCTATTTAAGCACTTAACCTGACTCATTTTTTTTCGCGAGGTACGTTTAAAACTCCTTCACAACGGAAAGCTTTTTGTGATTCTGAAAAAATCACCGCGGGTACAGCATAATTTATTTGCAAAAATGGTTGAAAAAGCATAAAAAATACACGCTGTTAGTTTTTTTACGAGATCTCGGTGTTACAAATTCCTCAGTTTCTTAAGCAACGTTTCCCTGGAGTGAAAACACACTCCATTTTCCATGTAAAACGGCTGGTATATTTTGGCAAATATCCCGGAAAGTAGTGCGGTAAGGGGCTGATATTTTGGATCTTTAGCAGGGTGAGATAATTTTCAATAAAATTGAGGCTGAATTCATTGATTTTTTTGATGAGGTGATATTTCGCTCAAACTACCTTAAGTATTAAGTAGGATCGAGTCAGGCGATACTTAGTGAAAAAGTGACATATTAAATAAAACTTAAACGATGTATGTTTCACAATTTATTTGGAAGGTTTAGGGTTTGGTATTCCAAATAAAGCGTGAAAAATACATCGTTCAAGCTTTATTTAATACCGTAAGTATCACATCCTCCAGTCCTTATACCACTCTTCCGCTATGGGGTTATAAACCCGGCATATTCCCAAGATTGAAAATAATTACAATACAAGAGTATTTATTGTATCATCAGGCATCATTTCGGCTACGAAAGCTTGTTTGGCGGCAGCAGAGATGTCACACGCATCGAGGGGAACGGCTTCAGCCATGAAACCCCGCTGAATGCATGTGGTAGCGGCAATCTTTCGGGACGGAGTGGAAGGCAAACGATACCAAAAAAAATGAAGAGGGTAAGGATATGAAAAAACACGCGCGGGGAGACCTACAAGAAAGGGCGTGGAGCTTTATTCTGAAAGGGGTTGGGGAGAGAGGGGGTGGGAAGGGAATAAAGGGTATAGCAGAAGGGGGGAGGGAGGAGAAGGGGGGTGTTGGAAGAGGAAGACTTCCTTCCTCTTTAGGTTGCGTCAATCCTCGAGGGAGGGCGATGAAAACTTGAAAGTGGGGGGAAGGAACGGAGTGGATGGGGAGGAGCAAACGACGCGACTGATGCCCAAGGTAGAAGAGGAGATAACGAGTGACGGGGTGAAGTAGAAGAGGAGGAAGTAGGCGGGGAGCAGGGGTGCGGGGAACCTTCCAAAAAAAGTTTTGTGGGCGAGGAAACAAGCGAGAAAGGGTTTAGGGTTAGTGCTGAGTGATCCTGGGATATTTCGACAACATGCCGATATCGTTCCACATCCACCAAGTTAGGAGTGATACTGGAATAAACCTACGACACTACGAAGAAGAAGCGTCTTCTACAAAGCCACTACAGCCAACATAACAATAATAATAATTTGTTCTTCCAGAACAAACAGATAGATACATTCATTAACAAAGTCGGAAGCACCACACTAGTAGGTGCTACTACTTGTCAGTTTTATTTTACATTCATTACTGAGTATGAAATAAAAATATGATACATATAAAACGAATGAGCGTGTTTGAGAAAGACGAAAAAAAAATACAAAACGAAATGAGCGTATTTGAAAAAATACAATTTTTTTACAGAAAGACAAACTTCTTTTTTTTACACGATACATGTACCCGCGCAAGTCCTGTTTACACGAAGCATGTACCCTCGTAAATTCATGCATGAACGCACTGGATTGGATTAGATACTAGGGGAGGCGACCGACAGCTAAGGTCATGTGCGCCATAGGGGATATGTAAGGTAGGAAGGGTGGATAGAAACCCAGCGTCGGCATTAGCCTGCTCTTAACGAAAGGCGCCAAAGGGACCACGGTTTAACGTCTCATTCGACAGACGGAGTACTGTACTTGAAGTGCCCTCCACAAGACACTCACGTAGGGATCGGGATTCCTCTGAAAAACATCCTCCTCTGCAGGGATTTGAACACAGGCCGTCGGTATGGTTAGCCAGTACTCTGGCCACCACACCAACCCGATCCCCTGCATGAACGTATTTACTATTAAAACTGCACCGTGTAGACACCCAAAATTGCGCAAATGCAAGGATGCGTGGGCATCAAGTAGCCCCTGCTCTAATTTGGAGCATTTGTCCACGCATATAATCGGACAGGTACTTGCGCGGATACATACGTTGTGTAAACATGCCTTGAGGAAGCATTTCATTAAAATGAGTATGGGTATAATATTACTCGCCAAAGATCACTAAACGCTAAGGACTAAGTTCTCCAAGAATGCAATAAGAAAATAAAAATACGAAGACAAAACTCCTGGTAACCAGGAGATAGAGTGGTTGAAGCAGAAGTCACACGGAGAGCAGAGAAATGAGAGCGAGTAGTCTTCACACATCTCGGAAGTACCAGCTCGTGGAACGGACGAAGTATATAACGGACATCAAGCGGAGAATAGCCCCAGCTAAGAAGGCGTTCATGGCAAAAAGACAACAGCTGTGTTGAAAGACGATAGGACTTCAAACTAAGAAACAGTTTTTGTGAAAACATCCGTGAGGCACTCTATGAATCGTAAGCAAGAAGCATTGGAAAAGCAGAGTAGAACAGACTAGAAGCCTTCGAAACCTGGACCTGGAGGAGGATGCCGAAGATCAAATGGACGGGCAAAATAAGAAATGATGAAGTTTACAGAATAGTAGAAGAGAAAAGGACCAAACACAGAAAAGAAGAGTCAGATGGATTGGAAACAACCTGAGGGACAGTGGGTTTGTGAGCAACACAACAGAAGGAATAACAGGGTTAAATCCCAAGAGTCCTTTTCCTTCTATTTTAACCACAATTATATTTCCCACAAACCCATGGACCCAATCCATCTGGATCTTCTTTCCCATCTAGTGTTCCACATGATCCGTTCCTCTGCCGTGCTTCAGTAGATATACTACTCCACATATTATTTTATCCGTAACTTTGATCTTCAGCATTCGCCTTCGACACCAGGTTTTGACAGTTTTTAACCTTTTCTTCTCTTCTCTCCATAGATGGAAGATGGGACTTTCTAGTCCCAATCTCGCCTAATAAAGACGTTTTATTATTATTATTATTATTGTTTTCGGGTTAGCTGCGTCAAGTTTTATTCAGATGACGTTTCGTGGCCTATGCTGGCCACATCTTCAGATCAGGTCTGAGTGCCGACAGATGTCAAGTCAAAGACAAAATACGTTTATTTCCACACCAAACAATACAAAATAATAACAAAAACAAAAACAACGGTGTGGACCCCGCTTTACGCTGTCGCCTCTTCAAAATGGCCCTGTATATATACCATCCTCAGGTTGGCCTACCAGTGGCGCGACCAATCAGCGTCGAGGACCCCGATTTTGGCGCGCTTTTGCGTATGAGTCTTTTCCAAGCGGTGTTCAGTCTATGCCCATCATCTCTATTGAAATTGTCTGCTACTTATTCAATTTCAGTAGCCTCCCGGATGATGCGAGGGAAATAATGCTTTTCTTTGGCTATGACTTTTGCTTTATCAATCATAATCTGATGCCAGGGATTAGTGAACGCATGTTCTGCCACTGCTGATTGTTCGCAATGCTTATTTTTGAGAGCCCTGCGGTGTTCGTTCAGTCGGACGGAAGATGTGGCCAGCATAGGCCACGAAACGTCATCTGAATAAAACTTGACGCAGCTAACCCGAAAACAATGGAGAGAACTGCAATCCATCGCTGCGAAAGCCTTAAACAGAAATTATCTTCTCTTATTTTCCAACGTTCCACATTTCTGATCGATATGGTGCAACGCACCACAACAATATTTTCACATACCGTTTCCTCGTTTGTTGACAGTACTATTCATATTATTCGATACGCTCCGTAATTTTCGCCGTGCGTCTACATTTTATAACCGCTATGAAACCTTCACAGAGAGGGAGGATATCTGAAAATGAACATCACAGAACCATGAGTGTGTAAGGCAGACGCAAGGAAAGGGATGTTAGTTGAGAGGGAAAAGGAAGTCAGAGACGGGGAAAGGGCGCAAAGAAGGGGTCGAGGAACAAACCTCTTTGGAAGTTTAATACGAAACTTTCTGCTTGCCTTGCCACCTCTCCGGCGAGATCCACGTGATATTTAGCGGAAAACGTTGCTGCACCAGTTATTCCCCATCCGAGGCGAATAAAATTTCCCTCTTGGACGAGTGCAGGACTCCCCGTACGCTCAGCATGAGAAGCAAGAAATTAATTACCTACAACCTGAGTTGACGTCATTGAGGCCACGCGGAAAAATGAAATTGTAAATTAGGAAAGGCCGACTCGATGCAAGTGATGAGGATGTGCAACATTTTCATTACGACACGAAGTCATCGTCGTTTTCACTTCGACGACAGTCGGCAAACCAAGACAAAGACTTTTTTCAAGCTAGTCTCTTGTAAATGAAAACACGACCTAAATCACAAAATTATATATACATAAAAATACGCATTCGAAATTTATCAGCAATTCGTCGGGTCACAAGTTTACGACAGCAAGAAAATTATTTTTTTCACTAACTAGAAACGTGTCCTCTCTTCACAAATTGATATGGACCCAGTTAATAAACCCAAACATGGGAACTTTTAGTTCCTTCTATTTGGTGTTTTGTATTCTCCTGAGTAGTTGCATTGCAATATTTTGCAGAAGTATTTAGCTTAACAAATCAAATACGTCTTCTGTTACTCGCATAAAGTTATATGTATCCCCCTGAAGAGATATATAGATACGATGTTCTAGATAGATAAATGGGTAGTGCGGTGGGCTGCTGAAGGTTGTCCCAACCCCGATTGCGAGTTGATCCGAAGCTATCGTTATTGTTTAAATACTGCCTGAAATCTACTAATCGAATCGATTAAAGTCGACCTGCTCGGTTCGAAGATAAATTCAGGAGCAATTTTAGTTACATATGTGATTGTAAATAATTGCACTTCGCGGAATTTAGACATAGTAAAAGAAAAATGACTTCGTATTTTCCAAACTCTTTATTTGCATAACCGGTTTCGAAGTCACTACATCATCCTCAGAGGTCATGTGTTAAGTACAGGGGCGATGGCTATACTAGCTAACTTACTACTGCATTTTAACTCGGCACATGACCTCTGATGGTGATGTAACATCGAAACCGGTTAGGTATTTAAATAAAAAGCGCGGAAAATACGAAATCATTTTTCTTTTACTTAGCGATGTTAGTTCCAGAGAATATAATCAACGGATTTTGTGCCAGAAAAATGGGCACAACCCGATTATCGATTTTCGTTGAAATACAACACAGGGAAGAAACACCCACTAGCCGATTTAAGACGGAATGATCCAGTAGTTTTACGAAGCATCTATTAATTTCAAGCATCAATGAAGAGCCAAAAAACTGAATAACATTCAAACTGCTCTTCACGCGAAGTCGAAGCATCGCAATCATCGGTTGTCTCCGTAGGCGATCGACACCTGTAAAAGTTTTAGATCGTCTGCACAGCTAAGGATAGCAGAGTGTAGCTCACTAGGGAAAAGATGTTCTGGGGCGTAGAGAAATCATGGAGAGAAACCAATCGTCGGCATAAAATCTACTCCGAGAGAACTGCAGAGCAAGTTGTGATAAACGGAGTACTACTTAATGGAATTCGCCACTTCATCCCAATCGTCGGTTATTTCCGGAAGCGATAGGCTACTGTAAACGTTTTAGGTATCCTACTACGGAAACGACTTTATGGGGTGCAGTGAGTCGATGGAGAGAAACCCAGAGACGGCATTTTTCTACTCCCTTGCCCAGTGAACTGCTCATTCCATCTGATGAACGCAGTATTACATAATAGAATTCGCCACGAGATTCACCATTTAATGTAATCCACTTCTACAAATTAAAGACTAACAATTTTAGAAGTATGAACTACTTAATACCTTCCACATAGCACTCCAGCAGGGATCGGGACTTCGATGATATATCTCCTCCACAGCAAATATTCGAAAGCGGAAAAATTGTTAACGATGGAGGGTGCTCTGTAACTCGTAGTCAGCGAGAAAAGTCGAAAAGCCTACCGAACGAAAATAATAAATATTCTGCAAGCTGTATTTTACGAAATATCTTTTTACGAATTTTTTACGAAAATTTCACGAAAATACGAAATATGAAAATATATGGGGGTAAAATCGTTGAAAGGAAGTAGAAAAACACTGCTCTCGCTACTGTCGCTTGGTAGCGAGGTAAGGGGCTGTCCATAATCCACGTAGACATCAAACAGGGGCGGGGGGATACGAGGGTTGTAAACGAATGTCCACTTTGGGGGGAGGGAGGGTAGGAGGGAGGGAGGGATCTACGCTGACAATGGTCGTCACGACGCGTTTCAAGTTTTACAATTTATAGTATATGACGCATTATCATAACTACAAGAGTAGTTTTTCTTATACTTACCTTTCCTTAAAATCAGCCAGATAGACCAGCCAGACAGATAGTCCATGACAATCAATTAATGTCCCGCTTCACAGCTTTCTCCGCAAAAACAGAGAAGTCTACGTGGACAACAGAGGGGGACGAGGGGGGTGGTTCGGATGAAGTCTAAAAGTGTCCACGATGGGGGGTGGGGAGGTCAAAAAGTGGCCTATTTTTGTTTACGTGGATTATGGACAGTCCCTGATTAGATAACAGCGGAGTTGAAAGATACATTTTACGTTATATTTTTTTCTCGAAATGATCTCCACGATTTAGAGAATAGCACTACAGAACTGAAGCCAGTACACCAACCTGATAGTAATTTTCCCTTCGAGTCATGTTTTTTAACTCGACGTTTTGGGACATTTAACCAACGACGGTAAGCTAAGCGCAGTGCCCTTGAGGCACGCGAGTTAGGGATTCGGAGGGAGATTAAAAAAAGGGGGGGAAAGCAGACCAGCTCGGCCCCCCGTCAGTCCTCAAGGAAAAGGAGAGGCACTTGAGAGAGTGAAGCGAGGGGAGGAAGGATAGAGGGGGGGGGGGGCTTTAAGTGTGGCGCGTTATGCGTACTTAAGTACCTATATACAAACTGCGAGACCTTCTTTTCACAGTTCCGGAAGAAGGGACGAAGAAACAAAACAGCGTGACTAATCAGCCCAGTAATATTCAGCGCTACCCAGGGACTATGTTCTAACCACTTGGACCCAGTTACAAAAACCGCCGTTTCCAGCAGAACGTCCATATATTTCATGCATCCCTGTTACATCTCCTTTTACAAAGACTTGTTTCACTGTCATAATGACAAAAAATTCCATTATAGAACCTTTTGTATACGGGTTGATTGCGGTGGTCGAGCGGGGGTATGTTACAGGCGTCCCCCATGCAGTAGGTAAACGCGACGACAGAGATAGAGAAATCAGCTACTTCTTCCTTGTTAGACCCTACTTGCCAGTGATTGGGATCCTCATGGGGTAGGCATAAAAACAGAGTTAGAGCGCGTGCAGAGAATATCATCAAGCTACGTGAAAGGTCGTTATGATAGTATTTTTAGTGTTACTGACCTCAAGCAACAATTTGGATGGGAATCGCTTTCAGACCGTCGATTGATAATTAATCTAAATCTTTTATGTAAATTTAAATCCGATTTATTTTCAGACGAAGTTATCAACATCTTACAAACTACAAAATGCTAGGGTAGATGAGATCATGAGAAAACACAAGGGAAATAGATTGTAGAACAGAAAGGTTTAAAATGCTGTTATTCCCGCATTCGATAAGAGACCATAATGGCTGCGTTTTGACTTAGAAGTAGGTCAGTTGACAGGTAGTGTAGCTGATTTATTCATGCGCCCCCAGATAAATGTTTCTAAATCTGCCAAGTAGTGCCAACACAATTTTCTGCAAGTTCCCTGCATGACTCTTGTGTCACGTTTGCAAGGTTACATTATAGATTATTTTAGTAGTTTCTGTAGCATTTTTAGCATACCGATAGTGTGGTGCCTGTTGATGAAAGTAAATTTTTTCACTGTAGTTCATGTTGGTGATAAGTCACCCTTGCCAAACACCTTCGTGGTGGCTTACAAAGTAATAAGTAATGTAGATTAGGGCTACAGTCCACCGCTTCCGTATGACACAATAAGAAATCGCGGTGAATGCTTATGAATCAAATACCAGGATCAATAACATTGACTATTCACACTACGGATAGGAAATCATTCCTAAAACAGGAAGATACTGTGACGGTATTCGTACAATTGTTTGAAATTCACAGTGGAAAAATCATCCGCCTGGACTGGGAATCGAACCCAGATACCTCGATTTCACGCCGAGTGCTCAAACCAGTAAAGCTACCCAGGCGTCCTCTTCTCCCTCAGAGCACGCGGCGCGAAATCGAGGGATCTGGGTTCGATTCCCAGTCAAGGCGAATGATTTTTCCGCGGTGAATTTCAAACAATTGAGTGATCACTAGCGGGTGGCTCCGTAAAAGTTACTGCGCGGCAGGTTCCGTATTTCTTTGTAAAGGTATTCGTACAAATTTTTCCGTTTTTGTCACGTTCGTGCGGATATTTTACGTCAGCCGCAAGTGCAAATAAACGACTTTTTTTTCGACGTTGACTGACTTGCTTCTGTTCTCATAGCAGGGAGGGAGGGAGGTAAGTATAGCGGGTGGGGCGGCAAAAGAGGGATGGAAACATCCCAGAGAGAGGGAGGAGGCGAAGAAGTGAGGCCCGACCATCTGCGAGAGGGTGGACCTTGTAGAAGAGGAGGGAAGACCACTTGAAAAGGGGAGTGGGGCGGGGGAGTGGGCGAGAGGGGGGGGGGTGGGAGGAGAAGGTAGGGAGGACGGAGGGCAAGGGACGCGACAAAGGAAATATGTCCGTGCGAGTGACGCAAACAACTACGCCAAGGCAAGAACACCGACGAGGCAAGGAGTATCACCGAGTGGGTTTGTTTCGCCGTTTCCCTTCCCAACCTTGTCGCGCGCTCAGACGCACTCACGGTTCATTGCCACCAGTGTTTTAAGTCCCGTGGACTCATTAACAGCAGTCCTCAATTCGTCTCCATACGTTTCCCTTTAAGCCTTGATGATTTTATTTTACTCGCCTTAAATTTACGTGGGTCACGACCTAGCTCATCCACCGCCCAAAGATTTATCCCCTCATTAAGGTGTGGGTAGGGAGAGAATTTTCTCAGAAATACAACATAGAGACCATATTCCAATTCTGTTTTGAACATTTAAGCAGTTTTAAAAAGCCAGGGGAGAATCTAGAAATTTTAATTCAGGGAAAACTTTGTTTTCACGAATGACCTTCTCAGTACTTCGATATTCTCAGGTTTACCTTAGCAAAGATTTATGACGGATGAATGGGTAGAAATACTCCGTATGGTTCACAATATACTTAACCCTCTAAAGGTCGATTTACTTGGTACATTTTATTGCACAAACGAATGTACCACAGCATGTACATGAAACTGAATGGAAATAGAGCAGGTTCTATTTCCCGTTAAGTCATTCAGACAATCATACAATTTGCCGCTTTACACGTTACAATTTCCCTCAAGCAAGAGTTCATACATTCGTTTGCACAATAAAATGCAAAGTAAAGCAGTCTTAAAACACAAAATAGAGGCCATGTTCAAATTATGTTTAAAAATGTTAGCAGTTTCAAAAAGCCTGAGGAAAATGTAGAAATGTTGATGCCGGAAAAACTTTGTTTTCACGAATGACCTTCTCAGTAATTCGATCTTCTCCGGCTTACCTGAGTGAAGATTTATGACGGCTTAATGGGTAGAATTACTCCGTATGGTTTACAATATACTTACCCCTCTCGGTGCGATGGGTCCATGTAGCGGCTTTTGCAGCGTGACCAATATTTCAGCTCATAAATCGATATCGTTCAACATTACATCACCTTCTATTTTCAGGTGGTACAAAAGAATGTCTTTCATTGAAGACTAAATCAATTTATATAAAATATAAAAAAATTGTAAATGGATATATATAACAATAAATTCATGTTTTTCATCCTGAGGCGATACACTTTACCAAATTATCCTCGGCAATACTTGTTGGCACTGCTGGAAAGAGCACTGTGAGGGTTAATTACCTGTAGACCCGTTCCATCAAAAAGGCGATACCATCAGTCACAACGAAATTTGTAGGGGAAAACATCGTCGTCATCACGTATTACGACGACATCAGATACATCACTCAAGTGTCTGACGATATCATCTTAACGATGAATAACAAATAATTGTATTGTGATAATTAAAAAGAGGTAACATTGATCTATTTCTCAGTAACTAATTAATGTACACACTTGAGGATTTAACCTGACATATTTGTGGCATACTGTACGCCGCAAATTCCTTTACGACCAAAGGCAATTTTTTGCGATTGTAAAAAAATCATACTTCAGTGAGGAAAAAATTTATTTCCTTTTTAATAGCGCGACCATACAAGCTGCATATGGTAGCATTTCACTTATTCAAACAAAGTCTCTCTCATAAAAATAACAGCCGTACCGTATACCATGGGTGACTGCTTATTTTTTTACAAATATCTCTCGGAGTGGTGCGATAGCTGACTGATAATGTGGTCCCATTAGAAAAAAGTGATCTCCTCCTTTATAATTATAAAAAACTAATTGAATTTAGAAAGTGAAGGTATTTCGCACTTGCTACCTAAATTTCCAATCAATTTTATCACGTGTAATTCAGACGAGGGAAATAAAACAGTAAAATAGAGCAAAGCGCGACGGCAGACATATTAATTGATGGTGAAAAAGGGGGCAGAACAGAAATAATAGAACGACTTCTAGAGTAAGGAACCTAATAACGATACTATATATTTTTTAATGTTCCTAATCCAATGGAAGCGGTTGGTTCACAAGGTTGCCGTTACGTTTTTCCAAACTAGCGCGGTCCGGAAAACGACGGCAAGCCAATAATTCCACTCAATTTTTCTTTTTCCTCAGTTTCAACATATTTAAACTGCAAGCGAGCACGATTTTCAAGCACTTCAAGGTTGAAAATTTTCACAAGGTCATCTTGCGAGGGGTGGGAAAAAATCATTCAGAAACTTTAGTTTTAACTGACCATCGAGAGGTAGAATCTGATAGACCAATAGTATATCTAATAATTACAAATTCCGTCGGACAAATGCACCAGATGGCGCCAGAACAATTTCATTTTTTCCGCACCCCGCCAGCACCTGCACCTCATTAACCGTGCGCGTTCAAATACCCACACGAGCTGATTATATTTCCATTAAAGGAGCTTCATTTAACAAAAAAACTCAGCTGAATAGTTATTCTAAAAAAAATCAACTAACACCACGAGGTAGAATAACATTTAAGTATTCAAGAATCTCATTACTTAATACCGCTTTTGTTTTGAGTGTTAACAAGATGTGGAAATAGAAATACATGGGCGATAATGAATGAAAATTTGCAGCGAATAATTAACGTGTGCATAATTAAATTCAACACACTCCTAACTGCAGGCGCCAAATTTTACGCGGATTAAATCTGCAATTATTTGGAGCAATTATAAACCCCTGGAACCGAGCATCGCGTAAACTGTGGCCACAAAGCGATGACCAAGAAAGGAAAATGAAGAGATTAAAAGACAAAACTTTCCGTGACGAATTAATAGTGGACTGGGTTGTTTCTCTTCAATTGAGAACTCCCGGAAAAAAAAGCCAGACGTGATTACGACCCAAACGTAGAAAATGGGTGGAGCTCGAATTATATGCCATATTCTTAAATGCTACGAAAACTTTTCCATTACTTTAAAGTTAATTCCTCCAGAGAGGCGTATAATTAACTCAAAAAGTCACTACAATTAATTCTCAATGTATTCCCAACAATAAATAAACCAAATGGTTAATGATAGTAATATGATGTAATTTAGTACAATATAATATGACAATAGCGTTACATAATATAACCATTGCATAACATAAAATAATCACAACATAACATAAAATAGCCTTATCATAACATAATATAGCCATAGCATACCATAAAATAATCACAGCATAACGTCTTATAGTCATAGTACAACGTACCATGAGCAAAGCATAACGTAGCATAAGCCATAAGATAAAATAATAAAACCATATGATAACTTAATATATCCAAAGCATACTAAAATATCCACATTATAATATTATATAACCATTGCATAAAATATTATAACCTTAACATTTTTACAACATAACCATAGCATAACATAAACATAATATAACCATAGCATAACATAAAGATATTATAACATAACACAAACATAGCATAGCATAGCTATTGCATAGCATAACAAGTATATTAGAGCAAGACTAATTACACTAATTAATTACATTATAATACATAATGTACATAATACACCAGGGAATTCCAATATATGGAATATAGATACCACTTAATATCACTACCATGACGGTAAGGAATACGGCCACAATACATAAGTATTATGATGAGGAAGGAATTTTTCATAAGAAAGTACCATGGGCATTTTGAATTTGAGAAACGAAGAATTCAGAGGGAGGGGCCGAAAAGAGACCTTGCTAAACGGGAAAAATTCCTCGAGCCACCCCTGACCGCAGTTACAGAAAAATATGTAACGTATTACGGGCAGATTCGAAGCATTTCCGAGTTGCGTGTCGGAGGTAAGAATTCTGAGTCGCCCAGAAAAACTCGCTTCGTTGCCAAACCGTCAAAAAATATAACATAAATTTATCGGGACCTGGCCCAAGCGATGATACTATACCGCCCGCGACTGGAACATTATACATATATATATTCTTTTTTCCTAAGAATCAGTTCCACGCTTCCGAAAGAAGATGGCCCCGATTTTATGGAAGTTTAGCACGCAACGAGAGATCCACCTCGCACGGTTAAAATTTCGGTCACTCCCTCGTCAAACGAGATTCCCCCCCCCCCCGCCCCCCCCCCGCCCTCCTCGCAGTATATACGAAATAGGAAAACGATTCGACGAGAGATACACGGATACCACAAGACACCGCACGAGACCCAGTCATCCCAAATATTCAGCTGAGTTATTAGAATGTTCAATTCGCAAGAATGCAGACGGTGAAATTCCCGGAGAAAAAGGAATGTCAGGAACGAAGGAATCGACTAATAGCCAGTAGCAGGAACGACACACATGTGCTCCATAAAGTTATGGGACCCATAAGCCATGGCAACCATTCAAGAAGTTATGCACAAACATTCGATGAATTTATTGGCTTCATAACTTTATGCTGAAGATAAAATGGACGGACAAAATGAGAAATTAAAAAGCGTACAGAAGAGCAGAAGAGGAAATGACCAAATGGAACACCATACAGAAAAGAGAAACCAGATCAGTTTGCTTATTTTCTTGCATTCGATTTTCGTATACGCTTCGATTTTTCCTAAAATTGGATTTCTAAGCTCGAAAATCTTAAATTTTTGCCTTACTTCAACAATGGAATGTTTTATTTACATAGATTTTGATCGATCGATATTTATATCGATCTGAGTTCGGTTGGTAAACGTAGTGAATGTCACCCCAATAAAGGTGTTCTATTTATTATTATAGAACACCATAGAGAAAGGAAGAACAAGATGGATTGGACACACCCTGAGACACTGGATTTGTGAAGAGCATAACTGAAGGTAAAATAGAGGGAAAATTCCCCAGAGGAAGACATAGGAGTAAGTTCATGGACCAAATAAAAGAGAAAAGTATTTAGGAAGAGATACCAGGAGGTAAGGGAACTAGCATTTGATAGGGAAGGGTGGAAGGCTGCAGTTAACCAATCTTAGGATTGAAAGACAAATGATGAACTTACGGCATGGAGTTATGAGTTACATAAGTAGCTAATACGGCAGATGCGCAATGAACCGCTTGGAGATGTAAGTACGCGATAAAAGAGTTGATTTGAGACAGATGGCCAGTTTGTTTACTCTTACTGACTAATTATTATGTGCAGTGGCAACTTATCACACGCTAAGCTTTCGTAAATTTTATCCGGCGGTAGAAGATTAAATCAAATATTCGCAGCTATTGACTATTGGTAAGTAATATAAGTAACTAGTACATGTGTTCCTACAACCCTAATAAATTTATGAGATCTATAACTTTATGGATATCTTAAATATTGATTCCATAACAAAATAATCTTTCAACTGGCCATAAGATAGTTAATCGTACAGGTGGAAGCGAAGGACACTTTAACTTTATTGAACCCAGCAGAATCAATTAAAACTAGCTAAAAGTTTACAGAAAATCACATTCTCCTGCCTACTGGCACTAATTACCCATAAACCCCCGGTAATGTCCTGCAAGGGATTCTACACATGCGGAGATTTCAACTGTCCGGTCCGTCGTATCCTTATTATTTCAATAAGATATTAGGTAAGGGTTATGGTGATGTAAACGGGGATAATCATTTAAGGAACGAGACGCAACGAAGTCCGAAAGGAAGATGAGGGTGTAAAGACGGAAGGAGTAAGTTCAATTGGTAGAAAAGAAGATATGAATGAAATCAATATTAACAGTCATACACGGTTTAAACTTTCGTACTAATACAGACCGACAGGGAAAAGGACAAGGAACAGAGTTACTCGGGGATTTAACCCGCACCCGACTCACTCGACGGGTAATAAACACATAACAAAGAGCTAAACGCTCACATCCAACATATCCATCCTAACCGGCATCAACATACAACTCTGGTACTTACATAGCACAGTTAAGCGCACTTGTTGTTAAGTATTGTACCGGCTAAGGTAGGTTTTGTTGAATGTCAGAGAATCTCCTTCCGGTATCCTAGATTTTCAGGGGTTTTTTCGCTCAAGTATATATTTTTCGCCTCAGCATACGATCTACCACTCTTCATTATATTCATGAAACCTATTCTCCTTCTTCCCCTTCCGCGCTAGCCCAACATCCTTCCCTCTATCACAGTCTTGAGCAACCCATCACCCCTAATTACATCCTCCGGCCACCTACTCCGCCGATATCGAATTTTATTCAAAAGTTTCCTTTCCTCGCCCAGTATCTCAAACACTTCCTGGTTAGTCTTCCTCTCCGTCCACCTCACCTTCTCCATCCATCTCCACACCCACATCTCAAATGCCTGCAGCCTATTCTCGTCCTCCTATCTGAGGGTCCACGTTTCTGCCCCATACGAAGCCACGCTCCATATCAAACTCTTCACCATCCTCTTCTTCACATCCTTCCGTATATCCCCGTCATCAGCTCCCTTCCATTACTAAACGCCTCCTTAGCTAGCGCTATTCTCTTCCGTATGTCATTGTTGCTCTGTCCGTTTTCTTCTAGCGTACCACCTAACTAACTAAATCGGTCCACTTGCTCCATTTGTGTCCTCCAACTTTCGCACACACTTTATCACAAGCTTCGCTTTCTAACCTTTAGCTAACACTTTAGCAAATCGCTGTAACCTCCTTTCGGAAATCTCGTATTTAAAATATTTTTTGTATTAATTTTCATAATTATATATCTGTAGTGATTACTGTGTCATGTGAATTGCTTCTTTGTCTTGAAGGTTCCCCCGACAACAGGCAAATGCCTTAGGGGTCACCAAAACTAAAGCTATCTAAGCCCCTATGTCCTAGAAGTCACCTAGGCTCCTGTAAACTATTTTTTTAAACAATTATGTATTTATTGATCATGACAAGGAGCAATAAGTTATTATCATGTAAACTATCTCACCAAGGGATCGGGGTTCCGATGAAAAATCTCGGCTGATGATGCCGGGATTCGAACCCGCCCCATCGGAATAACAAGCAAGCACGTACACTTCATCCACCACGCCAACCCGATTTCCCAAATCGCGGACGTAAAATTACAACGACAGGCAGCTCAAGGGTTTGAAGAACAAAATAACACGCGAAGAGGGGTTTTCAAGGGTATTTGCAGTCTCCGAATTTCCCTCTCGCGTACCCACACACACACCCAAATACAGACACACGTTACGTCAAGGGGGGGGGGGGAGGGAGGGAGGAAGAGATGGCGGGAAAGAGAGAGGGGAGGAGAGGGGAAAGTTCGAGATATCGACCGGGGTTATTCACCACACCACTCCGTATAAGAGAGCGAGGGGGCGCATGGCGGAGGGTGCGGGGGGGAGGGAGAAGTTGAACGAAGGGAGTGGCTACGGGCAGGAAGGGGGAGGAAGAGAGAGAGAAATACAAAGAGAGAGTGAGGGGGTGAGGGAAGTTAAAAAAGAGCAGGGCAAGGGAGGTGGCAGGGAGTGTTTTAAAGGGGGCAGAGGAGGCAAGAGGGAAAAAGGAACGGATATGAGGTTGGGAAAGGAGAATTTCGTGTATATATCGAGGAAGTGGAGGAAGTTACAAGGGGTCTCCGAATTACCGACATGTTGTGACGTTCCGGGAATCGACTACCGCGAAATCGAAAATTCCCGATAGTTCTCTAGGGTTATCGCACTAATCACTTTGATGAAAACAAATCATAAGTGATAGGGGACGGGGGCGGGTCGATGGTAGCGTGATCGACTTCCAACCCGAGGATTTTTGCGACTGTAAATATACAATTAAAATTCTAGAAGGCGGAAAAGAGCCTAGTACCTAAGTCACACGGGGACTTTCGTATATACATCTAGGAGGAAGTTACAAGGGGTCTCCGAATTACCGACATTTTAGAACGTTCCGAGGAATCGACTACCGGGAAGTAGAAAAAATCACCATAGTTCTCTGGTGTTATTGCACTAATCACTTTGATGAACACAAATCATGATGACTAGGGGGCGGGGCGGCTCAGAGGTAGCGTGCTCGACTCCCAACCCGAGGGTTTTTTCGATTTCGAATGAAACAAATAAAATTCTAAAAGGCGGAAAAGGGCTAAATACATAATTCACACTACGAAGGGAGGAATTAGAGGAAGTGAATTCCTTCAGCGGGCACACCCTGAGGAACAACGGGCTCCTGACGAATATAATTGAAGGACCAAAACAGGGAAAAGTCGCAAGGGGATGTCTAAGGGAAAAAACATTGACTAAATAAAGAGACGAGTACATTAGAGGAACTACAACGGAGTAACGGAACTAGAATTAGATTAGGATGGATGGAGGGCCGCAGTCAACCAATCTTAAGAGTCGGATGACCAAAAGCACTAAATGGAATTCTTACCAGGATTTGCAAAGTGACGCGTACTCCCGTAATATCGCCGACGAAAATGCCAGATCTGATTAAACCATAAATGACGTCCCATAACCATCAATTGTACAAAGACAACGTTCCACACAAAACGTTAAACTAAAAAACATTCTTGAGATTTTGCGCTCATTTTTCAAAGTCATGACATTAAAAACGTGTGATATTTCAATCCACATAAATCACATAATTTAACACAATACTGAGACATTCCTCGTCGAAGTTAGGCTTACTTGCTTGAGAAATTCTGAACTGGTGTGATTCAGAGCGACATAGAGAATATTATCATGACGCCTCACTACATCTGTAGGTCTGACAGAAGCGATAAAACAATTGAGAAACATTGCCGAACAGATAGGTACAAGAACTCGTTCTTTCCTCGCACAATGAGCGGCCACAATAAAAACTAAGCTCCACTAAATACACTCCCATAATACATGTCACCATTTCACCTCCCAAAACCTTATCCCTTACATCTTTACACAGCTGGTGTCCTAACACCCACTGCCACCCGCCCACGCGGCGGATCGTAGGTAGTATGTAGATGCAGATGTCCTGGTCATATTTGTGAGTGACAATTACCCAGGTTGCAGGCATTTCGAAACCATCGGAAATTATATTCCCCGATCCCGCTTCTAAATTTGGAACACCCTAAAAAAATCACTTGAACAGTAGTATGGCGATTATGTAAAAGTGTATATCCCGTTTTTATCTCTCGATTTGGGAACGCGAATCATGAAAAATACGGAGAACGGGAGGTATGGAACTCCTGCCCGAAAACAGAAGGGGGAATCGGCAAGGAGGGAAGGAAGTAACTAAGAAAGCGACGTGTAGGGGTCGGGCCAACCTATTCCGAACAGGATAAACTCGGGTGGCGAACGGAGAACGGAACAAGAAGAGGGCCAAAGAAGGGGGAGGGAACGGGATTGGAACGGGAGGCGGACGAAAAATTCGGAAAGGAATGAGAGGAAAGAAAATGATAAATCACCCGCAACGAAATTTCGGGAGCTAGCGCGAGGAGTTGAAGGGGGGAGGAGGAAGATGAAAAATAAAAAGACGATCGCATTCCGAACACCGGAATGTGAACTGCACTTCAAATGAGGATTTTTTTCCCCCCTCAACTACAGAGAAGAGAGTAGAGGGGGCTGGAGGCAGAACAGGGGGAGCTTTTGTGGGGGGAGGGGTTAAGATACAAAAGGATGCGATCCTTAAAGGATTCGAGGCACGCAATGAGTCCACAAAACTCCATCACAACAGCACGATCTACGCCAAACACTCGTGTCTTAGAGTACTCGGCTCGTCGACAGACTCCGGAGTGATTTCTCAATGGAAATCGAACAGGAACGTGTCCTAGGCAGACAAAATAAAAGTTTTCTAGTCCACACCACAACGCAAACAAACCCAATAGGATAAAAACTCACACGAATCAGTTTTACGCTAAGGCTAGAATAATAGACGCATTTGCCCTCACTTCAAAGCGACAAATCTTATCAAGGAAAAGCTGCGCCAAAAACTACATCTACATAATACCCTGCGAGCCGTCGCATGGGCGTGTGGCAGGGGGTGTTAGGTCACCAGCCGTGTAAAGATGTACGTTTGTGCGAGGTGAAATGGTGATATGTATTATAGGAGCGTATTTAGTGGAGCACAGTTGTTATTGCGGTCGCTTATTGTGCGCGGAAAGAACGAGTTTTTGTACCACTCTGTTCGGCAGTGTATCTCTCTCATTTTATCGCATCTGTCAGACCTAGAGATGTAGCGAGAAGTCATGATAATACTCTCTATGTCACTCTGAAAAACATCAGTTCTGAATTGACTGTGGACAGTCAAAAAATATTTGGTCTTCGTAGAGGCCACTGGGTCCCTGTGCCTAAAGCATATTCAACTCTATTCAAAAGATATTGTCTGTCGAATGAGAAGTTAAACCGTGTTCCCCTTGGCGCCTTTCGTTAAGAGCAGGCTAATGCCGACGCCGGGTTTCTATCCGCCCTTCCTCCCTTACCTATCCTCTATGGCGCAAAAGACCTTAGCCGTCGTTCGCCTCCCCAAATATCCAGTGACTATTAAATCGTATTTTTTACACGTGGGACCGAAATTATATAGGTAATCAATTATCGAACAAAATTAAAGAGGCAACATACTGTAAACATTTCCTTAGGTTACATAACCAATGGTTTATGTCTTGGGACAATATCGAAGAGGCAAATACATTATTACAAACACCCGAAACGAAGGATAAATCTACAATACACAAAGCACTCGGATAAATAACAGGTTTAGCGGGACACAGAAATGAAAACTTAAAAACACACAGATCCTGAGAATACCAAGGCATTATGAATGATTTCGGCAAAAAAAGTGCCGGTAAAAAAATATTCGTTGTATTCCCACTGTATAAAATAAAACAGTAAGACAATCGAATTGTTTGTAAGAGCGAAAAAAAAGCTGACTTTCGAGAGTCTAATTAGAGCTTGACACAAAATTTATCCGCCGATCATATAGCTACGTTTCAATTAGCCAGGGGCTGGTTATCTCAAAAAGCACAAATGCATGGCATCGAAAAAAGTTGACTTTCGACGAAAAAAACTATGCGCAAATCTGGATATTCAGGGATACAAATGCGTCAATAAGAGCACAACCCCCACGGCGTTAATTCGAGTAATCGAAAAAAGCAGGAGACGAGAAAAATTTTCGTCGTGAATTACACCGTTTCGCGAATTTTTGGAGATGAATATAGCTATAGGGCTTTTCAACTGTTTCGTAGTTACTTGGCAACGAACGAGATTTCTGAAAAGAAGTGGAAAGCAACAAAGAGAACAGTCAAGCACGCACGACTGACTAAGAGGATTTTCGACGAAAAATGTATCATGGGAAATAAACTGCGCCTCGACCACTGTCATATCCCTGCTATTGTAAGTTGCTCTGCATTATTGGTGGCTTTTACGGCAACAACAATTCTGTTTAAACCATTAAGAAGGTTTCCGACGAAAAGCATATCATGGGAAATAAGCTGCGCCTCCACTACTGCCATATCCTTGCTACTGTAAGTTGCCCAGCATAACCGGTTGCTTATTCGGCAACAATATGTCAGGGCAAACCACATTCTAAGCCTTGGGTGAATCTCTCAACTCGACAATTTCCAACGATTTGGCCAAACCTTAATTAGACTTAAAAGGTTATAAAGGCCCCGCTCGCCTCCACTGCTCCATCTCACGCTGTAAACTAAAAAGATGGAATTACCTCAACTTCTTGGAAGAATTTTCACTTCAGACATATCGTGGGGAACACGCATAGGCACAAAAACATAGGCACAGCACTAAAGAAACCAGGATTTATCAAGCGTCCAATAGGAAAGTCCTGACTGAACAAGTTAAGGAGAGGTGCTACTGCTCTCTGGCTACGCCACACCTCGAAAACGCCGCGAGCATTTGGGAACACAGACAGAGAGTTTTTACCAAAAAATAAATAAAATACAAAGGAGTTTTAAAAGTTACGCGCAAAAAAATGAGTCAAGTTAAAGACTTATTTACATATTTTCATTTCATTACTTAGAATTTCAGTATTATAACGGTATATTATTGCGTCATTAATAATGCAATTCATGCTTTCTACGGCTGTTAATATTAAAATACTTAATGCGAATACGATTGCGATTATGGCCATGAGCTATCTCGCTGAAACTATCTTAATGGAGTACTGAGTAATTTATGTAGATGATAATTCACTCCTGGCTACACCCCCTTCAGATCGCTTGCAAGGCATTATGAAAATGCAGATGAAAGCCAATGAGTTAACATGGAGTGACATAACCAGTTAGAATTCAGGTGGGTTACGGGAGCAAAAGCCCACCACGTCGATATGATCCACGCGGGCCTAACTCACTTTCCACTTAAATATCTTCCTTCACACTGCATTCCCCTTCCGCACCCGAGCGAGTTCCCTCATCCCGCACACCGTGTTCCCCTGCCGTCGAAAACTCAAAAAGTAGTTCCCCCCGACCCGCTGGCCTCCGGCGTCCAAACCAACCCTTATACCACACGCGATCCCCGGCCGCACTCTCCATCCCCCCCGAACACACCGTATCTCTTCTCCCTCTCCTCCAGCCACCCAAACCCCTCTCGACCTGCAACTGAGACTGGCATTCCCGACAAGTGGAAAGAAGGGTGCAAAGTTTCAACGCCTCGGGGCGGGTGGGCGAAACAAGAGAGAGAGAATAGGGAGATAGGCGAGGGGTTGAAAGCGTCCATTGACTTTTTTTCAACCCCCACTCTCATTCCTTATCATTCCGTCTTCATGATGGATCGGGGAAGAGCCGAGAGACAAAACATGACAAGGACGAAAGTGAAGGGGGACGTGTGTTTGAAAACATCGAGTGTGACAATGAACGCACAGTGATTCTTCAAGGTAGCTCTAAAGTGATTTACATTACATATTACCCCTTAAGCCACCTCAAGGATATTTGGCAGGGGATGATTCATCACCGACATGGAATATAGTGCAAAACGTAACTTTCACCAAGATGCACTGAGCTATAGTTATGCTGCCAATGCTACGGAAAATATTGAAGTAATCTACAATACAACTATGTAAACGTGGTATAAGAGCCATGCAGGGAACATACAAAGCATAGTGTTAGCAGTACTCGGCAGATTTAGAAAAAAAATATATTACGGAGCACATCAATTAATCAGCAACACTACTAATCAACTAACCTACTTCAAAGGCTTAACACGGCCTTTATGGTCTCTTATCGATCGATGTAAAAACATTTAAAACCTGTCTATTATGCAGGCTATTTCCCTACAGTAGCACGTCAGGCGTGAGTAAACATTCTTTCAGTAGCACCCTACTGTTATTTATTACCAAAATCAGAATGCTTGTACTTGCAAACGAGTTTTTCCTTAATTGAGCGATGCGTTTCGCCCATCTTCAGCATCAACAGGCACGAAACAATCAGCGATTATTCTTCTGGTGGTCGATTCTCTGAATATTTTACACCTCATGACACCGTAACTTCCACCAATTGGAGCCTGATACTGTGTACTTAATCTTACTTTTACTTATCCAGGATAGAAAGGAGAGACATGTCACTAAAAATCGGTAACGCAATATCACACGACGCCACGATTTCCGTGGGATTTGTAATTGGAATCGGTCAAGTCGATATAAACCGGTAGCTCCCGATGGGGAGCTTGTTATCACCCTCTTGGGGGCAGTTGGTAGATTCGCGTGGGGCGAATTGGGTTATGGCCGCCGTGATTGAGAGGGGAGGGGAGTGGCATTCGAAGCCAATTGAGAGTTCGGACGGTCCAATTTTATTTAGTCATGTACGTCCTCAATTATATTATTTCCATAAATCCTCGTTTTAAAAAAGTCAAATACCCTCCGCCCACTCCCTTTATATCTCCCAGCGTCTTAAGTCGGCGTCTCAAGTCCGCCTTCCTCACTCAGACGACGCCCGACGCAAACATTCTACACCTACGTCATACTCTGCAAGCCACCCAAAGGGTGTGTGGCAGGGGGTGCTTCCACACCAGGCATGCATGAATGACACGGTAGAACACCGAAATTACACTGAAACCCGCGTACCACAAATGCAACGCGCCAATTAAAAATCTACTAACCAAGAAACATTCTATCGCCAATAGTTCCAACATGCAAGGGATACAAAGACTACTACTACAGATTCAAAATATCATGCATAAATAAGAACATCAATGCACATCATGCATAAATAAGAACGTAGAGAATATAAAGAGAAAGATCTACTGTCAACCTATTGTCACTATTCGAACTATTCATGACGACGACCACAGCTGTTATGGTCCCGAATGGTAAGCGGAAAAAATGACATTTTATACCTATCGGTTCTACAATCTATCACTCTAATTTTACTGGCGCGATCTAATCGGCCGTAGTACAAGGGGGTTAATAGTATGTTTTTTTACGTCGTCAGAGAAATGATTTTCCTGAAATTTAGTTAGGAGGTTAAGCCTATAATTTAATCTACGCTGTGATAGCAATTCCCACCCTAATTCTTCTAACAATCCAGACACAATAGCAAACTTATCGTAGCATCGTTTCACAAACCTAGCTCCTCTTCGCTGCACGCTGCATTCCGACGTCAAGACAGACATTACATTAAGATTGCTTTAAAAATAACATCAATTTTTTGCCTTTTTGACATTCTCTTGCAATAGATTAAATATTTTTGGTGCCAATTAAATAAGAGCCTAAGGAGAGACGATCGCCTTACCCGTCGCATATTTCGGCTGAAATTCTTGGTATGCTGCTAATGTTTGGGCACATTCGTGCTCTATTCGACCAGCGGTTTGTATGCACGAGCCTAAACTTTGCAGGGGTAGCGAGAGAACTGTCCTCGTGCCTTCCGCATCGAGTGAGGCGGTCATAGCCACGCCTGTTGTTTGCAAACGCAGGTATACCAGTCAGGCCGTTCGGAAGGATTATTGCACTGACAAGGAGGCGTCGTCTGAGTGAGGAAGGCGGACTTGAGACGCCGACTTAAGATGCTGGGAGATAGAAAGGGAGTGGGAGGAGGGTATTTGACTCCTAGAACTGAGGAACTCGCACCGGATTCTACATTCCTGCGGTGCTATTTACCAACTCTCCAGTTGACTGACGAAACTTCTTCGCGACCGCCCGCCCACCCAACCCCCATCCACAAACTCTCAAGAGAACTTCAAGACGGACTGCGGAACGTCACCAGAACAGTAGAGCCCACGCTCTTTCGGTAGAAAACTATGGGGCCTCTCTCAAGAGCTTCACACTCCCTCCCTACCTCAAGCGGGACATGGTGAAGCGAAAAAAAACTATAATCCGCGTACTGCACTGAATTCAAGACCCGCTATTTGGCGGGCGAAACATTAAGATAAAAAACAATCAGTTATAACTAGGAGCTCAAGAATGTGTGAGAGGGAAGGATGTAGGGCAAGCGGGGAAGAGGAAGAGGGAGAATAGGTTTCATGGACGGGATGAAGAAGGATAGATCGTATGCTGAGACGAAAAAGGATATAATAGAGCGTGATAGACCCCTTGAAAGTGTAAAAAAACCCAGAGAAGATTCTCTGGTATACAATAAAAACCTACCTTAACCCGGTATAACACTTAAAAAATTGTTACTACTGTAATATTTTAGTAATTTTCCCGGAAAAAAATCGTATTCCCCATATTCTTAAAGTGATGAAGGTTCAACTCAAGTGTAAATCGAGTGGTTTCGAAGTTGACAGAGGTCTATAAACTTGTTCGTAGCTAGAGCAAATTTCTAGGTGTTAACAACTCTTTTACAGTAAAATATTAGCAACATATCCGAATCACAAATTGATATAATCAAATGAACTTCTAAACAATCAGTTCAAATTCAAGACACCCTGTCGAGTTCCGCGACTCTCCCGGATAATCGGCTGAAATCCACGCATTGCACTGACTTCGAGACCCGCTGTTTTGCGGGCGAAAGATGAAGATAAATTACAATCAGCATTGTTTTTTTGGTATATATATTAGTAATTTTCCTGCGAAAATCCGCATTCCCCAATTCTTACGGTGATGAAGGTAGAACTCAAATGTCAATCGAATTGTTCCGAATTTGACAGAGGTTTACAACTTTGTTCATAGCTCGAGCATATTACAGGATGTGAACAACTCTTTTCGAGTGCAATGCTGGCAACATTCCAGGGTAACATTTATCCGAATCGCAAATTGATATGATCAAATGAACTCAGAAACAATCAGCTAAAATTGGGCCATTGGGTTTTCTTAAGCGTAAAAAAATGGTGCCTTTTTTCAAACGAAATACACTAAAAGTACAAATACGACGGGAAAAGACCTAAACGCATTTGAATGAACGCTTTATCAGATTCAATTTTATTTCACTACAAATCGGCGGACTCAACTTGAAGGCATAGCTTTCCTAAACGCGAATTCCTTGACGTATTATTACAGAGAGTCGGTTTAGAAGTTGGACCAAATCGACTGGAGACTACAATGTCCTACCTGATTATGACAAGAACGCCGAAACTTGGGTCGAGTGTTCGACAAATTTGCGATTTTGAAGTTACGACAAATTTACGAATTACAAAGTTACTTTTCTCATTTCAACATTAATATTAATTAAATTTAGATACACCAGAGGAAACGGATTCCAAACGAATAAAACTTCGTCATCTACATCCACGCGTTAAAATGAAACGCACGTCACATAGATTCGTCAAAGAATGATGATACAACAGCAATGAAAAATAGGGAAAATTTTATCAAAGCAGATAAATTACTTTTCTTTGGAACGTTAATTTAATCTCTAAAAAGGCTTTGAGTGATGAAAATCTAAGATGAGATCACGGTACGCATTCAACTTTGGATAAATTGTGCAAAACCTTTAACAAATATTGCAATGACCCTAATTTTTTCAAGTAAGAAGCTACTTCCGCACTAAGTAAAAGAAAATTATCTCGTCAATATACATTTCAAAGAATCCTTCTCCATCCATTTTATAAGTACTTAACAGGATATTGTGATTGCTGTAGGTTTCCCTGTAATATTTTGATGGGCGCAAATAAAATAAATTAACATATGAGTATAAAATCCGAAGATTCCTGCGCAACCGATGGGAATTTTTGCATAATGTAGAAATAAAATGAGCGATTTTCCACACAAAATTTACCTCGACCAGGGTTTCAATTTATATACAACATCATCGGACCACCATATGACTTAATTGTGTTGGACGAGATTAGACTCTACAGCCCCCTCATCCATGAATCCTTCAGTCTAATGGTAGATCAAGGTCAAACATTTCATTAAACCGTAAAATATATAAATAAACCGTGGATGCAGAAGAAAATTATAAAAAATTTACAGAGATGGAAGTTCGACATCTTACACTTTGTCCGTTCAAAACTTTACAAACAGGAAAGACTTGAATGAGTAAACCCAATAGATTTATACGTCATGTAATTCACACATTATAAATCAACACGATAGTTAACAAAATATCGAGCCAAATGAGGATGATAAAACCTTTGTAGGGAAAAAAATAAGGATGAGGTGCTCTAATCCTTCACAGAAAGACAGGGCAGGAAAACACTCAAACAAGAGTGAGAAAGAGACGGGAAAGTTAAAAGTAACTGGTCTAGGAGTGCCGGATGAAGCATTCTTCTATTGACCTGACATAAAAATCATAGTTTTCCACTTTATAGGGCTATTCTGTTTCGTTGAAGACACTTGAATACGATGCATAATCAGAATGGAAATTTATAATTCTTTAAAATTAAATTCCGCAAATCTGCGAAACCTACGAGTTAAAACAGTCCGAAAAAAATGCATGAAAAAATGCATGAAAAAATGCATGAAAAATGCATGAAAATGCATAAGGTACAGCACGGCATGACAGAAATAAAAACTAAGAAAAACAGGTATAAATTATAGTCCTCGCCAATCTAACCGACTCAAAAACATAGCTATAAATTTCCAAAGAGGGGAGTGTTCAATTAGGGGACCCCAATAATAAGAGAAGAATTATATTCAATCAGTGTCCTGAAGAGAATGATGATTGAGAACGCAACACACAGACCTACATTCAATTTAAGCGCGTGCGCAATGACATTAATCACGTGTTCACCCGAGTCGCTGTTACAATTCTCTACTGTTTTATTTTCCAACCGTCCTCTCCTCCGGCAAAATTGAACTCTTTGAACCACACCGTTTTCCGCACGGAGGTCTTCAAATTGAATGTCGGTCCGGTGCCGCGGGTCATGCACCGGAGAGAATCACGCAAAGCATGCATCGCGTTTCAGAAAACCCAACTTTTCTTTTTTTTTCGTTATTATCACCAGCGCAAATCTAGTCCGGGGAGCCTCCCGCGCGCGAATGCGATGGATAGTGTGCAGAGCAAACGGGAGGTCAAAAAGGGAGGAGAATATATACACACGCATACACAATGGGAAAGTGAAGAGCCAGTCGGAATAGAACGGGGTAACGTACTGCCGATCTCTCCGCTCTGGCGTGAAAAACAGACACCGCGCGTAATACTGCGTCCCGAGCGACGGAATCATCTCTCCAGCAGCGTGAAACCGCGGCTATTTCACGTGAACCGCGCAGCGTCCAATCCTCCCCCCCTCTACCCACCAACATCGCCTTCCCCTCGCATTCCTAGCGAATCCATGCGAACGAGAGATTCGCGCGGACGCACTGGAACCGAATAGATATTTGCATTTTCTAGCGCCTTTACTATCGGCGAAAATCTTCAGAGGCATATGATTAGAGTTGGACAGGTATAGGACGATTCGGTCAGGAAACTACGTTAAGTTAAAAAAACATCAACGCATATAGAGGTTCTGTAGTAAATAATAAAGAATAATAAATACATATTTAATAAAGTATAAGGAATTTAACTAAGCATACACTTTAATCCTCTATACACTGTGCACCATGTGCAGTCATTTCACATGTTACCCCACTCGTGGGAGAATCCGGAGCTAAAAGTTACGAATAAGAGATATTTTAGTAGCCAAGCTGTACAATTGATGTCACAAAAGGCACATACACGCAAGGAAACCTAATGAGAGACAAAAATAAACTACTATATGTGACCCCTAGGTCACTCAGCGGTATAGTGGATTAATTAAATTCCCAGATATTTACTACATAGTTTTCAGCACGATAAACACACTAGTCACACCGGCGAACAAGTCACTAATACCCTCTTCTTAGCAATCAGCCAAGTAGATAAGCCATGACAGCGCTTTACAAGACCACAAGCATAAACACGAAGGCTACAATATCCTTATAAAAGTTTAATTACATTACAGAAAAAATACAGATTACCAACACGATAATTAGAAAGTTAAAAATTGACATTACAAACACGAATCCATCACTAGGTTCCCATGGTTTTCACATCCTACCTCCCTCTCCCACACTGCTCGCGCTACAGTCATATATCTGTAACGTTATTGGAGTCTCTCCCATTCTCACTACATTGCCAAGTCAACGAAGCACACTACTTTCATGTGCCCATTACTAAAGCTCCCAGGCCACATTTTTATCACTCACTCGTTCCTAATTTTACCGCAAACAGTAATTAGATATCCCATTCCCACGGAATTTACTCCATTCTTAATGCTTATCCGAACATACCCAGTTTTCACTGCCATATACTAACCTCCTGAGGAGAGCACTTTTGTGTATACACCGCGATATTTCCTTCCCTCCTCTCATGGCCGGTTGCAAGACCATTTCGTTATGGAATCAATAGTTATGAGATCGATAAAGTTATAGATTTCATAAAAATATTGGGGTTGCAGGAACACGTCTACTGGTTACATAACTTATTTACCAATAGCCAATAGCTTCGAATATTCGATCTAATCTTCTACCGCCGGATAAAATTCATGAAAGTTTAGCCCATGAATAATTGCTAATGCACATAATAATTAGTCAGTTAGAGCAAACAAACTGGTCATTTGTCTCAAAACAATTCTTTTATCTGGTAATTAAGTCTCCAATCGGTTCATTGCGCATCCGCCATTTTGGCTACTTATGGAACTCAACAACTCAGTGCCATAAGTTATGAAACCAATAAATTTATCGAATGTCTGTGCAACACTCATTGAATGGTTGCCATGGCTTATGGGTCCCATAAGTTTATAGAATAAGAATGTGTCGTTCCTCTAACTGGCCATTAGGGAGAAAAAACATACATCCCCTATTAATACGGCAGGAATATTTCCGCTGACTAGATCACTTTTAAGTTTTCCTCACTCGTTTGACACGCATGAGTTTTCGATTTCGCGACGTCGACGAAAAATCCTCGGCCTTGTCGACGGGATCGCATATATGCTCCGAGTAAGAACATGTCTGATGGATTATAGCCCTTCAGGGAAACGTGGTCTTGTGCCATTAAAACAGAGATGACAGCGTGAAAGGGGACACGAAGGGGAATACATGGGCTAGAATAACTCCGATTCTCCTCCCACGCCATTCGTTAAAGCGAAAACAAAAAACATGCCAGAGGAGCAAAGGTAGAGTAGATGCGGCCGTTAAAAGGGTCGCAAAGCGCGCATCCCGATGGCAAATGATGATCACATGTTTCGCGCCTCTCATAACTCCCAATGCGCGTGTGTAGCGTACTATTTTTCGAAACCGAAAAACATACGAGGGACAGCCACGGAAGGGCTACGCGACCCGACCCTTTCACAGCCTCAAGGGATTCATTTGCGACGGCATAACCGACCTGAAATTCCTCCCCAAAAATCCGGCATAAAGAAACAAATTAGTGCCTAGCATAAGAAGCCATTAGCACTTTTGACGAAATCAACGTTAAGACTAAGATTTTGTTTCACAATACTTAACATTGAGGTGTATGGATAGGACGCTTTCTATTACGGCTAATGCTATAGGAGCGGAACTTGGTAATTTTTCTGACTAACGCAGTATCAATGGAACTTATTTTATTAAAGCATTCATTGAAAATAATAAAGCAGAGAGGAAATTTGGTGAATTAATTTCATAAAATATGCACGCCGTCCGAAATACCGAGAAATTCGGTGAGAATTTCATTGAATGATTGGATACGACACATTATGCTAACCGGCGTCTGCATTTTCTTCTCGCTATGGAGATAAAGATGCAACAATAACCAACAAGAGAACGCAATAAAATAGTCGATTACGACACTTGAGTTTATTCCAATAAAGTCGATCAAATATTACGTATTTAATAAAAGGGTTATACTTTGTTTTTCCACAATGCCTACAAGGACGTGAAGATGACGTTAACCGCGTGATATTAAAAGTTTGGATATCTAGGGAGGCGCCCGACGGCTAAGGTCATTTGCGCCATAGGGGATAGTAGGTAAGGGAGGAAGGGTGGATAGAAACCCGGCGACGGCATTAGCCTACTCTTAACGAAAGGCGCCAGGGGGACCACGGTTTAACGTCCCATCCGACAGACGGAGTATTCTACTTTAAGTGACCTCCACAAGACACTCAAGTAGGGATCGGTGAAAAACATCCGCCTCTGCAGGGATATGAACCCTGGCCGCCCGTGTGGGAGGCGAGTACCCTAGCCACCACACCAACCCGATCTCCGTGATATTAAAATGTATCGCAGAAAAACAAAGTATAGCCCTTTAATTAAAAATGCATAGCAAGTACCATTAAGTCACGCCGGAAACCGCCAACGTAATTCTACGTCCATATCTTTCCATAACTCAACAACAACTTAACTGCGAGTCATTCAACGAACGCCGCCATTACCGACAAAGCACAGAAACCTCACACAAAGTATACGCTAGCTTAAATCTGCGCGTATTATTTACACATCGACGAAGCGGTTGCACGGAATGATTTTAAGAACAATGACTCGCGAGGGATGAGACTGGAGTGATCGTGATTTCGTGCACAGATCCAACAAAACTTGGTGTACGCGAGCGAAACACTGCGGGAAAAAACAAACAAAACGAAAACGCAGGCCGTGAGAAAAAAGATTAAATTAAATTCACCCAAACTTCGTTACCATCGTCTTTTTTTTCGCTCATTATTCTCGTACGCAGGGGATACTCCTTGCCGTACCCTACCCCACGCACTTCCATTGAAGGTCGAGACATGCACACCCTTGATTTCCCTTCTCCCCTCCTTCCCCAACCCCCAATCCACCCCCGATACAACCTCCAAGTGAGCAAGCGAACTTTTTTATCCCATCCCATCTCCAACTCCGTGCGTACGGCAGACATCGAAGCCGGGGAGGCGACTTCTTTTTTTTTAATGGCTTCGACAAAGATGAATGCATCCCTTGGGGAAGTAGAGGGGAGTCACGTGGTCGCATAGAAGGGGGGGGGCAGAGAATCCGGAGAGAGAGTGAGCAAAAAGAGAGGGAAGAGAGGTTGGAAGCGACGCAAGGGGAGGCACGATAGCAAACGAACTGCGGGCTATATTGGTGAGTTTCGAACGAAACGAAACGAGGCGATATTTTGGTATAAAAAAGAGGCGATACCAGTTGGTCACCACTACACCACTTCGCAACAGTAGGCAAATTAAAAATAAGTTACACCGCAGAGAGACCAAAAAGACATTTCATTCGTATATGATTATTTGGAAGAAAAACTCAATAAGAAAACAAAAAATAAACGAGAAAATCTTACCTTTCCGCGCTATTTTTGCACAAGAAATTAAATGGTGCTTAATAAGAAAAAGGGGCTGAACATGCTTGAAGCCTTCGAAAACTGGTGCTGTAGGAGGATGCTGAAGATGAAATGGACGGACAAAATAAGAAATGATGAAGTGCACAGGAGAGAAGAAGAGGAAAGGACCATATGGAACACTATATAGAATAGAAGAATTAGATGGATTGGACACACCCTGAGACACAGTGCGTTTGTGTAGACCATAATTGAAGGTAAAATAGAGAGAAAAGTCCCCAGAGGAAGACCAAGGAATAAGCTCATGAAACCAATAAAGTGGAAAGCACATGCGAAGAGATACCAGGAGGTAAGGGAACTAGCATTAGATAGAGAAAGATAGGAGCTGAAGTCAACCAATCTCAGGATTGAACAACCATTGATGATGATGAAGAGAAAGGGAGAAATATGGGGAAAACGACATTTTACTTTATAAATAATATATTTTTTCCCTATTTATAAGAGGCTGAAACTCCCGATAAAAAGTACACAAATTGAGTATTGGCTGCTTACCACCTTATTATTATAGTTATTTGCTAATTATTCAGATAAATTGAGTTAACATGTGGTAATCGCATAGAATAGGGCCGCGGTCTGCTTCTACGACCATGTGCCAAGAAACCAAGTCGGCAACATGCAGTTTCATTCACTTTTACCCATCCATATTATAAATATGAACGCGTATGTATAATATCACGCCACTCTGTACATAAACCAACATCGTTCCCATCACCTTATGGAGCTAAAATCGTCCTCTTCGTATCCGCCACGAGCTTTTGCGATGCCAATATGGGAGTACCCGAGGGAGGGGAGGGAAGAGGTTGATTCAGAGTGGGGTCGGGTGGCGAGAGCAGACTTTAAAGGGAGATGAAACTCCTTTCATCCCGCGGCCCCTTTTGCTCCAGGATTTTGTGAAGGATTTATCTCTTCCCGTCTGCCCTTCCCCTTGAAGGAGAGAGAGAGAGAGAGAAAGAGAAGGAAAAAAAATAAAAGGACGCCTTCGTCGGGGTTTCCCCGGAGTTCCCCGGCCGACGTGACCTACCATAGAGTTCGGGAGTCGCGGTAAATGGGCATCGCACGTGAATTAAAAAAAAAACGTGAGTGACGCCATTCTCACGCACTGAACGATTTTCCACGCAGGTACCCCCACCCAAAAAGATAGGGTGTAAAGTAAAATCATTCACGGACGGTACAAAAAAAAGGATACTGTTCTGAATATGTAACAATTTTCAGCATACATTTGAAATCCAAAACGACCGTGACTTGGACTGGCAGCAAAAAAAAAATTTCGAGGAAAACGGATGGGCATTCTACAAAACTCCAAGTAGCATCTACCGTGGGAATAATGTACACGATACAAGCGCATTTATAATTTCATCGAAAAGTCCGATAAACATTAATTTCAGAATGAAGGGCACAGATACCACTCTTTCATGATAATTATAAATCTAAAAATATTAGTAAATCTAAACTTGTGCCTAAGACAGCAACATGGGGACAATTTTCCACATCCATACTCGATACATAAAATTGGATTTCATGCAATTACAGCAGTTTTCACTCGTATGTTCATCAAACTTCATCATGAGATTAAAGATATGCAGAAATCAAGAAAAATACGCATTGTTTACTTTCCATTGGAGATAATCGTCGAGCCAATTATTAATTTCCGTCTCATGTTTAATCAAAGAAAAAATCTATCGTATCCAATGCTTGGAAACTGTATAATGTATTTGCAAGTCCCAAATTTCGTATTTTCAAGGCAGGTTTAAAATTAAGAACAACTGCTGAACACACAAATTATCTCAGCCCGAAGAATTTTAACTAATTTCATCCCTTAGGAGACTTATGGAAAAAAATTAGGAGAAATATTACGACTGACACTATGCTCAAGGAGTGTCTCCCTCCACGAGTAGGCAAAACTTGAAAGCTTGCTCCAGTCCACCGCCACCGAATTCCCACTTGTAAAAAAAGCTCTTTATAACACGCAATTTTTTCATCTTTTAAACAAAAATAAACTATTACTTCACCAGGAGACATTCCTATTCCAAAAGAGAAATTCCTGAGGTATTTACTTCTAAGTAAAAATCCCTCAGGCGCCATGTTTGCCAGGAAACTGGAATTTGTATGAAAATATGAGGCCTCTGATTTAGCCACTGCGCAGTGAAGAACAAAACATAGAAAACTATATACTTTAATACATTCTTAATTACTTCCCGAGCGGCAATCCACGAGCTGGCTCACAACATAAACTCCTCATAGTGGGCTGAAATCGAAAAAAGCTGGCCTAGATTTAAAAAATGGATTTTTCAGCCTGGAAGTTGAAATTTGGCATAGTGAAACTTCTATTATCGGTGCACATGATGTGTGATTCACTATTCATAATTCTTCCGCGTTCACATTATGCAAGGGCTAAAAATTTGGACAAAATCTGCAAAAAAAAAACCGGAATGGAGTCTTCGCTGAAAATCTCCAAAATGAAGAGCCTGGAGAACCTTTTCTAAGAGCTTAATGGAATAAAGAATGATATCGTTTCAAAGAACAAACTTTATAACATATTCATATAAACAAGAATATTTCTTCAACATGTTGACATTTTAATTGACGTAGAGGGATATTTGTATGGAGCACTGATTAGAAGAATTCAACCTTCCTGTTACCAGGGCTCATACGAGGGTCATCAAGCAAGAAAACTGGTATTTTCCTCAGTAACTTGAACATCCTACATTTTGTACAATGAAATGAAACTATCTAAACACACATCCACCAATTGATTGACTGCTTCGTCTGCAGAGACGACTCGGTAAATCTGTAAAGGAATTGGGAGTTGAGTTTTTACTACAAAAAGGTTGTATAGAAATGCTATGAAATGAAGCTAACTTGTATGCAGGTATATAAGCTATGTGAGTATGATCTAACAAGTACGTAATTATGTCTATACAAGTGAATATATACATATCCATGTATACATACGCATGCTTAAATTCGTGTGAATATGTGTGTCATTTTGGAGTTGTAATGTGAGATAAAATTCTCTGCATGTGGTGTTTTCTATGAATCAAACGCACAAAATTAATAAATAATTTAATCACTATATCACTTCATTATAACGCAACAGATAATCAAGAATTAGAACCTGGTCTGCCTTTGTGAAATTTTTCATATTGGTAACCCCGAAACAGGTTTTCCTCTGGGGTGCCTATATTCCATTATATTGTTTAATATGTCCAAGCAAATGGTGTGAATGTATTTTGAATGGAAAAAAATATATTATTATTATATAATTTAAAAAATGGAAATGACACACTCAAAGTGACCAAAACACCGTGACATTGATAACATGGTTAATTTTCGGCGAGATTTTATTCAACCCCTCTTCTTTCCCGAGTAAATTCAAGAGAACTAGCAAATCTTCTTGCATAGGAATATAATGTGGCTAATAGTGGAGTGCCACCTCGTTGAAACCTTGCCTTTTAGCACAGCATCACGAACGGATAAAGTTAATTTAACTATAATAAGTCGCCATTCCGACCGCTCCTTCCGCATTAAACGACACCTTGCGCAGGAGGAGGAAGGACGTCTAGCACTTGCCGGCTGGCCAAAGAAATTGAGATGAATAGGGACGTCAGGGATCACAAGACAAATGGGAGCGGGAATAATACGAGCTCAGCTCAGGGAGGGAAGAGAATTCGCTCTTTGGAGATCAGTCATATCGGTACGGGATAGGCTGAGCGGCAATGAGTAGAAAGGATGTATGATCACCAACGAGAGAAAATGAAGTCCGCACATTAAAACAAAAACAAGCGCATTATGAAATATTATACAATAAAACTAGTCGAGAGCTTAACGTAGTTTGAGCGAAATATCATTTCACCTAGAAATCAATGAATTTGGTCTCATTTAAAAGAAAAATATCAAACTCTTCCAAGTTACCAAAATATGAGTCCCTTTACCGAAATATCTTCCCAGATTTTTGACGAATAATAATTGCCCTGTTACATAGGAAATGGTACACGTGTGCACTCCAGAGATATCTTATTAAAAATCGTCAATCGTCAAAAAATTAACGTATAGTTTGTAAGCATTCTCAAGTATGTTTGAAAATATATCATATTATCACCGCAGTATTTTTTTCAGGTTCGCAAAAAAAGTTACATTTTGAAGGAGTTTTGAACGTACCGCGTGAAAAATTAGTCCAATTCAAGTATTATGATATTTGTATTTAATTACTTAGAATTTCAGTCATGTACAAGTATATTTTTTTAAAGTTTAAGGTAGGTTTCGTTGAATGTCACAGAATGTCCTCCCGGTTTCCTACACTTTCAGGGGCCTATCTCCCTGTAGTATATCACTTTTCGTCTCAGCATACAATCTACCCCTCTTCATCCTGTCCATGAAACCTATTCTCCGTCTTCCCCTTCTCCGCTTGTCAGACTTCCTTCCCTCTTTCACAGTCTAGAGCAACCCCTCGCCCATTATTACATCCACCAGCCATCTACTCTGCCGATCTAAAATTTCATTCAGAAAAAGTATATTATTACACCATTTATAATGCAATACTTAAATTCATACTTCCTAATGCTGCTGAAATAAGAACGCGCAATTCAAATACGACCTCGATTATGACTACTTGTGGGGAACTATATCGCTCCAACTATCTTATGGCAATTGAGGTTGAATTGTGATTCCATATTTACCGGCTAATCTACGAGGTAATTCAGGTAACATTAATGTAGAATGCTACGTACATTTCCAGTAAAATTAATCCATATGCTAACAGTTTGTATGCGTGGGCGTGATCTTCAGGTGCCAGATAATTGTTTCGTAATCTAGGATTGAAGTTCACCTGATATTTGGTGGGGTGGTATTGCAGGTTATCAGTTAGGATAAATTGAAACCATGCACTCAGCAAAAACAGTAAAAATGTCACGGTTTGCCGTCGTGCGCATGGATTCACTAAGTTGAGTAAAAATTCACCATGAAGAATTGTTGGATTTGGACGGGACCCAAACCCTTTCTCTATATCCCTTTAGAAACAGACGATTTCAAATCCCTGTCGAGACGTAAGACTTTTACACGACGGATTTCCACATGATATAAGATAACTTATAACAGTGAATAAGAGACAACTGTATCTCTGGAAAATTAACCGTCACCATCAACTTATTTGTGCAGGTCACGTATGTTCTTCAATTACAGCGAACACAGCGTGCGTATATTTTTTCACAAATGCGGCGTTTGGTTCTCTCGGGGAGAATCGTTTTTCAAATATCGCCAACATAAAATGCGAGATAAATTCGCAAGACGCCGCTTAAAACAGACAAATCGAAACAAAATCCACCTCGATGTGGATATGGAGGCGTGAGACAAAATCAAAACTGATCGCTATATTAACGAGATGGGAGAGAGGCGCTGATGCCCGTGTGGAGAATGAAAACGGAATAGGCACGAGAGATGTTATTTTTGATAATGATGGATTGCTGGTCCGAAAGCGCTTGGATAATGAGCGAAATAACTGCACACGATAAAATTTACACCATGGCGCTTTAAAAGCATTGTATTAAATGAAAAATTTCCGAAAAATGAAATATGGTCTCTCCCGAGCACTGTCTGCGAAAAAATTATGGCGCAAAGGAGAGATATTTCAGAATACAAGATGCCCTGAGGACGATGGCGGTGGTAGCTATCGAAACGTCGGCCCACAACGACCTGACCCGGTGGAAAACCCGAGAAGACTTCATCAGCATAATACGCCGGGAAAGAACTAAATCATATTATTTCATAATGGCTCCGTTTCGTTTAAAAACGGCTTCTTAATGAATAACAGAGATAGTGTATAATTCTTTCGATTGCTATTTTAGAAAATAAGCATTGAATGGGCACTCGTATGATGCAGACAAATTTAATCAGAACTCTTTCGAGATCCCTGACGTCATATGGCCAATAACATCACAAAAATGTCGTAATGTGATGAGACTGGCGAATAGACAGGTACAAAAATGAGTCTTCCACATGAAATATTAAATGTTTTCATAAAGACTGAAAACTTAGTGGGACAAGTGACCTGATTAGAAGAATTGAATTGCTTCTGTTAGCAACATAACCTCCACCAGCCCCTGGTCTCGAATGCCAGGTTTACTTTTCGATACTGTTGCATCTCTTCGCACGAAATTGTGAACTTGATTCAATAATATTTGTTGACTCTCATACTTAATTTCCTGAAAAAGTTCGCGCTTGGAAAGAAGTGCATAGTTTGCGAAAGGTCGCTCCCTCAGAGGTGGCTTACAATATGTAGATTTAAGCTGCGAAAGGAACCACTAATTCACCATTCGAAAACGTTTTAATTAAGCTGACGTGATGATCGGCATGTCATCGAGTGCAATTTTAAATTTTTTTAAAGAAAAAAAAATTCTTGGACCTCGCGAGATAATTCCCTAGTCCTGGATACCATATTCCAATTATACGTTTTAATTTCTACACCTGTGAGAAGCATAAATAAATATTTTCCTTGCTAATGTTTCGATAACATTCTTTAATATAACTGACATTCTAAGTCATTAAATAAAAATATCTACATAAGTTTTTAACTTGACTCATTTTCTTCACGCGGTACGTATAAAACTCCTTAACAACAAGGCTTTTTTTGCGATTTTAAAAATTTTACTTCGGTGACAATACGATTTATCTTCAAAAATATTTGAGAAAACATACAAACTACACACTGTTAATTTTTTGACAAAATCTAGATGTTATAAATTACTCTTTATTAAATAATGTCTCTCCGGAGTGCATAAACGTACCATTTCCCATGTACAAGGGCTAGTATTTTTCGCCAAAAATCTCGGAAATTAGCCGGGTAAGAGGATGATATTTTGGTATATTTGGTAGAGTGAGATATTTATCTTTAAAATGTGACGAAATTCACTGATTTCTAGGTGATATGATATTTCGCTCAAACTAACTTAATTTAAGCATGTTATGACTAGAGTTCTCAGCGCAGCATTTGAAATTTGATGGAAATTTAATAAAAATATGTTGTTGTTAATAATAGTTTCTACGGGCACCTTGATATATGTTAATAACGATCAAAATCGGTGGATCTGTATTATAGCGAAGTAATAAGAAAATCTGTACAGGTGTAAGAGAATTATTATGAAATAAGTATCATGTGCCATACGGCCGTGCGTGTGTAAGCCAGCATTGGATAGCAGAAAAAAACGTTGGTTTAAAGTATTTTTCTTCACTTTTATTTATAGATACCACTAATAAGAACGCGTACGCATCGGTATATAGACTAAATTCGCTTCAACCACCTTAAACCCCTGATTGAAGTATTCATCCAAGCCCAGCGCTCACAGCCAAAACGACCCCGTCATGATTCGGGGGATATACATTCTCCATGTATAATCCGAGCATGCTGGAGTGACTGCTTTGGTTCACCCGGTATCGACTGCTCCGGCGTGCTCCAATTGACCCTTCAACCCTCCTCCTCCTTCCGAATGCCGCACTCGCCCCGTGTTTGCATTCGCTCGGCAAACACGGCGCGCACGGGACCACGACCCGGCGCTTTCATTCCTTCTTTTTTTTTAATTTTAATCACATTAAGTGGGGACTACCAGCGCCTACCTACGTACCCTTGCCTAAAGCATCGCGAGCCCACTGGATGGCGAAGAATACCTGAATCCACTATAATAAAGAGGACATTCCTCCCACCGCTCCACATTGCAATGAGCCGTATTTCATTCATTAGCAGAACGCCTCTCTCTTACTTCCTCGTTAACATTTCATTTCTTCCCTCTTTATAATGAATGATGACCAGAAAATCCCAGCCGCAAGCAGAGACGTCCCGGGGAATAGTTTCGCAGAGATAGTTCGCTATACAATGGGTGTTGGATTTCCAAACATCTAAACAGATTTAATTAAGGTGCAACGTTACCTTTAATTGTACTGACACAGTGAACACTATCGTTTGCGTCAAATTGTATAACCTCTCGAAGTATCCAAGAATCTCTCCGCGTGGAGTTTTACAGTAAGCTCGATTTTTTATTATACCCATTCTACTCATACCAGTGAACAGGAAAACGCACTACCAGGATGGTTGAGGGTCACTAAAATATTCAAATCACGCATTCAGCCCGTTTTTTGATAAATAAACCACGGATTAAGAACCCTCGAAAGATCTGGATATTAACTCGCGGACACAACTGCCGCAGTGGAAGGGGCAACTTTAAAAAGAGCTTTGAAGGGCGTACGGAAGATATCTATGAAAGTGCCCTTTTCCCATTCGTGACCATAGTAAAAATTCTACCACCTCTCCCAAAGGTTATTATACTTATTCTTACGGTCACCACTGTTCAGCGCAAAGAAACGAAGTGTAAACTAACAAACATGTTTCCTTTCCGAAAGGGAGAAATTTTTTTTTCAGAACGCTGTATTTACGTCCCACTTCAGGGGAATAGGCAAAGGAGCCACATACTGAATGAATTAGCATAAAGCAAGTAAGTCGGAGAGAAAGAAAGTGTCGCTCAATGATGCTAAAAATTTAATCCTGAAGGTAAATACATTTTCAAGTAGTAAACCTATGCTGTACTAGAATCGTTATTTGGTTCTTGGTTGTTCCTACCCACAATGGTTACATCGCACTACCTAACCAGAGATATAAATTATGAGGCACACTCGTCACCCAGGCCTTTCGAACAGCGGGATGCAAGCCCGCGACCATTAGAATTCTAGGCTGGGGGCATGTTACACAGATCTTTATACCGCTGTTGGCAAAAATTATAAAAATTTGAATCGAGTGAGAACGCGGAATGTCGACACAACAGACACATCCATCGTAAATAACCCTTGGCCATTTTAAATTCTTTCCCATGGAAGGTGATGAGAACCGGTACGAAATCCAGAGAAAGAAAAACCGAAAATTAACTCCCAAAAAGCCAGCGTGCTGCCGTCATTCAGACCGATACTAGAAGCTTCTCACGCCCGTACGTTAGCATTATGATGCGAAACGAACGCGGCGATAAAAGTGCCTTTTACGTCGCTCTGGGGTGCTGTGAAGAAGGGAACGCCGGCCTTGCCTTTGAGCCTCGCACAAGGCGCTTCCTTTTTACAAAAATATAATCACTACGTGCAAGGACTAGCACCTACTCTTGCCTGAAGCATCACACTTCCAGTGTATAAGCAAGAATGCCGCCATCCACCGAGGTAAAATGGTTATTCCACCCATGTCTTATCTAATCACATATCATCACTATCACCTGAATATCGCCTTCTCCAAGCAACATTCTGACCAATGTAGAGGCCGCTAACACTAAACACGCTAACATAAAGATTACAAGACTGGTTAAATACCTTCCAACATCAATGGTTCGGATTATAATTCTGAGGAAGAGGTGCAATTTTTCATTAAGGGTGGAATTTCAATTTGACGCCATTTAGGGGCAAAGAAAAGAATAAAACCCCATTTCAATATCTACAATACCCCCGTCGGAAGGAAAGTTTCGCCGCGGTTTTATCACAGACTTCCGTTGCAGGAAGATTAACGCCCGCGCGAGGCTTCTTTCCTACGAACCTAACACACCTCTACCATCCCGAAATCATTCTCTTCATTGGAAAAGCGATAGTTCAGGTGCAATAAGAACAGCATCTCAAATCTGGAACAACGTGCTTCGGATAGGACGTAAGAACGAAGTTCTCTGAATACCGTAGTCTTGAGTCGCCTGAAATGGAAACGTTTTTCGGTGGTGCTGTGAAGAAAGGAGAGCCGGAGGCCTACCTTTTGAGCCTTGCACATGGCGTTGATGGCCTGGACATCGTGACTCGTATGGCGGCTTTCATGTTGACACAGGGGGCACACCGCCGTCTTGCAAACCATACAGTAGAGCGAAAGCGGTTCGTCGGCATGCTCGGAGCACCGCGGTTCCTTCGACCCACCGCTGCCCCCACTAGCCCCGGCGGCCGAGGCGCCGCCCCCGCCGCCGGCGGATGGACTACCGCCGGGCCCACCGCCTCCTCCGTTGCGGGACTTTCCCTTGCCGACAGCCTGACCCTGCCGGGGGTCGACCAAGGCGTGCTGGGCGAGGGGAC